>OY728122.1:1296726853-1298080099 GCA_963277665.1 Viscum album | reverse complement strand
CCGGTCACCGCAGGCACACGGCATGTCCGATTGATGTGTTGTCTGCTCGACCACATCACAATTCACTCACCCTTTTATGTTGTCCGATTTCAGGCCATTCGGACTTCGTTCGGCCTATTTGGACCCCCCCACGGGCGTTTATCAAGCGCGCGCAACACTTAAAGAACGCATAATGAGCCCCACGGCGCAGACCGCACGTCCGATTGACGTGCCTTCTACGCGTGCACGTCACGAATAATAATTGGATTGTTGTACTGTGATTTCAGGTCAATCCGATGTCGTTCGCTATGAGTTTGACCTTTAGACACCCGTTTGGCCGTTTATGACACCAGAACGGCGTTCCCGGTCACCACGGGCACACGGCACGTCCGATTGACGTGTCGTCTTCTCAACCACATCACAATTCACTCACCCTTTGATTTTTTCCAATTTCAGTCATTAGGACTTCGTTCGGCCCATTTGGACCCCCCCCCCCCCCCCACGCGCGTTTATCAAGCGCGCGCAACTCTTAAAAACGCATAATGAGCCCTATGGCGCAGACCGCACGTCCGATTGATGTGTCGTCTGCATGTGCACGTTGCGAATAATAATTGGATTGTTTTCCTATGATTTCAGGTCAATCCGATGTCGTCCGCTATGAGTTTGACCGTTAGACGCCCGTTTTGGCCGTTTATGACACCAGAACGGCGTTCTCGGTCACCGCGGGAACACGGCACGTCCGATTAACGTTCCGTCTGCTCGACCACATCATAATTCATTAACCCTTTTATTTCGTCTGATTTCAGGCCATTCGGACTTCGTTCGGCCCATTTGGACCCCCCCACGTGCGTTTATCAAGCGCGCACAACACTTAAAGAACGCATAATAAGCCCTACGGCGCAGACCGCACGTCCGATTGACGTACTGTCTACGCGTGCATGTCGCGAATAATAATTGTATTGTTTTCCTATGATTTCAGGTCAATCTGATGTCATCCGCTATGAGTTTGATCATTAGACGCCCGTTTTGGCCGTTTATGACACCAGAACGGCATTCCCAGTCACCGCGGGCACACGGCACGTCCGATTGACATGTCGTCTACTCGACCACATCACAATTCACTCACCCTTTGATGTCGTCCGATTTCAGGCCATTCGGACTTCGTTCGGCCCGTTTGGACCCCCCCCCCCCCCACCCACATACGCGTTTATCAAGCGCACGCAACACTTAAAGAACGCATAATGAGCCCTACAGTGCAGACCGCATGTCCGATTGACGTGACGTCTATGCGTGCACGTTGCGAATAACAATTGGATTGTTGTCCTGTGATTTCAGGTCAATCCGATGTCGTTTGCTATGAGTTTGACCGTTAGATGCCCGTTTTGGCCGTTTATGACACCAGAACGGCGTTCCCGGTCACCGCGGGCACATGGCACGTCTGATTTCAGGCCATTCGGACTTCATTTGTCCCGTTTGGACCCCCCCCCCCCCCCCCACGTGCGTTTATCAAGCGCACGCAACACTTAAAGAACGCATAATGAGCCCTACGGCGCAGACCGCACGTCGATTGATGTGTCGTCTGCGCGTGAACATCGCGAATAATAATTGGATTGTTTTCCTGTGATTTCAGGTCAATCCGATGTCGTCTGCTATGATTTTGACCGTTAGACGCCCGTTTTGGCCGTTTATGACACCAGAACGGCGTTCCCGGTCACCGCGGGCACAAGGCACATCCGATTAACATGTCGTCTTCCTCGACCACATCACAATTCACTCACCCTTTGATATCATCCGATTTCAGGCCATTCAGACTTCGTTCGGCCATTTGGACCCCCCCACGCGCGTTTATCAAGCGCGTGCAACACTTAAAGAACGCATAATGAGCCCTACGACGCAGACCGCATGTCCGATTGACATGTCGTCTGCGCGTGCACATCTCGAATAATAATTGGATTGTTTTCCTATGATTTCAGGTCAATACGATGTAATTGGATATGAGTTTGACCGTTAGACGCTCGTTTTGGCCGTTTATGACACCAGAACGGCGTTCCCGATCACCGCGGGCACACGGCACGTCCGATTGACGTGTCGTCTACTCGAACACATCACAATTCACTCACCCTTTGATGTTGTCCGATTTCAGGCCATTCAGACTTCATTCGGCCCATTTGGACCCCCCCCCCCCCCCCCCCCCACGCACGTTTATCAAGCGCGCGCAACACTTAAAGAACGCATAATGAGCCCTACGGCGCAGAACGCATGTCCGATTGACATTCCGTCTATGCATGCACGTCGCGAATAATAATTGGATTGTTGTCTTGTGATTTCAGGTCAATCCGATGTCATCCGCTATGAGTTTGACCGTTAGACGCCCGTTTTGGCCGTTTATGACACCAGAACGGCGTTCCCTATCACCACGGGCACACAGCACGTCCGATTGACATGCTGTCTACTCGACCACATCAAAATTAACTCGCCCTTTGATGTCGTCTGATTTCAGGCCATTTGGACTTCGTTCGGCCCGTTTGGACCCCCCCACACGCGTTTATCAAGCGCGCGCAGCACTTAAAGAATGCATAATGAGCCCTACGGCGCAGACCGCGCGTCCAATTAACGTTCCGTCTGTGCGTTCACGTCGCGAATAATAATTGGATTGTTGTCTTGTGATTTCAGGTCAATCCGATGTCATACGCTATGAGTTTGACCGTTAGACGCCCGTTTTGGCTGTTTATGACACCAGAACGGCGTTCCCGGTCACCGCGGGCACACGGCACGTCTGATTGACGTGTCGTCTGCTCGACCACATCAAAATTCACTCACCCTTTTATTTTGTCTGATTTCAGGCCATTCGGACTTCGTTCGTCCCGTTTGGACCCCCCCCCCCCCCCCACATGCGTTTATCAAGCGCGCACAACACTTAAAGAACGCATAATGAGACCTACGGCGCAGACCGCACGTCCGATTAACGTGCCGTCTGCGCGTGCACGTCACAATTCACTCACCCTAAAAAAGTTACAAATATTGAAAGAGTTCTTGGGCTTCTCCCAAGAAACAACTGTCTGGAGTTTCTCTCCATCCACTGACACACCTTCCTCTGAAATTATTTGACCCAATAACTATACCTATATAATCAATACAAAACTGACAAATATATACCTTGACGTATAGTCAATAAGTGTAATATGTATGATGTCAAGATGTTGGGTATGATCATAATCACTCTTGGAGTGCACGAAGATGTCATCCACAAATATTAAAACAAACTAATCTAGGTAAAAAAGGAAAATTATATTCATCAAGGATATAAAAAATTCTAAAGAATTCATCAAGACAAATGAAATTACCTCATGCATGGGTTTCATTCTCATCTGGATCACCAATATCACTGTGATGTCCACCATATGTATTCGGAGCCTACAATATATATCAATATTATGTATCTTAAACATATAAATAAAATTCAATCTGAGTATGGTTTGTTTTATTGTTTACCTGTGGCGCCACTTGTTGCGTCGTCATTTCATCGATACGTGATGACATCTGTGACAACCTATCCTCATACTCTGCACGTAACTGCTGAAACTGTGAATCAAAATTGCACAGCATATCCTGCATGGAAGCATCTATCTCAGCCTGTGTGCGTATCCCTGACTCTCTGCATGCACCCATCACATCTTCTCTAACAACTTTATGTCGTGGGACACCACCGCCATAAGTCAAAGAATAACCATGACCGTCACGCCCCACGACACGGTGAAATATTTCATCTCTACGCACAATACTACGACATTGCTCCTCTGGAAACTCTGCTAACTGGGCGTCAAACTAAGCCTGTAGCATATAATGAATCAATAAACAAATATGAATAATTTATATAAAATAAAAAATACATTTATTAATTAGTAAATAATTTTCTTACTATAACACCGGCAACATCGGGATCACCCGCCCTACGAGTCCTCATCCATATGGGCATCCGATCGATTGGCTCGCCACATTGGTGTAACTATAATAAAGGGGTTCACCATGTTATACTACAATATTTTTAAAATATGAATGAAATAGTGAATTCTGAACTTACATCATGTCTGAGTTGTGACACATGTCGAGTGCCAAGTCTGGAAGGCGTGGCCTGCATCGCCCGATTATGTGAATGACGAGAAGACTCGGTCTACATTCAACGAATTTACTTAATAGAAATTTTAAAAATTAGTCATTTATAGATTAAAAGTAATAAATATTACCATCGCTGCCTCACTCGACCAAAACGCAACCAAATCCTGCCACTACGCAGGAAGAATGCCCAGAGGGACTCGCTGTAGAATGTCTGGCACACCCGCAAATGGTGTCCAGTGATCTCTCTTCACCCTTAACTTGTAATCCTTCCATAATTTTCGGCATTTGGACATACAAACAGCTCGAAACTCATCTGGACAGGATGTCAAATTATCCTGTTAAAAATATTGTTAGTAAATGGGACAATAATAATAACAATATCATGAAAAATTAAACATTGAATTTACCTGAACCTCCCTCCATAATCTATCCATCGTATCCTGAGGGAAAGAACTCCAGTCACGAGTCATCAGAGGGAATCTGTGTGAGTCTCGTATCATATTCCCAAACTGACAACTCAATGCAGTAGCACCATCTCCAACTAGATGAAATGTGTCGTCAAATAACACATCCAATCGGGCTCCAGAGTTCCAGGATAGAACCCCTCTACCAGGACCCCTGCGTCTGCTGGAAGAAGCAGTAGATCCTGATAAACATAAATTCATAATTCAATTACAATATAAATTAATGATTAGAAACAGTTAAGGAAATATAAACAGAAAATTACAATCAATTAATTTAGAAAAATGAAAACATACATACCAACAACATCAGGTGAACCACTGTGACCACCCTATGACATACCTACATTAAAAGAAATTATAGTTAAATCAAGAAATTTTTATACATATATAACTCATAAATATTTTTAAAAATAATAACTAGGAATATAATTAAAACTTCCACTAATCATGCAAGTATATCGTATCTCCTTCAACTGTCTCTCTGGTCCATTGTATATCTTCATCTCGTACAGCTACTATTGTTTGGTCAAGTGTTTGATCAGGAAATGCAAAAAATTCAGGTTCCTCTTGGTCAATCAGAAAAACCCCTCTTCTAGACATTTTCACCGCAACTTTCCAATCAGAATCAATGCCGACAAAGTAAACTTGTTCTGCCTGTGATGTCAGTATGAAGGGCTCATTGCTAACCGGGTCATCTTTATATAGCATATTGTTAAAGTTTACTAATGTAAATTAGAAGTTATCAACTTTCATTCCACGAACTGGATCGACCCAATCACACCTTAACAATATGTGTTTTAATCCATGATCATAAATAACCTCAATAATATCTCTCAACAATCCATAATAATAACCCGCACCAACAAAAGAACAACCAACGCCACTATTTTGTGTGGCTCGGTTCATGTCAACATTGCTAATACGAAATCGGAATCCGTTAGCATCCAAAGACTTGTAGCGACAAGCTGTAATAAATGGACCATCAGCTAGTTGGTTGAGTTCATCGATCACATGCTGGGTTAAATCACGTAACTTTTGAATCTGTAAATTTCACATATATAGTTTAATGGATAAAGGATTGTGAAAATACAACTTAGTTGCACAATAAAAATATTAAATCAATTATACGTACATGAGTCTTGAACCACTCATGAAATGTGTTGAAATGGTGTTTTTGGATTTGATACTCAGTTGCACGGGGCCTTTCACGTTTCAACTCAGCGATATGCATCCTAAATCACAACACAATATAAGGTAAGCAATAAAATAAATATAGAAACAAAATACGCATCAACTATGAAACTTACTGTATCAATGGCATAACTGATGGAGTGTTGAACAACACATATCGATGAGATTGAACCCACTCGTCGTTCCGCATATCAAATGTTATTCCTTCTCCAATTGGACCCTCGTCAGTCTGGGATGGTTTATCTATCATTGTTTCAACCTCATCAATATATGAAGCACAGAAATTAGTACACTCATCCATTAAATATCCCTTGTCAATTGATGCTTCTAGACAAGATTTGTTGCGCACATAGCGTTTCAATGTATTTAAGTATAGCTCTATTGAATACATCCACCTGAATTGCACGGGACGGCCAGAAATGACTTCACCAGTTAAATGCACGGTCAAGTGAACCATGACATCAAAAAAAGATGGTAGAAAGAGTTTTTCTAGGTGACATAGTCCAAGTACAATCTTATCCTGTAGCTTTTTCAAATCACTCATGCGATGATTCCTAGAACAAAGCTATCTGAAAAAATTAGAAACTCCAATCAACGGCTCAACAACCTGGGAAGGTAAGCAATCACGAATTGCTATAAGAATTAACTGTTGAAGCAGAATATGATTATCTTGACTTTTCAAACCCTGTAATTTCATGCTCGTCATATTCACGCGCTTCGAAATATTAGAGAAATAACCATCTGGAACCTTAACAGTCTTCAAAATTGATAGAAATGTTTGTTTCTCTTTTTTACTCATTGTGTATTGTGCAGCAGGCATGTATGCCCGATTACCTTCACCCAGCTGTAAATGTAAAGGTTTTCTCAATCCCATTTCTTGCAAATCACGTCGAGCATTAGCATTTTCCTTTTATTTCCCCTTGACGCCTAAAATGGTGCAAAAAATATTATCACATACATTTTTTTCAATGTGCATCACATATAAATTATGCCTTAAAATATTATATTTCCAATAAGAAAATTCAAAAAAAATACTTCGTTTCTTCCAATTATGACTTCGCTGTCTATTTTCAGCAGGAATAGAAGGCAATGCAGGAACCAATAAATCTTGAAAATCATACATTGTACGGATGTTTTCTTCATCAAGTTGTGCATAAATTTCAACCCCAGACAGTATTTGTGGTGATGGGTCAAACTCTCTATTCCCATCAAACGATACACGGTCTTTTCTGAACCTGTGCAATGGAGGAAGAAAGCGTCTGTGACCAAGATATGCCCACTTTCTACAGTGCTTAAGCCATATAGATTTCTTACTCTTATTACAACAAGGGAAAGCAAATTCTCCTTTTGTACTCCAACCTGATAAGTTAGCATACGCTGGGAAATCATTAATTGTCCATAACAAAGTGGCCCAAAGTCTAAACATTTCATTTGCTACCGAGTAAAAATTCATTACACCATCGGCCCAAAATTCTTGCAGCTCATCAATCAAAGGTTGCATATAAACATCGATTTTATCACCAGGTCCTCTCGGTCCATCAATTAGAATTGACAGTAACAAAAAAGGTTGATTCATACATACCCATGGGGGAATATTGTATGGAACCAATACCACTGGCCATGTACTATGTGTCGCACCAACCATGGACCGAAATGGGTTAAAACCATCTGCTGCCAAACCCAGTCAAATATTACGATCATCTCGGGAAAAGTATGGGTGTCTCTGATCAAACTCTTTCCATGACAAAGAATCTATCGGGTGAGTTAATTTATCAACCTCTTTCTTTCTCTCTGAATGCCAAGTCATCAATTTAGCAATTTTAGTGGACAAGAAGAATCTCTTCAGTCTCGGTTTCAGTGGGAAATAACGCATCTGTTTAGCGGAAACTTGTTTCCCTTGATTCAAGACTCACCCAAGAAGAATCTGACTACCTTGATTAATCTCATTGGTCTTCCACCTGGATGTATAGCAAACAGTACAATTATTTAATTGTGCATTCTCTTTTCTAAGCAACATACAATTATTGCGACATGCATCAATTGTATCATATGTAAAACCAAGATCATCGATTAACTTGCGAGCTTGATAGAATGACTCTGGAATCTTCGCTCAAGCAGGGAGTACCTTCTTCAATAATACCAACAACATGTCGAATGAGGTGTCTGACTACTGTTTCAAGGCCTTTAGGTGTAACAATTCAATGATGAACAACAGTTTACTAAATTTAGTGCATCCAGGATATAATTTAGTACGCGCATCGTCAATAATTTCAAAGAATTTCAATGCTTCTCCATCTGCAGAAGAAAGAGGATTACTCAATCAAACATCGTCATTTATGACATTACTGTCTTCAGATTGAAACTGACGCATTATATCATTCAGCATTATGTTCATCAGATCAACTGTTCTCGAATCAACATTCATATGAATATTTTCTGAACGATGACATGAAACAGAATCTTCTCCATGACGCGTCCATGTCTTATAGTTTTTGAAAAACCCATTCAAAAATAAATGTTCTCTAACACTATCTCGTTTGAAGAGATATATATTTGCACATTTTATGCATGGAAAACTAATCATATCACTTGGAAATTTGTTGGTGAAATCCATAAATCGCTTAATCCCCTAATAATATTCAGCTGAAAATCTATCTTCTATATCAATCCAACTCCTATCCATATCTGTATTTAATAGAAATAAAAAGTGAAATATCTTATTTAAATTCTAAAAAAACACATATCATTAAAATTTAAAAACCCAATTTGGATAAAAACATTACCTGCGGAGAACTCGACCACGGGTAACGGGGTCTGACTCGATTGCGGATCCATGACGGCGTAGTGACTTGACGACAGAGGTTCGACGACCAGTCTCGAAATGAGCGGAACCGTTTGACGAAGCGTGGAGGGTTCTACATGGTGGGGAACAATGGACCGGAAGGTTCCAACGGAGGCAGGAGGACTTGCCGGAGGGATGCAACGGGGTCTCAAGGGAACGGAGGCGGCGGGGCTGTCCAAAGGTGCAGTGTGGGCAGGGGTGGGGGTTTCCGGGTTGCGGGGGTGTCGGGGTCATGGGGGCAAAGCGTGGAGGCAAGACGGTGGGGGTCGCTGGGGTGTAGCACGGGCAGGGGGTGTCGAGGTCACAGGGGTCCAGCGTGGAGGCAAGGCAGTGGGGGTTGCTGGGGTTGCCGGTGGCGCATCACGAAGGCAAGGGGGTGGGGATCTCCGGGGGTCGGGGTCGCCGGGGGTCGGGTCGCCGGGGGTCAGGTCGCTGGGGTCGCCGGGAGTTCGGGGGTCGGGGGTCGGGGTTGATGGGGGTCGGGGTCACCAGCGGGGTCGGGGTCGCCGGGGGTCGGGGAGGGTTCGCCGGGGGTTGGGTTCGGGGTCGCGGGGTCGGGGAAGGGGGGGTCGTGGGGTCAGGGAGGGGAGGTAGGGGAGGGAGGGGAAAATAGGGGTTTTTTTAGGAAAAATTGCAGTGGCTGCCATTGGGCGGCCTTTGTTGATAGTATTAGCAGCCGCCAAATGGCGGCCGCTATAGGTGCCCCGCCTCGAAAACCAGATTTTCTAGTAGTGATCGGAGAACACTCGAATTTAGCTCATCGCTGGAAACCATTCCTCGAAGGATCTGAATCCAAACCCCTTTAGATCTTCTATACATGCTCCAAGAATCTTTTCACTTGTCCTTTATCAAATTCTGTGTGCTAGCATGGATCTCCAGTGAATCTTCCGGTGTCTCCTCGATCACCTCGATATATTACCTTCAATCCATCGAAGGCTCCTTGGATTGATCATTTAGAGAGATTCTCTCTCTCTCTCTCTAAAAAGTGGGAGGAGAGAGATGCTCTCATCTATTGGAATGAATAGTAGACACTTGATCTTCTCCTCTCATACTTGGATAGTGGGTCAAAAAAATACCCGGATAGAGTCCCTGGCCCCTAGGAATAAATCACCCACTAAATAAGTAATAAATAAATAATTATAACGAACTAAAGTGCATCATAAATGTTATTTATATTTTTTCACATACTTCTAATATATTTTAAATATATTTCATGATAAAACTGAGTCCTTTAACTCGACTCGTAATTCCTGCTTGTAACACCCCAAGGTTTTGAAAATAAATATAGAATGCAATTTTATAATCTATCCATTAAAAACAACTTTGCCTCTTCTATGTTTTGAATTTCGAAAAATGGCCATCTAGAGTTGTGTTCAGTAAGTCATTTGGAGTCTGATAGAACAAACTTGATTTTTGGTGAATTGTAACATAGCCTTATGAATAGTAATATGAATAGTAATATGACCCTTATGAATAGTAAATAATGATATTATTTTATTTTCATAAGGTAATAAGATAATGAGATCTTAATTAATTTTTCAATGTCACATAAAACTAATTAAACCTCTAAGATTGTTATTTTTCGAATTAATTATAACTTTAATTAAAAATTAAATTAATAATATTTAGAAAATTATTTTTGAAAAATGTAGTTCACTTTTGAATTCTACATGTCTAATAATGGTAGGGATGAATTTTTGGGATTTTTCTGAAATTCTTTAATTTTTGATGAATAGTGAAATACGATAAAATACTATATATACAAATTATCAGTTAAATACACTATTTATGGCATCATAAGTGATGTAAGGCCACTTGTTTTAAACTCTCATGCACTTATTACTATTAGGGGTCACATAAAACAACACTATTGGTTGTCTTGAGGGAAATAATAAAATAATCAATTAAATATTCAAAATTTACTCCTCTCCTCCACTATAAAAACCCCTCACCACTCCCTCTTCTATTCACTCCTATAAGCCTTGAAGCTCCTCAATATTCTTCCCAATTACTCTTCCCTAGTCTCTCCCCACATCCAAAAAGCTTCTGTTATTTCTAAAAGACCAAAACCCCTTCCCTTAAGGATTT
The DNA here is from genome assembly GCA_963277665.1 of Viscum album. Taxonomy (NCBI): domain Eukaryota; kingdom Viridiplantae; phylum Streptophyta; class Magnoliopsida; order Santalales; family Viscaceae; genus Viscum; species Viscum album. Next base: position 1,298,069,419 of record OY728122.1, on the reverse strand, counting down.
TTTCAATGAGGTTATTTAAGAGGTAAAGCACCCGTCTTTTTCATTTGGTTTCATTTCAATTTATCTTCTTTTGATATCCTATCCTAACCTCATCTTTCCAAATGATCATGATAAATCCAGTATCATCTATATAATTTAATTATATCATGTTAATGGAAGAACCAACAAAAATATTCTTACTCCCTCCCTTTTATTTTTATAAATGAAATCAACGTCCATGAGGTTCCAATTTATAGACTTCATGGACGATGAAGTTTCGTTTGTCAATTTATTCTTCATTACTGGTCATGAAACCATATTTATGTTTGAACCAGACTATAATATATTTATTATAACCTAATTAATATTCATGAACCAGAATATGTACATATAATTAAGTTATATGAAAAAACTAGTTCATAATAATCCAAATACCGCCGAATAATCGAAGTGGTTTTCATCAAATGATTCATCCTCATTCCATGTAACCAAATGATAGAAATTACCATTATCAATTATTTATGTTCATAAATAATATATAATTTTAATTCATGAGATTTATAACCATTCCACATGAACTCCATTACTTAAAAACAAGTGAACCGATTATGAAAATAAAGAAAACGAACACCCCAGAACAACGAAATTCAATATAATAACTTAGAAATAAGGGTATAAATTAACTAAAGAGAATTATGATAAAATAAATACATGTCTAATAGGTTCTTAAATAAGTTATTAATAAGTATAATTTCATATTCCAGGAGCTTAAGTTCAAGAGTGCAACACGTTTGGAGTTAAGGTAAGGGTTTTCCACCCGAACTTCCATTTTCATTCGAGTTACTTTTATTATATAATTTCCCTGATGAAATTATTATGTATTGTTATGTAATCCTCATAAATTTTGTGTGAGTATTCTATATATGTACACCAACCATAATCCTTTCCTATTTTCTGGATAGTTACATGTTTTAAAAGAATCACACAAAACTATTTCCAAAAATACGATCCCGATACAAGGGAATTTCTCAAATTCATATCTATTTTCAAGGGCAATATATAATCTGTTTTTGGAAACCATTATCCTTAAAAAAACACTCATTTTATAATAAAATACTATCTTACTTAACTTCTGGTTTTATACAAAGATTTTTTTCCAAAATAACTTTTCTTTTCAAAATAAAAGAGTATTTTTCTCAAGAATTGCTTAATGATTTTAGAAGATTATTCTCGTTTGATTCAACACTCTTGTTGATTCTTATGTATTGTTGGGGTTAATAATTTATGATGTCATATACCATATTTTATTGAATGGTTTATGACTAAATTTATTTTGGATGATATATCCTAAAACCATTCACCATATTATTCCGAATGGTTAGTGTTTATGTTCAATAATTGGGGAAAGTTAGTTACATTTCATATGATAGTTTCAATATGAATGTATATGTTGTTTATGTTTATCCTTGCTCATATGAGGAATTCATTGGACTTATTATGTGATGGGCGGGGGACCCTATAGCCCCTCGATGCATCGGTAGGTATCATGAGACAAATAGACATGGAATTGGTCGAGGCATTTCCCAATGTGTTATATGGATTTTGGCCAAGGCCTTAATCATTAGACGTCTTGGCCGAGGCCTTGAAAAAAAATTCAGAATGTCCGGCATATGCACTTCCCTCATTATAAATCTATTAATTGAAATTTCATGTGATTATTATACTAGTATAATACCCATTATTATGTTTTATTATGGCATTATTTTCTCATATCATATTCCTGCCATAATGTGTTCAAGTTTATTGTTAAAGGCATGTGTTTTAAATTATGCACCATGTCTTATGTTTATTCTATCTTCCGCTGTATTGCTTACTCTTGTTGACCATTTGATCTCACCCCTTTCATATGATTCATTTTTTCTAGGATATGAATAACTAAATTATGAATGACTTGCAAGAATAATCTAGGATTCATGGATGTTTATAATGGAATAAATTAGTTTTGTATTTCCTTTCTTGATGTAAAGTTGAATTTATTTATGTATCTTGTTTCCAATAATACTAAACTACTTGGTCCTTCAGGATGCTTATTCCTTGTTTGTATGTCAATGTAATTAAATAAGGAACTGGATCTAGGCAATTGGGGTCGGGTCCTTACACCGCTAATATTAAACTAACATAAAATATTAGAATAATATTTGTTCGTATAATTGTTATCATGCATTAAAAAAAACCTTTTGAAAACTTTTAATAAATTCACCCCAATTATTCTTTATTGAATAATAATGAGTTTATTTATTTATTATAGATATATAATACTTGGGAAATCCACATAACTCATGGTGGGGGCCACCATGTCCAATATACATATTCTTGAGAATGTGGTAGATTCTTGAATGTGATATTGTGAGTGATCCTCTAAGACCTTATATCGATAGCAGTGAATAATATTTCCAGATCAAGGGTGGAGTCTATAAATTCATCAAGGACCCTAAAAAGATAAGTAAATTTCATATAAATGATAACCACCCTACAAGAACTCACTATGTAATATAATTTCTTTCTCTTTAGATATCTTATAAAGCAGGATGCACACTTGTTTAATTATCCTTTCTTGATTTATTGTTTGTTGATATAACTGTACAAATTTACCCACGACTATTATGGCCAAGGATTTATGAAGGTACTATCATCCTGATCAACCAGGTCTGAGATATATTACTTCCTCAACTCAGAAGTGAAAATTTATATCTTCATCATTCAACCAATTTCATACGACCAATGATAAACACAAAAAAAGATACCTCTCCACGATTTCATTATCATGGTTTTTTAATGGAATCAAAGTATGTGATTGAATGTCACACAATGATAATGATCTCAAGTCAGAAGACCAATACACATGTTCGTAGATAGGAACATCCAATGACACCTGAAACATGTGGTGTTCCTATTGGAGGGTTTTTCCTCATTATCTCACATAATAGATATCACCAAGGGAGAACTTCATGAGAAGAAGTCTCAATTCTTATGGGACCCCAACACCTATTAGTTATACATAAACTGTTTCCAGTCAGTATTATATATCTAGGATATAAGACATTTGTTTAGGATTAATTTCATAGTATCTTGAGGTTCTCATTATAGTCTAGGATCTATTATAAAATTTTGTTATGACTATTAATCTATTGACATTACTATTTAAATAGTGGATGCATAAATGTATACACAGTAATAGTAAGTGTACATCATGAAAATCAAACTGTATACAAGAAATGGTGATCTAAAAGTATTATTAAAGTTGGGTCTAGGGAAAAAACTTTTACAACATCTTTAAAGACTCTATTCATAAAATACACAAATATGGTAGGAGCATTTGTTAATCCAAAGGGAATAAATACAAACTCATAATTCCCATATCTTGTTTGGAAGGAAGTCTTTGAGATATCTTATTTTTTCACCCTTAACTGATGATACCTTGATTTGATGTCAATCGTAGAAAATAATTAATCCCCACAAAGCTGGTTGAACAAATCATCAAACCATGGAAGAGGATATTTTTTCTTTATTGTAATCCCATTAAGTTCTCTATAATCAATTCATAGCCACATTGGACCATCCTTCTTCTTAATAAAGAGAACAGGTTCTCCCTAAGGAGATACACTTGGTTGTATAAAATGTTTCTTCAAAATATCTTGAAGTTTCTTATTTAATTCCACTAACTTCGCATATTCCATTTTATATGGAGTCTTTGTATAAGGACCCAGACTTAAAACATTACATAATCTTGTATTAAATGTATAATTCACATTGAGGTTCTTTTCAGGTTTATCTTTTTAGAGAATTAGGCCATAACTATTACATTACATCTCAAAAATTACAAAGTAGACACTTCTACTCAATTTCCATTTTTTTCATAAAATAAAAACTCTTTAAAAAAAGATTCATGTAAAGTTCCATGTTTTAGACAGCATGACTTTTCCTTGATCCCATCCTTGACCCTATTAATCTTTAAGTCTTGTGAAAAACATTTCAAAAACTTGGGATGAGCATAAAAATCTCAGTAAGAGTTATAAAATAAAAAAAAACATTAGTTTATCAATACATACAAAAAATAAGATCTTTATCATGCCTCATGAAATCATAAGATTTATGAATAACACATAGTAATCACAAATCATAAAGGTAACTTGTGGCATCTATAACATACTTATGTTGTATCTTTCACAGCTATGTAGGGAGTTACATTTGGAATACCCATCACAGTATATTCCTTAAATCTATTAGGAGAAACATTCATGTTTACCACCGCTGCGTTACCCAATGCATTGCAGAGCTATCTCGGACTCACCCCCCTAGGATTATCACAGAACCACCAATATACGTAAACAATTCCCAATAACCATAACATATTCATAACACATAAAAAACATAAAGGAAAGATAACATTTACACATTTTAATCACAATATATCATTTAAATATATTTTCATAAAAAATCCATTATCAAAACCATTTTCAATACCAAAATATGTAAAAGAGTATAGGGTATTTATTTTACTTTTAAAAACATTACGTCTTGTTAAGAAAGCCATATATCAAATAATACTCACGGCGGCGAAAAAGGTTATTGTCACAACTGACGTTAAAAAGAAACATTATTTTTTGATGTTTAGTAAAACGGTTCGTAGAAAAGATTCCCTTTGAATGAAAAAAAAATTCAATGGGGTTTATACACCGTATAAAAGAAAGTCATGTATAAAACAAAATATACTTCAATGAAAGGAGATTGAGACAAAGTCCCTTACCTCATGTCCGACATGACCCGTTCATTCTTTAATCTCATGAAAAATAAACTAAAGTTAATTTATAATTGATTAAGAACCTATTTCAAGTTTATTATTCCTTTTATATCACTTATTACCATGTTATAAACGTTATTTAGTCATTTAAGTTAATAATGGTCGTTTTGTCGTTATTTGGTACTTGAGTCAAAAATGAACTTCTTATAATTACAAGTTGTTCATGTGGTCAAAGGTCCATTATCTCCAGAATGATATTCACGATTTAGATGTCATATATATCATATATATCCAGTATATATATTTATTTATAATAGTATATAACATTTTGAGATAAGAAATTAAATGCACCGTTCATGGAGATGGTAAGTCGTACGTACGCATGAACGCTACTTTCATTTCTATTTCATATTTTGATGGAATGAAAACATAATGATGCATAGGTATATTATAATTCTAGTATAATATCATATATAATTTCATTAACTCCATCCTTTATATGTCCCACATTTGGCATGAACGATTCATATCACTTTGTGGGGGCGGTAGTCCGTACTTCCTCAAATAAAATTATCTTATTTACCCACTATGAAAACCATAAAGGTATTCTATAAATGAAAAATAAAGAAGCATAGAAACAATATAAATATAATATATATCACATATAAATATAGTTCCATCTTAATGGATACCATAAGAGGTAGTAGGAGAAGATTGAACAATCATCATTTCGTGAGGCAGTAGTTCGTCGTCCACATTAACTGTATGTTCTTTATCCATCAGACGGAGGTGTGTGTAAGTGTAGTTAGAATCCTTCTCAAAACAATAACCTATTATATTTAGGATATAGGTTTTTTTATAAAATAAAATAATAAAAATATTTTAGGGGGTTGGAGAAGTAAAATAAAACAAAAGAACTTAAGAGAAGACGTTACCTTTAAATCGGGTAACTCCCTTTGGTTTGAACCAAAAGGATTTCTTGAAGTGAATTATGCCTAAGTTAAGGATTCTAGGAGGAAGAGAGGGATGTAGAGAGCTTAATTTGGTATATTTTAGATTATACAAGGGGCTTGAGAGGTTTGAGTAATGAGGTAGAAGTGAGGGCTTTTTATAAGGGGGAAAAGGGGATCTTTAGGAAATTTTAAAAATACTATTTTATAATATAATGATTCTAGGTTTCTAAAGGTCCAAAACTCATTAAAGTCAAAGATATGATGACTCATGTTTGAAATAAAATCTAACAATAATAATTGGACATGTTTTGGAAATTTTTTTAATTTTTATAATCTTATTATTTAAATCCTTCATTAATGAGGTAAAAAACGCATCATTATTGTGTCATAAATAATTTTATTTATTTGATGTCTAAAAATTATAAAAAACTATCATGATGTACAAAATATTTTTAGCTTTCAAATTAATATTTATAGTTGAAGATATAACCAATATAACCTCATTTAAAATTTGATTTACTAAAAGATATATGTTTATGTCAGTTTGTCTTTACTTTAAATAAATTAATATAAAGTGTCATTATCACTCTTAAGTGGCTCCATGGGGTCCCAAAATCGACCCAAGTATTCCCATGGTCAGAAATTTATCAACCAATAGGATTAGGATTCATGTTAGTGTCATCTCATATTATTATAATATTATTTTTACCTTGAATTACCCTATTTACCTTTAACCATGGTAAATAAAAGTCAAAAGTTACTATTCACCCAAAATTATTTTCATCTTATTGAAACACATTTTACTTACTAATAATAAAAATTTATGTCATATTTTCAAAATTAAATTCATAGAAGCGGTAAAATTTCATTTAAATGAAAAATTCTGGTTTTTTAACTACTACTCAATGTTTTCACTATTCATCAAAAATTGAAGGTTTTTAGAAAAATACCAAAAATTCAGCCTAAGATATATTTGATATTCCAAATTTAAAAATGATGTCTATTTTACCAAATTAAAAACATATAAGTTTCATTAATTAATTTAAAATTAATTCCAGTTGTCAAAACAAAAAAGCGTGTTTTTAAGAAATAATAACTATCAAAAGATTGACACTTGTTTATGTCCAATTTCAAAGTGAAATTACTTAAAATGAACAATATTGGATTAAATGGTAAAAATATAATATAATTATAATTTAAAACAAATTAAAAATATAATATAACCATATAAATAAATTAGATTAAAAGTTAGTTTCGAATTAAAATACAGTATTTTTCACTATTCATTAAAAATGAATTTTATCAGAAAAATACCAAAAATTTACCCAAAGTAAATTTTGATATTCTTATTCTAAAGAATAATTTTATTTTTTCAAATATAACATATAAAAGTGACAAAAACTAAATTTAAAAAGGGTTTTCCATCAAAAGGTTTTAAATTTACCTTTTAATGAATATTAGAGTATTTATGATTAAAATCGGATTCTTTCTTTTTTTAAGCCTCTAAAATTTATTGAATAAATGTAAAAACATTTAAGAAATGTGTATAATCATATTTTAGTTAGTCTTGTTCATTCCCACCAATACAACGGCTATGCGTTAACTACCATTTAAAATAATATTATATTATTATTTTTTAGTATAACTTAACGTTGTGTGCAACGTAAGATTTCAAAGAAACTCATTGTTGCGTATCAGGTACGCCATCAAACATAGCATCCACTTTAAAGTAAAATTAATATTTAATTCACAAATATTAATAAATATGAAAATTTATTATTCTTTATTTACCTAGGATGTTACATCCTTCCCCCCTTTTGGAAATTGAGTCCTCACAATTTTTATTCACTTATCAAATAAGTGGGGGTATTTATCCCTCATAGAATTTTTAGATTCCCACATTGCCTCTTCAACCATATGGTTTTTCCATAAAATATTTACCTGATGAATTACCTTACTCCATAACACTTGCTCTCTCCAGTCAAGAATCTGGATTGGTTGTTCCTCATAAGAGAGATTCTCTTCCAACTAAACTACCTCTGGGCTCAAAACATGAGATACATCTGGCATATACATTCTCAAAATTAAAACATGAAAAACATTGTGTACCAGGGATAAACTTGGAGGTAAAGACACTTTGTACGAAATTGATCCAACTTTCTCCAGGATTTCATAAGGTCTAATGAACCTCTAACTCAACTTTCCCTTCTTTCCAAAACGCATCACACTTTTCCATGGAGAAACTTTGAGAAAGACATGATCACCTTACTCAAAAGAGAGATCCTTCCTATGGTTATTCGCATAACTTTTCTGCCTGCTCTAAGCTGTTCTCACGTGCTTCTGAATCAACTAAACTTTTTCTGCCATCTCTTTTACCTATTTTGGTCCCATCGGTTTCCTTTCACCTACTTCACCCCAAAAAGCTGGAGTTCGACACCGCTTTCTATATAATGCCTCAAATGGAGCCATCTATATACTGGAAAGGAAAAATGTTATTATAAGAAAATTCAACCAAAGAAAGATATTGGTCCCAACTTCACTGGTAATCCATTGAGCAAGCACGTAACATATTCTCTAAGGTCTGAATTGTTCGTTCTGACTTCCCATCTGATTGAGGATGAAAAGTTGTACTAAAATTTAATTTAGTACCCAATGACTTCTAAAGGCCTTTCCAAAAGTTATAATTAAACCTGGGATCACGATCAGATACAATGGAGAGGGGAACTCCATAAAACCTAACTATCTCTTTAACATACAACCGAAAATGTTGATCTAGAGAAAAATTGTCTTGAATAGGAAGGAAATGAGTATATTTAATCAATCGATCAACAATAACCCAGATTTCATTATTACCTCGAGATGTATTTGGAAATACCACAATGAAGTCCATGGATATATTTTCTTATTTCCACTCTAGCACCGGTAAAGACTGAAGAATCCCTTTCGGTAACTGTCGCTCTACTTTAACCTGCTGACAATTCAAACACTTCATAGTAAAATCAGCAATATCTATTTTCATTCCATCCTACCAGTAATCCTCCCAAAGATCTATGTACATCTTAGTACTACCAGGATGAACTGAAAACGGAGAACTATGAGATTTACATAACAACTCATTCTTAAACTATGAATTACAAGGCACACATAATCTCTTCCCAAACCTCAAAACACAATCATTATCAATGTTAAAATCTGTCAACTTACCCTTCAGAATCAACTCTACCTTTTTCTACAACTCACTGTCTTCCTTCTGCGCTTTCTTAATTCTGTCTGATAGAGATGATTTCACTGACACCTGAAACAAAATAGAGGAATTTCTTGCACCAACAACTTCTATTCCAAAGTTTATCAAGTCAAAAACAAAAGCATCTCATTCCAAACGTAACATGGTCAATGTAGCATTACTTTTTTGACTCAAAGTATTGGCCACTTTATTTTCCTTTCCTGGATGATAATGGATCATGAAATAATAATCTTTGATTAATTCCATTCATCTTCTCTGTCTCATGTTCAATTATTTCTGAGTGAATATATACTTCAAACTTTTGTGATCAATATATATTTCACATTTTACTTCATATAGATGATGACTCCAAATTTTTAAAGAAAAAACAATAGCAGGTAATTACAAATCATGTGTAGGGTACTTTAACTCATGAAATTTTAACTGACGTGAAGCATAAGAAATTACATGATCATTCTGCATAAGGATACAACCAATTCCATTCAATGAAGCATCACTTCAAATAACAAACCCACCATTTCTGGAAGGAAGTTCCATAACTAGAGCATTCAACAATCTTCTTTTCAATTCCTGAAAAAAATCATCTCATTATTTTGTCTAGATGAACTTAACACCTTTTCTAGTTAACTTAGTTAGTGGGATAGATAACCATGAAATTTTTTTAACAAACCTCCAGTAATAACCTGATAATCCAAGAAAACTACGAATCTCGGTTATATTTGTGGGTCTTGGACATTCTTTAACAACTTTTGTTTTAGTAGGATCAACAGTTATACCATTTTTTAAAACAATGTGACCAGGGAATGAAATTTTTTATAACCAAAACTCACACTTTCTGAATTTCCCATACAGTTTATTTTCTTTTAAGGTTTGAAAGACAACCATTAAATAAATTTCATGCTCCTATTTACTTTTATAATAATCCAAAATATCATCAATGAACACAACAACAAAATTATCCAAGAACTCAAGGAAAATTATATTCATAAGATCCATGAATATAGTAGGTGCATTGGTTAACCCAAAAAGAATAACTAGAAATTCATAATGGAAATATCTAGTAGGAAATGCAGTATTCAGAATGTATTCTTCCTTTACTTTCAACGGATGGTACCCTGACCTCAAATCAATCATTGAAAAATACTGAGCACCCTGAAGCTGATCAAAAAAATCATCGATATGATGGAAAGGATACTTGTTCTTAACAGTAATGTTATTCAATGCACTATAATCAATGAAAAGTCTCATTGAACCATATTTCTTTTTAACAAACAAGACAAGAGCACCCATGGTGATGTTCTAGGTCGAATGAAACCTTTATCTAATAACTCCTGCAATTGCTTCTTTAACTCTAAAAGTTCAATTTCAGCCATTCAATAAGGGGGTTTTGAAATTGGATTAGCATCAGGAACTAAGTAAATAGTAAATTCAACTTCCCTATCTTGTATAATACCAGGAAACTCATCAGGAAAAACATCAAGGTACTCATTTACCACTGGCACATCATTAATCTGAACAGTTCCTTTATTTTCAAAAATATGTGCAAGGTAACATTCATTTCCATATTTTACTAGCTTCTTAGCTTCCTGATATGTTATCAAAAGTAAGGGTTCATTCTTTTGCACAAACTGAAAATCTTTCTAAAAAGAAACTTCTTTAGCACTAAATTCAATCTTAGCATGATAAACAAAAATCCAATCCATACCCAAAAAAAATAAAACTCTACTAGAGGCAAAACAATAAGGTTTGCAGGTAGATTCTTTTCGCACACAAGGACAGAAAGGATCTTATAATTTATTTTTGTCTCAACATTTCCCCCGGTGTTTTTACCATAAGTTTAGGATTCATATATTGATATAGAATTCCCAATTTACTAGAAAACTTTTTAGAAATGAAAGAGTTTGTAGACCCTGAATCAAACAACACATTGGCATAATCTGAACAAAAAAACAGTATACTTGATACTACTTTATCTGATGGCCCAACATCTACTGAAGTAGTTGCAAAGGATTTAACCACCCCTTTATGCTTGTAGTCTGGCTTCTTTCCCTCATGTGAGTTCTTCGTTGGACACTCATTTTCATAATGACCCATTTCATTGCACTTAAAGAATTTTACTAACTATAAATCAAATTTTTCTCTTACCATTACCCTGATCTTTTTTAGTGCAATTATGAGCCTTATGTCCCATTTTACAACATCGGTATCACTTACTATAATTCAAAAGACATTCCCCAGCATGATTTTTACCACAATTTTCACAAACTGTAAACTTAAGTTTCTTACCATTAGACTTTTTTTGAAGAGTATTTCCCTTTCGTATGCCACCTCGATCTCTTATTCTCTTATTTTTCAAAGAACGCCTGGTCATCAGAAAACTCCATTTCCACCTTCTCCGCACATCGAACAAGTTTTTCATAACTTTTGAACTCAAAAGAACCTAAATACCTTTGATACTTTGGCATTAATCTTAAGTACAAATGGTTGATTTTACTATCAATATCTCATAGGAAATTTGGAGCATACCTTGCTAGTTGAGAAGCAGCCAATGAGTCATCCTCCTTCCTGAATTCCAGGAATTGTTTTTCCATCCTAAGACAAACCACCTCAGGAAAATATTTCTCAAGAAACATACCTTTAAATTCATCCCAATTAAATTCCTAAATCTCCTCACTATCTCTGATATTTTTCACCATCGGCCACCACTTATCAGCTTCACCTTCAAAATGGTAAACAGTGAGACTAAACTTTTGATGTTTTGAACACCCCATGACATCAAAAATCTTCTCCAGTGCTTTAATACACCCTTAAGATAGCACAGGGTCAGATGATCCTCTGAATGATGAGGGATACTGCCTCATGAAATGATCCACTACTTTCATGTTCCTTTGTGTTTGATATGTATGATCTTGTTCATGGATACCACCACCATTTATAGCCAGATTCAACTACATCATCACTGCTACAAACTGTCCAGTTCCAATTCTGACCATCTCAGTTTGCTGATTTGGAAGGTTGTCTTCTTCCGGATGTCATTCCATCATAGCTACCCTGTTTCCTCTATAGAAAACCATTCCGAACACAGATTTATCTTAGGTAAAGCAACATGTTAATATGTAAATGCTATATCATTTCAATCTTACCATAAATTAATTGATGGGAATTAATTTAACAATATTATAACTCCTAAAGTTATCTAAACCAACCTTTGATATCAACTATAAGGACCCAGCCTAAAAACATTACATAATATTGAATTAAATGGATAATTCACATTGAGGATCTTTTCAGGTTTAGAGTTTTAGAGAATTAGTCCATAACTATTACATTAAATCTCAAAAATTACAAAGTAGACACTTCTACCAAGTTTCCATTTTTTCATAAAATAAAAACTCTTGAAAAAAGTGTCATGTCTATTTCCATGTTTTAGACAGCATGACTTTTATTTAATCCCATCCTTGGTCCTATTCATCTTTAAGTCCTGTGAAAAACATTTCAAAAAATTGGGATGAGCATAAAAAGCTCAGCAAGGGTTATAAAATAAAGAAAGAAAACATTAGTTCATCAATACATACAAAACATAAGCTATTTATCATACCTCATTAAATCATAAGATTTATGAATAACACATAGTAATCACAAATCATAAAGGTAACTTATGGAATCCATAACATACTTCCGTTGTAGCTTTCACAGCTACGTAAGGAGTTACATTTGGAATACTCATCACAATATATTCCCTAAATCTCTTAGCAGAAATATTCATGTTTACCTCTGTTACATTACCCAATTCATAGGAGATCTATCTCGGGCTCACTCGCCCTAGGTTTATCATGGAACCACCCATATACGTAAACAATTCCCAAGAACCATAACATATTCATAACACATAAAACAAACATAGAGGAAAGATAAAATTTCCACATTTCAATCACAATATATCATTTAAATATATTGACATAACAAATCCATTATCAAAACCATTTTAAATACCAAAATATGTAAAAGAGTATAGGGTATTTATTTTCCTTTTAAAAATGTTACATCTTGTTAAGGAAGTCATAGATCAAATAATACTCACAATGGTGAAAAAGGTCATTGTCACCGCTTACATTAAAAAGAAACATTATTTTTTGATGTTTATTAAAACACTTCATAGAAAAATATTCCATTTGAGTGAAATGAAAAGTAAATGGTGTTTATAAATCATGTAAAATAAAGTCATGTATAAAACAAAATATGCCTCAATGAAAGGAGATTGAGACAAAGTCCCTTACCTCGTGTCGACTTGACCCGTTCGTTCTTTAATCTCCTGAATAATAAACTAAAGTAAATTTATACTTTCTTAAGAACCTATTTCAAGTTTATTATTCCTTTTATATCACTTATTACCATGTTATAAACATTATTTAATCATTTAAGTTGATAATGTTCATTTTCTTGATATTTGGTACTTGTGTCAAAAATGAACTACTTATAATTACAAGTTGTTCATGTGGTAAAAGTTTCATTATCTCCATAATTATATTCATGATTTAGATATCATATATATCTAGTATATATATGTATTTATAATAGTACATAATATTTGGAGATAAGAAATGAAATTCATTGTTCATGGAGATGGTAAGTCGTACATACGCATGAATGCTACTTTCATTTCTACTTCATATTTTGATGGAATGAAAACTTAATGATACATAGGTATATTATAATTCTAGTATAATATCATATATAATTTCATTAACTCCATCCTTTATATTTCCCACATATGGAATGAATGAGACATATCACTTTGAGGGGGTGGTAGTCCACACTTCCTCAAATAAAATTATCGTATTTACCTACTATAGAAAGCATAAATGTATTCTATAAATGAAAAATACAGAAGAATAAAAACAATATAAATATAATATATATCACATATAAATACATTTCCATATTAATGGCCACCATAAGAGAAGGTAGGAGAATATTGAACAATCATCGTTTCGTGAGGCAGTAGTTCGTAGTCCATAGAAACTGTATGTTCTTTACCCATCAGACGGAGGTGTGTGTAAGTGTAGTTAGAATCATTCTCATAAAAATAACCTAGTGTATTGAGGATACTGGTTTTGTTATAAAATAAATGAATAAAAAGAGTTTAGGGGGTTGGAGAAGAAAAATAAAACAAAATAACTTAAGAGAAGGTGTTACCTTTAAATCAGATAGCTACCTCTGGTTTGAACCAAAAGGATTTCTTGAAGTGCCTTCTGCCTAAGGTAAGTCTTATAGGAGGAAGGGAGGGATTTAGGGAGCTTAATTGGGTAGATTTTGGACAAGCCAAGGGGCTTGAGAGGTGTGATTAATGGGTTAGAGGTGAGGGCTTTTTATACGGGGGGTCTCTTTAGGAAATTTTAAATATATTATTTTATTATATAATGATTATTGGTTTTTAAAGGTCCAAACCTCCTTAAATTAGAATATAATATGACTCATGTTTTAAATAAAATCATCCAATAATAATTAGACAGGTTTTGGATATTTTATAAATTTTTATAATCTTATTATTTAAATCGATCATTAATGAGGTAAACACTGCGTCATTATTGTCTCATAAATAATTTTATTTATTTGATGTCTAAAAATTATAGAACAAAATATAATGATGTATAAAATCTTTTTAGATTTAAAATTAATATTTATAGTCGAATATATAACTTATATAACCCCATGTAAAAATTGATTTACTAAAAGATATATGTTTATGTCATTTTTTTCTTTACTTTAAATTAATTAATATAGTGACATTATCACTCTTAAGTGGATCCATGGGGTCTCAAAATCGACCCAAGGATTCTCATGGTCATAAATGTATCAACCAATAGGATTAGGACACATGTTAGGTTTATTTAATATTATTATAATATTATTTTTAACTTGAATTGCCCTATTTAACTTTAACCGCTGTAAATAAAAGTCAAAAGTTACTATTCACCAAAAATTATTTTCATCTTATTGAACCACATTTTACTTAATAATAACAGCCATGTATGTCGTATTTTCAAAATTCAATTCACAAAAGTGGTAAAATTTTATTTAAATGAAAAATTTGGGTTTTTAACTACTACTCAGTGTTTTCACTATTCATAAAAAATTGAAGGTTTTCAAAAAATACCAAAAATTTAGCCTAAGTTATATTTGATATTCCAAATTAAAAAATTATGTCTATTTTAACAAATTAAAAACATATAATTTACATTAATTAATTTAAAATTAATTCTTGTTGTCCAAACTAAATCATGTTTTTAAGAAATAATAACTATCAAAAGATTGACACTTGTTTATGTCCAATTTCAAAGTGAAATTACTTATAATGACCAAAATTGTATTAAATGGTAAATATATAATATAATTAAACTTTAAAACCAATTCAAAAGATAATATAACCATATAAATAAATTATATTAAAAGGTAGTTTTGAATTAAAATACAATATTTTTCACTATTCAATAAAAAATGAATTTTATCATAAAAATACCAAAAATTTACCCAAAGTAAATTTTGATGTTCCAATTCTAAAGAAGAGTTTTATATTTTCAAATAGAACATATAAAAGTTACAAAAAATAAATTTAAAAAGGGTTTTCCAACAAAAGGCAGTAAATCAACCTTTTAATGAATATTAGAGTATTTATGATTAAAATCGGATTCTTTGTTATTTTAAGCCTCTAAAATGTATTAGATAAATGTAAAAACATTTAACAAACATGTATAATGATATTTTATTTAGTCCTATTCATTACTGCCAATACAACGACTATGCATTAACCATTATTAAATGTAATATTTTATTATTATTTTTCAGTATTTTTTTAAGAAGGTCATGTCTTGGTCAAAAAACCAAGACAAAATGCGACGCTTTTCGATGTGGGAAATATTCCCACATTCCATTTTCGATGTGGTAATATTATATTATTATTTTTCAGTATAACTTAACGTTGTGTGCAACGTAAGATTTCAAAGAAACTCGTTGTTGCCTATCGGGTACGCCATCGAACATAGAATCCCCTTTAAAGTAAAATTAATATTTAATTCATGAATATTAATAAATAAGAAAATTTATTATTCTTTATTTACCTAGGATGTTACACTTTGATATTAGCTTAGATTGTCACGACCCGTCCCCCGGGGCCCGTGCTGTGACTACCCCTAGCCCGCCTTCCATAGGTTAAGGGCTGGAAACTAGCACCGAAGTCATATTCCCTAAAACTAGGAAGGCATTGCCTTTATAACCTATAAGCACACGCAACCAAGAACACAACAAGCTACGAACTCAAGTAAACTAAACAGTAGATAGAGTGAGTGCAGTAGGTAAAAAGGGGCCAGAATACAAGCCCAACTAGAAAGTACAAGTACAACTAAAATACAATACAACTAAAGAAAGAGAAAGACATCTAATGGGTCATCCTCTGAGGTTCCTACCTGAACGGTAGGTATAGATCGCCTCCTCAACACTCCACGTCCTCTTGTCTCCTCCGTGTACCGATACGTCGTATGGTCCACCTCCGGGCACCATCCAGTCCTGGTACTCTAGTCCTTAGTCAGCGTTGTCTATTTTCTGCACCAAACACAACGAAGTGCGGGCATAGCCCATGAAGGGGTGAGTATAACGATACTATGTAGGGACCCCGAGACCCTCAAGGTCTCACAAAATCCACAAAGGATAAACCACAATACATGAAATCAATTGACAACCCTACTTAGGTATATGCCCATACATATACTTAAGTTATCAAGTATGCCCATCTCAATCATGAGGAAGCACAAAGTCCAACTCCAAAGCCCCAAGATCAAATATACCACAAAGGAAGAAATACCATGATGGAAATTACCACACAGGTACGCCAGAGAGAAGAATACCATAAAGGTATTACCACGAAGGAAAGTACCACACAGGTACTGACTCAGCTCACACCAGGTATAACTTAAGTACAGTAGTTGAGATGATTAGATGTAACTACTGAATCATCTTACTTTGTTAAGAGGCAGACCCACATAGGATTTCCAGGTGCTGACCCACACAAGATCGCTAGGATCTGACCCACACAGGATCGCTAGGAGCTGACCCACGTAGGATCGCTAGGAGATGACCCACACAGGATCGTTATGAGATGACCCACACAGGATTTCTAGGAGTTGACTCACATAGGATCTCTAGGATCTGACCCACACAGGATCGATAGGAGCGAACCCACACAGGATCTCTAGGAGTTGATCCACACAGGATCGCTAGGAGCTGACCCACACAAGATTGCTAGATGCTAACCCACACAGGATCACTCTTCATTCTTCTCGTCACAGCTAGCTACTGGGTTCCTGCACTAAGCCTGGTCATCTCCGGGAGGATATTCTCCACAAGTCACTAGTGGATACTCCAACTACTACGAAGTCCCATGAATAATTATCTAAAAGGTCTGCCACGTCATAGGGGTCTCAACGCAACAGATGGCATGTCAATCGGACGCCCGGTCTGTGAGTTAATAGCCTTTTAGTCCTGGAGGCCCGGTTGGATTCGTGCTCAATCCAACCCAACTATACCTAAACTTTACCCAAAACTCTAGTGGATTATAATCAAAGGGATTGTCTCACTCCAATATTTCCAGCGCTGCTGATTTTTTGTTAAACGGATGTCTGGTGTCAAAGTTATGGCCCAAGAAAAGTATAGGTTCGTATCAGGTCCAGGTCTGGTCCGACTCAGTCGGACTGACCCAACCCGACTTGGCCTGAGTCGACCCAGTTTGGGTCGACCCGGACCGTGGTGCGGCCCGGCCTGCTAGGCGGCCCAGCAGGCCACGAGGGTTCATGGAGGCTGCGGGTGCCATGGGGCGGGGGAGGCCGCGGGTCGGCTCGATTGCGGATGGCGGCTCGGTCGTGAGGGCACCATGAGAGCATGGGGCAGCTCGGCCTAGCCCCGGGCAGCTCAGCTGGGAGGGTAGAGGATGCGGGGTGGATCCGCTAAAGGGTGCTGCGAGGGCGCAGGGTGGCTTGGCTCAGCCCGGGGCGGCTCGGCCGAGAGGACGGAGGCCGCGGGATGGCTCGGCGAGGCCCCGGGTGGCGCGTCAGGGCCGCGGACGGCAGAGCCGTGGGGCGGCGGCCCGACCGCGGAGTGGTTCGGTCGTGGACGGCGGCCCGGCCATAGGGCGGCTTCTCGGTGGCGGGGTTCGGCCGTGGATGGCGGCTCGTCTGCGGAGGGTGGTGGCTCGGCCGCGGGGCGGTGGTGTCGCAGGGCGTGGAGGCCACGGGGGGACGTCGTTGCGCAGTCGACTTCGTCACAGCTGGCAGGGGTGTCGGCCTCCATTCTCGTTCCCCACCGTGGTTCGTAGCCATTCCCCCATCGCGATCAACAATTAATCAAAAGGTTTTTGGAGAGGACGGGCCATGTTTTTTTGGCCCGCACTCTCTGTGTTAGAGAGGTAGCAAGTGGCTATAATTCCTTCTTTAATTAAGAAGAATTATCAAGAATGAGAAGAGAGAAGAATTTCAAACAACCACCCTACCTCGGATTGTTCGTTGACGTTGGCGCAAGAAGAAAGGAGATGAAATTGTTGGGGATAGATGGATTTCAGTGACATCAGCATTCCATCAATCATCGTTTCATTGATTTTGAAGATGTTCCTCATCAATGAATGTCCCGAGGAAGAATTTGGCGTTCTTCGTTGGCATTCATCGTTGGAGAGATTTCTCCCAATTCTTCAAGAGCTCTCCCCTTTTCCAATACTTTCCCACAAAATAAAAAACATCCAACTATTGTATTTCCCCAATTTTTAATTTTTGGCACAATTTCAAATTGGGTTAATTAATTACATAGGTTGGCATAATAAATTAAAGGGGGGTGGCACCATTTAAGTGGGGGAAGTTTAAGAGGCTTACCCACACTTATGAGGGGAGTTTAAGAGGTTTAAACCTCAGGTGGTCCCCACCACCATAACCTCTCATGGGAGGTTAGTCCAGGTGGTCCCCACCACCATAACCTCCCATGGGAGGTTTAGTTCAGGTGGTCCCCACCTATGAAATATCCACATGGGAGTTTCAAAAGAAAAAAAATAAAATGTTACACCATTTTATTTTATTTTATTCTTTCATGAATATGTGAAAAGCTAATTTCCATCCTCAACCTACTGCGGTTGAGGTTAAGTTCTCCTTAAGTGAATAACGGCACTGCGAGTTCAACGGTGCCCTTGGATTTCAATTCTGATCACCGGTTCAAAATTTAGAAAAACCTACTCGCATGTTTATTGAACGTACCTGAAAAAAAGTTCAGAAATTCATTCTAGGCACTCTGGTCCTTGGAATCATGTGCTGTTAATTTTCACGGACTCGTAAAATTCCCATTTAATTAAAAAAAATTACATGGAAATTCCGGGTCTTTACATGGATCTATGAATCGGTTCAATAGAGAAATCTACCTCTATTTTTTGGGGAGTTCCCGGTAACTCCTTAAGAAATACATCATTATATTCTATAACAATGGGGAAATTTAATATATTTAGAAATTATCTTTATTATTTTTCTTCACCGATCATTTCCATAGATAAGGTTATAAGAGTTGATTCTAAATAGAGTTCAAGATGGAATATCCCCCCATTGATAATAAATCTAGGTTTTCCATCCGGACCACTGAAATTTCCTTTCTTCTATAGTTGATATTATAATTATAAGTTGAGAGCCAGTCTATCCCTAGTATAGTGTTGAAATCCACTATGGTAATGACTACTTGATTTTTAATGAGATTGTACTCACCAAAGTTTGTACTAGAGTTTTTATGAACCCTTGATGCTTGGATAAATTCTCTAGGAGTTTTAACTAATAACTTACATCCATCAATCCTAGGTTTGATTCTACATTATTTTAAAACTCATAAGAAAGAAATGAATTCATAAAACTAGAGTCAAAAAAAGTAATTTCTAGCTTTGAGAGAACAAAGAGTGTACCTACCACATCATCATTTGGAGCCTCTACTTCAGTTGTTATGATTGAAAAACCATGACCTTGCTCCCTTAACCCATGATATGGTTGATGGTGGTTTCCCTTCATTATCTTATGATTTTTACATTGATTTTCAAAGTTTCTAAGCTATACACAATTTAATAATTTAATTTCAGGTTATTCTTGCACCATCATCCCTTTTTGGTTTTCATTGAGATGTTCAGGATTCACCTCACTATGACAATTTCATGATATATAGCCATATTTTTGCAGTTGTATCACTTTCCTCTCCCAAGAAATTAGTTCCTTAAATGTTTATTCCCACATTTATTTCATGTGGGTAGTTTTAGTTTCTTTCCTCCACTTTCATGATCAAAATTATTCCCTAATTTTAACTACATTACTCTCTTATTTTCATTCAACCTATGTGACCACAATGTCTCTCCAAACTCCATTTCAAACGTTAAAGAACCCCACACTATCTCCTCATATCTTTCATAGTATAGATTTTCTAGATTTTTTCATATATGAAGTATCATCCCACCAAATAACCTATCAACCTTTCCCTTAGGATCCATAATAAATATAGATTTGTATAGATAAAGTCTTGTAATGTTCATTTCAGAGTTTCCCACTAACTCATTTTCATTTTTCTTCACCTCTAATAATTCCTTCACTGCTTTTGTTCTCATTAAATGGAAAAAAATATATTTACTGAAATTATTCTCCTGAACTCTACCCACTCCATAGCATCAATCTCCCATCTTATTTTCATGTTCTTAATTAGTGCCCACCAATGATCTGCTTCTCCTTCTAAGAAGTATACTACCATGGTGACTTTCTCTAGCTCCAAAAAATAGAGTATAGAAAATATATTTTCTATATAGGTAATCCATTTTTCAGAAATTATTGGATCAAAATATCCATTAATGGAAGGTGGACATTAAAGTATGAAGGAATCAATTGCAAGTTGTTCACTTTGAGGTGAATCATGCCACTCAATAGGATTTAGGTTATTATTCATAACTTGGGATAGTTTATTCATTATCCTCATGAAGTTTTCCATTCAATCTTCTATCATGTTAGTAAGTTCATTAGTTCATATCCTATTATGCCCATCATTTATGTGGTTCTTCCTATTTCCCACCATTTTTTAAAAGAAGAAAATTTTAGTTAGAAACTTATTACTTTTAGTAATCTTGAAATTATAAAGGGAGACTAATTCCTAAAACATCATACTATATTCTTCATTTAATCTCCTCTAATAACAATTATATCCTTCATAATGGTTCATAAAAAGCATGTGATTAACCAAAAATATCCCTTGGGAGTTTCAAACTAGGTATACAGTAAGGCTCGTTTTCATGCACCATGTGATGATCGATTCAAATCCCAATGCACCCTTTCAGGGTTATTACTCCTTGGTACAACTATGTCAAATCCACATTCACTTGTAGTATATAGATGGATATTTCATTTCTTGGAAACCACTAACTTAATACATCACCATAATTCCATGAAGTTTTAATATATTTTTATTTATTCTTAAGGTTCTCATTAATGTTTTATATTCCTAATTTCCACAAATAACTAAATCGTGCTCTGAGAGAAACTATGGAACCACACCTTTTTAAAAAATAAAACTTTCATTACATGGCACAACACTTAATAACATATAGGATATTTTAAGGTTCTGTTTCATGAAAATTAGAAACATAATACATGAATAACATAAAAAATATTATAATCCTACTCAAATTATTCTGTATAGGTTCATCTTAAGTTACTTTTACTCCATGTCCTATCTTGGGTACATACATCAAAAGAAAGTGATGATCATAAATCCCAATAAAGGAATAAAAAAGGATATATTTATCATGTGACCACAAGGCATATCAATAAGGAATGATCATAAAAAAATGATGCATATCATAATAGAAATATCATGAATCATAACATGGAAATATGGATATAACATAAAAATGATACATTTATAAGAATATCAACAAGGTTTATCACCAAGCTGTCACAAATCATAATTACCATGGTTATTCACCAAGGTATTATAAATCCTAAAATATCTAGAGATTAATTATTTACCCAATGCATTGGAGTGATATCAGGGTGTACCCTTTATATTTCTTATTTCATGTGAGCCACATTGATCATCATAAATCATTTCATCAATAACCTATGGAGAATAAATAACATGTTTCATATAAAATCATTGTGTACATAAGACTTGAACATTAAATCATTTTTAACCCATGGAAAGGGGATGTGGATTTTGTACTTGTAAATAATTCAATAAATAAATTATATTTAAATATAGGTGAATACCCATAGATAAGGAAATGGTTTGGGTATTCACAATATAATAATTTTTCATGTGAAGAAGAGAAATTCAGGAAATTGATATGGAAGCATGATAGTACAAAATATGGATTAAGGAAATGGAATAATGGGAGGGTAAGAAGGTATCCCATTAATTAAAAAACTATTTTGGAAGTAATATGATAATTAAAAAAGGTATGAAATGATTGTAATCCAATATTTAGAAAACATTCCACAAAAGAGGTACTTGAATGGAAACGAGGAAGTAAAGAATTCCCTTACCTTGAAGAGTTGCTTCCTAAAACACGAGGATGCCACCTTGAGGACTTAAGGATGCCATAGAGGGACTCTTTGGGAGGTAAAATGACCAGAACTTCCTGGATTATGGATTTTGAGTGGTGAGGAATGTGGGATGAGTGGTTGTTTTTAGTAAATGAGTAGTAATTCTTTAATAATTTCTAAATATAGGTCTTCAAATTCTTGGTTGTGGAAAATGAAAAACCAATGACTTGACCATTCTTTTTTACTCATGGTTTTAGACATTTGAGTCATGTTTTATAGTATTTTATTCTATAAGAACGAAAATCCATATTTTAATATTACTTTGGATATGGAAAAGTGATTTTTTCACAAAACATAGTTTTTAAGATCATAATTTCTATTTTAGACTTTGGAAAGTCATTTTTAGGTTTGGAAATTGATTTAAATCCATTAAAATACATAATATTAATAAAATAACATATATTAGGTCACGGAAGCTGTTTAATTAAATATTAAATTATTATTACATATATATGAAGTCGTAAAATATACTGAAAACACAAAAATGTGTTTTTACTATTCACAGAAAAATACAGTATTTTTGAAAATTCTAAAAAAATCATCCTAACCTAATTTTGATGTTTTGATTTCAAATATAATTTTTATTTTACCAAAATAATTTTCTAAATATAATAATTTTAACTTTTAAATAAAAACTCCTTATTTATTGTAAATCACCAGTCTTTATGACCGCTAAATTTTCAACACATATAAAAATTTCTAAGGTCATTGTAAAATTATATTATCATTTATATTTAAATAATTAGTGTTTTAAAATTATATTTCATGAAAGTATATAGAATTCATGAGTTTATTATAAAATTATATTTTATGAAAATATAATTATATTTTCATCAAAAATCATATTATCAAACTCAACTTATTTTCATGAATATTTTATTAAAAAAATAATACTGAATATGGGATTGAAAAGATTGTTGGAACCAAGGATTTTCATTACTGAAAACAGAGTCTAGTTTTTGTTTCTTTTCAATCCACACTGGGTTGATCAGAGAGTTTTCAAGGCAAGTGATCTTACATTACAAGATAAATATAGTGTAGAATGTGGCATCATTTCCCGGTGTTTGTCAACACTACTATAAAACGCATGTTTAACAGTACTAGAATTTATCAGTACTAGAAAAATGAATTGAGAATGTCCATCTTTATTAACATTTTATTTTAGCGCTAATAAGGGTTACCCTTTATCAGCACTTTATTTTTAGCGCTGATAAAAGGTACACTTTATCAATGCTAAAAATAAATCGTTGATAAATATTAACCTTTATCAACTTTTTATTAGCGCTGATAAAGGTCGACAATAAAATGAAATAACTAAAGAAATTAAATTTAAAAAAATTAACAATTTCATTAATTAAATAATTATTGTTAAAAATGAATAAATTTAATATACATATATATAAATTTTAAAAATTAATAAATAGTATATATTAAATATATAGATATGTAAAATGAATAAAACTATATAAAAAAAGAAATAAAAAAATTAAATTGAGTAAATTAAGAAAAATATTAAGCATTTTTTAAATTAAATAATTATTGATAAAAATGAATAGATTTAATATACATATATATAGATTATAAATATTGATAAATAGTATATATTAAATATAGATATATAAAAGAATATACAATTAATCAAAAAAATTAAAAAATTAAAAAATTATTTAAAAAATTATTAATTAAACAATTATTAATAAAAGTGAATAACTATAATATATATATATATATATTATAAATAGTAATAAATAATTTATATTAAATATAAATTTATATAAAATGAATAAAATGTTAATTAAAAACATATTAATGTCTTATTCAATTTTAATGTTGTTTGATTTTTCAATTTAACATATATTAAACGTTATTTGTTACATATATTTCACATACATGCATACACACACACACACATATATATATATATATGTAATTATTGTAGTTTTATATACAAACGCACACACAAATATATTTATGCAATATATTGAAACACATACACCTAAGATTTAAGTAATTTATTCAAATTTCAGTATTTTTTAGAATTTCATTTTAACATGATACATTTAATATATTATGTTTTTAATTGTTCAATTTTATTTATTTATTTTTATTACTATTAGAGTTAGGGAATTTATTTTTAATATTTTTTTTATTTTTTATTTTATTTTTTAATTTGATCATTTTTTATTATTTATTTATATATATTTACTTACTATGTTTTAGTATTTTCAATATTTATTGATCTTTACTTCAATATATATATATACATATATATCCATATTTTTTTAATAATTTAGATTTAATTAATAAAACTTTTCCATTTTTTCAAAAAATTTATAGTGTACTCATTTTGAATTATTCAATTTCACTCATTTTTAAAATGCATATATTTAAGATTTTATATCCACTAATAATGTTAAAAATATATTTGTAAATAAATATTTCTAAATATTTATATATAAATGTATATTTACTATATTTATAAATTTATATATTTATAATTATTATAAATAAATAATTATTATTTTTTAAATGAGTATTTATATAATTATAAATAAATAATTATATAAATTTAATAATTATAAAATTATAATAAATTTATTTAAATAAATCCTTTTTCAGTGCAAAAAAATTAGTGCTCATAATGATTGATATTTATCTGGGCTAAAACATTAGCACTAATAAATATGTTTTTATTACTGTTTTTTAGCACTGATATATAACCCTTTTATCAGCGCTTGTCAATTTAACGTTGATAAAAGAGATATTTATTAGTGATTTTATGAAAGCGTTGTTAAAATTGTTCTCAATCCATTTAAAATAACCCTAATCGGTACTCAGTCAGTTGTGATTCTCAAGCTCTTGTGGAACTCCTCTGCTTCCAGTGTGACTCTTATACATCCCCTCATATGAATCAAGGATAGAATCCAATGTATGTTATTTTCTAATTTTCCTCTTTTTTTTTTGATCTTTTGGGTTCCATGTTTTGCATTTTTGTGTGGTTATTAACCATGATGAATCCTACATCTCATCTCCTCGCCACTGCCAGTACGACTCCTCTAGGTTCATGTAAGGATCAAAATGATGTACCATGATATTAGTCACCAGTTTTTTTGGTCTTTAATGATGAAACGAATCATATTATTCCTTTCTAAATTGTTTACTTATAATCATCTCAAGGAAAAATACAAAAAACTAATAAGTACTCTCAATACTTTCTTTCCCTATTAAGAAATGGGATGAAATCATGATGGATTTTTTGACCATTTTTTCAAGATCAACTAAATAGAAAGATATAGTGTGGTTTATAGTGGATCACCAACTAAGATGAACAAATGATTACATATTGAAGAATATTCTTCAATTTCTGAAATTGATTAATTGTATTTCAAAGAGATAATAATGCTTGAGGTGTCATATCTAGTGTTGTATCTGATAGGAATATGATGTTTTTATCTTCCTTATAGAAAAGAAAATAATTTTCAATGAGGTTATGGGTGAAATTTTATACTCCCATTATTCCATAGACTAACAACCATTCTCATTAGACTATCATGATATTGGAGGATATTCATTAATCTTTAATTCTTGACTTCAATGGCTCCTGGATGGATTAACTTTCCTTAGTGGAATTATCTAATAAAAACAATTATCAATAACTTATCCATATGGACTCGTATGAGGAATTATATTAAATACATTTTCACTCTTTTTTATGTTGGATAAATGTAGAATAATATCTTATGAATATCCCTAGTCTGGTCTAAGAAACAATAGACTGAGTGATTTTGATTCAAAAACATCTTAAAACTACTCAAAGTCAACCAATGACCTATAGTAACTATTAGAGGTTATCCATATAATTTAATGTTAATGATGATGTGTTTATTTATATTTCCTTGAGATTGGTTCACTAATTATTTATAAATAAGAGGAAATTAACATCGAAATACATCAGACCTATTAAAATTCTTAGAAAAGTCTAAGAAATTTCATAATAGATAGCCTTACACATATGAAAACCCTATGGTTGAATATATTCCCTCGAGAATCTAGTTTAATCTTATTGAGTATGAAATGCTTAATTTTGTGGAGGTTTTAAATGCCTCATCTGATCTAACCATTTAATCCCCTTTAATGTTAGTATCTTAGTCTCATTTTGGGTGTATTTTGTGTTGAAGGGGAGTTAAAATAGGGGTTAGAGGATTAGATAGGAGAGAGTGGTGAAGAGATAGAGGTACCCTTATGTGGTATTCACTAAGTCCCTGATGGAATGGAACCAATTACCTATTGATAGGAGGCCTTAAGTAGGTCTGATGTTAACACAACCAAGAACTCGTTGGCCTAGTATTATGTATATGGTGGTACTTTTGAGATTTGATTAATGAGGGGGGGTGGTTGATCTTTTTAATCATAGTAAACTCATATACTAAGAAAATTATGGTCTATTACCATGTCACCAGGATAATCATGACTACTAGTTCCTCATTCTAGTGGTTTAGCGTGAATTATGTCTTGTTTTGGTATTAGTTGATGTGAGTAAGATTTTGAAAATTAAAATGATTTCTTTAAACTGATCTCAAATTCGAAAAAATGGGTTTTAAAGGAAAATTTTTTGGATTAAAAATTTGGTAAATTATTGGGTTTTGTGATAAAGTGGTAAGTGTGACCCTCAGTATTCCCTATGAGTGTTTTCATATGTGTGGGTATGTGAGGAATTTATTCTAAACCTTATTTTATGATTTTTGTGCTATTCTGAATATGTCACCCAGAAAGGTCCCCGAATTTTCTAGTGGGTCTCTCCCTATTTATATTTCTTCTCAATTATTGCCCATCTTCCATAGAAATCGAGGTTCATTAGAGGTATTGAAGTGTCTTGAGGAGGTTGATCGTGTATTTAGAGTGTTGGGAACTTGGGTCTTCTTGGGGTTCTAGCTTTGTAAGAATGAGAGTTGTTTTCCCTGCCAACGATGTAAGTTGGGATTATGTGGGAAGTTTTTAAGTCCATATTTTTTTATGGTTTATACCTAATGAGGTGAATATGAAGAAAATTTAAGAGATAATGAGTGTCCATTAAGTTCAGTGGATGGTGAAGGATTATGTTGAACACTTTAAAGAGACGGTTTCCTTTTCATTAGAGGTGGTGTCACAGGATCTACTGAAAGCTTATCTTTTTACTGGGGGTATTCATCCAATGATCAAGGAGAGTGTCCTATTCTCCAAGGATCTATATTTTGATAAGTTGGTGGAGTAATCCTTTTTGTATGAGTTTTTTTTTTGAAATAATCATACAACACATTGGCTTAGTTGTTATCTCCCGTGTTGGGGTAAAGATGTTTGGAGTTTCCTCCTTTTTGTTTTGTGGCGGTTGTAAGTTCATCTTTCATTATAAAATTTTGATGAAATCATCCTTTAATAATTCAAATGGTTTTTTTCTAAATGTGAACCTTTAAATGGTTATCCATTCATGAATTAGTTCCCCTCTTTCTATCGTGCATGTTTGGAGATGTCTATTTTTTTTTGGAAATCTGTCTTTGTGCCTTGTGTGTGGGTTCATTGTTTGGTTCAAGATCTTTTGTGGGTTTATCCCCTTATCATAACAACATAAATAAATTTTAATAAAAAAGGACCAAAGGTTTCACATTTGGATTGTTTTGGTACTTTAGGTCAATGATCTATAAGCCATTTGTGACGTATAGGAATCAGACGCACCTCAATATGACGCACGATGTGACTGATATGACTCCAAGTGCATCTTTTTATTCAAAAATAACATACTCAAACCAAGAAAATTCATTTTTACTGTTTTAGTACTTTAGTAAAACAATCCATAAGTCATTTGTGACGTCCATGAATCAGTCACACCTCAATTCGACTCACGGTGTGACCATTATGACTCAAAGTGCACCTTTTTATTCATATTTTACTTCAATTTTAGTATAATAAATAACTAACATTATCTATAATAGTGTTTTTTCTTGTATTTTTGTTAGAAATTTTATTTAATTTTTATTCAGTATTTTGGTAATTTTTGTTGTTGTTTATAGTGATGTAGTGTGTTGTTACAGCACACTGCACCAGTTTCTAGTGTTGTAGTGTGTTGTAGCATCACACTATAGTGTTTATCAACATTACTAAATTCACTGATAAAGATAGACTTTATCAGTGCTAATAAATGTGTTGATAAAAGATCTCTTTATCAGCGCTAAATAAAAGCACTAATAAATGGTGTCTTTTATCAGCCCTTTTGAAAGCATTGATAAAAGTATGATTTA
Organism: Viscum album; assembly: GCA_963277665.1. NCBI lineage: Eukaryota > Viridiplantae > Streptophyta > Magnoliopsida > Santalales > Viscaceae > Viscum > Viscum album. The sequence goes on along the minus strand of OY728122.1, from coordinate 1,298,040,527 downwards.
TCTATACTTTATTTATGCTGATAAATATCCCTTTATCAGTGCTTATTGAGTGATGATAAAATAGTTGAACTTTTAATTTTGATAAAGTAGTCAGCGCTTTTCTGGCATTGATAAAGGCTTTTTCTAGCTCTTTTAAAGGCATATTTTGTAGTAGTGCATATTTTTGGGATCAAAATTAGGTAGATTGAGAAACCATCTTGAAAGGAATTTTTCTGGGATTGAATCTTATAAAAATTGGTAAAGGCATAAGTTTTTTGATGATTGGGAATCATAATGACTGGTTTTTGAAAAGGGTTTATCTTCGTGAAGGTATAGAACTTCACAAATGCACGATGGAAAGATCATGTTTTTTATAAATATGAAAATGCATCATGATTGTGAGATGGATTGAAAGTTATTCTTTGAGAATTTGAGAAGCTTCATGAATGAGTTAAATTTCACTAAATATTCATGAATATAGGAGATTCACAAAATTATTTTTAGAGCTTCATGAAAAGGATTCTAGAAGTGTGGGATCATAGAAAAGGGTTGTTCCTATAAAATTGTGGCTACTCCCACTTCATTTTACACAAAACGATTTGAATAAAAGACTAAATCGTTCTGAATTCCTGAATTTTGAAAGAATCATAAATCAGGTATTTAGTGTGAGCCTAAGAATCGCAAAAAGATTATCTTAGTCTTGACCAATGCTTAGGCATCTCGAAAAAAGGATTAATGTGATGACTTAGTGTTCCTTGTAGGAAGTTTTCTTCATGAAGGTTGTGAGATTTGTAAAGGATATTCACAAAGGAGCTTCACAAACAAAAGTGTTGAACATCTCATTTAAGTGAATAGTGATTTCATGTGCATCAAATCAAGACTTTGGTGTAGGCATAGACTCGTTCTAGTTAGGGACAAAGACTTAAATTCCAATCTACTTAAGTGACCTTAAATTCATTAAACTGAGTAAGACTTCACCCAAATCAATGAGATAGGGGGATTCGATGGAAGTGTTCTGAGGGAGGCAGTTTTATTTCCCTAAAATCTTGTAAAGGTGGTGTGTTTGGAACATAGTGACTATGTCTGAACTTATGTATTCCACAACTAGTGAATACTGGTGGATTTAGGTATGACCGACACACTATCAGCATATGCTCCTTAGACAGTTTTAACATGTTCCTACCAACATGGGAATAAGATCAGTCACATTAAAAGAAACATTTGACGCCCTGATCCACCCATCCTCTCTCAGGGTGTTTTGGGGTCCTACAAAAATAACCATTTCATTTGTAAAAAATTGAATTACACTTTTTTGATACTAAGATATTGATACATAACCCCTTATTACATCATAATGTGCCTTAAGTGTAAGGTGTGTGATGGTGGTAGTTTCATGGGATGGATCAACCAACTTTGACCAAGTGGTGATCTCTACTAACATAAAATTATCCTATAGTTGATTTCTTTTGAGTCTCACTAATTAAAGCTCTATTTGGGGTTGGTCAAGGGGGAAACCCAGTGATTTCACCTCCCTCTCAAGTTCTGAAAATGGGATTAAATAGGCATTAATCTACTATTTGAGGCCATTTTTTCTACTTTCTACATCAATTATCATTTTTCATTACCTTTTATAAACACTAAATCTATCAGTAACAATATTACCAATGCTCATAGATCACAACGGTCATATTTACCAATAGTCGTATTACTATTTCAATGGTCATATTACCTCCTATAAATAAATTTTCATTTCTTAAAATATTATTTGCTATAATTCTTCTCAAGGCTCTATATCGTTTCCTTTTATAAAATTTAGATTGGTTTATTGATATTCTATTTCTTTTTTATAGTTTTATCGATGGGGGAAACTATTCTAGCATATTGTAAAGATCCAAATTTTCTCATTCTACTTTTATAATTTTATATTTTTTGACCCATTATAATGTTTTGTATTTTCGTGGGTTTAGTCACTGAATAATTTAATGTTCTTCATTAATGAAATAAAGTTCGCTTCATTTTTCTATGTGTTGTATATGTATAATTCTATATAATATAAGTCACATTTATTTAGGAAAAAATCATTAATAAAGTTTGGGTCATTGAATTCATTATGCTTCTTCACTTCTAATATGGTGTCCTTGTTCATTTTTAGTGCAATATATGTGATGTGATATACCAATACATCTTCTTTGGAGTAAAAGTGAATATTGTGTTCAAGTTCACTCCACAAGAAGTTATGCACATTTTTTAGATTAATCATTCATTAAATGTCATAGAGTATCAAGATAATACTCAGAAAATAGACTCAATTGTTCTTTAAAAATTAGTCATAATCATCCTTCTTCAAAACTACTCTCTAATGGTGTATCTTGGGAAGATTCTCATCATAGGATGTCATCTCATTTTTACTTTTCATTTCAAGATATCTTGCACACTTCCAAATATACCTTTTATTATTTCCATGAAAACGCATACACTTAGTTCTTCAAATATACAACACATGTTATCCTACCTGTGACATAACTTTATACTTAGTCAATAGAGCACATATTGAATTTTTTGTTTCTCCACATATAGTGTTTGGATATGAAAATCAAACAACCTTTAAGATAACTCCATAGGTTCTCAATCCTCCCTAAATGCATCTCATTTAAAATATTGTATTCATTTAAACCATGATTCACCTTCAATAAAACTCACAATATATAAATGATATTCAATAAAGTGTAATGACTTTACCAGGATGATATTTAACATAGGAAGCCTTTGTGTCCTTCAGCAATGCAAGTAATTCTTAGTGTACTCCCAATCGGATGCTCTCACCCCTGAATTACAATATTGGGTGATATTTTTAAGTAATATTTATTCCTTGACGTGCAAGAAATTATATAGCTCCTGAAACTCCACATAAATCTTCACATGAAATATGATACTACTTTTTTCCAACCTCACTGATGGTTTTCTAAGATGTCTCATCATTTATCCCTTTTTTCTTCCTTCACATAGCATGCAATACCTCTCTATCATCATAACCTTGGATGGATCCTTTTCTCTTGACGATAAAAATGTAGTAAACCTTTTTATTCTTCTTCCTAAATCATATGGATCTCCATATACATTCAAAAAAAATCTAACACTAAAAACATGGGTTCGTCAGGAATTATTGTTTCTATGATCAAAAAAATAAGGATGCCAACGGATCAGGTATTTATGGAATTTGAGATACTTGAATCCAACATGATTTAATAATTAAAATACTCAAATTCATTTATCAACTAGTTATTTTTAAAACATAATAATATAAATATATCCTATTTTATTTTAAAAAAAATTTAACTATCCACAAACATTTAAATATATTACTATAAATTAATTTTTTTTATTTTTTTATAAATATAGATGAATAAAATTCAAATTAAATAAATAAATTTTACAATTTCATTATCATTTAAAAGTTTAAATAGAATCAAATGATAATAATTAATTAAGTTTGATTCAAGTTTTACATTTTAGAAAGGACTATATAACCGAATATGGAATGATATTTTACTTTACCACTCTAACCCTATTAAAAATTTATTAACCATCAAGAAAACCCTACTTAGAAAGGGTGATATAATGTTTTGTGACTTGTTATATCGTAAAAGTTGAACTATCTAAAACCAAACTCATTTAGTAATTATAAAATATGTACTATTTTATATTTAAAATATATTATTATAATTATAAAATATTATATTTTTAAAAGATCATTTAGCTACCCAAAATTATTTAAATATCCAATTATAAATTTTAAATTTTAAAATCCATTAAAAAAAATTCTATGAACTCAAATCCAATCTAAATAATTATATTTTATTATTATATTATAATTTATAAATATAAAAAACAATAATTAATAATAATTAATTTAGTGTATTTGAGGTCTGAATAATCTAAGGCCTTGTTTGGTATGATGGTGAATAATATAATAGAAATATAAAGGAAACTCTGCTTTTTTATGTTTGTTAGGTAGGAATGTATTTTCCATATAATCTATAGTTCAATCATACGATGGGAACAAGGTTCCTCCTAAAAATGGTATAAATGTTTTTCTTCTGATGAAAATATATATTTTACACAAATATATCTCTCCATTAGCTCCAACCTGGGACCCATGTTTGTATAATATGATTCATGTGTTGTGATTCATTGATCACTAATAAATAATAATGGTGGGAGAAAATGGAACATTATTTCACATTGAAAAAAGGTTACAAAATCCTCCTCCCACTGCTTCCTTTTATTTTTAGATGAAGGTCTCAAGCCTCTCTCACTATATACAAGATCTCTCTCACTCAAATTGATGATTCTATGAATCTCTCTAAGGCCTCCTTTTAGAGCCATAGTGGGGGTGTCAAGTTTGAAGAAAAAAATCCTCCACCAAAACAAACTACACCCAATAACCTTCAACCATATTAGGATGGAATAGCCTTTTCACATTCCACATGTACATAATCCATGATTGAAGTAGCCAAGGGTTTGGTGGGGTTATTGTATCAACCATTCAAACATAACATCTAGAAAAAGACACCATCAATTCTCCCCCTATAACTACAATCCCCTGGAGTTCCTGCAAAGGTCTACCATCTTTTTCAACATATATATCTATTTCTCTTTCATGTTGATATTCACAAGTCTTAGTAGCTAAATATACATCACCTCATGTATATAATAATAGTGAATGTTCATGTGCCTCATCCAAAAATGGTACATGGAGTTATTGCTTGAGTAAAAACCACATTGATTATCAAATGAAACCCATACTTCTTCAAGTTGAATCTGAACTCTTGGGAAAGATTCTTTAAATGAAACATCTCTTTATCAGCCTCTATAAAAAAAATGTACTCTTATTTAGTTGGGGATAAAGAAATAAACTTATGAAACCTTGACTATCATGATACAATTAATCCTACAAAATTATATATGAATCATGATGTGGACTTTATGTTATTATAATCTATGTCCATATCTTTATCTGTATAGCCCTCCAAGAATGGATCATCTCCCTCGTTTCAAAAACATAGTTTTGATGTAACTTTAAAATACCTCAAAATCCAATTGAATTCATCCAATTTTTGTTTCTTGTGATTAGGGAGAAATTATCTCATGGTAATTTTTGTAGGGGAAATTTCTGACCTCATACATACCATATCATATATCAAACATCAAATAGTTGAAGAGTTTGAGGATGGAAAATGGATGTGAGCTCCCCTCGTCGTGCTATGCTGACTAGGGTTTCCTCCTTCATCTTCGCAATGATGGAAAGATATTTCCTAAATCCTGGGAATTTCAACTCATACAATAATGCAACATCTGGATTGAAGGATCTAGTTATTTTAAAGGGAGGTTCATATGGTGTGAATTGAAATGAGGTTAGTTCGCAAAATTTTTCCTTCGTTTCTTTCAAGGGATCAAATGTTGGCATCCATTGAAAGGGTTCTATTACACATGTGAAATAAGATACAATTGTGGTATCAGGATGGCTAGAAATTGGGGAACACTCAATCATCACTCAACTTATACTTCCCAAAGGTTTGGCACCATGGAAGATTGATTATCTTACTCAAAGACTGTCAGAGATATGGGTTTTTTCATCCTAGAATTGTGTCTCCTTAGGTAATGGTTTCCACCACTTTATCTTCCCCTATGAAGATCTCAACATGCATTAATGGGGGTATGGATCCATATATTTCAAACCTGGCACACTACATATATGAGAATGGTACTATAGGTTCAATCCACTGGAAATAGGTAACACATCAATCCAAACTTGGGTCAAAGTTGATGGATTAAACTGGTTTTGTGGAATCCTAGGATTTTTTATGACATTTCCTTATCAATAGGAGCCCCGATTAAAATGGATAAGGAGATTAAAGCTGCTAGATATGGCCACTACGATAGATTCCTAGTTGAAGTATATTTATGTTCCACTTTGATTGAAAAGGTTTTTCTGTCAACTGAGGAGGAGGAATTAGAATTGAGGATTGAATTTGAGAACCTTCCCAGGTTCTGACCAGAATGTAAAGCAATTGGACATGATGCCTCTAGCTATAGACGTGCCATAATCTTTGAATTTTTCTCTTTGCATGGCCATGAAAATATTTCATGTTTTAATAAACACAAAACCATAAAACCCGGTCCCTCTGGAAGTAATGATAAATATGATGTTCCTGGACAAAAGGATGGCACTTTGAACTCTGTTTCCACTGGAAGTTTACCTCTAACTCAGGTGAGCCTTGATATGCTGGGATAGAACATTAACATAGATAAAAAACTGATGTTTGTTACATCCTCTCCTAAACCTGTACATAAATCCAAGAAATCATGGGTTGACATTGTGGAGAGGGGTCGGGCTGATCTTCCCCCACTTACTGGTTCACTAAAACCCTCAATGTCAAGTGATAATGAGTGTACTTCTACAAGGGAGGAAGAATCCTCATCTCCTGTAATTTTGGATCCCATAAAATATGTGGGCAGTGCATCTGTTGGAGCTATTGTGGCTTCAATGTCCCATTTTATCTCTATTCCTACCCATGATAGTAATATACATTTGGATATTTATTTCTCTCATGTAGGGAATCCTGCAGTTGACCCCACATCGGGTGTGGATAATGAATAAAATGGTAGAACACATACTTAAGGAGTTGTCAAGGAAAAAAGGAACCTGGTGACTCATCCACTGGAAAAAATGTCTATTAAAGACACCCCAAAGATGCATACAGTGGCACAATAGGGAGAATCCTCCTCAATCCAGCACTCTAATGAGTCATAGTCATAACATTTCACTCTTCTGGTGAAACCTCAACACAATGTTACTGACGATGATGATTTTGATAACTCTTGGTAGCAATCTAGTGCTGGAAAGCACAGGATACATGCTAGAAGTCACAGGAGGGGAAGTGTAAGGTATGAAACAGTGGCAATGAATGAATCTCCCTCAAATTTCTCAGACTCAGACACAAACATTGAAACTCTTCTGCAGTAAGCATGAGATTTGGAGGCTCTCCACTATAGAGGTCAGGGACATATTCATGGCCGCAGAATGGATTGGGGGGCCTTGTGGGACAAAGAAAAAAGGATCCCTGAAAAGATAAGAAAAAATCTTGGGACCTCATGATAGAGTTTTTGATCTACTGTTTGAACTATCATATCTATTTTTGATGTTCCATGCACTTTTTTATGATTCAATTAAAAGGGTCTTTCCCTGCACCTTAAAAGAAATAAAACAGTTTAGGATCATGGTGTCATATTCATTTTCTTTATTTCCTCCATGTATGAAAAACTTGAATTCTTGATTGACCTCAGATGACTGGGAAGAGGAATGCTCACCATTTTGGCTTTGTTCATGTTGAAATTTTTTATAACACATTCAACATACTTCATCTAAGATATCCATAAAAAAATCTTCTTCTTATACTGAATGTTCTACATCCCCAAAATATGTTGATTCACTCCAAATTCTTTCATATCATAATAAATTGATAAATAATTCATCAACTAGCTAATATTTTCTTCATCCTTCCCAACAATCAAAATTTCATCAATATAAAGTTGGAGAGCAATAAAGCTACTATCCTAAAATATCTAGAAGTAAACACACCGTTCCACTTATGCTTTCATGTATCCATGACTCACCATGAATGAGTCAAAATTATTTTACCACTATATGGGATATTGTTTTAGTTTTTACAAGTTCTTCTTCAATTTTCACATGATGTTTTCTTTCCCAAAAACATTGAAACTTTAGGACACTTCATGTATATTTCCTCAGTGAGGTCACCATGAATAAAATCTAAATTAATGTTCATCTAATCAAACTCCTAGTCCAAGATAGACACTGATCTGTAAATGACTTGAATTGAATCCATTTTCTCCATAGGTGAAAAGATATTATCAAATTCAATTACTTTATTCTGAAGGAATCCTTTGACTACAAACTAAGCCTTTTGTTTGACATAATTTTTCCGCAATCCTTCTTCTATCTAATGACCCATTTGTTTCTTAGTTACTTCTAACATTTAGGAAGTTCAACCAAATCATTCATTTATTTATCCATTAATGAATCCATCTCATCCACTATTTCATGTAACCTCTTGAGTTTTTTAGGATGAGATATTTATTCCAAATATCCTTCTAGCTCCCCCTCATCACTCAATAATAGTTACTATGATTCTATATATTTTATTGATGGATCCCTTCCTCATGGAGATCTTAGAACCTATAAAATATAGGTTCATGAGGAACATCATCACCTGGATTTTTTGATGATTCTATAATTTCTATTAGAGAGTATTAAGTGTCCCCATTTTTAATATCCTCCTCCACTACCAAATAGTGCACTATTGATGAGTCTTTTTGTACTTCCTCGTCTTTAGTGGTAGATGGTGCATGTATAGGTGATTGACCAAGAATTGATTCCCCAACATTTTCTCTATGAGTAATTGTGGGATTTTGAATGTACTCAATCATATGGTTCTCTTAGAACATGACATCTCTGATTCTAATCACCTTTTTCTCCTTCAGGTCTCAAATATTGTATCTAAATTTATCATCTCTGTAGCTAATGAAGATGCATGTTTTAGATCTCTCATCTAGATTTTTTTTGATCTATTTGGATAAATTTGAAAATTCCATACATCTAAATACTCATAAATGAGTCTAATATGTATGTTTAATAGACCATCTCTTCTATAAAATCTTGAAATTCATAGGGAATGTTGGTGATCTATTTATGAGGTAGTATGCAACCTAAACAAATTCTCTCCAGAATGGCTTAAGTAGATTATCCAAACTCAGAATACTCCTAACCTTATCCATTATTTTTATGTTAATCCTTTCTATAACTTTCTTGTATTGTGGTGTGTGTGGTGTTGTCCTCTCATGTAAAATTCTCTAACTCTTATAATAGGAATCAAACTCCCTAAATATGTACTCTCTTTTATTGTCTGAATGAAAATGCTTTACCTTCTATCCAATTTTGTTCTCCACCATATTCTGGAACATCTTGAAGTAGTCTAACACTTGGTCCTTTATTCACAAGAATAACACACACAACTTTCGATATGTTTTAACAATGAATTTCAAAAAATACTTGTTACCTCCCAATGAATCCACCCCTATGGGACTATATACATCTTATTGAACCAGATTCAGTAACTATGACCTCCTTAAAAAATAAGTGTTGAATGATACCCTATGTTAATTATCATATAAGAAGTAGTTTTAAGGATAAAGTGATGCATCCTTTTTAACATGGATTTACTTCTTCTTTATTAGGTTTGATAGCCATCTTTTAACCTTGTCTATAGTCTCATATGCCATAAATTTTATGATGCATAACCTTCCACTATGTTGAGTATGTTTAGACATATACTCACATGAGTTTTGTAAAACATACCATATATGTGTCCTCAAAAAATGATGATAGAACCTTTCATAATATTCTATACTCTAGTTTTAAAAAAAATTATAGCCTTGTCTACTAAAGGCTATTCCTGATAACATGTTGTATCAAAGACTTGAAAAATGTCGAACATCCTTCATAGTGATTTTGTATCCAATGTTTGTCTGTACTTTAGATATCACCCATATAAATGATCTCCAATGAACTATTATTCCACATAACGATTTCACCAAAGCCATCATCTTGATAAGTAGATAAATAATCACAATGTGAAGTGACATGGTACAATGTTGTAGTATCGAACACGAATTTTGTTTCTTTTCCTGATGAGTGAAATAAATTGTCTTCTTCATATTTAGATCAAATTGAAACTTCTCCAGTGATATTAACATGTTCATCTCCATTTTATCATTATTGGTTACTACCTTGTCCCTTCTCATGTAGTAACATCTGGTAGTTCATTTTCATGTGTCCCTATATGCCAAAATAGTAGCACTTTTATGTTGGATTCCTAGAAACTATATAACTTCCTCTACAATTTCTTTATATTATACTTCCCTTGAACACCTCCTTATTATATATATAAATTATCCATAAAGAGATCTTTCATATGGTTATAAATTACATCCTTCTATCAGGTCTCTTTATTTAAGATTTAATCCTTTACCATTTCAATGGTAAGTTTTCCTCCTGGCATTGAGTTGTACAAGCAGACTAACAGGGTATCCCAACTATAGGGAAGTTTGTAAAGTGGGTGACTCATCTAATATTCATTAGTAAAATTATTACATGCAATCACCAATTGATTCACCAATATCTAGAACTTATTGGTGTGTTCAAATATTGAATTTCCACTCTGTAGTTAAATATTCATCAACCGATTTAACAAGAGGATATTTTATTGATAGGTCTTTGACTGGTACATATTCTCTAATTTCATCTAGAGTTCATGATCTCCATTCTCTTTTGTAATATAGTTGTAGACGCTAGGATCAATCCATTGGTGGATCTGACCAATTATCTTTTTGTTCATCTTCCTTAGTGGTATTGAGGGTGACTCCCTTACTCTCAATAGGGTCAAAGAGATCCTTATAATTAAGGAAATATTTCATTTGAGACCTCAAAATGGAGTACTTAGAGGAAGTCTACAAGATTATCCCTCCCATGTATAGTCCCTGTAATTTCAATTCAGTGAAAATTAGAGTAGATTTTAGAAAAATGGAGTGTATCGTTGCATCTGAAATGGGAAAAAATGGTAGAATCAACTCTGAGATCATCAAAATCAAACTCAAATTGATTAATATATTATCAAATAATTGTAAATAGTTTAGATTGATGAATGACATGGTGGTGATCTGGGGATGATCTTTCATGCCAAATAAGTTGCTGAGAACTTATCGAAAATATTTTTGGTGATAGAATAATACCTTCTTCTCTAGTAAGGGGGTTCTTTAACATTCAAGTTTGACCCAAACATTTTTTGGATATACACTAAATCTGGTAGCAACACATTATAGTGGTACGTGTGGATTTCATAGTTGAAAACCTTGACATCACCATTTTGTATTCATGTGATTCATGTGTTATGTTGCATCCCTCCCACATGATTCCATCAATTTTTAACCAAATAGTTTGTTCATTTATGGCATGAAAAAATTATTAAAGTGTTAAATTAATGAACACTAACAATATGAAACACTCAAATATCATGTGATGGCACCTGAATCATGACATATAGCTAATGAACTTCATTTAATGAAGAGCTTCAAGGATGGTTATATGACAGGATGTGACCCTCTCCTGTTTTGTGTGAGATACTATTAAGATATAACTAATACTCTCTTCTTCTAGAAATGAAGTTTTTCATATAGTGAATTCATGAGAATCCCTTTGGAATTTGGGATTCCTCATGAAACATTCATAGATCCATTGGTCAGTGCCCCCCCCCCCACCCTTAAATATAGGATACATACATATGATACTCCTTGTTATTATTATTAAGCGTACTCCATCGAAGAAGAATATGGAGATTTTTGGTATTTTGGTTTTTAAGGAACACTATTTTATGATCTATTTTGTGAATATATTTTCATGTTTGATTCCTTGGAGATAAATCCATCTATGTTTGAGTTCACTTCTATTTCCAATGTTCATATAATGATGAAAAAAAAATTCATGAACATTGACAGCATCTAAGGGTTTTTTTATCCATTTTTCATTCCATTTGTGATGTTGTAATCATCTCATCAGGAAATTTCATTATCTTTATTCGAAATCCGAATTCAACCAGCTTGAATTTTTTGTTCATTAGAAAATATCCTATGATCACTATCATTTCAACACCAGTGGCTTTGATACGATTTATTGTGATTTTCTAATCAGTAATAAAGCTTAATGGTGGGAGAAAATGTAATTTTATTTCACATAGAACAAAGCTATAGAACCTCATCCCACTCCTCCCTTTCAATTTCACATATAAGTATCAAGCCTCTTGCACTGAATAAAAGAGCTCTCTCACTTGAATTGATGATTGCTGGAAGATCCTCATGACCTAATTTTATAATCATGGTGGGGATTTCAAGTCTTACTCAACTCCTCCACCAAAACCACCCACACCACCAGCCTCAACCTGTTGGATGTTCCCTAAAATGTACATGCATGAGATATATATATATATATATGATATTATATATAATGTACATTTAATACATTCATGTGATGCATAAATATAATATATATATATATATATTATGATATATATATATATATATATATTATTTCTCCTAAATGGTTTATTCATTATTTATAATCCATTATGAATAGATTAAAGGATTTTTAATAATTCACTAAAAACATTCAATGAATTATACCCAACAGATAGAAACATATATGATGAATTTGAGATGAATTAGGCTTTGTTTGTATAAGATGATTTAATCCCATCCTATTATGGGTAGTGTGTTGTGTGATGTGTCTGGAAATTTTCCAAACTCTCTTCCTTCTAAAACTCCATTTACCTCTTTTGATAAGGTTCTAGTACCCCTTAGGATTTAGGGTATCCTCACAAAGCATTCATGGATCCATTGGATAGTGTACTAATTCAGAGGTAAGGTGTGTTTATTCACTGACTCTTGTGATCTTCCTCAAACATTATCCATGGAAGGAAGATCAAAGCTGCTGCTACTCATGAAATAAAGGTACACTTTTTTATAGTATTATTTAAATGTTAATTTATTACAGATAGATCTCATGTGTTTTGGGTTGTCCTTCACTACATATGATGATTAAATGATTACAAAAAAACCATCAGTGATATCAGTGTAATCTTCTTTAAGATATAAATGTGCTTGAATCACTAGTTTTCAAAGAAAAATGAGAAATAGGGTTTTTATAAAACTGGAGGATGATTAAAAACCCTTATGTAGGATGGATGTGTAAAGGTCATACCCTTATATTTAAGATCTATATAAGGGTAACCTCTATATTAACTTTACAAAAATGAGTTGTGTAAAGGAAATACCCTTACACAGTAGTGCCACGTAAAGGAAAATATGATTTACCCTTATAAATACCCTTACACATATGGTCTATGTAAGGGTAACATCATTGTTACCTTAAACCAAGTGTGTTTTATAAAGGTAGTACCCTTACACAAGGGGTTTACATAAGGGTCATTGGAACTTTACCCTTACGTATAAAGTTATTAGAAACATTATGTAGGGGTCCCTGATGTTTACCTTTACGCAGCGTATGAAACATTCAGAGTTCTGTTACGCAATGGTGTTGAATAAAGGTAATATATTTACATGAGGGAGTTATGTAAAGTAAATATTCATATTTAATTTACATAATGGTGTTTCAAATCGAGTTTTATAAGGGTAAAAGAGAGGATACACAGACACAGGATGAGGGGTTCTGCGTAAGGGGAAGCAGAATATTGTCAAAAAAATAACATATTAAATATTTTTAATGGTTTTTAAATTGTTTATAAATCACGTTAAATGATATTTTGGTGATATTTGATTTATATATATTTTATAAAATAAATAATTGATTATAAATTTTTTATAATTAATTAAATAAATATTTATGAAAAATTATTCTCAAATATTAAAGGTTAATATTTTAAAATACCTTTTGACAAAATAAATGGAATTAAATATGATCTAAAAATAAGTGGTTTATTTAGAAATAATAATAGGTTATTTATAAAGTGTTTATAAATTAAAAAATATATGATACTTAGATTATATAAAATGTTTATAAAATAGATATTGAATTATAAAGTGTTTATAATTCATGAAATATCATATAAATTCCATTTAATATAAAATATGAAGGAGTTAATATTGAAATTAATATAAAATTTTTATATTCTTACTAAATTTATAAAAAAAATTATATTTATCATTTATTTATGAATATTACCTAAATATCTCACGTTTTGGAAAATAAATAAATTTTTTATTTATTTTTTAAATTTCCTTGATATTAAAGCTTAGTAAATTGGTTATGAAATATGAATATTTTGTATGCCAATTTATATGATAAATTTATTATAGGATAGATCCTTATATATCATGTTAGGTTTGATACTATAAAATTTAGTTTTCATCTACCTTGAACTCAGTTTGTATTTTTAGTTATGATTTTGAGAATAGTTGTTGGGGATTGTTTGTGCATATTAGGTGTTAGAGTTTTTCATGAATTGAATTATCTCTTGAGTAAAATATCCCTAGGAATAGTGACTTAGTGTCAGACCACCTACCTTACTAGAATATTTCCTTGGCTAAGAAAGTGGATGAGTTTGACTATCTATCACTCCTAGCTTACTCATATGGATTTTTTCAATCTCAAATAACTCTATGACTTTACATTAAGCATTCATGTACCATATAAACATAATGAATTTGGATATGTATGAATATAATTGAATTATTATTTTTTATCAACTCATACTTTTGGGTTGTGTAAAGAGTTTCACATTAATGTGGTGTGAACAAATTAATTGGGTGGTTGGAATAGGGATTTCTGAAACTAAATCATTATAAGCATTCATAAAAAAGGGGGATAAAAAATCAGAATATAATTATTACATAGGATGTAATAGTTATTTAATATGAATATGATGTATATTAAATGGGTGTGACTTTAAAATGAAAACACCAAAAATAAGAAGTGTGAGATTCCTTCCCAAGAGACACTTGTCAAGAACTCAATCATTCAATCGGGTTGTCCATGTCATAGTTGGGTTCCCATGAATTATATTGTTTAAGGAAAGAAAGTAATGTATGACACTAAAACATCATTAGGTAGGTTATTCCATTATTGGGGGGGCTTTTATTGACCTTTGTTAGCCTATTTTGGCATTTTTTTTTGGGTTACACTAGTCGGGAGACCCTAATATGATTAGGTTACTAGAGGAATAGAGTTGAGTGAATCTATATAATCAATTTGGATAAAGGTTTATCCTCTCAAATATCCAAGAGTCACAGCTATTATGATTGGGATGGTTACCTACCTAAATAACTAAGTGTTGAGATAAATTTCATAGAGGATTCATCGCTTAATGAAATATGGATCCTGGATCACTAAATGGGTAAGATGTACAAGGTCAAAAAAATTAGTGGGAGCACTATCATTAAAAGTACATAATGAAAAGATAGGAAAAAATGAAATTCATATGATAAAAAGTTATGTTTTATATAAATGCATCATCATCATCCAACTAAACTTTATATTAATCCTAGAAATGAGAATTTTAAAGTAAGAAAATCCTAAGACTGGTAGCTTAAGAAAAGTTCTTGAGCAATTGAAATATTCTTTGTGTTAGAATAGTTCCTTCCTAAGTAACCAAGTATTGATGTTGTTCAACATGAAAATAAATATGCTTATGGAAGCATGGAATGATTCGTTTAAGGCTTCAAAGGCACTATATGCTAATTGAACTAAGGTATTATTGTATTTTATACTCAATATGATTGGGTATATCAATGATATTAAATATGATTAAATATGTTTGGAGAGACTAAAGAATTAATATAAGGATTATTTTTTAAGGCATTCATTCTATTTCCATCTATGGAAATGTTTTTGATAAGACAGATGGATTCAATAAAAGTTTAATCAATATTATTGAAGTGTTGAGAATAAATGGACTAGGGATATGATGACTATGTTATGGTGTTGTACAGATAGTATAAGTAGGTAAAAGTTCACAAATAGAAGAGATAAAGTTGTAAATTCCAATAATATTTCTTCACGAATCTATTTAAGGTTATATGAAACAAGGGGTATTAGTAGGGAGGAGTAATGATTTCATGTGATGATATTATCTAAAATACCTAAATGGGGCTTTTTAATAACATGGAAAATCTATTTCAGGTATTAAAGCTATATAAATTGATTCTTTGATTTTGAAAGGTATGTAATACCGAATGTATACTTCAAAAGTGTTGTAGATATATATGATTTCAAAATCAAAATAAAATATTTAAAGATCTTGTATTTTTCATTCAAGTGATATAGTAAACATTTTCTACATCATAAATTATAATGTATATATGTTTATCAAGCTTAGATGAATCTAAGTAAAAGTAGTATACCACCATCTCACTTTTCTTAAATGATAAGAGGTGTTAACAAATAATTTTTATGAATAACATGATATGATTATTTTTGTAAGATCCCATCTTTTTTAAGGTATGTCCCTCTTTGATTTTTTTCAATTAACCTATTTTTCTTGGGGTTTTCTTCTTCTTTAAACATTGGTGGTTAAGTTCCTTTAAGGATGGAGAGTATATACTGAGGAAAATGACCTAAAATTCAGGGATGTATAGTTGGTTGAATTAATGGATTCTGAATATAAATGTTTCAAAAGGGATTATGAGGGTACTCTGTGAGTTTATAAGGCTTCAGAGGTGGTTCAGGATTTTCTGTAGAAACTGGACTGAGAGTTATCTTCTAGAAAGTTACACTCCATGAACATGTTACACAACATGTAAATATTTTCAAGAAGACTCCATGAACTAGTTCCGGGAATGTACTGGTTACACACCATGAAACTGGTTCACAATTATTAAATGTTTCCAAAAAGATGTTGTGAACTAGTTCAGGGTGTGAACTGGTTACACACCATGAAACAAGTTTACGACGTGTAAATATTTCCAAGAAGATATCATAAACTGGTTCAAGGTGTGAAATGGTTACACACTGCGAAACCATTTCATGTCATGTCATGCTCAATCAGGGTTATTTTACCCCAAGGTGACACATTTTTCAGCATAACACATAATTTTATAAATACATGATGTGAAAGGATTAAATGTCGTGTATTTATAGGGAAAACGGTTTTAAGGCCATTTTATGCATATAATAATTTTCTCGTCAGCATAAATCCCTCCTCTCTCAATCCCTAGGAAACTCCAGGTGATTTTGGAGTGCCTTCCTCCCTATAGGAAATCTCTATCATGTGTCTAATCCCTGATTATATGTTTTACTTATTTTTTCCCCTCTCTTTCTATTATTCTCTAATTTAGTAGTGTAATATCCTGACCACGGTTGTTTTGTGTTTTTATATTGATGTTTCATGACCTGGGTTTATTATTAGGAAATTCTTCACCTTTATTCCTATTGGAATTACCTTCTGGAAGCATTGGTTGATCACCAGATAAAGGTAAGTGGTCTAAAGATAAACACTATAGTCTGTTTAGTTGTTTAAGTATGTGAAATATCACGATTACAACAACTTAATTTGAATGTTAATTAATTGAATAATTGGTGATGATAGATCATGTGTTGTATTACTATTTATACCCCATTGGATTCAATGGTGTTGAGACCTTTCTTGTGGCTACCTGTTTGGTGAGCCTACCCTTGAATAATAATGAATTAGTTAATGTCTTAAAGTTTGGTTAGCATGACATGAGACCTCTGATGATTGACTATGATATATTCACCCTAAAAATGGTTTAATTGATTATCAAAATTGTTGGTAATTAGTTTTTAATAATTTTTGTGCAAACTAGCATGATAATGGTTTAAGACCAACTTGATAAATTAAAGGGGTAATTGAAAGATAAATGGGTAATTGGCTAAATTGACCCTTGTTTTTCATGATGATATATGTGTTATTCTTACTGCTATATATTGAATTGTGATTCATGTTGAAATGATTATATAAAGGATTTGACCTGGTGATGCTGAAATGCTTATATAAATGGCTTGACCCAATATGCTAAAATTCTTATATAAATGGATTATCCCAGTATGATGAAATGCTTATATAAAGGCCTTGGATGGTTTATGTTTTACTTCTTATGGGAATTTACCTGATTATGATAAAATTCTTATATAGAGGTCTTCTTCCTAGTGATATGATTATTTCATGGACATGTGGTTATAGTTGGCAGGGTTGTTCTACATGCTTAGAGATATTTCAACATGGTGTCGAAGCAGGTTGATTGTTGTATTGTATTAATTGATTACTTAATGCATATGTTTATCACTTTATTGCATGCACTTATTTATTAGAATGGTTTTTTTATACATGGTGTGTAAAGACCCATAAAATTCAAGGAAATTTTTTTCTTAATTTTCTTTGGAATTTTACAAGAACGCAGTTTCTGATGGCACTTGATTCTGAGGCCCAGTGTGCCCGGAATCATTTTCCGAAGTTTGGCTCGGGTACGTTCAGTGAACGAAAGAGCGGGTTTTTCTAACTTTTAAACCGGTGCTCATAATCGAATTCTGAGGGCACCGATGGAATCTCAGCGCCGATATTTGCTTAGAAACGCCTTTTTCGGAGTTGCATTTGCTTGGGTGTGGTTTTTTAATTTTCGGGGTTAAGTTAAGAAATAAAATAAAGTGGTGCGACAACTTTATTTTTATTTCACTTAAAGCCACTTAAGCCAGGTTAAGAGGATAAGGTGGGACCCATGATATTCTAGCCACTTGGTAGGATATTTGTGAGGTGGGGCCCACACGAGACCCACCGTTTCTTTTCCTCTAAGTAACGCACCCGCGAAAACCTCTTTTAAATGAAAGTCAACTGGTGCGTTTTCTTAAATACTTAACGCCCCTATTAATTGGGCAGTTAAGTCGTTACCATTAATTCATCCAATTAATGGTTCATTTCTTAACTTTGTTTTTCGTTTGTTGACATAAGAATAAAATAAGACCAACACATGTGGGTGGCTTGTTGAGAGGATTTGGAGAAACTCTAAGTTCTTCATCCTCCTTCGCGAAGAACGCGAAGAACGCGAAGAACGCGAAGGCGACGAAGAACGCCGAACCCTCAGAGATCGACGATGCGACACCGTGTACCACGACGCCGACGAATCTCCTTCCGTGACGTTTCTTCCGTGAAGATCCTTCCCCGCGACAATCTTCGATCAACACCCGATTGAGGTAGGGGATTACGGATCTTTTATTTTCCTTTGTGGATTTTATCCTCAACATGGACTTAATTGATGCAATTAAATTTGTGTGTTTTTAATCCTCGGAGTTTGACGGCACGACGCCGTGTTCCGCGACGACAGCGACGCCCCTTCCGTGACGCGACGATCCTCTTCTCCGCGATGGTCAAATCCACGAAAAACTCACGTTTGATGAAAAGATTGAGGTAGGGGTTTTGATCCTTTTAAATCTTTGTGATTTATACCTACGACGTATGATTAAATATTTGTTGTGAGACATTTTAAAACCGATAACGCGGTGGGTGCGGACCAACGAACAATTCTGAACCCACCTCCCCTTTTCATTCTTGGTGTGCGGAATAGCGGATGACGACAAATCAAGCCGCACGGGCGATGTGAGGTCCTCGCAGTGAAGAACAGACCCTGGGAGGGCCATTGGAGAAGACGACGTGCAATTCCGACCACCGGAACTCATCCGGTGATCCGCAGAGCAACCCGCCGGTGTGCCACGCCGGCACGGAGGCGCCGACAGCGGAAGGCGGCGGCGACAGGCCGGCCGTCCCGCGACCGCGCGGGACCGACGAAGGATGGGACGCGGCAGGCCGGCCGCGTCCGCTGGCAAGGGCGGCCCCACGCGGGGTCACGGATCCTTCACGCGGGGGTAGTGCGCCCCCCGCTCCACTCGGCCGTAACCGGCCAAGCCGACCCACCTGGCGACAAGGTCACGCCCGCGCCGGCCGGGCCGGGTCGCGCCGGCCAGGTCGGTCCGGGCCCAGACCCCCCGTTTTCGGACCTCTTCAGTCTTTTTCCCATATCTTGGGCTACGGACCTCTGATCGACGCACCGTCAGTAGCGATGTGATACTTGGATCGAGACGGTCGTTTTGACATATTACACTCAAGGTTTCGGAATACTTTGGGTTCGATCGGGTTGGTTCGTGCACGAAACCAACCGGGCCCTCGGAGCGGAAACGCTCATAACTTGAGCTCTGGACGTCCGATTGACGTGTCGTCGACTTTGATGGATTCCTCTAAGTGAGACGGATCTTTTGGCTTACTCCTCCCGAGGTTTGGACATAGGTGGAGTACTGTCGGTTTGGTTTTGACTTAAAAACCAACCGGGCCCCTGGGACGAAAAAGGCAATAACTCTCAGACCAGGTGTCCGATTGACG
Organism: Viscum album; assembly: GCA_963277665.1. Lineage (NCBI taxonomy): Eukaryota > Viridiplantae > Streptophyta > Magnoliopsida > Santalales > Viscaceae > Viscum > Viscum album. The sequence continues at coordinate 1,298,020,515 of OY728122.1, read as the reverse complement.
CGCCGTCTATGGCGTTGAGCTCCTGTAGACGATATAGAACTTTTGGATACATCAACTCTGGACTATGTGTCATTTGATGTATCAGCCTCTCGGCTCGTGGAGCGGACCCTCCTGAACGAGCTTGCTATGTGCGGGAACTCTAGTGCTGGCTGCGACTGCGACGACGACGACGGCTGTACAGAGATCCTCAGTGGATTCGACAGAAACGACTATAGCACTCAACGATCCTACGTGGATCAGTGCTACAGATCATGTGTGGGTCCGATCCTATGTGGGTCAACGCTCAGCGGTCCTGTGTGGGCCAGCGCCTACAGATCCTGTGTGGGTCGGATCCTGTGTGGGTCTTTGCGGGGGTTAGTTACCTATTGATCTTGTGTGGGTCAGATCCTTTGTGGGTCATTGCGGGGGTTAGTTACCTACAGATCCTATGTGGGTCCGATCCTGTGTGGGTCATTGCGGGGGTTAGTACCTATAGATCCTTTGTGGATCCGACGACTTAGATGAATCAGTGGCTATATCTGATCATCTCTATCGTCATTCAAAGAAGTATACCTGTGTGAGCTGAATCCTGTTTTGCTTTCCTATGTGGATTGTGTTGTTCTATCCTGGGTGGATTTATGTTTTGCTTTCCTGTGTGGACTGGGTTGTACTTGGGCTCGGATGTTGGAGCCGAACGATAATTGATGACTTAGGTATATGTATGGGCATATACCTAAGCAGTGTCGGATGTTACTTCGTGATTGTATCTTTCCTTTTTGGATTATCCATTGTGGATTCTAGGAGACCTTCGGGGGTCTCGGGGTCCCTACTGAGTAGCTTATACTCACTCTTGCACGGGCTATGCCCGCACTACGTTGTGTTGGTTGCAGACGACAGACAGCGCTGATCGTGGTTGAGGCTTGCGAAGTAGGATGGTACCTGGAGGTGGACCACTGGACGGGACGTTCTCGGAGTGGACGGCTGGACCCGAGGAGCTGTGGAGGCTATCTGTACTCACCCTTCAGGTGGGATTTCCAGTGGACAGCTCGACGTTGCGGCTTTACTTTTCAGCTGTTGTTTTCCCTTCCAGTTGTACTTTACTTTAAGTTTGGGTTTGTATACTGGCCCACTTACTTTTCCGCACTTACTGTTTTACTCAGTTTTTACTTAGTGTTTACTTCTACTGATTGCTTGCTCTGTGGTGTTTGTTTACTTTACAAAGGAAATGCCTTCCCTTTTTACCGGGATTTAAGCCTTGGTGCTAGTCGCTAGCCCCTGTCCTATGGAAGGCGGGCTTGGGGTAGTCACGGCACAGGCCCCGAGGACGGGTCGTGAAAAATTGGTATCAGAGGAGTTCGGTTCTACCATAGAACTTTGGACACTGATATTTTTCTATGTGAAGCAATAGTGTTAAGCGTATTGGGTGTGGTTATCAGTTCAGGGAGTCCAGTGTTGGTGCGGCGGCCGACGTATCCGTACACCAGGATCCTGACTTCTGATTTCCGACTTAATGCACGAAAACATTGATTGCATGTGTGTTTCAAGTTTTCTTTGTGATTACTTTATGTCATCTCACCAGGTATACTGTTTGACCGTGGCACACCTGTTTCTTTTCAAGATAGCCCCACGACAGCAGCCATCTAGGGTTCTGAGAGTTGAGCGTGACGAGAGCCCACTGAGTGAAAAAGCCCCGGTACAGGGCCCTTTGACAGCTGAGGCGCTGGAGGTACCTTTACCCGCCGAGCCACCGATGCTTCCAACCCCAGCCACTGACGATGCACGTCGCCTTAGTGCACTGCACGAGTTCCAGCGCCAGTGACCGCCCAGGTTCCGTGGGGAGACGGACCCCCCAGGCAGTCGAGGACTGGCTGGAGGCAGTGGTGAGAGTTTTCAGGTTAGTGAGGACACCAGCAGACCTCATGGTGATCCTCGCAGCGATCCTACTGCACGCGGCAGTGGGCCAATGGTGGAGCTTGATGCTCCAGGTGCACGATGAGGCATCTCTTCTCTGGACGGACTTTGAGAGCCTCTTCCACTCAGAGTTCTTCCCAGCCACCCTCCGTGCGGTGCGCATCCAGGAGCTTCTTCAGCTGTAGCAGGGCAGCTTGACGGTCGCCCAGTACTCGGCAAGATTTACCGATATCTAGTGCAACTCGACAGACATGGTACGGGACCCATTCTTCTGGGCCCGGACCTTCGAGCAAGGATTGAGGCATGAGATCAGGGAATCACTGATCTCTCTCAGCATTCCGACTCATGCAGGAGTACTGGAGCGAGCCCTTTTGATCGAGAGCTTTCTTGCTGAGCCTTCATCAGCAGCGAGACCTACTGCGGGGCGGCACATAGCAGAGTCTTCTGCAGTAGGTGGTCGACGGATGACTCATGGGTCCAGGCAGACCAGACCCTCACGCAGACAACCTCAGGACACTGGCTCAGCAGTGCGGGGCACACAGCGCGGAGCCAGTCTTTCGAGAGGCAGGCAGTGCTACACATGCGGCGGGCAGGGCCACATGGCTCGTGAATTCCCGACTCACCGTGCCGAGGAGTAGCAGATGGTTGAGGGCCACCTAGGCAGAGGCAGAGGGTCGACCGTGGCGGTCCGCAGGGAGCAGGCGGATTAGGTAGAGGAGATGGCTGAGCAGCAGGTGGTGGGCGACGCTTTGAGGCTCTACCACCACCACCACTAGGAGGTCTACCCCGGCCACAGGGAGCTGGCGGGCATAGACAGGCACAGCTCCAGGCAGCGGAGGCCTATGACCACGGTGCGCCCGAGATGATTCGAGGTACTATCTGTGTCTATTCCACTCTTGCTGCAATTATTATAGACATAGGAGCGAGTCACTCTTTCATAGTCGCTGCCCTTGTTCGGAGCTCGGAGATTCCGACAGAGCCAGTGGCTCGATCCTTACGTCTAGAGACTCCTACGGGAGCAGACTTGACGATTACGATCTGGTGCCGGCAGTGTGAGATTACTCTAGGAGGCAAGAGTTTCGGCTGGGATCTTCTTGTAGTGGCGCCGAGGCCTTACGACATCATCTTGGGCATGGATTGGTTATCTATAGTCCATGCTCAGATCGACTGTATTAGGTGCAAGGTGCGATGTGTGCGCACCGACAGGAGCAGGTTCACCTTCACCGGTGAGAAGGGAGCCTTCGCAGCACAGGATGGACTTCCACAGAGGAGAGGAAAACCCATCACTCATCAGTTGGCTAGCCTCATCCTAGGAGCAGTTGATGTGCGGAGTCCTAGTTTTCCTGCAGTGGTGGATCAGTATGTGGACGTCTTTCCCGACGACATTCCAGGACTACCTCCTCACAGAGAGGTAGACTTTTATATTGACCTGTACCCCGGGACAGTCCCGATATCCACTCCAGCATATCGGATGGCTCCCGCCGAGCTTCGAGAGTTACGGGTACAGTTGGAGGACTTGCAGGGCAAGGGATTCATCCGACCCAGTGTTTCACCCTGGGCTTCCCCGATTTTGTTCGCCAAGAAGGCGGACGGGAGCTTGCGACTTTGTGTCGACTATCATCGCCTGAACCAGGTGACAGTAAGGAACAAGTATCTGCTACCGAGGATTTATGACCTCTTCGATCAGCTCAAGGGAGCACGGTGGTTCTCTAAGATAGACCTCAGGTCAGGATATCATCAGCTCATATTTCGGGATGAGGATGTGCATAAGACAACCTTCAGATGTTGGTATGGCCACTATGAGTTCTTGTTTATGCCATTCGGTGTAACCAATTCTCCAGCGGTGTTCATGGGACTCATGAACAGGATCTTTCAGCCACACCTCGATCGATTTGTCGTGGTCTTCATCGATGACATTTTTATTTACTCGACGACTGAGGAGGAGCACGCCTACCACTTGCGGGTTGTACTAGACAAACTCCGAGAGCACCAGCTTTATGGAAAGCTCTCGAAGTGTCAGTTATGGATATGTGAGGTCCACTTCTTGGGACACGTCATCTCTGAGGCGGGAGTTGCAGTGGATCCTGCGAAGATCGAAGCAGTGCTAGCTTGGGAGCCACCCTGGAGCGTGACTGAGGTGCGGAGTTTCTTGGGACTAGTTGGATACTATCGGAGATTTGTGCCTGACTTCTCCAGAGTTGTGGCACCACTCTCATCTTTGACGAAGAAGGGGAAACCCTTTGTGTGGTCAGATAGATGTCAGCAGAGCTTCCAGAAGCTGAGACAGAGATTGACCAGTGCCCCTATCTTGAGGCTTCTGGAGGATGGAGTTGGGTACATAGTCTACTGTGATGCATCAGGGACCGAACTCGAAGGTGTCCTGACGCAGGAGCAGGCAGTGATCGCCTATGGATCACGTCAGTTGAGGACGCATGAGCAGAACAATGTTACCCATGACCTGGAGTTAGCAGCAGTGGTCTTCGCTCTGAAGATGTGGCAACACTATCTGATGGGCGATCACTTTACATTTTATTCTAACCATCAGAGTCTCAGGTACATCTTCTCTCAGAAGGACCTAAACCTGAGACAGCGGTGATGGCTCGAGTTCCTCCAGGACTATGACTTTGAGATAGTCTATACTTCTGGTAAGGGGAACATAGTAGCCGATTCTCTCAGCAGGAGGATGGGAATTCAGCTACTTGGGGAGGCGACAGAGCAGCTAGCCACTTTGAGGATATCCTTTTTGGATAGAGATGGAGTAGCCTTCCTTCAGTCGCTCACAGTCACTCCTCTGCTACTGTAGCGGGTCAGAGAGGCACAGCGTGGGGATGCTGACTATGAGACGCGGCGTGCACAGATATCCTCAGGACAGGCACCTGATGGTTTCTCCTTAGGAGGAGAGCACGATGTCCTTTTTAGAAGACATACCTTGGTACCAGTTGCTTTACGAGAGGAGGTGCTGAGAGAGTTTCACACCTCTCCTTTGGCGGTATATCCTGGAGTGGGGAAGATGTACCAGGACCTCAGACGACAGCACTGGTGGCCGGGCATGAAGAAGGTTGTGGCAGAGTTCGTTTCTCGATGCCTCACCTTCCAGCAGGTGAAGGCAGAGCATCAGGTACCAGCAGGATTGGTACAGCCCTTGGAGGTCCCGGAGTGGAAGTGGGATGGGATATCTATGGACTTCATGACTGGACTTCCATGCAGTTTTAGAGGTCACGACTCCATTTGGGTGATTGTTGACCGACTCACCAAGTCGGCTCACTTCTTACCCATCAGGGAGCAGGGATCAGTGGATAGCTTAGGACGTCTCTACGTTCAGGAGATTGTACGACTTCATGGTGTGTCGTCATCTATCGTCTTCGATCGAGATTCTCGCTTTTCTTCCCGGCTTTAGAAGGGGTTGCAGGAGGCGTTCGGGACGCAGATACATCCGAGCACTTCCTTTCACCCTCAGACGGATGGTCAGGCTGGGAGGACCATACAGACTCTCGAGGACATGCTATGCACATGTGACCTTGACTTTGGTCGCAGCTGGGAGCACCACCTACCCTTGGTGGAGTTTGCGTACAACAACAGCTACCACTCCACCATCGGGATGACACCATACGAGGCGTTGTACGGCCGACCTTGCAGATCTTCTTTGTACTGGACAGACCCTAGGGAGTCAGCACTTGTGGGACCAGAGATGGTCCAGGACATGACAGAGAAGGTCCAGGTCATCCAGGAGCGGATGAGGACAGCTCAGAGCCGGCAGAAGTCCTATGCTGACAGGAGGCGGAGGCCACTAGAGTTTGAGGATGGTGACCAGGTCTTCTTGCATGTCTCACCTCGACGTGGATTACGGAGATTTGGCCGAGGTGGCAAGTTATCTCCACGCTTCATCGGACCATTCCAAGTCCTCAGCAGGATTGGCGAGGTGGCTTATTGCCTGGCTCTACCACCTCAGTTGCACCGGGTGCACGACATCTTCCACGTATCTCAGCTGAGGAGATACGTGCACGACCCGACGCACATCATTGACCATGGGGAGCTAGACGTTGATGATAGGGCGACTTTTTTGGAGGTCCTGGTGGAGATCAAGGATCGATAGGAGCGGGTCCTACATGGACGGTTTATTCCTCTAGTGTGCATCAGATGGCAGCACGGGAACCTCCAGGAGAGCACTTCGGAGCGGGAGGCTCAGATGCGTGCTCAGTACCCACTTTTGTTTCCCTAGTTTATGATGTATCTTTACGGGGACATAAAGCCCTGAGGTGGGAGTGATGTAAAGACCCGTAAAATTCAAGGAAATTTTTTTCTTAATTTTATTTGGAATTTTACAAGAACGCAGTTTCTGACGGCACTTGATTCCGAGGCCCGGTGTGCCCGGAATCATTTTCCGAAGTTTGGCTCGGGTACGTTCAGTGAACGAACGAGCGGGTTTTTCTAACTTTTGAACCGGTGCTCAGAATCGAATTCTGAGGGCACCGATAGAATCGAAGTGCTGATATTTTCTTAGAAACGCCTTTTCCAGAGTTGCGTTTGCTCGGGTGTGGTTTTTTAATTTTCGGGGTTAAGTTAAGAAATAAAATAAAGTGGCGCGACAACTTTATTTTTATTTCACTTAAAGCCACTTAAGCCAGGTTAAGTGGATAAGGTGGGACCCACGATATCCTACCCACTTGGTAGGATATTTGTGAGGTGGGTCCCGCACGATCCCCACCGTTTCTTTTCCTCTAAGTAACGAACCCGCAAAAACCTCTTTTAAATGAAAGTCAACTGGTGCGTTTTCTTAAATACTTAATGCCCCTATTAATTGGGCAGTTAAGTCATTACCATTAATTCATCCAATTAATGGTTCATTTATTAACTTTGTTTTTCATTTGTTGGCATAAGAATAAAATAAGACCAACACATGTGGGTGGATTTTTGAGAGGATTTGGAGAAACTCTAAGTTCTTCATACTCCTTCGCGAAGAACGCGAAGAACGCAAAGAACGCGAAGAACGTGAAGAACGCAAAGAAAGCGAAGAACGCGAAGAGCGTGAAGGAGACAAAGAATGCCGAACCCTCGGAGATCGACGACGCGACGCCATGTACCGCGACGCCAATGAATCTCCTTCCGCGACGTTTCTTCCGCGACGATCCTTCCCCGCGACAATATTCGATCAACACCCGATTGAGGTAGGGGATTACGGATTTTTTATTTTCCTTTGTGGATTTTATCCTCAACATGGGCTTAATTGATGCAATTAAATCTGTGTGTTTTTAATCCTCGGAGTTTGACGGCGCGATGTCGTGTTCCGCGATGACAGCGAAGCCCCTTCCGCGACGCGACGATCCTCTTCTCCGCGACGGTCAAATCTGTGACGAACTCACGTTCGACGACAACGTTAAGGTAGGGGTTTTGATCCTTTTAAATCTTTGTGATTTATACCCATGGCATATGATTAAATAATTGTTGTGAGACATTTTAAAACCGCTAACGCGGTGGGTGCGGACCAATGAACAAGTCCGAACCCACCGCCCCCTTTCGTTCTTGGTGTGCGGAACGGCGGATGACGACAAATCAAGCCGCACGGGCGATGTGAGGTCCTCGAAGTAAAGAACGGACCCCGGGAGGGCCATTGGAGAAGACGACGTGCAATTCCGACCACCGGAACGCGTCCGGTGGTCCGCGGAGCAACCCACCAGCGCGCCACGCCGGCACGGCAGGAGGCCGGCCGCCCCGCGACCGCGCGGGACCGGCGAAGGACGGGACGCGGCAGCCCGGCCACGTCTGCTGGTGAGGGCGGCCCCATGCGGGGCCGCAGATCCTTCACGCGGGGGCAGCGCACCCCCCGCTCCGCTCGGCCGTAACCGGCCGAGCCGACCCACCTGGCGACCGGGCCGCGCCCGCGCTGGCCGGGCCGGGTCGCGCCCAGGCCGGGTCGGGCCACCCAGGCCGGGCCAGGCCGCGCCGTCCGGGTTGGACCCGGGTCGGGTCGACCCGGTTCGGGCCGACCCAGGGGGTGTTGGGCTGGGTCGGTCCGAGCCCAGACCCCCCGTTTTCGGACCACTTCGGTCTTTTGCCCATATCTTGGGCTACGGACCTACGATCAATTCACCGTCAGTGGAGATGTGATCCTTGGATAGAGACAGTCGTTTTGACATATTACACTCATTGTTTCAGAATACTTTGGGTTCGGTTGGGTTGGTTCGTGCACAAAACCAACCGGGCCCTCGCAGCGGAAACTCTCATAACTTGAGCTCCGGACGTTTGATTGACGTGCCGTCAACTTTGATGGATTCCTCTAAGTAAAAAGGATCTTTTGGCTTACTCCACCCGAGGTTTGGACGCAGCTGGAGTACAGTCGGGTTGGTTTTGACTTAAAAACCAACCGGGGCCCTGGGACGAAAAAGTCAATAACTCTCAGACCGGGTGTCCGATTGACGCACCGTCTGTGGCATTGAGTTCCTGTAGACGATACAGAACTTTTGGATACATCAACTCTGGACTATGTGTCAGTTGATGTATCAGCCTCTCGGCTCGTGGAGCGGACCCTCCCGAACGAGCTTGTTATGTGCGGGAACCCTAGTGTTGGCTGCGACTGCGACGACAATGACGACGGTTGTACAGAGATCCTCAGTGGATTCGATGGTGACGACTATAACACTCAGCGATCCTACGTGGATCAGTGCTACAGGTCCTGTGTGGGTCCGATCCTGTATGGGTCAGCGCTCAGCGGTCCTGTGTGGGCCAGCGCCTACAGATCCTGTGTGGGTCCGATCATGTGTGGGTCTTTGCGGGAGTTAGTTACCTATCGATCCTGTGTGGGTCAGATCCTTTGTGGGTCATTGCAGGGGTTAGTTACCTACAGATCTTGTGTGGGTCTGATCCTATTTGGTTCATTGCGGGGGTTAGTACCTATTGATCCTTTGTGGGTCCGACGACTTAGATGAATCAGTGGCTATATCTGATCATCTCTATCGTCATTCGAAGAAGTATACCTGTGTGAGCTGAATCCTGTTTTTCTTTCCTATGTGGATTGTGTTGTGCTATCCTGTGTGGATTTACGCTTTGCTTTCCTGTGTGTACTGGGTTGTACTTAGGCTCGGATGTTGGAGCCGAACGAGAATTGATGACTTAGGTATATGTATGGGAATATACCTAAGCAGTGTCGGATGTTACTTAGTGATTGTATCTTTCCTTTGTGAATTATCCTTTGTGGATTCTGGGAGACCTTCGGGGGTCTCGGGGTCCCTACTGAGTAGCTTATACTCACCCCTTCATGGGCTATGCCCGTACTACGTTGTGCTGGTTGCAGATGACGGACAGCGCTGATCGTGGTTGAGGCTTGCGGAGCAGGACGGTACCTGGAGGTGGACCACTGGACGGGACGTTCTCAGAGCGGACGACTGGACCCGAGGAGCTATGGAGGCTATCTGTACTCACCCTTCAGGTGGGATTTCCAGTGGACAGCTCGACGTTGCGTCTTTACTTTTCAGCTGCTGTTTTTCCTTCCAGTTGTACTTTACTTTCAGTTTGGGTTTGTATACTGGCTCACTTACTTTTCCGCACTTACTGTTGTACTCAATTTTTACTTAGTGTTTACTTCTACTGCTTTCTTGCTCTATGGTGTTTGTTTACTTTACAAAGTCAATGCCTTCCCTTTTTACCAGGATTTACGCCTTGGTGCTAGTCACCAGCCCCTGGCCTATGGAAGGCGGGCTTGGGGTAGTCACGGCATGGGCCCCGAGGACGGGTCGTGACATGGTGGTATCAACCAATTGGGTTTTACTCTCACCCTATTTAGTCCACTATTTGGTACTCAAGTAGATAACATGGATGCAGGTTTAAACAAGTGCAAGAGACCTTGTAGTTGACTATTTCTTACTGGATGGGTTGGAGCTTGGAGATAGGACTAACATGGGGTTCGAGACTGGGTTTTTTTGAGTTTATTATGCCAGTTTGTTATTTTAGTTGTATTATTTTTAGTTTTACATTTAGATACATTCTTGCCTACCATTACATGGTTCACTATTATTTGGGTTATTGGTTATTACATTGTCTTCCATTTGTATGTTGTACTATTTCCGCTATTTTTGTTAATCTGATATCTATTATTATTTTTTATTTTCCATTGTATTGTAACTTTGTACTATGGGGGTATAGTCTCCCCACTATATTCTTTACACCCTCACTTTTAGTCGACATCCTCTGGCATATGGGGAAGTGTGCTTGAAGTCCAGTAACCAACCTGACTTGGTTGTAGGGGAGAGTGTCAGATTGTGGGGTGTTACAATGTGGTATTAGAGGAGAAGGTTGTACCTTTATGTTGCATTACTATTTGGGAAGGGCGAAAAGGATACTAGGATGTGTTGATACTTGGTAATGAGCTTTTGCATGGGAGTAGCTAACCCGTGTATGGGGGAAAATATGATTACCCATGGATGGTATTTTTTCATGATTTTCATTGTTACAGTTGATGTTATTTTACATTAGGTGATTCACATATTGTGTGATGTTATTTTTTATTGGTATTTATACTCATGGCCCGATATGGAATGAGATGATTATGCATGCATCATGATAGGCACATAAGGATATTTCTTAACATGAATTGTTCTTGATAGGGACACATTTATTTCATGTGATATGTTTTCCTATGTGAACTGTGAAATGAGATACCTATTATATATAATAAATGAAATGAAAGGAACTATTATTTCATACTAATTAACCTATTACACCATGTTTAAAGAGACCATGATCCAATTGTTCTCTGTTGTTATCACCTGCTGAGGTTGAACTTCTTATTGTCTATTGATCTATGAAGTGCATTTTTTATAGAGAAAATTCCTACCCATCACATTTGAATTGAATATTAGGAGAGTGGTAACTATAACGCTCCTAATACAGATGAACCAGAGCTTCCTATATCTCCTGGGGATCATATAAATGTTTATCTTCATGAAAACTTCCTGAGGTTCATGTGATCCATGGAAAGGGAGTTTGTTCGCACAATGTATTTGATGTCTTAGCTAACAAGAGAGATTCAACTACATCATCGACCTATGTTCACAGTGGATAGAGTCCCCCAAGAAGCCGAGTTCTGGATCAAGTCTATCCAAAAAAATATTTAAGCATATCAAGACACCCGTTGATAGGACGGTGAAGTGTGTTGTGTACATGCTTCATATACCTACTAATAATTAGTGGGATATCCTAGATAAATCTAGGCATAAATAGGTGTTATCCTAGAAGGAAATCAAGGAAAAGTTTTTAAGACACTTTTATCATGAGATGTTGAAGGATGAGAAGGATCATCAGTTCATGCACCTAATTTGGAGTGTCGTTCTTGTGGTAGACTGGGCCACTGGTAGAGATTTTATAGGATTATGAAATAGTAGAGAAGTTTTAGGAGATAAGGACAGGTACCAGAGTCTAAAAAGGACACAACTACCCCTCAGAAGACTGGTAGTTAGAGTTCCACTAGACGTTCAAGTTGAGGGAGGGGATGTGGTACCCCAGTATAGGAGTAGAATTACTAGGCAGAGGGAATATCCTAGGGGAGTAACACTAGATCCCATGGTAGAGGGGAAATTCAACTACACACTGTGCAGATTACTTTGGCTAGTTTGGATACGGGACCTTTTACCATTAGAGGTATGATTCTTGTATCATCTACCCTTTATTGTGTTTTGTTTGATACATGAGTATCACATTCCTTTATATCTACTCTTTTTGAAAATGGTTTAGTCTTAGTTTTGAAAATATTGGTTGGTGTCTTGACCATCGATACACCGTTGGGAGTGCAGTCAGAGAAAATCAAACGTTCCAAAGTATGTTCTCTAGAAATTGGTGGTTACCATTTCCTTTGGGAACTTTTTGTGCTAGAAATGATAGGATTTTATTTGTTTCTTAGTATGGATTGGATAGTTCTATACTAGAATTATAATGAATGTTGTCGTAGGATAGATACATTTCTATATCCAAAAGGAGAAAACTATTTTCACCGGGGTGAGCGGGATATTTAGGCTAGTCATGTAGGACCAATTCAGTTCAAATTGGATTATCTCACTACTCAGATAACAAGCCTTATTCTAGATGATGGTTTAATGTAGTAGGATAACATTCCTCTATTGGTAGACTATTTTCAAGATTTTTTCCCCTAATAAGTTCTACAGCTTATCGCCTGATTGGGAGATCGATTTTACAATTGAGTTAGTGTCGGGAGTAGAGCCAGTTTCTATTACACCTTACAAGATGGAACCAACAGAGCATCGGGAGTTTAAAGTTCAATTGGAATATCTATAAGCTAAGGGTTTCATGTAGACTAGTACTTCTCCATTGGGTTCTCTAGTCCTTTTCTCCAAGAAGGATAATGAGACTTTTCACTTATGTGTGGATTATCAGAGATTCAACTAGACAATGGTTAAGAATTGGTATACCCTTCCGCACATCGATGATTTATTCAATCAGCTGAGAGGTACTAAGATCTTCTCCAATGTATATTTGAGATCAAGATACCACCAGTTTAGGGTGATACCATCATACATACCTCATACTACTTTTAGGAGTAGGTATGGCTTGTATGAGTTTGTAGTGATGCTATTTGGTTTGACAAAGGCACCAAAGGTATTTATAAAGTTGATGAAATGAATATTTTATCCTTTTCTAGATCATAATGTGGTGGATTTTTTATGATATATTAGTGTAATTTCCCCTCGGTGGATAATCATTCCAAACATCTTGAAATATTCTTGAGTATATTGAGAGAGAATCGGCTTTATGCTGAGCTAACCAAATGCGGTTTCTAGATTGATAAAGTGAACTTCTTGGGCCATGGCATCTTAGAGGTTGGAGTGTCAGTGGATCTAGAGAAGATTACAACTATGATTTCTTAGGATCAACCTAATAATGTCTTCTATATTTGGAGTTTTCTATGTTAAGCATGTTAAAATCAGAATTTTATACAGGACTTTTTTTGTCTAGCATCACTAATGTCTGGGATGAACAAGAAAGGGGTGAAGTTTGTTTGGTCAGATACTTGTGAGATAGATTTTTAGGATATGGAGAGTAGAATAACCTCAAAACCTATCCTCAATTTACCTATATCATGTAAGTAATATATCATGAATTGTGATGCGTCTAGAGTTGGACTTGGAGTAGTTCTGATGCAGGAGGACTAAGTGGTTTCTTACGACTCTAGAGAGCTAAGAATGCACGAGAGGAACTATCTTACTCATGATATGGTGTTACAAATAGTGGTAAATTGCCTATTATGCTAGATACACTATATTTAGGATGAGAGGTTTGTGGTGTACACAGAACACAAGAGCCTCAAGTATATCTTTTCTTAGTGGGACCTAATCCTTCAGTAGAGGAGGTGGGTCGAGTATTTGTAGTCTTTTGAATTTGATTTGGATTACATTCCAGGTAAAGGCAACATCATTGTTGATTCCTTGAGCTGGAAGACACATACAGAGGTAGTGAGGGAGTCATGAGATGAGTGGTAGATGATGAAATTATTTTTAGACAAGAATCTAGATATTCATGAGTCCGAGGGATGAGTATATCTAACAATGACATTTGTTATACCTGTATTTCTTGACTGGATCAAGGTAGGTTAGTTATCTTATTTAGAGGTCTTACCTCTGAGAGAAAACTTATATGGTGGGGATGTACCATCCAGATGGTATCTTGGTAGTGTAAATTATCTTCTTTTAAATGGTTGTGTATGGGTTTCTATGGTGTAAAATGAGTAAATATTGAAAGATATTCATGCTTCTAAATGGGAGGTACATCTAGGTATGAAAAATATGTATTGTGATCTCCATAGGTAGTAATGGTGGTCAGAAATAAAGGAGGTATCCGGATTTGTAGAAAAATATTTCACCTGTCATTAGGTGAAAATTGAGCATCAAATACCTCCTAGGTTGTTACACCCATTATCCATTTTGGAATGGAAATGGGATGGTGTCACTATGGATTTTGTGACATGATTAGTCAGGACACATCATAAGAAGTATTCTGTATAGGTGATCAAAGATCAACTGATGAAGGTATCCTACTTATTGCCTATCAAGGAGACCTTCATTACTAATGATCTGGGTATTCTTTATATGTAAGAGAAGGTTTGACCCCATGGTGTTTTGAGGAGTATCATTTTGGATAGAGATTCTTGTTTCATATCTCATTTCTCGCATGGTCTTCAGAAGGATTTAGGATCATAAATTCTTTAGAGTGCGGCCTATCATCCACAGATTCATAGCCAATCTGAGTAGTCTATTCAGATTATGGAGGATATATTATGAGCCTATGTTTTCTATTTCAGTGGTTCATGGGTGACACATTTGGAACTCATGGTGTTCTCTTATAATAAAAGCTTCTAGGAATCTATCCAAATGGAAATTTTCTTGGATTTTTATAGAAGTTTGTTCCATTTGCCTCTTTGTTTGATGGAGGCATGTGAGTCACTGCTTTTTGGACCTAGTCTCATGTAGGAGATCTCTGACTAGGTTTAGTTGATCAAGAGGTGGATGGTGACCAGAAAATAAGGAAGAAATCTTATTTTGACCATCAAAGATGACCTTTGGAGTTTGAGGTTGGTCATCAAGTTTGTCTTCGGGTGTTATCTAGGTTGGGGAAACATCGAATCTAAAACTGAGGGAAGTTAGCACCCATGTTTTTTGGGTCATTCGAAATAGTAAAAATGGTCATTTCAGTGGTGTAATGATTTTCCCTTCCACAACACTATAGTGACATGCATGATGTGTTTCATGTGTCAGAGCTTCAGAGATATCATCCCGAACCTTATCATATGGTAGAAATTGATGACTTTGAGGTTGGTGTATATGCTTCCTTTGATGAGAATCTGATATGGATTTTAGACCATAGTGAGAAGTATCTTTGGGGGAGGACTATACCTCTAATTCGAGTGTAGTGGAAAAATGGGTGTGTTCAAGAGGAGAACTGGGAGAGAGAGTTTGATATGCGAGCATAGTGGCTTGACTTATTAACCAATACCCCACTTTGTTGCTTAGAGAATCTCAGGTATGAGATGTTATATAGTGGAGAGGTTGTAAGATCCTATATTTTATTAGGTACATCCCTATTTTAGTTTTTCAATGAACGTGTTTTGTTTGGTTTTTTCTTCTTTAAACCTTGGTGGTCGAGTTCCTTTGAGTACGGAGAGAATTTTCTATGGAAAATGACCTAAAGATTGAGGATATATGTTTTTTGAATTAATAGAGTCTAGATAGAAATCTTTCAAAGGGGATTATGAGGTTTCTCCATGAGTTTGGAAGGATTCAAAGGTTATTCGAGTTTTTTTGGGGAAACTCGGATGAGAGGTGTCTATTGGACATTTTACACATCATGAAATTGTTACACGATGTGTAAATATTTCCAAGGAGAAATCATGAACAAATTTTAGAGTGTGAATTGGGTACACACTGTGAAACTGGTTCACAATGTGTAAATGTTTCTAGGAAGACATCATGAACTGTTTCAAGGTGTGAACTGGTTACACACCATAAAAATAGTTCATGATGTGTAAATGTTTCTTGGAAGACTTCATGAACAGGTTTAGGGCATGAAATGGTTAAATGTCTTGAAACTAATTCACATCATGTAATTCTTGATCGAGGTTATTTTAACCTAAGGGTGATTCGTTTTTTGGTGTAACTCATAATTTTATAAATATACAACATGAAACGATTACATGTCATGTATTTCTCAGGCTTAGTGGTTTTAAGGTCACACTATTCATATAATATTTTTCTTGGCCATGTGAAATCCTCCTCTCTCAATCCCTAGGTGACTCCAGGTTATTTTTGAGTGCCTTAATCCCTTTTGGACATCTCGATCAAGCATTTGATCCTCAATTAGTTGTTTTTCTTAGGATTTCCCCTCTCTTCTTCTTGTTCTCTAATTTAGCAGTAGAATCTCTTGACCATAGTTGTTTTGGGTTTTGATATTGATGTTGTGTGATCTAGGTTTATTCATAGTAAATTCTTCACCTTTTTTATTGTTGTTGTTACCTATTGGAAGCATTTTTTGATCACCACATAAAGGTAGGTGTCCTAAAACCAAACCCTATAGTCTATTTAATTGTTTAAGTGTGTGTAATATTACGATTGGTCTAACATAATGTGTGTGTTAATTAATTGAATAATTGGTGATGATAGATCATGTGTTGTATTACTCTTTAGATCCCTTTGGATTCAATGGTTTTGATACCTAGATTGCAGCTACATTTTGGGTGTGCCTACCCTAGAATAATAATAAATTGAATAATGGATTAGAGTGTGGTTAGTATGACATGATACCTCAGGTGATTGGTTGTGATATATTGACCCTAGAAAATGGTTTAATTGATTATTGAAATAGATGGTGATTATATGATAATAATTTGTGTAAAAACCAACATAATAATGGTTAAATACCAAATTGATAAATGAACGGGTTAATTGAAAGATAAAGGGGTAATTGGATGAATTGGACCTTGTGGATTATGATGTTATATATGTAATTATTGTTGTTATATCTTTTTTTGTGATTCATGCTGAAATGATTATATAAAGGGCTTGCCCCAGTATGCTGAAATGATTATATAAAGGGCTTGACCTGGTATGCTAAAATGCCTATATGAAGGGCTTGGCTCGTTTTTATTGTAATGCTTATAGGTATTAACTCAGTTATGATAAAATGGTTATAGAGAGGGATTTTACCTAGTGATATGATTATGTCATGAACTTGTGGTTATGGTTGGAATGATTGTGTATATTCTTAGAGATATTCTGACATGGTGTTGAAGCAGGTTGATTATTCTATTGTATTAATTGATTAATTAATACACCTATTTATCACTTTATTACATGAAATTATTTATCATACTGGTTTTGTTTAGACATGATGGTGTTAACTTAGTGAGTTTTACTCACACCCTATTTGGGCTACCATTTGGTACCTGAGTAGATTACATGATGTAGGTTTGGACAAGGGAAAGGGACCCTGTAGTTTATTATTGCTTTCAAGATGGGTTTGAACATTGAGACGGGACCAACATGGGGTTTGGGACTGAGTTATTTTGAGTTTATTATGTCATCTTGTTCTTTTATTTGTATTACTTTCAGTTTTAAATTTAGATAAATTCCTTCCAGTCATTACATGGTTCACTATTATTTGGTTTAATGGTTCTTCCTTTATCTTTCAGTTGTATGTTGTACTATTTCCACAATTTATATTACTCTAATATTTATAATTATTTTTTATTTTTTATTATATTGTAACTTTATACCATGGGTATAGTCCCCCCGCTATATTTTTTACACCCTCACTACTAGTTGGAAGCCTCTAACGTATGGGGAGGCATGCTTGAGGTTCAGTAACTAGCATGATTTGTCCATGTGAGAGAGTACTGGATCAAGGGATGTTACAAATTATATACACTGGGTTTATGATTCATTGGGTTCTATAACATGTTTTGAGAAGAAGATATGGATTAAAGTGTTTTATCCAGGATAAAGTGTTTATCCAGCTATTTGTTAAAATATGATGGAATTTGACTCCTGCCCATAGTGGTGTATTTTAATGAATAAAATCTTCTTTTTTAATAAAATACTCAAAATACATATAATTACATATGACATATGGAAACAATGGTTTATTTGTTAGATATTACTACTAAAATTAAATAAATGTTATTTCCTAAAACACAAAGTAGTTTTTGTTTTGTCTTAGATATTCATTTTAAATAGAATATAGTGTATAAGAGGCCAGTGAGAGTGTGTTTGATCTTAGAGAAGTTCAAATTTGATAAATAAAATATTTTACTGGATTTATTTTAAGTGATTATTTACTTTATATCCTAAAAATTTAGGATATTTGGCAATAAAGAAAAATATAAATATTTACATTTAGTTACTATGATAAATTGAATATCACTATTTAATAATGGATTATAATAGTCTAAGATTATTTCCATTCTTCACTTAATATCATGTATGTGATGGTAAAAAAATGTAAAGAGTTGCATTTAGTTACCATAAAAAGTGAACATCACTATTCCCTAAAAGATTATAATTTCCAATACATATTGTGTATCACTTGGTATCCTAAAAGAGTTTAGGGTATGGAAGTAAATATAAATTTAAAGAGTTGCATTAGTTTCTATAATTAAGTAGATATCACTTTATCCTAAAAGAGTTTAGGATGTTTTAGAAAAGTGAAAATGTAAATTGTTACATTATTTACATAATATTTCAAGGAAAAATTTTGATAGAAAGGGTTCTAAGGATGATGTTGTTGTACTTATAAAAATGTATAAGTAGACAACAAAAGATAAAATTATAACATTTGATGTTATGAAGTTAAGATGTTTGAATATAATTTCAAAGAGTTGAACTTAAGAAATATGATTCCTAAGTCTCACCATTATTACAACTATCTTTATTCGTAAATGTTACCCAGTAAGAGGTTAGTGGGAGTATTTTATCATATAGTCGTATAGGGATGTGACAGGAATTACATATGGTTGTAATCTTCAAAAACAATTTTTGCAGAAACAATAAGAAAGTCATTTAGAATCTCTTAAGAGATTAGTTGTAATGGTTAAATATATCATGTATTTATAATAAAGGCAATCTCCATTTATAATTCATTCATGTGTGCTGTAAATTTACATGAACGGTTGAATGATAAATATCCCCTAAATGTATTAACATTGAGGTGTCTCTAATCAATGATCATCGCATAGTATAATGGGTTGTGATTATATGTAAAGGTTAGCTTGAATAGATTCTTATATCTGTTACAAAGGGTTATATATTATATATGAAGAATAGATTCTTGAGGTAATAAGTAGAGACTTATCACTTGGACTAGTCCATGAAATTATATCTTATGGTATGTCATATGGTCATATATATACTTAGGGTGTATGCTTAATATCAATCCTTCTTACCTGAGGTTGGTGAGATACCTAGAATAAGAAACTTTATACTTTGATACCATATTTATGTAAGTCAAAATATGAGCTTAGCTAATACAGGGGGTGGTTGGGTATATTGTTGATCGTGTCATCGGTTGGAGAGCAACGAAGATGTGATTTTTCTACTTGTAAGACAATAAAAGACATCTAGCCCTTGATTGAATTAGATAGAGGAAATGCTTGAAAATGCTTAGTTGTTTCACATATGATGTGTTCGACTACTTAGATAAGTGACATGTGATGTACTTATTGGATAGATGAATGAAATGAGATGTATTCATCAACTTGGTTAGTATATTTAATAGAATTAATAAAATTTGAGATCACTATATTATATTTACATGTTCCATGTTTAGTGGTAACTCAATTTCATAGACAAAAATAATTATGTAGGTATATATACGATGTATATGATACATATTGTGGTGGAAATGTTCGTATAGAGATATGAGTTTGTATGATGAAGATCACACCAAACCCCTTACTATATTGAGTAGGACCAATTCTTTGTTAGATGTCACTCTTTTCTTAGATCTATGAAATAGATATTTTATAGTTGTTTCCAATACTGTTAAGGCCCGCATGGCCACACAATTAGAACCTTGTATAAGGATAAAATTTTGGATAAAGTATTTTTCCAAAATGAAGAGAGTTTGATGAAAACCCATATCCAAAATTGTCACGACCCGACCCAACGGGGCTCGAGCCGGGACTCCCCAAGCCCGCCTCCAATAGGCCAGGGGCTGGTGACCAGTGCCGAGTAGGCTATCACACACATGGGAGGCATTAGCCTAAGGTACCTGTACACACGCACCCACAAACACCTCCATGCAACAGTGCAGAGATATACAAACTGAAATGGTCTCAACGCCACTGACGGCACGTCAATCGGACGCTCCGGGTAGAAGTTACAACGGCCCGAAGTCGTAAAATAATAAAATAATATTATTTTATACGACGTTTCTAGCTCCCGGGCCACGATCCCAAACCTTTAAAATTCTCAAAGTAAGTTCAAAAGGTCTTTCTCGATGCAAGGATCACGTCGCCGCAAACGGCTCGCAAATCGGAGTTACGGTTTGCGAGTTACGGGGGTTTAAAGAACCCCCCGGAAAAATCCTGGCCGGACCACCGCCAGGCTCGCCGGAAACCTCCGCGCCGCTACCGGATTCCGCCGCGCCGCCGCCGCTGCCGCTGGATTCCGCCGCACCGCCGCCACACCGTCGCCGGATTCCGCCATGGCCGCCGTCCCTCGTCGCCGGAAAACCGGGTTTTCGCCGTAAAACTTCCGGGAGCCACCGGAAGCACCCCAGTGGTCCAAATTCAGATCCGAAAAAAGTTTCGGAAAGATCGGGACCCGAACTACACAACCCTCATGACGATTTAAAGAAAAACAATGCATAAACGGGATCCGGGGTTTTCAAAACGTAAAATTCCTACCTCACAGGTGAAACGCCGAAGCTTCGGGTGCAGATCGACGCCGGCGACGCCCTGAAGCTCGATCTGCTGACGATCGGCGCTGAAAATGGACGCCCGGATCTCAAATCGGCAAAGAACAGAGAGGGGAGGAGGTGGTTCCATCTGCTGCGCGTTGGAGGTGAGTGGGGAGAAGATATGTTTTTTTCCTTTTTTTTATTTAAAAACCTCCCGCAACGCAACTCCCCCGACCTCGCGCCCTACGCGGACAAAGTTGAGGTCACCCCTAGGGTAAACGCACTATTATGAACGCAACGGCGGACTCGGATTTGTGATCTGAGACTCTGTTCAGAAGTTATTAGAGCCGATGCTCGAAAACCAACTTTCCACTTATTTACGAAAACGCCCCTGGTGGCACTTTCCACCGCAAGCCCACGCCCGCAAAGTTTACACCTCGCCTAGGGTAAACGGCACGTTCCGGACGCAATCGTGCCCTCGGATTTCCGTTCTGAGCTACCGTTTAGGAGATATCACACCCCCGCCATGTGCATAGTATAAAAATACTTAATATTTTTATAAAATTAATTCCGGGCACACCGGGCCTCGGAATCGCACGCCGTCTTCGTGCCTAGCTCTGGAATTATTCGTAGAAATATTCCAAAGTCTGACAGGGCCAAAAACCCGAGTCGCTACAAAAATAGTTTGGATAGATTCAAAAAGATTTATTATGTTTTTCATAAAGTCCTTGTGGGATTTTAGTTCAAGTGGGATATTTTTGGATGTGCACTAAAATGTACATGCATGATTTAAGAACCCAGTTTTTCACTTAGGCATGGATCCTTTAAATTTCAATATAATTATTTATTTTGGACCTAATATGGATTAATTTTGAGTTATTAAAGGTTACAAGGGTGTCTGGGCCTTGTTCAGAGCTCGGAACCCAACTTTTTATAAAAAATGGTCATGTTGCACGGTTAGTGTAAACCGTGCAGAAAGGGCGCACAATTATATCTAACAGTGCGGATGGTCTGCATTTTTTGGCAGAGCCATCTCACATAGTTGTCACATGGTTTCCCTAATAGTGCAGAATGACCATGCGGTATGCCCTCTTCTCCAGGTACCCATGCAGGTTTGCACACGGTTTGTCAAACTATGCGGAAAAATCGTGCACAGGCTAAATTTTGTGTAATTTTACCTTTTTCACTTAATGATCTAATTAAGACCCTCCTTCTTACCTCTTATTATTTATAGAAGGATTAGCTTCCATTTCTCTCATTTTTGAGATTTTTGAAGGCCTAAGCAAGGTATTAAGAGATCTTCTTCATCCGAGGTTTGTTTGAGCTTTCGTTCATCATGTTGGATGTGCAATGGTAAGTACTCGAGTCCTTTTGAGCCATTCTTCCTCTCTCTTTCTATTGACCTAGTTATCAAGGTGTGGTTGTTTTTTCCTTTTTCTCATATCTACTCTGATCCAAGCCAAATTAGATGCAAATATTGGAGGAGGAGAGTCATACGGGCCTAAGGTGGGTGTTCTATAACTCATCTCGCAAGTTCGTTGATTTTGGAATTGTCGTGTGGGGCCTGCCAATTTCATCGGGTGTCATTTATTGAATTTATATGACATGATTATAATTATTAGAGTCATATGGTTATGATCTTTCCAAATATGTGATTATTTTTTAGTAGTTACGCCCACAACTCAATCCATATTATGCTGGATGTTATGCCATAATTTTTGTTTTTGTGTTTTGACGCGTTTGAGCCACCGTTCAGGTGTGACTTGGATTGACCTTCCTAAGGATAAGATTTTCTATATTAAATGGATTTTTTTATATTGTGAATTTCATACTGTAAATTACCATGAATTCTCACCACTTGACCCACCTAAGGTAAGTGCTTCAATCAATAATTTAATGTTAAATGGAAATTGGAAAATATACTAAGTATATGACTTGGCCTTATTAAATATAATTGAATAATAGGTTGCATGTTTGTAGAACCCCTTACCATGTTAATGAAAGGTAGTGGAGTGAATCTTGATTATTGGAAATGCCTCAAATGAATTAAATAAATGGATTCATGTTACTTGGACTTATCATACTAATGAAAGGCAAGGCTTGAACCAAATGGACTTATTGATTAATTATTAATTGATTAAATGGTTTCATGCTCAATTAGCCTTATCATGATAATGAAAGGTAATGGATAGAAAATTGTGAAATATTATATGAAATAATTATCAAATATGAGTATCCTGACTTGAGATCACCTAGGATTCCATAGGGAATGCCTTGAGCACTCGAGAACTCCATTCTGATTCAAGGATACAACTTACTTATATTGACACCCACCTAGAACCCAATCCTTGGATAACTTCATATTCCTGGTATGACATTATAGGATCCCTCATGTATTATTATAGGATTCCTTGGATACACACCTTGGATCCATCTTTGACAAGTAGGTTCCATGGTTGAAGCCCATCAAGCCCAGCCATTGTTTAGCCCTATTTTACCTTGGATGAAATACTTAGACTCGGTAGGTGTCTTATTCTGGAATGCCTGGGAGTATACTCCTTGGATTAAACTCTTACCCTTATCTAGGATATAGTCATTACTGAGTTGGAGACCCTTTAGGTCTATGTTTTCTTGGTTACTACCTTGGAACTTCATTATTAAATATCATTACAGGTTTCCTTGTTACAATTAGAACCATTACTATTGTTAACATGTAACTTAATTATAAATTGGTAATGATCAAGTGAAGGATTTATTACATGTTCATACACAAACCAAGGGTTGAATAAGGTACTTGGGTATTTATTTACATTGTATTTCTTTACTTTATATATGCATGCTTGCACACTATTATATTCCATTACACAGGACTGATGTTTTAGACACTATTGGTGGTGGCCCACTGAGATTTATATCACTCCCTCTTCAGGCGTTATTTGATACCCAGGGCATATTACATTAATGAGGGTGTTGATAAAAGGAATCATATGACTTCAAACACTTTATTGCTTGTTGTTTATGATGGAGCTTGATATCAGATGATCAAGTTAGAGCTCGGGATGCTTTGGATAGTATTTTTTTTCTTTATACTTTTGTGGAACATGTTATTCCTGCTGTCTTTTATCCATGTTTTCTAGTTTTTTAGTGACATGAAATATCATCATCAGTTATTCCAATTATTTTAGTTATTGTTATCCTTTACTATTTATCACTTCTGTATGCTTCCACTGTTTACTTGGATTTCTTCCGTTATTTACCTCTATTAATATCTATTCATTGTGCTACACACTGTTAATGAGGAAATAGTCTCCCCATGGACACACCCTTGGCCCTCACTACTAGTCGGAAACCTCTGGTGTTTGGGGAGAAGCGCTTGAGGCCATGTGGCCCACCAACTTGGGGCACCCATCAAGTGGCATCTGAGTCTGGGAAATCACAAAGTGGTATTAGAGGGAAGTTCTTTGCTTTATTTATTTATTATTTGCAGACAATAGTCAAGAGATTAGAAACACTTGAGACTTGGTCATAAGTCATTCTTGGGTGTCATGAACTGAGGTTTGAGGTAAAATCCATGTTAACCAAAATATAATTGTTGTTTTTTCTATTATAGTTGATATTATTTCACTATTGGGTGATGCACATGATGTGTGGTGTTATTGATTTTTCTTTTGATTAAGATTATATTTTATCCTTGGAAAAATGATATGAGGTCCAGGAGAATTTTTACATGAATCATTATAAGCACCTAGAATTCACATTTCATGCATATTTCCATGCCATATAGGTGAATTTCACTACTTTTAATTACTTGATATGTCTGTGATTGTTAAGTGATGATGTGAATGTTAGCTTATGCTTGTATTACTCTTGGTTGTGCTTGAGTGATTGCTTGTCTCAATTCATGAGGTGTATGGTCCCTCATGGGTTTAGATGAGTAATTTACCAAGTCAAACCATTATGCTATAAATAAATGTGTGTTGTTTTCAGTGAAAAGGTGTATGGGAACTGATTCAATGAGAATGGATATCTATTATAAAGTGAAACATGAAACCTAAAATGAAATGGTTTCATGTATTTATCTTGTATTATAATGTTTATAAAAGGTAAAGGAGTGATCTTGGTGATTAGATTTAAAAATGAAATGAAACATATACTTGATCATTTACCAATACTTGGCCGTCTGAGTGGGTAGTTGGGGTAGTAGGCCTTGGGTAGTGAGTATTTCCTTGTTTAGATTCTGTAATTAATGTCATATATCTACTTAATTCTTTTTATGAGGCATGTTATTGGAAATTGTAGACCAATTCTACCACAACATCCTTGTATCATACACTAGGAAGGTGGTGATGACCATGCTCTAGACATGGTGGGTCCTGATCCACTAGTCTTACCTCCAGGAGTTCCCCTTGAGGCACCACCTACCATACCTAATTTGGTCACCAATTCCCAAGTTAATGATAGTTTCCTATGTCTAATTCAGTTTATGCATGGTTCTACACGTCTTGCACCTATGATGGCTGATCTAACTCACGAGTTCCAGTAGCAGCATCCTCCTACTTTCTCAGGGGATGGAGGTCCACAGGTTGTTGAGTCTTGGATAGAGGCCACCCTATCTATCTTTTAGCATCTAAAGACACCTTCAGAGTGGAGGTTCAAGCTTTCTACATACATGTTGCGTGATTCGTCCAAGCACTAGTTGGATGTGATTACCCAGGATAGTTGTCATGAGGGCATGTTATGGGCTTATTTCCAGACTGCCTTCTATGATTAGTTATTTCCTCAGACACTGAGAGCTGACAGAGCTAGGTATTTCATGCATCTTGAGTAGGTTTTTATGTCAGATATCGAGTATTAAGAGCATTTCACTAAGTTATAATTCTTTTCATCACTTTTATCCATTGATGATCTTTCACATGCTAGACATTTTGAGGATGGGATTCAGTACGCCATCCCTACCTAGGTGAATGTCTTTCTCCTGAAAACTTTTTCTAAAATAGTCAATCAGCATCTTATCAATGAGAAAAACCTAAGGAATGAAAATAATACTAGGCATAGAGGATCAATGTCACGTCAGACCAATTGTTCTTCTAGTGGCAAGAAGTGTTTCCCTTAAAGTTTCTCATCAAGGCAATGACAACCAGAGTACCTGTTTTGATTACTCCATGGTGTTTCATCAGTGGGGATGATAGGGGAACCTAAAACACCATTGTGATAGAGACTCAATGGAGTGTCGGGATTGTGGTCATATGGGGAATATTCAGAGGTTATGTATGACTTCACCAACTTTGAGTGGAAAAGTATATGCACCAGCTCCACCTTCAGGAGTGGGTTCTTTTGCACCATGTCAGGCAGGAAGTTGGAATAACACTAGTAGGAATGGCCAAGGAGGATGTCAGGGATGTGGTAGCCAGACTCTTAATCACCAAAAGTGCCAACCAAGCAGTTATGATCATGGTAGTCCAGTTGTTGCATAGGTCTTTGGATCAGGGCAGTTTCATGCACTATAACCGATACTTGAGGATCAGGTCGCATAACCATATACAGTACAAGGTATTATTCTAGTGTCATATACTATAGTATCTACTTTCTTTGATACAGGTGCTTCAAACTCTTTTATCTCTGTATCTATCATGGAAAGTCTTAGACTGTAAGTATAGTATTATTGTGGTGTAATGACCCTCGATACACTATTAGGAGTGTAGTCAGAGGGCATACACCAATGTAGGGACTGTCCCCTTGAGATCGGTAGTTACCATTTCTTATAAAACCTCTTTATTATAGAAATTAAAGGCTTCAATTTAATTCTCGGGATGGATTGGTTGGTTTAGTATCACACTTTTTTAGACTGTTATCATCACAAGGTATATTTTACATCGCCAGAGGTTAGAAGTTATCTACATAAGGGTGAGTGGTATGTCCAGGCTGGTAGAACAAGACCAAAGCATCATGGTTTAGGTGGAGTGACCACGTAGATTTCAAATCTCTTTATAGAGGATCAGGGTTTATGTCAAGCTGATTCTCCTCCAATAGTTGATCATTTCAGGGATGTCGTTCCCAATGATTTTTCTGGATTACCTCCACAGAGAGAGGTAGATTTTTCAATCAATCTTATTCCTAGAGCATTACCAGTTTCCATTCCTCCTTATATATGGCATCTAAAAAGCTTCAGTATCTCAAGCAGCATTTAGAGGATTTAAAGGCCCAAGCCTTTATACGGATCAGTACATCCTCTTGGGGTTTGCCCATGATTTTTCCAAGAAGTTGGATGGAACCTTACATCTATGTGGGGATTATAAATGGTTGAACCAACTTGTGATCAAGAACTGATATCCACTTCCTAGAATATATGATCTCTTCAACCAGCTCTGAGGAGCTAGGGTCTTCTCTAAGATCGACCTAAGTTAAGGATATCACCAAGTGTGAGTAAGGACATCAGACATACCTCGTACAGTCTTTCATAGAAGGTATGGTCTATATGAGTACCTTTTTATGTTGTTTGGTCTTACAAACATGACTTCCATTTTCATGTCTCTGATGAATAGGTTGTTCCAACTCTATTTGGATTATTTTGTCATGGTCTTTGTGGAAGACATCTTTGTGTATTCTCACACTTTTAGAGACCATTCCAAACACCTTGAGTTCATTCTGAGTACACTAAGAGAGCATCAGATTTATACCAAGATTTCTAAGTTCCACTTTTGGATCAACAAAGTTCACTTCTTGGCTCATATCTTATCGAAATTAGGTGTATCTATTGACCCTAAAAAGGTTAGTGTTGTAGTTTCCTAGGAGTAGCCCAATAACATGTTTGATATGCAGAGCTTCTTGGGTATGGATGGATATTATATGAATATATTAAAGTACTTCTCACTCATTAAACTATTATTGGCCTTAAAAATAAGGGTGTTCAGTTCATATGGTCAGAATCATGTGAGAAAGACTTTTAGGATATGAAAGGGAGGCTTGTCTCATCTTCTATTTTGAATCTTCCAGAGCCAGGAATAGATTATATTGTCTTTTGTGATGTATCATGAATCATCCTAGGAGTAGTTCCGATGTAGGAGGATAGAGTAATTGTGTACAGATCTCGACAATTGAGGCCTCATGGGAGAAATTACCCAACGCACATACTCGAGCTAGTAGCATTTGTCCATGCCTTACATTTCAGGAGGCATTATCTATTGGGTGAGCACTTTGTGGTATCACAGACCACAAGAGCCTAAAATATATCTTTTCACAATGTTAATTGAACCTTCGACAGTGAATATGGGTCAAATATCTACAATCCTTTTATTTTAGCTTTCCTATACGCCTGGGAAGGGCAATGTAGTTATAGACATGTTGAGTCGAAAAACTCAAATGCGGGTCGTACAGGAAGCCAGTGATGAATGGAAATTAATATACTTCTTCTCTAAGATTCCTCTATAGTTTCATGATAGTCATGAGCAGTCTTACCTCACATATTTGATAGTCACCTCTTATCTCCTTGAGAAGGTGAATGGTTGACAATTTTTAGATCCTAAGGTCTTGGTTCTCCATGAGATTATATCAGGAGCTGATCCAAATTAAGATTGGTTAGTGGATAGATACAACATTCTATGCATACATGGGTGTGTTTGGGTTCCTACAGATATGAGATAGAAGTTTATGAAAGAGTCTGATGCTTCTCAGTAGGTAATTCATCTAGGTATCTCCAAGATTTATCGATATATGTGACACCAGTATTGGTGGTCTGTGATAAAATGTCAGATGGCAGGATTTATCATTAGGTGTTCCACCTATCAGTAGGTGAAGGAAGAGAACCATATACCTGAAGGCTTTTTACAGTTACTTATAGCCCCATAATGGAAATGGGAAGATGTTTCCATATACTTTGTAGTCAGTTTACCTAGGTCGGAAAGAGGTAGCGATGATGTATGGGTTATCATTGACAGACTAGAGAAAGTGGATCACTTCATTCTTATTCAGAAAACTTTCTCAGTTGATGATTTGGGAAGACTGTATGCCTATGAGATCATACGACTACATGGGGTCCCTCGTACCATCGTTTCATATAGGGATGCTTGTTTCACATCACGGTTCTATCATGGATTTCAGAAAGCTACGGGAACACAGGTGATTCTAATCACAGCTTTTTTCCCTCATATTGATGGTTAATCAGAACAGACGATATAGGTTCTAGAGTATATGCTTCAATAATGTGTCCTTAATTTTGGAAGTTCTTGGGACAAGCATATACCTATTGTTGAGTTCACCTATAATAATATATTCCAAGAGACGATTCAGATGGATTCTTTTGAGGCCTTGTATGGTAGGTCATGTCATTCACCCCTGTGCTGGCTAGAGGCAGGTGAGGCAGCCCTGCTAGGTCCTCATCTCATTTAGGAGACTTCAGAGTAGATTCAGCTGATCAGAAATTGTATGACTATAGCTCAGTCTAGATAGAAATCTTATTTCAATCACCGTCGATGAACTCTGGTGTTTGATGTCGAGGATTGTGTTTTCCTTTGGATATTTCCTAGGCTAGGGCATAGACAATTATAGATTCAAGGGAAGTTATCACCTCATTACACAGGGTCATTTGAGATTCTAGATAGAGTCATGTCAGTAGCTTATCTTTTTCTACTACCTCAGAGGTATTGTTCCATGCACAACGTTTTCCATGTTTCATAGCTTCACCCATATCATGTTGACCCATCTCATACTTTTGATCCTGAGGAAGTTGAGTTAGATTACAATGCTACCTTTGAGGAGTATTCAGTATGCATTTTTGACCAGATAATGGAGGCTCTTCAAGGTTGGTATGTCCCTATAGTACAAGTGTTATACCAACATGGCCACATGAAGGACAAAACTTGGGAGCGGGAGGCCGACGTATGTGCCCAGTGGCCAGATTTTTTCTCAGATAGTGTTTTACCACCCCTAGAAGATGAACTTGAGGATGAGTTCTTTTAAGGGGGGAAGACTATAAGAACCTGGCTTTTCATTCTGATATGTATCCCTCAAATTTTGGTATAATTCTTTATTTTGGACCTAATATGGATGCCTTTTGAGTTAGAAAAGGTCCCAAGGTTGTCTGGGGATTTTTTGGAGCCCAAAACCCAACTTTTTAAAAAAATGCCCTTGTTGTATGGTTAGTGTAAACCATACGGGAAGGGAGCACAGTTATATCTAACCATGTGGATGGTTTGCATTTTTGGGAAGAGCCATATCACACAGTTGGTGCATGATTTCTATAACTTTGCAGAATAATGGTGTGGTACGCCCTCTTCTTTAGGTACTCGTGTATGGTTTGTGCACGATTTTTCAAATCGTGTAGGCAAACTGTGCACATGATAAATTTTGGGTAATTTTACATTTTTTACCTTAATGGTCTAATTAAGCCCCTCCTACTTCCCTTTTATGATTTAAAAA
The DNA here is from genome assembly GCA_963277665.1 of Viscum album. Classification (NCBI taxonomy): domain Eukaryota; kingdom Viridiplantae; phylum Streptophyta; class Magnoliopsida; order Santalales; family Viscaceae; genus Viscum; species Viscum album. The sequence goes on along the minus strand of OY728122.1, from coordinate 1,297,990,821 downwards.
GGTATTAGCCTCCATTTCACTCATTTTAGAGCTTTTTGAAGGCCTAATCCAGGGTTCAAGAGATATCCATCATCTGGGATCCGTTCAAGCCTTCGTTCGTCATATTGGATGTGCAACGGTAAGTACTAGAATCCTTTTGAGTCGTTCTTCATATCTCTTGATCTCAGCCTAGTTATCAAGGTGTAAGAAATTTTCCCTTTTTCTCAGATATACTTTGATCCAAGCCAAATCATAGGCTTATATTGGAGTAGTAGATTCGTATGGTCCTAAGGTGGGTGGTCTATAACTCATCCCACTAGTTCGTTGATTTTGGAATTATCGTGTGGGGACCACTGATTTCATTGGGTGTCATTTATTGAATTTATATTTCATTCTTATAATCATTATAAATATATGGTTATGATATTTCCAAATATGTGATTAGTTTTTATTTGTTATTCCCACAACTCCATCCATCCCATGTAGGATGTTATGCCATAATTGTCATTTTAGTGTTTTTACATGTTTGAGCCACTATTCGGGTGTACCTTATCTTGACCTTCCTAAGGATAATATTTTCTATATTAAATGGCTTGTTTTATATTTTGAATTGCATAATGGAAAGTATCATGTATTCTCACCACTTGACCCACCTAAGGTAAGTGATTCAATCAATGATATAATATTAAATGGAAATTGGAATGTATACTAATTATATGACTTGGCCTTATTAAATAAAATTGAATAATAGGTTTCATGTCCATAGAACCCCTGACCATGTTAATGGAAGGTATAGGAGTGAACCTTGGTTATTTTAAATGCCACAAATGGATTAAATAAATGGTTTCATTCTACTTGGCCTTGTATACTAATGAAAGGAAATGCTTGAATCCAATGGACTTACTGATTAATTATGACTTGATTAAATGGTTGTATGCTCAATTATCCTTGTCACACTAATGAATGGTAATGTATTAAACCTTATGAAATATTATATGAAAACATTATCAAATAGGAGTGTCCTGACTCGAGCTCTCCTTCGATTCCATAGAGAATGCCTTGAGCACTTGGGAACCCCATTCTGATTCAAGGATACAACTTTCTTAGGTTGACACCCACCTAGAACCCAATCTTTGTCTAACTTTGGATGTCCAATATGAAACCATAGGATCCCTCTGTATTATTATAGGATGCCTTGGATACACTCCTTGGATCTAGCTTTGACAAGTAGGTGTCATGGTTGAATCCCATCAATCCAAGTCATTTCTTAGCCCCATTTTACCTTCGATAAACTCCTTGGACTTGGTAGGTGTCTTATTGTTCAATACCATGGACTATACTCCTTGGATTACACTCTTACCCTTAGTAAGGATACATTAATTACTAAGTTTGTGACCCTTTAGGTCTACGTTGACTTGGTTACTACCTTGGAACTTCATTATTAAATATCATTACAGGTTGACTTGTTATATCTTGGAACATTTTCTATTGTTAACATGTAACTTAATTATAAATTGGTAATTATCAAATAAAGGATTGGTTACATGGTCATACACCAACTGAGGGATGAAGTAGGTACTTGGTTATTTAGTAACATTATACTTATTTACTTTATATATGCATGCTTGCACACTGTTATATTCCATTACACAGGTTGGATGTTATAGACACTGTTGGTGGTGTCCCACTAAGATTTATCTCACATCCTCTCCAGACACTACTAAAAAATTGGGTTTATCTAGTGCTAGGGATTTTACAATGCTAGCTAAAAGTGTTGTTAAAGACCCCCTTTATTAGTGCTAAAAAAAGCATTGCCAAAGGGGGATGCCTTTATTAGGGTTTTTTTACAAGAGCTGTCAAATGGGGTCTTTTATTAGTGCTTGTAAAAAACCACTGATAAAGGAGGGGGTTATCAGTGCTTTTTTAGAAGCGGTGATAAAGACCCCCCCCCCCACACATCAGTCCTTTTTTACAAGAGTTGATAAAAGTATACTTAAAATAAATTATATTTCATTAAAAATGATATATTAATATATAATATAAATATAATATATATATATATATATATTAAAATATGTTTTAGATAAGGTAAATAGGAATTTACACTTAATATATTAGATATTTAGTAAAAATGGTATATAAAATAATTAAAAATTGATTAATTAATAATTTTCATATTATTACCAAGTAATAGTCATTTAATATCAATGCAAAGACAAACAAAAATCAAAAAATTAATAAAATATCTAAAATAAGTTGAAAACGTAACTCGAACTTCAAACGTCCATAACTTTTGATCCGGGTGTCCGTTTGGGCTCTACCACATATGAAATCAAATCTTGTAATGAGATCTGCGACCTAGAAACCTAGGAGAACCTCAGTTGCATTTTTCAAGGCCAAAAAAGGCCCAATAGACCTCCAAAACTATGTTTTTAGTCGGGGTACCCTGGTTTTTTAACATTTGATGGATTTTCAGCCTTGTTTATGGGGGTATTTTTTCCCTTTTTTAGTGGGGACTTAATTTATTACTAGGGATTACATTCATATTGATATTATGGATTAGAAATTTTATAATTTTTTACAATGTGATGTTATTTATAATCAAATATATAACAATATATACATATTTTTTATATATTCACACATAAAAAATAAAATTTTTAAATAAATAATTAAACTTATTTACATATAAAATATATTTATTAATATATAAGCATATATATAAATATATATATAAATATATAGATAAAAAATGTAACGAACTATATATAAATATATATATATATAAAAAAATTTAAAACAAAATAGTATAGGGGAGTGGAAAATGTGTGGTTGTATATGTTGGAGGTCTTAGGTTCGAAACTCGCTAGAGGTAGGGGCGCATGTGTGAGGGTGGTATTATCTAAAGCACTGATAAATGGGTGGGGGAAGCGCTGATAAAGGGGTCGGGTGGGAAGCGCTAATGAAGGGGGGTGTGGAAAAAACAATTTTATATACCCTTTATCAGCAGGGCCTCTATCAGTACATTTTTAGCACTATTAAAGCACAGATAAAAGGGGCCTTTAACAGCATTAAAAACGATGTTAAAGGAACCTTTTAACATTTTTTTAGCACTGTTAAAGGGGTACTTTAAGAGCAATTTTTTTAGCGCTGTTAAAAACTTCGACCTTTTAAGTGTGCTTTAATTTTTAGTGCTTTTTTAGCGCTGGTAAAGGCATATTCTAGCACTTTTAAAGGCCGTTTTTTGTAGTAGTGGGATGTTGTTTGGTACCCAAGGAAGATTACATGAATGCAGGTGTTGATAAAGGGAGGCATATGGCTTCAAACATTTGATTGCCTGCTATTTTGGATGGATCTTGATAGTAGATGATCGAGCCAGAGCTCAGGATTCTTTGAATAGTCTTTTGTTTTACTTTATACTTTTTTGGAACATGTTATAACTACTATCTTGTAACCATGTTTTCCAGTTTTCTAATGACATGACATATCATCATCAGTTGTTCCAATTATTTCTATTATTGTTATTATTTCCTATTTATCACTTTTGTCTGCTTCTACTATTTACTTATATTGCTTCCATTATTTACCTCTATTTATATCTATTCATGGTGCTACACTCTTGTAATGAGGGAATAGTATCCCCATAGACACACCCTAGGCCCTTGCTTCTAGTCGGTAACCTCTGGTGTTTGAGGAGATGCACTTAAGGATATGTTCCCCACCAGGATCGAGGCACCAATCAAGTGGCATCCTGGTCTAGGACGTCACACATGAGATGAATATATCTATAATATATGATATTATATATAGTGTATATTTAATACATGCATGTGATGCATAAATAATATATATATATATATATATAATATACATGTATACATATATATAATTTATTTCTCCCAAATGATTTATTCATCTGTTACAATCCATTATGAATAGATTGAAGTATTTTCATTAATTCATTAAAAACATTCAATGAATTATACCCAATAGTTAGAAACACATACATTGTGTCTGAGATGTCTCAGTCTTTGGCTATATAAGAGGATTTCATCCTCAACTATTGTGGGTAGTGTGTTATGTGATGTGTATGAACATTTGAAAAACTATCTTACTCCTGAAACTCCATTTATCTATTTTGAGAAGGCACTAACACCCATTCGGATTTAGGGTGTCCTCATAAAGAGTTCACGGATCTATTGGTCGATGTACTCTCTTGGAGACATGGTGTTTTTGTTCACTGTTCATTGTGATCTTCCTCAAACTTTCTCTGTGGAAGTAAGATTGAAAATTCTACTTCTCATGAAATACAGGTACTCTATTTTACAGTATTATTTCATGTTAATTTATTGAATATGGATTTCATGTGTTTTGGGTTGTCTTTTACTACATATGATCATTAGATGATCATATGAAACCCATCACAACCATGGTAGGCTAGAATAGCTGGTGCACATTCAATATGTGGAGCAACCAATGTTTAATCACCCAAGGGGATGAAGGAGTTTTTGTACCAGCTATTCAAACATGACAATTGGAAAAAAAATCCATCATTGTGACCCCTCGCTATTGTTCCATGACCAGCTTACTTATCCCATTCATTGACAAATGACGGTCTATTTTCATGAAAAAATCAATTTTTAGACGACTACACGCAATCCCCACCCTCGTTCTATGACTAGTCTTCCTAGCCCATGCTTTAGCAGACGATGATTAATTTACAAAAGGAAACCTGTAACCCCTACCCTTGATGCATGCATGGCCAACCCTACTCCCTTCTCTGAGTGACCTTCATAGAAATTGATTCAAAAGACTATACTTTGGTAGACCACCATAGATAAATATATCCATAATGGGGTTGCGACGATGGTAGGTTGCGATGGTGGGGGAGTTGCGACAACGGGGTGCTACAGGGACTGGGGCCTATAATGACATGGCTTGTGCCGATAGGGCTCTGACAATAGGGGCTTCTGTAAGAACCCAGTTCTTCCTTTGAGGTAAGGATCTTTCCTTTTCAGTTAATACATTAGAAAATGGGGGAAAATAGGCTGAAGGGATGGTTGTAGTCTTGTTACACGACATGATTAGGGACTACATGTTATGTACCTTTATGTACATGTAGTGTATAAAGGGATACACGCCATGTAATCCCAGTACACGGCCTGGTAATGGTCTGACCAGGAGTTTTATGGATACAGCATGTAGTCTCAAGTATACTCTATGTACTTTTTTTAATTGATTAAGTCTTTGTAACATCATGGATCCGGATTCCACTCAACTAGTGCCCCATAACCAGTTGGTCCCATGGCCTCAGGTGCATTTCCCCAAACACCAGAGGCTAACAACTAGAAGTGAGGGTCTAGTGTGTGATAGTGGGAAAACTATGCCCTCATTAGCAGAGTGTAACATAATAGAATAAATAATATTACAATAGTATAAGTAGTAAACAACATACATGTTGCATCATCTTTTGTATGGAGTGATGATTGGTTATTTACCTTATCAGTCTTCTACTGTTTATTACAGTTGTATGTTGTTTACTGCTTTGGCAATTGTAATATTATTCATTCTGATGTATTACACTATTCCAATGAGGTCATAGTTTTCCTCACTATCACACCCTAGTCCCTCTCTACTAGTTGGCAGCCTTTGGCGTTTGGGGAAATTCTCTTGAGTCCATGTGACCAACTAGGTACAGGGGGACCAGTTGAGTGATATCCGGATCTGGGACATTACAAAGTGGTATCAGAGGATTTCATTCCTGGTTTTCTTTACTATTTAGTGACGATATAAAAGAAATAGAATTTGGTAATTAGCTGTTCCTGAGAGTAGCTACCCCGTGTACAGGGAAAATCCAAATTACCTTGAATGAAATTGTAATTTTTGGATTTTGATCTATTACAGTTGATTCAATTTCACCATTAGGTGAAGCACTTGTTTTGTGCTAATATTATTGATATCATTATGGTTCTATTTTGTTGCAACGCAATGAGATAAGGGTATGCCATCTCATGCATCATATAGACACTTTTTAGAAATCACATGTCATGCATTCTTTCTATACCATTTAGAGAGCATTACTGGTTGCATGTTGTTGTGATAGATGTTGTGCTAAATATGCATGTTTTTGTGATAGATACCATGATAGATATGCATTATGTTGTGATAGGTGTATTGGTGAGTGTTATGGGTGAATTGAATGGACACCAAACTTTGGTCCTTGAGGAGTATGGGACCTCTTGGATCAGAATTTGGTGGATCACATTTCATCCATGGGATATATATTATGTCGTTATGTTTTATATTAGGATCTAATGCTTTGATTTGCGTAGAGTATGGGCCCCCACAGATTTTAACTTGGAACAACGTTGCTTTATTTTACAAAAACAGGGGTTTCAGAGAAGTTTTTGAGGCTTACTGTTTGGAAACTCATACAACACGGTGTGTGGTCTTATAAACACAGGCCATGTTTTCTTCTTTTCGGGAAGAAAATAAATTTTTAAGTACACGCAATGTACTCTAAGTAAACGTCGTGTGGTTTTTTACTATGTATCCAACCATGTGAGAGAGAGTAGGGGTTGTTGAGTTTTGATCATAACACATTGTGTACCCTAAGTACACCCCATGTAGTTTTACGTAGGCAGAACCATGTGGCCCTAGACATATAAAAGTACATGGCTAGGAGGGAATACTTGAGTACATTCCATGTGTCATCCTGACATGTTGTGTACCTAGGAAATTTACACGACCAAAATAGGCTAAGTTACATGACCATGTAAGAGTTTAAGTGTATACATTGTCTATGGTTCCTACACACTATGTACTTGGGGTGTTTACACACCCAGTCCAATGGAAGTACACGACCATGTAATAGCTTAAGTGTACACACTGTGTATTGTCCCTGCACACCATGTACTCATATTGTGTTAACTTTTGAGGCTTTTCTTCTCCTGTTTAGTTCTTTCACTCTTGAACTTCATACCATGATGAATAAGATTATACTGAGATGTATGTGTTGCACTTTATAGAGCAATGCCACCATGACGACCTCCAGTAGTACATCAGGAGGGTGGTGATGATCATACCCCAGAGGTGGTAGGCCATGGGATACTAGTGGACCCTATAAACATGCCAATTGTGGCACCATCTTCTATACCAGACAAAGTTGATGGTGCACTTTTATGTGAAGATTTTATGGGGTTCATGCAAACCTTTCAGGGGGCACACAACCTACCACATTTATGGAAGAACTGGAACGAGTGTTCCAACAAAAAAACCACCCATGTTTTCTGGGTAAGGTGGGCCACAGGATACAGAGTCATGGATAGAGGCTATGTTATCAATCTTAAATCATTTTGAGATGCCTTCTAATAGGAGGTTCAATCTCACATCTTACATGCTGCGTGATTCCACCAAGAGATGTTGGGATGTTACTACATAGACAGAGTGTCAGCGGGACATGGCGTGGGAATATTTTCAGACAGTCTTCTATGACTACTTCTATCCTGAGATGCTGAGGGCTGAAAAATCCTGTGAGTTTATGCATCTGAAGCAGGGCGCTCTATCAGTTATGGATTAATCTACCTGCTTTACTGAGATCAATCACTTCACGTCTATTCTGATGGTTGATCGTCTATCAAAAGCTAGGAAATTCAAGGATGGTATCAAGTACGATATCCTCTCACTGGTCAATATCTTCTGGTTGACTACTATATCTACTATAGTGAACCAGGCATTGATTACCAAGTAGAATCATAGGGAATCTGGAGGTGCGACATGGCAGTTCGGCACCAAGATCTGGTACTGTTTAGACCGGTAGCAGGAAGCATCGTCTAGAGATTAAACATGGAGAAGCTAGTTCTAAAAACATATCTTCCGGTATCCAGGTGACGTGCTTCCAGTGTAGAAGAATTCGGTATACTAGACCTCATTGTCTGATGGTCCCAGTCGAGTGCCGATCTTGTGGCAAGATGAGCCATTTAAAAAAAATTAGGTGGTTTACACCAGTATATAGTGAGAGAGGGAATAAACCAACTCCATGTTCAGGAGCAGGGTCAACAGCTTCTCACTAGTCAGGGAACTGGAATATGTTAGGATGATCCGGCCGAGGTGGTGATGGTTGTGGTAGCCAGACCCTAGGATCTCAGCAACGGTAGGGTGGGTCAGCTTAGGGTATCCAGGAAGTGTATCGGGGACACACTACAGGCTAGACTTATACAGTGCAATAGACTCGGCAGGAGTAGGATCCCAAACCTTCTACAAGTACTATTCTAATCACCTCTGTTTTAGCTTCTACACTCTTTGATACAGGGTATTCTCATAATTTCATATTTTTTCCTGTAGTGGAGAGCCTAGGGATCTATGTTTTTACTTCTAATGATGTTATGAAACTAAACACTCCGTTAGGGATTAGAATGGCTGGTGTGAAATAGTGTAAGGAGTGCCCCATTAAATTGGTGGGTGTCACTTCATTTGGGATTTTGATGTCTTAGAGATGACAGGATTTGATTTCATCCACATATTGGATTGGCTAGTGTACTTTTAGGCCTTTGTTTATTGCTATTGCTGCAGGGTGAGTCTCACGTCACCAGATGAAGGATCGATTCTATAGAAGGGAGAGTGGGATGTCTAGCCAAGTTGAACTATACCCAATCATCATGGGTTGAGTGGGATGATAGCACATATTACCAATTTATATCTGGATGGCCAAGGTACATGTCAGACAGACTTTCTGCCAGTGGTTGATCTTTTTAGGGATGTCTTCCCAAATGACTTTTTAGGTTTACCTCTGGTAAGAGAGGTAGAGTTCTCTATCAAGATAGCACCAGGAGATGCATTGATATCCATTCCTCCTTATAGAATAGTTACGACAGAGTTGTAAGAACTCAAGAGGAAGCTATAGGATTTGGAGGTAAAGGGGTTTATCCGACCCAGTACTTCTCTATGGGGTTTTCCAGTCCTTTTTAGAAAAAGGAAGACATTACCCTCAAGATATGCATGGATTAATGGAAATTGAACCAATTAATAAGTAAGAACTAGTATCCTCTACCACGGATTGATGATCTATTGGATTGGCTCTGAGGATCTCAGGTATTCTCTAAGGTTGATATGAGATCTGGTTATCATCAAGTGTGTGTTAGATCATCATACATACCTCTCACAACTTTCTGTAGTAGATATGGTCTGTACGAGTATGTGGTTATGTTGTTCGGTCTCACGAAGGCTCCAGCGGTCTTCATGGAATTGATGAACAAAGTGTTCCATCCCTACCTTTAATATTTTTTTTTGGTTTTCATGGATGATATCTTGGTGTATTCTCACAATCGACATGACCATGCCACGCATCTTGAGATCATTTTGAGTACACTGAGAGAGCATCAATTATATGCTATGATCTCAAAGTTCCACATCTAGATGGATTAGATTCACTTCTTGGGTCACATCATCTCAGAGACAGGAGTATTAGTGGACTCAGAGAAGGTGAGAGTAGTTGTTACCTGGAGAATCCCAAGAATGCCTTTGAGGTGCAGAGTTTCATTGTGTATTGTGTCGCATTAGGTATCGGGCTGGGAGTAGTGCTTATGTAGGGGGATCGAGTTGTTGTGTATAGGTCTTGGCAGTTGAGGCCACATGAGAGGAACTACCCAATGTGTGATCTCGAGTTATCCATGGTTGTTCATGCATTACATTTTTGTAGATATTACTTGTTGGGAGAGCATTTTGTGTTGTACACAGAACACAAAAGTCTCAAGTACATCTTTACTCAGCGTGATCTGAATTTGAGGTAGCAAAGGTGGGTGGAATACCTTTAGTCTTTCGACATCGAGCTTTCCTACATGCCTGAGAAAGGAAATGCAGTGGTCGATGCACTGATAAGGAGGACTCATATACCAGCAGTGCAGTAGGCCATTAGTGAGTGATAGCTAATGGTTTTGTTCTCTGAGATTCAGTTGGAGGTGCACGATGGTCAGGGATAGACATTTCTTGCATCCTTAGCTATTACCTCTACCTTAATGAACATAGTGAAGATGAGATAGTTATCAGATTATGATGGCCTATTTCTACGGGAGAGTATGTCAGGTGAGGACCCTCCTCCTGGCTGGACCATAGGAAAGGATGAGGTTTTGCAGTTACATGGTCGCATATGGGTGTCAGCTGACATGTGTGAGGAGCTGATGTGGTATTTTCATGCTTCAGTTTGGGAAGTGCATCCTTATGTTACCAAGATGTATTGGGATTTACATCATCAGTACTGGTGGCTAGGAATGAAGGGATATGTAGCTAGTTTTGTAATCAGATGTTCAACCTATTAGTAGGTGAAGGCGGAACACAAAAGACCAATAAGACATTTGTAGCAGCTACCCATTCCAAATTGAAAATGTAATGATGTCGTGATGGATTTCATGATGGGTTTATTGAGGTCACCTTGAGGTAATTATGCAGTATGGGTTGTGGTTGACAGGCTTACGGTGGATGCGCATTTCTTTCTGATCAAGGAAACCTTCGGTATTGATGAGCTTGGGAGATTGTACATCCATGAAATGGTATGACTGCACGGGGATCCTCATTCTATCATTTTAGGTAGGGATTCTTGTTTTACTTATCATTTCTGGCAAGGTATATAGAGGTATTTGGGTACATAGGTTCTCTTGAGCACAACTTACCACCCCCAGACAGATGGTCACTCAGAGTACACGATTTAGGTGTTGTAGGACATGATTGGGGCATGCATCCTAGATTTTGGGGGTTCCTAGGAGACACACATACCCCTTGTCGAGTTCTCATACAATAATATCTTTTAGGATACTATTTAGATAGCGCCATATGAGGTTTTGTATGGTAGGTCATGCCGATCACCCCTGTGTTGGCTGGAGACAGGAGAGGAAGCAATGCTGGGATCTTGTCTTGTCCAGGAGACCACTAAGCAGGTTCAGTTGATTCAGAAGCAGATGTCTACTGAAAAGTCTCATCATAAATCATACATTGATCGATGTAGAGAAACTTTGGAGTTCAATATTGGGGATTTAGTTTTCCTATGTGGCGCATCGAGGTTGGGACACAAGAGGTTTAAGAGACAGGGTAAGCTTTCACTGAGATACGTCGGTCTGTTTGAGATTCTGGAGAGGGTCAGTCTGATTGCCTGTCGATTGTAGTTACCTCAGAGGTACATGGATATGCACGGCATCTTCCACATTTCTTAGTTGCGACGTTAATTTTCAGACCTGTCTCACACCTTTCCACCCAAGGAAGTGGATTTCCAGGAGGATGTGTACTTTGAGAAGCATCACATTCGTATTGTGGATCGTAGCACGAAGGTTCTCTGTGGCCAATCAGTTCCTTTGGTATGGGTGATATGGTAGCACATCCAAGTGTAGGATGAGACTTGGGAGAGGGAGTCCAACGTACGATCGCAGTGGCTGGAGTTTTTCTCTGATGTTCCTTTACCACCCTTGGAAGGGAAATTCAGGGACAAATTGATTTTAAGTGGGGAAATTTGTAAGAACCATGTTCTTATTTTGAGGTGAAGATATTTCCTTTTCAGTTTATACTTAATAAAATGGGGGGAAAGAGGTCAAAGGGCTGGTTGCAGTTCAGTTACAAGATGTGATTGGGGACTACATGTCGTGTACCTTTATGTACACGCCGTGTATAAAGGGATACACACCATGTAATCCCAATACACAGCCATGTAATGGTATAACCAAGAGTTGTACGGGCATGATGTGTAGTCTCAAGTACACGCCATGTACTTTTTTTTAATTAATTAAGTTGGGTCGTAGCATCATTTTCCAGATAGATAGAAACGGACCCCCTTCGACGAACAGCGCGCCCAGGAAAATCTGAACTGGATTTTGCCTCCTGTTTCATCGTTCGATCTCCAATTCGAACACCGTCAGATGTGTTGGATTCCCCTCGGTAATCGGTAGATTCCTCTTAAACCTTTCTTCCTGATTTCTTCTCTCGATCTAGTTATTTAAGGTCGAGCTTTTATACCCATTTTGTAGATCTACTATGTTCTAGGTCGAATTAGAGCTCGACACTGGATTAGGAGAGTCATACCAATACGAGGTAGGTGGTCTTGTGCCTTTAGAGACATGTCATGATGTTTATATATGCAGAGTGTCATGTGCCCAAATTTAGGGTGTCGTTTGATTGAATAATGAACCTTGGTATTGCTTATTGATGATTAGGTAATTAACTAGATGAATTGAAAGCATGTTTAGGGTTGTGAATATTGATTTAGGGCCACCCCATTGGTTTGTTTCCCTTGGATGGCCATTTGGCCGAGAATGCCTATGAGGCTTGATTTGAATTCCTATTCTTGAGTTGTTAAAAATGCATTTCTCATTATATGGATTTACCACATGAGATACTTGTTGTGTTAAGCCTTGTAATTGTTTAAATTGCATAATAGGATTGTTATATGTTTTTTTTCATGTGAGTTATCCCTGTTTGACCATGTGATAGTTTAATTTACATGTGTTGGTTATTATGTAAATTGATCCCACATGAGTTGATTATGTTAAATCCATGTGATAGTTTAATTTACATGCGTTGCTTTTGAGATAGAATATGTAATTGAATTAAATGATAAAAAGAGGTAATTAGCAATGGGCGAGCCACAGTCTCGGTAAAAAGACAATGTTGGGCTCATGTGACGAATTGAAACTTATATACCTTGGGTGAACCATTGTCTTAGTTAAAAGACAATGGATGGGCTCAAGAGGTTTATTATGAAAAGGTCGTGAGCGAGCCACATATATGGTGGTTGGGCTCATTGAGTCTTCCTGAAAATACCGAGCGAACCTAGGATCCATTGAGGGATACCTAGGTTGGGCTCTATTGTCATGAACTGTCCCAGTGGGGCCCGTTCTGCGACTCCCCAATCCCGCCTCCAATAGGGCAGGGGCTGGTGACTAGCACCGAGTAGGCATATTACTAACATGGGAGGCATTTCCTAAGCACCTGTACACACGAAAACATCTCCAAGCCCACAAATGCTGAAATGTAAAAAAACACTAAGGAACATAATGCATGCATACAACTAAACCCAACCAACAGAGTACAACGGAAGGTAAAGTACTAAAAGTAAACTGGGCCAGAATACAAGCCCACCAAAACAAGAGTCTGAAAACTGCAAAGTCCAACCTGTAAACACAAAAGGGTACTGGGATTGATTCTCATAGCCATAGGAATGCCTCGGCCTATAGGGAACTCAGAAATCTCGGTGCAGTCCTGGTCCGCCCTGGACTTCGTCAAAAGGCTGCTCGTCTGCACAAGATACGACACATGCGGGCAAAGCCCATACAAGGGTGAGTATAAAAATACTCAGTAGAGGATCCCAAAAACCACAAAGAAGTACACAAAGTAAAGTTACAGTCATCTATGCACAGTATATGTCTACAGAACATATAGCACAAACCAGATATACTCAAAACCCAGATTCGTAGTCCAGAGACAAGTCACACGACCGCATACCCCCAGCTAGGGGTTCAGTTTGAAGATTCCACGAAGCACTCATTTAGGGAGGACAAAATCCATGAGTCTTATAGCTATGATGACGGTCGTACGAGAAGTACTGTTTTTCAGGAAACGTCACGAGAGGTAGTTACACTCATTATGGGAGACACACTTCTAAGTTGGAAAGATCGTGATACACAGATGAGGATCACTGTTAGGGCCATAGCGGATACTGTGACTCATCTGGAATTCACCTACTAGGTAGAGGATCGACACCCGGTGGAGTTGGTCACGTCGATGTCGGACTCTACCTAGGGTCAAGAATGGATAGAGGATCTCGATCTGGGCCTCTCGGATGGATGCTTGACTCTATCACAGAAAGTCCTGCTAAGGGGATCATACTCCTATAGAAGGAAATGATGCCTAACCTTCGAGGGAATGAGAAGAAGGGGAACTAACCCAAAAAAAAGATTTCCAAGATGTGGTGAACAAGAGGACCATGCCGTTTTCCAAAAAGTACACGACATGTAGAAAAGTTACATGTCGTGTAGTCTGACCCCGGGTATTGCCCGTGTACAACGGCCCATGTTGTAAGGCTGGTCATGTAGAAAAACTGAGTACACAGCATGTAGTATGACGTACACGTTGTGTCAGAGTGAATGGGTTTGGATTCGTGTACACTGGCCATGTGCCCATACACGGTCATCAACCCGTGTACACCAACCCGTGTAATCGGTACATGGGGTGACCCGCGTTACTGGCCTCACCTGGCCGTGTGATGGAGTACACGATCATGTACTTCATCTCGTTTCCGTTTACCCCCTGGATACATGCTGAGTTCCGCGTAGCCGCCTCTGCCATGTTGTACACGCAGTGTCGTCTGAAGTCGTGTAGTCCAACCCGTGTCTGTGTACTTCCCAAAGTACACATCGAGCTTCGGGGAAAGTCTAACATGCCATGTGACCAGGGTCACATGCCGTGTAATTCCTCTCTGGCCCCTAAAACCCTATCTTCCACCGCTAGTACTACACGGCGTGTTCTTCGGAAGTACACGCCGTGTATTCTAGAAATTTCCAGAAATGACACTCTTCGCCGGCACGCCTCCCGTGCTACCCCGATTGTTGATCTGGCTATCCAATCACCACAAAAATCCTGGGTTTTGGTCGCCCCGATGCCACGAAGCTTCTTCCGGTGTTTCCGGACCTTCGATCTTCCCCAAAAACATGCTTTGATCTTCCTGCGTGAAGAACGCTCAAAGAACAACCCTTCTTGATCCGGTCTGATTCGTCGTCCGCCATCATCGTCGCACCTCTGCAAGGTCGTTATGGTGTCGATTCTTCAACTTGGGATCATTGCGTCACAAAAACGGATGCACAACGATCCATTTTTCATCGCCCCGTGAAGAACGCGAAGAAAGCGTGAAAGAAAAGGGGAGAAATCCAATAAAACAAAATTTGAGGAATGAACCTCCGCCGTCGTTCATCACGGAATTGATCTTCTCCTGTTAATAGGATTAAATGGAGCAGAAATCAACAAAAATACAACATAGATCAATTTCTCGAATCATCCCAAATAAAACCCTCCCGCAAGAACGTATGAATCCGCGGATCAACTTTTTCATGGTTGATCTGCGTTCGTCGTTTAAATCAAAAGCGGGGAAAAGAAAATTAAATAAAAAACCCCTACCTTTAAGAAAGGATCGATCACTAATGAAGTGTCCATGCTACCATCATCGTTGCGATCCTCCAACCTTGTTGGTGCAGTGATTCACAACTTTGATCCGTCGTCACTCGTCGCCGAGAGCTTTCTCTAGGGTTTCCTCTCAATCGTCTGCCAATGATCGACGTCTGATTATCCCAACAAAAAAGGGGAAACATGCTTTGGCATTCAGAAATACACTACAGTATTAATGAGTCCATCTTTCCATTCTTATGTCATTATGACGCGTCATTTATTTGGGAAACAGCTACCCTGTTGTCGTGTTGCAGCGGATGTTTCCATAAAGAAATAAAATAAACTTGCGAATTTATTTTATTTTTATTTTACTTAAAACGTCCGAAAATTAACTTTTTCTCTCGACCAGTGTTGATCGAGGTTAGGCTCATTCTTAGGTAAATTCATCATCCCAGACACAACAGTGCCCTAATATTTTTAATCCAGGCATCTGTTTGGAAACCACCACAACCACACACAAGTGCTGACTCAGTTAACTTAAAAAAGTTCAAACCACCATTCCAGGCTTACTCGGCCTCAGAATGATGTGTATTCTTTGTGCCCGGTCTCGAAATAATTCCATATAATATTTAAAAATAATACACAGAAAATCTGAGACATTACATTCTCCCCGCCTTGGGGCTTTACGTCCCCGAAAAACCAAAACAAAGACTACTCAAAAAGATGTGGGTACTGGGCACAGATTTGGGCCTCCCGCTCCCACGTGATCTTCTAAAGATTCTCGTGATTCCACCGGATGTGCACCAAGGGAATCGATCACCTACGAAGGATCCTCTCCTGCACGTAGTGACTGAAAATTAAATTTTTTATTATGCAAACACTTTTAAGGAAAAAGTGAGAAACCAAACATCACAACATTGCCACACCACACCATCAAAACACCACGACACCACTTCACCTTTCATCACTTCATCACATTCAAACAACAAAAACAAGGCCAAGAAACCATGAACCAAGGCACAAAAATCAGACAAGCAGACCAAATCTCCAAGCCAGCCTCCTCAAACATCCACCGGTGTGACCATCGACACAAGCCCAAATCCTCCCATCAGCAAACTTCAGACGAAGTTCGCCCAACCGTCCAGTGAAGTGAGATGAACCTCCAAGAGAATCCATACACAAAAGGATGTTAAAGAAACTAGAGCGAAGATCAGTCTGCCCTGATGTCGCACCCTGCTCCATATAGAATCACTGCCAACCCCACCATTTGCACCACCAAAAATCACCAATTCCACGGCCAATTCATCACTCCAGCATCACCTCCAAACCAAACAGAACCCGCAAACAGCAGCACCAGACTAGCAATTGATGTAGATCCAAAACAACACAAACAACCAAATTTCAATCCAAAGGAACATAGCCAGCACCTCAAACGCACCCCACAATCATCACAGTAGTACCCGTCGCCGCCCTCATCCCTGCACACAGATACCACAAGAGACCAACCAAGGTACCTCGGACAGTGCTCGAAGCATGGAACGAACCAACCCCTTCGGCGCGGAACTGGAGCATGACCCCTTCGCTGTGAAGTGGAGCACGATTCCACACCACCGAAGCTGCCGCCACCACCGCGGAAGAGGAAGGAAAGTCTTGGAAGGCCGGAGCGTGACCCCAAAGCCTCAGCGAGAAGACGTCGCACCAGAACGAGCACACGCCGTAGTGGAACACAAACCAAGAGAAGCACCGGATCTAGACCCCACCACCGCAGAGAAACAAGATCTCGATCCCAAAGAAACGGATCGAAGCCCCGACGCTGCGTAGAACAGGAACGACCCCGTCGAAGCAGCGGGCCTTGACCCCAACGCTCCAGAACAAGGGTCCATCGCCGCAGAGAAGGACCAAGACACCGATGCCGCACCAGATCACGACACCACGTCGCAGAGAAACTGGAAGAAGACCCCAATCCCACCGAAGCGGTGTCCATCCATGCGGCAGAAGAACACCCACGAGACCACACTCCGTCGAACCGCCACACCGCGAACATGCCAGGGAAGCCGAGGAAGAAAACGCAGCCCTGCGGAGGAGGGGGGCGGCGACGAGAAAACCCTAAAAGCTGCGGCGCCCCTGGCACGTAGTGGTGTCCCAATCTTTCTACGAAACTCTGCTCCCTGATAGCTAGGAAGTGGGTTGACTTGGTGAGTCGGTCAACGATCACCCAGATGGAATCATGCCCCTTGGACGTTCGTGGTAATCCTGTCATGAATTCTATCAATATTCCATCCCACTTCCACTCTGGAACTTCCAGGGGTGAGCTAATCCCGCTGGAACCTCGTGCTCAGCCTTCACCTGCTGGAATGTAAGGCATCGAGAAATGAACTCCGCTACTGCCTTCTTCATGCCTGACCACCAAAACTGTCATCAGAGATCCTGGTATATCTTTTTCACTCTATGATGTACCACTAAAGGGGATGTATTAAACTCCCTTTGGAACTCCTCCTGCAATGCCACCGGTACAACAGTGCATCCTCTGAAAAGAAGTACGTGCTCCCCACCTTGTGAATGTCCATCAGGAGCATTTCATGTGGATAACTGAGCACATAAATCTACACAGTCAACATCTCCTAGCTGCGCCTCCCTAACCCGCTGTAAGAGTGGAGGGGAGACAACCATCGACTGTAGGTAGGCTGCATCTTCCCTGTTTATGAAGGACAACTGTAACGTGGATAACTGCTTTGTCGTCTCACTCAACAGCTGTGAGCTAAATCTTCTGCTCAGAGCATCTGCCACCTTGTTCCCCTTCCCAGGAGTATAGATGATCTCAAAATCATAGTCCTGGAGAAACTCTAGCCAACGCCTCTATCTTAGATTCAGATCTTTCTGCAAAAAGATGTAATTGAGGCTCTTGTGGTCAGAGTAAATGATAAATAGCTCGCCTATAAGGTAGTGTCGTCACATCTTCAATGCGAAGACTACCACTTCCAACTCGAGATCATGGGTCGCATAGTTCTGCTCATGTGGCCTAAGATGACGCGAACCATAAGCAATCACTACCTACCTCTGCATCAGGACACAACCGAGCCCGGTTTCTGATGCATCGCAGAAAACTATGTACTCGACACCCTCCTCCAGCAATCTCAAGACCGGGGCGCTCGTCAAACTCTGTCTCAACCTCTCTAAAGCTTTCCAGCACTTCTCCATCCACATGAAGGGTTACCCCTTCCTGGTCAAGGCTGTCATCGGTTTTGATATCTGGGAGAAGTCAGGGATGATTCTCTGGTAATATCCTGCCAACCCAAGGAAGCTTTGCGCCTCCGTCATGCTCCGAGGTGACTCCCATGCTAACACAGCCTCCACCTTGACTGGGTCCATAGCTACTCCATATGATGAGACTACATGTCCTAAAAAGTGGACCTCCTAAATCCAGAATTGTCACTTTGAGATCTTCCTATAAAGCTGGTGCTCCCGAAGTACGTTTAGAACCATCCGTAGGTGTCTCGCGTGCTGCTCCTCTAACGTCGAGTACACAAGGATATCGTCGATGAAGACCACTACGAACCGATCCAAGTACGGCTGGAAGATCTGGTTCATCGGTCCCATGAACACTGCAGGGGTGTTCATCATACCAAAAGGCATCACCAAGTACTCATAGTGACCGTAGCGGCATCTGAAAGTCGTCTTCGGTATATCCTCATCCCGCACTCGTAGTTGGTGATAGCCTGATCGAAGGTCAACCTTTGAGAACCATTGTGCCCCTCCTAGATAGTTGAAGAGGTCATCAATCCTTGGAAGTGGATACTTGTTCTTCACCATCACCTGGTTCAGGTGCCGGTAATCCACGCACAACCTCAGACTCCCATCTGCCTTCATGGCAAACAAGACTGGGGCCGCCTAGGGTGAAACGCTGGGTCTCACAAAACCCTTGCTCTGCAAATCCTCCAACTGCACCCTCAGCTTGTGAAGCTCTGCAAGAGTCATTCGATATGCTGATGAGGAAATTGGTGTCGTCTCGGGGTGTAAGTCGATGCAGAAGTCGATTTCTCGGTGGGGAGGTAATCCTGGAACATCTTCGGGAAAGACGTCCTCATACTCCGCCACTACTGCTGGGAACTGGGAGCTCACAACATCCACTGCTCCAAGGGAAAGGCTAGCCAACTCATGAGCGATTGGCTGCACCCTCCTATGCATAATCCCATTCTGCGTTTCCTAGGTTTCCCTTTCTCCGAAAAAGGAAAACCTCGTTCCATCATGGTGGACACACCGCACTCTTCGCCTAAAATAGTCAATCTGGGCATGGACTGAAGATAACCAATCCATACCGAGAATGAAGTCGTAAGGCCTCGACGCTACCATCATGTGGTTCCAACCTAAACTCTCACCTCCAATGGTAAGATCACACTGACTGCAAAGGTGCGTGATCGTCGAGTCTCCTCCCGTAGGTGTCTCCAAGCGTAAGGATCGAGTCAACAGTTCTACCGGAATCTCGAGGTTTCATACAAGACACATGGATATAAAGGAATGACTGAAACCTGGGTCTATAAGTATGGCAGCTAAGGTAGAAAAGACACAGATCGTACCTCGAATCATCCCTGGAGCCCCTGGGTCGTATGCCTCGACCGCATGTAGTTGTCCCCGTCCCTGTCCCCCATCTCCCTGAGCCTGGTGTGGACCTCTTGGGGGTGGTGGTGGAAGTAAGTCAAAGCGTATGCCACCACCCACAGCTCTCCCTACTCCTCTGTCATGTCCACCGCCTGGAGGGTCTGTCTGATCCACTCTCTGCCTCTGCCTCGGTGGTCCATCCACTACTTCCCTATCAGCAGCTTGATGGGTCGGGCAATCTCTAGCGAGATGTCCCCTACCGTCGCACGTGTGGCATCACTTCTCCCTAGGCTGACTGGATCCAGCCTAAGAGCCCTGGACAGTCGATCCCCTGTCCTGGTTCCTCCTATGATGCCTCCCGCGTCCAGATCGTTGTGCCTGACGTCGGATCCCTACTGTTGGGGTCTCCGCACCTGTCTGCCTGCTGCAGACTGTTGTCGGTTATCTCTGCTCTGCCAAGAAGCTCTCGATCACCAAGGTCCACTCGAGCACTCCAGCATAAGTTGAAATACATAGAGGCACGACACTAGCTAGGGTGTCTCTTCGTAGACCTCGCTCGAAGGTCCGAGCTCTGAAGTACTGATCCCTGACCATATTCATTGAGTACCGGGCAAGGTTGGTGAACCTCGATGAATAGTCAGCTACTGTCATACTGCCCTATTGAAGCTGAAGAAGCTCCTGGATGCGCACAACCCTCAGCGTAACCAGAGAGAACTCCTCCTTGAAGAGTCTCTCAAACTCCGTCCATGAAAGAGTCTCCTCGTCGTGAGTCTGTGTGGTAAGACTCCACCATCATCCTGACGAACCCTGAAGAAGGCTCGCTCCTAGGATCACTATAACAGCCCGAGATTTTATGAAAAAATATTCTTTTTAATTTTATTAATGTCTTGTGTTGTACGCTACACCAAAAGGAGCTTGCACAACACGCATCTTTGACTTGCCTTGCATTACACGCAATCGCAACCTTCCTCGATAGCGTGTGTAGTACGCAATACTGAGTTTCACTAAACAACGATATGCTATTAAAATATTATTATAACTAGCCGTTATGAATAGTAATAACCACCTTTTAAAATTTTAGAAATTTTAGCTCTCAAAATGGACTTCATTTTTGGATTCGGAGTATCGAATTTAGCCTAAGGTGAAATTTTGGTACTTTTCGGATAACTTTCATATTCTGATGAATAGTGAAAATTACTAAATTATAATTAAAAACAACTTTTTTAATCAAAATAATTAATAGTGATAAATTATTAATTTGAGTTGTTTTAAAGTATATTTAGAATATATTTTTACAATTTAATACAATGTTGGTCATTGAATGTAATTTCACATTTAAACCAGACATAATCAAGTGTCAATCTTTTGATAGATATTGTTTCTTAAAAACACGCTATTTGTTTTAACAGCGGGATTTAATTATAAAATTAATTAATGCAACTTCTATGTTATGAATTTGGTAAAATAGACTTCATTTTTGAATTCGGAATATGAAATATAGCTTAGGATGAAATTTTGGCATTGTTCTAAAAAACATCAATTTTTGATGAATAGTGAAACTACTAAGTGGTAGTTAAAAAACTGAAGTTTTCATAAAACTTAATTTTACCGCTTCTGTGAATGGAATTTCAAAAATCCGAGAGACACGGTTGATGTCAGTAAGTAAAATGTGGTTCAATGAGATGAAAATAATTTTTGGTGAATAGTAACTTTTTTCTTTTATTTACCACGGTTAAAAGTAAATAGGGTAATTAAGGGTAAGAATGATATTAATATTACCCTAACACATGTCCTAATTCTATTGGACAAGTGTATATCGACCAAAAACAACCTTAAGTGTAAATTATTATCATTTAGACCCACTTGGATTAGATTAGGACATTTGTTATTATTTAATTCAAAGAAGAGTTAAAAGAGTTAAAATCAAAGTTTATTTACTAAAACATTTTTTATATTGGGTTGTACATGATATAAATTCGATTGTAATTATTCATTAGAAAGATAAAAAGATTTCCTACAGAATGGTATTTTATTTGTAATTTTTAGACATCAAATAAGTTAATTTATTTATGACACAAAGATGATGCAGTAATTATCTTATTTATGAAATATTGACATAATTGATGTTATAAACACAAAAATAAATGTAATTTGAGACTTTTTATGAATTGCACTAATTTTATAGATTACTATGATATATTATTATTGATTTACTCAACTTTTTTCGAACATATAATTCTGTTATGACTTTAACAAAAATCATATATCAAATAGTGTCAAAATTGACACAAAATAGTTTTTAAATAAAATAAAATATTATTAATTGTTATTTTATTCCTAAAAATCTAAGGTTCGGCCAAATGACTTAGATAAGGATATATGTGTTAATAATATACAATTTGGGGTTCTTTTGGCATGTTATAGTAAGTGTATTAACCATATAGTGAAAGAAAACAAAAAGACACGGTAAAAGTTAAATTATTTAACATAGAGTTAAATCTAATTGATAAGGTTAAAATAATACCCTAAATTTGTCTAAATCCTATTTGATGATAGGATTTAGACCCATCCCCACTTTAGCTTCGAAATAAGACCCTTTGGAACCATTATAAACCGATTTTGACATTAATATAAAATAATATTTTGAGGTATTCCTAAGGTGCCCCTCTCCTCCCTTATAAAAGGACACCTCCTCCCCCTCCTCCTCACACCAATTTGAGCACTCAAGCTCGGCCAACCCCTGCCAAAATCTCTTCTCCACTTCCCTAGAAACATCCTAGAGGTTCTGGTCTTCCTCAAAGACCAATTTTAGTGCCCTAAGAGGAGGTCTCAAAGAGGCGCTTCAAAGAAGAGGTAATTACCGTTACCAATTCTTTCATCTTTATTTCTTCTTCCACTTCTTCTTCTTAGGTTGTTTCATTATGAAGTAATAACATCAGTATCACTCATATACTGATATGTTATTATAAGTATGAAAAAACCCTATTTCACCATCTATCCATCCTACGGAAAAAGAAAATCACCGCGCGTGCGTACGTACGGAATACCGTCTCCACGCCGTGGTGTAATCTATTTTCCACCACCACCTTACATGGATGGGTATAATGGTGTAAAGAATAACTATACATAGTTATTACAACATCATATTGATTCTGATATATTGTATAATCCACTCCAATTCAATTCAATATTTATGGAAATGATATCATCGCTCGTGCGTACGTACGGACTACCGTCTCCACGACGCGATGAGATTCATTCTCCATGTTAACCATTTAAGAATGATTATAAAGTATATATAAGAAATAATAATGAAATATATGACATTATAAAGCTACTGGATTTATGTATATATATATATATGTATGTCATCTACTTACTTCCATTCAAGACAATAAGGAAAGGAAAACAGCGTTCATGCGTACGTACGAACTACCGTCTCCATGAACGGTGTTTTTCATTTCATTTATCTATCTATTATATATATATATATACTGAATATATATGATATATAAATCATATTTTATATTCTGGAAGTAAGTAAATCATGATATAATTAATAATAATGTTAAGAACAACAAGTCAAAATACCTACGATAAATAAAACGATTTTACCCAAAACGCTTCTTTAACATGGAATTTACGAAAGAACGGGTGATATAATGTCATAAGTGAACCATATATGATATCATAACAATGAATATGATTCTGTAATAAGTCAATGACATTATTTAAATCATTATACAGGAGGTTCGGACACATACGAAGCAAATCGGATCTAAGGTAAGGGAAATATCACAATCTCATTTTTATCCGAGATTGTTTATTCGTAAGTATTTACTGGGGTGTATTTTATCATCCACATCCATGTTTCATAAATATGTAATATTATTTCCATCCACCTACAATTGTTTAATTCCATTTTTACCCTTCGGTGAGTTTTTAGTAAAAGAAATGAAAGGAATCTTTTGTCGTTTTTCGTACGAGGTACTTTTTGACTTTTCCGACAAAAGTACGAAGAATGTTTTTTTTAACTTATACGGCATGAATGGATTTTTAAAACATTATTTCCAAGAAGCTTCCTTTACAAGTTTTCAAGTTTATTTTTAATCAACTTCTTTTAGTTTAGAATTTTATGACATTTTAAGAAAGGAAAAGTGTTTTTGAAGTAGAAAGGATATTTTCCTCAAGAATGGAGTTCAAATGTTTTATCAAAATCCATCTAAGATAATATAGGGTTCTGTTTTTATCCCTATTATTACATTGATTTGATCATGTTGTGATGGAATTATTTTTATGAATTCCCTTATCTTGTATGAATTGTTTTATGATGTCATGATCTTTAAGATTCCCATTTTTATTACATGGGTTATGCTATGATGTATGTTTTATGATTTTGTGGCACACATAAGAAAGGATTCATTATAAGATGGGTGGGACCTATATCTCCCTCCAATGCATTGGGTAAAGATTTTATATCTCATGAGATAGACATGGCTGGAATGGTAGGTTATACCGGTTCAGTGAAACAGGACTGAAACGAGGGTTACTCGATTCAGAAAGGGGACTTTGTCCACTAAGATAGTCTTGGCAATGAGTCTTGACTAACAAGAAATGATTCTCTATGATTATGTGTGAATGCCACAAAGTTTCATGTTTTAAGTTATGATTATTGTGATTACATTTCACTGCCATGATTTACCCCATGTTATGAAATTATGATCTCTTTTGCAGGTTATGATTTTCAAAAAAAGATATGATATGATTTTTATTTCCTTTATTTACCCTTACTGAGCATTTGAGCTCACCCTTTTATGTTTTCTTTTCCCCAGGATATAAAGAAAGGTTTTAGGTAAAAAAAAAAGGAAGATCTTTATGGGAGATATTGAAGATATTTCACCACGATTAGAAGATTACGTTCCGAGTTTCCAAAGACACTAAACTATTACGATCCTTGTGTGTGTGTTTTTGTTATGTACTAAGTATTCCGCAAATGTAATGTAATGTCCATGTACGTTAAGTTTTGGGTCTCTACAATCACCATTTGGTCTGCTGGTGTCCTCACTAGACGGAGAACTCTAGTCACCACCTCAAGCCAGTCCTCAGCCACCTGAGGGTCAGGCTCGCCTCGGAACCTGAGGTGTCTCGGTCTCTAGAACTCATGGAGCGTGCTCAGCCTGCACTCCTCATCGGTCAGTACCGCAGGTACCCCAGGCTGCTCCATTGGTGGCGGCATAACTAGTGCACCACCTGGTGGCAATGCCTGGGGAACTGGTCCCTGTATCGAAGTCTTGTCACTGAGGGGGTCATCCTCATGAACGCGCTGCTGAATCCTAGCGGGTATGCGTCGCAGAGGCATCCTGTAAGGAAACAAGATGTACCATGGTCAATGAGTATATCTGGATAGTTGACACAAAGGACATGGAAGACACAACCCATTCCTATATAATGCATGTACCTTTCTTTTATTTCCTCGCAACCAGTGTTTTCATGTACCGAGTCGAAAAGTAGGTTATCAGAGTCTTGGTGTATGGATACGTCAGCCGCCGCACCAACACTGGAGTCTTTGGCCTGAAAGCCGAGCTTGAAACACTTAACATCGTGGCCCCAAACTCAGAGACTCTTGGTCCTAAGGTAGAACAGACCACCTCTAATACCACTATGTCACGAACCGTCTCAGTGGGGCCCACGCTGCGACTCCCCAAGCCCGCCTCCAATAGGCCAGGGGCTGGTGACTAGCACCCAGTAGTCATATTACTAACATGGGAGGCATTGTCTAAGCACTTGTACACACGAACACATCTTCAAGCCCACAAATGCTGAAATGTAAAAAAAAACACTAAGGCACACAATGCATTCATACAACTAAACCCAACCAACAGAGTACAACAGAAGGTAAAGTACTGAAAGTAAACTGGGCCAGAATACAAGCCCACCAAAACAAGAGTCTGAAAACTGCAAAGTTCAACCTGTAAACACAAAAGGGTACTGGGATTGCTGCTCATAGCTGTAGGAACGCCTCAGCCTGTAGGGAACTCAGAAAGCTCGGTCCTGTCCCGGTCCGCCCTGGACTTCGTCAAAAGAATGCTCGTCTGCACAAGACACGACACGTGCGGGCAAAGCCCGTGCTGGGCTGAGTATAACAATACTCAGTAGAGGACCCCGAAAACCACAAAGCAGTACACAAAGTAAAGGTACAGTCATCTATGCATAGTATATGTCTACAGAACATATAGCACAAACCAGATATACTCAAAACCCAGACCCGTAGTCCAGAGACAAGTCACATGACCACATACCCCCAGCTAGGGGTTCAGTTTGAAGATTCCACGAAGCACTCGTTCCGGGAGGACACACTCCACGAGTCTTATAGCTCTGATGATGGTCGCTCGAGAAGTACTATTCATCGGGAAACGTCACGAGAGGTAGCTACACTCATTACGGGAGACACACTCTTGAGTGGGAAAGCTCACAATACAAAGATGAGGATCACTGCCAGGGTCATGGCGGATACCGCGACTCATCCGGAATTCACCTGCTAGGTAGAGGATCGACGCCCGGTGGAGTTGGTCGCGTCGATGTTGGACGCTACCTAGAGTCAAGAATGGATAGAGGATCTCGATCCAGGCCTCTCGGATGGATGCCTAACTCTATCACAGAAAGTCCTATTGAAGGGATCATACTCCTGTAGAAGGAAACGATGTCTAACCTTCAGGGGAAAGAAAAGAAGGGGCACTAACCCAAACGAAAGATGTCCAAGATGCGGTGAACAAGAAGACCATGTCGTTTTCCAAAAAGTACACGGCGTGTAGAAAAGTTACACACCGTGTAGTCTGACCCCAGGTACTGCCCGTGTACAACGGCCCGTGTCGTAAGGCTGGTCATGTAGAAAAACTTAGTACACGTCGTGTCTAAGTGACTGAGGTTGGCTCCGTGTACGCTGGTCATGTGCCCGTACACGGTCATCAACCCGTGTACAGCAACCCGTGTAATCGGTACACGGGGTGACCCGCATTACTGTCCTCACTTGTCCGTGTGATGGAGTACACGGTCGTGTACTCCATCCCGTGTCCGTGTACCCCCTGGATACATGCCAAGTTCCGCGTAGCTGCCTCTGCCATGTTGTACACGCCGTGCCGTCTGAAGCCGTGTAGTCCAACCCGTGTCCGTGTACTTCCCAAAGTACACGCCGAGCTTCGGGGAAAGTCTAACACGCCATGTGACCAGGGTCACACATCGTGTAATTCCTCTGTGGCCCTCGAAACCCTAGTCTTCGTCGCCAGTACTACACGGCGTGTTCTTCGGAAGTACACGCCGTGTATTCTGGAAATTTCCAGAAACAATGCTCTTTGCCGGCGTGCCTCCCGTGCTGCCCCGATCATCGATCCGATTGTCCGATCGCCACGAAACTCCCGAGTTTTGGTCGCCCTGATGCCACGAAGCTTCTTCCGGTGTTTCCGGACCTCCGATCAGCCCCGAAAACATGCTTTGATCTTCTCGCGCGAAGTACGCTCGAAGAACGACCCTTCCTGATCCGATCCAATTCATCGTCTGTCATCGTCGTCGCACCTCCGCAAGGTCGTTGTGGTGTCGATTCATCAATGTGGGATCGTTGCGTCGCAAAACGGACGCGCAATGATCCATTTTTCATCACCCCATGAAGAACGCGAAGAACGCGCGAATGAAAAGGGGAGAAATCCATTAAAACAAAATTTGAGGAACGAACCTCCGTCGTCGTTCGTCACGACGTTGATCCGCTCCCGTTAATAGGCTTAAACGGAGCAGAAATCAACAACAATACAACATAGATCAATTCCCTGAATCATCCCAAATAAAACCATCCCGCAAGAACGTACGAATCTGCGGATCAACTTGTTCGTGGTTGATCCACGTTCGTCGTTTAAATCAAAAGCAGGGAAAAGAAAATTAAATAAAAAACCTCACCTTTAAGAAAGGATCGATCGCTGATGAAGAGGTCGTGCTACCGTCATCGTCGCGATTCTCCAACCTCGTTGGCGCAGCGATTCGCAACTTTGATCTGTTGTCGCTCGTCGCTGAGAGCTTTCTCCAGGGTTTCCTCTCAATCGTCTGCCAACGATCGACGTCCGATTATCCCAAAAAAATGGAAACATGCTTTGACATTCAAAAATACACTGCGGTATTAATGAGTCTAGCTTTTCATTCTTGAGTCATTATGACGCACCATTTATTAAGGAAACAGCTGCCCCGTTGTCGCGCTGCAGTGGATGTTTCCATAAAGAAATAAAATAAACTTGCAAATTTATTTTATTTTTATTTTACTTAAAACGTCCGAAAATTTACTTTTTCCCTCGACCTGCGCCGGTCGAGGTTAGGCTCATTGTTAGGTAAATTCGTCGTCCCAGACGCAACAGTGCCATCAGATTTTTAATCTGGGCATCCGTTTGGAAACTGTCACAACCGCGCACAAGTGCCAACTCACTTAACTTAAAAAAGTTCAAACCACCATTCCGGGCTCACTGGGCCTCGGAATGATGTGTCGTCTTCGCGTCCAGTCTCAAAATAATTCCATATAATATTTAAAAATAATACACGGAAAATCCGAGACATTACATCTATTGGAAAATGATTAAATGATTAGTATATCATGAGTTGATGGTTACTTTTATACAGGGGTTGTCGGGCCTAGGTCGGACCTCGAGACTTATATAATTTAATGGAGTTGAATAATGGAATAGAATTACTAATGATGTGTCTGCCAAGCCAAAGCACAATCTTGGATTCGGTCTTCCCCTATACTTGATTACATTTGTCCTATGAGACATCTGTTGTGCTTACTTTTGAGTACCTACTGTTTACTGCTTTCACTATTTCACATTGCCTGTTATATATGCACACTGACAAATTGGCATAGATCTCGGGTGGTTGCCTACTGGGATTTAGTCTAACACCCTATTTGGGTTATGCTTTTGGGCCCAAACTGATTATATGATTGCAGGTGTTGATCCGGGCAAGCGTCCTGCTACAAGTACTTAATGCACTGTTTAGGAGTCGAAGAGCATGAGACCGAGGCGAGGCTTGCGAGGCTTCATAGTCTCCTTTTGTTTCTTTTGTGTTTTTGGGACATATATCGTGTATTACTTCATGGTATTTGTTTGGGTGCTTTCCTAGAACATGTGACATGTTGCATCATCTTTTGTATGGAGTGATACTTGGTTATTTACCTTATCAGTCTTTCGCTGTTTATTTCAGTTGTATGTTGTTTACTTCTTCCACTATTGTAATATTTTTTATTTCATTGTGTTGCACTCGGCCAATTAGGGCATTGTTTTCCCACGATCACACCCTAGACCCTCGATACTAGTCGGCAGTCTTTGGAGTTTGGGGAAATACACTTGAGACCATGAGACCAACCGGGTACAAGGCACCAGTTGAGTGACATTCAGATCTGGGACGTTACAACTTCATTGATGTGTCCTTTAATGGATGACTCTTGGGTGGGGATTTGCATTAGGGTTGACACATATTTGGAGAAAGGCGAAGGATTTGGAGGAGGGGAAACAATGTATTTTTGGTTTTTTATTTCAAATTTTAACATCATTTTTTTAACGGTTGCCAAACATCTTTTTAACCACCTTTTCGGTTCTATTTCGTATTTCGTTTCCTGTTGCATTTCTTGTTTTGTTTCCATTAAAAACTATTCCAATTACTTTAATGGGATCCAAGTCTAAATTGATTTTTTTAGTTTTGGATCAATTTTTTGATTTTGAGTCGGGTGACTTTTTTTAAAATATTGGGTTGACCTGAACTACCTGATTTAAATATAAAAGTTTTTCACATGCTCAATTTTAACTTTTTTTTTTGAAATTTAATTAGATATATATAATTTTGTACTGAATGATTTTCATTAGTTGAATGATTAAAGTTCAAATTGATACCATTAAAAATGATTACTTTCATTGTGTTTTATGTAAAATAACGAATGAATTTGGAAATTTATTTATATATATGGATCATAAATTATATGTATTTGGTTTAATTATTATAAAAATTTATTTCAATTTAATCTAACCCACCCTTAAAACTACCTAAACTGCCATGTTGAGATTTTTGACAAACCACCTGTTTGAGTAGCGTGAAATTGATACGCACCTCTGCACACCATTTAAAAAAAAAAGTATTTTCTCGAAAATATTTTAAACCAAATTGGAGGATAAACTGGAATATTGGCTTCCAATTCCCAAGTCTATTATCCGACCAAACGGCAGCGGGGGGCGAGTTATGACGTCATGTAGGGCGTGTATGGCTGCGTCACATTGCTGCCACGTGGATACCAGCTGGTGTGTGGGGTGGTCGGTGGTGGGTGCCGGTTGCGTGGGAACTCTACGAAGGGATGAAATGACGAATTTGACACTGATGGGGATGGGATGCACCACTGGAACGGCAAGAAGTGAATCGTCGGGGGAGGTGTTTTAGTCATTCCAGCCTTGCGGATATGACAAAATGCGGCTGATCTGCCGCTCCCCTCATGACCATTGATGATAAAATTTAACCTCCAAAATCAATTTAGGTTTATCGTACTTATATTTTATATATTTTATTGGGAAAATTGAACCTATTATTATTTATTTAATTAACCGGTTTGAAATTAACTAATGTTATAGTAAATGGTATCAAATCATAAACAATCAACGCACATACATGCATTTTCTTGAAGATGGGGACATGACCTGTAATAGGGTTTAAGATACAAAACCCATGATTTTTCAAGACTCATTCAAATTAATCAGAGGCCTAATGTTATGAGATATCACCAAGCACATCTAAAAATCCATACAATAAAAAGGAGGTTCAATATTTCCCCATTTGTATAAATAATAAAAATATGCACATAATTATTTCTCTACATGTCCAACAACAATTTTAAAATCCATGAAAGAGTATCTAAAAGAATAGAAACAACAAATTCAAATTTGAAAGACTAACAAATTTAAAATCCATGTGTTGAAACTGTGAGTTATACTTTTATGTTTAAATTTCATTACCCAAAACATATGTTAGCACCACCACAAAAACAGCTTTGCGTTGCACTACCATTGAACAATGTTAAAGAAGGTACCTTTATCAGCACTTTTTTTCATGTTAATAAAGATACCATTTATCAGTGCTTTTTTTTATCGTTGTTAAAATAGTCATTTTCTCAACGCTTTTTTAGAAGCGCTGATAAAACCCACCTTTATCAGTGTTTTTTTACTAGCACTGATAAAAAGTATTTCAAAAAAATTACATTCCACTAGAAATAATATATTAATATATAAATATATTTATATTGATAAAAATATAATATATATTTTTAAAATAAGTTTTAGATAAGACTAAACAGGCTTTTACAGTTAATATATAAGATAATTAGTGAAAATGGCTTATAAAATAATTAAAAATATTTTTTAAAATAATAATTTTCTAGTTATTATCGATTAATATACATTTAAAAACAATTTGAATATAAAAAAATATAAAAATTAATAAAAGATCGAAAATAAGTTGAAAACGTAACTGAAACTTCAAACGACCATAACTTTTGATTTAAGTGTCTGTTTGAGTTCTACCATAAATCAAATCGAAGCATGAGATGAGCTCTACGCCCTAATGAAAAAGAGGTACCCCATGTTATGTTTTTGGAGGCCAAAAAATGCCCAAAAGGCCTTCAAAACTGAGTTTTTAGTTGGGGCACTACCACAAAACAGGGCAAGGGAAGCGCTGCTCTTGATCAGCGCTAAACAGAAAGCACTGATAAAGGGATTTGCCTTTATAAGCGCTAGATAAAAGCGCTGATAAAGCTAACCTCTATCAGCGCTAAAATAAGAGCTGATAAAGATGTACCATTTATCAGAGCTTTTTTTAGCGCTGATAAAGGTAACATTTATCAGCGCTATTATTAGCGCTGATAAACGTTTTTATTCTTAATTTATATAAAATTATAATATTTATAATAAAAAATAATGTTTTTTGTATAGATTAACAATTATATACCAATATTTCTAAATATATACTCTTTATTATTATAATTATTAATAAATAAATATATATTTATCTTATATGTCATTTTAAATAAATATATAAGAATATACATAAATTATTAAATAAAAACCGTTGGAACCTTTATCAGCGCTAGATAAAAGCGCTGATAAACGTATGTTTTATCAGCGCTTTTGTTTTGAGAAAAGATAAGATATATTACTGATCAAGCATACCAGGCCTACAAAGCCAATCAAGAAACGAGTCCACCCAACAATGATCACCCCAAGATTTCCCAAAATGAGCCAAACAATGAGCTTCCATATTCCCTCCTCGCTTGATAAAAGAAAATTTGCATGTAGCAAAACCTTCGATTAAGGACCAGATCTTCCTCAAGATAAGTCCATACGGTTGAGATGCATCGTCCTTTGAAGCTAGAGCGTTCACCACTTGATTCTCGCTCAAATTTACCCAAGAAATGAAGGTAGAACGGTCCTTGTAGTCTAAATTGGGTTGTCGAATCCACTGAGACCTAAGAAGATACCTAAGACACATAACCTATGAGGTGGATTTTTGGCTATGAAGTGGCCAACTTGGTTTTGATTTTGGATGGTTTTAAAGAACACTAATAAACCTAAGTGAATTCAATTAAATGAAAATGGGCTGATCTTAAGATTATGCTAGGGGTGGATTGAATGAATTTTACTTCTTTAGACAATTCTGGTTTAATTAATTCTTGACGAATCCATTCTTCAAAATAACACTACCTTCATCATTTTCTGGTTTGATGCAACTAAACTCAATTACTAATCCCCTACACACTTAGAGAACCAAATTCATGATGTCTCCAAGGTATATGGTCATTTTAGTAATTGGATTTAGCTTCCTCAAACACATTGAAGATGAAGAGTGGAATAACTGAAGAATGGAAGTCTTAAATTAGTTAACCAATTAACAACAATTCATTCATAAAATAACATTCAATCCAGCCTTTGCATCCTCCTAAGATCAACCCATTAAAGGGTTAGCCCTCCATTGATGGTATACTCTCAATGGTGGGCGGAAGATGGCTTACAAGAATTAGATTGAAGAAATTAAACCCGCGGAAATAACGAGCACTCCTCCGTGTGTGTGAATGAAATTCACACCTATGTGTGAACTAATTCAGCACAACAAAGAGATATCACTATGCTTTGTGATTATAAAGTTTTAATGAAAGAAATGGGAAGAATAGAAGATAAAGACGTTGATTAAGAACAAAGAAGTACAAAAAGGAAACTTACATGGAAATTGAAATGCGATTACAAACACAAAGTGACAGTATAACATTACAATTAAACCAAACACCCACGATTCTCAACTCCTCCACCACCACTACCTTAAATAGGAATTTTTGAAATCTTGGGTCGAGCCTCCAATAGTCCAAGTCTTCTCAATTAATTGTGGTAGGCCATAGGTGGGTGGAAAGTTGAGGGAGAGTTGATTTTCCACCCTTGACCCGAGGTGGCAGCCAACTTACTTCCACCGAAAATAGGTGCATGAAACACCTTCTAGATGGCCGAATTTGGGTGGTCCATAGAAGACTTAAATTAATCTCCGGATGTACCCTAACATCATTTAAAATATAAGCCCAAAAGGAGTTATGTATCCAGAGATATGATTATATTAGTGGGCTGTTTTTTTGGGCCGCAGAATCTGGCCCAGAATTTTATCTCTAACTTGGGCCACCTAAATAACCACAATGGATGCCGAATTAGTACTGTATCCTAAAGAATTATTTGTTCCTCTATATGTCTTCTAGAATCCCATGAAATTTGGGCTTTATTGGGCCAGTATTTTGGGCCCCACATTCTCATCAGTGGGCTGGTGTCCAATCCGCCTTCTCTAGAATTGCTTCCTTTCATCTCAAAATATCTCCATCATCCTTTATGAATCCTCCATTGATTATGGAATGAAAAATGTTCATATTGAAGTCTAGATCAATTTCCCAAAATATAAAATTAAAACATGGATAATTACATTCCTTAAAATCAGATGAATCATTGAGTACTTTAAATGATGTTAGAAAAATGTACCACATAATAGTGCATTTTAAGAAGGTATTACAATCATAATGTGAAATGATGTTCAAATTGTAAAATGCACTAAAATGGTGTTTATGAATAATAAAGAACATGAATATTATATATATTAACAATGAATATTAGCCTCATTTAGTAGCTAATCACACCCCAACTTGAGTTTTGCTAGTCCCAAGCAAAATATATCTCAACAATATGAAATTCGAATTCCCTTTTCCAAAAACATTTTAATACACAATGATCACTAGAAACCCTTATACCAAACAATCATGAAACCCATCAAAATATTTTAATACAAGATAGTTTCATAAGTAGATCCCAATTCCAAGCCCATTCCTTTATTCAAATTCATTTCCATATTTCATCCAATATCAATTAAGTATGAGGATGTGTTATGCATCACAATAGACATGAGGGTTCATCTTTATTCAAGGGGGAAATGACGGAAGCGTTAGGTGGAATCACATTTAAATATTAAGATGAGTATTCATTTTTTTTATTGTATTATTTTTTTTTGTTTTTTTTGCAATTTTTCCATGGTAATTGAAATTGCACCCAAAAGAGTCAACCCCTGTAGCGAGACTTTGCCGATGACTCCCAGGCTTAAGGACCTTAGGGCACCAAGTGAAGCCCACATACTCGGGCATCATCTCAAGTTAACTCAGTTAAAAACAAATTCAAATTACCAAAAATAGAGATAAAATTACTAACTCTGGGCCAGACAACTATGGATTCACGATCCCCAAGTGCCAAAAGCCACGCATTAGGTCATTTCATTACTCTACGCACAATTTTTTTTAAATTTTTTTTTGAATACTCATATTAAACTAAAATGATCACCAAACCTATGCTATTTATTTAGGGGACCCCATGAACTCAAACTAATACCCCACTATCCAAAGGACGTGCATTGTGATCTTTTTTTATTTGGATGAAAATATAAACAATGAAATATCACATTGGATAACCACACTTTCCAAAATCTATGCTCATGAAATTATACAAGAATTAAAATCAGAATCGGGGCATGCTAAATTATTTGATATTCAGTTTCAAAGTGTGCAATGTGTATTACCATGTTCAAAGTTAAAGGAATTTTTCCTTCCATTTACACATTTTTTCTTCTTCAAATCATTCATTTTTTTGATAGAAAAGCATTTTTCATTTTATCATCCCTCCCCAACTTAAAATAACACTGTCCCCAGTGTTTAAAAAAAAATTTATAAGGGGGTAGAGGTAGAGAATGAAAGTTCAAAAAGGAAATTGAAAATGAGGATCATGGAATGAAGTCACCTGGTGGTTGAAGTTGAAATTCTTGCTACTCCCTTTTAATCCTTTGATATCCATGTCACTTGTAGAGTTCCCTAGTAGAAAAAGGAAAAACAAAACAAACAAAACAAAACAAAACAATATATATATATATATATATTTATATAATAAAGAAAGTAAAATATAAGTATATATATAAAAATTATAGAATAAGGAAGCACACAAAACCGCAGGTCAGTGGTAAGCACGCACCCCTGTCTCCCTTCGGTCCCGGGTTCAAATCCCCGCGGCTTCGCCGGTTGTGACGGGGTTTGACCCACGACTCAAGATGTGTCCCTTTTTATTATTATTATTATTATTATATTATTATTTATTTTTTTTATTTTTATTTTAACCTACAAAAACATTAAAATAAAACAAACTGATGATACATTGTTTTCTTTTTAAATTTTTGGGTAAGGCATTACTCAAGGATCACACCACGTGACACAGATGAATATGGTGCTCCCCTTTCATACCCATCCATACTCATAATAGAAGAACAGGTCAACAGTCTATTTTTTTTAAATATAAAAATGATTAATTAAAATATAAATTTTATTAAAAAAAACAAAATGAGAGGAAACTTGAAAACCATGGGTTGCCTCCCATGCAGCGCTTTGTTTGATGTCGTTAGCCCGACATGGATCACCCTTAACTTACCCAATACCAACTTTAAACCTTTTAAGGACCACATTTTTCACCACTTATACTAGGTTGATATTGATTCTATGTTTAGAATTTATTTCATTCACAATCCTATGTTCTAAAATGAGTGGGTAAATCCAATGAATTTCTGAAATAGTGGATCTAGTTGCTTCTATAATCTTGCCTAAGACATCAATAATCATTCCTAAACTTTATTTTTCAATATAATCATGAATTACAACTGAAAGGTCATGGTTATAACATATGAAGGGATACTTTAGTGGGTAAGTAAGGATAATACCTTTGAGCTCAGTTTGGATAGGACATTCAAACACAGGTTGAGATTTTAAATCCAACTCAGTTTCTTTTCCCAAATTTATCAAAAAAATTGGTTCCTTTTGAATAGATGATTCAACCCCAAAATTGGAAATATTAGTGTTAAGAATGGGTATGGACTCAATGTTTTTTATTTCTCTTAATGGTTCAATGATTGGTGTTTTTGAAAAATCATCAATGGAGTTATATTCATGAGACTCAATCCATGATGTCAAATTATCCTCTTTTGAATCCAAAAAATCAATTTCATCTTGATTTAAATACCCTTCAATAATTCCTTTATCTTATTCATCTATCCAAAATCCAAAGGTTGGTTCTTTAATAAATTCATGTGGGGTTTGTGGGAAACTAGACACTTCACATAAGGTTATGGAAGGGATAGTTTGTGTAGGGATTGGTTCCTCACAAGTTTTAATGCTTTGTAGTTCTAACCTCAATGATGAAACCTCAAAATTCATTATCTCCATTTGTTGACACATTTTTTCAAGTAATGGATGTGGATAATGATGGATAAGTGGTTGAGACAGATGGTCTATTACAGGAGGATAACTATGTTGTTGAAATTCCATGGGAGGAAGTTCAGAGTGTTTTTTTGGGGATTGAAACTCATTATATGTTGGAATGTTTTGTGGATCATAGGAGTAAAAACATTGCGGTTCATTAGGTGGTTGATGATCCCACTAGTATAAATTAGGATGGTCATTGTACATCACACATGGGGTTGGGTGATCAAAGTAGGGATAACTTTCCCATGTTTGGACTTGTTCAAAATTGAATTCCATAGGAGTGAGGGGGTGAGAACAGAGAAGAGGGATGAAAAAAAAGATGATAATGTCTAAGATAACTTACTTGGGTCCCCAGAAATGGTGCCAAAATTTGATTCTCGTTCAAATTTACCCAAGATATGAAGGTAGAATGGTCCTTGTAGTCTAGATTGGGTTGTCGAATCCACTGAGACCTAAGAAGATACCTAAGACACACAACCTATGAGGTGGATTTTTGGATATGAAGTGACCAACTTGGTTTTGATTTTGGATGGTTTTAAAGAACACTAATAAACCTAAGTGAATTAAATTAAATGAAAATGGGTTGATCTTAAGATTATGCTAGGGGTGTATTGAATGAATTTTACTTCTTTAGACAATTCTGGTTTAATTAATTCTTGACGAATCCATTCTTCAAAATAACACTACCTTCATCATTTTATGGTTTGATGCAACTAAACTCAATTAATAATCCCCTACACACTTAGAGAACCAAATTCATGATTTCTCCAAGGTATATGGTCATTTTAGTAATTGGATTTAGCTTCCTCAAACACAGTGAAGATGAAGAGTGGAAATAACTGAAGAATGGAAGTCTTAAATTAGTTAACCAATTAACAAAAATTCATTCATAAAATAACATTCAATCCAGCCTTTTCATCCTCCTAATATCAACCCATTAAAGGGTTAGAACCCCATTGATGGATACTCTCAATGGTGGGAGGAATATGGCTAACAAGAATTAGATTAAAGAAATTAAACCCGTGGAAATAACGAGCACTCCTCCGTGTGTGTGAATGAAATTCACACCTATGTGTGAACTAATTCAGCACAACAAAGAGATATCACTGTGATTTGTTATTATAAATTTTTAATGAAATAAATGGGAATAATAGAAGATAAATATGTTGATTAAGAACAAATAAGTACAAAAACGAAACTTACATGGAAATTGAAATGCGATTACAAACACTAAGTGGCAGTATAACATTACAATTAAAACAAACACCCAAGATTCTAAACTCCTCCACCACCACTGAATTAAATAGGAATTTTTGAAGATTTGGGTCAATTCTCAAATAGTCCAAGTCTTCTCAATTAATTGCGGTAGGCCATAGGTGGGAGGAAAGTTGAGGGAGAGTTGATTTTTCACCCTTGACCCGAGGTGGCAGCCAACTTGCTTCCACCGAACAAAGGTGCATGAAACACCTTTTAGATGGCAGAATTTGGGTGGGTCATAGAAGACTTAAATTAATCTCCGGATGTTCCCTAACATCCTGTAAAATCTCAGCCCAAAAGGAGTTGTGTATCCGGAGATATGATTATATTAGTGAGCTGTTTTTCTGGGCCACAGAATCTGGCCCATAATTTTATCTCTAAGTTGGGCCGCCTAAATAACCACAATGGAGGTGGAATTAGCACTGTATCCTGAAGAATTATTTGTTCCTATATATATCTTCTAGAATCACATGAAATTTGGGATTTACTGGGCCAGTATTTTGGGACCCACATTCTCATCAGTGGGATGGTGTCCAATCTGTCTTCTCTAGAATTGCTTCCTTTCATCTCAAAATATCTCCATCGTCCTTTATGAATCCTCCATTGATACCTGAATGAAAAATGTTCATATTGAAGTGTAGATAAATTTCCCAAAATATCAAATTAAAACATGTATAATTACATTCCTTAAAATCAGATGAATCATTGGGTACTTTAAATGATGTTAGAAAAATATACCACATAGTAGTGCATTTTAAGAAGGTATTACAATCATAATGTGAAATGATGTTCAAATTGTAAAATGCAGTAAAATGGTGTTTATGAATAATAAAGAAAATGAATATTATATATATTAACAATGAATATTAGCCTCATTTAGTGGCTAATCACCACTTCGAGGCAGTCGGATTCCACCAAAACCTTGGGCCAATTTTTTGAACGGGCAAAAATGATCCCATGTAGGATGGTAGAGGCCTTCGCCACCACAGGGCTCTGTGAGAAAGGTACAACCCGACACTGAGCTTCCACAATCTGGCCAAAACAATTATGAGAAATGAGTCCAATACCGACCCTGGAATTAGCAGAGACAACAACATCTGTATTGATCTTGAGGAAACCCTCAGGGGGGGAGACCAACAAGGAGCCGACTGCCGATTGTTGCCCAAAGGAGGCACTGAAGCGTTATTATTCCAACCTTTCATCCATTACCTAGCCCTATCCACCCAAATATGATCATTGGCCACCTTCATTTGGAAAATGCGATCATTTCTTCGAGTCCAAACTAACCAAGCAATTGTGCAGATCAACCCCACCACTCTCGGTTCAAGAGAAGCCACCCATTTAACCAGATTCTGGACCAGCCCAATTGAAAGATCAAAGAACAAACCAAAATCCGGTTTCCATGCCTTCCACACCCCTTCCACCCCATGACAGGAAATAATTTCATGTAAAGGGGATTCCACCTCCCGGAGGCACAACGAACAAGTGTCATCCTACGTCAAATGTCGCCGCACCAAAAAGTCACGGGTTGGGAGAACCCCAGAGCAGACCTGCCACCAAAAAAATTTCACCTTAGGGGGGGGGGGGCAGTGAGTTCCCAGATAATCTTCCATCGATTATCAGGAAAGGCCTGAGCCACTCCTTGGACTCACATTTTGTAACCCGAGCGGACATAATATCTTCCATGAGACTCCCCGGTCCAGCAAAGCTGGTCACTGCCCATCCCTGGTGTGAGAGGAATACCTAGGATGAGCTGACGGTCAACCTCATTAAACCAGCTATAAATCTTCCCGTGATCCCAGTCCTCAAGTGAGTCATTGATCAGATCTTGTACCCTTGCATCTTCGAAACCATGAATAATAGTTGAAGAGACCTTATGGTTAATGCCATTTTCCAGCCAGGGGTCCTTCCAAACATGAACATTATGCTCATCATCAATTCTCCAAACGCAGCCCATGTCAAGGAGGGATTTTTCGCCCCAGATGCTTCTCCACAAAAAAACTCATCCTTGGCCCCAACTGGGCATGAAAGAAGTCAGAATGAGGGAAATATTTTTCTCATAGAACCTTTGCGAACAGAGCATAAGGATGGGAGAGGAGGCGCCATCCTTACTTTTCCAGGAGAGCCTCTTTAAAACATTTGAGATTCCTAAAGCCAAGGCCCCTAAATTTTTTTGAAACACACAGCTTCTCCCAAGACATCCAGTGTGAGTTATGTTTTCCCTCATAAGAGTCCCACAAAAAATTGGCCAACCGGGAGTGGATCTGATCGACGAGAGTTTCAGGGAATTTAAACAGCAACATAGCATAAGAAGGGATTGCTTGGGCCACTGACTTCATGAGAACTTCTTTTCCCACCTTGAAAATCTTCTTACTAGACCAAAGACAAATCAGATTATCCACCCTGTCCATAATTGAGGTGAACACTTGTTTCTTTGACCTACCAACAAGGGTCGGGAGGCCAAGGTACTTAGGATGATTCTCAACCATCAGAAAACCACACATTCTATATAGCTCCTCTCTCTTTACTTATGAGACGCCTTTATTGAAAGATAACTCTGATTTCGAAGGATTAAGACGTTGCCCAGAAGCCCTTTCATACAGATTGACGATATTCAACACTGAACTGCATTCTTACGGGGTAGCACGAGCAAAAAGAAGGCTATCATCTTCAAATAAGAGATGGGAGATAGGGGGACATTTCTACATACCTTAGCACCATGGATAATTCCTTGATCCGCCACCTTTAAAAGGAGGTGAGAAAAAACATCAACCACCAGAATGAAGAGATAAGGTGACAGGGGATCCCCTTGTCTCAAACCTCTCGATGGTTTAAAAATCGCTGAAGGGGCCCCATTAATATTAATTCTGTAGGAGACAGACGTAACACAATTCATGATATTAGAAACCCATCTTGTCCCAAATCCCAACTTGGAGAGAACAAGTTCAAGAAAAGGCCATTCAACTCTGTCATAAGCTTTCATCATATCTAATTTCATTGCCATGATGCCTCTCTTAGAAGAGGAACGAGTTTTCATAGAGTGGAATACTTCAAAATCATA
This sequence comes from Viscum album, assembly GCA_963277665.1. NCBI lineage: Eukaryota > Viridiplantae > Streptophyta > Magnoliopsida > Santalales > Viscaceae > Viscum > Viscum album. The sequence goes on along the minus strand of OY728122.1, from coordinate 1,297,949,917 downwards.
TCAGTTCTTTTATTTTAGTGCTGATAAAACATACATTTATCAGCGCTTTTAACGAGCGCTGATAAAGGTTCCAACAGTTTTTATTTAAGAACCCTAACATGCCCCTCCTCTCTCACACACGTTCAAGATTTCGCGAAAGCTGAACCGAGATCCTTTTTCTCCATGACCTCTCCTCCTCCTCCTCCACCACTAGGTTTTCCTCCTCCGCTGCGACCGTCATCCTCCTCTTCCGTCACTACCTCCGTCACCGCTGCCTTCGGCGCCGCTACCTCTGGCGTTACTGCCTCCTCCGTGGCTGCCTCCTCCGCGGCTACCTCCACCGTGGCTGCCTCCTCCACCGTTGCCTCCGCCTTTGTTGCCTCCGGTGTATGAAACCTTGGCCAGGGTCCTAGTTTTAGCAATGATAATGAAATATATAAAGTTTACTTGTTTCAACCTTGTTTCCATTATATGTTCGTCTTTTATATTTTAAAAGCCTGTCAAACTCGTTCTATCAAAGGTGGGTTCTATAATTTCTTATTATCTTAAGGTGTGTTTAACCATGGTGTGGGTTGATTTTGATTTTAGTGGGTTCTTGAGGTTTGTGGGATGTGGTAAATGGTGTAATCGGTTTTAGATTATTTTATTCTCATGGGTTTCCCATATTTTATGTTTTCTTTTTAGTTGGAAATATCCTCTGTTGTACGCCTCTCCTCTGCCGCGAACGCACCTCTTCCATATGCTGAACGAAACCTTCGCAGTGAGTTTTCTCCTGTTACTCATTGGTTTCCTCTTGTTCGCATGTCATTACTGTCTGATATTGATGGTTATAATGTGAAATTTACGGGCTAAACGCCCCGCTGAAAATCATGGCCGTTGGTGGTCCTTGTTTGCGTACTAAATGAATTGCATGTTGGTTGGTTCCTGTTGAACATTCGAATATAAAAATTTGTAATTTACATATACTTGACTTATGAATGAACTCCCATGATGATAAAACTTATATGATAACCCCTGAATTAACAAACAAAATTGAATAAGGGATGCTTTGTAAAATCTGAAATTATGATTGTTTGGTTTGCATGGTGTTGCGATTGTGAGCACGATTGTGTTTTTGTATGGTGTTGCGGTTGTTGGCATGATTGATATGCCATTTTTTTTCCATGTTGTAGTTCTTCCACCATTTAATATCAATCCAAACTTTACCCATTTCAATGGAACCACCACTTTGTTACTAGTGCAATTCCACTGAATCCTAGAAAACCACTTCTAGAGGACTCTATGTGACACTTTTGGACACCCTAGTCAAAAAATGGATTTCACCTTATTCCTTTTTTGTGAGGGAAAAACTAGTGGAGAATAAAAACTCACATGCATCTCTATTTATAGAAAAAAAAATTCTTTGTGTTGCTCATTTTCAATGCAATGGTGGAGACAAAAAAATTGAGGAATGTGATGTGATCATCGAGCTTTAGGGAAATTCCAATGAGATATGATTTTATTATTTATGTGTTTAAATCATTCTCCACAAACCTAGAATTCACTTATTCTTCTTAAAAAAAAATTCAATGATGACCATTTTTTATGATAAAATGATTATAGTGAGAAAATAATGAAAATGAATAATAGTTAAATAAATTCTTCTTCTTCTCATAAGGTGCACAAAATTAAATACTTCATCTTTTCCAAAAAAACTATCATTATGTGAATTTAATTATTTTAGGATTTTTATTTCATGTAAATAATGAGGGTTTTAAAGAAAATAAGATTAAATAATTGAATTATAGTATTTTCTAAACACATAAATAAATTAATATGTTTACTTTGATAAAATTTTACCTATGTTCATGCTAGTTTAATTATTTTAATATTTTATTTCTAACATGGGATGAACATGAGGATGAAGCTTTCACATGTTTGCTAAAATTTTATTTCATAGATTTTTCCTTGTATTTTTTTTATAATGTGGGTTTTTTCATATTGATGAATATTTAAACTAAAAATTATCCTCAATAATAAAATTATTTGGTAATTTATTTCTTTATGGAATAAATTTTAGTTCAAATAATTGTAATATATTAAGAAACTTTTCCCCCATAAATAGAGAATTATAATATTGTCTAATACTAATGTTCTTTGATGAACCTAAACATGAGATCACCCATGGGTGGTTGAGTATTTTTCCCACCACCACCGTCACAAATATTCAGATGTAATACACATTTGAGTTTGATGGTTATTCTGCAATGTCACAATATAGTAAAATTGAAGAGTTCTTGGGTTTAGAAGCATGATGATAATGATATGGTAAGTTCTAGGTGTATTTTAAAGAACAGTTGGATGATGATGGATTAGACAGTGATAGTTGGAAAGATATTAACCCAACAAGGTGCATTGGATGCTATGAGGTTGACAAATTTGGTCGGTAATGGAAACACAACTATGAAAGGAGGTTAAAGTGGTGTGTATGGTGTGAAGATGGTGTTTTTTAGATTCTATATATTTTTAAAATACATGGTATGTAGTCTTGTTAAATGGAACATGCTTCACCATACATGGATTTCATATAGATTTTAATGACACACAACATTTATCTCCAAAATTTACACCAAATGACTCATCTTCTGACTCAAACTTGGAATAAGTTTCATTTTAAATGTTACATGTCATGTGAGCCTAGGTCACACACAATATATCTCCAAGACATATACTTCAGCATGAAACCATGTACATGCCATGAAATAATGGTAGAACCACATGATATGTGTTTTACTTCACTCACACCATGTATAGATACCATATAAACTTGATGCGTATAGACTATACACCCCTAGTGGTCATGTAAGGACTACACACCATGTATTCCACAAAAATGTGATGCATAGCTGGTGAGGTGACTTAGTATGCATCTAAAGTACACGCCTTTAGCTCAATTTGTTCTATATGTCATGTATTTTTAGAGGCATCATTAAGTCTTTGTAAGACTAAATTAGAATTAATTTGATATATGTCAGATTAAATCAGTTAAATATTATCCATACACGATGTTCACCCTAATGGAAACACCATGTATATGGATTTCACATGAGTTTAGAAATGGTAGTATACAACCAACCTTGACTGAGAACCCTACACATTGTGTACCCATTGAACAAATTGTGTGCTATGTTATTTTCATCATCATTATTTATTTTTCACTTAGATGATAGTATTTCATGTATGATTAGCCCATTATAAATATCTTCTCATGTATATCACAATAATATGATTCACTCAAGTACTTTCACATGTTTTGGGGTAGGTTCCTCTATTTCATGTATGAGTAGCCCATTATATCCTTACATTGTTTTTTTGAGGGCGTCCTACTAGTTATGTTTACAATCACACCTGTATGGACTTTATAACCACATGTGATGTGTTTATTTTTATATTTTATAGATTGGAGATGAAATTTTAGGACATAGAGTTAGAGAGGTTAGAGTAACAGTTAAATTGTATCCAATGATGGTTCATGGTAGAGGCATTTGTACCATGATTTATTTTTTATAAAACCCAAACAATGCTAATTGATTAATTAAAACATAATATTAGGCATGTTCGAGATCAAACCCATAAAGACGATGAATATGAATAAAGAATGGATGAATGCCAATCGGTTGACAAAAGAGTAAGAAGATGGCGTGAAAGAGTTTATCAAGTTTGCATAAGATCATGCATGTAACCCTTCTCAAATCCATTGTCCGTGTTTACGCTGTTCTTATTCAAGAAAAATTAGTCCAAAGAAGTTATAAGAACACCTGATCTGTCATGGAATAGATCAAATTTATAAATGTTGGAATAAACATGGGGAAAAAACGAATGTAGGTAGTGGCTCAGATAACACAATGTTTTATGGATCATCTGATATGATTACAAGCGTGAACAATGAAGATCGTATGGAGGATGTGATTACAAATGCGAATGATGATGAAGATCATATTGAGGAAATGACAAGGATAGTTGAATATGAACTTATTGATTGCTCAAAATTGTTTGAGAAGTTAAAGAGTTATGAAAAAACACCATTTTATACTGGTTGCACTAAATATACACCATTGTTAGCTGTACTGAAGCTGTATAATTTGAAAGCAGGAAATGGGTGGAGTGACACCGGTTTTATAGAACTACTTGCTCTCTTAAATGACATGCTCCCAGAAGATAATGAGCTCCCAATCCAAACATACGATGCCAAACGAATTCTATGATCGATGGGTATGATCTCTAAAAGAATACACGCCTGCCTGAATGACTGTATATTGTTTTTCAAGGACCATAAATCACTTAAAGAATGCCCAAAGTGTGGTGCTTCTCGATACAAGAAAGATGATTCCAGTCCTACGAAAGTTGTATGGTACTTTCCAATCATTCCAAGGTTTAGGTGCCTATATGGAAGTGGGGAGACTGCAGGACAATTGACATGGCATGCAAATACAAAAATTAAAGATGGGAAACTACATCACCCGATAGACTCTCCCTAGTGGAAGAGAATTGATCATGAGTATCCTAAATTTGGAAATGAGCTGAGAAACCTTCGTCTTGCGTTATCTAAAAATGGGGTGAATCCTTTTGGTTTTCAAAGCAGTAGTCACAGTACATGGCCACTTATGTTGGTAAATTATAACCTACCACCATGGTTATGCATAAAATGAAAATACATCATGTTATATATGCTTATATCAGTACCAAAACAACTGGGTAATGATATTGATGTTTATTTGGCTCCATTGATCAAGGATTTGAAAATATTATGGGATTCAGGTGTTACGTTGTATGATTCTTACAAAAATGAATATTTCACTTTGAAAGCCATGTTGTACGGGATGATAAATGACTTTCTTGCTTATGGAAATTTTTCAGGATATAGCATTAAAGGAACTCAAGGGTGTCCTATTTTTGAACAAGGTACACAGTCAATTAGGTTGAAACATTCATCGAAAACTGTGTTTCTAGGACATCACATATTTCTACCCCGACGATATAAGTACCGATCTTGAATGATATCATTCGACGAAAGTTCAGAAGAACATAAAACACCGTCTCCACTAATAGGTGATCAATTTTTTGAGAAAGTAAAATATTTGGACACTACTTTTGGTAAACCGTTTTAAAAAAACCTTACGAAAACTGGTTGGAAAAAGTGATCAGTTTTTTTTGAATTACCATACTGGAATTGTCTGTATGTCAGAAATTTTCTTGATGTTATGCATGTTGAAAAAATGTATGTGATAGTGTCATCGGCATGTTTCTAAATGCACCCGACAAAACAAAGGATGGAATTAAGGCTATATTGTATATGGTTGAGATGAGAATACGGGAAGAGTTGGCACCAGTGAAGGGAAAAAAATGAACATTTCTTCCTCCTGCTGCTTACACTCTTTCTAGGTAGGAGAGATATCAATTTTGCAACTTCCTAAATGACGTAAAGGTTCCATAGGGGTATTCATCAAATATCAAGAACATCGTGTCAATGAACAATTTAAAATTAAAGGGTCTAAAATCACATGACTGCCATGTTTTGATGAAAGACTTAATTCCTATAGCTTTACATTGATTTTTTCCCAAGAATATCCACCACACATTAATGAAGCTCTGTTTCTTCTTCAAATCTATATGCATCAAAGTTATAGACCCGACAAAATTTCCAACTATGGAAAGAGAAATTTCCGTCATATTATGTGAATTGGACATGTTCTTCCTGCCAACATTTTTCGATATGATGGTTCATTTTTTGGTTCATTTGGTGAGAGAGATTCGACTATGTGGTCCTGTACATTATAGATGGATGTACCAAATTGAATGGTATATGAAGATTTTGAAAGGGTATGTCAAAAATTGAAGTTGGCCAAAGGGTTGTATTGCGGAGCAATATATTATTGAGGAAGCCGTTGAATTCTGTACCGAATACATGTCTGGTGTGGAAAACGTTGGCCTACTGAAATCTCATCACTCTGGGCGGCTTGGGGATGAAAGAATTTCTGGAAGAGAGGTTGTGACAATCAATATTACAGATCGGGAGCAGGCTCACCTTTAAGTTTTTCATAATAGTTTCGACGTTGAACCATATGTTCAAACCCAAAAAGAAATTCTTAGGAATTTGAATCCTTCTAGGGATGAAAAATGTATATCAAATACACATAATCGACAATTTATAGGATGGTTTCGGGACCATATTTTTAAGCAGTTAGATGAAAATCCAGACTCAATTTCAGAACGACTTCGATGGCTAGCCAGAGAAGAAAGTGTGTATGTATTATCTTACAATGCTTATGCAGTTAATGGTTATACATTCTATACTAATGACCATGATGAAGATAGTACCATGAAGAATAGTGGGAGGGGGGGATATTCAGGAGAGGAGGGTGGGGGGGGGGGCTGTCCAAGAGGTGGGAAGGGGGCTGTCCAGGGAAAGGGAGGGGGGGTGCAAGGGGAGGGAGGGGGGGTTGGCTAATCACACTAAAGAACTATGAGATCAAAAGAAAAGTGAACCGGTATGATCATGGCCTATATAATTGTGTAGGTTCTCATTAGGCCCTCTATAAAACTAAGATATACATTCCTTCCATACCTTTAACGGGACCTTATATATTGTATGGGGTCCTTGGAGAGGCTTAAGTGGTCAGGGTCCAAGTAGGGTTGGACCCAATGTCTGATGCGGATGCACTAGCACTCATTCCCTTTGACCTGGAATGGGAGAGAACACTCTTAGAGGCTCCTGATATATGTAACTATTAGGTTTATAACATATCTAGAATGGTGGTATCACTAGGAAAATGTTATAATTTATTCTAAAATTGAATAATCCTATGAAATTGAATACACCATCATGTATATGTCATATTGTATAACCTGTGGAGATTCCTCCCTTTTTTATTATTATCAATAAATGAAACCTTTTGGATTCTATGTTGTTGTTGACATTTATTCCTCTTCTTTTCTCATCCATGAAATCTTAACAAAACAATATTTATAAGTTAATGAATCATGTTGAGCCTCTTCTAAAATATTAATTTTATCCAAGCAAATATGGACATGTAAAGGTTGTAATAGGTAACAATTAACATTTTATTAATGTATTATTTCATATTAATGTTTAATTTATTTCATTATTGTATTACTAACATAATATTTGTTTTCTTATATAGGTGAAATCTTTTTTCTGAGTTCGAATGCTTTGTTCAGCAACTAATACCATGGACGACAATTTTTTAGAGCGGATCATGGATGCAAAAAGGATGAAACATCAATGTTTTTAACTGTTTGTTGGATAATTGTTATTGTAACCAAATTAAACATTGTTTGAAATATATATAGTAGTGTGTTCTTTTGTATTCATGATTTCAAGTAAATGTATATAGCATTTTTGTTCTTATGTGCTTTGTGTGTAGGTGTTGTTTGTGCTGACTGTGCAGGGTGCTTTGTGTGTAGGTGTTGTTTGTGTTGTCTGTGCAGGTGTTGTCTCATGTGTGCAGGTGATGTGCAGGTGCTGGATTTGAACAGGAAATTTGGCCTTTATCAGTGCTAATTAAGCACTGATAAATGTCTAATATATCTGTGCTCAAAATAGCACTGATAAAGGTAGTATTTATCGGTTCTATTTTTAGCGCCGATATATTATACATTTATCAGCGCTAAAAATAGCACTGATAAAGAGGGACCTTTATCAGTGCTAAAAAAAGCGATGATAAAGATGATCATTTATCAGCGCTATTTTTAGCTCCAATAAAGGGGACCCCCTTTATCTTCACCATGATTAACAACACTTTTTAGCGCTGTTAAAGGCATTTTTTAGCACTATTAAAAGCCCTATTTGTCGTAGTGGGGTATCCAAAATTTTTAGCATTCGATTGAATTTCAAGCTCATTTAAGGGTGTTTTTACCCATTTTCAGTGGGGAATGAATTTATTCTTAGGGTTTACGTTCATATTGATATTATGGTTTTGAAATTTTATTGTTTTTCATATTGTATTGTTCTTTATAATCAAATATGTAAAAATATATGCATATGTTGTATATATTCACACATAAAAAATTAATTTTATAAATATATATTTAAACATATTTATATATAAAATATATTTCTAAATACATTAATCTTATCTAAATAAAAAATAATATCTGTTTTATTTAAAATAAAAATTTATGAATTTTTATATACATATACTATTAATGTATATATAATATTTATATATATATAAATATATTTTTGTGTGTTTATTGACAAACATATATATATTTATCTATATATTCTCATATATGTATATAAATATTGATATATAATATATGTAAATAAATATAAATATGTATAATTATATTTATTGCTACACACATATATATAAATATACGTATGTGTGTATGTATGTATGTATGTATAAACATACACACACATACACACACTCAAAACATATTTTATATATGTATTTAAATAAATAAATAAATAAATAAATAAATAAATAAATAAATAAATAAATAAATAAATAAATAAATAAATATAAATAAATAAATATATATATGGATAAAACATGTAACGAAATATATATAAATATATAGATATATTGTAAAATATAGAACAAAACAATATTGTGGAGTTGAAAAGGCATTGGGGCATGTGGGGGAGGGCTCATGTTCGAAACCAAGAAAAGGAAGGCACACACAGGGGCAAGTGAAGTGGGTGCATAGTGCTGTTAAAGGGGGAGGGGCTACTTAGCACTGTTAAAGGGGTGGGGAGGCTAGACAAGCGCTGTTAAATGGGGGGATTGAGCGCTAATAAAAGGGGGTGGTCCCACCCTCTAATTTGCATATTTTTTTAAAAAAACATTATTTTTTTTACTTTTATCAGTGTTTTTTAGTGATGATAAATGTCCCTATTATCAACACTTTTTAGCATCGATAAAATACCCATTTTATCAATGCTTTTTTTAGCACTGATAAAAGGGACCCCCTTTTAATAGTGTTGAGGACAAAAATGTTTTTTTAGCATTTTTAAAGCCCATTTTGAGTAGTGTTAAAGGGATGATATGCAGTATTGTAAGTTCAATAAAATTTATAATCTATTGGTTAGTTAGAGAGACAAGTAGTCCTATAATTTAAGATTTTAGTAAACAAAACCTCCAACTAATGCATCACACAATACCTATTAATTATCACACTAACTGTACTGGTATCCATTCAACAAATGTGAGTGAACATGAGTTGAGAATTATAGATGGTGTTGATTGTTTTGCTTCGATTTTGACAAAAAACCAAGCCAAACCATTTAATTGCAATTTGGCTTAGATTAAAAAAAAGTTCTAAACCATTAATTTGTGGTTTGGTTTAGTTAGAATTGTGAATTGGCCTATTTTTTTACAGTAACATTCCAAATATGGATCTATGATATTTTATAATGATTATATCATAATTTGAATGAAATTTGTGGATGACCCCTATCATGAACAACACTCGATTTTGACAATCTAGATTTTCCTCCCTCCTTGACTTCTTCTTCCTCACCATCCACGGTGATTTGGGTTTTCCTATTTGATACCTCCTACTTGATCTTATCCTTGACACCAAAATTAGAGTTTAATAGTGGTAATTTAGTGGTTTATTTTTAAAAACCACTAGTAAATATTTAATGAAATTAAAAAATGCTCTTCTCCCCTCCCCCAAATTAATTTCCCCCAATCTGACCATCTCCCCACTTTTCCCCAATCCCTGAGATGTCTTCCGAAATCATCACCCCCAATCCCTCGCCATCGCCATTCTCACCCTCACCCTCAACCACACAATCGCTCTCTCCCTCTTCCACTGTTGCAGTTGGTGCCCGAGAACCAACTAATTTGTATTTTGGAAGAAAAAAAGTAACTCCTATATATTAAGAGATTGATGATCAGGAAAAACAAGAGAAGAAATCCAACTGGAGAACATATTCAACTAGACATGTGGGTCATTCGAGAGGTATCAAGTAGGTAAATAATGAGCCGCCATATTACCCTCCCTTTGGGTAAAGGGGAAGGAGCAAGTCAAAAAGCGGAGTTGAAGTGACTGGATATTTGAGATCAGAAGTCCAGAAGGCTGAAGGCCAGCCTCCAGAGTAGAGATAGTACTGATTATAGTGAGGTAATTTGATTCCAATGTGATGAATTTACATCCTTTCTCCAAAGTAAATTTCATGCCAAGAACAATTAATTGAGCTTCAACAATTGCGGGTAAGAGTGCCGCTAAGAAGGAATAGTGAAAAGCCACAAAAATAATCCCATGAGAGTCCCGAGCGATGACGTCAAAACCTGTGATGCCTTTGTCGAAACTTGATGCGTCCACATTAATTTTTTGGGTTCCACTAATGGGGGGTTTCTAGGTACAGGGATCATTCTTGATAAGAGTGTCGCCAAACATATGCTCGCTATGGTTCCAATATGATAATAAGTGGGATGCATTTTTGACATAAAAGGTGCATGGATTTGAGACCTAGTTAAAGAGAATGTCATTTCTCCTCACTTAAATGATCCATTCCATTGTTCAATGGGAATTTAGGTCCCTAGTTGAAAGGTACAAAGACCATTTTATGAGAAGAGTCATGAGATCAGGATCCATATCTAGGAGGATGTCAACATGAGGGTTGAAGGTGCGCCATACATTCCTTTCTATGGGGTAGTGGGAAATGGCGTGCATGGGAGATTCAGTCATGGATACACATACAAGACATGTTGGGTTTTATGATGCATGGAAAGAGGCAAGGAACCCCAGAGAAGGAAGGATCCCAGTGTAGAATTGCCACCAAAAATAGAAAGATTTAGGGAAAATACATAGGTTACAAATAGATTTCCAGAGAGCCTCCACCTCCAAAGTCAGAGTAGTTGAAGTAAGAGCATACTATGATTTAACAGTATAAGTACCAGAGTTTTCCATGCTCCAACATAAACGATCAGGACCCAGATCCCTATCGACCGGGATACTAAGAATAAATTTTCTACCCCTTTTGTTGAACCAGGAGGATATTTTATTAGGGAACCATCCATTTTCCTCCTCATTAAAAAGGGATATAACCTTTACATATTCAAGAACTTCAAGGGTGTGGGAAGTTACTTTGAGACCATTTCCATCAACTAGCCATGAGTCCGTCCAAATATTAACGGAGAATACATTTCCAAATCTCCATAAATGTCCCCTCAGGAGGGTTTCACGTGATCCCCACTGGGTGAACCAGAGGAAACTGGGGTGGGGTCCTAATGGGGCACTGTATGTAAGGACCCGACCCTGAATTCCCGGAGCCGGTGCCCATGAGACACAATATACCAAAATTAAAACATTATATTTACATTTATTACATCATGTCTCATGATACAGAGGACCGTAAGGTTCAGGTTCTGGGAAAACCAGCTGCATTCTGAAAACTTCATTGAAGACTTGATACCTGAAAATTTTCATTTAAAACGTAGGGTGAGCATTGAAATACGTAGTAAGGGTTTTGAAAATACTAAATACAGCTTTTAAAAACTTCCTTTGAAAATACTTTCACATACATCAAAATTATTCCTTTGAAGAAAACATCATGACATTTCAAAGGTCGCTATAAAAAAATTAAAGCATTTCATACACAAGTATTTGAACGTTTAACTAAAATCTAGTAAGCATGTTTGTATAAAAATTCATAAATACTAACAAGTAAAGTAGGAATAGAATTAAAGGTATGCAAGTACTACTAAGCATGAACATTATCAGAGTTGTGCATAAACAATTTTACTACAACTTATAAAAATGCACATTATGACATGGTTAATGTAATGCTAACATTTGCATTAAAAAAATTCTGGAAAGGTATACTGATCATACATCATCACTGTCTCATCATATGCCATGTGCACTTTAATCTCATACTCATAGGTAATGGTTCTATGCCAAGGATATTTATCTAGTCTAAATAATCACTTGGTTGGTCATATACTAAAACATAATGAGGAAACATATAATGCCGGACTCATGTATGAATGTCAAGGCCTCGTTCCATGACCTAAGGGTAATAACCCAATCAGACTATCTAGAGAACTATCGATGCATCGAGGAGCTTAATTTTACTGGTCTCCAACCTGGAGGTCTTACTTTAACCAGTCCCCAACCTGGAGGGATTTCTTTTAACTGAAACCCAACCTGACAATCCAATACATTCCTCATATGTCAATAAGGTCTAATATTCAAGGTATCCAATACCACTTTGAATATTTAATTTCCAATTGATATTACCCAAAAATACTCCAGTGTTTTTCTAAAAACATTAGGCAAGCTTCTAAAAACAAAATAACTAATTTTGAGACTGTTCAACTAATGACAGACCATGATGGATCCATGCCCAATCCCTTCCTGTCTACCACACTCGAGAGTCGGGTTTTCTGAAAATGTTTTTAAGCTTGCATTAAATATGTATACATTTGCACTGGGTTTTCATATATTAAAACTTGTAAACAACATTTGATACATAATTAATGCATATACATATTCACACGTATATATATATACTTTCATAAGAATTCATCTTCTTGTTCTGAAGTAGTCGATTTACACATCGACATATCTCTGCACGATTAATCGTACATATTTTCCCCTTTAACAAATCATTATTTTAAAATTCATTTATACTAACACTTTGACCATAAATCATGCACACACATATATATTTAGTGCATACAATTTGTATAAATATTTTACATACAAGATTAGTGAAACCGATGCACATGACATGTCGTTAATAAAAATAATGGTCATCACTTATATGACATTTATGAGTCAATTATAATACGATGAGTGTCGATGATGAACATGATAGCATGGCCATGTATCTATGCAAATGCAATGACCATAATGTCGATAAAACATGTTGATATTTTATGTGTGTATCTTCAGAAACATGATGATAAACTGAAATAAAATTGTAAAAATGATAACCATCATTACATTCATATATATAAACATATGAAGTTAATATAATTAAAACTTTTTAAATTAATGTATAAATACATTTTGATTTAGCAAACACCAAATTTAACATTTATTAATTACCCTTCAATTATTGGTTTCATTTAAAACACCAATCTTAAAGATCAATACATGAAAATTAGGGTTTAAAAAAAATATATGATATAAATATATATATATATATACAACCGTATATATATAAGGTGTATATATGGGTTCTCATAATTAACCATGTTTATTAATTTATTAAAGTAATAAATACTTTAAAATATTTTTAATACATTATTATCACTTTATTGGAAACCAAACCATGTTAGGTCTATAACTTGTGTGACCAAAAGTATATTCATATGTAAAAAAATTAGGGTTTCTCATACTAAATATAAATCCGATTGAACTCAAAATATATTTCGCATCCAACCCATTATTTAAAGATTGGTATTCAACCTTTTAAAAATAATAAACACATTTTTAATTAATTACCCATGTATATTCGAATATAAGTGTATACATATATATAAAAATTGGGGTCTTGTATAATAATTATAAATCCAATTGAACACAAAACATAATTCGCATCAAAGACATTTTTAGAGGGTTAGAAATTATCTTTTAAGATTTATAAAATGGATTTAGATTGAAACGTATGTATACTTGTACATACCCTAATACACACATTATATATATATTCAGTTTTACAAAGCCCATGTTAATGAACCCTTAAATTATTCAAAACTTGAAAATCATTAAATGACACATCTCTATTTTGTGAAGCTTTCAAACATAAAGGATTTGAAATGCATATAAATAAATAAATAAATAAATAAATAAATAAATATATTTTCAGACTACATAAACAGAAATATATATATATTAGTGGTTTTGTATAATAAAACTAATTGAAAATAATCCCTTACCTAGATCGAGGAGGAAGGTTTCGGCCTGACAGAAGCTTGCTGGAGGAGATTCGGACTGGCAGAGACTTGCTGGAGGTCTTGGAGAGCTCGAGGAGGAGATAACCCCGTAGGGTTCACTTGCATGGAGGGGTTTATATACAAGGATTGTTTGTATATTAAAACCCTTAAATCAAAAAAAAAAGAACACCCGCTTGACCTCCCGCAGTTGCAGACAAGAGTTCGAGTTGGAGGAAACTTTAACAAATCAATAATGCAATATATATATATATATTACCTGAGAAGGAGTTGGGGCGTGGATATAAACAGGGTATTTGAAAGGTGTCTTGTGGAAAGGGGAGGCAAAAGGAACCCTTGGAAGGTGATGGTTGAGCACGGGCCGAAGAGGAGCAATGGAGAGGGAGAGGTGGTGACCACGATGGCCCCTGGTGCGAGGTGGATATGAAGAAGACGATTTGGAGAAAGGAGAAGAAAGGGGCAGATGGATGTGATCACGCCGGTCTGGATCGGACGGCTGTGGGCAGAGCGGGAAACGAGATGAATGTTAAAAAGAACAGACGACCGGGATTTGATCTCATGGGAGATCAACGACTATGGGGAAAGTGAGGATGTCCGCGACCTACACCTGGAGTGTGACGCGCCTAACCCTAACAGGATTCCCCTTTTTTGCTATTATTATTCATTTATTTTCTCCTTTTTTTATTCCTTAAGTCAGGTTTTCTCATTTTTTTATTGTTGTTTTATTTCTTTTTTTTGGTCCATGCTAACCCTAACCGGGTTCCCCCCCAAATCCCATATGGGATTTCCTCCCCCCTTTTTTTATTTATTTGTCTTTTTTTATTTTAATAACCTATTATTATTATATCAACTTTTAAACTAGTCAAAATTTATACTAAATTATTTAATAATCTATTATCTTATCTTCTTTTTTTTCAATCATACCCTTTTTTTTCTATCACGTTTCCCACTTCATACCACTACTATTTATATTATAATTTGTTTCTTGTTTAATTATTACTAATACATCATTATCAATATTTAATTAATTCCATTAATGTAATTTATATAAATTTTATCATAACACATGTATTATAAATTTAAATTTAAACATTAAAATAGTTTTAAGAAATGAGTTGTTCAAAATTCATAATTCAAAACATTTCATATGTTTAACATTAAAATATTTATACCGTTATAAATTTTTATAAACTAGAATCATAAAATTAATTATTTTATAAAAGTTAATCTAATCATAAATTTATAAATTAAAAATATTAATTATTACTTTATATATATATGTATATCATATTTTCGAAAAATGAATTTTATATAAAACTCAGATAATTTTGATATATTCATTCCTGTGATAGTTTAAATATGTATTTTCATAAAACCCATATAATTATTTATATAATAGTTTAAGTAACTATCTGCTTAATTAATTAGCGCAAAATGATTCCATCAATAACAATCTTCGATGTCATGAATAACTGCATTATAAAATTATAATTATATAATTCAAAACAAATATACACATATTCGAAGAACTAAATATACCAGGTTTTCAGTTAATTATCAAAGGTGGCCAACAACTATATTTATAGCCGTTAGTATTCTATGGTCACCCTGAGGAAACGGTCAGATTAGTGCCCTATAAATCCAAAACTTGGGGTGTCTTAAGCTTAAGGTTATCGAAGAAGAAGAAGAAAAAGAAGATGGTTCAAGTCATCCCTTTAGGGTTTAGTATGGCTACAGTGCCTTCGACCATTCTTATGTTTGTTTTGATGGATGCTAAAGACCCCTATCGTCTTCTTGGGGTTCTTGTTGTTTTGAGTGGTATTCCAGTAATCTTAATAGGGTTTTGAATTGGTATTTTTGGTTAGTGAGCTTTCCTTGTAAACTCAGAATGTTTTAAGACACTTCGGTGTTAAGTTCTTAAATAAGAAGTTCTGTGTTTTATCTTTTATATTTTGTTTGGTTAAAAGAAGAAAACTTTAATGGCATTAAACACACAATTTCTATTTATAATGTTTTGAAATATTTGGGGTGTTACACTGTAGAAATCATCATATGGGAATTATTTATCCTTGATAAACTTTTCATAGAGAGAATGAGGTTGTTGAATGAATCACCGTCCTTGTTTGGAGAGAAGTGTGTCGTTGAAGAGGCGCAGGTCCCTGAACGCCATTCCTCCATGAGGCTTGGGTTTTCAGTTACCCACTATGATGATAACCTCAAGATGGTATGATGATATCTCTTAAATATAGTTCTACAGTCAATTAACGTACTATGATAGGGCACATATTAAATAGACTGTCAGGTGAGAGTACTCGCAAGCATATGAAATTTTCTTTCATGAAGATCACACTTGGTCATACCCAAGATGAGATTTTATGATAATAGACCTATCAGTTGGAATTCTGCATGTTTTGGTGTCACTAGATATTTCTATCTATTAGTGTTTATAATGGTCCTTATATTTTTAATATTATTATTAATACATGTTATGACTCACGCACTTAGATGTATTTTGTAAACCACGATGATAAAAATTCATGGAGAAGTTAAATACATTGATTACATCACAAATAACATGTTATTAATAATATATCGATGAAGAATTTTTCCTCCCATATTTATGGAAGTTTATATCTCAGTATATTGATTGGAATATAATTGTCGCATAAATTCCATGGTCATGGTGTAGCGATGTTTATTTCAGATAGTTAGAGAAATACTTATCAAGCATATAGGTTGATGACACAGATGTGAAACCTACTTGATGAGATATTGAGATGAATGAATTATATTACATAGTAAGGGTTCATATGTGTTTGTCATCATTCAAACATTAAGTTCTTTCTCTTGAGTGTCTTGAACCATTTCTAGACATTAATCTTGGAATTTAGGCAAGCCCACCTAATACCAATGAGAAAAAATTCTACAGGGTCACACACTAAGTATTTCCATTGATCTTGATTAAATTATATTTGAAGTTAGTTTTTAGAATAAATATTATTCTCAAGTCCGAAAAATAATTTTATTCAAGTTTTATTGATCACTAATATTCGCAAGGTAATAAATAAATATTTATTTATTAATAAATAATTTATTTTATTAAGTGAATATATAATAAATATTTATTTGCTGGATTGTGAATACAATATTTATTTTATTTATTGAATATTTTAATAAATATTTATTTGATGGAATGTGAATAAAATATTTATTTATGAACAAAAATATTTATTCAGGTATTCAATAAATATTGAGGAGTTTGAGTGGACCATGATCGTGTCTGGTGATGAATATTAATTTACAAGTCGACAAAATAATATTTATCATTTAACAAGTTAGCGTACACCATAAAATAATAATAATAATACTATTTTATGATATGAGGTTTTTTAAATATTATAATATTATTTAAGGGTCAATACACAATTAAATAATTTTTTAACCTAAACTCTTACTCTATAAATAGATGGTTATGTCTATTGCATAGGGTTAATTAAGATTTCATAATCATTGTGCACAATAGAATTCTATCTCCATTACTTATCTTTTCTTCCTCTCAAGAATGAGAAGCACTATAGAGATTTCATTAAGCTCGAAGGAATGAAAAGCGATCAAAACGAACAATGCTAGACAATTGATTCTCCATGCTAGCACCCATAAATCATTTATTTTCACTTGAAGATCAAAGGAGCACATGTGGATCATTGCTAGATGGATTCTACATGTGGATCCTCCTAACGCAACAAAGGTAACCCAAGAAGGGTTTTTTCAGAAGATCAATATCATCATCGGAGAAAGTTCCTAAGATGAGGTAACCATTTATCCCGATCATAAATAAATTAATTATAAATTTGACATTAAAAAAATCCTCTATTGGGTTTCAAGAAACTCTAAGTCAAATTATTTTTTGATTTTTCCTCCTCCATCGGTGCTTCCTCACCTTAATCCCCCTATAAATCCCTCATCCTTTTCTATCATTCCACTATATCAACACCCTTTTCTCCTTTTGTCGCATCTATCACCACTCTTCCCACCTTCCACTGCATCTCTTTCCCCCCTTTATTGAGGTGAGTGATTATATATGAAGTAGTAATTCATATTTTTTTATTAACATGATGAAATATTGTTTTGATAAATGTATTTGATGATGACTGAGGGGTATCTTATCTTATTTTCATTGTGATTGTTGTTGATATGAGGTTTTTTATTTTTATTATGGATTTAATGTTTAAATTTACACATACAGAAGCATTAATATTCACTTATGATACTCAACATGTTTGAATTCCATTTAATCATCCTATAATGTATTTGTGTTTACTCTTTCCTACATTATATATATATATATATCTTTATTTTGTTACAAGTTCGTGGAGTGAGACAATAGGTGTAGTTATGGGGGCATTTTTGGATTTGTTTTATTATTGGATTTAAATAAATAGATTAGGGTGTGTATGTTACAAAAAACTAAACAAAATTAACCAAAATTGATTTTCATAAGTAAATAAAAATTAATTAAATTTAAAGAATTATTTATTATTGGTTGATGAATATTATATAATTTAGATATTTGGTTTGGTTTGGTTTTTATGGGATTAACCATATTCAACTGTTCTTAATAGAAATCAACTGACTAAATAATGTATATGAATCAATATTAAAATAGGTAGTAATTTTTTATTTCCTTCAATTGAAGGCGGATATAATATAAATCCTTATTAAATTTCTATTATAATTGAAAATGATATAATAACACTAAATTTAGGTGAAAACAAGTCAATAAGTTGTGTTAAAAAACATAAAACCATGTTCTATTTGGTATAGTAACTTTAAAAAATGAATTTTATTTGTACCATTATACTAAAAAAAACTAATTGATTAATTATTACACTATGATTGGTGGTTTTTTTGTATTTTTTTATGTTATGGTCTCGTTTATGCCTTCGAAAAAGGTGGCTAACTCATACGTGTCAAAATTTATTTTCATTTTCAACACTAAACTAACAATAATTTTTATATTGTTTATTTTTAATAAATTAATAATTGCTCTTTAAACGAAGCAATATTTATTATGTCCTTTAATTTTCTTTAATGAAGTGTAGGCACTTTGTGATATATGGATAAAAGATGAATCACATTACCAAGGAACACACCATGATATGCTAGGGGTTTAGAGAAGTTTTTATATTTTTCGATTTCCAATCAATCCATTGATGAGACAATAAGATTTAAATGACATAAATTTAAATTTAGAAGATAGATGGAGGAATATAAATTTTATCAACACTTGATATTGAAAAAATTCCCTACTCAATATGTGTGTTGTATTTGACATGGATAATCAAACATTACATAATGTTTGAGCACTAATTTCAGTCAACAGAATGAGCTCCCAACTTCATTGATGATAGAAAATGAAATTCAGAACCTTATAAACAATGATTTTGATATTTCAGGAAAATATCATTAGCATCAAAACATATTAGCACAACCAATTGAGGATGATACAAATATTAACTTGAAAAAGTATGTTTTTAGAATCACAAGACAACCAAATAAAGATTGTAACATATCAGTGGATCCTCCTCCTATTACTATAGAGACTAATGTAAGAGAGAACTTTACTGACCAGACAAATGTTTTTCATGATTTATTTAGTGATGGTAATCAATATTTGTATGGAGGATTTTTGAAATATTGAAAACTTTATTTTCTACTGAAGTTGTACCATATCAAATGCCTATGTGGAATTATAAATAAGGAAATTCCCATATATTGGAATTGTTGTAGGATTCATTTCCTAAAACTAAAAAACCTGAGTCATTTTATGTTATGAAAAAAATTATTGACAAGCTTGGTCTAAATTATACAAAAATAAATGCCTATACCAATGATTGCATGATTTATTAGGGAGGGGACTCAAGTAGTCCAGAGTGAAAAAAAATTCATCTTCTATATATAAGTTAATAGGTGATGTTGGAAGTTTGAATCAACATACTACTATGAATAAGCATGAAAATAACACACATGAAAAGGTTTTTCATTACTTCCCTTTAAAACATCAATTGAAAATATTATTCCTGTCATCAAAAACTACTGAGCACATGAAGTGGTATGTTATAGATAATAAAAATGATGGGTTAATGCGACATCCAAGAGATTAAAAATAATGGAAGAAATTTTATTCATCACATCCATATTTCTCATCCAATCCTAATAATGTGTGATTAGGATTGGTTGGAAATAGATTCAACCCATTTGGGTCTTTAAGTACTAGTTATAACATTTGGATGGTTGTTTTGATCCCTTATAATATACCTCTATGGATTTGTATTAAATAAACATCCTTTATCACTGCGTTGATTATTTCTGGAATAAAAATTCCTATAAATGATATTGATATATACTTGCATCCTCTAATTGAAGAATTGTATGAGTTATGGATAAATGGTGCTGAGACACGTATGATGAAGCTTCTAGAAAAATGTTCAAAATGTACGATGCTCTAATATGGACCATTAGTGACTTCCGTAGACTTGGAAACTTAGCAGGTTGGAGAACCTACATAGTTTTGGATTTTCCAGTTTGTAAAATTGATTTTGAGACTGAATGACTACCTTATAGTAAAAAATGGTTCTTCTTGTTTCATTACATATTTCTCAATGAATCTCATATGTTTTGGTTGAACAATTCAAAATTCAATGGGTCTATTAATCATAGACAACCTATTATGTTGTTCATTGGTTCCAAAATATTCGAACAACTAGTAAATGTTAAAGGAGAATTTGGGAAGATGCATCATTTGAATTATAGTGGGAAATGAATTCGAAGTGCATCAACACTTGAAATCAGAACACAAAAATAGATGTAAAATTTTATTATTATTCAAACATATATATTGGGAATTTAATTTGTTGCATCATAATCTTAATTTTATTTACATTGAGGAGAATGTTTCTGAAAATTTTTATCTTAACATTACTTAATGATTATGGAAAATTTAAGGACCATTTCAATGCTCGGAAGGACTTACAAAAAATGAATATAAATCATGATCTATGGCCATATGAGAATGGAAATTATGATCCAATTTTTTTTATTGAAAATTAGGGAGAAATATATATTACTTTGAATTTTAAAATGCATGAAACTACCTGATGGGTATTGAAACAGCATATCAAGATGTGTCTTCTTAAAGCATCATAGTTTACATGGATTTGAAAGTCACGATTCACATATTTTTTTTTCAGCAGCTGTTACCATTGGCATTGCGTACATTGTTTCCTGAAAAGGTTAATGTAGTTTCACTCCAATTTTGCACATTTTTCAGACAACTATTTGAGAAAACTCTAAAACTAGTTGAGATTGACAAGATTCATGATATATTTGTACCGATACTTTGTGTAATGGAGATGATATTTACTCCATTATTTTTTTATTATAATGATGGATTTAACTGTGCATATGGTCAAGGGAACTAAATTAGGAGGTTCTATACATTATCGATGAATGTATCCAATGTAGAGGTACTTTATTTATGTTTTTTCATCTTAAGTAAACCATTCTTGACAATTAATTAAATATATTACTATGTTTTGTTCATTTTATTTTAAAAATACCTTGGCCATTTGAAATCATATATGAAAAATAATGCGAAACCTAAAGGCTATATTTCTGAAGGTTACATAGTAGAGGAGCATCTTACCTTTTATTCTAAATATTTGGATGATATTGAGACAAGATTCAATCAAGTTGGATGTATTGAAGATACATCGACTCAATCTCAACTACATGTGAAATCAAAAATATTTCCTATTATTGGAAAACCAGTTGGGAGGATCTCAAATATTACACTGTTAAAAATGGAATCATTACAAGCACATAGATATGTTCTACTAAATAATAAAATTATAGATTCATTTATTAAAGAGATCAGTATAACAAAAATATGCATGAGAATTAAGAAAAGAGAGAATGATATAACAAAATATGTTAATAAAGAGCATATAGAATGGTTTTCATGTCGTGTAAGTTCATAAATACTACAATCAACACAAATATCAGGTTGACATATATATTTTGTAAATCTAATAAAGTAAATTACATTTTTTAGACCATGAATACCGATACTTGAGATGAGTTTTCAGAATATTTTATGTTACTGTCTTGGGGTCCTCTAAACCAGGATAGAAAGTTCAATGCTTACAATGTGAATGGATTCAAATTTCATACAGTCAATCGGGAAGAGGGTTTAAAAATATATAATAGTGGTATATTTACAGTTTCTAATTTAGGTTACTATGGAAAGTTAGTTGGTATCATAGAATTAAACTACCATAATCATTTTTCAATTGTTTTATTCAAATGAAATGGGTCAATATTACTAGTGGTATTAAAAGACATTCCTTGCAATTTATTTAGGTGAACTTATATCTCTTGATGGATGCCAATGACCATGAAGTAAATGATAATTATATCTTCACATATTAAGAAAAAGTGGTATATTATGTGGAAGATGTTGTAAATGAATAGTGAGGTGTATTTTTTCACATAAAACAAAGAGAATTTTAGGATATGGGTGATAGTGGAATATTTAACCTCTGACAATGAATCCCATCAACAATAATAAATTGACTTATTTTTCCATAATTATATTGAAAATATTATTCTTGTAAGGGTGTATAAAGTAGAAGAAGTAATGATAGAGTGGGATAATGACATGGTTGAAGGAAAAAATGATGGTATGTGAAATCATCCATCAATTTATCAACTACGTATGTTATATGTTATTCATTTCCACTAATGTGGATCTTTCATCATATTTAAATTTATTTTTCAGTACTATGTATCGTTTATCATTTCTAAACTTATTTTTCGGCATGAATATTTTAAAATATTTGTTCTGATGTTTTTTTTACTTGTTTAAATGACATGAATGCCAAGGAAGAAGTGATTCACTTATTATAGTCGACTGCTAATTAACGTTCCATCAACCAAGATGACATCATCAGTGTTTCTTGATGATCCATTGGGATCCCTCCATATAGAATCTATGATGGACTACATATCCCTCTTATCAATATCTTCCATTCCATCCATATACACCCCATCAATATCTGACACACTACCACCCAATTCAGTAGGTTCAGAACACTATTCCCTATAGTGAGGGAACATGTGGTCTCTTCTGTTTCTTAATGAGAATATTGGAGGGTCACTCTTATAGGTATATATTTTAATGCAAATAAATTTATTACAATTTTATATACATATAACTACTTTTTTCATAAAATATGGAAGTACTGATACTACCATGACAAACATTAATATTTCATATGTATGGAATATGAATAGATTGAAGATAATTTTCCCTTTTGATTATATATTTTGATTAGAGGCATATACCTCAATCTTGGAAGAATGAGGTAGTTGATTCATAGAACATGAGCCTCATCCCAGTTGGTGAGGACTCCTTAAGTGCATCCAAGAGACCTGGGATCAGATCCAGGCAGAGGCTAATTTTCGGGTTTCTGTAGCAGTACTGTAGCAGGTACTGTAACAGGAACTGTAGTAGGCACTGTTTGGCACTGTAGTAGCCAAGAATATTCCCCCGTTTGGGCCTTTGGGCCACCGATTTGGTTCCTAAGTACTTTAAGGCCTTTGGGCCACCCAGGCCTTCAGGTCAGTAAGGCCTTCAGGCCACCTCAAGGCCTTCAGGCCACCTTAAGTGCAGATGCAAACCTGATAACCTATAAAGGAGAAAAATTCAGAAGGAGGAGGAACTAGGAGCTCTCACCATAGAAGAAGCTAAATAGATTGCAAGAATGAGAGGTTATGGAACCTACCATCAAGAAATCTTGTTCATGTATGGTAAAGCCTAGACGAATATCCATGTGAAGGTGTAGAGCTGATTTCACGATGAAGATGCTGGGGAGGAGCAGTTCCAAGTAATTAATCTGGGTTGTACGTAATGTTTGAAGCCTATGAGCAATGATTTCCTCTAAGTCCTATGGGATATGTAATACTTGTAACATCCCAAGTAAGTAAAGAATTATATATTTTAATATCTATGTCCATTTATGAATTAGATAGTGTTTTAGAGGCTTAAAATGAGAATAAATCCAATCTTAAGCATAAAATACTCTAATATTTTTAAAAGATTTTTTACCACCTTTTGATGGAAAATCATTTTTAAATCTAAATTTTGACAATTTTATAAGCTCTATTTTTCAAAATAAACAATTTATTTATAATTGTGACATTGAAATTTACTTTGGATAAATTTTTGGTATTTTTCTGACAATGTTCATTTTTTAATGAATAGTGAAAAATACTGCATTTTACTTTAAAACTGATTTTTCATCTAATTTAATTATATGGTTAGATTATCTTTTTAATTGGTTTTAAAGTGTAATTATAATATATTTTTACCATTTAATTCAATGGTGGTAATTGGAATTAATTTCACTTTGAAATTGGACATAAACAATTGTCAATCTTTTGATAGATATTGTTTCTTAAAAAACAAGATATTTGTTTTGACAATGAGAATTATTTTTAAATTAATTACTGCAATTTCTGTGTTTGGAATTTGATAAAATGGATTCCATATTTGGAATAAAAAGTTCCAAATTATTTAATTAAGACTCTTTTGTTTTTGGACATTGTGAATAGTAATCACGATAATTATCTTTAATTATCGTGATTAATTAGTAATCTGGTAGTTAAGGGTAATAAAATAATATAATAATAATATAAGTGTCTAAATCCTATTTTTTGATTCATGTCCGACCATGGGAATATTTTTACCAAGCTTGAGGGCCCATGGAGTCACATGAGTGTAACAGTGACATTTATGACATTATTTTTTAAAAAGGAAGAGAAATATAACAAAGGTTTATATATCCTAAGTAAAACAATTTTAATTTTGTTTACATAAATGATATATTAGACTATAAATATTCATTGTAAAGATAAAAATATTTCCTACATCATGGTATTTATTTTATAATTTTTATACATTAAATAAATAAATTTATTTATGACACCATGATAATGCAATGATTACCTCATTAATGAACGATTTAAATAAAATGAAAAGATACGGTAAAATATAAGACTTACAGTTTTAAAAAACCTATTGGATGGGTGGATTTAGAACCCTTATCACCTTATCCTAGAAATATATCATTTTGGGACCTTTAAAATCTGAAAACCATTTTATAATAAAGTAACATTTCAAGACTTTCCAAAAGTGACCCTCCTCCCTCTTATAAAAGGCCCCCACCTCTACCCCCTTACCCCCACCTCTCAAGACCTTGGCTCATCCAAACTCTGAACATATTATCTCTACACATCCCTATATTACTCCTAGAAGCCTCACTTTAGGTATAATTTTTTCTAAGGAAGCCTTTGGCTCAAATAAAAAAGAGTTACTCGATTTAGAGGTAATGTCTTCTATCGAGTTTCTTCCTTCTATTTTCCTTCTTCACTCACCAATATCTTCTTATTATTTGATCCCATAATAAAACCAGTATCCTAAATATACCGGGATATTTTTATGATAAGGATTCTACCTACACTTACACACACCTCCATCTAATGGTTAAAGAACATACTATTTCTATGGGTGGCGAATTACTGCCTCACGAAATGATGATTGTTCAATATTCTTTTAACACCTTTCATGGTGGCCATTATAATGGCACTATATTTATATATGATATATATATATTATATTTATGTCATCTCTATTCTTCTATATTTTATATTTAAAACATACCTTTATGCTTTGCATGTTGTGCAAATGCGATAATTTCATCTAAGGAAGTGTGGTCTACCACCCCCTCAAGTGACGTGACTCGTTCATGCCAAACATGGAATTTATAAATAATATAATTAATGAACTTATGTTACCTATATAAAATATAGATTATACTGGAATTATAATATATATATGTCTCATTTAGTTTTAATTCCTTTAATATGAAAAAGAAATGAAAGTAGCGTTCATGCGTACGTACGACCTACCGTCTCCATGAACGATGCATTTAATTTTTATCTCCAAATGTCATGTAATAGTATAAAATGAATATATACTGGATATATATGATATTTAAATCATTAACACCATTCTAGAGATGATGTACTTATAACTACATGGGCAATTCTTTTCAAACAAGTTCATTTTTGACTCATGTACCGAACATCGACAAAACGTATGATATGAACTCACATAATTAACTAATTATTATAACATGATAATATGTGATATGAATTTAATAATAAACTTTAAAGGAAGTCCTTAAGCAATTATAAATTGACCAAAGTTTATTATTCTGGAATATAAAGAAATGAACAAGACAAGTCGAACTTGAGGTAAGGGACTTCGTCTCAATATCCTTTCGTTGAGGAATACTTCAATTTATATATGACCTTATTTTATTAGTTGTATAATAAACACTTTTTACTTTTAATTTCATTCAAAAGGAATATTTTTACATGAATCATTTTACTAAATGAAAAAATGGAATGTTTTTGTCTTACGTATGCGGAGACAACGACTTCTCCGCCGCCGTGACCATTATTTGAGTTTCGGCTTCCTCTACAAGACATAACTTTTTTTAAATGAAAAATAAATACCATGTTTTACTTTATTTTGGTATTGAAAATCGTTTTGATAATGTTTTTATTATATCAATGTGTTGTATTGATATCTTGTGATTGAAATGTGGAAATTTTATGTTTCCTTTATGCATGTTTTATGTGATACAATTATGTTATGGTTCTTGGGCATTGTTTATGAAGATAGGTGGTTACGTGATAAAATAAGGGAAGGTGAGCTTGAGATAGCTCTCCAATGCATTGGGTAATGCGAAGGAGTTAAACTCTAAGGTTTCTCTGAAGATATTTAGGGAATATACTGTGATGGGTATTCCAAATGTAACCATGGGGGTTACTCCCTACGTAAGAATGTTATGAATGCCTCATATTACCTTTATGTCTTATGATTTCTATGATTTATTCATAAATCTTATGATTTCATGAGGTATGTTAAAGTGCTTATGTTTTATGAGTAAAGTATGATTTCATTGATTCTTATGTATACATAGACTAATGTTTTCTTTCCGTATTTTTTTATATCCTTTATTGAGCTTTTTATGCTTATCCCAAGTTTTGAAATGTTTTTCATAGGTCAAGGGAAAAGTACATGATGTGATGATAGTGTCGAGGAAGTTTCAAGAAATAATCCATGTTTTATTTTAAATATTTTTTCTTTGATGGAAAAAAATGAATACTGTCTTTGATGTAACCACCTTATTTAAATGTGGAATGTAATGCATGATTTATGATCTAATTCTCTAAAACTCTAAACCTAAAAAGATCCTCAATGTGTATTCTTGAAATAACTCAAGATTAAGTAATTTTTAAGGCTGGTTCCTTATAATACTTTTGCCTATGGGCCTTGTAAGGGTTCCACCTCACCCCTTGAAAGGTGGATTATCAAAATCAATAGAAAATGAAGGCCTTCAGGCCATTGGAGGTAGTTGATTCATAGATAAAGGTAATTTTAATAAATTATTCCTCAATTGAATTTCATTATTTAATTAAATTATTTAACACCCCATGATTTTATGGTACAATATATTTTTAATGAAATTCAATAGCTTGCGTTGCATGCAACACCAAGTTTGAGCACAACATGATCTATCAAACTAGCCATTTAAAAAGGGGTTATGAATACTACTAATAACATTATGCAATTTATAAATTTTATTTTTACAAATAGACTTTATTTTTGAATTCAAAATATCAAAATTATATTAGGGTGAATTTTTGGTATTTTTCTATAAAGTTTAAATTTTTGATGAATAGTGAAAACTACTACATTGTTGTTAAAAACTAAATTTTTCATTTAAATAATTATTTTACTTTAAATTTATTTTAAAGTATAAATAGTTAAATAATACATATATTAATCTAATTTAGGTCATTGGAACCATTTTTATAACAAAATTAGATATAAAAATTTATTGAACTTTTCAACGTCTCTTTTACCCGCGCTCTAACCACATTTGCGGGATTAGCATTAAATGTAATTTTATCGCTTTTGTGAATTGAATTTAGAAAAAAGTAAATACATGGTTGTAATTAATATGATTTTTTTTGATCTAATAGGAACAACTTAATTTTTTGGTGAATAGTAACTTTAGTAAATTTCTATTTATTTACCGTGGTTAAGGGTAAATTAGGTAATTAAAGGTAAAAATAATATTATATTATTTAAAAGTTACCCTAAATATTTTCCTAATTTCATTGGATAAGTAGGTTTCAACCAAAATCAAATTTAGTCCAAAATTATGATCTTTTTAATCCACTTGGGGTAAGAATAAGACTTTTATTATATTTTATTTAAAGATAAGTTAAAAATGTCATACTCATAATTTTAATAACCAAATAATTTTAATATAGGGTTATAAATAAGATACATTCAACTATAAATAATCATTTGAAATATATTAAATTTATATTCATCATGATATTTTATTTTTAATTTTTAGAGAAGAAATAATTTAATTAAAGGCTTGTATAATAATGAAGTAGTAATTGATTTATTAAAGGAAGAATCAATTAAATGATATTAATAGTATTAAAATAAATATAACATGTAATATTTGATTCCATACATGATTTTTTGGATGACTTTGATATGTTAGGGATGATTTAATGTAGTTTTTTAAGGAATTGAGTTGTTATGATTTAAAAAAAATCAAGTAATAAATAGGATCAAAATTGACAGAAATGAGTTTTTAAAATAAATAATATTTTATTAAATGATATAAAATTCATAAAAATATATATTTCAGTAAACTAACTAGGATAATTTTAAATATGTCATAAATGATCCATTTGGGTTTTTTTGGCATTTTATAGTAACTATATTAACTATATATTGTAAAATAAAAGTTGTTATATTCCAAATAACTCACTTTGGATCTATTTAAAATCAAAAATCAATTTATATTAAATTAATAGTTTTAGAGTTTCCTAAAGTGCCCCTACCATCTCTTATAAAAGGTCACTTCTCCTTCTCATTTATTCACACCTATAAATCCATTTGGAATGGACAAACCCTACCCATTTCTCCTCCCAAATTCCCTCACTTCATCCTAGAGGCCATACTTTGGGTACAAAGTCAATATAAGGAGTCCTTTTGAGAAAATAAAAAGGATACACTCGAATAAGAGGTAATTGTTTTACCAACTCTTTAGAAGTTATTTTCTTCTTCTACTTCCTTATCACACCTGTGTTTTTAAATTCAATTTTGGTCCTAATTTAGGCTTGGTATTCAGTTCTTTTCTCGAGAATTAGGTGTGGCAGGTTTGAATTTTTGGGGTATTTAGTCCTTATATTCTTGGTATAGCTCCCCTCCTTTGTTTTCCCTTTGAGTTTTGGTGAAAATGGGTGTTTTTGGGGTGGGTAGGCCCTAGGGCACGATTGGAACACTATTAGTGTAACTGTGTGCCTCGGTCCAGGTAATTGTGCAAAAGATCTTGGGTCAGACAGTAGCTACCGCACAACTACCACACATTTTTTCATACCATGTGGGTTGCTCATGCAGTAGTACTACTTCTCAACAATGGTGGTCACATGGTATCTGCAAATTTGGACAAACCATGCAGACTAACCATGCAGCTTGTCTAGGTCATCGAAAAAAATTCTCTCTCCCTGATTTTTATACCAAAACTCACCCATACCTCTCTAATTCTGGATCCTAATCCATTGATGTATCCTCACCTCTCTTGGATCCTATAGGCATCCATTTTTGGGAGTTTTTGGTAGGGTTTCTCATCAGGATCATCATATAAGTCCTCTCTCCCTTGGATTCTTCCTTCTTTCTAGGTTTTTCTTCTAGTTTATTGGGGTTCCCTCTATCCCATGGCTAGGGTCCCAATTTTTAGGTTTGAAACCTAAAATTTTCGGTTTGATCTTGATGTTTTAGGTTATATCTAAATTCTCTTAGGTGTGATTGAGGTGAGATTGAGATTTCGCACTAGATTCTAGAAGTTTCTTCATCATTTGAGGTAGGATCCCTTTACAACTCTCCTTTAAAGTTAAGTTTTCATTGACTGCTTGATTTTCAAACCTCTCTTAACTATAAAATAGTGATGTTTAATTCTTTTAATGATTTTACATGATAAGTAAAATGTTTTTATTAATCATTTAGTATGTGTGATATGGACTTGATGGGTTTTGCACACCATGTTCTTGTTAAATTTCTCAGTTGGACCTTCAAAGTAGTTTGTGATTCTTAAAGTCATGGTTTGGTTTTACAAATTATAGTGTGTTATTAAAAATTCTTATTGGTGTTTTCAAAAAGGGATTTATAATTTTTTTTGGTATAGAAGATGATTTGTGTGAAGTTTTTTACAAAATGTTTAAAGTGTGGAAATGACATGACGTCCATTTGGCATTTTTATTAAATGGTTCAATTTGGAAGAAATTCATAGGGGTGAGTCACTTTCCTTTTTGGTTGAATATGATATGGGAGTTTTCTTAGTATGAGGCCACCCTTATATGATAATTGCTTTAAGGGAAGGGAATACCCATGAGGTGGCTGGGGTGGTGCCGATTTGTGTGATAGGTATTATGGCATGTTTATATGGCTTGTTGCTTGATTTTTTGTGGGACACCCCATTTTTAACATAGCATGGGAAATCGGTATAACAGAGAAGAATTATGAGAAAGATTTCCGCACTAGTAGGTCACGTACTGACTAGTGGCCTATAGTAGGTGGATATAGTTGGGTTTATTACTATGGGATTGGGCCCCTTGGTCTATCCTGAGCTGGGGTTGCTGTGTATTTGGGAATTTTTATTTCATTGTGTGTGGAATGAAACTAGGTATGGGGTCACATGT
The DNA here is from genome assembly GCA_963277665.1 of Viscum album. Classification (NCBI taxonomy): domain Eukaryota; kingdom Viridiplantae; phylum Streptophyta; class Magnoliopsida; order Santalales; family Viscaceae; genus Viscum; species Viscum album. The sequence goes on along the minus strand of OY728122.1, from coordinate 1,297,919,099 downwards.
ATTGGTATGTTCTGGTTCTTCTATAAGTTCCTAGGTTTTCCTATGTTACTCCGACACTAGTATCGTTAGTGCCATTACCCTCGTTGTGTGGAATCATGAACCTTATAATTGGTTTTTTGTGTTATCCTAGAAAATTGTGAGTGTGTTGTTTTGTTAAAAGTGTTTCAAATAATATGTTTTGAAAGAGAAAATATTTTCCCTTTCCCTTTCTCTATTATAAAAAAATGAGTGCTTCCTATTTGGTTCCCTTTTACCCCTCTCCCCTTGATCCTTGTATTAAATCATGGGGGAAATAGATTGTAATTATTATTTTTAAAATGTAATGTGTGGAAAAACCTATGTTTATATATTTTACTTCAAACCTATTAATCAATGTTTCTTTTTTTAAAGAATTTTCATTGGGAATAGAATTATTTGGGCTTACCTACTGAGTGTTAATACTCACACCTATAGTTTTCTCTTGTTTTTTGTTTTTTATGTAAGTTTCAAATCAAGTTCAATCACCTTGGGTGATAGTTAGTTGTGGATTTAAGAGTGACCCTTCGGGTCAAATGGTGGTCTCTTAGGCCTCAAGTTCAGTGTGGTTATTCTGGTATTGTTTTTTGTTCAGTTTTTTGTTTCTTTATTTGTAAACGTAAAGAATGTGAGGTTTGGAAATCATATTTATTTTTGGATGATATATTGTTATTATACTTTTGCTTATTTATTATTAGGATAAATCATTTCTAGTGTCACTTTTTTTATGCACTTGTCCCTTGTTTCTAGCCAAGGAGAATTGGGAACAGCTCTCGGGCCTTTCCATAGATCGACTTGGGTGACCGGTTTGGGGTCAACACGAGTTGGTTCATGACAAAATGGTATCAGAGGAGGTTGTCTCTTTTGAGGATATTTATTTTTAGATCACCCATTATTATTTGGGGATGTCACGGTAGACATAGTAGGATTTTCAGGGCTTGAGGTGTAGGAATGGGAAGGACGCCATAGACCCTTACTTGTTCCGAACCTCATGTTACCATGGGATGTTCAGTTTTGTTGGCGTCCTTTAGTTCTTGTGGATTTTTTATTATTGGAAAATGAAGAGGGAGTTGGGAAAGTGGCCTCCATGATCTCGTAGGGCCTAAAAATACATGTTGATCTGGGGACAAGGTCCTAAGGAACTCCTCGTGAAGATGGTGGGATTGACATATGGATGCCAACCATATAGCCAAGTCACCCATCGACACTAGTTTCCCCTTTGTGAATCATTTGTCTCTTTCTAAATTATGGTAATTGTTGTGAAAAGTTATATTTTGGAATTGTAAAAAGATGAATTTAAAATGGTAATGGATTTGTTTAGGAAAGTGGAAAATGGATTTTCATAACTTATTTCAAGGATGGTTTGGAAAATTCGGTTTTTCATAAAATGAATTTCTAGGGTAAAACAGAAATGGTTTAATGGGATGAGTTGAACTATTGAAAAATTATTTGATTTGGGAAAATTGGTATTTGGAAATGGTTTTGTATGAGATGAGATGTTTTGAAAAATAAAGGTGTGGAGTTCAGAAATGGTTTTGATGTGGTGTTTGGTGAATCTTTGGGAAGTTTTCTAAAATTATGAGATGAGTAAAATGTTTATGGTTTGATATGTAAATATTGGACATAGGTTTTCAATTGAATGGTTGGAATTTTTTCAAAAAAGTTTTGTGAGTTTTGAATTGTGTTTTGGGTTTTTTGGTTAGAAGTTTTGAAAAGATGATTTATGGGATTTGGAAAGGAAGTGTGAATTGAGCGTTTTTCCCTCAAAAGTGTTTTTATCTTTGGTGTTTATGTGAGGGAACACATTCACATATAAGTGTTTGAAAGTGGTTGTGTTATTGGTATGGAACAATAATATACATGGGTGAGGCCCATGAGATGCCATTAGTGGGTGTTAAATTATTCAAGATTGTTCCCCTTTTCAAAATTGTTTTGAAGGAACATTTGATGTTTTGATAGCTTGTAGTGGTGTGTTGTGTCCCTTGTGTTTGGGGAATGATGTTTATTTTGTGATGTTTGAAATAGAGGATCCTTGTTTTTGGATTGGTTTTGATCGAGTTCCTTGTTTCCTTGTTCTTAGTTTCCTCCCCTACAAAGATTTGATGGATGATCACGGTGAAGCTTCATGTGGTGCACCATTAGAAAACACTCCGATCGATAAACTCATAGACTATGTTATGGAATTCTAGATGTTGAATCCTCCTATATTTTATGGTTAAGAAGATCCTCTTGATGAGGAAGAGTGGATGCAGAGGATCGAGAGGGAATTCTGTTTCCTTGAGCTTCTCGAGTCATTGAAGTTATAGTTTTCTACCTTTATACTCAAAGGTCAAACTTGGAAATGGTGGAAGTATGTGTCTCAAAGAAATACTTGATAAGATCTCACCTGGGAGTTCTTCAAGTCTTCATTCATCCAACAATATTTCTATGAGATAAAGAAGGTAAGGAAGAGGATGGAGATGTTCAGTCTTCAGAAAGGTGTTGGATTGGTGTTGGAATTCTATCATTTCTTCTTAGACCTGGTTTTGTATGATCCAGGGTATGTGGAAAACAATCTGATGAAAGATTGAAATTTTGAGTTTGGGCTCTATTATGAGCTACAGTCAAAGGTGGCAGAGCACAATTTAACCATTTTCTTCGATGTGGTGAGGCAAGCCTTTCAGTCCGAAGATGAGTTACCAGGAGGGCTTGAAATTGAAGATCTTCCTTTGGTTTTGGGAGTGGTGAAGGGTACTCTAATAAGAAGAATAGGAAGAATCCTGATGCTAGTGGTGCTGGTAGGGGAATTTAGATGCCTATGAACCTCTCATCAACCTCTACAGGGCCTAATGCTGTGATGTTCCATCATTGTAGAAAGAGCAATCATAAGAGGCCATCATTCTGGAATTATCCAAAACCCTACCACACCTGTGGATTCTTGTGTCACTTGAAGTGGTTCTGTCAGGGTGTTTCCATGAAGCGCCATGAATCCATACCCAACTCTTCAAAGGTCACCCCATCCCGTTCGTGGGAGTAGGGTGATGTTTGAGATCAGTTTGGGGTTCTCTCTATGTAACATTCTTTGTATGTAATAGCTATGTTTGGTGGAGTTTTGTGGTGTTCCTTTCTCACTCAGTTGTAATAATGGATGTTTTCAAACCCTTGAAAGCATCTATTTCAATGGAAGTTCTTTTTGTGAATTTTTGATTAGTGTGTTCTGTTTTTGGGTTCCTAATTCCTGACTATGAGGAAGGATATTCTTTGATCATCAGAGCTCTATCCATATGTCTCAAAGTAAATCTAGAACGTAGTCAAGAGAGCCCCATCAGTGTGGAAAGGCTTTCGTCTAAGTTCTATTCTCAGCATGTAAGATGGAGACAATTTAAGCCTCTAGTGTAGCTATTCCATTTTAATTGGTTCTATTTGGTGGAGAGTGGAGTGGGAACCACATTTCCATGTTGTAATCCATTTGGGTGTAAGATTTTATGCTAGTGATAAGGAGGTGTAGTCGTCTCGTTCCTTTAGAATCCCAATGGCTGCGTCTCACTGGTTATAGGCCTCTATTCCCCTTTTATGTCCTATTGGTGAGAATATAGTATTGAGTGGTTTGTGGTTGTTTGGGGATGTGAAGTTGTTGGCTGTGGTTTTGATGCTTCATTAGTTGGGATCTTCCCTCCCCTTCCCTTATGGAAGGGATTTTTGGTCAGTGTGAAAATTTCTTGATATTTTTTAATCTTACTAGTCCTTATGGTGGGGAGACCCACCGTGGGTCTCATTAAAGTTTCTTTAGGAATGGAAGTTATTTAATCATATTTATTATGGTGGGGAGTCCATTTGGGCCTCCCCATATTGGAACTCTAGTTTATCTTCAATGTTAGTTTGTTTCTAAGAGTGGACTGTCTGATTGGGTATCCCATGTCAGTATCTTTGGTTCACGCTGGTATCGGTTGGGTGATCAGTGGTCTCTTACGGATCCACTTGATTCTGAGTTCCTTCTTTGAGTAATTATTGGGTTTTGGGTGTTCCCAACAGTTTCATTGAAGTAAGGTTATAGAGGTATTAATTAGGTGTGCTTTGAAATCATTAGTTTGGTTGTTTTTGTTGAATGGTTTGAGTTTTTCTTATTGAAGTCTAAGGTGTTCATGTTTTGAGGATGGTTTTTTCATTGTGAAAGTTTTGTGTCTTTTGGATCAATCAAATGGAGATGTTTAAGATTTTAGGGGAAGGTGGCACATAGCGAGGGGTCCATTTGGTATCTTGAGTTCTTCTTGTTAGACATTTATTTCTAATAGTGTTTTTATGATATCTTCAGTTTTCATTCCTTGGTAATCTCCTAGAGTTGTATAGGAGTGATGACTTCTGCTTTCGGTTCAAGCTTTGGCCTGACTTTATAGGGGAAGAAAGCATTATGGTGGGGAGAATTGTCACACCCAGGTTTTTGAATTCAGTTTTGGTCCCGATTTGGGATTGGTATTTAGTTATTTACTTGGGAACTAGGTGTTATGTAAGAACCTGGATCTTCGTTTTAGGTACGCTTTTCCTTGTTTTGGAGTTTTTAAGAAAAATGGAGTTTCTGGAAAATTTTGAAGTACACGCCGTGTACTCTTCTCCAGCTCGAAGCCGTGTGCTGGCCGTGCCTGGGCCACACACATGGTGTGTAGGGGTGACGTGGAGGCCGATTTTGGCAGAGTACGGAAAAACCCACTACACGCCGTGTACTTTAAAAATACACGCCGTGTACTTTTTTTTTCACTAAACAGACCGGGGTCACACCTAATCGCGATAATCATCTTCTTCTAGGTCTGGTTCGTCCAAGAGTGACCCGTACGACCGGATCTTCCCCAAGCCCCCTCTTATCTCTCCGTTCTCCGATTCGAGTACGGTTGATTGTGTTGGAAGCACAGCGGTGAGTTCTTCCTTCTACTTGAGCCTTGTTTTCCAATTATTCCTCTTTCTCAAGTTATCTAAGGTTGAACGTTTTGTGCGTTTTCTCATATCTATGACGTTCTAGGGAGAATCAGTTGTCGTGGATCAAGTATATCGATCTCCTAGGATCGAGGTAGGTGGTTTGTGACTTACTGTTCAAATTCTCTGAGTTTTATATGCAAATTTCACCAATACCCGTGAACGGGGTATTGCGTGTTTACCTTTTTTCCCTTGTCGTTTTCTTGCCTTGATTTTATGCTGGTTTAGAGGTAAATTGACCATGTTAGAGGATAATTTGTTGTGCTTGGATGTATTTTCCCTTGCTTTGTTCTGTTTATGACCTTTGGGTCTCATTTGCCTTTGGTTGTTACACCTGTTTCCATGCCTTGCAGTTATAGGTTGAAGTGAAACTGATGACATGCTTGTTGCCTTGTAGACTGTCTAGCTAAGTAGATCTATAGGTGTACTTTGGTTAGCCAAGTAGCTCTATAGGTTTACTTTGTCCTTATAGAATTATTATGCAGTGACTGGCACGAGGCTGAGAGAACCTGGTGCTATAGACTATAAGGGATAGACCGAGTGAGCTTCCCAGAGAGTCTTAGATATTACAGAATACAGAGGGGATGGACCGAGTGATCTCCCAAAGAGTCTTGGATTTTATAGACTACAGGTGGGTAGACCTAGTGAGCTTCCTCATAGAGTCTTACCTTGTTTGAATCTCTTCAAGAACCTTCCCAAGCTGGAGGAGGAATTGACCGATTGAGCTTCCTCAGAGAGTCTGTGGTATACCTGAGGCTATAGGAGGAATTGACCGAGATATCTTCCTCAGAGAGTATCTAGACCTTGGGGATAAGAGGGTTATACCGCGTGATCTTCCTAAAGAGAGTCCCTTACTACCCTAGACTATAAGGGGAATTGACCGAGTGAGCTTCCCTAGAGAGTCTCATAAATTCATATGACCAAGCAAGAGGGGTTAGGCTGAGTGCACTGCCCAGAGGGTTATGGTACTTCTTGGATATGACCAGAGGGGATGGATGCGAGTACTTCCTAGAGGGTTTCTGGTTTATTATCTGTTTGTTTCACTACTGTTGTTTGGTTGTGGATTGATTGCTGCTATGTATCATCCTGTTTTACCGCTTACTGTTTATTGCCTACTACTTGCTGTTGCTGTTTACTGCTTATTGTACTTTTACCTGCCATATACTCACTGACTATTAGGCACAGATCTTTTGGTGAATTCCTACTGGGATTTTATCTCACACCCTATTTTGGCCATACTTTTGGTCCCAAGCAGACTATGTTGTTGTAGGTATAGACAAGGGCAAGCGCCCTACGACTTATGGAACTTGATTGCTTGGAGTAGGAGAGCATGAGACCAAGCTTTGGCTTGCGATGCTGAGGATCTATTTAATTTTATTTTGTACTTGTTTTAGTACTGTAGTGTTTTCTAGCATTGTGACTTGTTTGGCTGCTTTCCTAGTTATGTATCATGCATCATTTCATATATAAATATGTGCTCCAGTTTGTTGATTTAGTCTTCTGCTGTTATACTGTTGGTTATTACTAATTCCGCTATTGCATGTTTACTTTTCTTCCACTGTGTACTCTTCCAATGAGGAAATAGTTTCCCCACTATCACACCCAAGGCCCTCGCTGCTAGTTGGTAGCCTCTAGTGTTTGGGGAAATGCGCTTGAGTCCATGTGACCAACCGGGTATGGGGTGCCTCTGGGTGGATTCCAGAACCAGGACATTACAAAGTGGTATTAGAGGGATTATTTTCTCTTGCATTACTATTTGGAGACTTATCCAGGGATAGGACGGATTCGGTACTTGGTAATAAGTTGTGCCTGGGAGTAGCTAACCCGTGTACATGGAAAAGCCATACTACCTCGTTTACTGCAGTTTTCTGGTTTTGAGAGTTTATGGTTGATACAATTTCACCTAGAGTGATTCACAGGCTTTGTATTGTTATTGTTTTGATATTATGGTTCTATTTCTGTCGCAACCCGATGAGATGAGGGTATTCCATCTCAGGCATCATATAGGAACTTGTAGAAATCACACACCATGCATTCTTTCCATTCCATTTAGGGTGTATTAGCGATTTAATGCTGTTGTGATAGACGTTCTGTAGATTATGCATGCTGTTGTGATAGATGCTTGATAGAATCTCTGTTGCTTGTTAGAGAATTGTTTGTATTGTACTTGTTTAAATGAACACCAAATTTTTATTCTTGAGGTGTTATGGGCCCTCTTGAATCGGAAATTGGTGGATCATGATCCTGTTTTCTCTTGTACATGACTTTAGGGGATGACAAGCTTTGATTTGCAGGGAGTATGGGCCCTCACAGATAGGAATTTGGCACCTCTTTGCTTTGTTTTCCATGTTTCTGGGCTTCTGTGCAATTTCTGAGCTACTGCCCAGAAAAACCCAGAATACACGACGTGTACTTTCTGGTTACACGCCGTGTAGTTTTTAGGTCATGTTACAGACTGTGTGTGCAGGAACAAGATGTTGTGAAAATAATGTCAGGAGCACGCCATGTACGGTATGTACACGCTCTGTAGTATAGATCCTTGTACCTGGACGTGTCACTAACAACACGGGTCGGGGAATCTCGAGTAGAACATGCCGCGTTGTAAGGGAACATGCCGTGTAGTCTTTCCCAGGTACCCGGCCATGTCACGAACAACACGAGATGGTGTCACCCTCTCCTACACACGCCGTGTTTGTTTGGAACACGCCGTGTAAGGGCTAGCCATGTAGACGGCCATGTAACTAACAACACGGGCCGCCGAGTCGGTGTCTAGTACATGCCGTGTCCCTAGGGAACCACTGTGTAGTCTGAGGTTAGTTTGAACCGTGTGAGTTAGCCGTGTAAGGAGACTCAGGCAGGGGAATAGTTTTAAAGTACATGCCGTGTGTTGGGTCAAAATGCCGTGTAGTTTGAGGTGTTACATGACCTGTAGGGCAGGGGTACATGTCCATGTCAGTGGCCTAATAAGACACGCCGTGTAGTTTTTATACACGCCATGTAGTCATGTTTTGTAAACTTGTTTGTTTTTCTTCCCCTGTTCCTATTTTGTACTCTTGTGTTCTCTATCCTTGTTTTTCTAATCTAAGGTATACTTTTGATCTTTTAGAGCTATGCGTCCGAGACATCCTCCGGTTGTACGTCTGTCTTCAGGCAGTGATCAGACGCCAAATATGGCTGATCAGGGACTTCCTGCCAATCCCTCAGTTGAGCCAGCCTTGGCACCGGCTATCATACCCATTGCAGGCGCCGAGGTGCAATTCAGGGAGGACTTCCTGAGGATGATGAAGACCTTCCCGGGAGTGCCGCCTCCTGCCCCGTCAATGGTTGAGTTGACGTGGGTTTTCCAGCAGAAGCATCCTCCTACTTTTTTAGGGGATGGAGGACCCCAGGCTGCAGATTCATGGATATAGGCCACACTAACCATCTTTGAGCACCTAGAGATCCCTCCGTAGAAAAGGGTAAAGCTGACTACTTACATGCTCCGGGACACCGCCAAGAGGTGGTGGGAGGTGATCTCACGGTCAGGGCGTCAGCAGGATATGTCTTGGGATGAGTTTCGACGCACCTTCTATGACTAATTCTATCCAGAGACCCTGAGGGCCAATCAAGCCCGGGATTTTATGAGCCTGTAGTAGGGTACTCTCTCTGTTATGGAGTACTCATATCGTTTCACTGAGCTGCAATGTTTCACACTGATCCCAGCAGGTGATGAGTTGTTCCTTGCTAGGAAGTTTGAGGATGGTCTCAGGCAGGAGATCCGTTCCCAGATGAATATCTTCCAGTTGACTTCTATATCCTCCATCATCAACCAGACGCTGATCACTGAGCACAATTTGAGAGATTCTGGAGTAGTGAGCCAGGGCGGTTCGATATCCAAAGCTGGTGTTCCTCCTACGGACAGTAGGAAGCATCTCCAAGAGTCTTCTAGAGGAGATCGAGGTTCACGGGATGCGTCTTCTGGCAGCCAGGTTGTATGCTACCAGTGTGGTAGGAGTGGTCATACTAGGCCTCAGTGCCAGAGGGATCTGATGGAGTGCCGGTCTTACGGAAATATGGGCCATCTTCAGCGTTTCTGTCACATCTTCTCACCTTCAGCTGGTGGTAGGGGTTCCTCTATGACCCCGCATTCTGGAGATGCTTCACCAGTTTCTCACCAGTCAGGGAACTGGAGTTCTTCTGGCCATTCAGGCCAAGGTGGAGGTCGCGGCCGTGGTGGTCAGTCACCAGTTCATCAGCGACAGCAGAGTGGATCAGCTCAGAGCGGTCAGCCAAGGGCGTAGGGCCACGGTGCAGGCCAGTCTTTCACTGTGGGGCAGACCTATCAGGATCAAGATCCTGACCCTTCTACAGTTCGAGGTACAATCTTAGTAGCCTCAGTTTTATCTTCAGTTCTTTTCGATACTGGTGCTTCCCATAGATTTATCTCTGTTGCTATCGTGGAGAGACTTGGGCTCTGTATCTTTTCGTCTACCGACTTGTTGAATCTTGACACACCTTTGGGAACGAGGACAACTAGCATACGTCAGTGCAGAGAGTGCCCTCTTGAGGTTGCGAGGTGTCTTTTCTTATGGGACCTCTATGTCCTAGAGATGACGGGATATGATGTCATTCTCGGTATGGACTGGTTGGTTCCCTTCCAGGCAGTCGTTGATTGCTATCACTGCAGGGTGAGTTTCATATCACCAGTGGGTGAATCTTTTCTTCATAGAGGCGAGTGGGATGTACAGGCAAGTGGAGCTGGACCAGAGCATCATGGGTTAGGGGAAGTTACAGCCTAGATTTCCAATCTTTATCTGGATGACCAGGGGACTTCAAAGTTAGACTTTCCTCCAGTGGTGGATCGTTTCAGGGATGTCTTCCCAGAAGACTTTTCAGGTTTACCTCCAGAGCATGAGGTAGACTTCTCGATTGAGCTCGTGCCAGGAGAGGCACCGGTGTCCATTCCTCCTTATAGGATGGAGACACCTGAGTTGCAGGAGCTCAAGAAGTAGTTGGAGTAGTTGCAGGCAAAGGGTTTCATCTGACCCAGTACTTCTCCATGGGGTTCGCCTATCCTGTTTGCGAAGAAGGCAGACGGTACCCTTTGGCTTTGTGTGGATTATCGGAAGCTGAACCAGTTGATGGTCAAGAACTGATATCCCTTGCCGAGGATCGATGACCTCTTTGATCAGCTTCGAGGAGCCCGGGTGTTCTCGAAGATTGATTTGAGGTCTGGTTATCATCAGTTGTGCGTTAGACCATCAGATATACCTCTGAAAGATTTCAGGAGCAGGTATAGTCTTTACGAGTATACCTTCATGCCGTTCGGTCTTACAAACGTGCCTGTAGTCTTCCTGGCACTGATGAACCGAGTGTTCCATCTGTACTTATAATCTGTTGTCATGGTCTTCTTGGACGATATCTTGGTGTACTCTCACACTCGACACGACCATGCCACACATCTTGAGATCGTTCTGAGCACACTGAGAGAGCATCGGCTGTATGCTAAAATCTCAAAGTGCCACTTTTGGATGGATTAGATTCACTTCCTGGGTTATGTTATCTCAGAGACAGGAGTGTTAGTGGACCTAGAGAAGGTGAGAGATGTAGTTTCCTGGGAGAAGCCGAAGAACATCTTTGAGGTGCAGAGTTTCCTAGGGATGGTTGGGTACTACAGACGCTTCATTCAGGACTTCTTGTGCCTAGCATCACCATTGATAGGTCTGAACAAGAAGGGGGTGAAGTTTTTATGGTCAGATTCTTGTGAGTCAGCCTTTCAGGAGCTGAAAGGGAGGTTGACGTCAGCACCGATACTAGTCTTTCCGGAGACGGGCAAGGGCTACACTGTTTACTATGATGATTTGGGTATCGGGCTAGGAGCTATGCTTATGCAGGGAGATGGGGTCATTGCATATGGGTCTTGGCAGTTGAGGCCACACGAGAGGAATTACCCTACGCATGATATGGAGTTGGCAGCAGTTGTTCATGCCTTACACTGTTGGAGACACTATCTTCTAGGAGAGCACTTTATGGTTTTCACCGACCACAAGAGTCTCAAGTATATCTTCACTCAGCGTGATCTGAATCCGAGACAACACAGGTGGGTCTAGTATCTTCAGTACTTTGAATTCGAGCTCACCTATACACCGGGAAAGGGCAATGTAGTGGCAGATACGTTTAGCAGACGAACCCAGATTTAGGCAGTTAAGGAGGCCAGTAGTGAGTGGCAGCTTATGGCTCTATTCTCTAAGATTCATCTGGAGGTGCACGACAGGTAGGGATAGGCTTTCCTTTCATCTGTGGCTGTTATATCTACACTTCTTGATCAGGTAAGAATGAGGAAGCTATCAGATTCAGAGGCCTTAGTCTTGAGGGATAGTGTGTCAGGAGGGGACCCTCTTCCTGGATGGACAGTGGGCGAGGATGAGATCTTGTATTTCCAGGGACGTGTATGGGTGCCAGCAGACATACGCGAGGAGCTGATGTGGGATTTCCATTCCTCAGTATGGGCAGTACATCCTGGCATCACCAAGATGTATTAGGATCTTCATCACCAGTACTGGTGGATAGGTATGAAGAGAGATGTTGCTGGTTTTGTCATGAGATGTTCTACTTGTTAGCAGGTGAAAGCAGAGCATCAGCGACCAGTAGGGATTTTACAGCAGTTACTCATTCTGGAGTGGAAGTGGAACGATGTCGCGATGGACTTAATGACTGGGTTTCCGAGGTCACCTTGGGGAAGTAATGCTGTTTGGGTTGTCGTCGACATACTGACGGAGGTTTCAAACTTCTTACCAATCAAGGAAACCTTCAGTGTTTATGATCTGGGATGACTGTACATCCAAGAGATTGTACGTCTACAAGGATTTCCACACTCCATTTTTTCAGACAGAGATGCATACTTTACCTCTCGGTTCTGGTAGGGACTTTAGAAGGCTTGGGGTACACAAGTACTTTTGAATACAGCATACTATCCCCAGACTGATGGCCAGTCTGAACGCACGATCCAGGTGCTTGAGGATATGCTCCGAGCTTGCATTCTAGACTTCGGCAATTCTTGGGAGAAGCATATACCTCTTGTGGAGTTTTCCTACAAAAACAGTTTTTAGGCAACCATTCAGATGGAACCATACGAGGCTCTGTACGGTAGGCCATGCCGATCACCCTTATGCTGACTGGAGGAAGGAGAGGCAGCTTTGCTAGGAACTCGTCTTGTTCCGGAGACCTCAGAGCAGATAGAGTTGATTCAGAAGAGGATGGCTACAACACAGTCTCGACAGAAGTCTTATGCTGATCAGTGGAGGCGACCTCTGGAGTTCGAGGTCGGTGATCAGGTTTTCCCACATGTCGCACAGAGGTTGGGACACAAGAGGATTTGGAGACAGGGTAAGCTTTCACCGTGGTACGTCGGGACATTTGAGGTTTTGGAGAGATTTGGGCCGGTTGCCTATCGGTTGAAGCTACCTCAGAAGTACCTGGCCATGCACGACGTCTTCCATGTCTCTCATCTCCAACGTTACTTTTCAGACCCATCTCATATCTTTCATCCCGAGGAGGTTGAGCTCGAAGCAGATGTGTCGTTTGAAGAGAATCCCATCCGGATTGTCGATCGTAGTACGAAGGTTCTCCGAGGCCGGTCTATTCCTCCGGTACGAGTGCTATGGAAGCACGGGCGATTACAGGACGAGAATTGGGAGAGGGAGGCCGAGGTTCGATCACAGTGGCTGAAACTGTTCAAGGATCCTTCTTCTATTCCCATATAAGGAAATCCAGGGACGAATTTCTTTAAGGGGGGAAGTTTGTAAGAACCCAAATCTTTATTTCAGGTACGATTTTCCTTGTTATAGAGTTTTTAAGAAAAATGGAGTTTCTAGAAAATTTCGAAGTACACACCGTGTACTTTCTGAGTACACACGGTGTACTCTTCTCCAGCTCAAAGCCGTGTTCTGGCCATGCCCAGGCCACACACACGGTGTGTAGGGGTGATGTGGAGGCCGATTTTGGCAGAGTACAGAAAAACCCACTACACACCGTGTAATTTAAAAATACACACCGTGTACTTTTTTTTTTCACTAAACGGACTGGGGTCGCACCTAATCGCGATAATCATCTTCTTCTAGGTCTTGTTCATCCGAGAGCAACCCATACGACCAGATATTCCCCAAGCCCCCGCTTCTCCATCCGTTCTCTGATTCGAGCACGGTCGATTGCGTTGGAAGCGCAGTGGTGAGTTCTTCCTTATGCTTGAGCCTTGTTTTCCAATTCTTCCTCTTTCTCAAGTTATCTAAGGTTGAACGTTTTGTGCGTTTTTTAAGATCTATGACATTCTAGGGAGAATAATTCATCGTGGTTCAAGTATATCGATCTCCTAGGATCGAGGTAGGTGGTTTGTGCCTTACCGTTCAAAGTCTCTGAGTTTTATGTGCAAATTTCACCAATACCCATGGACGGGGTATTGCGTGTTTACCTTTTTTCCCTTGTTGTTTTCCTTCCTTGCTTGTATATTGGTGTAGAGGTAAATTGACCATGTTAGAGGTTAATTTGTTGTGCTTGGATGTATTTGACCTTACTTTGTTCTGTTTACAACCTTTGGGTCTCGTTTTCCTTTGGATGTTACACCTGTTTCCATGCCTTGCGGTTATAGGTTGAAGTGAAACTCATGACATGCTTGTTGCCTTGTAGACCGTCTATCTAAGTAGCTCTATAGGTGTACTTTGGTTAGCCAAGTAGCTCTATAGGTGTACTTTGGACTTATAACATTATTATGCACTAACTAGCACAGGGATGAGAGAACCTGGTGCTATAGACTATAAGGGATAGACCGAGTGAGCTTCCCAGAGAGTCTTAGATATTACAGACTATAGAGGGGATGGACCGAGTGAGCTCCCAGAGAGTCTTGGATTTTATAGACTACAGGAGGGTAGACCGAGTGAGCTTCCTCAGAGAGTCTTACCTTGTTTGAATCTCTTTAATAACCTTCCTAGGCTAGAGGAGGAATTGACCGAGTGAGATTCCTCAGAGAGTATGTGTTATACCTGAGGCTATAGGAGGAATTGACCGAGATAGCTTCCTTAGAGAGTCGCTAGACCTTGGGGCTAAGAGAGTTAGACCGCGTGATCTTCCTCAAGAGAGTCTCTGACTACCCTAGACTATAAGGGGAATTGACCTAGTGAGATTCCCCAGAGAGTCTCATAAATTCGTATGACCAAGCCAGATGGGTTAGGCTGAGTGCACTTCCCAGAGGGTTGTGGTACTTCTTGGATTGGACCAGAGGGGATGGCTACGAGTACTTCCCAGAGGGTTTACAGTTTATTAGCTATTTGTTTCACTGCTGTTGTTTGGTTGTGGATTGATTACTGCTATGTATCATCCTGTTTTACTGCTTACTGTTTATTGCCTACTGCTTGTTGTTGCTGTTTACTGCTTATTTTACTTTTACCTGCCATATACTCACTGAGTGTTAGGCACAGATCTTTGGGTGAATTCCGACTGAGATTTTATCTCACACCCTGTTTGGGCCATGCTTTTGGACCCAAACAAACTATGTTGTTGCAGGTATAGACAAGGGAAAGCTCCCTTTGACTTCTGGAACTTGATTGCTTAGAGCAGGAGAGCATAGGACCAAGCTTTGGCTTGTGATGCTGAGGAGCTGTTTACTTTCCTTTTGTACTTGTTTTAGTGCTATAGTGTTTTCTGGCATTGTGACTTATTTGGATGCTTTTCTAGTTATGTATCATGCATCATTTCATATATACATATGTGCTTCAGTTTGTTGATTTAGTCTTCCGCTGTTATGTTGTTGGTTATTACTGCTTCCGCTATTGCATGTTTACTTTTCTTCCGCTGTGTACTCTTCCAATGATGGCATAGTTTCCCCACTATCACACCCAAGTCCCTCGCTACTAGTTGGCAGCCTCTGGAGTTTGGGGAAATGCTCTTGAGGCCATGTGACCAACTGCGTACAGGGTGCCTCTAGGTGGCTTCCAGAACCGGGACGTTACATGTTACAAGTTTTAATTTTTAGAGTATTTATTCCTTCCATTCTTGGACTATCTCCCCTCCTTTGTTTTCCCTTTGATTTTTGGTAAAAATGGGTGTTTTTGGGGTGGGTAGGCCCTGACTCACAGTTGGTTCATGGTTAGTGTAACCGTGCACCAAGGCCCAAGTAACCGTATGGCATATATTGGGTGAGATAGTATCTACTGCATGACTACAACCCAATTATTCATTCCATGTGGATTTACCATGTGGTAGTTTTACTTCTTGATAGTGGTGGTCTCATGGTATCTACACGGTTTTTCAAACCGTGCGGACTAACCATGCATCTAGTCCAGGTTATTAAAAACATTACTCAGTCCCCGATTTTATACCCTAACACACCCTTACCTCTCCCATTAAGGATCCTCCACCCTATATGCCTCCTCCTCCTCTCTTGGATCCCCTAGGCCTCCATTTTATTTTTCTTTTTTATGTGATTTATCCTCCAGATCATCATGTATTCCTCTTTACCTTGATTTATCCCTTCTTTTTAGAGGTTTCTTCCAGTTTCTTGGGGTTCCCTCTCTCCCACGGCTAGGGTCCCAATTTTTAGGGTTGAAACCTAAAATTTTGGGTTCGATCTTGATGTTTTAGGTTGGATCTAACTTCTCTTGGGTACGGTTTAGGTGCGATTGAGATTTCATACTGAATTAAAGAAGTTTTTTCATCATTTGAGGTTGGATCCCTTTGCACCTCTCCTTTAAAGTTAAGATTTCACTGATTGCTTATTTTTTTAACCTCTCTTAACTATTAAATAGTGATGATTCATGCTTAGAATATTTTTCCATGAGAAATAACACGTTTTTCTTAATTTTTTAGCATGTGTGATATGGACATGGTGGGTTTCTCATGCCATACACTTCTTAAATTACCCGTTTGGTTCTTCTAAATAGTTTGTGATTCTTAAAGGCATGGTTTGGTTTTATAAATGATAGTGTGTTATTCAAAATGGTGATTAGTGTTTCCAAAAAGGGATTTCTATTTTTTTTGGTATAGAAGATGGTTTGTGTGAAGTTGTTTACAAAAGTTTTAATTTGTGGAAATGACATGAGGCCCATTTGGAATTTTTATTAAATGTTTTCATTTGGAAAAACTTCCTAGGGGTGAGTCACTTGCCTTGTTTATTTACTATTATATGGGAATCTCCTCAGTATGGGACCTCCCTTATGTGATAATTTCTTTAAGTCAAGGGTCTACCCATGGGTGGTTGGGGTGGTGCGGGTTTGTGTGATTGGTATGGTGGAATGTTTATATGGATTGTTGCTTGATTTTGTGTGGTACACCCATTTTTTAACATAACATGGGAACCTAGCATTGAAAAGATGAATTTGGAGAATTATTGCTGCACTGGTAGGTCATGTACTGACTAGTGACCCATAATAGGTAGATATAGTTGGGTTTATTACTATGGGATTGGCCCCCTCGGTCTGTCTTGAGTTAGGGTGGCTGGGAATTTGGGAATTTCAATTTCATTATTTGTGCAATGATACTGGGGATGTATTCACATGTATTGGTATGTTCTAGTTCTCCTCTATATTCCTAGGTTTTGCTGTGTTAATGCAACACTAGTACCGTTAGTGCCATTTCCCTTGTTGTGTGTAATCATTAACCTTATTCTTGGTTTTGGTGTTATCCTGGAAAATTGTGAATGCGTGATTTTATTAAAAAGGTTTCAAAGAATATGTTTTGAAAGATAAAATATATTCCCTTTCCTTTTCTCTATTATAAAAAAATGAGTACTTCCTATTTGGTTCCCTTTCCCCCCCTCCCCTTGAGCCTTGTTTTAAATCATGATTGAAATGGAATGTGATTGTTTATTTTAAAATGTAAAGTGTGAAAAAACCTATGTTTATATATTTTATTTCAAACCTATTAATCAATGTTTCTTTATTTAAATAATGTGCATTAATAATATAATGATTCGAGCTTACCTACTGAGTTGTAATACTCATGCCTATAGTTTTATCTTATTTTTAGTTTCTACTACAGGTTTCATCTCAAGTTCAATAACCTTGTGTGATATTTAGTTATGGATTTGAGAGTGATACTTGGGGTCACATGGAGGTGTCTTGGGTCTTAGGTTCAGTATGGTTATTCTGGTATTTTTTATTATTTAGTTTTTTATTTATTTAGTTATAAATGTAAAGAATGTAAAGTTTGGAAATCATATTTATTTTGGGACCCTCTATTGTTATTATAATGATTTTTTTATTTATTATTGGGAGAAATTGTTCCCAGTGTCACTCTATTTATTCCCTTAGCGCTTTTCACCAGCTCGAGAGGATTGGGAATGCTACTCGGGCCTTGCCATAGTTCAACTTGGGTGACAGGTTTGGGGTCGACCTGGGTTGGTTCATGACATTTCTTTTCCTAAGTTATTTCCATGCTAAAGTAATAAATCCAACATATAATATTTTCTAAGATGTTCTTATTATTATGGTAAAACCATATTCATCCTTTTACCCATTATAGGAAAAATAATATCACCATGCGTACGTACGTACGACTTACCGTCTCCACATCGTGGTATGACCAATTCCTCATATATACTTTATTTTGATGGGTATAATGATAAATATAAAAAATTTAAATAATAAATATGGAAATATATTGTTTTTATATAATTAATATACCATAAAATTCCATACCATTTAACCATTAAGGTAATGATACCGTCGCTCATTCGTACGTACGACTTACCGTCTCCATGACGCGTTGAGATTCATTATCTATGTTAACTATTCAAGAATGATTATAAAAATATATATAAAGAATAAGTATGAAATATGTGAAATAATAATTCTACTATAATAATATATGTATATATATTACATTTACTTGCTTCCATTCAGTAATATAAGAAAACAGAAATGACATTCATGCGTATGTATGACCTACCATCTCCATGAACGGTGTATTCCATTTTCTTTATCTATTAATTATATATATTTATATACTAAATATATATTATATATAAATCATTTTTAAAATTTTCGAATTAGGTAAATAATGATCTAAGTAATAAGATCAAGAATAAAAAGTCAAAACACGTACGATAAACAAAACAATTATTACCCAAAATGTTGCTTTAATATTGAATTGTTAATAAAATAGTAATATAAAGTCATAAATGAATCATATATGATATTATAATTATGATTATGATTATTATACAAGTTAATAATATTTTTAAAAGAACTATACAAGAGTTTTAGACACGTATGGAGTGAATCAGACCTATGATAAGGGTTTATTTCACAATCTCATTATTATTCGAGATTGTTTATACCTAAGTAATTACTTGTAAAAATTTATCATCCATATCAATGTTTCATAAAAATGTATTTCATAATATTCTTAGTATTATTTTATAATTTACTAAAGTCATTTTTACCCATGTTTTACTTTTTATAAAACATTTTTAAATGAATCTTCTTATCATTTTCCAAACAAGTTACTTAATGTATTTTTCAATGAAAGTAATGTTTTATTTTAACGATGCGACCATATTTTTCCACCGTTGTGATGAATTAATGTTTTAAAGCTTACCTTACAATATTACAAGACTATTTTCAATTAAAATATTTTCTTTTAAAATTTTATGGAATTTTAAATAACTATTTCCAATAAAAAGTGGTATTTATCTAAAGAAGTTTATAATGATTTTATTAAGAACATTTTAATCTATGTCAACATCCTTTATTGGATCTTATTCTTAATTGAAGTTGATTTATTATGATAAAACCTATAATATTATATTGAATGGTTTATGAATAGTTTGACTATGGATGCACTATTTTTATACCATTCATGGTTTATGGATAATGTCTTAAGATTTCATAGTTTAGTTTTAAGGTGAATGTTTATGATGTTTATGTTTTACCCCCTTTCATATGAGGAATGTATTTGAATTAGTAAGTGAAAGATGGGGCCCGTTATAGCCCCTCCATGAATTGGTAGGTCTCATGAGACAAATCAGATATGGACTTGGCCGATCCCTTGCCCATTTATTTTTAGATATGGATTTTTCTGAGGCCTTAACCATTTATTTTCAGATGTCTTGTCCGAGGCCTCCACTATATGTTTTAGATGTATGAAATTATGAATTCCTTAATTATTAGATTAATTATTGATATTAAATGTGATTATTTAGCTAGTAGAATATCTGTATGAATGTTTATATGGTGTTATTTGATTTACTCTTTCCATATCACGCTCAATATTTTTTTTGAAGTATTGTGTTTCAGTTTTATACCTTTCCTTAAAAGTTTATGATTATTTATAAAAGCTTATATAGTATTATTTACCCTTACTAAGCATCTAAGATCAACCATTTCTTATGTTTTACTTTTTTAGGATTCCAAGATATGTATTATGACTGATATATAGGGTTAATCTATGGTAATACTTTATTTCTCAAAGGATTATCTTTATTGTATTTTATGTTTTGAATTTTAATGTAAAGTTCATGTATGTAATCTATTTTACAAGACTTCTAAACTGATCAGTCCTTTGGGATTTTATTCCTTGTAATAATGCCAATGTATTAAAATAATTCACTAGATCTGAGTTTCTAGGTCTGAGGAATTATATTTGGTATAAAATGAAGTTTAGAAACAACCTTGGAAATATGATTTAGAAAACAAATATTAGGGAAAATAACCCTAACATAGATTTTGAGGATAAGTATAGAAGAACTTTCTAGAATTTTTGTAAGGTATAGATTATTGTGTGTATTCCCAAAAATACATTCCTATATGGATACTAAAAATGGATGTTGTTTTGGTACATATATACCTAGGGGTGAAATATCTAACAAGGTGTTCATGGCCAAACTCGAGGTAACCTGGTACGCAACAATGGGTCATACTGCGCACTTGGTTTGACACTCCTGGAGGATATGCATAGGATAATTTACATTTTATTTGAAAAACATTACAAAGGATTTAAAAGTAAATATGTCCTCAAATAAACCATGTTTATGATTATGAGACTATATGCACATAAATCTTCAATTTTTGTTAATAATTTTTCTAGTTTTTGGATTATACATTATAATATGATTTAACTCAATGTATGATGTCATTTAGAAATGGTTCCTAGTAGAAGGAATTTAAACTTCACTAATACACATGATCCAAATAGTAATAAGGATCACATATTTCATGGTCTCAAGCCAATATTTCAGTGGGAAAAAGTCTCCTAAGACTTCTCATCATATGAGGACATAATATCAAGTGATAGCGGGATAAGAAAAGAGTACTCTAAGTTTTATGGATTCAGAGGGAAGCATGAGAATAAAAGGATAGCTGAGAATAATTTGGATGAAAGGGAAAAGTTAAAGATATATTTTTCTATATGTGATAATTTTGGGAAGAAACACCCCAATTATTTCCTAAAAGGAATGAGATTTTGTTACAAGTGTGGAGAGAAATCTCACCAGACTCATGATTGTATGAGAAAAAAGAAGCTGTAAATGTGAAATGCTATAATTTTAAAGAGATGAGACATTATGAAAATGATTTTACAAATATTTAAGGAAATATAAGTTAGAAGATGAAAATGGATAAAGGTCAACCATATGTCGTTACTACAGTCGAAGTGGAATAAATAATGTATTTGTGTTTTTGGATTCAATAATTATGTTATTATATTATGTTTATAAGAATCATGAGATATATAAGGATTGTGCTGCAATACTTTTTCTTTAAGTATTTAGAGGCATGAATGTTTTCATTAAGGTTTTTAAGGTGATCAAATATTTGGTATGTTTCAATTAGAGCTACATTACGTTGTTTAGGGAATCTGATGTTATGATTGATTTTTTAAATTTAAAGACCTTTTTAGACTGTTAATTTGGATAGAAGTATTTTGGAAATGTGTTAAAGTTTTAATGGATTAATTTGAACATTGGATATTATTGTTTGAGGTTAAAATATGATTTACTGGATACTTTGGGATAAACTTCTCTGTTTCAGTAAACATTTAGAGGATGATGGAAATACTTTCAGGCCTTATGATTTATCAAAAGTACTCCAATAATGAAAAATTAATTTTGAACTTTCATTTCTAGGAGTAAGGGATGAAGTGAAAATATATTGAAGCATAACCAAAGGATATGATTATGCTTATGACATGGAAAGAAATAAATTAAGTGCATGTATGAATAGTAAAATAATTATTCAACTCTAGGGAAAGGATCTTGAAACCAAAAATTCTATCCTAGTACTTTTTATGATGAATCAAATCATCCCTTAGATCACCATAGATTTATGGCATTTAGGGCCTCAATTTTCCATTTATTGTTCACTTGTTTGTGATTGATGAACTCAATAACTCCCTATAAATATTTAAATTTGTCCTCCATATGCATATATCTACTTTTAGCTAATATTATCCTATTTGAAATCCAAATTTTGTGGTGACCTTCATATTTCCCTTTCCCCTCTTATTAAGAGTATATTTTATTAAACTTATTCCCAATGTAGATTTTCTAAAAAGGTATTTTCTAGTATCAACTGTAACACCCCAAGATTTCATATTGTGTTATTTCTTCAAAATAATTCAATAACTTGCACTACACGCAACACCGAGTTCAATTGCACCATGACTTACCAAAAAAAAAGCCATTAAAAGAGGTCATGAATAGTATTAACTACATTTTGAACTTTATATAATCCTTATAATTTTAGAATCCCTATTATGAGTTTCTTAGTCATAATGCAAGAACAGATTCATTTTCAGTATTTCACTTTTATCAACTTCTAATAGTGAAACCTTTTTAAATACAATATTTTAAACTTTTTGACTAAATGGGGACATCAAAAATTTAAAATGAAACACCCCAAGCTTCCACGGTACGTTTCCCTTTGAATAATGTGATAGCGTGTGTTGTACGCAACACCGAGTTCTAACACACCATAACCAATCAAACTAGCCGTTATAAATAGTAATACCTACTTTTTGAAAATATATATATTTTATATTTCAAAATGGACTTCATTTTTGGATTCTGAATATCGAATTTAGCCTAAGGTGAAATTTTGGTACTTTTCAGATAACTTTTATATTTTGATGAATAGTGAAAATTACTAAATTTTAATTAAAAACAACTTTTTTAATCAAAATAATTAATAGTGATAAATTATGAATTTGAGTGGTTTTAAAGTATATTTAGAATATATTTTTACCATTTAATATAATGTTGGTCATTGGACATAATTTTACAATTAAACCAAACATAAACAAGTGTCAATCTTTTGATAGTTATTATCTCTTAAAAACACGCTTTTTGTTTTGACAGCGGGAATTAATTTTAAATTAATTTCTGCCACTTCTGTGTTTTGAATTTAGAAAAATGGATTCCATATTTTGAATCAGGATGTTCAAATTGTGTAAATAGGTAACTTTTATTTTTAGACATTTTGAATAATTACTGCGGTAAATATTTTATTTACCATGGTTAAGGGTAAATCCGGTAAATAAGGGTTAAAAAAATAATATTATAATAATACTAAATTACCCTAAAAACGTGTCTTAACCCTATTGGTTGATAGATGGTCGACCATGGGCATCTTTGGGTCTATTTTGGGACCCCATGGATCCACTTGTAAGTGATAATGACACTTTATTTTAATGAATACAAAAATGACACAAGCATATATCTTTTAGAACAACAATTTTTACATAGGGTTATATATGTTGGATTTTAGATTATAAATATTCATTAGAAAGATAAAAAGATTTCCTACATAATTATATTTTATTTATAATTTTTAGACATTAAATAATTTATTTTATTTATGACACAATGATGATGCAGTAATTACTATAATAGTGAAAAATTAAAATAATTGATATTATAAATACCCAAATAAATATAATATGAACCTTTTAATGAATTAAACTAATTTTATAGGATAATATGATATATTAGGATTGATTTAATTGACTTTGTTCTAAGTAATCAATCTGTTATGAGTTTCACAAAAATCAACTATTGAATAGTGTCAAAATTGACATAAAAGAGTTCTTAAAACAAATATTATATTATTAATTGATATTAAATTCCTAAAAATCTAAGGTTCGGCCAAGAGACTTATATTATGATAGGTTCCTCATTAATGGACCACTTGGGGGTCGCTTGGATGTATATAGTAAGTTTATTAACCATATTATATAAAAATACAAAGAGACATTGTAAAAGTGAAACTAATTAACTTAGAGTTAATACTTAAAGATAAGGTTAATATAAGTACCCAAACCTGTCTAAATTCTATTGGTTGAGTGGTTTTCGACCTATACCCACCTTAACCTTTGAATAATCAACTTTGGAGCCATTAGAAACCGAATATGAATTTATTATAAATTAATATTTCTAGCTTTTCCAAAGGTGCCCCTCACCCCTCTTATAAAAGGGCACTCCTCCTTCTCATTTCTTCACACCTTCAAAGCCTTTTGGTTCGGCCAAACTCTGCCCAAATACTCTCCCAACATCCCTCACTACAACCTAGAGGCCTTAGTTTGATCAGAAAGCCAACCTAAGGAGCCCTTTTGATCAAATCAAAAGGAAGAACCCGAAGAAGAGGAGGTTAACCTACCCCAACCAAGGAAAAGTACAAGGTAAGGGTTATTTCACAATCTCTTCATTATCCGAGGTTGTTTATACGTAATAATCTACTGGGATATCTTTATCATCCACATCCATGTTTCTTAAAAATGTATTTCAAAACATTTTTTATGGGTTAAAGTCATTTATACCCTTGTTTGAATTTTTATAAGAGGTTTATAAAGGAATCTTTCCGTCGTTTTCAAAACAAGGTCCTTTTTAACCTTTTCGATAGAATTGAGGTAAGAATGTTTTTTTTAACTTATACGGCGGGTGCGGTTATTTTACGCCGTTATAAAATCTTCAAAGATTTTCTTACAAGCTTATAAGAATATTTTCAAAGAAAATGTTTTATTTTATATGGATCTTAAATGGTTTCAAAATGAAAGGAGATATTTCTTTAAAAAGAATTTTGATTTCATCTATGTCAACATCCTTTGATGGATTTTAAGATTATTCGAAGTTGATTTATTATGATACAAAACTTCTATATTGTATTGAAGGTTTTGTGATATGTTTGACTGTGGATGTGCTATTTTTATACCATTCATAGTTTATGGTGAAATTATTGACATTTCGTATGCTAGTTTTAATACGAATGTTTATGTTATGTTTAAACCTTTTCATATGGGAATGCATTGGACTTAATAAGTGACGGGTGGAGCCCGCTATAGCTCCTCGATGCATCGGTAGGTCTCATGAGACAAACTAGTGTCTTGGCACAAGGCCTTGACAAAATCTTATTTGTAGTCTTGGCACGAGGCCTTGGCTATGTGGTTATGATAATCTGGCATTATGCATTCCAACATTATGAAAGTGGTTATTGATATTGCATGTGATTATTCGATTAGTAGAATATCCATGTGAATAAGTAAATGGCATTATTTCATTTTTATTTTTGCCATACTATGTTGAAGTTCAATTTTAAAAGGCTTTTGTTTTAGTAATTCATTGCCTTAAATGTTTATGCTTATTATGAATGTTCCGCTATATTGTTATCCTTACTGGGCATTTGAGCTCACCCCTTTTCTATGTTTTATTTTTCCCAGGTAGTGAAGAAGTAAATTATGAATGACTTGCAGGGATATTATGAGGGGTTAATAGTGTGGATATGAAGACTTTGTTGTTGTAGTAGTTTTTTCACTTTGAAATGTAATGTAAAACTTTATGATTATATCTAGTGTTTCCAAGGCTACTAAACCAATCGGTCTTTCGAGATTTGATATTTATTGTGATCATGCCAATGTTATGTAATTAATGCACCGACTCTAGGCAACTGGGGTCGGGGCGTTACAGTTGGTATCAGAGGAAGTTTAGTACAAACCTTGGAAGCTAGATTTAGATAAACTCTGATTAGAGCACATAGACCTAAGATGAACTTTGAGGATTAGTATAGAAGAACTTCCTAGAATTTTGGTATTGTAGAGACTTTGTGAGTTTTCCGAGCAATACATCCCTGTCTGGATACGAGCAGGTAGAGGCGGCTCTGGCACAGATGTACCTAGGGGTAAAACCCGAAAACACCGCTTTGAGCTAGACTCGAACGGGAACTGGTGCACGACAATGGGCCTTGCTGCACTCTTGGTTACGACACTCCCGGGGGATATGCTTAGGATAACTCTCATTTTCTTTACAAATCATTTTGAAGGGATTATGAGTATATACATCCTCAAAGAAATTTTTTTTTTATGATTATGGATTATATCCACAAATAGTTCAATTTATGTTAAGTGTTTTATAAGTATGGGATTATGTATTTTGATTCATAAACTGATCTAGTTTATGCCATTGTTTATAAATGGCGCCCAGTAGAAGGAATGAGAACTCCAGAAATACACATGATTCAAAGAGAAGGAAGGATCATATCTTTCATGGTCTTAAGCTAGAATTTATAAGAGAAATAGTCTCCCATGTATTATCATCATATGAAGAAATAATATCATGTGTTGATAAGATAAGTAAAGAGTTTACTGAGTCCTATGGCTTTGAAGGGAATCAAGAGAAGAAAAGGATGGAATAGAGAAAGATGGATAAAGGGAAAAGGGAAAAGAAGAATTTTCCCATATGTGGTAACTGTGGAAAGAAACACCCTGGAACTTGCCTGAAAGGAATGGGAGTTTGTTATAAGTGTGGAGGAAAAGGGCACAAAGTACGTGACTGCAAGGGTAAGAAAATGGTTTCAAATGTACAATGCTTCATTTGCAAGGAGTTTGGACACTACGCGAACCTATGTCCCAGTCATCAGACTATGACGCAAATGATGCTATTGGATAATAATCAAGTTATGATACTACCACAGATAAAGAGGAATGATTAGAGTTCTTATGTTGATTATGTCAATTGAGTGTTGTATCAACAATGTACTTGTTATAATAATTATGGAGTATATAAGGATTGTACTGCAGTACTATTTCATTAAGGACTTGAGATTGTGTGGAACAAAGAAAAGTGACTCAATAGCAGGATAAATTTTTGGAAAATATATGGTTGAGAGAATATAGTTCTGATACTGAGGTAGTGATTTTGGAATAATATGTGATTATTTTGGATAAATTATATTGGATATTATTGACTACCCTGGAACTGATTAATGATTTTTATATTCCATCGTTGTTGGGGTTTAAACCATTTTTTGGATTAATAAAGTATATCCAGCATTCTATATGGAATAAGGGAGCATGAATGTAATCAATAAGGAATATGGTAATACATGATGAAGGTATTCATATGCTATTACGGGGTAAAAAGGATCTATATTATGTTTACCTTCCTTATAAATGTTAGACTGTGAGTTTGGACAGAAGTATTTTGGATAGTTCTAGTTTGGATTATTTTGGATTTCCATAAAAGGACAACCCGAAGGTCGGGCGGTAACCCGTCGCGTCCGGCAAGGCTGCGAGACTTGAACCCGCAACCGAAGGGCGACAAGGGTGTATCACCTACCACTGGCCCATGAGATGTCCTGGATTAAATAATGTAGTTTTTATTAAAAGATCATGTAGATGAATTATAAATTCGTTTATTTTGGAACCCTATACGAATAGTGTAAATAGAATTTTTTTTACATTATATTATCTTTTAGAGTGAAAGATGAGTTTGTGGTAGAAATTTATTAATGGATAAAACTCTAATTATAAAGTAAGTATATCTCCTTATGATCTTAGCCAATCTCATAAATAAATTCCTCAATATTAATAAAAAAAACTTAGAACAAAAATGTTTTCCTAGATGGTACCTTAAATCATCACTAATTTATGGCTTTGGGACTGTTGGCCTTTTCATAGCCATGTTCTCTACCACTCTCCATCAGATAATTGATGGTTAGATTTTTCTTCCATATCCATATTTTCCTACATGGAACCCTATTATGTGTTATTTTCGGTAATCTTCATACTTTCGACTCCTTATTTTAAATAGAGGCCTCGTTAATTCATTTTTCGATGTGGGATTTCAACTAAGATATTTTGAAACGTCAAAAATGTGTTATCCCAATACCCTATATTTTGTTGAACCGATGGTACTTCAAATCATCATAGATTGATGAGTTTAAGGACCTCAATTATACACTTGTTTGTGATTGATGACCTCAATCACTACCTATAAATATTTACGTTTTTCCGCCGATTATATGTCTCTAATTGCCACCAATGTTCTCCTAATCAAGATCATAATTTTGTGGTGACCCTTTCATTTCTCTTTTCCTCATATTAAGACTAAATTTTAGTAACCCAATTTCCAATGTGGGTTTTCCCACAAATATATTATCTATTTTCAACCTTTTATTTTTGAAGAACAATTTCAAATTGCGAGGACGCAATTTATTGAAGGAGGGGAGAATGTAACACCCCAAGATTTCATAGTGTGCTATTTCTTCAAAATAATTCAATAACTTGCACTACACGCAACACCGAGTTCAATTGCACCATGACTTACCAAAAAAAAAGCCATTAAAAGAGGTCATGAATAGTATTAACTACATTTTGAACTTTATATAATCCTTATAATTTTAGAATCCCTATTATGAGTTTCTTAGTCATAATGCAAGAACAGATTCATTTTCAGTATTTCACTTTTATCAACTTCTAATAGTGAAACCTTTTTAAATACAATATTTTAAACTTTTTGACTAAATGGGGACATCAAAAATTTAAAATGAAACACCCCAAGCTTCCACGGTACGTTTCCCTTTGAATAATGTGATAGCGTGTGTTGTACGCAACACCGAGTTCTAACACACCATAACCAATCAAACTAGCCGTTATAAATAGTAATACCTACTTTTTGAAAATATATATATTTTATATTTCAAAATGGACTTCATTTTTGGATTCGTAATATCGAATTTAGCCTAAGGTGAAATTTTGGTACTTTTCGGATAACTTTTATATTTTGATGAATAGTGAAAATTACTAAATTTTAATTAAAAACAACTTTTTTAATCAAAATAATTAATAGTGATAAATTATGAATTTGAGTGGTTTTAAAGTATATTTAGAATATATTTTTACCATTTAATATAATGTTGGTCATTGGACATAATTTTACAATTAAACCAAACATAAACAAGTGTCAATCTTTTGATAGTTATTATCTCTTAAAAACACGCTTTTTGTTTTGACAGCGGGAATTAATTTTAAATTAATTTCTGCCACTTCTGTGTTTTGAATTTAGAAAAATGGATTCCATATTTGGAATCAGGATGTTCAAATTGTGTAAATAGGTAACTTTTATTTTTAGACATTTTGAATAATTACTGCGGTAAATATTTTATTTACCATGGTTAAGGGTAAATCCGGTAAATAAGGGTTAAAAAAATAATATTATAATAATACTAAATTACCCTAAAAACGTGTCTTAACCCTATTGGTTGATAGATGGTCGACCATGGGAATCTTTGGGTCTATTTTGGGACCCCATGGATCCACTTGTAAGTGATAATGACACTTTATTTTAATGAATACAAAAATGACACAAGCATATATCTTTTAGAACAACAATTTTTACATAGGGTTATATATGTTGGATTTTAGATTATAAATATTCATTAGAAAGCTAAAAAGATTTCCTACATAATTATATTTTATTTATAATTTTTAGACATTAAATAATTTATTTTATTTATGACACAATGATTATGCAGTAATTACTATAATAGTGAAAAATTAAAATAATTGATATTATAAATACCCAAATAAATATAATATGAACCTTTTAATGAATTAAACTAATTTTATAGGATAATATGATATATTAGGATTGATTTAATTGACTTTTTTCTAAGTAATCAATCTGTTATGAGTTTCACAAAAATCAACTATTGAATAGTGTCAAAATTGACATAAAAGAGTTCTTAAAACAAATATTATATTATTAATTGATATTAAATTCCTAAAAATCTAAGGTTCGGCCAAGAGACTTATATTATGATAGGTTCCTCATTAATGGACCACTTGGGGGTCGCTTGGATGTATATAGTAAGTTTATTAACCATATTATATAAAAATACAAAGAGACATTGTAAAAGTGAAACTAATTAACTTAGAGTTAATACTTAAAGATAAGGTTAATATAAGTACCCAAACCTGTCTAAATTCTATTGGTTGAGTGGTTTTCGACCTATCCCCACCTTAACCTTTGAATAATCAACTTTGGAGCCATTAGAAACCGAATATGAATTTATTATAAATTAATATTTCTAGCTTTTCCAAAGGTGCCCCTCACCCCTCTTATAAAAGGGCACTCCTCCTTCTCATTTCTTCACACCTTCAAAGCCTTTTGGTTCGGCCAAACTCTGCCCAAATACTCTCCCAACATCCCTCACTACAACCTAGAGGCCTTAGTTTGATCAGAAAGCCAACCTAAGGAGCCCTTTTGATCAAATCAAAAGGAAGAACCCGAAGAAGAGGAGGTTAACCTACCCCAACCAAGGAAAAGTACAAGGTAAGGGTTATTTCACAATCTCTTCATTATCCGAGGTTGTTTATACGTAATAATCTACTGGGATATCTTTATCATCCACATCCATGTTTCTTAAAAATGTATTTCAAAACATTTTTTATGGGTTAAAGTCATTTATACCCTTGTTTGAATTTTTATAAGAGGTTTATAAAGGAATCTTTCCGTCGTTTTCAAAACAAGGTCCTTTTTAACCTTTTCGATAGAATTGAGGTAAGAATGTTTTTTTTAACTTATACGGCGGGTGCGGTTATTTTACGCCGTTATAAAATCTTCAAAGATTTCCTTACAAGCTTATAAGAATATTTTCAAAGAAAATGTTTTATTTTATATGGATCTTAAATGGTTTCAAAATGAAAGGAGATATTTCTTTAAAAAGAATTTTGATTTCATCTATGTCAACATCCTTTGATGGATTTTAAGATTATTCGAAGTTGATTTATTATGATACAAAACTTCTATATTGTATTGAAGGTTTTGTGATATGTTTGACTGTGGATGTGCTATTTTTATACCATTCATAGTTTATGGTGAAATTATTGACATTTCGTATGTTAGTTTTAATACGAATGTTTATGTTATGTTTAAACCTTTTCATATGGGAATGCATTGGACTTAATAAGTGACGGGTGGAGCCCGCTATAGCTCCTCGATGCATCGGTAGGTCTCATGAGACAAACTAGTGTCTTGGCACAAGGCCTTGACAAAATCTTATTTGTAGTCTTGGCACGAGGCCTTGGCTATGTGGTTATGATAGTCTGGCATTATGCATTCCAACATTATGAAAGTGGTTATTGATATTGCATGTGATTATTCGATTAGTAGAATATCCATGTGAATAAGTAAATGGCATTATTTCATTTTTATTTTTGCCATACTATATTGAAGTTCAATTTTAAAAGGCTTTTGTTTTAGTAATTCATTGCCTTAAATGTTTATGCTTATTATGAATGTTCCGCTATATTGTTATCCTTACTGGGCATTTGAGCTCACCCCTTTTCTATGTTTTATTTTTCCCAGGTAGTGAAGAAGTAAATTATGAATGACTTGCAGGGATATTATGAGGGGTTAATAGTGTGGATATGAAGACTTTGTTGTTGTAGTAGTTTTTTCACTTTGAAATGTAATGTAAAACTTTATGATTATATCTAGTGTTTCCAAGGCTACTAAACCAATCGGTCTTTCGAGATTTGATCTTTCTTGTGATCATGCCAATGTTATGTAATTAATGCACCGACTCTAGGCAACTGGGGTCGGGGCGTTACATCAACCTTTTATTTTTGAAGTGAAATTTAAAATTACAAGGCGGAAATTTATTAAACAAGGGGAGAATTTAACACCCCAAGATTTCACAGTACATTATCTTTTTAATGAAATTCAATAGCTTGAATTGCATGCAACACCGAGTTTGAGCACACCATGATCTATCAAACTAGCCATTTAAAAAGAGGTTATAAATACTACTAACCAAATTATGAAATTATGTTTTTTTTTCAAAATATAATTTATTTTTAAATTCAAAATATCAAAATTAGCTTAGGGTTAATTTTTTGTATTTTTATGGAAAGTTTCAATTTTTGATGAATAGTGAAAAATACTGCACTATTGTTAAAAATCAACTTTTTCATTTAAATAATTATTTTAATTTAAATTTATTTTAAGGTAAAATAGATAAATAATACATATATTAATCCAATTTAGGTCATTGGAATAATTTTTACAATAGAATTAGATATAAAAATTTGTTGAACTTTTGAACGTCTCTTTTACCCGTATTCTAGCCACATTTGCAGGATTATCATTAAACGTAATTTTACTTCTTTTGTGAATTGAATTTTGAAAAAAAGTAAATATAGGGTTTTAATTAATATGAAATTTTTGGTCTAATAAGAACAAATTAATTTTTTGGTGAATAGTAACTTTAGTAAATTTTTATTTATTTAGCACAGTTAAGGATAAATTTGGTAATTAAAGGTAATAATAATATTATAATATTTTAAAAGTTACCCTAACACTTGTCCTAATTTCATTGTATAAGTGGTTTTATAAAAAAATCAACCTTAAGCTAAAATTATGATATTTTTAAGCCACTTGGGTAAGAATAAGACTTTTATTGTATTTTATTTAAAGATAAGTTAAAAATGTAATATTCATAATTTTAATAACTAAATCATTTTAATATAGGGTTATATATAAGATAAATTAGAATATAAATATTAATTTGAAATATAATAAATTTATATTCATCATGACATTTTATATTTAATTTTTAGAGAAGAAATAATTCAATTACAAACTTGTATAATAATGATACAATAATTGATTTATTAAAGGAATAATCAATTAAATGATATTAATAGTATTAAATTAATATAACATGAAATATTTTATTCCATCCACAATTTTTTTGGATTACTTTGATATTTTAGGGATTATTTAATGTAGTTTTTTTAAGGAATCAAGTTTTTATGATTTTTAAAAAAATTAAGTAATAAATAGCGTCAAAATTGATGTAAATGAGATTTTAAAATAAATAATATTTTATTAAATGATATAAAATTCATAAAAATATATATTTTGGTCAAATAACTAGAATAATTTTAAATATGACATAAATTATCCAATTGGGGTTCGTTTTCTATTTTTTAGTAACTATATTAACCCTACAATGTAAAAAGAAAAGTTGTCACGGTAAGAGTTAAATTGTTTAACAAAGTGTTAAAGCCAAAATATAAGATCAATTTTGTGACATAAAAATGTCAAAAATTTATTGGTTGAAATTATTTGGACCCATCCCCATATAATATTTGAAATATCAAGCTTTGGAGATATTTGAAATCAAAAATCAATTTATATTAAATTAATAGTTTTGGAGTTTCCTAAAGTACTCCTCCCCTCTCTTATAAAAGGCCACTTCTCCTTATCCTTTATTAATACCTCTAAATAAATTTAGGATGCTTAATACCTACCCATTTATCCTCCCAACTTCCCTCACTTCATCCTATAGTCCATACTTTGGTCATAAATTCAACCTAAGGAGTCCTTTTGTGAAAATCAAAAGAGACACTCAAAGAAGAGGTAATTATATTACCAACTATTTCAAAGTTTTTTTCTTCTTCTACATCATTTTCATAAGTTATTTCCATACTAAAGTAATAAATCCAGAATATAATGTTTTATAAGATGTTTTTATTATTATTTTAAAACAATATTCTTCCTTTTACCCATCCTATAAAAAAATATATCACCATGTGTGCATATCTACGACTAATTATCTCTACGCCGTGGTGCAAACTGTTTTTCATCTATACTTTATTTTGATGTGTATAATGATGAATATAAAGGATTTAATTAATAAAAATGACATTATATTTTTTATTTATAATTAATATACCATCCAATTCCATACCATTTAACTATTAATGGAATAATACCATCGCTCGTGCGTATGTCCGGTTTACCGTATCAACGACATGATGAGATTCATTATCCACGTTAACCATTAAAGAATGATTATAAAAATATATATAATGAATAATTTTGAAATATATGACATAATAATTATACTATAATAATATATATTTATATATATATGTCATTTACTTACTTCCTTTCAATTTGATCAGAAAACAGAAACAACATTCATTTGAACGTACGACCTAATGTCTTCATGAACAGTGTATTCCATTTCATTTATCTCTATATTATATGTATTTATATACTGAATATATATTATATATAAATAATTTTTTACATTCTGGAAGTAATTAAATTATAATCTGAGTAATAATATCAATAATTACAAGTCCAAACACATACGATAAATAAAATGATTATTACCTAAAATGTTACTTTAGCATGGAATTGTTAATAAACGGGTAAGATAAATTCATAAATGAATCATATATGATATCATAAATATTATTATGATTCATATAAAAGTTAATAATATGTTTAAAAAAACTATATATGAGTTTCAGATACATATGGAGGGAATCAGACCTACAACAAGGGTTTATTTCACAATCTCATTATTATCTGAGATTATTTATACGTAGGTATTTACAGGGGAAAATTTATCATCCAAGTCCATGATTCTTAAAAATGTATTTAAAAATATTCTTACTATTCTTATATAAGTTATTAAATTCATTTTCACCCATTTTTTACTTTTTATAAAACATTTTGAAAAGAATCTTCTTGTCATTTTCCAAACGAGGTACTTTATGGATTTTTCGACGAAAGGAATATTTTATTTTAACAACACGACCGGATTTTTCTACCGGCATGACACCTTAAAATTTCAAAACTTCCCTTAAAATCTTAAAAGATTATTTTAAATGAAAACATTTTATTTTAAAATTGTATGTCATTTTAAATAACTATTTTCATTAAAAAGGGGTATTTCTCTAAAGATGGTTATAATGATTTTATTAAGAACATTTTCATCTATGTCAACATCCTTTATTGGATATTATTTTTAATTGAGGTTGATTTATTATGATGCAACTCATAATATTATATGGAATTTTTTATGAATAGTTTGACTTTTGATGTTCCATTTTTATACCATTTATGGTTTATGGATAATATATTAAGATTTTGTATGCAAGTTTTAATAAAAATGTTTATGTTGGTTATGTTTTACCCCTTTCATATGAGGAATGTATTAGACTTAGTAAATGATGGGAGAGGCCTGCTATAGCCCCTCGATTCATCGGTAGGTCTCAAGAGACAAATCAGATATGGACTTGTCCAAGGCCTTGCCCATTTATTTTCAGATATAGATTTTCCTATGGCCTTAACCATTTTTTTCATAATTCTTGGCCGAGGCCTTGAAAATATGTTTTAGGTGTCCGACATTATGTATTACCTCATTATGAGGTTAGTTATTGATATTAAATATGATAATTCAACTATTAGAATATCCATATGAATGTTTATATAGAATTATTTGATTTATTCTTTCCATATTATGCTCAAAATTTGTTTAAAAGGTTTGTGTTTTAGTTTTATACCTTTTCTTAAAAGTTTATGATTATTTATGAAAGCTTATACCGTATTATTTACCCTTAATGAGCATATTATCTCACCCCTTTATTATGTTTTACTTTACTAGGATTACAATATGTGTATTATGAATGATATATAGGGTTAATCTAGGGGAATAATTTCATTCTCAAAGGATTATCTATATTGTATTTTAGGTTTTGAATTATAATGTAAAGTTTAGGTATGTAATCTATTTTCCAATACTTCTAAACTGATCAGTCCTTCAGGGTTTGATTACTTATAACTATTCCAATGTATAAAAATAATGCACCGGATTAGGGCTTCTGGGGTTAGGGAATTACAAATTATAATATTTTAAAAATAATTTCATTGTACAAATGTCGTCCCACTTTACCGCCACTGATATTATCACATTAAAGTGGATGTTAAAAAAATTTGGTTAAAATTTAAATATTTTAAATGGTGATTGTGGAATTAATTCAATGATATATCATTTACCATTCAATAGATGTATGATAAGGTACCTATAAGGGTACCTTGAGAGTAGTGAAAATTATTTTTTGATAGCCATCACAATGTGAAACACATGGTATTGAAGAATATATTATTAAATTAATCTCATTTTACATATATTAATGCATATAAAAAGGATATAAAAATTTATACATTATTATTAAATTTAATATTTTATATTTTATGAAGTTTCATGGAAAAATGAATTAAACCAAGTGAAACAAATCATCTCCCACACTATTGGTTTGAAGAGTTTTTCAATAAACAGATCTACTATGGTAATATTTTAATTAGTTATTTTTTATAAGTTAATATTATCTATTGAATATATTAAAATACCTATTTATCTATTTATAATATAGATAAAGAATTTATGGTACTAAGTCTCCCGGATGGAACTTTGGTCGGATGTTCATACAAAATATTTTGGGAGTTGCCTGAATGATCCTACCAAATACATTAAGGTATGAATTCTTTTTTCATTGTATTGATTCACACAAACATCTTAAATACTGTAATAACTTATGAAACCAAAGATATCAATGAAAATTTTCATTTATGACCATAAAACTATAGTTAATAATAAATATGTGTTATATTATATAAAAAACTTTAATTGTTAAACATTTAGATATCAATGCTGAATGTAAACTTAGTTTGATAACTTGTGTTGTCAGTAATATATTTCCACTCACTTAAGCTCACACTTTATTATCAGTTTTCACTTTGTTAATACGTATTAATTTTAAGTCTACTGATATTTTATTTATAGGTAAAAATAAAGGAACTATGGGATAACAATCCTATATAGTCCTTCTTGGTATCTTAGGATGATATTGTTAGCCAGGTCCTTGGGAATGAGTATCCTAGCTATATGCACAATATTGGTTCTGGACCATTACTATTTGAAGTCCTTGATAGGTCATCGGGGATTGCAACACCATTTACTCCACATTATATCTAATACCTACCTATGGATTCTTAGAGGTAGTTTCTTGAGATGTAAAACATAATTCAAAAATACGGGAACATAATCCAATAACATAGGACTCATATACATATACAGGATTTGAAGGTCCTTTCCCTATAGAAATAATTAGTTTAATTATATAAGAATATGAATGGATGTGTCCCTGATGACATTAAATTGATCGATTGTTTGATTTAGTAGGTAAATCATAAAATTTCATAATCATTTGGTGCATACAATTTTATTAGTTTTATGTTAAAATTTAAATATACATCAATGTTTAATTTGCAAACAAATTGTCATACAAGTGTTGGGAGAAGGGGGTAGAGATGAAGATAGAGACGATGTTAGTTTGTTTGATAGTGATGGGGGATTGAATTTGGATTATTTTATGTTGAATGACTAAAATCATTATATATAAATTATTTTATTTAATTAGATATATATTTGTATTACTTGAAATTTATGTTGTTTCAGTATTTATGTGTTTGTTTTTATCTATTTATGTTTCTGTTTTTATTTATGTTTACATCTCTTTTTCTCTCTCTCTTCGTTTCTTCTGGGATTCAAAATTCTATGTTTTTTTTTATTTTTTAACATCTATATATATAAATAGATTAAACTATGGATATATATTATTAATTATAGGAGCATCTTAAACCATGATCACATTTTCAAATTATTTGGTATCCTAAAACTATTGCTAAAAAAACATTCCAAAACAGTTCCTAGAAATCACTACTAAATGGATGAAAACAATGAAAGAGAATTCCTAACTCCAACATTAGTGGAAAATTTTGAAAAACATTGGGAAACCATTCAGAGATGGTTTAAATCCCCACTAGTCCCATGATTTGTTGTAATGAAAGCAAGTTATCAAAGAAATTAGATTTATTTAAGAGAAATATATCATAACATCTCAGGGTGTTACATTATACTCCCTTTATAAGAATGTATCCCTTAAAATTATGTCATTTTGATACAAAAAACATTGGAAACTTCTACCTCATCACATCCTTAGGTTACCATGTAGCTTCCTCTATTTTATGGTTTCTCTACAAAACTTTGACCAGGTGAGTGGTCTTGTTTCATGAAAATTCATTTCTATGATCCATAATCTCCCTTATTTGTTCCTAATAAGAGATATATTACTCTATAAGTATGACGTATGAGTTTAGTACATGTGAAGGATCAAGTATTTACTTCCTTATTAGAGATAAATGAAATACATCATGAACTTGAGAGAGATTCTGTAGAAGCTCCAAAAGAAAAGCTATCATCCTGATATGATAAATAATTTTAAAGGGGACAATATATCTAGGGATCAAATTTCCCTTATTTACAAATCTCATAACCTTCTTACAAGGTGATATTTTTAGGAATGCCTTTTCACCAACTTCAAGCTCTAGATCTCACCAACTACTGTCATCGTCACTTTTCTGTCAACTCTGGGATGCTATAATGTGCCATTGAATGACTCTAACCTTCTATGTTATTTCCTTAGATAAATAAGGTCTGAATAGCATTTTTTCTATAAGTTAATCCCACCACATTGGAGTTTTTTAATTTATACCATACAAGGATTCATAAGGATCCATATTTATACTAGAGTGAAAGATATAGTTCTCTGAAAATTCCACCAAACAAAGGTATTGATCCCAACCACCTTTAAAATCCATAGAGAAAGATCTTAACATGAATTATATAGTTTGAAAGGTCCTATAAAATTAACGATTCATCTGAGGATGATAAGTAGTGATGAAACTCAATTATATATCCAGAGACTATTGAAGAAATTTCTAAAACTTTGAGGTAAACCTCATATCCCAATCAGATACAATTGAGAGTGGTACTCAATGAAATCTTACCACTTTTTTATTCTATAAGTGAGTTAGTTGTTCTAAAGAGGAATCTTCTATAATGGAAATAATACACCGATATCATAAGAAGATAAGTTATATCCCAAATATCATTGTACCCTTTAGATGTTATTGAGTATCCAGTGACGAAATCCATGGTAAAGTATTACCATTTCCATTAGAGTATGGGAAATGGTTATAACATCCTTTTAGTCTTTCGGGAACTAGGATACATATTCTGAAATATCCCTTTTCATGCTATCCAACTAGATTTACTCTTTCAGTTATCTATATATCTTCATACTTTCAGGATGAATAGAGTATGAGGAATTATGGGATTCATACAATATATTTTTCCTCAAGTCTTGTACTAATGGGGAACAAACTCTATTCTCAAACATTATCATTCCAACATGATCATGGTTGTACTCAAGAACACTCGTTAAATTCCTCTATAGTTTCTAATCTACCTTATGTTCCATCTTAATGTTATCTTGGATGGATGGTTGACCATTCATTTAAGAAAGATAAGATATGTTTCCTTTACTCATGATTTAAATATCCATCTTCAAAAAATCCAAAAAATATTAGATCTATTTCAATCCTTATCATTGAAAAACTAGCATGGTCTTTCCAACTCATATCATCAACCACCTTATTTTCCTTCCTAGGGTGATGATGTATTGAACATTCAAGATATTTGATCAACTCCAACCATATTATTTGGCTCATATCCAACTATTTATATGTAAACATACACTTCAATATTTTATGATTATATATATATATATCATACCTTTCTCCATATAGACAATGTATCCATATTTTCAATGAAAAATTACCATTTCCATCTCAAAATCACGAGTTGGTTAATTTTTATCATGAATTTTAAATTAGCGAGAGGCATAAGATATCACCATATCATTTTTCATGAGGAATTATCCCAATTTATTCTTCAATACATCACTATATATCATAAAACCTTCTCCACTAAAAGGTAGTGTAATCACAGGTTCACTAACTAACCTTCCATTCAGATCTTTGAAATTATCTTCACATTCATATTCCCACAAGAAATCAACCCCTTTCTGATCCAACTTGGTAAGTGGATTAGAAAGTCATGATAAATCTAACACAAAGCATAGGTAGTATCCAACCATCCCAAGAAAACTATGGATCTCAGTTACCATGGTTGGTTTAGTCCATCTCTCAATAACTTTTTCCTTTGAAGGATCCACCAATATTCCCTCACTTGAGATTATATGATCCATAAATAAAACTTTTTGAATCCAAATTTCACACTTGTTAAATTTAGTATATAAATTATCCTTCCTTAGGGACTTCATCAAAATTCTCAAATATTCTGTGTACTCTTCCTTACTCTTCAGATATATAAGATATCATCTATAAATACTACCAAAAACTGATCAAGGTAACCTCTAAATAATATATTCATTAAATCCATGAAGATAATAAGAGAATTTTTAAGTCTAAATGGAATCACTATAAATTCATAATGTACATAGATCATACAAAAGGTTGTGTTGGGTATGGACTCCTTCTTGACCCTTAGTTGATGATATAAAAATTGAAGATTAATCTTGAAAAAATAATAAAATCCTTGTAATTGATCAAATAAATCACCGATATGGGGTAGAGGATACTTATTATTAATAGAGATCTTGTTAAGTTTCTGATAATAAATGCATAGATGCATTGAACCATATTTCTTTTTAATGAAAATAATAGGTGAACCTAACAAAAAAAAAACACTAGTTTGAATGAATCTCTCATTTAAATTCTCCTATAGTTTCTTTTTCAATTCATATAACTCAATCAGGTCCATTCTATATGGTGCCTTTCAAATAGGTGCAGTACTGGGTATTATTTCTATTTAAAAATCAACTTTTTTATTTAGGGGAATATTATGTAAGTCCTTAGGAAATACATTATCATATTCCTGAAAAATAGGAAATTTTTTAATATTGAGTTTCTCCCCAACCATTTGAGATAAATATCCCTCATGAATAGGTTGTAAAACCCATATGATAGATGTAATTTCATTAGGTGTTTAGGTTCATCCTGACACCAATATACATTCTTAGGTTGATTTGGGATATTGAATGAAACTTCCCTTCCTTGAAAATTGATATGGGATCTATACTGAGAGATCTAATCCATGCTCAAAATTACATCAAATTCAACTATAGGAAGAATAATATGATTTTTAAGATATAAATTCCTACAAACTTCTATCAGAGAGGTTCTATAGACTTTATATTTGATCATCCAACCATTAGTATTTTTCAATGACAACTCAACTTATAATCATTGAGGTGGTGATGTGATGCACTTATAAAATTATCCAGATACAAAAGAGTGGGTAAAACCAGAATCAAATAGAATATTTATAAGCATAGAGTGGATGATATGTGTACCTTTCACCATGTCACTATGAAATTCTGTAACATCCCCAAATGATAAAGGGTTAAATGACTAAATGATATGACTCATGTCAACAAGGTGCACCTTCCTTTTCGGGAGCCTGTCTGATTAGAACTCCATAGTTAAGCGTGCTTAGCCTGGAGTAGTGATCAGGATGGGTGACCTCCTGGGAAGTTTCTCAGGATGTGTGTGAGTGAGGACATTGGCCTGGAGTAGTGATCAGGATGAGTGACCTCCTGGGAAGTTTCTCAGGATGTGTGTGAGTGAGGACAAAGCACACTGGAAAGGACATGTGTTGGCCTGTGGGGACTATCATTAGTCAGATGACCCGTTTAGGCACGTGGGTGGACCCTGGGGTGGACCCCACATGTCTGCAAGGGAAAATGGTGGTACCTGGTGGGCCAGGACCCGACGACCATGTTAAGGCGGGGTGGCTGTGCCGTTACCGGGACCCGGTTGCCACATTTAGTATCAGAGGAGGAACCCAGCCTTAAGTGCGGTGCACTGCCTAGGTTGAGATGTAGGGCCCACAACGAGGATGTTGTGCTCTAAAGGGGGGGTGATTGTAACATCCCCAAATGATAAAGGGTTAAATGACTAAATGATATGACTTATGTCAACAAGGTGCACCTTCCTTTTCGGGAGCCTGTCTGATTAGAACTCCACTGTTAAGCGTGCTTGGCGTGGAGTAGTGATCAAGATGGGTGACCCTCTGGGAAGTTTTCCAGGGTGTGTGTGAGTGAGGACAAAACACACTGGAAAGGAAATGTGTTGGCCTGTGGGGACTATCATTATTCAGGATGTGTGTGAGTGAGGACATTGGCCTGAAGTAGTGATCAGGATGGGTGACCTCCTGTGAAGTTTTTCAGGATGTGTGTGAGTGAGGACAAAACACACTGGAAAGGACATGTGTTGGCCTGTGGGGACTATCATTAGTCAGATGACCCGTTTAGGCACGTGGGTGGACCCTGGGGTGGACCCCACGTGTCTGCAAGGGAAAATGGTGGTACCTGGTGGGCCAGGACCCGGTGGCCATGTTAAGGCAGGGTGGCTGTGCCGTCACCAGGACCTGGTTTCCACATTTGGTATCAGAGGAGGAACCCAACCTTAAGTGCGGTGCACTGCCTGGGTTGAGATGTAGGGCCCAAAACAAGGACGTTGTGCTCTAAAGGGGGGTGATTGTAACATCCCCAAATGATAAAGGGTCAAATGACTAAATGATATGACTTATGTCAACAAGGTGCACCTTCCTTTTCGGGAGCCTGTCTGATTAGAACTCCACTGTTAACGTGCTTGGCTTGGAGTAGTGATCAGGATGGGTGACCCTCTGGGAAGTTTCCCAGGGTGTGTGTGAGTGAGGACAAAGCACACTGGAAAGGAAATGTGTTGTCCTGTGGGGAATGTCATTAGTCATATGACCCGTTCGGGCATGTGGGTGGACCCTGGGGTGGGCCCCACGCGTCTGCGGGGCAACTGGAGTTACCTAGGTAGGCCAGGACCCGACGACCATGTTAAGGCAGGGTGGCTGTGCTGTCACCGGGACCCAGTTATCACATTAGCACAACGCCCTCGTTGTGGGCCCTACATCTCAACCCAGGCAGTGCACTGCACTTAAGGTCGGGTTCCTCCTCTGATACCAAATGTGACAACCGGGTCCCAGTGACGGCACAACCACCCCACCTTAACATGGCCGTCAGGTCCTGGCCTACCAGGTACCACCATTTTCCCTTACAGACACGTGGGGCCCACCCCAGGGTCCACCCACGTGCTTAAATGTGTCATCTGACTAATGATAGTCCCCACAGGCCAACACATGTCCTTTCTAGTGTGCTTTGTCCTCACTCACACACATCCTGAGAAACTTCCCAGGAGGTCACCCATCCTGATCACTACTCCAGGCCAAGCATGCTTAACTGTGGAGTTTTAATCAGACAGGCTCCCGAAAAGGAAGGTGCACCTTGTTGACATGAGTCATATCATTTAGTCATTTAACCCTTTATCATTTGGGGATGTTACAAATTCCACTTTGGATATATTAATTACATAATCTTGGATTCTTCCCTTGGTTTCTTTTATGGAAAGTTCCATTTATGTTTAGGTAATTAGATTATATATTTCCCCATCTCCTTATATTTAAAGCACTATAATTTGATGGATTCTCCCTTACCCATGAATTCTTGAGCGTGGTGGTCCTTTTCTCCACACTTAAACCAAACATCTTTTTTCTTTTAATAATGTACCATGGTATTTCCTTCCAAAAGTATCACATGTTTGAAAATACCCCTTTCTCTTCTTCCCCTTATCCATTTTTTTCTCACCTGTCCTCTTATTATCTATCTTTCCTTCAAATCCATAAGACCTGAATAATTTTTTTCTATCTTTATAGCACATGATATTATATCATCATATGATGAGAATGTTTAGGAGATTAGTTCCCTTAAAATTATTGGATTTATCCTATAAAAGAAACGATCAATATTACTCTTTGTATTATGTAGGTAGTATGCAACATGCCTTACTAAACTTGTAAAGTTCACTTCATAATTAGTGATATTTTCTTCTTCCTTTTGTCTCACACTAAGGAATTACCTATCTATATCTGATCATTTTTCATG
Organism: Viscum album; assembly: GCA_963277665.1. Taxonomy (NCBI): domain Eukaryota; kingdom Viridiplantae; phylum Streptophyta; class Magnoliopsida; order Santalales; family Viscaceae; genus Viscum; species Viscum album. Next base: position 1,297,876,145 of record OY728122.1, on the reverse strand, counting down.
AGGAAAATATTTTTCAAGAAAGGTTCCTTTAAATCCTTCTACTCCATGCTCTCTATTTCTATCACATCCATGTTATTTTGAATTAATGACCACCATTGATCTATATCCCATATGAGATGATAAACTATCATGAAAACATTCTCCCTTTAATTACTTCACAAAGCGATAAATATCTTTTCTAAAGAACATATCCATTGCTTAAAAATAAATGGATTTGTGGTTATATTGAATGATGAAGGCTTTTTTCACATGAAATGGACTAACATTGTCACACCACATTGTGGATCAAAAGGATGCTCTATACGAGTAAGGTTATTACCCATAACCCGAGTTAAATACCCAAATATAGTTATAATTTACTTAGCTCCAACACCTGCTCCAACTCTAGTTTCATTATCTTTCCCCCGATGGAAATCCCTACATAGATAACATGCATTAATATAATTTCCATTCCTTTTTATAAGTTCCATTTATAAACAATGGAATACACTAGATTATATCATAATATTATGAATCATAATGTATAACTTCAAAACTAGTGAAACACTTAACATATGTTAAAAATTTATGCATAGTTAATCTTAGAAGCATAAGTTTAGTATCATTGGTAATATTTTCAAATCATAAAAAATATTTTCAAATATTTTATAATGGTTTGTAAAGAAAATGTGAATTAACTTGAGTATATCCCCCATGAGTGTCAAACTAGGTGTGCAGTAAGGGCCCATTTACTATGCACTAGAATGATGGCCAATATATACTCAAAAAAATATTTTTTGGGTTATTACCATTAAATGAATCTATTCAAAAACAAAACCCACTTATAGTATCCTGTTTGGGATATATTTCTAGGAAAACCACATAATCTCTACCTTACCAAAACTTTAGGATGTTATCATATACTTAGATTTATCCTAAAATCCAGTCATAGGGTTCTATGACCTAATATATATTTTTTTAAATCTAGTTCCCAAGGATTGTACTAAAAGTTCTTTGATACCAAATATAAAGACCCTAAATCTAGTATCTATGAGCCGGTGGTTACTTTATTACATTAACACTAGATACAAGTGATCACATTCCAAAAGACTGAATAGTTTAATAGTTTTTTAAACTAGATACATTCTTGGATCTCACATTAAATTTGAAAACATAAAATAAAACATAGTATTTTATTTTCTAAAATTATTCTCTCCAATATATCCATTCATATCATTAATGGTACACTTCTCGATATCCTGGGGAAAGGAAATATATGGAAGGGATGAGCTTAGCATCTCAATAAGAGGATACATATAGTGGAATATATCATAGAATGAACAAGGCATGAATAATATGGAAGGAATAAATGATGATCAAATAATTCCATATAAATAAAAACATGAGATTGAAACTTATCCATGGATATTGTAACTATTCGAATAATCACATAGACATAAATAACTGATTACATAATGATAGAATACATAATTCTAGACATCTAAAACATAATATCAAGACCTTGTGTGAAGAAATATTACATTAATGGGTAAGGAATTGTCCAAATACCCATACATCACTTAATAATATCAATTCATTCATAACATTAATAGATCATACAACTTAATCAACATGACTTAATAATCAATAAATTTCCATAATGGAAGAAATAACAATCAACATGATAATACTTTCCTAGTAAAACTAATAATAATTCATATGAGGAAACAAGGTGGATTGTATCATTATAGTATAACCTCAGTAAAGCATAAGATTCATCAAAGGATGTTCACATAGATGAAAATACTTTTAAAATATCACTATAACATTTTCTAGGAAAAATAATCTTTTTATTTTGAAACCACTTATTTAAAGTTTAAAAATATACAAAATATTTGTAAAAGAATTTTATTTTAAAGGGACCATGGAAAATTTAAAAGGAAACTTCAAAACAAAGAGTAGTCATGATGATAAGAAAAGATGATTATATAGTGCATGCTAAAACAAAGATTATGTTCACACCTTTGGAAAAAAAGTACCTCATTTGGAAAATGAAAAGAAGATTCATTTTATACATTTTTATAGAAAGTAAAACATGGATAGAAAAGTATTTAATAAATAATTTTAGTATGGTTAAAACATTATTGAAAAAATTTTAAATAAAATATGGACATGGAAGAAAAATATTCCTGGACAAATAGAAAACAAAGTTGATATTACTTAGAAACATTATTTATATCTATTGAGCTCTTAAAAAGGGGAAAATGAATGGAAAACTTTTAATTTTAAGAAATAATTAAAGGAGAGTGAAAATGGAATAAGTTTAAGTTAAAAAGATAATATAATTACCTCAATGGAAACTTAAAACATAAACAATTTATTTTACTACATGCATCATTTAATTCATGTGGGTGTTGATCAGATTAGATATTTATAGTCCCAAACTACACTTAGTTCTAGGGCATAGTAAAGTGGTAGTGAGGGGTCGAACCCACAAAGATCACCAGTAGTCAAGAAACCATTCGAACAAAACCCTTTAGAAGGATTCCTCATGTTCACTCTTCAGTTTTATTTTCTACTAAATCTAGTTAGTTTGGATTTATTATAGGTAATAAGGAATGGATTAGGGTCAATTTTATCACTCTTGATAGAAGATAATCCTAGATTTATCTTGTAATAGTCCTATGACTTAGGCTGCGAAGCAGTGAAAGGGTCACCAATTAGATCTAAGTATCTTAAAACTATCCCATAGTCAGGGTATAAATGAAAATCAAGGTGCATTATTATTATATTATCTGAAGAAAGTGTCATAGGATAATGGTCATAGTCTTTCTCAACTCCAATTAGGTTAGATTTTTTCAATTTCACTTCCCATAGTCCCGATTGTGAAAAATAATGTGATGAAAAATTATTACTAACCTAACTACTAGCTATAGGGTTACCAAGGTTCTATATATAGATTAATTAGGATCGTAAAAACCCATAATCTTGACCCCAAAACCTAGGTGGATTATCCATGCGTGGTAGTGTTGATAAAAATAGATAAATTATACACATGCTATGCATAATCATAAAACAGTTGAGAAATAAGAAATCTAGGATTAAAATAATTAAGAATAAAGATCAAATAATTAATAGAAATTTAAATACAATAAAAAATTCACCACGCATGAAGAAATAATGAAGAACGATGAAAGCGTTGATGAAGTACAATTAGTTATGTAGAAATAGGCATCAAAAACAGAAACAAAGGATTAAGAACAGACATAGATTAACCAATAATGAACATGGATTTAATAAAATAGGAAAAGGAACGAATTAAAACTATTTTGGAATGAAAACTGATGAAAAAATAGAGAAAAAACTAAGAGAAAATGAAAGTATCTGGGTTCTCTTTATGTGAAACTAGTATTGGAATATTAATAGGATCAAGAAGTATATGAAGTGTAAAAAATTCATGTCATGTACTACTTAAGTGGCTTCTATCTCAACATCTTTATGTCATGTAATCAGTCTTCGTGTCATGTATTTGACATCCTCAATTTCCTTTGGAAAATTGGCTTGTATCTTTGAGCATTTGGGACTTTGAACTTTTCATGTCATGTAACCTCTACACATCATGTACTTGATTCACATTAAGTGAGGTTTTGAGCTTGTAATTATCACAACATGTAATTCATATATACATCATGCAACGACTTTATGTCATGTAATATCTTCATGGGTTGGTCTGTCAAATACATGCATGTTGTGAATGAGGACTACACATCATATATATAATACACAACATGTAAAACCTATTTTTTCCATTTTTTAACATTTATTCATTTGAGTCTAAAATTCCTATGAAAAAAAAACAAAAAACAAGTGCGTTACCAAATAAAACTTGAATAATATTTAATTAAATGTATCCAATGTGTATATATAAATTCATCTTATCAAATTACCCTACACTTGAACAATTTATTATCCTCAAGGAAAATTCATCTCAGTAGGTATTCCAAAGGAAATAATTTTTAAAACCAGAAACATGCATTATAACTAGAAAAATAAAACTAAGTGTAAGAAGAAAAATCCAGTCTTATAAAATCAATCATGATGAGAAAATAAGTCATGCCTCATAGTTCAGTTCTTTATCCATATTATTTATTCTTTTAATTATAATTTCATAATTGTTCTTTAAATTATATACCCATTTTTCAATTTACCACACAATAAATTTTCTCTCATCACTTAAGGGAAAATGTTACTAGAGTTATTCTATTACCCTTATTACATGTTCCTAACCATAGTATTATATTGGTTCTAACATCTCCACTACATAAATAAAAATTCAAAATAAATCACAAGGGATTCAAAAAAAGGGTTCAAATGACTATGAGGCGAAGGGCGGGTGGGAAATTGATAAAAATCAAGCTCAAAAGGAGCGTAAAATCAAAAGAATAATGCATGAAAATGATGAATAATGTAATGATAGATCCTCCTGAACAAAATATATCCATGATCCAATAGTTCAAGTTGGGTCCATCAGTATATCAAGTAAGTATAAAAAATTTACCCTATTCCATTATTTTTCTTTTTATTTATTTTTCTAAAATCATGTCTAGTCCAGATCTCATATCCATTACCTAACCACATATGATCCATCAATGGATTCATTGGTCTGATAATGGTGATTTTTACCTTCATAATACATAAACCAATACCTTTTTTTTCTTTATATATATATATATATATTTCAAAGTAACAAGGTAAGAAAATAAAATTCCAAAAGTAATCATGGACCAATCATATCAGTCTGGTGAAAGTTCCACCATACATCTCCTCATTGCTAATATCCCATTTCCATAAATAAAGAAAATTCCCCCACACTTATTCAAAGGATAATCATGCATTATACAAAGATAAGGGAATAAAGGGATAATTGGTTTGGAAAGAATCTATCCTAAAAAGGTTATTCATGGCTACTACGAGCTAAATAAGGAAAGATATACATGTGGGTCTCAGGAAAAAGTGACTCAAAAAAATTGACTCAATCGTTTAAAAAGTGTATTCATTAAATCATAGCCTCAATAAGATCTCAATGCAAGTTATAATAGGTTTACATGTCCTAGGTATCTATTAATAAATATACTAAGGAAATAATATGATACTTTAGGTATGAATCCTCATGGGAATGGAAGTACTAAAAAAACTAGTAATTAACTAGGATATAAAATCCAATAATAAGTCCATCAAAATAAATTTCACGAATCTTTATTTAAATTAAATTAATAAACTCAGCAATCATGATAAAAATTATAAACAGTAATAAAAATTGATTTAAAAAAATCTATAGCATAACATTGTATTTTAATTAAATGGGTTCAATGATATTTCAAGTTTAAAGCATTAATTTAATGAAAAATATATCCTTGACTAGTAAAAATAAGAAAAAATACAAGTGTATCAGCAATAAAGATCTAGATAGACTCCCCCACACCTAAAATGAGATAGTTTCCACATTGTTTTGGAAACCATCATGGGAGAGATATCGCATATCGAATAGAAAAAAATGAAATAGAAATTATGAATTGAAAAAAGGGAATCAAGAGATCCCTTTAGTAAATGTCATGTTGTGGGGAAAAAATTGGTGGATAGTGATTTGAAATTGGGATTCCTGCATAAATAGTTAGAAAAAAAATACCTGAACTAGGCAAAACATTATTCCATTGGGTTAAAACAAGATGGAAGTAGAAAAATGGGCAGGTTCACACAATAGGCAGTAAGGAAACTCAGCTCAGATAAATCTATAAATGGAGTACATTGATGTTCGAGGGAACCTATGAAAATAAATTGCTAGAAAAGAAAATATGAGGACCTAAGAACATGACTGAAAATAAAGAAAACAAAAATATGGGTTTCCACCCATAAAGTTGTAAAAATAACATTGTTATTCAGATGGATAGAAAATGGAATCAGTCAATTTCATTCATCTTCTCATAAGTCTACTGCCTACTATAGGAATTGGTGGCTCTGTCATCAAGCTCACAGGGATGATTGGTGGAATTTACCACCTTAGGAGTGCATTATGAATGAATCTCACGAGGAAAGAATAAAATTCTTGCTCATCGTGGTGGGGACCTCTACTGAGAACAGATCTCAAGTGATAGCTCCTTAAGATGGTTCTCGATGTTAGCCAGATTTTGAGACACATGATAAAGGAGGAAAAATGGTGTCATGACAGGTGCGTCAATGACTATAGATGAGGGAGAGGAGCTATAAATAGATAAATTAATGCAGTAATAAAATGAAAATGGGAAAATAATTAGTAAATACAAAATCTATATCCCATGTATATATAGAAGCAATGATACATCAACATAAGTGGAATATAAGTAGCATAAAAATGGACACCCAAACAGAGTACAAAGGTGGGAGGGGACTGTGATATAAATAAGTAGTAAACTCAAAGTATTTGAGATCTACATTAGATATCCCATCTTGAATATAGGGTGACTACAGATGGCCTGCCCTATCGATATCAGCGATGGAGGAAGGGGTTGGAGGATCGACCGTCATGGTGGGTGTCATGGTTCTGGTAGATAGCTCAATCAAGGAAGGATGAGGTGAGGTTCCGATCTGTGTGGTGTCAATGTGATTGGAAGTTGGATCTATAAAGGGAACCTTAGATGGGGATGGAATGGAAGGGCCCTTTCCCCATCGATATTTCTCTGCAATAAACTCATACTGGGTAGCGGGATCTATCAGCTCAAGAGGTAGGTTAGCCAGGGCAGGAGGTGGGGTGTAGATGGATGATATAATGGGGCATGCAGAGGGTCATGAGTGGGTAGGTGTAGAGGCTGATGGAAGATTAGGGATGGTAAAATAGGATGGTTCACTTAAGATAATGACTAAATGAAGGAAGATATGGCACTGGTTATCTAGAAGAAACAAATAGTAGGTTATAGGTTGGATGTAGGAGTAGTAGGGTCTAGTGAATATGTGATAGGGCTAGTGGTGGAGATGGTAACATGGGAAGAAATGATGGAGGTGGTATTAGGGATGGTAGTAGGAATATGGGAAGGCAAGCCTGGGTCCACTACATTCTAGGCTGGGGCCTCATCAGCATCCTCCATATATACCGGTTCCCACTGGTAGATACTTATACTCTTCATCATTAGTCCCATATTATAGAGTAGAAGCAATTCGATCAAATCAATCAGGCCTAGGAATGTTATGGGAAGGTAGGTGTTGAAGAAACCAAGGTTCCTAGAGTGGTGGGTGAAGAATTAGCCTCCCATCAATATACCTCTAGTCTACCTTTCCAACACTTCATAATATAAACCAAATTGGAATTCCATGTTGATAGATGGACCACCCATGGATAAAGAGATAAATATTTGAACCAAGGTTGTTCTTTGCTAGAAATGAAGTATGGTTGGTGTTTTTTTATCAATCATCACAAGGTATATTTGGGAGTTTTCAAGGATATGGATATTACAGTTCAAGAAGACAACAATATTAAAGGTGGTGCAGTTTCCCAATATTTTCCAAATTTTTGAGGTCCAAAATTTGGAAGTTTTCTTGTAACGTGAAAATTGGATTTCCTTGAAGGAATTTTGAAAATAGAAAAAATGCATGAGTTTCACGAAGAAGGGATACACAAGTTGTGTTTTGTGAAGGATTTATGAATTCTAACGGTGTGATATATGATTGTGATGAGAAACACAAAATATATTTTTATGGAATCAAAATTTCATAAATATGATAAAGGCATGGAATTGGAGAAGCCTAGGATTATGTTCATAAAGATGAGGAGCATCATGAATAGATACAGTGTTTCTATGTGATTACGAGAAGTGGAGAATCATGATTACATGATGTGGTGATGGTGAGCTCCACAACTACATGAAATTTCATTGTAGAATTGTGAAGGGAGGAGTGTCGTGAAGATGTTTTTGACCAATCTGAAAAAAACACTGAGGGAAAATAATCTTTGTGAACAACCAATCCTATAAATAAAAGGCTACCCTTCTTCACCTTACACAAATTCTTCCAAGGAAAATTAGGAATCACACTAATTTCATAAAGCTAGTAGAGCTCCATGAAATTGATATTCTATGTGATATTGAGTATCACAAAAAGACTTATTGAGTCTTAACTGATGAAAATTATTTTGTTTAATGAGTACTTAATGATGATGGGGTATAACACGTTGAATTAGTGAGCTTCATGAAGGTGTTTATTCCATGAAGGCAGGGGTTCTTTACAAAGGTAGTTTGTTCCACGAAGGTAGGAGATATTTGTAATGGTAGTTTGTTCCGTGAAGGCAGGGAGCTTAATGAAAGCAGTGAGCTTTGCGTAGGAGCTTTGAAAAAGGTAGTTTTGAATATCATTTTTTATGTTTATAGGGCTTTCAAAGTGCATCAACTTAGGTATACCGTGCAAGCAGAGTATTTTGCTAAGTCAGGGACAAAGACTTTAATGCCAAACCATTGAAGAGGCCTTCAAGTTGATACACTAAGTTAGAATTATCTCAATGCAATGAGCTAAAGGGGAGTTGATGGAAGTGTTCTGAGGGACATAGTGAGATATCCCTAAAACCTTATAAAGGTAGTGTTCTAGGTACATAATTACTATGGATGAACTTTTTTATTCCACAACTAGTGAAGAATAGTGGATTTAGGTATGACCGACACACTGTCAGCGTATTATCCTTGGACTAGCCCTTAGTGTTGAACCAAGTAAAAGTTCCATGTTTTCACTCTATATTTGAATGTTTGATTATTTACTGAATCTATCATATAAGTTTAATGAGTTCCTACCAATGTGTGAACAAGATCTATCACTTTTGAAGAAAATGTTGACACCCTGATTCACCCCTCCCCTATCAGGGTTCTTTGGGGTCCTATAAGTGTTATCAGAGTGAAGGTTCTCCTATTTTGGATTCTCTTTATAGAATTTGTTCTCATTTGAAGATTTGAGTTTCTTTCCTGATTCGACAATGAAGTGCAATTTTGATGAAGATTCAGAGAAGAAGTGTGTATCCAGCAAGAGCATGATGAATAAGAAAAATAAAGAGAAAAGATAGTTGAAGAAGTCACTCTTATCTAAATAAGAGGTAGTATCTAGTTATCTATACATTTCTGAAAATGAAGATATTTCAGGCCTAGAATGTAGAGATCTGGTTTCTCAGGTTTCCACCAATGATAATAAAAACCCTTCTACCTCATGTAAATAAAAATATTCTAGTGATCAAGAGGTATGTGTTAGTACCTTTTAATGTTGTCCCCATAATAAGGATTCCATCACAAGTGGTTATGATGATCAGTATATAACCTCACAAGAATTCTCAGTTGATAGTTTAAGAAATTTTCTGCCTGACATTCCTGAAGAAAGAGCCTCCTGTGTTTTTGGTGCATTTCAATGTATGCAGGTCGAAATCACCCAACTGAGGAAAGAAGCATATTCTATGGAGGTATGATTTTGAGGAAATGTTCTATAATGTTATAATATCTCCAAATAGGTTGGAATATTTGAATAAACAAAGCGGCTACATGAAATATGATTCTAAAAATATATCAAAGTAGCTGAAAAGAAAGAGGGAATCAAAAAGGATCATGAAGGAAATATACATCCACTTGAAGAGAAATTTAAAAATTAAACTGATCTAAAGGGTTTAAAATTTGATGAAATATTCATTAAGATAAATTAATATGACTCTTTGATTGAGAAAAAATTAATCTGCATGAAGAAGAAGCTGTTATAATGAAGAAAGCTTGTGAAGAAAAGATGATTATGGTTGAAGATCATAAAATCTTCCTCAATATGAATGGTATATATTTGGAAGTTTAGTTAGCCAATCTTGAGAGGATATTTACTGATAATTCACAAAAGAAGGAAATAGTTTATGTAGCTACTCAATATTCATTGGAGGATTCAAAATCTAAAAGTCCACCAACATGTGATAAGAAGATCATGGCATCATTTGATGATCTATCTCAAGTAGCTAAGAATAAATGGGTACCATCCAAAACAATTTTTTTAATGTCTCTAAACTTATTATCATGAAGAGTATGGGCTGTAAGAAAAATAATAGACAAGTATGGATGAAAAAAGGTGATAAGAAAACAACCACTGTGACTGGTGTGGATAGAAAAAAGAGCATGGAATTGGGTTTCCCACTAAGAGCACAACAAGTCATTAAAATGATCCAACAACCTCAAATAGAATAGATAAGGAGATCAAGATTTTGGGGTCAATTTTGGTTTTGTAATATTTGTGGGAATGATGCATTATATTTTTGCTACAATACTCAAAATTTAAAAGAAAAATGGAATCCTATCTCAAAGGGGAGAAAGCTATAGATTAAGGAACAACATTCACAAGTCCAAAAGCATCAGTTTAATACAAACATATTTGGAATGATTCATAACATCTATGATGCATGAAATGGTAGTGGTCATAATGCCAGTACATGATCACCTCCACATGTTCCCAAATCAGAAAAAAAAGAAGATTAAAAAATCTTTCTAAGAATAAATAGGAAACCTTGGGAATGAATAAGAATAATTATACGAACATAAATCCTCCCAAGAAGGTATCAAATATGGACCGTGAGAAAACTTTGTATTCTAAATCCATGAAGTTGATAGGTAGTGAATCCAAAAGAACTTATGAGATTTATGACACTCAGAAGAATCAGTTTGAAATATCCAATCATGCTTCGACAGTTCCCAATGACATGTTTGTTATCTAGACAGAATATTTGGAAAGAATTAGGAAATGTGAAGATTCATAGCCTAAGGCCACTGAAAACAGAAAAAAAAATTCCCCACATGATGAGGAAAAATGTCATTAGTGTTTGATAAAAGAATGAAAATATGATGTTAAAGAAGTCTTGTGTAAGAGATGCAAGAAATCTGGTCACATTGTAAGAGGTTGTTTAACCTTAATACAAGAACATGAATCATTCCTCAAGGGGAGTAATAATTTTTCATCCATGAAGGATGTCTACAAGAAAAATTATATATAAAAATTATAAAAGTATGTAAAGAGATCCATGCTACCTCAACATAAATCAGAACATATGTTTAGATGTGAAAGCATGAATAATGGAACAAGAGGAGCCACATGGTTGAGAATCTCAACTGTGTTGTTCATATTGATGAAACAAGGAGGATCTACCTTATTAAATTAATCTTTTGTGTATTGTATTTGTTCTTATAATGAAAGGAATTGAAGGTGAAGCAAGTTCTCAAATAGAGAACTTGAGAAGAAGATAGGGCTATAAATTATTAAAAGACAAGCTGAAGAATTCACCATCTCTAAATGATTCCTCAATTTGATATTCAAATATAAATACGACAAATGATCATTTTTGGATGAAGCTAAAGATGATCTACTCTAAATAACTAGGATAAATAAGGTACCAACTTGGATGGATCTTATTTCTAGTATCCTAAAGAATAATTTGTCATGAATATTATCCACGGTTAAGATGAGGAATTTATCCAATGTGAATAGTCATAATATGAAGAACCATTCTGGTGTTTTATCCATACTGAAATTTATTAAATTCCATTTTTATGAGAATATCCATTATGAATATGATAAGAAGTATTTCCTTTTAGGGGAAGAAAAATGATGAATGATAAAGAATTTACTAGAATCATTATTTATATTTTTATGTAAACAAATTAATGTTGAAATTTCATGAAGATTATGTCATTGGAAATGGAGTTTTGGTGATCAAGGGATAGAATCAGATGGTTGTTGAAGACAAAATTCTTGAGTGGTGTTCTTAAAGAAGAAGTCTACATTGAATTACTAGCACCAAGAGTCCGGTATTCTTGTCTAGATTCTTATTTGAAGAATCTCTCATTAAAAATAAGAGGTGTTAATAATAATCTTTGTATAAAGAATTCATAGTAAGATCAATTTATGGTTATTGTGTACATGAATGATATTATTAATGGTGGAAGTAAGAAAAGATTAGTGGAAGAATTTTCCAATCACATGAATTCAAATTTTGAAATGCCTATGATTGGTGAACTCTCATACATCTTAGAGCTATTGGTGATTCATAATATGGATTACACTTTCATTTCTTAGGAAAAGTATGTAAGAGTGCTGCAAAAGAAATTTAATATGCGTGACTCCAAACCAATTTCGAATTTGATTTTGGTTGAGACAAAACTAGGAAAGAATGAGGATGAAACTTCTGTAGATCCCAAAATGTATATGAGAATCATTATAATCTTGTTGTACCTAACAATAACATGACCAAATATTACCTTTGTGACATTCTTAGTGTCCCGCTTTCATAGTAACACAAAGGAAGAACATTTAGTAGTAGTGAAAATAATCTTGTGGTGCATTCAAAGTTTATGGGGAAGATATGATCTAGGGGGAGTGTTCTTTGATCTCTTCAAGTTATAATTTGGTTTTTTGGGTTTATTTCCAATGGGGGAGAATAGAGAAATTCAATGGTACAAAGGAGGATAATGAATTTTTTTTCTAGTTATAGGAAATATGGAGAATAGATAACTTCAAAAATGTTACTACAGGGTAGAATGATGAGTTAAAAAAGGGGGAAAATGAAGGGAGAAAATGACAACAAAGAAAACCATTTAGGGATATGAATAAACTATTAAGAATTCTAAAATATGAGAACCCAATTCATTATTCCCTCTTGTTTTCTACAACGATAATTGCTTATGTAGACTTAGATTGATGGCCAATTTTTTTCTTGAGTATAAGGTTTTGATTGTGGCTAGCACTTCATTGAATTTATCTACAGATTTCCAACAAACCCAAAGGGGGGATTTTTGGAACCAAGGATGTTATCTGCTAGAAATGGAGTATGGTTTGTGTTTGTTTTCAATCCTTACAAGGAAGATCAAGGAGTTTTCAAGGAAATGGATCTTATAATTCAAGCATACAACAATATTAAAGGCATCACAATTTCCCATTATTTTCCAAATTTTGGGGGTATAAAATTTGGAATTTGGATTACATCCCAAAAAGTGGATTTCCTTGAAGGAATTTAGAAAATACACCAAAGGTATGAGTTTAACGAAGAAGGGATACATGAGTTGTGTTTCATGAAGGATTTTTAGAATTTTACGGTGTGATCTGTAATTAATATCATCAATGAGAAATGTATTTTTCTAGAATCAAAATTTCATAAATATGATAAAGGCATAGATTTTACGAATCCTGGGATTATGTTCGTGAAGATGAGGAGCATCATGAACAGAGATGGTGTTTCTACCTGATTAAGAGAAGTGGAGGATCATGACTGCGTGATTTGGTTACAGAGATCTCTGTTACTACGTCAAATTTCATTGGATCATCACAAATGGAGGAGGGACATGAAGATGTTTTTAACCAATCTAAAAAACACACTGGATGAGGTGGAACTTCGTGAAAAACTGAGCCTATAAATAAGAGGCCACCCTCCTCTCCTTACATGAATTATTCCAAGGAAAATCAAGAATTTATCTGATTTTGCAAAGCTAGGGGAACTCTGTGAAACTGAAATTCTACATGGGATTGATCATCATGAAAGTACTTTGTGAGTATTTACTGATGAAAATACTTTTGGTTAATGAGTAATTCATGATTATGGGGTTTACCGCATTGAATTAGTGAGATTTTTATAGGTGTTTGTTATGTGAAGGTAGGGGTGCTTCATGAAGGAAATTTGTTCCACGAAGGCATGAGAGATTTGCGAAGGCGGTTTGTTTTGTGAAGGTAGGAAGCTTCACGAATATAGTGAGCTTCATGAAGGAGATTCACAAAAGGTAGTTTTTAATATCAGTTTTTAAGTGGATAAGGCTTTCAAAAGTGCATCAACTCAGGTATACGGTGTAAGAAAAGTCTCATCCTAAGTTAGGTACAAAGACTTTAATGCCAACCCATTGAATAAACCTTTATGTCAATAAACTGAGTTAGAAGTATCTCAAAGCTGGGCGCTAAGAGGGAGTTGATGGAAGTGTTTCGAGGGATGTACTGAGCTATCCCTAAAACATTATAAAGGTAGTGTTCCTAGAACAATGTGACTATGGATAAATTGTTGTATTCCACAACTAGTGAATATTAGTGGATTTAGGTATGACTGACACACTATCAACGTATGCTTCTTAGACTAGTCCTTAGTGGTGAACTACGTAAAAGTGTAGTGTTGTCACTGTACATGCGAATTTTTGATTCCTTATCGAATCCATCATATTGGTTTAACGATTTCCTACCAATGTGGGAACAAGATTCATCACTTTAGAGGAAAAAGTTGACACCCTGATTCACCCCTCCCTTATTAGGGTGGTCTGGGGTCCTACAAGTGGTATCAAAGAAAAGTTTCACCTATTTTGGATTCTCTAAAGATAATTTCTCCTCATTTGAAGATTTGAGTTTCTTTCATGATTCAACAATGAAGTGAAATTTTGAGGAATATTTAGAGTATAAGTTTGTATCCAGCAATACCATGATGAACATGAAAAAGAAAGAAAAAAGTCATTTTGAAGAAGTACCTTTTATCTAAAGAAGTGATAGTATCTGGTTATCCATACTTTTCTGACAATAAAGATATTTCAGGCCTATAAATTAGAGATAAGGTGTCTCAGGTTTCCACCAATGATAATAAAACCCCTTCTACCTCATGTAAATAAAAATATTTGAGTGATCAGGATTTATGAGTTATCACCTTTGATGTTTCACTGAGAATAGGGATTCCATCACAAGTGGTTATGATGATCAATCTACAACCTCACAAGAATTAATAGTTGATAGATTAAGAATTTTTTTTTCATGACATTACTGAAGAAATAGCCTCCTATGTTTTTGGAGTATTTAAATGTATGAAGGTTGAAATCACCCAGCTAAGGAAAGAACTAGATTTTATAGAGGTAGGATTGCGAATAAAAGTTCTATAATTTTATAATCACTCTAAACAAGTTAGAATATTTAAAGAAACAAAGACAGTACATGAAATAATATTCTAAAAAGAAATCCAATATATTGAAGATAAATAGGGAGTCAAAAAATATCGTGAAGAAAAGATCCTCACGCTTGAAGAGAAATTAAAAAATAGAACTGATGTAAAGGGTTTACAATTGGATGAAATATCCAAGAAGATCAAGGAGCATGACTATTTAATTCATAAAAAAATTAATCTGCATGAAGAAGAAGCTATTAGAATGAAGAAGGATTGTGAAGAAAAGATGATTATGGTTCAATATCAAAAAATCATCCTCAATATAAAATGTATAGATTTGGATTTTTAGTTAGGAAATCTTGAGAATACATTTACAGAGACTTCAAAAAATAAGGAAATAGTTTCTGAAACTACTTAATTTTCAAGGGAGGATTCAAAAGATAAAATACCACTAACTTATGATAAGAAGATCATGACATCATTTGATGATATATCTCAAGAAGTTGTGAAAAAATAGGAACCATCCAAACCAACTTATGTTAATGTCTCTAAACCTATTATCACAAAGAGTGCAAGTTATAAGAGAAATACAAGACAAGTATGGATGAAGAAAGGTGACAATAAACCTACCAATGTGACTAGGGTGGATATGAAAAAGAGTATGGAATCAAGTTTCCCACTAAGAGCACAAAAATTCATTAAGATGATCTAAAAACCTCATACAGAAGAGATAAGAAGATAAAGATTTTTGGGGCAATGTTGGTGTTGCAACAGATTTGGGCATCATGAATTATATTGTTGGTACAATCCTCAAAATGGAAAAGCAAAAAAGAATCCTATATTATGGGGGAGAAATTTATAGATAAAGAAACAACATCCATGGGTCTAGAAGCATCCATTTAATGCAAACATATTTTGAATGCTTGATAACATCTGTGATGTATGGAATGTGAGTGGTCATAAGTTTGGTACATGATCATCTCAACATGTTCCCAAATTTTATAATAAAATAAGATCACAAAATAATTCTAAGAATGAAGAAGAAACCTTGGAAATGAAGTATAAGAATTTTGTGAATATAAATCCTCCCAAGAAGGTATCAAAGAAGTATTGCGAGAAAAATTTGGTTTCTAAATCCATGAAGTTGATAGGCAGGGCATCCAAGAGAAATACTAAGATTGATGACACTCAGAAGAATCCATGTGAAATATCCTATCATTCTTTGATAGTTCCCAATGAAATATTAGTTATCTGGAAAGATTATTTGTAAAGAATGAGGAAATGTGAATATTCATAGCCTATGGCCAGTGAAAATAGAAAAAAAATGCCTCACATGATGAGGAAAAAGGTCATGAGCTTCTAGAAAAAAAATGAAAATATCATGTTAAAGAAGTCTTGTGTGAGAGTTTTAATAAATATTGTCACATTGAAAGTGGTTGTATAACCATAATACCAGAATAAGAAGAATTACTTAACGGGAGAAAGAATTTGTCATCAATGAAGGCTGTATACAAGAAAAATTATACACACAAAGTAGAAAAGTATGTGAAGAGAACCATTATTCCTCAAAATAAATTAGAACATATGTTCAGATGTGCAAGCATGAAGACATGAACAAGTGGAGCAACATGGTTGAGAAGATCATCTCAACCATGCTATTCATATTGATGAAGCAAGAAAGAGCCACCTTATCCCCTAAATCTTTTATGTATTGTATTTGTTCTTATAATGAAGGTAATTAAAGGTGAAACATGTTCTCAAATAGAAAACCTAAGAAGAAGATAGGGATGTCAATTCTTTATAACAAAGTTGAGGAATTTACCATCTTTAAATGATTCCTCAAGTTGATATTAAAGTATAAATATGATAGAGGATCAATTTTGGATGAATCTGAAGATGATATACTCTGGATAACTAGGATAAATAAGGTACCATATTGGCCAGATCTTATTTCGGGTATCCTGAAGAATAATTTTTCAAGAATATTATCCTTGGTGAACTTGAGGATGCTATAAAATGTGGATAGTCATAAGATAAAGAACCATTCTGTTTTTTTCTCCATATTGAAATTTCTGGAAATCCATTTTTGATGAGAATCGCCATTATAAAGATGCTGAGAAGTATTTACCTTAAAGGGGAGATAAATGAAGAATTATGAAGAAGTTACCATAATTATTATTTCAATTTTCATCTAACTTGATTATTCTTGAAATTTCATGTTGATTATGTCATTGGAAAAGGATTTTTAGTGATTAAGGGACAAAATTAGATGGATGTTGAAGAAAACATTCCTGAATGGTGTTCTTGAAGAAGAAGTCTACATTGAATGGCTGGCACCATGAGCATGGTATCATTGTCTAGATTCTTATCTGAAGAAGCTATAATTAAAAAGAATAGGTGTCAATCATAATCTCTACATGAATAATTCACAAGAAGATCAATTTATGGTTCTTGTGTACATGAATTATATTATTCCTAGCGGAAGTAGAAAAATATTAGTGGAAGAATTTTACAATCACATGGAATTAGAATTTGAAATGTCTATGATTGGTGAAATATCATACATCTTAGGGATACTAGTGATTCAGAATATGGATTACACTTTCATTTCTCAGGAAAAGTATGAAAGAGTACTGCTTAATAAATTTAATATGCATGAATCCAAACCAATGTTGACTCCGATTATGGTTGGGACAAAACTAGGAAATCATGAGGGTGAGACTTATGAAGATCCCAAAATGTATAGGAGAATCCTTGGAAGATTGTTGTACCTGACAGTGACATGACCAAATATTACCTTCGCAACATGATTAGTGGCCCACTTTCAGAGTAACCTGAAGGAAGAACATTTGGTGGTAGTGAAAAGAATCATGTGGTACATTAAAGGTTTATAGGGGAGATACGAGTTAGGGGGAGTGTACATTGATCTCTTAAAGTTATAATTTGGTTCTTTGGGTTTATTACCAATGGGGAAGAATAGAGAAATTAAATGGTACAATGGAGGAGAATGAATATTTTATCTATTTATAGGAAATATGGAGAATAGAGAACTTCAAAAATGTTACAATAGGGGAGAATAATGTGTTAAAAAAGGTGAAAATGAAGGGAGAAAATGATAATGGAGAAAACCATTCGGTGCTATGAGTAAACTATTAAGCATTCCAAAACATGAGAACCCAATTCATGCTTCCTGTCCTGTTTTATACATAGAGAATTGATCACATAGAATTAGAGTGATGGATGAGTTATTTCTTGCATATAAGGTTTTGATTGTGCTAGGTGATTCATTGAATTTATCTACAGATTGACAACAAACCCAAAGGGGGATATTGTTGGAACCAAGGCTGTTCTTTTGAGGAAATAGAGTATGGTTTGTGTTTATTGTCAATACTCACAAGGTATATTAGGGATTTTGAAAGGAAATAGATCTTATAGTTCATGCATACAATAATATTAAGGGTGGCACAATTTCCCTTTTTTTTTAATTTTTTGGGGTCTAAAATTTAGAAGTTGGCTTACATAGTGAAAATTTGATTTCCTTGAATGAATTTTGAAAATATAGAATTGGAATGTGTTTCATGAAGAATGGATAAATGAGTTGTGTGTCACAAATGAATTATGAATTATGAATGTGTTCTCTAGAATTATGATTAGCAAAGAGAAAGGTATTTTTTTGGAATCAATATTTCCAAAATATGATAAAGGCATGGATATCTTGAATCCTGGGATTATGTTTGCAAAGATTAGGAGCATCATGAATAGAGACAACGTTTCTACATGATTATGAGAATCGGAGCATCATGACTACGTGATGTGGTGATAGATATCTCTGTGACTATGCCAAATTTCATTGGCTCACCATGAAGGGAGGAGCGCCCTGAAGATTTTTTTGACCAATCCAAAAAATCACACTAGAGGAAGTGGATCTTCAATAATGATCGAGTCTATAAATAAGAGACTACCCCTATTCAATTTACACAAACTATTCCAAGGAAACTCAGGAATCACTCTAATTTCATGAAGTGAGGGGAGCTCCATGAAATTGGAATTCTATGCGAGCTTGAGAATCATGAAAATACTTGTTGAGTCTTAACTGATGCCAATTATTTTGGTTATTGATTACTTCATGATGATGTTGGTATACCGTGTGGAATAAGTAAGCTTCATGAAGGTGTTTGTTCTGCGAAGGTAGGGGTGCTTCATGAAGGCAGTTTTTCCACAAAGGAAGGAGAGCTTTGTGAAGGACATTTGTTCTGCAAAGGCAAGGAGCTTTCCAAAGGTAGCGAGATTCACGAAGGAGCTTCAAAAAAGGTTGTTTTCAATATCATTTTTAAGTGGGAAGGGATTTCAAAGTGCATCAACTCATGTATACGGTGCAAGTAGAGTCTCATGCTAAGTTAGAGATAGAGAATTTAAGTCCAAACCATTGAAGTGAACTCCAGGACAATTAACTAAGTTAGAATTATCTCAATGAAGTGAGCTAAGGGGGACTTGATGGATTTGTTCTGAGGGATGTAGTGAGATATCTGTAAAACCTTAAAAATGTAGTGTGACTGGCACGAAGTGATTATGGATGAACATTTGTGTTCCACAACTATTGATGATTAGTGGATTTTGTTATGACCAACCCACTGTCAGCGTATGATCCTTGGACTATCCAGTAGTGATGAACCAAGTTAAAGTTCTTTGTTCTCACATTGCATGTGTATGTTTGATTATTGATCTAACCTATCATATAGGTTTAATGAGTTCTTTCCAATGTGGGAATATGATCCGTCACTTTAGAAGAAAATGTTGACACCCTGATTCACCCCTCCACTCTCAGGGTGCTATGGGGCCCTACAAGTGGTATCACAGTGAAGGTTCACCAATTTTGGATTCTCTATAGAAAATTTGTCCTCATTTGAAGATTTGAGTTTCTTTCCCAAGTCAACAATGAAGTTAGTCTTTGGAAAAAATTCAGAGTAGAAGTCTGTATCCAGTAATACCATGATGAACAAAATAAGAAAGATAAAAGGAAGTTGAATAAGTCTCTCTTGTCAAAATAATATGTAGTATCTGGTTCTACATACCTTTCTAAAAATTATGATATACCAGGCTTGTAATGTAGAGGTAATATGTCTCAGGTTTCCACCAATGATAAGAACAATCCTTCTACCTCATGTAAATAAAAATATTCAAGTGATCAGGAGGTATGTGTTAGCACCAATTAATGTTTTCCTCAGAATAAGGATTCTAGAAAAATTGGTTATGATGATCAATCTACAACCTCAAAATAATTCTCTGTTGATATATTAATAGATTTTATGCATGACATTCCTAAATAAGTATCTTCCTGTGTTTGTGGAGTATTTCAAAATATGCAAGTCAAAATCACCCAGTTGAGGAAACAAGAAGATTCTATTGAGGTAGGATTGTGAATAAAAGTTTTAGAATGTTATAATCTCTCCAAATAGGTTGGAATATTTTATGAAACAAAGAGGGTATATGAAATAATATTCTCAAAACACATCAAAGTAGTTGAAGAGAAATAGGGAGTCAAAAAGGCTCTTGAAGAAAAGATCTATGCGCTTAAAGAGAAATTGAAAAATAGAACTGATGAAAGGGGTTTACAATTGGAAGAAATATCCAAGAAGATAAAAGAACATGACTCTTTAATTTAGAAAAAAATCAATCTTCATGAAGAAGAATCTATTAGAATGAATAAGGCTTGTGAAGAAAATATGATTATGGTTGAAGATCAGAAAATCATCCTCAATATTAAATGTCTAGATTTGGAAGTTTAGTTATCCAATATTGAGAAGAAACTTACTAAGACTTCACAAAAGAAGGAAATAGTTGCTGCAACTACTCAATTTTTACTAGCGGATTCAAAATCTAAAAGACCACCAACATGTGATAAGAAGATCATGAAATCATTTGATGATCTATCTCAACAAGTTGAGAAGAAACATGTACCATCCAATCCAACTTGTGTTAATGACTCTAACCCTATTATCATGAAGAGTGCAGGTTGTAAGAAAAATATTGGACAAGTATGGATAAATAAAGGTGATAAGAAACCTAACAAAATTACTAGGGTGGATAGGAAAAAGAGTATGGAACCAGTTTTCCATCCAAGAGCACAAAAATTCATTAATATGATCTGGAAACCTTATATGGAAGAGATAAGGATGTCAATATTTGTTGGTCAATGTTGGTGTTGCAACAGATGTGGTCATAATGCATTACATTGTTGGCACAATACTCAAAATGGAATCATCTATTTACTGCAAACAAGTTTGGAATGCTTGATAAAATAAATGATGTATGCAATGGTAGTGGTAAAAAGGTTGGTACATGCTCATCTCAACATGTGACCAAATATGATAAGAAAATATGTTCACAACATCTTACTAATAATGAAGAAGAAACCTTCAGAATTAAGTATAATAATGTTGTGAACATAAATCCTCCCAAAAAGGTATCAAAGAAGTATTGTGAGAAAACTTTGGATTCTAAATCCACGAAGATAATAGGTAGTGCACCCAAGAGAACTAGTAAGATTGATGACACTAAGAAGAATCCATGTGAAATATTCAATCATGCTTCAAAGGTTCCCAATGACATGTTAGTTATCTATCCAGAAGATTTGGAAAGAATGAGGAAATGTAATGATTCACTACCTAAGGCCAATGAAAATATAAAAAAAAATTTCCCACATGTTGAGGAAAAAGGTCATGAGTGTTTTCTAACAAAATGAAAATATAATGTTAAAGAAGTCTTGTGGGAGAGAAACAAGAAATCAAGTCACATTGCAAGTGGTTGTTTAACCTTAATACCAGAACAAGAAGCTTTCCTTAAGGGGAGTAAGAATTTTTCATCCATGAAGGTTGTCTAATAGAAAAATTATACACACAAAGTAGAAATGTATGTGAAGAGATCCATGCTACCTCAATATAAATCCGAAAATATGTTCAGATGTGCAAGCATGAATACTGGTACAAGTGGAGCAACATGGTTGAGAAGATCATCTCAACCATTCATTTCATATTGATAATGCAAGGAGGAGATACCTTAGTCCCTTAATCTTTTTTGTATTGTATTTGTTATTATAATGTAGAGAATTAAAGACGAATCAAGTTCTCAAATGGAGAACCTAAGAAGAAGATATGGCTATCAATTATTGATATCCAAGACGAATAATTTACCATCTATGAATGATTCCTCAATTTGAAATTAAAATATAAATATGATAGAGGGTCACTTTTGGATAAAGCTAAAGATTCTCTACTCTGGATAACTAGGATAAATAAGGTACCATCTTGGACAGATCTTATTTTTTGTATCTTGAAGAATAATTTGTTAAGAATATTATCCTTGGTGAAGTTGAGGATGTTATACAATGTGGTTAGTCACAAGATGAAGAACCATTATAGTGTTTTATCTATACTGAAATTTCTTAAAATCCATTGTTGATGAGAATAACTATTATGAAGATGATAAGAAGTATTTACCTTGAGAGGGAGATAAATGATTAATAATGAATAATATGCCAGAATAATTATTTAAATTTTCATCTAACCTGATTATTCTTGAAATTGCATGAAGATTATGTCATTGGAAAGGGAGTTTTGCTGATCAAGTGACAAAATCAGATGGATGTCGAGGAAAAAATTCCTAAATGGTATTCTTGAAGAAGAAGTCTACATTGAATGACTGGAACCATGATCATAGTATTATTTTCTATTTTCTTATATGAAGAAGAAACAATTAAAAATAAGAGGTGGTAATCATAATATCTACATGAATAATTCACAAGAAGATCAATTTATGGTGCTTGTATACATGAATAATATTATTCTTGGTGGAAGCTGGAATAGATCAGTGGAATAATTTTCTTATCACATGAAATTTGAATTTTAAATGTATATGATCGGTTAACTCTCATACATCTTAGGGCTGCTGGTGATTCAGAAGATGGATTACACTTTCATTTCTCAGGAAAAGTATGCAAGAGTGCTATTGAATAAATTTAATATACACGAATCCAAACCAATGTCTACTCTGATTGTGGTTGGGAAAAAACTGGGAAAGCATGAGGA
Organism: Viscum album; assembly: GCA_963277665.1. Classification (NCBI taxonomy): domain Eukaryota; kingdom Viridiplantae; phylum Streptophyta; class Magnoliopsida; order Santalales; family Viscaceae; genus Viscum; species Viscum album. The sequence goes on along the minus strand of OY728122.1, from coordinate 1,297,853,162 downwards.
TGGGACTTCTGTAGATCCCAGAATGTATAGGAGTGTCATTGGAAGCTTGTTGTACCTAACTACAAAATGAAAAAAATATTGCCTTTAGGACATGCTTAGCAGCCTAATTTAGAGTAACCCTAAGGAATAATATTTGGTGGAAATTAAAAGAATCATATTGTACATTCAAGTTTTATGGGGGAGATACAATCCTAGGGGAGTGTGCTTTGAGCTCTTCAAGTTATAATTTGGTTCTTTGGGTTTACTTCCAATGGGGAGAATAGATAAATTCAATGGTATAATGGAGGAGAAAGAATTTTTTTATATTTTCAGGAAAGATAGAAAATTTATAACTTCAATAATGTTATAATGGGGGAGACTGATGAGTTACAAAAAGGGAAAAATGAAGGGAGAAAATGATAATGGATAAAACCATTTTTTTCTATGAGTAAATTTTTAAGAATTACAAAACATGAGAACCCAATTCATGCTTCCCCTATTGTTTTCTACACCGAGCATTACTCCCATAGACTTAGAGTGATGGCTGAGTTGTTTCTTTCATATTAGGTTTTGATTGTGGATGGTGCTTCACTGAATTTATCTTTAGATTTACAAAAAACCCAAAGGGAGAGATTTTTGGAACCAAGACTGTTCTTTGTTGGAAATTGAGTATGGTTTGTGTTTTTTGTCAATCCTCACCAAGAAGATCAGGTAGTTTTCAAGGAAAGGGATCTTACTATTCAAGCATACAACAGTATTAAAGGTGGTGGAGTTTCTAAGTGTTTTCCAAATTTTTGTGGTCCAAAATTTGGATGTTATTTTGCATCGTGAAAAGTATATTTCTATGAAGGAATTTTGAAAATAGGGAAAATGCATGAGTTTCATGAAGAAGGGCTATATGAGTCATGTTTCATGAAGGATTTTTGAATTCTAAGGACGTGATATGTGATTATGATGAGAAATGTGAATGTTATTTTTCTAGAATCAACATTTCATAAATATGATAAATGCATGGATTTCGTGAATCTTGAGATTATGTTTGCAAAGATGAGGAGTATCTTGAATAGTGATGGTGTTTCTACATGATTACGAGAAGTGGAGCACAATGACAGCGTAATGTGGTGAAGGAGAGATCCATGACTATGTTAAATTTCATTGGATAATTGAAAAGGGAGGAGCATTGTGATAATGTTTTTGACCAAACTAGAAATCATGATGGATTTAGTGGATCTTCGTGAATGACTGAACCAATAAATAAGAGGCTACCCCTCTTCACTTTATATTAATTCTTCCAAGGAAAATCAGGAATCTCTCTGATTTCATGAAGCTATGGGATCCCTATGAAACTATCATTCTATACTAACTTGAGAATTGAAAAAAGACTTGTTGAGTCTTAACTGATGCCAATGATTTTGGTTAATTAGTACTTCCTGATGATGGGGTATACCGTGTTGACTTAGAGATCTTCACGAAGGTGTTTGTTCCATGAAGGTATGGGTGCTTCATGAAGGTAGTTTGTTCTATGAAGGCATGATAGATTTGAGAAGGTAGTTTCTTCCATGAAGGGAATGAGCTTCATGAAGGTAGTGAGCTTCATGAAGGCAGTGAGATTCATGAAGGATATTCATGAACGGTCATTTTGAATATCAGTTTTTAAATGGATAGGGATTTCAAAGTGCATCAAATTAGGTATATAGTGCAAGAAGAGTCTCGTGCTAATTCAAGAAAAAATAATTTAATTCCAAACCATTGAAGTAACCTTCAAGTTGAGAAACTGAGTTAGAATTCTCTCAAAGAAGTTATCTAAGGGGGAGTCAAAAAAAGTGTTCAAAGGGATGCAATGAGATATCCTTAAGAAATTATAAATGAAGTGTTCCTGACAGAGAGAGACTATGGACAAAATTTTGTATTCCACATGTAGTGAAGATTAGTGGATTTAGTTATGATCGATAAAATATCTGTGTATGCTCCTTAGACTATACATTTTTGGAAAACCAACTAAAAGTGTCATGTTGTCACTCTGTATGTGAATGTTTGATTACAGATCGAATCCATCATATAGGTTTAATGAGTTCCTACCAATGTGGGAACAAGATCCGTCACTTTAGAAGAAAATAGTTGACACCATGATTCACCCCTCCCCTCTTAGGGTGCTCTAGGGTCCTATAATAATGAGGATGTCCATCTATATCATGCTCCCATGAGCCTCTATACAAGAGATCCAGACATGTGTTAAGGATCAGTGAAGGATCCAGAGTGCAACTTCCTAGAGATGGGTGGACTTCATAGTCCTAGGATCAAGGGAACTCTGAGGTCCTAGGATATCAAACTCTATAATCTCGCAGCATTCAACTTTCTCAAATTAACATATAGAGTTAGAAATACTGATGAGGTTATTAAATCAATAGACTAGAGGATGATTTTGACTCTAAACTAGGTGAGGGTAAGCTCATGGGTTGTTCTGTCAAATATGAATTGGACACTATCGATGGATTTCTTGGAGGTGGCTAGGAACTCGAGGAAGATCTCCTTGAAAGTGTCCTTGTGCCCTGGGTAATGAGAGAGAGTTATAGTTGGACTATGAGGTCAGTGGTATCCTGGTGAATATGGAGTTCCTCAAGAACCATGAGATCGATGGTATCGTTGGTACTTATAGGTTTCTCCGGTATACTAACAAATGTGACCTGTTACCCAGGGGCAGACAGGTGAAGGATGGGGTGGAGATGGGGATGTTTAGTTCCATGTGACCCACTAGAGGTCAAATGTGGCACTACATTGGCCAAGGGGGAAGAAGAGGCTAATGCTGAAGTTGAAGAGGACTAGGAGGGTGAGGGAGGGAGATCGGGGGAGGAAGAGGAGAAACATGGCCAGGTAGAGGGAGCAGCAGGGGTGGATGGTCTCATGGAAGTAGGAGCATTGGGGTGGGGGGGGGGGGGTGGACATTGTGAACCCTAGGTTCACAAAATTTTAAAGATCCCTAAAAGTTTATTTCATGTAAAATTACATGATGTGAAATGATCAAATTTTTATTTTTGGGTCATGTCACTTACATATCATGTAATGGGTACATGATGTGTATGTATGTCTTACCCACTTTTTTATCCAAAAACTATGTCCTTATATGAAAACATTTACTAGGATTTCATAAACTCCATTGTACCCTATTATAGCCTATTTGAGCTAACCTAGGTTTCCTCATAGCCAATGCTTTGTTTATTTTCTAGATCTAGACATGTTTCAATTTAGAATACTTCAATAATAACAACAAACTTCTCATGGAATGGTTCTTAAAAAAAGAGGGTATAAATAGTGTTATGAAATTATTTATTATAGGTTCATTATAATTGTTCCTATGAGAATTCAATCCATTTCCAAAAGGAGGTACTTTCTTATTTCTATCCTTACTGGTTATGTGATCATATTTCTTATCAGTAAGAGAGATGGATTGACAATTAAACAACTCATTACTTTTATTTGTGGTCTTCACCAAATCGAACACAACTTATTCACCACCAACTATAAATAGTAATCCGCCTTTATTAACATCAATCGATGCCTTCCCATGTTTGAGAAATGGTATTCCTAAAATAAGGGTTATATCTCCTTCTTCTTCCATGTCTAGGACTAGAAAATCAGTAGGGAAAATAAATTTTCCAACTTTTACAAATACATCCTCAAGAAATCCTTGAGGATTATAGAATGATGGGTAAGCAAGTTGGAGTGCCACCTTAGTTGTTTTTAGGTCACCAAGACCCGGATTCTAGTAAACAATCATGGCCATGATATTGATACTTACGCCTAGATCACATAAGGATTTTTCAAAATTGATTTTCCCTATAGTGTATGGAATTGAGAAACTTTTAGGGTCTCACATGTTTACAGGCAACTTCCACTAAACAACTACAGAGAACTATTCATTTAGAGAGATGAATCTTAAGTCCTCCATTTTCTTTTTACTTGATAGAAAGTATTTAAATATCTTACATAATAGAGTACCTGAGAAATTGCCTATGAAAAGGGAATTTTGATATGAAATTATTTAAACAACTATATTTTTTATATTTCCCCTCATTTTGGATTGTTCCATCCTTTCATAAAATGGATAGGTGGATTATATGATAGTAGTCCTAGTTAAACATATTCTTTTTTAGGCTGTTCTTTTGTTAAAGATTTCTCAGTTGGTTATACTAACAAAGAGTTCCCTTGAAAAGTTTTATCAGATTATTCAAACTGATTTTTCTCATCTTCTTAAGGATTCTAAAAATCTACCATCTTTTCACTTCTATAAATTATAACTTTAGCTTATTCCCTGAGATGATATTTGGTACTACCAGGAAAAGTACCTAGTGGTCGATTAGACAAAGTTTTAGAGATCTTCCCCATTTGATTCTCACAGTTTCATATGATAGATTTGTGGTTTTTCATTTCCATTTCTTGAGTTTTCATCCCTTGGTTTTATCTATGCATGAAGGAAGTGAGCAGGTTTTTAGGATTGGATTGGAGAGGTTGTGCTTGTTACGGTGGTATGAGCAAATATTGTTAATACTGTTGCCACTGAGATGGTGGAAACTATTGAAGTATAGTAAAAGGTTGTTTGATCTTTTTCTATGTTAAAGTATATGGGACTTGTGTTGGGTATCTAGGTGGTCCCTGATTCCTTGGTGGCATCTATCCACTCTTCTAATGAAAATAACCTTGGTTTTTCTACTATGGCTGTAGAGCCAGCCTATGCTGATAGTTTTGCTGTTGATATTACTTATTTTGTTGATTTTAATTAATTTAATTACAATCATGGAATTGGTTATACTCTAATACTACCCTGTAGTCTTGGTATTGGTGCGGTCCTCCTCACATATCACATGATTGAATTTCCATCACCATAGAAGGAGGGGGTTGTGGTGTGATTGACAATTGAAAAGAATCCAATTACTTTATCAGAGATTCTAATTGGGCTACCAGGTAGGTAAGTTCCTCCACCATTTTTATTTCATGATGAGGGGTTACTCTATCACTTTTCTATAGACTAGAATTGTGGGAAACTTTATCAATAATAGATCAGAGGAATTCTGGTGTCTTGAGAATTAATCGACCATCAACAACCGCATCTACCGCAGTAAGTGCAGTAAGTTGGATTCCCGGGTAGAAAGACTGTAATTGTACCCATGCATTTAGTTTGTGATGTGGGAAATTTTAGGTTAGCTCTTTATATCTATCTCATGCCTCCCAAGCTTATTCTCTGTCCGTCTGTGAATTTTTTTGAGTGTCATTCCAGAGCTTCCAATTCTGGATGGGTGGAGAATATTTGTCAAGAAATTTCTTGGCTAGTTCATCTTAAGTAATGATCGATGATAGAGGAAATATTTTCAATTAAATTTACATTTAATTTCATTTTTTAAACCCACAAAAGTGTTACTTGAAGATGGATTTCTACATTTTTATGATATTGGTGTTATTTTGAGCTGAACAGTAAAAATGATCAATTTCATATTTTTAACTATTTTAAATTATTTCTGTATTTTGGACATAATATTTTCTACACTAATCCAAATTGATAAATTATTTATTTTAAAAATTCTAAGAATCCAAGGATTCATTTAATACTTTTGGACCAAAAGCTGAATGTACTATATGTAAGTTCAAAAGAAGCTCATAAGTTTGACCAAGAAAACTATTTACAGATCTGTCGAGTTTTGGTGTGGGATCCATAAGTTGTTCATAGTGGGACCAAATACTCTAAAATTAGGTGATTGTACGAACAAGAGGTTTTGGAACAACTTTTATTAAGTCAAGGACACGTGAATAGGCCGTTTATTAGGTCATCAAATCATCCTAATATGAAAGTTTGTGATTTGGAGAGTCTGAATAGACAGAATAAATGGTGAGATTAAAACGGGAATAACTCTCAGAATACTTGTCCAAATCTACTTATATTTTGAGGGGAAACTACCACGACAATTATGAACAACATTCAAGAAGGGTAAAATGCGTGAAGATCTCATTTAATGGGGATTAAATGAATCAACATTCAGGGGAAAATTTCTGGATTTAAAAGGATGAGAGATCCTCCCTCTCAAAGCATCTCTCATTTCATCCCATTCCTTCTGGGACACCAAGGAGAAATTTTTTTCAACTTTCTCTTTTATTTATTTTCTTTTACATATTTTTATAATGCCTTCTTCTTCCCCATTCATCTCTATTACCCTCACCATGATGGGGTAAACATTTTGAGTGATTGGGGAAGGGTTGGTTTTCTATTTTGTAATGCTTGAGTTCTTGAACGTAATTGAATGGAATTTCTTTCTTCTTCAAAGTTGTTTAAAATTTCATATATAGGATTTTATTATCAAGTGCTATTGTTCTTGAATTTTAGTTCCGTTATTGATTTTTTCCTTGGTAAGATAGTCATTATCTCCTTCCACTAATTTCTGGTTTATATACAATGGAATAGACCGCGGATTAATGGTGAAGTACTCGACGATCGTCAGTATGTGTAAAAGGTGTAGTGAATGTTCTTGATTGTTTGGGATAAACAAGACCCAATTGGGTGTTTCCCATTTCAATTGAGGATATTGAATACAACTATTTTTCAAATGGAAGGAGAGTTGACCAAATCGATATTTTGGTAAGGTTTTCTCTCACCATCATAATTTTTCCAAGGAAGTGAGAGGAAATGGTTGTGAAAACTCAATTTAATCAACTATGAAGAAGAGTTTTGAATTAAATTGAATAAGGATAGCATTAAAATTGTGAAAGTAAACCCGAAATAATCACCCTTTTAATATCATAGTTTTTTCTTCAATCATTTGAATTTGAATTTCTATTCAATCATTTTATTATCAAACACACAATTTATACCCTCATTTAAAAGTGACAAACTGTTTTGTGGGCACTCCTCTTCAGGAGACATTCTAGGTCAACCACATTATTTCATTTTAACTTAGGAAATAATTGTTTTGCCGCACCCTATGACAGGCCGACGTTAATCGACTTAGGAATTTGACTTTGTATCCAATCCATGGGTCGAACATGAAATAAGAATGAGATGAAATAGAACCTAATTGCATCACATGACATGACCTAGCTGAAAAAGATATTTCAAACCTCTAAAAATATGGAATTATTCTTATGGGGATCTTCACTTTGTATCCCATTGAATTGACCCATGTTTTAGATCATGTGAAAAAATTAAGGTTTGATTTAAAAAGTGTGCACCTGAATAGGTGGGAACACAATGCTGTGTATATCACAAATAATGGATGATAATACATAATCCAAAATATCACACTTCTGTACTACTGGGTTCTCTCCTTGATTTGTAGGTGGCACAAATTGAATGTTTTTCTAGGTGGGGTGTGAAAGATTGTGATGATCAGCCATTGTGAAGTGGTGTCATGTAGTTAAGGACCGATAACTCTTATGATCGAAAAGAAGTATCTCTTCACCATTGAGGATATTTGAATAATTCGGAGGACCCTAAAACATGAACTAGATGTGAAAAATAGAGATGGAGGATGCATGAGTTTCTGAAAGAGAAATAATGTAAAAAAGAAAAAGGGAAAGGGGAAATAAAAAGGGTGGGTGGTGAGGTAATCTGAAGGAAACTATTCCTAAGCAATAATAATCCTTATAAATGGTGCCAAAATTTGATTCTCCCACACATGTCATTGAATTTGAATGGGTGTTGGTTAGATTAGATATTTATAGTCCCAAATATCACTTACTATTAGGGTGTAGCAAAGTACCAGTGTGGTTTTGAACCCTTAGGAATCATTGGTAGGCAAGAAACCATTCGAAAGAACCCTTTATAAGGATTACTCACATTCACTCTTTAAGTTTGGTTTCTACTAAATATAGGTAGTTTGGATAAATGATAGACAAAAAGGAATGGATTGAGGTTAATTTCAAGGCTCTTAACTGAAGATAATCCTAGATTTAGCTTAGAATAGTTGTATAGATTAGGCTGTGAAGCGGTGAAAGGGTCACCAATTAGTCTTTGGTCAAACCAATTGGATCTAACTATACTACAACTATCTCATGGTTAGGGTATAGTTGAAACCAAGGTACCTTATGGTTTGCTTATATATAGAAAGCATCATAGGATAATGGTCATAGTTATACTCAACTCCAATTATGTTTGGTTCATTTAATTACACTTCCCATGGTGAAGGTTGTGAAAAATAATGTGATGAAAATTTATCATTAACCTAATTACTATACATAGGGTTACCTAGGTTAAATCTATAGATTCATTAGGCTTAGAAACACCCCTACTCTTGACCCCTAACCCTAGGTGTATTAGACACACATGAATGTGTTGATCAATAGCAGAAAAATACTACACAAGCTATGCATAATCATTTAATAGTTGAGAAATAATCAATACGGGATTAAAAAAATTAAGAATCAAGATAAAAAAATTAAGTGTAATGTAAATCAAATAAAAAAATCACTACACATGAAGAAATAATTAAGAATGGTTCAAGTGTAGATGAAGGAAGGTAGTTCTATTGAAACAAACATTGAAAATGGAAACATATTCACAACAGATGAAGAACGAATGTAGATTAACCAAAACACAAAAGGATTTAATAAAACAGGAAAATAAATGAATTAAAAATATTTTGGAATGAAAATAGTTGAAAAAATGGTAGAAAACTCTGAGAGAAAATGAAATTCTCTGGGATCTATCTACATGCGACCGACATTGGAATATTAATAGGCTCGAGAATTACACAATGTGTAAAGCATTCACGTCATGTATAGTATTAAGTAGATTTTGTGCCAACATATTTACATTGTGTAATCAGTCTTTATGTCATGTATTTGAGATCATCAATTTCCTCTAAAAAATTGTCTTGTATCTTTGACCAGGTGGGTCTTTGAACTTTGGACGTCATGTAACCTATATACGTTATGTACTTGACTCACTTTATGTTGGTCTTTGAACTTGAAATTATCACGATGTGTAATGAAAATAAATGTGGTGAAATAGCTTCACATCATGTATTATCTTCATAGGTTGGTATGTGGCATGAAATCATTATGTTAATGAGTACTACACATCATGTATGTAATACAGGATGTGTAAATCTTGTTTTCCCCATTTTTCTGTATTTCTTCCTCCAAGTCCAGAATTCACAATTCTTATGAAAATAAACCAGAACCCAATGGATTATCAAATAAAACATCATTAATATTTACATAAATGTTTCTAATATGTGTATATAAATTTATCTTATCAACATTCCCAAATAAGGATGATATTGTGAAATAAACAATTACCTCATGCCCAAATTTCTTTGTAAATAATTTTAAACACATATATTATAAATTTAAATTTATTATAATTATATATCACAAACATATACATAATTATAATATCACATGTTATCTACTTATAACCTTTAAATACCATTTTATTAATAATTCATTATTAAAATCATCATTTTCGAGTGTTAGTTATCTCATTTTCCATGTATGTTTTGATTAAATAGTATTGGCCCTTGCATATTTCTCATGGTTACACCATATTAATAATGTTAATAATGATATAAATATCATATATATTCACTATATACATATTTATAATCATATTTTAAATGTGGACATAAAAAATTAGTCACATTGTCTCATACTGGTGGTGGTCCACATGTATAGATGAGCGACATTATCATTTTTTTAATGAGTGGAAAAGTAAAAAGGTAAATGATATATTATATTTATAGAACAATAATTATTTCATAAATATCACACACAGATATATATATATATATATATATTTATTATTACCATCTTTATAACCATCCAATTAAAATGGTGATGAGAAATTAATGACACTACTATGTAGTGATGGTAAACTGTACAGACACACAATCAATGTTTTTCACTTTTTGTAGGATGAAAAAGAGGTGGAAAATGGTTATACCATAATCATAATAAAAAATAAGTATATTGATGATACTAGATTAATTATTTTAGTATGGGAACCACATATTTAGAGTAATTAGAAGAAAAGATAATATTGAAAGTAACCGGTTAAGAGTTATACCACTTTGTTGAGAATCCCCTTTTGGCTTACACATAAATACTTGAAAGGATGGTCTTTTGGAAATAAAATAAAATCTAGGATTTGGGGAAGGAATTGAGGAAGGTATTATGATATTTTTTTCTAAGCTAGAGGTATCTAACTTTATGAATCAGGGAGGAGAGGAGGTTTCCTTATATAAGTGGGGAAAATGACACACTTGGAATTACATAAATGATTAAAGAATATATATATGCATCATAATAATTTAAAATGGAACCAAGGTACCCCAAACTCAAATATAATATGTTATAGGGTCAAAATAAACTAAAAAAAAATCACATTTTGGAATGTTTTGGATACATTTTAAACCTTATCTTCTAGTTAAACCACATTGAACCCATTTTAACCTTAATTGTGTTAATAAAATATTTTACCATGATATATTAATTAAATGAAGAAAAATAAAAGGGGTATTATATATTATGTTAATTTCTATCACACCCCAAGGTTTCATAGTACATTATCTCTTTAAAGTAATTCAATAGCTTGCACCTCAGACAACACCGAGTTCGAGTGCACAATGACTTACCAAACTAGCCGTTCAAAAGAATTTATGAATAGTATTAACTGAATTTTGAATTTTATATATTCCATATAATTTTAACATTCATATTATGTGTTTATTATACATAATATAAGAACAAATTCATTGTTTCAGATAAAGGAAGTATTTCTCAAAAAATACAATTTTACCGACTTTTAATGGCGAACCCTTTTTAAATCCAATATTTGGAACTTTTATATATTCAATTTGACAAAATAAACTTATTATTTATAATTAGGACATAAAAATTTAGTTTTGACAAATTTTTGGTGTTTTTATGATAACTTTCTTATATGGGTGAATAGTGAAAAATACTAAATTTTAATTGAAAATAAACTTTTTAATGAAAATAATTTATAGTGTTAAATTATACATTTGAATGGTTTTGAAGTATAATTAGATTATATTTTTACCATTTAATCCAATGTTGGTCAATGGAATTAATTTCACTTTTAAATTATACATAAACAAGTGTCAATCTTTTGATAGTTATTGTTTCTTAAAAACACGCTATTTGTTTTGACAACGAGAATTAATTTTAAATTAATTAATGAAACTTATATGTTTTGAATTTGGTAAAATAGACATAATTTTTGAATTTAGAATATCAAATATAGATTAGTCTGAATTTTTGGTATTTTTCTGAAAAACTCCAATTTTTGAAGGATAGTAAAACCACATAGTAGTAGTTAAAAAACTGACGTTTTCATTTAAATGAAATTTTACCGCTTCTATGAATTTAATTTCAAAAATCCAACATACATGGTTGTTATTAGTATGTAAAATGTGGTTCAATAAGAAGAAAATAATTTTTGGTGAATAGTAACTTTTGACTTTTATTTACCACGGTTAATGGTAAATAGGGTAATTCAAGGTAAAAGGAATATTATAATAATAAAAATTACCTTAACACTTTTCCTAACCTTATTGGATGAGTCATGTAAGAATATGGGAATCCTTGGGTCGATTTTGGGACCTAATGGAGCCACTTAAGAGTGATAATGAAACTTTATTTTAATTAACTTAAAGTAAAGACAAAAATGACATTAAAAATATCTTTTAGTATATAAATTTTTACCTGGGGTTATATAAGTCATATTTTTGACTATAAATATTAATTGTAAATATAAAAATATTTCCAACATTATTGTATTTTTTTATAATTTTTAGACATCAAATAAAATAAATTATTTATGACACAATAATGATGCAGTATTCACCTCATTAATAAATGATTTAAATAAATAAGATTATTAATATTAAAACAATATCGAAAACCAGTAAATTTCTTATTGGATGATTTTATTTCAAACATGAGTCATATTATCTTCTACTTTAATGAGTTTTGGACCTTTTGAAACAGAAGATAATTTTATAATAAAATAACATTTTCAATTTTTTTTAAAGAGCCCCTCCTCTCCCATATAAAAGGGCACCACTTCTAACCTATTAACCACACCTCTAAAGCCCCTTGGATCATCCAAAACCTACCCAAATAAGCTCTAAATATCCATCTATTCCACATAGAAGCCTTAACTTAGGCATAAGTCACTTTAAGAAGTCCTTTTGTTTCAAACCAAAGTGAGTTACCCAAATTAAAGGTAATGGTTTCTCTTAACTTCTTTTCTTTTATTTTACTTCTCCAAACCCTAAAATCTTTTTATTCATTTATTTTATAACAACACGAGTATCCTAAATATACTAGGATGTTGTTATGATAAGGATTATAAATACACTTATACTCACCTCCATCTAATGGGTAAAGAACACATTGTTTTTGTGGATGGAAATCTAACGCCTAACGAAACGATGATTGTTCAATTATCTCCTACCACCTCTCATGGTGGCCATTAAGATGACACTATATTTATTTATGTTATATATTATGTTTATTTTTTCTTTATTATTCTTTATTTTCCATTTATATCATACCTTTATGGTTTCCATTATGGGTAAACGTGATAACTTTATTTGGGGAAGTGCGGACGACCGCCCCCTCAAAGTGATATGACTCCTTAATGCCTTATATGGGATGTATAAAGGATGGAGTTAATTATATTATATATGATATTATACTGGAATTATAATATAACTATGTATCATTATGTTTTAATTCCATTAAAATACAAAATAGAAATGAAAGTAGTGTTCATGCGTACGTACGACTTACCGTCTCCATGAACGGTGCATTTAATTTCTTATCTTCAAATGTAATGCACTATTATAAATACATATATATAATGGATATATAATATATATATTATATATAAATTATGTATATCATTATGGAGATAATGGAATTTTGACCACATGGACAAATTGTAATTATAACAAGTTCATTTTTGACTCAAGTTCCGAACATTGATAAAATATCCAATATGAACTCAAATAATTAACTATTTGTTATATCAAGGTAATAAGTGATATAAAAGGAATAATAAATTTGAAAAATGTTTTTAATCAAGTAGAAATTAACTTAAGTTTATTATTCAGGAAGAACAAGGAACATACAAGACAAGTCGGACTTGAGGTAAGGGGTTTCTTATCTCACTTTTAATTCCATGAGATTTCCATTGTTCTCCACTTATTTATTGTATGTGAGGTATTGTGTACTTCCATTTGATATATATTATCACGATTCTATTTATATTCATGGTATTCTGTGATTCATTTGGTAGTTATTAACTTCTGGTCAAATGACTCGATTGATTACAACATGGTTTTCATCTCACTTCTTATTTCTATGAGATTCATGCTATATTGCCACTATTTCCTTTTGTGTGGTGTATGTACTGCCCATGATTGTATTCCTTATGTAATATACATTAATTTATATGTATTTATATCTTCATTTTATAATCCTTATTTCTTGGGGTGTATGTTTTGTATGTCACCAAATCAGTAAGGGAATATATAATTTCGATTTCCACTCTTTGGGCTTTACTCATACTTCATTAATTATTTTACTCCAAGATTATGTGTGGAATCACTATTTATTATTTATGTAGTAACTTCTACTACCCTTTGTGTGGATATAATTTTGATACACATAATCACTCCATTTATTGTCACATACATGACATATTTTAAAGTTATTTTTCATTTAATTTACATCCTTGATTTTTTTGTGGGTTTACCTAGGTTTTATGGAGGAATAGATGAGTTTTCATGAATTGGGCCAAACCGTGAGCCCAATTCCAGATTGAAAAATAAATTTTGTTTATTTTATAACTTTTTCATTTTTCAAAATTTTTCATCTATTCAAATTCATACTTGGCCTCCCCTAACCTATTAACACCACCAAGTCAATTTGGAGCCTTTAGAAATCCATAACCACGGTTTATTTGGGTTTTTATCTAAGGGGTTGGGCCTGCCCGAAAGCCCAATTCCTGTTTTAAAAATGAAGTTTGTTTATGTTATAACTTATTCAATTTTTGAGATTTTTCAGTGATTAAAAGTCACACACAATCCCATTGAACCCATACGTGCGTCTGAACTCTCTCCCCCCTCTTTGGAGCTCCGGTTAATCGCGATTTGGTGCCGAACTTTATAGGCTTCCTCAAATCTTCCAGATTTGAAGAGGTAAAGTCTTTATTTCATAACTCTCTCAATTATCAATATTTTTCCTTCATTATAGTTCCTAAATAAACTAATAAATCTTGTTAGAATGAAACATGAATTTTGGCTATTTTAAATTTAATCTACTGGTGTTTTGGAGTTATTACTTTAAGATACTTCAAGTAAATGAGTCCTTTTCTTTCCTCTTTCAAATTATTTTGGGTTTCATTCATTGTTCTTAGGGTTTATTTGCTTATAATTGAGTTTCCTAATGTCCAGAAACTAGGTTTTCGAACCTAGGGTTTAACTTTGGGCTTTCTTGTCCAATTCTTGTGCTTTTAGGTTTGATCTAGGTCTCTCTTGGTGTGGCGGGGGTGCGATTTGATTTCCGCACAGAGATTCAAGGGTTTTTGTTACTTTGGTAGGTGATTCCATTGTGCGTGCAATTTTTGTGAATTAAATTTCTGTGTTCATGGTATTTTAACGTTTATTGCATTTTAATGTTTCTGTAAAAATTGGTTTTAGTTGCATTTATAATGCAAATGAATTTAAGTTCCAATTTTTGGTGAAATTGGGGGTTTTTCATACATATATTTTATTTTTTCATTTTGGGATGACCTATAATTACATAATTTATTTTATTGAACTGTATTAGGACTGAAAATAATGTTTTGAATGTTTATTATTTTTTTTTGTTGTTGTGAAATTTTGTTTAAATGGTGTTTGGGAAGCAAATGGGCTTTAAGTGCCATGTTTGTGTGAAAATGGTGGTTTTTAAAAGATATAACTTCTTGGTTCACATTGGGCTGCCCCATTACTGAATTGTTGGTTTCATTAAAGGGTATTGAACTGAAATTTTGTTTTTATGACTTAAAAGTGTTCACATAGTGTGCAAAGTGGATATTTTAAAGAGCTTTGGGTGCAGAACAATGTGATATTTTAAGAGGTTGTTTTATTGAAAATAAAAATATTTTATTGTGTGTTTTAAATGCTATAAAATTTGTATAGATACTATAATGTTTGTTTTTTTACCAGTAGTGATATTTTATGTGAAAAAGTATGTGTGTTTTTTGCTGAAATTTTTTGAGCACAAAAAGGGAATCCCGGGTACTTAGGTGGGCAGATATGTACTAGTACGACTAGTGGACCAGATGGGTTGCGTCCCTGTTTCACTGAGAAAATGGATAACAACAACTCTAAATAAACTATGTGGATGATATTTGGGGACCAATAGGTTATGGGTATGCTAAATACTAGTGTCTCATTCATGGAAAAGGATTGTGACTTGGATACTTTACACCGAGGTACGAGGTACATAGGGCTCGAGACTATCTAGTTGCCTAGGGGTGTTCCCAGTTTTAGTGCTCATTGTATTTGTGGTATTTACCCTTATTGTGGGGTGTTTTTGGAAGTACTTTACAGTATCTCACAAATCTATTTAAATGTGCGATCATTCTGAAAATTTTATCTTGAAAACTATTATCAATTGAAAGTTGCATTTCTTAGATTTTATCACTGCTTTTCTTGGCGTATTAAAACTGCTTGCATTTTCACATTGTATTGAATTATATTTGGAATCATTGGGTGGTATCCTATTGGGATTAGGATCACACCCTACTTAAACCCCTTGGGTGTAAGTAGACTTGGTTATGTTTGACTCAGGTAAAGGAAAGGCTAAGGGTGATGGCGGTTCAGGGTGTAAGTCCCCATCCTTGGGACAGAGTTGTGGAGACAACTTGGGGGTGATGAACCTTTGTCATGTGGAGTCCATGGGGATGTTTTATAGATGTTTAATTGTGTATTTGGACCTTTTGTACTTCATTTGAACATATGTATTCAGTTATGGATTTTTGTATAAACCATGCGGGTTTGAATTTTTCAGATTTATTTTATCAAATATTTTTGATATTTTATGTATACATGTTTGGGTAAATCATTCCCAAACCAAGATAAATGATACCCGGGCACTTGTTCCAGCCCGTGGGGATAGGGAACGCCCTTCGGGCCTTGCCATGGGCTGGGTCTGGTGCCGTTAATGGTGAAAACCAGATCCAGTTCGTGACATTGATAATTTCTCAAGTCATTGATATGAACTTGATAAGAGTAATCTTTACTCAATTTCCATTCATTGAGTTAAACATCCGAGTCATTGGTGTTGTTTTTACCAGAATATGTGTGAATGTAATCTGATTTATTTACACTAAATATCCAATCATATTTAGTATATTTATATTTTTCACACATAATTATGTCATTGATTTATTTTTAACCTAAGGATACAGTCTTTATAAGGGATTTCATCTCAATTTAAATTCCATTGAGACTTTTTTGTTGTTATACACTAATTCACTTTTACATAGTGTATAAAATATATTTTGAAATAGTATATCATGAATCCCTTTATTCTCATGATATTATAAATTTTTGATTCCCTCAATTATTTTTATTCAAGTGTCTCTATTTTGGTTAGGAACTCTAACTAAAATATCATTTTAAATGTTTTAAAGATTAATTCTTCTAAATATTTCTCATTAATGTCCATGTTTTAAAAATGTTTTTAAGGATTTATTTATATGTACATTAATGTTTTAAAATTAAATTTCCTTTTAAAAGTTTCAAAGTGGTATGTGACACTTTGATTCAAAAATCTATTTAAATGGATTCTTGATAAACAGTTAGACTTTTAAATGTTTTCAAGAAAAGGGGGGATATTGCTCTCAAATAGTTTTGATGATTATTTTCATCTATATCAATATAATTCATTATTCTCGATTTTGGTTAATCTATTATAATAAAATCTTCCATATTGTATTGAATGAGTTATGTTTGACTGTGGATGTGCTATTTTTATACCATTCATGGTTTGTGGTTAAAATGTTGACATTTCCTATGCTAGTTTTAATACGAATGTTTAGATTATGTTTCAAACTTTTTATATGAGGAATGCATTGGACTTAGTAAGTGATGGGTGGATCCTGATATAGATCCTCGATGCATTGGTAGTTCTCATGAGACAAAATAGTGTCTTGTCACAAGGCCTTGAAAATTTTTTATTTGTAGTCTTGTCATGAGATCTTGACTATATGGTTATGATGTTTCACTTTTTTCATTCCATCATTATGAGAGTAGCTATTGATATTTCATGTGGTTATTCAACTAGTAGAATTACTATGACTATGTTTTATTATGGAATTATTAACTCATCTGATATTCCTACCATAAAATGTTCATGTTAATTATTTGAAAAGGCATGTGTTTTCAATTATTCACTATGACTAATATTTATGTTATCTTCCGCTGTATTGATTACTCTTACCGAGAATTTGAGCTCACCCCTTTCTTATGTTTCATTTTCCTAGGATATGAAGAAGTTAATTATGTGTGACTTGAAAGCATAATCTAGGAAGCTTGGATATTTATAATGGAATAATTTATTGTTGTTTTTCTTTTCAAGTTGTAATGTTGAACTTATGTATGTATCTTGTTTCCAAGACTACTAAACTGATTGGTCTTTTGGGACTTGATTCCTTATAATCATGCCAATATATTAAAATAATGCACTGGCTCCTGGATTCTAGGGTCGAGGCATTACAATTTATATTAATAATTATAAATCCATTTTATAATATTTAATTTATACATGTGGTGGAAATTACTTCTAATATAAGAACACAAAACACATGAAAAATAGTTTTTAGGAAAATATCTAATTTAAAAGTTAAAGATATTTTACCTTGAAATAAAGTAATAAATTGGTTTCCATGAATATGTTTAGTTAAATAATAAAAATGAATGTTTTTTAATTTTTGAGAAATAAAAAACCAAATGGTATCTTCTAACCACTCTATTAATTGTAATGACTGAAAAATACTTTTTTAATTTGAATAAAATATAACTTATGTCTGCTAAAGTCAAGGATGAGTTACCTAATTCAAAGTAATGTTATAAAATACATTATTTAACTCTTTTAACATATATCTGGTCTTTATAATGGTTATTAAAATTTATTAAGTCATTATTACATCATTATAATGTTATAAAAGTATCACTATTTGGAAAATCGGTATTTTCACTATTCACTTAAAAAACCACTAATTTAGAAAAATATCAAAAAATAATTCTAATATAAATTTCATATTATAAATCCATAAATGATAACAATTTTTTCAAATAAAATTTGTAAAATTTTAATGAATTAATTTTATAATAATTGTGCATGATGTAATAAAATCGTTTTTTGAAAAATGTATATTTAAACATAAAACTCGATTTATTCTTATCCCATGCCTAGTAAAAAAAATTAGACGGGTATTAATTTTTTTTATTAAATATATAATGTTTAAAATTAATTAAAATAATCAATCCATAGTGATTAATTGATTTTATTAAGATAAAAATACATTTTTCACAAAAAAATAATTAACAACTCCTTTACTTTTAAATGATTTTATTTTCATTTATAGTCAATTGATAAATAATGAATTCATTTTATTAATTTATGAACTATATTTTTTCATAATTTAGTTGGTATTATTAATACCCTCTAATTCAACATCTTTTCATTAACTTCCCCATTAAATAATGTTATTTTATTAGTATATTGTGGTTCGTTTAAACTCGGTGTTTCCTGTAAAGCAAGCTATCAAAAAAATTAAATTTATTTAAAGGTAAATATATCTTAATATTTATGGGATTTGCACCTCTAATTTGTTAAACCACCATATATAGAGACATCTGAGTTGGGGAATACATCCTAAGGGTAAGGTGTGCGATAATGGTTATTTCACGAGGTGGCTTAGCTAACATTGGCCAAGTAGTTATCTCCCCTAGCCTGAACTTCTCGCATAGACGATTTCATTTAAGCCTCAATTTTTGAAGATCTATTAGATCTTGGTAAAGTGTGAACCCTAATGATGCTACATCCCTCCCAATTTCTAAAAAATGGGCTTTAAAATGCATGAATCTACTAGTTCATACCATTATTTATCATTTCCACATCAATTATCATTTGTCATTAACTTTTATAAACAAAAGTCTTATGGTAAAAGTATTACCAATGGTCATACTTCCAAATGGTCATATTGAGAAATGGTCAGATTACTATTCCAAAGGTCATATTACCCCTATAAATATATTCTCATTTCTTCATTTATTATTCATTATAATTATTCACATTCTTTTATATCTTTTACTTTTCTAGAATATTTATTGGTTTAATAATATTTTTTTATTTCTATAGTGTTTTTTCATGGGAGAAATTATTCTAGAGTATTGTAAATATCCAAAATTTCCCATTTTAATTTTATTATTTTACTTTTTTCCCAATGTAACATTTGGTATTTCCATGGGTTTAGTCGCTGACTAATATAACACCCTTCATTAATGAAATAATGTTTTATTTGTTTTTATATGTATTGTATGTTTATAAATTTATATAATATAAGAAATATTTATTATAGAAAAAAAAGTCACTAATAAATTTTAAGTCATTAACTTACTTCCCCTTAAGAAAATTCATCACTAAAATTTTAATTTATATTATCAGTTGAGAATAGATGATGGTACATATGTATCATTATTTTCTCTAGTTCCCATGTTGCCTCTTCATGTTTATGGTTCTTCCACAACACTTGGATAATGTAAGTTATATTGTTTGGTAGAAAATTTTCTATATATTTCAAGATCTCTGCTAGATGCTTCTCAAAGAGATGTCATTCTCCAGTTGTACCACCTCTAGATTCAGTAATTATTAGGGATTAGGTATGTAATTCCTCATGAGTGATACATGGAAAAAATCATGAACTTGAACCATATTTGGTGGAATTATTATCCAATATGATAGTTCTATTATGCGATGAAGGATATCAAAGGGTACAATGTACCTAGTAATAAGATTTTACTTCTTTCCAAACTGTATCACTCTCTTCTTTTGTGATATTCAATGGAGGACTTTTTCTCATACATCAAACTCCAAGTCCCTTAAATGATTATCAATATAGGTCTTTTACTAACTTTGAGTATCTTTTATATGTTTTTGGACGGTTTGAACGTTTTCTCTCATCTCTTTAAGAATATAGAGACCAATTATATTTCATTCACAAACTTTATCCCAAAAAGTAGAAGTGCAACATTAATTACCATATATAGATTTATATAGAGACATTTGAATACTAGAGTGGAAGCTATTTTTGTATGAGAACTCAAAGAATGAGAAATGTTGATCCCATTCACCTTTAAATTCCATTGAGTAGGTTTTCATCATGTCTTCAAGTGACTGAATGTACTTTTCTTATTGACTATCAATTTGGGGGTGATAGGCCATACTAAAATTCAATTTAGTATTCAGAGCTTGCTGAATACTTCTATTGAATTTTAAAGTGAACCTCATATCACGATAATAAATTATTAAAAGTGGTACGCCATATAGTCTCACCACTTCCTTTACTTATATCATAGCAAGTTTTTCAAGAGAGAAATTTTATTAAATGGAAATAAAGTGGGCAGTCTTGGTGAGTCAATCTTCCACAACCCATATCACATTGTTTCATTTGGATGTATTTGGGTGATAAGTGAAAATGTCCATGGGGATTTTCTTCCATTTCTATGTGGGTATGAGAAATGGTTTCATCATCCCCCTGTACTTTTTCACTCAAATTTATATTGTAGGTATACCAAGCACATTGAGATATACTTAGTGATATTTTTATTTATGATGTCCCGCCATACATTCTCTCAATGATAACAGTACACCTTGGTACTTCCAGGATGGATGGAAAAAATGAGTTATATAAATTATCCAATTGATCATTATTTTTATCAGGTGATGAAGGCACATGACTTATAGTTCCAAAATGAATGATTCCATATTCATTAATTTGAAATTCATGAAGCTTCCTATACTTTTCTATTTTCACTCTCTTTTGAAACTCAAGATCACACCTTTTTGAATCCTTGATTCTCTCTTAAAAAGATGTTTGGGAAATAATTTGGGCAATGCAGAATTTATTACCTTCCATTATGATTTCCATACCAATCCTTTTTATATTCAAGAAGATAGGGTCATTCTCAATCCACATCATGGATAAAGTAGATTTTTATTTTCTATTGATAGAATCAGTTGCCTTAATCCCCCACCCATGATGGTAGTGAATAGAGCAATCATAGTCCTTGATTAGCTCTAACCATCTTCGATGGCATATTTTGAACTCCTTATGTGTGAATATATACTTCAAACTTTGTTGGTATGTGTATGTATCACATTTTTCCAATAAAGACATTTTATTCATATCTTCATAGAAAATATGAATATATCTAACACTAGGTCACTAGTAGGATAGTTCTATTCATGAGGATTTAACTATTTTGAAGTATAATCAATCACTTTTTCATTTTTCATGAGTACACATACAAGAATTTTTAAGGATACATCACTATAAATGAAAAATCCTTCCCCATTAGAGGGTAAAGTTATAGTAGGTACACTAACCATATTCTTCTTTAGTTCATTAAAACCTTCTTCCCACTCATTTTTCCATATAAAATTTACCCTCTTTTAAGTTAACTTTGTTAGTGGATTAGAAATCCATGAAATATTTTCACAAAAATTCTATGGTATCTCTCCAGAATAAGGAATCTAAAAATATTGATTAAATTTGTAGGATGTGGCCACTCATCCATGATATTTTTCTTAGTAGGATCAATTGAGATTCATTCACTAGTCATGATGTGCCCTAAGAATGCAACTTTTTGTAACCATATTTTTCATTTACTGAATTAACCAAAAAAATTATCCTTCCTAAAAGCATATAATATGAACCTTAGATGATCCTCATGCTCCTCAGGATTTTTTTAACATGTTAGAATATAATCAATAATGACCGCAAAAAATTTATTATGGTAATCATTTGAAGGTATCAGGGTGTGCAGCAGATGCCGGTGGGCCAGGGAGTTGAAATTTTTCATTTCCAAGATGATGGAACTTGTTACCTATGGTGATCTGGGCCCTGATACGATTCTAAGGATCCTTCATTAATTTAAAAAAGCACAAAAATAAATCAGAACTTGAACCTAGATCTAAATCGGAGTGTGCTCGACTATAGCTTGTCACCGATGACCATTACTTGACAGATCCAAAGTCAAACCCCTCTAGATTTTCCAGACACACTATAAGAATATGTGCACTCATCATTCTTCTAATTACAAGTTCTGGCATAGAGCTCTAATAAAACATTTGACGTCACATTGATCACATTGATATCTTTCCTTTGATTCATCGAAGGTGCCTTTGATCTATAATTCAGAGAGATCCTATATCTATCTCTAGAAAGTGGGAGGATAGAGAATCTCTCATCCATTGTAATAAACATCACACACTTGATATTTTTCTCTCCTGATAATATAGTGGGTCGAAAAGATACCCTGATAGGGTTCCCTGGTCCCTATAAATAAATTTCCCATTAAATATAAAATAAATAAATTATTATAATGCACTAAACTGCAACATAAATATTATTTATATTTTATCACATGCTTGTAATATATATTTTTATATATTATGTGATAAAACCAAGTCATATAAATTGACTCGTAATTCCCAAAAATATTAAATGAACCTATAATATTAAATTAATATTTGTTTGTATAATATTTTTACTACATTCTCCAAATACCTTGTGAATCCTATTAATAAACTCAAACCAATTATTCTTTACTTTAATAATAATGAATTTATTTATTTATAGGTGATCAATTATACTTGGATAATCCTTGGACTCCGGGGTGGTCCCCACCATGCCTTATATATCTATTCTCTGGAATATGGTAGATTCTTGAATGAATTATTCTATGCAAAACTCTAGGCCTTTATCTCAATAGTAGTGAATAATATTCATAGACCGAGAGTGGATTCTAGCAACCCATAAAGGCTCCAAAATGTATAAGGAAAATTCATAGAAATTAAAAACAACCTATAAACATGCATTATTTAATTTAACATGTTTGTCTTTAGATATCTCATAAAGTAGGACACACAATTGTTTCATCATCCTTTATTAATTTATTAGTTTCTGATCTAATTGTACAAATATACAACCAACTTCCTTGAGAAAGTATTTATAAAGGTAATACCATCCTAATCAGCCAGGCCTGAGATAAATTAATTCCTCAACTTAGAAGTGACAAATTCTATCTTGATCATTCAACCTATACCATACCACCAACGACACACCCAACAAAAGCTACCTCAACATGATTTCATTATCATGGTTTTTTCCTTGCATCAAAGTATGTGATCCAATGGTACACATTGATAATTATATAAAGTCAATAGACCAATACACATGTCTGTAGAGAGGAACATCCAATGACACCTGAAATATGCAGTGTTCTGATTTGAGGGTATGTCCTAATGATCTCACCAACCAGAGATCCCAAGTGTTAACTTCATGAGAATAAGTATCAATGCTTATGATAACCTAACACATAATAGTCAGACATATAATTTTTATAGTCCATATTATGTATATATACCATGATTTTTTTAAATTAATGTCATAGTATCTCGAGGTTCTCATTATATCCTAGGATCTACTATAACCTTTTGATATGATAATTAATCTATGTACACTACCATTTAAATAGTAGATGAAAAAATGTCTATACTATAATGGTAAGTGTACATTATGAATATATAATTGTATACATGAAATTGTAATCTAAAAGTACTGTTAAATTTGGGTTTACAGAACCCACTTGTATAAAAATTCCACTTCCACTAGATCCAACTTTCTAACCATCCTTGGTAGCTCTCACATGATTAAGATCATGTTTTTGTTGAGTCGTGGCTTGAGTTTTTGGGTCTTCCATGTCTCTACCATGTGGCTATTCTCCTATGTGTGATCTCACCTCCTTGAGTAAAACATCCCCTGATATGTGCTTCCCAAGTATGTCCCCCGTTTTCCACTGTATTAACTTGACATATTAGATAGAACTTGTAATAGAATTATCATAATGATAAAACTTTATATTATAGGTGAAATTACAAGAACTGGAAAAAATAATTGTGTATTTTATACTACTTATTTAGATTCCTTAGATGCTGAAACATACTTGGTATTTTTAATTATGGATACCACTATCTTGTATGATCTTGTCTCACTCATTACCATAGCCTAACTGCAATATTACATATCATTGATCTAAGGAATACTAGTTTGGGTCCCCAAAAAGATAGTTTCCCTTCTTCTCTACATACTATGTATATATCTTTTATACCTTCTCTAATATTATTGGATAGTTCAGATTTATTCCCTTGTTGTTATCATAGATATAACTGATATTTTCAAACAATAAAGTTTATGTTGGAAATATCATGTTTTTTACATATCATGGTATGTGTGATTGATCCATCATAGAAGTGTATTGAACTCAAATCACCACTTTAATCTCATATTATGTCCATTTATTTCTTCTTGGATAGATTTATTCCATGTGTCATTGAAAAAATTCTCTCCCAAAATTTTCCAACTTTTATTTGACAATACCATGTCAATATATGTTTCATTTACTAGGTCTAAGATACTATTGGATCTATATCATTAGATCATATTCCCTTGAACTTAGGTGTCTAGTCAATCACTAGAGAGTTACTTTCATCATGTTCCTAACTAACTATAAGACAAACATGTTTTTTTCATATGATAGTGATCATATTTCAATGGGAAAAAATAGTGCTCCCATTAACCTATTGTGGACACATGGAAAAGATTCATTAAAAATGAGTATTCTATGGTATTTTTTATTACATTAATACTAAATTGGATTTGAGTAACCTGAACCTATTATTGGTATTCTTTGTTGTCACAATCCCTCTCTGGTTGCATTGTATAGACACCTTCCATGATTGACAGTCTTGAAATCCAATTCTCAATAAAATGGTCATATAAATTAGCTATGAAAAGTATAATTCTAATGGATTTAGGCATAAAGTCTTGGTATAACCAATCAATAATTATTGTTACCACACTTGTACCATCCATGTATTGTCTATGTTGAATACCCACCATAGTATTCAAAATAATTAACCCCCTAGAATTTGATACATGGAATCCATTATTGAATTTTAATTGATAATTTCAATCTTAGATAATTTCCATATAATACCTACTTATAGTAATTATTATTCTCAATAAATAATTTATCACTAAATGAGGTGAATATAAAACCATTACCATGGTTTCATGCTTCCTACACAATATGTGTCTCTAGAACATTTTATTTCCACATGATCATGTGGAACTTATGCCTATAGGAACTACATATGAATCTTTAGTATTTAATAAACCCAAGTAAAATTTTATCCCACTATATCAAGTAGATATATGAATGCTTTTATATAAATTTAGTCTACCACTTGACTATAAATTTTTTATATTAGGGATTTATATAATATCCCAGGAAACTTTTAGGATAATTATGTTATATGCACATTGTATTTTCCTTGATGAAAGTTTGTTTATATCCTCAACAAAATCATTACATTTAAACACATGTTCTTTTGAAATATTGGATTTCCATCATACTAGTACTCATATGATATCCATTTTTCATTATTGTAGCCATATAGTTATGGTATAACATTTCTAATCACAAATAATGTCTCGAAATATAAAAGTATATGAAATTCATGAGTTTTAACATTAATTCTCCTTTACATACATTGTGACTCTGATGTATATAAGGAAATGTGCATTTAAGAAATTACTCCATGCTATAATTTTTTTGACCAATTTTAACATGTAAGTATTTTCACTAATCCAACTTATTATCATCATAGACCTAATGTGGATAAGGTAATGTTTATTTAGTAATTACTCCCCACTACATTATGTTGATAAACATATTCCTGGGGAAGATATATTTTGACAGACAAGCCCAAAGCATATCATATATTCTGACCACTCATATATTGACTGTGGTGAATATAAAACCATCACTATAGTTTCATGATTCCTATACAATATGTGTCTTTGGAACATTCTATTTACACATGCTCTTGTGGAACATATTCTTATTCCAACTACATATACATCTTCAGCATTGACTAAACCCAATTTAATCTTTCTCCCACTATATCAAGTAGAGATATGCACCCTTTTATAGAAATTTAGTCTACTACATGACTATAACTTTTCTATCATAGGTATTTCTATAATATCCTAAGAAAATTTTAGGACAATTACTTTAAATTCATATTGTATTTTTCTTGATGCAAGTTTGTTTACATCCTCAACAAACTATTTTCATTTATACACATGTTCTTATGACATAATGGATTTCCATCATATTATAACTCATATGATATCCATTTTTCATTACAGTTTTCATATGGTTATGGGATAAAATTTCTATTTTCAAAGAATGTATTGAAATATAAAAGTATCTGAAATACATGAGTTTTAACAATGATGCTCCTTTTACATACATTATGACTCTAATGTATATAAGGAAATGCGTGTTAAAGGAATTAATCCATGTGATATTTTTGTTGAACAATGTTAACATGTAATAATTTTAATTAATCCTACTTATTTTCATCATATACCTTACATGGATATGGTGAAGTACATTTAGGAATTACTCCACACTACGTTATATTGATCAATTTATTCCTGGTGAAGATATTCTTGGTCAGAACAGCCCGAAGTATCTCATATATTCTGACCATGCATATACCATAATTCAAGTTCACATTCCTTAAAAACTTAAAGGAATCTTATTAATTATAATCATCAATTACTTACCCTTGTATTAGTTTTCTCTCACTAGCCAAAACTAATTCCGATATCTTTTTAGAGTACCTTTATTTTTAAAGGTTTCTTTATCCAAAATAAATAATTATATATATTTATAATACTTAAGGTGTTTAGATCTAGTGAGTATAAATAAAATACTAGGAATATATTTAAAATCTGATTTTTGTTTTATTTGACAAATAATTTTATCTCCACAATTGGGTAAATAATTCTTACATTTTATATTCATTAGATATTGCATATTATTCAACTATCAGTGAACTATTGGTTGATTATGAGACACCACAAACAACATTCATTCCAAAACTTGGAATAATGTCTCCTTATGTATAAAAGAAATATGAAATAAATGTTTTGGTAATACTCAATAAAAGTTCTACTAGAATCATTAAACATGGGAATTATAAGTTTTATACTTCTCACAACTAACTTAGAACCAACCTTTCTCAACTACTTAGAGAATACACCTTACTTCTCGTAATGTTTCTATAGTTTGTTACTATATTCAAATACATATATGTGATTGGAATATTGTATTTAATACCCAATTATAATTTAAATATTACATGTGATTTATTAATACCTCTTTCTTTGATGGACATCAAGAAGGTTCATTTGACGAAAGTCTTTCCATTAGAATTTTCACCTATTCTATCAACTTTTTCACAATAAGAACTATAGATTATCTTTCTTTAATGTTCTTATTTCTTGGAGAACCTTAACCTATATAGTAATAGAGAATTTTACATACTATTTATTTTGTAATATTAAACAATACTAGAGTAATTGGGTGAAAAATATATAAGAATAGTATTTCTTGAAAGATCATGATCTACCTTTCATATTTACACGTAACCAATGTAATTATCCCCAATTCATATCTCACATCTCTTTCTCCTCATAATCTTCTTAGAGATGGGGCAAAATGTAATATTATCCATGTACTAATGTAGTATCTACAACTTACATTGGATTTTGATTACAACATTATTAAATAACCATCATATGTGTAACAAATGGGTCTCCTATAAGCATTTTTACACCCTCACTTCCTGAGGTGGCTTAACAGTTATTGGGGACACCAGTACCTTAAATTTACGATATCATTGCATTGTAGGGAAGTTCCTATACTACTTATTGGAAAATCATGATGGATAGGAAATTGACTTTTTCCAATAAATATTACAGTATGTATTGTGGTATTAATTTCTATTTTCTACAAAAATAAAATCTAGTATATTAGTACTTTTATCCTTATTACCGATTTAGACATTATTGATTAATTAATTAATTCATTAAATGTATCCCTCTTTTTCATAGAATTCTAGGATCACTATGTACTAGAATTAGAATACACTATTTCTTGAGTATTCTAGTGGAAAGGATCCTCGAATCTCCCATCATAGTCTAAAATCTATGGATACGACACTACTTGGAGAGTTCAAAGTAGGAGTTTGACTGGCCAACCATATTAACTTGTGGATCCTTGATCTGTTGAGTGAAGTCCCAACTTCTAAATTAATAAATATGATTTAATAAACACTTTAATATAATGTTGCAACAAGCTAGTTATGGCTACTTCTTTGCAGTCAACTTTAGTTAAGTCAATCCATCATTCACATAAGAACTACCCATTAGTAGGAGTCACCCTCAACTGTGGCTAACCAAGAACCTTGAACACCTAGTTGTGTTCAAATTCAAAAGATGGAAGTCATTTGTGATGTAATATTTCTTTGAAGTTTTTTATACTTTTCTCGAAGAATGTAGTCGTCTTAGATTAGTCTTGTTCACTCAATGTTGCCGCGCTCACAACTGAACATTAATAAAAAAACATTTATTGCTTCTTTATGCATGTTTTTATTGTTTATTATTTTATATGTTTCCCGTTGTCATGAAAAAGCATAAAATAATAAATAAATTCATAAAGGAAATAAATATATGACTCATATTCAACATATGATATTGGTTGATCTATTTAAACTTAATGGATCAACCATGAAATAGGGGAATCATACTAGAGTCATAGTCTAACTCATAATGCAGCTTGTCCCTGTCCATTGTACCCACATATCGTCTGAAGTGCTGCATCATCTTGGTGGGGTCAACATCTCATGTTGACTACCTCCCTATCTTGGTGGTCCACATCGTACATCGTCATTGTCAAAATACAAATGTACTTACACACAAGTGAGGGGGTCTCGAGAGCATAAAATACGAACAGATAAATGAGATATAAAGACCCCTATACATTTTGATCGAAATATAGATGACACATAGAACGACACTTAATTAACTACTTATTACAATCATCACACAATAGTAATGAATAATTAATTAAAATTACCAGATATACACAAGTCATGTAAATTTCTCAAGACTACTTAGTGGGTAATATAAAATCATGATAAAAACTAAATTAAAATAAATTAAAGTATGAGGGTATTTAATTAAATTAAATTAATTAAATAATTTAAAATAATTTAACTCTATGTGGTCCCAAAATTAATTTAATTTAATACCAAGATTAAATCAATATTTTTTGGGTATTAAAAATTATATTTTAAAATAATATTAATTTTCATTAATTTAATTTAATACTCAAACTAATTTAATTAACTGAATTAATTTTGATTAAATAAAATATTATTGGGTCCTAAAACCTCACAAAGGGCCTGTATGGGTTGGAACTAACCCTCTTAGGTCCATACTGAGCTATGCAGACCTCATCTAGGGGTGTTTGGCCTAAGTAGGCCCGTCTAGACCCATATCGAGTCCAATAGACATGTTGTGGCCCAATTTAAGGGAGATCTGGTACAATAGAACCATGGAAGGGTACCTCATGACACTCAAGGATGGAGAGGGAGCTCGATCAGGTTTTTTATAAGTATGTTTTTTTGAATCTTTTTTTTAATCTAAAAATGATAGGGTTCCAACTATTTTTAAAAATGTGTCTGGAGATACGTGAACCCCGTTCACATATCTTCCTTCACTAGGAAGCGTGAATAGTGATCATGCATCCTTTGTTAACTTTATGAAGGATGAATGAACCCTGTTCACCCATCCTACAAAAAGTTCTAATTTTTTAATTTTTAAAATTTTAATTTTAATTTTTTTTTGTTTATATATATTTATATATATATAACAAATTTTTTCAGCAAAATTTATCTTATATTTAATATATAGAAGTACTACCATTACATCAGTCTAGATTCTGATAGAAACCACCACCCAAAGATCCATTTTATAAGAGAGCAAGACCAGGAAATTATTCTACATTTTCGATGTGGGATTCAGGTTCTCCTTTTCCTACGCAGAACATTCTGCATTTTCGATGTGGAATTCTGTTTGAAGTACATTTATTTAAAATACAATAAAATAAAAACTACAAGACCAATATAAATGAAACATAAAACATGGATTAAACATATAAGAAATAGTTGAAAATAAAAATAATTTCATGAAAAATATTGATGAATAATAATTTATAAGCGTTCAAAACCACCAACTTGAAACTTAAAAATATTTCAAGTACGCGTCTTTGAAAGACAATAAAATAAAAATTATAAGACCAATATGAATGAAACATAAAATATGGATTAAACATATAATAAACAGTTGAAAATAAAAATAATTTAGTAAAAAAAGATGATGAATAATAATTTATAAGATGTCAAAACCTCCAACTTGAAACTTAAAAATATTTCAAGTACGTGGCTTTGGAAAAATATAAAATACAAACTATAAGACCAATATAAATGAAACATAAAACATGGATTAAACATGTAATAAATAGTTGAAAAAAATAATTTCATAAAAAATATTGATGAAAAATAATTTATAAGCTTTCAAAACCACCAACTTGAAACTTAAAAATGTTTCAATTACGTGGCATTGAAAGACTACAAAATATATACTATAAGACCAATATAAATGGAATTTAGAACATGGATTAAACCAATAAGAAATAGTTAATAAATAATTTGTTAATTAGTAATATAATTATTAATTAGTTAATAATTAATATAATTATTAATTATTAATTATTAATTATTAATTTCCAATATATAATAATTAATTAGTTAATTAGAAATATAATTATATTAAAATTAATTAGTTAATTTATAATATAATTATTAATTAATAATTAATTAGTTAATTAGTAATATAATTATTAAATATAATTATACATTAGTATTATCAATTATTAATTATTTATTATTAGTTATATAATAATTAATTAGTTAATTAATAATATAATTATTAATTATAATTATTAATTATGTATTATATAATAATTAATTAGTTAATTAGTAAAATATTTATTAATTATAATTATTAATTATTTATTATAAAATAATTAATTAGTTAATTTGTAATATAATTATTAATTATAAAATAAATAAATAAATAATTAGTTATATAAATAGTAATTAGAATTATTAATTATTAATTATATATTAATTAATTATTTAATTAATAATATAATTAGTAATTATATAATAATTAATTTGTTAAGTAGTTATATCATTATAAATTATAATCAGTAATATGATTATTAATTATAATTATTAATTATTGATTATATAATAATTAATTAGTTATTTAGTAATATAATTATTAATTATATAATAATTAATTAGTTAAATAGTAATATTATTATTAATTAAAATTATTAATTACTAATATAAAATAATTAATTTGTTAATTAGTAATATAATTATTTAATAATTAATTAGTTAATTAGTAATATAAGTATTAATTATACAATAATTAATTATTATTATAATTATTAATTATATTTATAATTTATAATTATTAATTATTAATTATATACTAATTATAATTAGTAATTAAATAGAGTGATGCAGTTAGCCATGACAGTGAGGTGGTCATTGATCATGCTTTTTTGTTAGAGGAGCAATATATGGCTAAAGGTAAGCTTGATTCAAATGCTAAATTATTTGTTCCTGCTGGGAATCATTTGTCCTCTGGTATGAAGTCTACCCCTGATTTAGAGGGTCTAAGGGGGACCGATGTCCTCTCTATTGATGTGGCAACTAAGGTTGCTGATGTTTAGTCTACTATGGCTCTGTCTAAGGAAACTGCTGTTTCATTTGAGCCTGTAGAGGCCTCTTCTGTGGCTGGCCTGGGTTTGGAGCAGCATTTGCTGTGTGATTCTATTCTGCAGTCTGTGTAGGTTCCAGTTTTGTATGGTTCTGCTACTGCTCCTGATGTGTCGCAGGAGCAGCATATGCTAGTTACATATCCGATTGTTGACATGGTTAAATCTCATATTGTTGACATGATTCCTGGCAATGTAGATATTGAGATCAAGGAGCAATATGCCACTAAGGAGAAGTCTGCTCCTAGTGGTGTCCTGCCTTGTGCTGATAAGGTGGGCTCTCATTCTGGTTTGGCTCCATTACATGGGCCTTGAAATGAGGCTGTTACTGGTGGTATTTCGGTGAAGCCCAATTTTTTCACTATGCTAGATTCTATTAATTCTCCAGATTTTGACAAAGCTTACATGGAGAGCAGGAGTCGAAAAGGTAAGGAATCGTTGTCTCCTATAGTGACTAATGACCCTGGACCCGAGCAGGTCCCTTCTCAAGTGGTGCAGAATGTTGAACATGTGTTGACTGGTGAGGTGCGGTCGGAAGAGGCTCAAGATGTGACTCTGGTAGTTGATGTGGATCACAAAGAGGTTGCAAGTGATGGTCTGGTGCAGATGCTTACTGAAAGTGAGGATTGGCTGAATCCTAAACAGCGGTAAAGGGGAAGGCATTCCAGAGGTAGAGGTGGGCCTCGTGGACGGGGTCATGGAAGAAAAGGATAGTTGTTTCATATGCTATTTTATTGTATTGATAAGGTTAATACCCTGCTGCCCGTTTCTCTTCCTATGTACTGTTTACTTTTTAAATAATATTTTCTAGAGGCCATGGATCTTTTCATGGTCTACTGTTTGCGGTATTATATAATTAATAATTATATTACTAATTAAATACTTAATTATTATATAATTAATAATTATATTACTAATTAACTAATTAATTATTATATAATTAATAATTATATTACAAATTAAGTAATTAATTATTATATAATTAATAATTATATTACTAATTAATTATTATATGATTAATAATTATATTACTAATTAATTATAATATAATCAATAATTATATTACTAATTAATTATTATATAATTAATAATGATATTAATAATTAACTAATAATTATATAATTAATAATCATATTACTATTTAACTAATTAATTATTAACTAATTTTTATAGTTTGAATCCATGTTTTGATTTTCATTTATATTGGTCTTATAGTTTTTATTTTATAGGCTTTCAAATCCATGTACTTAAAACGTTTTTATATTTCAAGTTGGTGGATTTGAAAGCTTATAAATTATTTTTCATTAAAATTTTTTATGAAATTATTTTTTATTTTCAACAATTTATTATATGTTAAATCCATATTTTAAGTTTCATTCATATTGGTCTTATAGTTTGTATTTTATAGTCTTTCAAATACACGTGCTTGAAACATTTTTTAGTTTCAAGTTTGTGGTTTTGAAAGCTTATAAATTATTATTCATCAACAATTTTTAATAATTTTTTTTTATTTTCAACTATTTCTTATATGTTTAATCCATGTTTTAAGTTTCATTTATATTTATCTTATAATTTTTATTTTATATTCTTTCGAAGACACCTACTTGAAATAGAATCCCACATCAGAAATACAGAATTTTCTATGCAGGAAAGAGTGAACCCGAATCCCACATCGGAAAAACAGATTGATTTCCTAGACTTGCTCTCTTAAAAAAGAGAGATCTGGGTGAAAGTTTCTATCAGAATCCAGGTAATTGTAATGGAAGTACTGCTGGATATTATATAGTAGATAAATTCTGATGAAATTTTTTGTTTTGTTTATATATATATATATATAGAAAAAATGAAAAAAATAATTTTTTTAAAAAATACTACTAAAAATTAACAGTTTCGGTAGGATGCATGAACCTCGTTCACGCATCCTTCATCAACTTCGTGAAGGATGCATGAAGAGGGTTCACACATTTTTTAGTGTGCCTATGATGTGTGAACCTCGTTCATGCATATTCTTGAGATCAGTGTTGCGTGAACGGGGTTCACGCATCTCTAGAACCATTTTTAAAATATTTGTAACCCTATCCATTTGGATATATTTTTTTTTCAAAAAATCCATTAATAAAAAAACCCGAGCTTGGTCCTATAGAGGTGATGTCTGGTAGGGGAAACCATGGTGACTGATGATGTGGATATGGCCGCTGGTGTTGGGGATGTTAGAACGATGAAGGAAGGCCACAACAAGTGGTGCTGTAGTGGGTAGCTTTCAGTTTGAAAGTATGAAAGAGGGGGTCTATGGCCGACTATGGAGAATGAGGCATATGAAGGGTGGCACAACTAGATCTGGGGAGTGGGACGAGGGAGGCCCGAGGTGGTGAGCAACTGCAGGTATGCGAGCGAGTACTGGTGGGGTTCGACAGATGAGATGAGGGAGGTAACGTCGCTAGAAATAAGGTGGATAGATGAATCTGTATGTGCCAAAGGAGGAGGGTTGGTGGCATTGCATCTCTCTAGTGTTTGGATGGGTGAGGGGTGTGACGTTCTTGGGCTCATCAGGAACCATCCATAGCTGGATCTAGTCTGATCTGACCAGCTCCGAGGTGTGTAGAGGCCAGAAGTAGTGGGCAACAATATTTTTAGGTGAGGGCGGTCAGCTGCCAGCTCAGATGTGGTAAAAGGTAGCTCAGCATAGGGTAATGGCCATAGAGAGGTGTGTGGATGGGTCTGGCCGCTCAAGGAGGAGGCACCACCTGGGTGAGACGGCCTCACCTGTCAGTAGGGATGAAAAGGATAGAGGCGTTCCTACAGCCCTCAGCATGTCGTCAGATGAGGGAGAGGGGGTCGCAAGTTGGAATGGGGACAAGGGGGCCAAACCTTTTGGATTTTGTTTTGTTTTGTGTTTTTGTTTCTTTTGTCAATCCAACCAACCATTTTTTATTCCTTTTCGAGTCAAGCCCCCCCACCCATAATTTCCACCTTTTTTTGAATCTTGTGTTGAAAGATCCACAAATGCCACCCTTTGTTATGTTTTTCATAAGTTTACCAATATAGACTCTTAATATTAGAAAAAATTATTATTCTAATGAAATAATAATTATAATTATAATAATTATATTTTTATATTTTTTATTCCACAATTACGTGGAATGAAAGGGTGGTTGGAAAACACTATTCCGGTCACCATTCCAATAGTGGAATTTATTCTTCATTTTTAATATTCATAAAACCCATGGTCAATCCGAATCAATTCATTAAATTTCCATAACTTAGTGGTATGAGATTAGATCAACGCATGGTTAGTTTCATTGGGAAAAAATTTATACCCCATACTTAATTATATTCAAATTAATTTTTCTTGGCTCAAAACAATTCACATGATCCCTCTGATACCAATTGAACTTAACAGGGTGTTCAGGAGGTGCCTTGGGCTAAGTATTTAAATTTTTTCATCATTAGGATTACTAAAATTTTCATCTCTAGTGATATGAGCCCTGAAATGGTCCCGGAGATCTTTCCAAATTTAATAAACAAGAAAAAAAATCAGAACATCTACCTCATTCTAAATCAGAGTGTGCTCGACTATAGCTCATCGCTGGCGACAATTTCTTGAAGGATAGGAAGTCAAACCTCTATATATCATCCAAACATGCTCCAATAATATACATTATTTCCATTTACTTAATTCTGGGTGCCATCAAATAGCTTCGATGAATCCTTTGGTGTCACGTCGATCACCTCAATCTCATACCTTCGATCCCTTGAAGGCGCCTTGCATTGATCATTTGAATATAGTTTCTATCTCTCTAGAAATATATAGAGATACATGCACTAATCCTTTGTAATTAACATCACACACTGAAGTTTATCCTCTCCTTCTTATATATTGGGTCAAAAAAATACCCAGATAGGGTTCTTCGGACCCCAGAAATAATTAAACCACTAAATAAGCAATAAATAATTAATTATGAAGAACTAAATGGTTTAATAAATATTATTTATATTTTATCACATAATTTTAATATATTTTAAATATATTACATGATAAAACTGAGTCATTTAACTTGACTCATAATTACTACTAATATTAAACGAACTTGGAATATTAAAATAGTATTCGTTCGCCAAATATTTTTCTTTTATTCACTAAATACCTTATAAATACTTTTAATAGATTCAAAAAAATTATTATTTACTTTAATAATAATGAACTAATTTATTTATCAGTGTTTTATATTACTTGGAAAATCCTCGGACCCTATGGTGGGGCCCCCTATATCCTATACCTATTCTCCTTTATAGGGTAGATTCTTGAATGTGCTATTTTGTGTGACCCTCTAGGACCTTATCTTGATAGTAGTGAATAATATTCACAAATCAAGAGTGGAGTCTATAAATTCATATAATCCCTTAAAGAGACAAGGAAAAGTCATAGAAATGATAACCAACCTACTAACATGCACTGTGTAATATAATCTCTTTGTCTTTAGATATCTCATAAATAAGGATGCTCATTTTTGTTGTCATTATTTATTTATTTATTGTTTGTTGATCTAACTAGATATATTTACATCAAACTACCTTGGAAAATGATTTATGAAGGTACAACCATCCTAATAAACCAGGCCTAAGATGTGTTACTTCCTCAACTCAGAAGTGAAAAATTATATCTTGATCATTAAACTAATATCATATCACCAATGGCACACCCAATGAAAGCTATATCTCCTTGATTTCATTATAACATATTTTTCCTTATGACAAAGTCTATGATCTAATGTCACACATTGACAATGATATCAAGTCAAGAGACCAATACATATGTCCATAGATAGGAACATACAGTTACACCTGAAACATGTGGCATTCCTATTGGTGGGTCTGTCCTCAGGATCTCAACTACCAGATATCACCAAGTGAGAACTTCATGAGAATAATTCTTGAAACTTATCAGCCCCCATCACTTGATTGTAATACAACATATGTGTCCAGTCAGTATGATGTATCTTGTCCAAAGGACATTTTTTTATTATTAATGTCATAGTATCTCAAGGTTCACATTATAGCCTTGGGTCTATTAAAACCTTATGGTATGACAAATAATATATGGAAATTACCATTTAAATAGAAAATAAAGAAATGTATAAACTACAATGGTAAGGGTAAATCGATTATATTTAAATATATACATGAAATGGTAATCTAAAAGTACTGTTAAATTTGGTTCTATGGAAACCACTTTTACAACATCTTTAAAGAATCTATCCATCAAATCTAGAAATATGGCAGGAGAATTATTCAATATGAAGAGAATAAAAAAAATCAAAATTCCCATATATTGTTTGGAAGACAGTATTTTGGATATCTTCTTTCTTAAACCTTAACAGATGATAAATTTATTTGAGGTTAATCTTAAAAAATAATTAGTCCCCACAAAGCTGGTCTAGAAAATCATCAATCCTTTGAAGAGTATATTTATTCTTCATTGTAATCCCATTATTTTCTCTATAATCAATGCATATCCATATTGGAACATCCTTTTTTTTATAGAGAATTGGTTCTCCCTAAGGAGATACACTTGTTTGAATAAAACCTTTTCCCAAAAGATCTTGAAGTTACTTCTTTAATTCCTCTTAATCCATATATTTCATTCTATATGGGGTCTATGATATTGGATTGGATCTATGTATGAGTGCAATGGATAACCCTACCTCCCTTTTTTGGGGAGTTCCAGGAAACTATAGGAAATACATCCTTGTATCCAAAAACAAAAGGGATATTTTCTATCTTTTGACATTATCTTTATTATTTTTCTTCACCAATCATTTCCATAGAGAAGGCTATATGATATGATTCTAAACATAGTTCAGGGTGGAATATCTCTCATTTTTAAATAAATATAGGTTTTCTATTCAATAACACTGAAATTTAATTTCTTATGTTTTTGATATTTTCATTATACTTTAATATCCATTCTATCCCAGTATAGTATTGAATTCCACCATGGGAATGACTACTATATTTTTAATGAGTTTGTACTTTCCAAAGTTGGCACAAGAGTTTCTATGTACCATTGAGGCTTGGATAATTCCTCGAGGAGTTTTAACTAATAAATATACATCCTTAAGTTCTAGGTTTGATTCTACATTATTTGAAAACTTGGATGAAACAAAGGACTGCATAGAACAAGATTCAAACAAAGTACTTTCTATATTTTAGAGAATAAAGAGTGTACCTACCACCACATCATTTTGAGCCTCTACTTTAGCCATTGTGAATAAAAAACCATGTCCTTGCTCTATCATCCCATGATGCAGTTGATGGGGGTTTTCCTTCATTATCTTATAATTTTGACATTGATTTGCAAAGTGACCAATCTTTACACACTTGAAGAATTGAACGTAAGTTTATTCTTGACCCGTCTTCCCATTATTGTATTCATTGAGATGTTAAGGATTCACCTCACTATAGAATTTCCAAGCTATATGGCCATATCTTCTACACTTGTATCACTTTCCAATCCCAAGAAATCATTTCTCTAAATATTTATTCCCACATTTGTTTCATGTGGGAATTTGAAGTTTATTTCCTCCACATTCGTGACCAAAATTCTCCCCTGAGTTTAACTCCATTTATCTCTTATTTTCATTCAACCTATGTGACCAATATGTATATATAAAGTCCATTTAAAATTCAAAGAACCCTACACTATCTCCTAATATCTTTCATTATATTGATTTTCTATTTTCCATCATAGATGGGGTCTCATCCCACCAAATTACCTATCAACCTTTCCCTTAGGATCCATAATAAAGATATATGTGTATTGATAAATTCTTGTAATGTTCATTTCATATTTTCCCAATGATTCATTTTCATTTTTATTTATCTCTAATAATTCCTTATCTATTTTTGTTCTCATAAAATATTTAAAAATATTCTCTTCAAATATTCCAACTCTATAACATCAGTATCCCCTCTTAGATTCATGTTCTTAATTAGTGTCTACCATTGATTAGATTATCCTTCTAATCAGTTTACTTCCAAGATGAATTTATCTATCTCTGAATAATGGAGTACACAAAATATCATTTATATAGAGTTAATCTATTGCTCATTAATTAATGGATAGAAATATCCAATAAAGGAAGGTGGTCGTTGGCGTATGAAGGACTCAACTACAAGTTGTTCACTTTGAGGTGAAACGAGCCACTCAACATGATGTATGTTATAATTCATAACCTGAGATAATTGATTCAATATCCTCATGAAGTTTTCCATTCCATCTTCCATCATGTTATGAAGGTATTTAGTGCATCATCCATTACAATCATCATTTATGCAGTTCTTCCTATTTCCCTCTATTTTCTAAAAGAAGTAAAATTTAGTGAGAATTTTTTTTCTTTTAGTAATCCTAAAATTGAAAAGGTAGGTTAATTACTAAAGATACATACTTAAATATTTTATTCATTTAATCTCCTCAAATAAAAATTATAGTTTCTATATATCATTCATAATGGTTCATAAAAAGCATGTGATTAATGAAACATATCTTGGGAGTGTCAAACCAGGTATGCAGTAAGGATTATTATCATGCATCAGGTGATGATCGATTCAAATATGAATATGCCCTTTTTAGGGTTACTATCCCTAGGTACAACTATGTCAAAACCACATCCACTTATTGAATCCAGACAAAGATTTCATTTCTTGGAACCCACTCACTTAATACTTCAACAAGATTCCATGAAGTTTTCCCATATATTTATTTATCCCTAGGGTTCTTATTAAACTTTTATAATTCCAATTTTGACAAATAATTAAGTCATGATTTGATAGAAACTGTGGCATCCTACCTTTTTAGTACATCAAACTTTCATTACATCGATCAACACTTAATAACACATTTGAATTTTTATTGTATAGTTTCATGAAAATTAGGAACATAATACACGAATAACATAAAAAATATTATAATCCACTTTAAAGGATTCTTTGTAGGTTCATCTTAAGTTACATTTAATGCATCTCATATCCTAGGGACATACATCAAAAGAATATGGTGATCATAAATCCTAGTAAAGGAATAAAAAAAGAAGATATTTAGGATGTGACCATAAAACATATCAATAAGACATTAGAATAAAAAAATAATGCATATCATCATAGATATATAATGAATCGTAACATGGAAATGTGGATATAACAGAAAAATGAGACATTTATAAGCATATCACCAAGGTTTATCACTAAGGTGTCATAAATCATAATTATCGAGGTTGTTCACCAAGGTATCATAAAACATGATGTATATAGAGATTAATTATTTAACCAATGAATTGGAGTTCCATCAGAGATAACCCTTCATATTGATTAATTCATGTGATCTACATTGATCATAATAAATCGTTTCATCAATAACCTATGGATAATAAATAACAAGATTCATATAATATCATTTTGTATGTAAGACATGAACATTAAATCATTTTTAACACATAAAAATAGAATGTGGGTTTTGTACTTGTAAATACCTGAATAAAAATGGTATATTAAAATATAGGTGAATACCCATGGATAAGAAAATGTTTTGGGTATTCACAATATAATAAATTTTCATGTGAAATAGAGAAATTCAAGAAATGAATTCATCAGCATGATAGAATAAAATGTGGATTAAGGAAATGGAATAATGGGAGGGGATAAAGGACACCCATTAATTAAAAACTATTATGGAAATAATAAGATAATTTAAAAAGGTATTAAATGATTGAATTTATAAAACATTCCACAAAAGATGTACTTGAATGGAAAAACGAAAGCAGATAATTCCCTTACCTTGAAGAGTTGCTTCCTAAAAATCAAGGATGAAACCTTGAGGACTTAAAGAAATCTTAGAGGGACTATTTGGGAGGTAAAATGACCTGAAAGTCATTGATTATGGTTTTTTAGTGGAGAGTAATGTGGGGTGATTTTGTATTTATAGTAAAAGAGGAGGAATTGCTTAATAATTTCTATATATTGGTCTTGGAATTCTATATTGTGTAAAATGAAAAACCATTGACTTGCCCAGAGTTTTTAATAATTCTTTTATCCATTTGAATCATTTTTTATAATATTTTATTATATAATAAATAAACTCCATATTTTAACATTACTTTGGATAAGTAAAAGTGA
Organism: Viscum album; assembly: GCA_963277665.1. NCBI lineage: Eukaryota > Viridiplantae > Streptophyta > Magnoliopsida > Santalales > Viscaceae > Viscum > Viscum album. Next base: position 1,297,811,892 of record OY728122.1, on the reverse strand, counting down.
TTTTTCTACAAAGCAAATTTTTTAAAATCATAATTTCTATTTTGAACTTTGGAAAGTCATTTTTAGGTTTGGAAATTGATTTAAATCCATTAAATTATATTATATTAATAAAATAACATATATTAGGTCATGGATTATGTTTAATTAAATATTTAAGAATTATTACATATATATGAAGTCATAAAACATATCGAAAACACAAAAATATATTTTTTACTATTCACTAAAAAATAAATTATATTTAAAAAATTCTCAAAAATTCATCCTTAACTAATTTCTATGATATTATTTTAAATATAATTTTTATTTTATCAAATTAATTTTAAAAATATGATATTTTTTACTTTTAAATAAAACTCCTTATTTGGTAGAAAATACCAGTTTTTATCACAGTCAAATTTTCAACACATAAAAATTTTACAGGGAATTATAAAATTATATTATCATTTAAATTTAAATAATTAGTGTTTTAAAAGGATATTTCTTGAAATTAAAATTTATATAGAACACATTAATTTATTATAAAATTATATTCTCTGATAATTCAATTTTATTTTCATCAAAAATAAAATTATAAAATTCAACCTATCATCATGAATATTTTATTAAATAAAACAATACTAAATACAAGATTGAAAAAATAAAAAATTTCATTTGTACAAATGGAATTACACTTTTATGATACTAATGTATTGAGAAATAAACCATTATTACACCAAAATATGCCCTAAGCGTAAGGTGTGTGATAGTGGTAGTTTATGGGGTGGATCAGCCAACATTGACCTAGTGGTGATATCCACTAACTTAAAATTATATCATATTCAATTTCATTGGAGCCTAACTTATTGAAGCTCTAATTTGACATGGTAAAGGGAAAACCCTAGGGATGCCACTTCCCTCCCATGTTATAAAAAACGGGCTTTAAAAGGCACAAATCTACTAGTTGAGGCCATTGTTTCTACTTTCTACATCAATGATCATTTTTAGTAAGATTTTATAAACACTAGATCTGTTAGTAAAATTATTTCCAATGATCATATTGAACTATGGTTAGATTACCATTTCAATGTTCTTATTACCACATATAAATACTTTTTAAATTTTTCATACATTATTCCCTATAATTCCTATAAAAGTTTTATATCTTTTAATTTTATAAAATGTATATTGGTTTACTAATATTATATTTATTTTCTACAGTTTATTCATGGCAGAGATGATTCTAGTATATTGGAAAAATACAAATTTTATCATTCTTATTTTCTTATTTTATATTTTATGTATTGTATTTTCAGGGGCTTAATCCCTAAATAATTTATTTTTATTCATTAATGAAATAAAGTGCTATTTGTTTTTCTATGTTTTTTATGTGTATAAAGATTTATAATATAAGACACATTTATTCAAGAAACAAAATTCACTAATAAAGTTTGGGTCATTATATTCACTATGCTTCTTCACTTCTAATTTGGTGTCCTTAGTCATTTGTAGCACAATATCCATGATGTGAGATACCTATACATATTATTTGGAGTAAAAGTGAATATCATATGCAAGTTCACTCCAAGAAAATTATGCACCTTTTTCTTGAGTCATCCATCATGAAATTCCATAGAGTGTCCAAATAAAACTCATAAAATAGACTCTATTGTGCTTCAAAAATTATTCATGATCATACATATTCAAAACTACTCTCTAATAGTGTTTCTTTGGAAGCTTCTCATCAGAGGATTTCATATCATATGAAATTTTCATTTCAAGATAGCCTGAACACTTCCAAATATAATTTTCATTGTTTTCATGAAAACTGTAACGACCCGTCCTTGGGGCCCGTGCCGTGACTACCCCAAGCCCGCCTTCCATAGGCCAGGGGATGGCGACTAGCACCAAGGCGTAAATCCCGAAAAAAGGGAAGGAATTGCCTTTGTAAAGTAAACAAGCACCACAGAGTAAACAAGCGGAAAAGTAAGCACTAAGTAAAAACTGTAACAAGCTGTGCTGAAAGTAAAAAGGGGCCGGAAATACAAGCCCAACTGTAAAGTACAACTGAAGGAAAAAACAGCAACTGAAAGGAAAATCCGCAGCGTCGAGCCGTCCTCTAGAAGTCCCACCTGAAGGGTGGGCATAGATAGCCTCCACAGCTCCTCGGTCCAGCTGTCCGCTCCAAGTACATCCCGCCCAGTGGTCCACCTCCAGGTACCGTCCTACTCCGCAAGCCTCCACCAAGATCAGCGCTGTCCGTCGTCTGCAACCAACACAACGAAGTGCGGGCATAGCCCATGAAGGGGTGAGTATAAGCTACTCATTAGGGACCCCGAGACCCCCGAAGGTCTCCCAAAATCCACAAAGGATAAACCACAACGGAAAGATACAATCACGAAGTAACAACCAACACTGCTTAGGTATATGCCCATACATATACCTAAGTCATCAATTCTCATTCGGCTCCAACATCCGAGCCCAAGCATAACCTAGCTCACACAGGAAAGCCAAACATATACCCACACAGGATAGCACAACACAATCCACGAAGGAGAGAAAAGTAATCCACATAGGATAGCTCAACACAATCCACAAAGGAGAGTAAACAGTAAATCCACACAGGATAGTTCAACACAATCCATAAAGTAGAGTAACACAAGATTCAGCTCACACAGGTATACTTCTTCAGTTGACGATAAAGATGATCACTGATCCATCTAAGTCATCGGACCCACAAAGGATCGATAGGTACTAACCCCCACAATGACCCACATAGGATCGGACCCACACAGGATCAATAGGTAACTAACCCCCGCAAAGACCCACACAGGATCGGGCCCACAAAGGACCTGTAGGCGCTGACTCACACAGAACCGCTGAGCACTGACCCACACAGGATTGGATCCACATAGGATCTGTAGCACTGATCCACATAGGATCGCTGAGTGCAGTAGTCATCGCAGTCCACTGAGGATCTCTGCACAGTCATCGCCGCAGTCCACTGAGGATCTCTGCACGGTCGTCGCTGTTGAAGTCACAGCCAGCACTAGGGTTCCCGCACACGGCAAGCTCGTTCGGGAGGGTCCACTCCACGAGCCGAGAGGCTGATACATCAACTGACACAAAGTCCAGAGTTGATGTATCTAAAAGTTCCGTATCGTCAACATGAACTCATCGTCGCAGACGGCGCGTCAATTGGACGCCCGGTCTGAGAGATATTGGCTTTTTCGGCCTAGGGGCCCGGTTAGTTTTTAAGGAAAAACCAACCCGACCGTACTCCACCTGCGTCCAAACCTCGGGCGGAGCAAGCCAAAAGATCTGTCTCACTTAGAGGAATCCACCAAAGTCGACAGCACGTCAATCAGACGTCCGGAGCTCAAGATATGAGCGTTTCCGCTCCGAAGGCCCGGTTGGCTTCGTGTACGAACCATCCCAGAAGAAATCAAAGTAATCCGAAACCCTGAGTGCGATATACCGAAATGACCGTCTCGATCCAAGGATCACATCGCCACTGACGGCGCGTCGTTCGGAGGCCCATAGCTCATGTTATGAGCGAAAGAACGAAAACATCCGGAGACCGGGGGGTCTGGGCCCGGACCTGACCCGGCCCAACCCCCCCGGGTCGGCCCGAACTGGGTCAACCCGACCCGGGTCCGGGTCGGACCCGGTTCGGCACGGCCCGGTCCGGCCAGGGCGCGGCCCGGCCGGTCGGGCCGGCCCGGCTCGGCTCGGCCGAGCGGCCGAGCGAGGCAGCCGCGGGGTGGCACTGTCCCCGCTGGAAGAAGGAGCCGCGACCCACGTGGGGCCGTGCTGGAGTCAACAGACGCGGCTTTTGCCGCGTCCCATGCGTGTGTGCCGAACCCGCGCGGCCGCCGCCGCCGCGGCTGAAGCCGCGGCGGCCCTGTCCGGCGGCGCACTGGGGCGCCGCCGCCTCCGGCCGCCCGCGCCGCCGGTGGCTTCCACGGGCCACCGGAGTTGCTCCGGTGGTCCGTTATCCTTCCCGGCTGCGCCGAAACTCCTCCCGGGTCCCGTTCTTCACTGCGGAAACAACGGATCATCCCTGCGGCATGTTTTGTCATCGCCCACCAAATCCTCACAACAACGAAGAACTGCGGAGGGTTGTCGGGCCGTGTTCGTTTGGCCCGCACCCTCCGCGTTAGGCGATAACAGCTGGGAGGATAAATCAACACATAGAAAACATAACCAAAACAATTTTAATGAAATAAAATTGTTCTTATGAACCGGGTTCTTCATTTTGAATGGAAACATCCACGGAGTATAAAACATTCAATAAAACCTCTACCTCGTCAAGTCATCGCACGCGCGTTTTTCATGGATTTGATCGTCGTGGAAGGAGGGGATCGTCGCGTCGTCGCGGTATCCGGCGTTGCGTCGATGAACTCCGAGGACCAAGAAACAACAGATTTAATTTTAATAATTAAACCCATATTGAGTTATAATCCGCAAGAAAAATTAAAGATCTGCAATCTCTCACCTCAAGCAGTTGGTGATCGGAGATTGGGGCGGGGAAGAACGTCTCGGATGAAGCATCGTCAATCTCCGAGGGTGATGGCGTTCTTCGCATTCTTCATGTTCTTCGCGTTCTTTGTGAAGGAGGATGAAGGCACAAAACTTTTCAAAACCTCTCAACGAGCATTTTTCCAGAAGTCGTGCGTTGGTCTTATTTTATTATTACGCCAACGGATTTCAAACAGGTTAAGAAACGAATAAATTAATTCATAGAATTAATTCAACGAAGAAAACCACCCAATTAAATGGTGCGTTAAGAATTTAAGAAAACGCGTCAGTTGACTTTCATAATGACGGGTTTTCACGGGTGCGTTACTTAGGGAAAAGAAACGGTGGGGCTCGTGCGGGTCCCACCTTACAAATATCCTACCGAGAGGGCAGGATATTTTTTGGATAGCACCCTAACCATATCAACTCCGCTTAAGAAGCTTTAAGTGGCTTTCAAGTGGCTTTAAGTGAAATTAAAATAAAGTTTGTCGTACAAATTATTTTATTTCTTAACTGTAAGCCCAAAAATTAAAAACCACACCCGAGCAAACGCAACTCCGGAAGAGGAGTTTCTAAGCAAATACCGGCGTTGCGATTCCATCGGTGCCCTCAGAATTCGATTCCGAGCACCAGTTTAAAAGTTAGAAAAACCCGCTCGTCCGTTCACTGAACGTACCCGAGCCAAACTTCGCGAAATGATTCCGGGCACACCGGGCCTCGGAATCAGGTGCCGTCAGAAACTGCGTTCTTGTAAAATTCCAAAGAAAATTAAGAAAAAAGTTTCCTTGAAATTTACGGGTCTTTACAAAAACTCATACACTTAGTGCATCAAATATATAACACATGTTATCCTTCTTATGACATCACTTGATACAGGGTCAATCGAGAACATATTATATTTTTTGTTTTTGCACACATAGTGTTCAAATGTGTGAACTGAACAACCTTCCATAGAAATCCATGGGTGCTCATTCATCCCTAAATGAATCTCATTTAAAATCTTGTCTTTCTTAAAACTCACGATTAACCTCTGTTGGTGTGAGTAGGATACTCAAGAGGGGGGTGAATTGAGTTCCTATAAAAATTTTAGTTAAAAAGTTTATTTAAAATATTCCCCCAATTTTTTTTAAAAACAGGTCAGTTAACCAAGGTAGTGAAATTTTAAGAGTTTTTCTTTTCAAATAGTTTCTCAAAAGATTGATTAATTCTTAGTTATAATAATATGAGATATTGATATAACTTTTGAAAATACTCTAATAAGAAAAACCATTTACACCTACTATCCAAGATTAACTATCAAAGTAAAATTTAGTGTTCTGAAGAAAAATAGAGAAATTATAAATTTAAATACCCAATAGATAAGATTCATGATCTACACACCTCATACCTTATATTGTCTGATGATAGAACTCTAAAGATCATTAATTATATTAGTGTCTTTAAATGACTCAAATATGACCGTTAGAAAAAACTTTTAAATTGAATTAGGAAAGGTAGAAAAATGGTAAATTATGGAATGGAGTCACAGTTGCGGTGAGATAGTCACATCACCACAATCACAGTGAGATAGTCACAGTGAGACAGTCACAGTGAGACAGTCACAGTGATACAATCATGGTGAGAGTGTCATGGTGAGACAGTTATGGTTCCATAGTTGCATTGAGATCTGGAACCGGTAGCATAGTTACGGTGTCTAGTCCTTTGTCAAAATTTTGAATGGTGTCTTATTATGATGTCTTGGAAATGGTAGCATGGAAATGGTGTCTGGGAAATAGGGTATAGTCCTTTACGAAAATCAGGAATCGTTAGCAAGATTACGATATCATAGACTTTGTGAGAATCTAGAACTGGTAGTAAGCTTATGGTTTCACAGACTTCACCAAATATCTTTAAGCAGTATTAAGAAGAAATATTCACAAAATGGATTAATATTAAACTTAATCATATCAAAACCTAATTGAACAAGATTAGACATAATATACAATATTCAAGAATTATTTGTGAGATTTTGAATCATGATCTTGTGAGAGTTTAAAACATGAGTTATAAGACTGTAAAAAATGATTTGTAAGTATTAAAACATGAGGTGTCTAAAAATCTCCAAACATAATTTGTGAGAATTAAAACATGGGGATTACAAAAATCTCCAAACATAATTTGTGAGAATCAAAACATAATGGGTCAAAAAATCTCCCTCTTTTTGATGATAAAAAATCATGGCATTTACAAGTCAAATATTTTAAAAGGAAATAAACAGATTACTTATCAAATCAAGATATTATATAATATATGCAAAAAACACCATAAAGGGTAATTCTTTTCCCTTATGTATCCTCATTATTATTTCTCCCCCTTAGAGTATCAGTGCTGATATGTTCTCCACTTTAAATGACTTGGTATTATTTCCACCCCTTTTGGGATTATGTAAAAGAGAGAGATGGAGAAAAAGAAAATAATAAGTGATGAAACAACAGTAGGACACATTCTATTAAATAAAAGGATAAATTCCATTACAAGATAAAAGGAAAAAAATACTGTAGATACCTATCAAAATCAACATTCATTTATCAGTAGATTCAGTAGACTTAGATTTTCCTTTTTCAGAGACAAAAAATGGAGAAGCAAGAGGTGCAGAAGTAAAGGTGGTAGAATTAGTAGTTAGGGAAGGTAGTGTCACTCCTTTAATGATAGAAGGAGAAATGGTAGGTCTAGTGGAAGACTGAGACAAAGGTTTCTCAATGATGAAAGGTATGATCTGGCTCAGAGCCTGAGCAACATAAATCGTCACGAGTATGGAGAAGAAGAGATTCTAGGACTTAAAGGAGCACCTGCAGAAGCCAACATTATAGTACTCTGAACATAGAGATAAGGATTCAATATCTTGAGAAAATCTGAGATGATATCTCCACCATACTGTATGGCCTTATCAAAGTCATCACTATTTTCTAGGAACTTATCTAGAGTGAGTGTGAATTCATTGATCTCCTTCACTTGATCCTTGAAGGCTTGAGTGACTGGAGGTATTTTCAATTTCTCTACAAGATACATGAAGTTATTGGTCAACTCATGCTTAGAATAAATTCTCTTAAAGTAGAAGTACACATTCTTAGATATTTCTTATTGATAATCATTGGAAATATTTGAATGTATCCTCACCAAATCAAGTACATTGTCACTGTTCTTGATGAAAACAGAGAGGCTTTCCTTATCAACACCACTCAACACTGACTAAAGATCTTCTTTAAAAATTGACCTGATTAAGTCACTCTCTATAGGTTGAGATGGATGTTCAAAGGAATATAAAACTGTAACAGTTTATGTGAGAGACTTAAGTTTATTTAGAAACCTTTTGTAAAAAAACTTTATATTCATCAGTTAGCTTATTGATTCCAGCAATAAGCCCACACATCTCATTAGCTATATTGGTGTTGTTCTCAACCACCTTTTCATACATAGTAATCATGTTTGGTTGAATCATAGATAAAAACTTCTATTGAATCTTATTATCATCATATTCACTAAGATGAGAAATAGCCACTTGAGCAGTTGGAAAGACTTCATGCATATCTTCAGCCATAGTTTGTAGAGATTTTACCTCATCACTCAAAAGCTTGTTCTCAATATGAACTTATTGAATTTCATGAAGCATCTTTAGTTGAATCTGCAAAATAATCTTCTGTAATAGAAGTGTAACATCCCTTCATTAAGATTTATCATAGGTGTAGGTTGAGATTGTAATAGATTCCCAAATCTAGACAATAATTTGTCTCAAAAAACATTCAAATCACTATGACTTACAAACTTAGAAGATTCTTGAGAGGATTCAGGAATAAGAACTAAAACAGGTTTAGATTCCTTAGTAGGGGATACTTATTTGGTAGAAATTGGTTTTAATTGAAACACAGTTGAATGATATATCCCTTTTACTGGGGCCACTTGGTTATAATCCATGTCAAAATAATTGGGAAACTTATACCAGGTATCCACAGAACAATGGTCAATAGGATTTGGAACTTGAACACTTTCTAAGCCGCAATGCTTCTCCCCCTCAACAGGTGCAACTCATATAGGACTAAGAGACTCAATATCTTGACAGATTACCAAATTTTCAGCTCTTTCAGGCTCACCCATATCTTCTCTAGCTATTTGAAAGGCTTGTTCCATTTTTCCTCAATAGATAAGATTATTTCAGGTTCAACTTGTTCTTCAGACTGTTCCACAACATAGGATCTTCCTCAACAACATACTCTTTCTCTATATTAAAAATTCCTTTAGAATAACCATTAAAATTTTGCTTGCATCAACATCACCTTTAGAGAGAGTTTATTTCTTACATGATACTATAACAAAACCTTCACTAACATCATCATTTGTTTCATCATCCAGATATTCCACAATCTCATCAGCTTCTAATCTAGGATCAACTACATTTTTAGGTCTTTAGGGATTTACAACATGATTAAAATCCTCATAAAACTTATCATTATCCTAAACCCATTATCTCTTCCATAGATTACAACTTACTTTAATTCTCTTGAAAAGATCCTTAGAGATATAGAAATCACATTCCTCAAGCATTCCTTCATTTTTCCAACCACACCTTTGGCTAGAAGAATAGAAGAAATGAACCTTGAATAGAAAAGGGAGGTGGAATTTGATGTAGTTTTGAGAATATAACACATGTAAAGTATAATATACTCATACAAGTTGATTTTGTGTCCATTTTTTATAATATGAATAAAAAATAAATCATGATACTTAATAGTGGAAAAATCCCCTTTTCTTGGAAAAATTACGTGTTGAATAAACTTGAACATCATCCTTGGATCACCATCAAGCTTAGCAGCAATATGCCTTCTCTTCTTCTTATTTCCAATAAAATTTTCCATAGCCTCTTCTAAGATAAACACATCACTATGTGGAGGATGACCAATTGGGTAGTCCTCAAAAGTCCCTTCATGTGGTATTCCTAGTAAAGAAGCCTAAAAAATCTAAGAAAACGTGCATATTTGACCATTTACCCAGCTTCTCACTAGAAAAACATCCTTAGAGTTGAAGGAAAACTAGACATAGGGATAAAACTCAAAAATAAGCTTAGGATAGATAGGTCTTTTATCTTTGGTAAAACAATCCAAACACCCCTTTTCTTTTGGTACTCTTAGAACTAGATACTTACTAAATAAGATCCACTTTTCATAGATTTCCTTTTCTATCATGACTTTGCGATCCTCAAGATCTGGGTTCAGTGGTTTCTCAAGCATTATAATAGGAGCCTTCTTATGTTTATTCTAAGATCGGTGCTTCTCATGAGTCAACGAAGATATATGCTTCAAATTGGGAATTCAACACGGGCTCACAAAATATGAGAAGGAGGGAAAGTGGTTTGAGAGAGACATAGAACTACTACAACTTGGCCTTTTATCAGTGATAAAAACCGGCATTAAAAACCCTAGAAAAGCTTTGTTAATGATGGAATAGATAAAGGGGGGTCTCCTTTATCAGTGCTTTTCGGAGCGCTGATAATAGGGTCCTTTATCAGTGCTCTTTTAGCACTGTTAAATGTATCCTTTATCAACGCTCAAAAAAGAGATGATAAAGGCACCTTCCCCTGCACCTGCACATCCAGCACCTAAACATCTGAACACCTTCAAAAACCAGTATACCTGCACAAACCAACACCTGCACACCTGCTCAAAATAGCACCCGTACACAATATTTTGACAAACAATGCTATATACATTTACTTAACATCATGAATACAAAAACACACACTGTTATATACATTTCAAAAAAAGTTTTACATGGTTACAATTACAATTATCCAACAACAGTTATAAACATTAATGTTTCATCCTTTGATATCTATGATCCGCTCCCAAAAATTGTCGTCCATAGTATTTGTTGCCGAACAAAGCATCCGAACTCAAGGAAGAAAATTCACCTATATAAGAAAACAAATATTATGTTAGTAATACAATAATGAAATAAATTAAAACATTAATATGAAAGAATAAATTAATATGGAAATGTGAAACTAAAATATGAAAATGATAAACTCAAATGTTTTCATTCTGATAACAATAAAGGGGAAAAATGTAAAATCAATATGTTTTTGGATGATTTATCTCATTTAATAAATACCGATTCTTTATCTAATGAAAAGATTTACCGATCACACCGTGCATCGGATTGAGGTACGGTTGATACATACACATCAAAAATGACTCATGGATCATTGTCCTAAAGTATCAAAACAATCGGAACGCGTTTGCTCGGTTTTCCGTATGTTACTTGTGTTGTTTTCTAAAGTTTATGTCAATTTGAAACTGATATCAGAAAAATTTAGCCATACTAGTCACATCGTGAGTCGGATTGAGATACATTTGATTTGTACACATCCAAAATGACTCATGGATCGTTTTCCTAAAGTATCAAAACAATCTGACACATTTTCTTGGTTTGCCGTATGTTACTTGTGTTGTTTTATAAAGTTAATGTCAATTTGAAAATGATATCAGACACTTTTAGCCATACCGGTCACACCATGCATCGGATTGAGGTGTGGTAGATTCGTACACTTCAAAAATGACTCATAGATAATTGTACTAAATTATCAATACAATAAGAACGTGTTTGATCGGTTTTCCGTATGTTACTTGTGTTGTTTTCTAAAGTTTATGTCAATTTGAAACTGATATCAGACACTTTTAGTAATAATGGTCACACCATGTGTCAGATTGAGGTGCGGTCAATTCTTAAACGTCAAAAATGACTCATGGATCGTTGTACAAAAATATAAAAACAATAAGAATGCGTTTTCTCGGTATTCCGTATGTCAGTAGTGTTGTTTTCTAAAGTTAATGTCAATTTGAAACTGATATCATACACTTTTAGCCATACCGGTCACACCGTGTGTCTGATTGAGGTGCAGTCAATTATTACACATCAAAAATTACTCATCGATCATTTTCCTAAAGTATCAAAACAATCCGAACGTGTTTGATCAGTTTTTCGTATGTTAGTAGTGTTGTTTTCTAAAGTTTATGTCAATTTCAAACTGATATCAGACACTTTTAGCCATACCGGTCACACCGTGTATTGTATTGAGGTATGGTTGATTCTTACACATCAGAAATGACTCATGGATTGTTTTCCTGAAGTATCAAAACAATCCGAATGTGTTTTCTTGGTATTAAATATGTTAGTAGTGTTGTTTTCTAAAGTTAATGTTAATTTGAAACTGATATCATACACTTTTAGCCATACCAGTCACACTGTGCATCGAATTGAGGTGCGGTCGATTCGTACATGACAAAAATGACTCATGGATCGTTTTACTAAAATATCAAAACAATCCGAATGCATTTTCTTAGTATTCTGTATGTCAGTAGTGTTGTTTTTTAAAGTTAATGTCAATTTAAAACTAATATCAGACACTTTTAGCCATACCAGTCACAACGTGCATCAGATTGAGGTGTGGTCGATTCTTACACATCAACAATGACCCATGGATCATTTTACTAAAGTATAAAAACAATCAGAACGCGTTTTCTCAGTTTTCCGTATGTCAGTAGTGTTATTTTCTAACGTTTATGTCAATTTCAAACTGATATAAGACACTTTTAGCCATACCGGTCACAATGTGCATCGAATTGAGGTGCGGTTGATTTGTACATCTCAAAAATGACTCATGTATCGTTTTCCTAAAGTATCAAAACAATAAAAATGCGTTTTCTTGGTATTCTGTATGTCAGTAGTGTTGTTTTCTAAAGTTTATGTCAATTTCAAACTGATATCAGACACTTTTATCCATACCGGTCACACCGTGCGTTATATTGAGGTGCGGTCAATTCGTACATGTCAAAAAATGACTCATGGATCTTTTTAATAAAGTATAAAAACAATATGAACGCTTTTTCTTAGTTTGCCTAATGTTACTTGTGTTGTTTTCTAAAGTTTATGTCAATTTGAAACTGATATCAGACACTTTTAGTCATAACGATCACACCGTGGGTCAGATTGAGGTTTAGTCAATTCTTACACGTCATAAATGACTCATGAATCGTTTTAATAAAGTATAAAAATAATCCAAACACATTTTCGAAGTTTTCTGTTTGTTATATGTGTTGTTTTCTAAAGTTTATGTCAATTTGAAACTGATATTTGACACTTTTATCCATACCAGTCACACCGTGCGTCAGATTTAGATGCATTTGATTCGTACACATCACAAATTACTCATGTATAGTTTTACTAAAGTATCAAAACAATCTGAATGTGTTTTCTCGGTCTTTCGTATGTTACTTGTGTTGTTTTCTAAAGTTTTTGTCAAATTGAAACTGATATCAGACACTTTTAGCCATACCAGTCACACCATGCATCAGATTGAGGTGCGGTCAATTTATACACGTCAAAAATGACTCATGGATAGTTTTCCTAAAGTATCAAAACAATCCGAACACGTTTTATTGGTATTTAATTTGTCATTAGTGTTGTTTTCTAAAGTTAATGTTAATTTGAAACTGATACCAGACACTGTTATCCATACCGGTGACACCATGCATCGGATTGATGTGCGGTCAATTCGTACATGTCAAAAATGACTCATGTATCATTGTACTAAAATATAAAAACAATAATAACTTGTTTTATTGCTATTCTGTATGTCAGTAGTGTTGTTTTCTAAAGTTAATGTCAATTTAAAACTGATATCAGTCACTTTTAGCCATACTGGTCACACCACGCGTTGGATTGAGGTGAGGTCGATTTGTACATGTCAAAAATGACTCAAGGATCATTTTACTAAAGTATCAAAACATTCCAAATATGTTTTCTCAATTTTACGTATGTCAGTAGTGTTGTCTTCTAAAGTTTATGTCAATTTCAAACTGATATCAGACACTTTTAGCCATACCGGTCTCACCTTGCATCGGATTGAGGTGCGATCGATTATTAAACATCAAAAATGACTCATGTATCATTTTAATAAAGTATCAAAATAATACGAATGCATTTTCTCTGTATTCCGTATGTTAGTAGTGTTGTTTTCTAAAGTTAATGTCAATTTGAAACTAATATCAGACACTTTTAGCCATACCGGTCACACCGTGCGTCGGATTGAGGTGCGGTCGATTCATACACGTCAAAAATGAATCATGTATCGTTTTCCTAAAGTATCAAAACAATCTTAACGTTTTTTCTTGATTTTCCATATGTTAGTAGTGTTGTTTTCTAAAGTTTATGTCAATTTCAAACTGATATTGGACACTTTTAGCCATACCGATCAAACCGTGCGTCAGATTGAGGTGGAGTCGATTTGTACACGTAAAAAATGACTCATGGATCATTTTCCTAAAGTATCAAAACAATCCGAATGCATTTTCTCAGTATTCCGTATTTCAGTAGTGTTGTTTTCTAAAGTTTATGTCAATTTCAAACTTATATAAAAAACTTTTAGCCATACCGGTCACACTGTGCATCAGATTGAGGTGCGGTGAATTCTTACATGTCAAAAATGAATCATGGATCATTTTCATAAAGTTAGAAACAATATGAAAGCGTTTTCTCAGTTTTATGTATGTTAATTGGGTTGTTTTCTAAAATTTATGTCAATTTGAAACTGATATCAGACAATTTTAACCATACCGGTCACACCGTGCGTCGGATTGAGGTGAGGTCAATTCATACACATCAGAAATGAATCATGGATCATTTTCCTAAAGTATAAAAACAATTCGAATGCATTTTCTCAGTATTCCGTATGTCAGTAGTGTTGTTTTCTAAAGTTAATGTCAATTTGAAACTGATATCAGACACTTTTAGACATACCGGTCACACCGTTCATCTAATTGAGGTGAGTTCAATTCTTACATGTCAAAAATGACTCATGGATCATTGTCCTAAAGTATCAAAACAATCCAAATACATTTGATTGGTTTTCTATATGTTACTAGTGTTTTTTTTCTAAAGTTAATGTCAAATTTAAAATGATATTAGACACTTTTAGCCATACCGGTCACACCATACATCGGATTGAGATGCGGTTGATTCCTACACGTCACAAATGACTCATGGATTTTTTTCCTAATGTATCAAAATAATCTGAATGCATCTGCTCTGTATGCCATATGTTAGTTGTTCATAAGAGTCTCTCATTAAGTTATTATTTACTAGAAACTCAAATCATTTCTAAAAACATTCTTCATAATCTAAGGATATGAAACATAATAAAGGGTGATCATAGATTCTAATTAAGTGTAAAAATGGAGATATCAATGATCATATAAAGATAACATATGTATAGGAATTCACCTTTATTATCCTATTTGTTTACATTCTTCCATCAGGTACGCTGCCCATTCATTTCTAAACACATCTATATCATCTTCTGAATAGAACTTTTTGTGATAGTCATAGTAGTACTAAAAAAATATAAATACATAAAGGATTAATAATTATTTTAAATTAATTAGTAATTATTTTTAAAAAATACCACCTCAGGGATGCTAGTTTCGTCATGAAATATGATCTCTTTCATAAATTTACAAACATAATAATTTCAGTCCTTGTCTTTTGTTTGTTTCGGACACTGCAGAAACATCGAGAAAAATAATTAATCTATTTTGATATGTATTTGGATAGTGAAATATAATTATATATACCCTGATACTTCTCCATTTGTAGATCTTGTGTGCCTTATCTTCCTTAGGCCCTGGATTCATTCCAGCCTTTAGACGATATTCATACACCGCCCTATCATAACAGAATCCTCATTAAAAGATAATATAAATTATATAACTAGATATTTAGATCTAAAATGTTGGATCTAGTGTATTACGAATTGAAAATCGCCATCTTGTGTGGTCGGTTAGTTGGATATCCATGTAGTGAATCCAGAAAATAAATCTTTGGAGTATCCAAATTGATTGAAATGAGCATCCAATGTTGCCTAAAAACACAAAAAGGAATAATTAATGATAGAATAAAAATATAATTGATATGATTAAAATATAGAGTTTTACCCTTGCAATGTTTGTATTAAAAAGAGTCTGTCAGTCGTAATTCTACATTGAAACGTTCTTAGTAGGCTTGAGATTAATTCAGCCTAAAAAATGGAATCTATTTCTTCTCATTCTGTAGAAATGGTGTGAGGACTAATGAGTCCAAATTTTTATTCGTGGTCAAATCCCTTCAATTGTTTTTCATATATACGCCTATGAAAAATATGAAATGTATTTATCCATAATTATTATAGTATATCAGCTTCTGTAAAATCAAATCATGAAAACATACCTCATGTATACATTTATAACTGAGGCGCCTAGACAGTCGTATGTGATGATTTCAGCCACAACGACAGCACTAACGAAATCTAATGTTTCCTCTCCGTACACAAATTTTTCACAAACAATTGTGTGACTCTTTCTCCCTTTCATTTTCATATCCACATGATCTTAAAATGATATTAAATGTGGATATAGAATGGACGGGGTGAAGGTGCTCTCAGTAGATCATTTTGATCGGTTGGTTGATCCTTTTGAGCCTCTCTTTCGTTTTAGCTCCTCCATTTTTTCCTTCTGTAATAATATTCATCGGTTCAGCCCTTTTATAATTTAATGTTAAAGGTTCTTCTTGAAAAATTAATTGGAAATGAATACCTCTTGGTCAACATGTTTTTTTACAAGATTCGACAGCCATGCAACGAATGTTCCAACAGATTTTTCCACCGTATGAATTTCTTCATCATCATTTTGCATGGGTAGATCGGTGATCGGATCATGAGCTATGTTAATCAACACTTTGAAATGACCAGTTGGAAGTGGTCTAGAGATTAGCGTGTCATTCTTCATATTGTACACCGTAGCCTTCGCTACAAGGCGAATGGTGGGAGTTGACAGATATAAATCACAATCATTTTCACCCTGTAGAATATCATTACAAGAAAGGTATTAGTGTATATGTGATTCACATTTAATAGAAAAAAATATTAGAACATTTATTACCTCGGTTAAGTCAGGCCTTTGAGGGGAATGTCTCACCTTAAAGCTAGTTGGGGGTGGGGCGGTATCTTCTCTCACAGATTGTTCTTGAGTTGTTTGTTCTCTTCGCCTCTACCCCATCAAAGTTGCTATCAACTCTCCCTAACTTTTGATTCTTTATCAAGGGTAGTTACTCTATCTCTCATCATTTTTATTTCTTTTGTTTGTTCATCCTCTTGTTTTTTTTTCAGAAAATATTTCTGGGGTGTCACCCCAAAACCCACACCTCTGATGCGGCCATACTGTTCTGGCTGTTTCAAGACTACTGAAAGTATGTCCGCATCTAGTGCGGGTGTTGTTGATTCCTGTGACTATGTCAAATAGAAAATATGAAAAAATAATTAATCATCGTTATGTAATAGTGATTTAAAGCAAAATAAATTTATATTATGTCATACTTACACATGTTTCACTCACTTTTTTTGTGTTTTCATCTACCAGTTTCCCCTCTTTTTTAACACGAGCCTCCATCCATAACACATGGCATGGGATGGAAGTTTCTTGGGATTTTGATTCATCAATCTACATATAAATAGAGAAACATGGTTACAGTGTTGTTTTATGTCACATAAAAGAATTACAATACTTTTAAAATACGCACCAATTGTTTTCAATTTAAGCATACCCCAGCCTTGCTTTACGGTAGGGGTATGCTGGTTTTGCTTCCCATTCTTTAATTTCAGCACTCAGTTGCTGTTTCATAAATAAAAGACTGTCAATCAAAGTGATGAATACAATAAACGTTAAACAACATGTAACCAAACACAATGTACCTGAAAAGTCTTCTCCACACGACGGTTGCAAAGTGCATCCCACGCTCCTTGGGATATCAAGTGTGCATAAAGAAGAGGTGGGTGCAGCTTGATTTTCCCTTCAGCATCTTTCAGATGATGTTTCGTTAAAATGGTGCGAAATCCTCTATGAACCCTTCCTGCCAGTCTTAATACATATTCTTTGTGCGAGATATCTACAATAAATTCACTCTGCAAGAGATGATGGAGAGTTAGTCAATATTTCAGTATTTTATTTTATTTTATTTTAATAAATTAAATAAATGATATCTTAATGTTAACGTAATCTCTTCCCACATTAATGTTTTCAACCCGCTGACAACATGGTGCCACGAATCTACATCAATCGGCACGCGTTGCTGAGTGATAATTACAATGTAGCTACTAAACATGGATTTTTTGGGGTTTACATGCTGGCCTTGCTTATTCCATCCCATCTCACATTTGATGACTTTTTCTTTTGCCTTAATGATTTTGGCTAAAACTGTCAAACTACAGCGCACCTGTTTTTTTTTGTCCTCGGGGTTTCATTGCCTACCATTTCCTCGGTTTATGCATCATCATTATGTTCCTCTGAGCGCTAGCATCGGCACTGGGACTAGCAGCAATAGGTTGAGAAACCTGTTGTACCTCAACAGTGGGAATAGCTACAATAGGTTGAGAGACCTGTTGTACCTCAGTAGTGGGACCATCTACAACAGGTTGAGAGACCTGTTGTGTCTTGGGATTGGGTGCATCAGCAGGTGCAGAAGTCATTATCTGTAGAAGTGGGTTAACATTTAATTTAGATCACATAAAAGAAGAAACGAACAGATAATAACATAATGTAACATAATCTATATTAAAATAAAAAAATAACCTGATTATTGAACTCTTTGTTTTTTTAAACGCTGAAGGGATTTGACCCCTCTATCAACTATCCATATCCATTCATTGTGGTCTCCTCTAACATACAAAAAGTCATCTATATTGGGACCACTGCGAAATTATTGTGAAGTCCCAATGAAAGGGTCATCCTCTGTTGGATTTTCATATGACCCTTCAGCTGTTTTGGTTGATAACAGAACTATTGACCAGTTTCGGTTTGCGGGATATAGAACTTAAAATACTTGCACTGCCTATGATTCCATTATAAATGGCTTGTATTTCTCCTCTTACTTACTGAAATCAACTTTCTTGAATCCCAATTCATCTATTTTAATAGCACTCCTATTATCAACCCACTTGCATTGAAAAATCGGAATTTTGAATTCTGTATAATCCAACTTCCATATTTGTTTGATGATGCCAAAGTATGACATATTCGCATAAATTGGATTTTTGTCCTTAGCACTGGAAACATGCATCACTTCATCCACAAGTGTAACCACACTATTCTGCATGGTACTATCTCCATCATGTTCATTAGTATAAAATGTATAACCATTAACTACATAAGCATCGTAAGATGATACATACACACTTGGTCCTCCGGCTAGACATTGAAGTCATTCTGAAATGGAATCTGGATTTTTATTTGAATTCTTAAAAATATGGTCCCGAAACCTTCCTATAAACTGTCAATTATTTGTATCTGATATCCATTTTTCAGCCCTATATGGATTCAAATTCCTAATAATTTCTTTGTGGATTTCAACATATTGGTCAACGTCGAAACTGTTATGAAAAACATAAAGGTGGGCCTGCTCTCGATCTGTAATATTGATTGTGACAACCTGTCTTCCAGAAATTCCTTCACTCTTAAGCCACCCAATGTGACGAGATTTTAGTAGGCCAATGCTTTCCACACCAGACAGGTATTCGGTTCAGAATTCAACAACTTCCTCGACAATACATCGCTCTCCAATACAACCCTCTGGAAAACTTCGATTTTTGACATACCCTTTCAAAATCTTCATATACCATTCAATGAGGTACATCCATCTGTAATATACAGGACCACATAGTTGAATCTCTCTCACCAAGTGGACCATCAATTGAACCATTATATCAAAAAATGAAGTCATAAAGAACATTTCTAATTCACATAATATGACGACAATTTCTCTTTCCATAGTTGGAAATTTTGCCGGGTCTATAACTTTGCTGCATATTGTTTTGAAGAAAAAAAATAGTTTAGTTAATGTATGGTGGACATTCTTGGGAAAAATTCAATGTAAAGCAATAAGAATGAGATCTTGCATCAAAAAATGGAAGTCAAGTGATTTCAGACCTTTTAACTTTAAGTATCTCATTGACATGAGGTTCCTGATATTTGAAGAATACCCCTATTTAACCTTTACGTCATTCAAGAAGTTGTAAAACTGATATCTCTCCTGCCTGGAATGAGTGTAAGCAGCATGAGGAAGAAATGTTCATTTTTCACCCTTCACTGGTGCCAACTCTTCTCGTATTCCCATCTCAACCATGTCCAACCTAGCCTTAATTAAATCTTTTATTTTTCCAGATGTATTTAGCACCGTTACAATGAAACTATCAAATACATTTTTCTACATGTATAACATCAAGAAAATGTCTAACATATAGACAATTATAGTGTTGTAATTCAAAAAAAAACTGATATCTTTTTCCAATCTATTTTCGTAAGGTTTTTCGAAGCCAATTTACCGAAAGTAGTGTCCACATTTTTAACTTTCTCAAACAATTGATTGCCTGCTAGTGGAGATGGTGCTGTACATTCTTCTGAACTTCCATCGAATGATGTCATCTAAGAACGGTACTTATTTCTTCAGGGTAGAAATTTGCGATGTCCTAGAAACACAGTTTTCGATGAATCTTTCAACATAATTGATTGTGTACTTTGTTCACAAACGGGACACCCTTGAGTTCCTTTAATGCTATATCCTGAAAAATTTCCATAAGCATGGAAGTCATTTATCATCCCGTACAACATGTATCTCAAAGTGAAATATTCCTTTTTGTAAGCATCATACAATGTCACACCTGGATCCCACAATAATTTCAAATCTTTGATCAATGGAGCTAAATAAACATCAATATCATTACCCGGTTGTTTTGGTCCTGATATAAGCATAGATAACATGATGTATTTTCATTTGATGCATAACCACAGTGGTAAGTTATAATTTACCAACATAACCGACCATGTACTGTGACTGTTGCTTTGAAAACCAAAAGGATTCACTCCATCTGTAGATAATGCAAGACGAAGGTTTCTCGACTCGTTTCCAAATTCAGGATACTCATGATCAATTCACTTCCACTGAGGAGAGTCTTCTAGGTGACGTAGTATCCCATCTTTAATTCTTGTATCTGCATGCCATGTCAACTGTCTTGCAGTCTCCTCACTTCCATATAGGCGCCTAAACCTTATAATGATTATAAAGTACCATACAACTTTAGTAGGACTGGATTCATATTTCTTGGATCAAGAAGCACCACACTTTGGGAATTATTTAAGTGATTTATGGTCCTTGCGAAACAGTATACAGTCTTTCGGGAAGACGTGTATTATTTTAGAGATCATACCCATCGAGCGTAGCATTCATTTGGCGTCGTATATTCGGCTCGGGAGCTCATTATCTTCTAGGAGCATGTCATTCAGGAGAGCAAGTAGTTTCATAAAACTGGCATCACTCCACCCATTTTTTGATTTCGAATTATACACCTTCAGTTTGGCTGACGATGCTGTATAGTTAGTGCAACCAGCATACAATGGCGTCTTTGCACAACTTTTTAACTTCTCAAACAATTTAGGGCAATCACGAAGTTCATCTTCGACGGTTCTTGTCATTTCCTCAATACAATCTTCATCATCATTCACATATGTAATCACATCATCCATACGGTCATCTTCATTGTTCATGTTTGTAATCATATTAGATGATCCATAAAACACAGTGTTATACCATCCAATACCTACATTCGTTGTTTCCCCGTGTTTATTCCAACATGTATAACTCTGATATATTCCATGATAGATCAAGTGTTCTTACAACTCCTCTGGACTAATTTGTTTTTAATAACAACAACTTAAACATGGACAAATGATTTGAGAAGGGTCACATGCATGATCTTTTTAAACTTGATAAACGCTTTCACACCTTCTTCATACTCTTTTGTCAACTGATTGGCATTCATCCATTATTTATTTATATTCATCATATTTGAAATACATAGGATGGGTATATAGGTTAGGGGAGAAGGAATATGAGTATAATTTAGATAAAAAACTAGATACATCAAAAATGGTGGGGGGCATGCTCATTAATAGGAAATATTGGGTGGTTCTTGGGATTCATCCATTCTCTTTCTCTCTTCGACCCCCCCTGATAAGGGGTGGTTCTTGGGAGTTTTTTTATAGTGCATTAGTGAGTTCTTCATGCATACTTCCTCCATTACTACTATCCTTTATTTCCCTATGATTTGGGATGATTTTAACTAGGATTTGTGTGATGATTTCACTATATCATCTTCAAATCAATTCAGATGATGTAGATTTTGTTTGTATTGGCTAGAGGTTATCCTCGTATGATGAACGCACCATGTTTTGTGTGGTTTAGGTGGTGTTGTGTTTCCCAGTGAGTTTTTGAAAGATTATTCCTAATTATATTAAGGTGAATAATTAATTATAAGTTTCTATAATTAATTATTTGGGAATTGTGCCTTGAGATTGGGTCTCAATCATTGGTACACGATTAGATAAGGAATGTATAGTCTTGGTTGAGGATGAGTTGATCTTGGTGAGGGGGTTACTCCATTTTTTGAGGTAGGTGGACCCTATAATACAAAACCATGTTCCAATTTATGCATGATTGTGCATTCATGCATGAGTATATGTGTTCCAGTGAAAGGGATAGAAATCAAGAGCAACCAAGGTAAATAAATAGGGTGTTTTTGATCCACCAAGAGATAGAGGGAGGGTTCTATTGAATGCTTGTGATTTTGTGATCACAAACAGAGATTATGTCTGCATGGAGTAGTTGTGTTTATGAGAGGATCATGTTTGGTATGAGATTTTTATATCCTAGTTAGGTTTTATAAAGCTATTTGAGTAGGTATTAGAGTCTTAGGCCTAAAGAAGATGGATCATATAGTTTTATATCTCACGTATGATGAGGAACACCCTCTTAAGGATATATAAGGGTCATGGTGTGCGTGATGAGTAGGATATTCCATATAGGGATTGGTGAAGTGTGACATAGAGGATTTCCTCCTTATAATTGGATTAAGAGATCTCTAAGGGGAGATATGATATGGTACCTAAGTGATGGTCATGATAATAGTCTGTATGACTTAGCATAGGGTATCCAAGGCTCTTAGTGTGAGTTTCTTAGGATGGTCATTATTTAGTTTTAATGATTTTTAATGTGGGAATTAGAAGATGATATAGACTAGACTATCGAGGCCTAGATCAAGCATAGCATGTGAGTTGTGACATTACCATGTGGAGATGAGTGTGTGTTAGTATCAATGAGTAGACATGGGTTAGGTTTTTAGAGCCTAGTAGATTCCCTTATAGGCGGAATTAGAATGTTGATAGGTTGGGAATAATTTTCATGTATAACCAAGATGGTTTTAAGGAGATTATTATGCAAGGATAAATAGATGGTGACTTTTATCATTTATGGTCAGACCAACTGAGATATTGGGACTTTATATCACTTTCACCTAGTTGAAGTATGATCATCCATGGGGACCACCTATTGATGATGTGGTTTAGCTAGTCCGAGAGGTTAGCTATCTAGATACCCTCCTTAGATTACTATTTATATGTTTTGTGGCATGAGACAAGATGGATGGACTTTATTTAAGTGATAAGGTTTTGGTAGGACCCTACTTTGAGTGAGAAGGCATTGGTCAAAGGGGATTAGTCTGTGACTTCCATGGGATCCACCTATTGATGGTTCATTTTGACTTGTGATAGAGGTTGGATATTGTTATTCCCTCCTTAGATCAATTTTTTTATGATAATATGATGTGAGATATAGAAATGGGGATCACTTAGTATTGGTTTGGAGTAGTTTTGTGAGAGGTTTTCTATAGATATTTCCTCCTCAAATTGTTTTTTATGTGATGTGATGGTGAGACCCACCATAAGTGGGGAGAGCTAATCAATATCAAACAATTAACCAACCAAATATACATGTGTCAAACACAGAATAATCACACACAAGAATCACGCAAAATCATAACTAATCTCAATATTGAAAATAAATGCAAATATAATTAATTAATGCAAATTCAATTTTACTCACCTTAAGGAGGACCTGGTGGTGGAGGAGGAGGATGCGTCGACAGTGGAGGAAACAGAGGCAGCATGAAGGCAACACAGAGGCAACACGGAGGTAGTGTGGAGGTAGCGGAGGCAGCATAGGCAGCTCGGAGGCAGTGGAAGGTAGCACGGAGGTAGTGCAGAGGCTGCACGGAGGCAGCGCAGAGGCAGCGTGAAGGCAACAGAGGCAGCTCAGAGGTAGCAGAAGGCAGCGGAGGCAACGGAGTAGGCGGAGGAGGAGGAGGAGGAGGAGGAGGAGGCGCCAGTGGAGGAGGAGGAGGAGGAGGCCGTGGTGGAGAGGAGTAGGAGGAGCCACGGTGGAGAGGAGGAAGTAGAGTAGGCAGAGGAGGAGGAGGAGGAGGCGCTGGTGGAGGAGGAGGAGGAGGAGGCCATGGTGGAGGAGGAGGAGCAGCGGCAGAGAGGATTCCGCGACTTAGGAGGAGGAGGAGGAGGAGTCACGGTGGTGGTGGAGGAGGAGAAGTCTGTGCTGGAGGAGGAGGAGGAGGCGGCGGCCGCGGCGGAGGAGGATGAGAAGGAGGCGGCAGCCGCAGAGGAGAGGAGGAAACGGTGCGAGGTAGGGCTTCCGTGAAAGCTTGACAGGGTGCGGGGAGGAGGAGGAGGACCCAGTGGATTTTGTAAATCCCACGTGGACCTTTATCAGCGCTAATAAAAGCGCAGATAAAGGGGGTCTTTATCCGCACTAAAATGAAAAGTTCTGATAAAGGTTGGACTTTATCAGTGCTTTGGTAGCGCTGATAAACACATAGTTTATCACCACTAATAAAAGCGCTGATAAATGTATAAATTTAATAATTTATTTATATTATTATATATTTATTTAAAATTATATTTATGATATATATATATATTTATTAATAATTATAACTCTAAATAAATATTTCTCTATTTATACTTATAAAATTATTTGAAAGGTATATTTATATATATATCATTGAAAATATAATAAAATATATATTTATTTTTAACTATAATTTTATTTTAATTATAAGTGTACATTTTTTATAACATATATATTATATGGGTAACATAATGAATTATAAATCAATAACACATCAACGTTATATGTAATTATATTCTATAAATGAACATTATTCATGCACATATATATATATATGCATGTATATATTCATTGACTCCCAATTCATTAGAAAACACACATATATTCGATAATTTTAATTATACATATATATTAAAATGTATTATATATGTATAAATAAAAAAATACATTAAATATAAACCAATATAATAGATATATATATTAAATATAATGAATTAATAAATCTAATAAATATAATGAATTAATAAATCTTATAAATATTATAAATCTAATAAATATATCTATTATTAATGTTATAATTATTTAACTATATATATATATATATTTAGTTATAACATGTGTTTTTTGTTTAATGTATATAATAAATATTATCAGTGCTAATATAAGCGATGATAAATGTAACCATTATCAGCACTAAGAAAAGCGCTGATAAAGGGATATTTAAAGTGCTGATAAATGAACCCTTTATCAGCACTTTTCCGTTAGCGCTGATAAAGGAAGGCGCCTTCCTTGTCCAGTTTTGTGGTAGTGTAGGGTTTCGATTTCGAGAGAAGTGAGCTCGAGAGAAGTGAAGCGACAGGTTTTTATCATTTAGGGAGTTCAAAAGTCACAAAAACAAAAACATGGTAAAAATAAATAAAACACTCAATAAAAAGAAATATTTAAAAATAAATTATGAATAATACTATGAGACTGTAACACACATTAAAAGTGTCAGTATTACTATATGAATCAAAATGGTGAGACCACAATGAATGAGATAGTTAACAAAGATAGTAAGCTGTGAGATAGTAATATTGATATAGTAATCCTGAGACAGTAATCCTAAGATAGTATAATGAGACATTAAACTATTCACTCAAGGTTAATCATTCTTAATTCATGTATGCTGTAATTCATCCTTTCAGAATTTAGTGTCTTAGGAAAAATTTCAGCAAGTTGATGTTCTCTGCCAATGAATTCTAAAGTAATATCACCTTTTTGATAGTGATCTCTTTAAAAGTGATGTCTTACATCAATATTCTTTATTCTAGAATGAGAAACTAGATTATTTAATATGTTAATATAACTTGTGTTATCACAATTTATAGGGAGATGTATGAATTGAAATCCATAGTCTAAAAAGGCGTGTTTCATCTATAAAATCTGAGCACAATAACCACCACCAGCTATGTATTTAGCTTCAACAGTAGATAATGCAACATAATTTTTCTTTTTACTATACCGTGAAACTAGTGACTTTACAAAAAATTGACATGTTCTAGAGGTTATTTTTCCATATAACTTACAACCAACAAAATCAGTATCTGAATAGGTAACCAAGTCAAATTATTGTCCTCTAGGATAAAACACTCCTAAGTTGGTAGTATGTTTGAGGTATTTGAAAATCCTTTTAGCAGCAAGAAGATGCGAATCATTAGGATTTTATTGAAAATGAGCACAAATACATACACTAAATATAATATCAGGTCTACTATCATTCAAGAAGAGTAAACTCCTAATCATTCCTCTGTAAGTCATTTGATCAAATGATTTACCATTCTCATCATGATCAAACTTATAGGTTGTACTCATTAGAGTATCACTACTTTTATTATTATCTAAACCAAAACATTTTAGAATACCTTTAGTGTATTTTCTATGATTTAAAATAATACCTTCCTTATTTTTAAATATTTGAAATCCAAGAATGAATTTTAGTTCACCCATAATACTCATTTCAAATTCATTTTATATCATCTTTGAAAAATTAATACATAAAGAATTTTTGGAAGATCCAAAACTAATACCATCAACATAGATTTGAACAACTAAAACATATTTAGAAATTATTTTTATAAAGTGAGTAGGATCAGATATACCTTTTGTAAAAAATTTTAAATAAGAAAACTACTTAGTCTATCTTACCATGATCTTGGAGCTTATTTTAAACCGTATAAAGCTTTTTTTAATTTAAAAATATTATTTGGAAATTGAGGGTTTGTAAAACTAGTGGATTGTTGAAAAAAAAAATCCGCAAATATATACCCATTTAGGAATGAACTCTTGATATCCATTTGATATAGTTTGAAATTTAGATGTGCTGCATATGAAAGATAGATTCTAATGGATTCAAGTCTAGCAACTAGTGAAAATTTTTCCTCATCATCAATCCCTTATTCTTGAATATAACATTGAGCAACCAATATAGATTTATTTTTTATGGTTCTAGATTCATCTACTTTATTTATAAACACCCATTTAGTGACTATGGTCAATATGTTTTTAGTTTTATCCACAAGTTTCCAGACTTTATTTCTTTCAAACTGATTTAATTCCTCTTGTATAGCCATCACCCAAAATTCATCATTGATTTACTAATTGATGTTTTTTGGTTCAAGGTGTGAAAAGAAATAATGATTTTAAACCTTATTTCTTAGAGAATATATAGTCTTTGTTCCTTTATTTAAATCTCCAACAACAACATCTAGAGGATGGTTCTAAGGGTTATAACAAATCTAGAAAAAGAAGGACTAGTAATTTTATATTCTTCAACATGTTTGGGTTAATTATGGATCAAATTTGGAGAATTTATAGAACTAGAAGATTTAATATATTCCTTTATAGGATGGTCATAATATTTAGCATTTATTTCTATATTTGACATATCAACCTCAGGATTTTCTAGAGAGGTATTAGGTTCTTGTGGATTTGTTTCATCAAATTTGAAATGCACAGATTCTTTCACACATTTAGTTATTTTATTAAAGACTCTATAGGATTTACTATAAATTGAATAACCTAGGAAAATTCCTTCATCACTCTTGGAATTTTTTTTTCCAGAATATCCTTAGTGTTAAGGATATAGACTTTACAAAGAAAAAATTTGAAGTAATTAACCTTGGATTTTATTTTGTTCCACAACTCATAGGGAGTTATTTTAACGATAGGTCTAATTAAGACTATATTGATTATATAGCTTGCTATATTGATAGCTTCATCCCAAAAGTATATAGGTAGGTCACATTCATTAAGCTTTGTTTTAGATATTTCTTGTAAGGTTCTATTTATTCTTTCTATAAAACCTTTTTTTGAGGTGTCCTCGGGGAAAAGAAGTTATGAATATAGACATTTTGTGAGCAAAAAGATTTATACTCTTGGTTCTAAAACTCATTCCATTGGTCACTTATTAGGGCTTTAATTATAGGACCACTAAGATTTTCTATAGTCCTAGAATACTTGGTAAAATGAGAAAAAACTTCAATTTTGTGATCCAAGAAGGAGGTCCAAGTATATCTATAGTAATTATCTACAAGAACATAGATATAGTGCTTCCCATTAAGACTTGAGACTCTAGAAGGTCCAAAAAAATCCATGTGAACCAAATAGAGAGGTTTAGAAGTTGAAACTTATTTCTTTGGTTTGAAATATATTTTGTGATGTTCACCCTCTTGATAAGGACTACATACTTTTTTCATTTGGAAAATCATGTTTGGGTAGATCCTTGAATAAGCCTTTTCTTGTAATCTTTCTAGGAGAGTTTATATTGCAGTTTCCTAGTATTATATTCCAAATCCAAGACTCTTTGTGAAACACACTTAAGCATGAAACATTCTGAGAAACTAAAGAATCTAAGTTAACAACATAAACATTCTCATTTCAAAAAGCAGAAAATACCAACTTATTTTTAGAGTTAAAAAAATTGCATGAATTATTTTAAAATTTAACATGAAACAAATCATCAAACAATTGACATATAATAAGTCAATTATATTTTAATCCATCATTAAAAAGTACTTTAGAAATTAAAACTGAGTTAGAGTTACCAATCTGGCCATGGACAATTATTTTT
This sequence comes from Viscum album, assembly GCA_963277665.1. Classification (NCBI taxonomy): domain Eukaryota; kingdom Viridiplantae; phylum Streptophyta; class Magnoliopsida; order Santalales; family Viscaceae; genus Viscum; species Viscum album. Next base: position 1,297,783,418 of record OY728122.1, on the reverse strand, counting down.
CCTTTAGCATTATCACCAAAGATGACATTCCCACCATCAATATTTATTAGGTTCTTGAAGAATGAGTAGTATCCTATCATGTGTCTTAAAAATCCACTGTCTAGGTACCATAGTGTTCTACAAGATCTCTTCAAACAACATTCCTACATAAGATTCAAACAAGAGACGATTTTGGTACCCAGATTTTCTTAGGTCCAAAAACATTAGTAGTTAACGCTTTAGGAACCCATATTTTCTTAATGGGGTTTCTATAAGAAAATTTTAAAGCATTTGGAAAGTAAACACTATTCAATATTGAGAAACTGGAAGCCATAAACTAGTTCCTAGTTGGAACACGTAGAATATTTATCAGTTTTAGGTACAAAAATATTTTTTCCAGATTTTTTAGCATAGTTCCTTTTTCCAGGTTTACTATTCTATTCTAGTAGTATACCTAGGAGCTACTCATTTACCAAGAATTTGTGTTAGAGTATTCATTAAATAGGTAAATTTTTCTAAGTAATTTTTCAATTGATCATTAGATAATTTGAATTTATTGCTTACCTTAAGAAATTGAGAATTTTCTCTATTTCTATAGCAAGTTCAGATTGAACAGTGGTAGTCAAGGCATGTTGTTTCTTTAAATATTTTTATTTTTATTTTAGTCAATTATAATTGTCCTCAAGAATTATAAAATACTCAAACATTTCATCATTGGTGATATTTTTAGAATCACTTTCATCTCCAGAATAGTAATAATTTTGTATAGAAGACTCAAGGGTTACATTTTATGTGTTTAGCTTAAAAGATATATTGGATTTATTAGAGTTTTCACCATGTGAAGTATCTAAGTCACTTGATAAATCCTCATAATTAATCTATGTTTCTTTCATTAAATTTATATACTACATTTATCCTCAAATATCTTCTTATATTTTATCTTGGGACAATCATCCATTACATGTCCTTTTATCTTACATTCATAATAGCTTATTTTACTAGAAGAAACACTTTTCTTCCAATCATTTTCCACTTTCCCTTGTTATCATATTTACCTTTGTAGTTAGGCTTCCTAAATAATTTATTTCTTTTATAAAACTTCAAAAATCATCTAGCTAATTGAGAAATTTACTCATCACTATCAGATGGTGAATCTTCATTACTTGTACTGTCAGAATGAGTTTGTATCCTATCATTTTCCTCAGTTTTTGAAGTAGTGGTTTTGAAATACACTATCTTTCTCTTTAGTTTGTCTTCCTCTTCCTTGTTGAAATTTAATTCTCCCTCAAACATCATAAAATTTCCTATCAGCTCCTTTACTAGAATATTTATGATGTCACAGGATTCTATAATTGATATAGAAGTTCCTCTCTATCTATCTGGTAATAATCTGAGTATTCTCATGATTCAGTCCTTAGTAGTAACATCTCTTCTCAGAGAGATCATAGTATTCAAAATATCATTAAACTTGAGATAATTGTCAAAAATATGGTCATTAGGCTTCATTTTAAAATTTTCACATTTAATATTATGTTTGTAAGTCTCTTTTCCTTAGCACTGGAGGTTCCTCCATGTGAAAAAATAATGTGTCCCAAATTTCATGGGATATTTTACATGCATAAATTCTATTAAACTCTTCATCTCCTAAATAATAGTTCAAAAAATTCATGTATTTTCAATTATTATTATTATAATAAACCTTACTTGGGTCATCCCATGTATTCCTTTTAGTAGCAAGTATCTTATATTCATCTATAATTGAAGACCAAATCTCAAAACCCATAATTTCAAGGTGCATTTTCATTTTAATTTTCTATTATGCATAATTTTTTCTATTTAAGAATGGAGGTCTATTGGTAGAATCACCTTCTAATATATTATCCATGATAAATAAATAATCTTTTAAAGATCTAGAAATTTATAACTAAAATAAATTTAAAGATCTTTAAAACTCAACTAAAATCACAGCTGAAAAAGATGTTAAAACCAATTTAAACTTTTCAAAATAGAAACTTAAAAACAACCTCTGATGCCAAATGTTGGTCAGAGTAGGATACTCAAGAGGAGGGTGAATTTATTTCTTATAAAAAATTTTGTTAAAAAGATTATTTAAAAGGTTCCCCTAATTTAAAAAAAACAGAGTAGTTAACCAAGGTAGTAAAGTATAATTGTTTGTTTATTCAAATAGTTTCCCAAAAGATTGATTAATTCTCAGTTATAACAATATGATATATTGATAAATATTTTTAAACTAATCTAATAAGGAAAAAAATTTATAACTATTATCCAAGACTAACTATTAAAGAAAAATTTAGTGTTTTGAAGAAAAATAGAGAAAGACTAAATTGAAAAGCACAACGGATAAAAATAGTTGTTTAGTCTCAAGCTGAGACCTAATATACTCCACATGGTGATCACCTTCCACTATGAAATATATAAAAATATTTGATCCATACCCTGGATCATGGTTAACAACAGTATATGATACTTTCTAGGTCATAAGACCTCTTCCCCTGTTCTATGTGGGAAAACTAATATCCAGGTTACACATGACCTCTTCCATAGTTATATGTGGGTGAAACAAGATGTAGAAAAATATTTGAGTGATTATATTTTGTATGCTCCATTTTAGTGTAGGATATAATGTGTTTTTTTTAATACAACTACTTGAAAAGTAATTAAATATTTTACTATAGGGAAAAATGTAATGAGTTAGTGTTTCGAAGGATCCATGTGTCATGAAATGTAGCTTTAGACTCTTTGGATACATTAGATGCAATGTTCCAGTCCTCTTCTTAAAACAGAGTTTCGTGGGTCAAGTGTTCTGGTTTTTAGTACAGTGAGATGTTCCTCTTCTCCTTCGAGTTGCTGTAAGGATACTTTTCAGATGGTTTACAATAGGTTCTTCATTTTTTTACAGCCAGTAGGAATTGTAAATTCTTCCTTCCATGTATTCTGACATGTATGTGTGTTATTGGGTTTTTTATGTGTTCTACTAATACACTTTTTTCTCAAGTTCCATGCTTTATATTTTATTTCAAGTGATTGTGTTGGCGTGAGAAAGATGCATGATCTCCAAACCTCGTACCTCAAACTATCTGCTGACAGGACTGCAAAATATCATTAATTATATCAGTGTTATTAAATGAATCAAATATGACTGTTAAAAAAAACTTTGAAATTTAATTAGGAAAGACAAAAAAATGGTAGAGTATGGAACAATGTCATAGTTCCGGTGAGATAGTCAGGGTTCCACAGTCATAGTGAGACAGTCATGGAGACACAATCACAGTGAGATAATCATAGTGCCATAGCTACATTGAGATCTGGAACTATTAGCACAATTTCGGTGTCTGGTCCTTTTTCAAAATCTTAAACGGTGTCTTTTTACGGTTTCTTGGAAACGGTAGCACGAAAATAGTATCAGGGAAACACTATATAGTCCTTTTTAAAAATATGTAACCGGTAGCAACCTTATGATGTCACAGACTTTTTGAGAATCTAGAACCACTAGAAAGCATATGGTTTCACAAACTTAACCATATATCTGTATGTTGTCTTAAGAATAAATATTTATAGAATGGATTAAGATTTAAAATAATAATACTGAAACATAATAGAACAAGTTTAAATATAGTTTATAATATTCAAACATGATTTATGAGATTCTGAATCATGATCATGTGTGAGTTTAAAACATGAGTTATAAGAGTGTAAAACATGATTTGTAAGCATTAAAACATAAGGATTCCAACAACCTCCAATCAAACTCACATTATATAAATTATATTCAATAAAGTGTAGTTACTTTTTCATGTTGATATTTGACTTAGTAATCTATTGTGTACTTCAGAAATGTGAGTAATTCTTAGCGTAATCCCAATGGGAGGCTCCCACCTCTACATTACTATATTGGGTGATATTTTTTAGGAATATTTATCCCTTAGCGTGAAAGAAATTATAATGCTAATGAAAATTCTACACAAATCTTCGCATGAAACATAATACTCCTTTTATCCAACCTCACTCTTGGTTGTCTAAGATATATCATCATATCTCTCATTTTTCTTCCTTCACATAGCATATAATACCCCTCTGTCATCATAGGTTTAGATATATACTTTTCTCTTGATGATTAAAATGTAGTAAACCTTTTTATTCTTCTTCTAAAATCATATTGGATCTCCATAAACATTGAAAATAAATATAACACTAAAAACATGAGGTCATCAAGAATTATTTTTTTTATGATAAAAAATAAGGAAGATAATTGATTTGGTATTTATATAATTTGCGATACTTGAATAAGAATTGATTTAATGAAGAAAATTAAAATTGAATAAATAAATTTTACAATTTCATTATCATTTAAAAATGTAAATAGAATAAAATGATAGTAATTAATTTAGTTTGATTCAAGTTTTACATTTGAAAAAGGACTATATGAGTGAATATGGATTGACATTTTATTTTACCACTCTAACCCTATTAAACATTTATTAACTATCAAGAAAACCCTACTTAGAAAGGGTGATATAATGTTTGGTGACTTATTATATCATAAAAGTTGAACTATCTGAAACAAAAATCATTTAGTAATTATAAAATCTATACTATTTTATATTTAAAATATATTATTATAATTATAAAATATTATATTTTTAAAAGGCCATTTTGATACCAAAAATTATTTAAATATCCAATTATAAATTTCAAATTTTAGAATCCATTAATTTTTTTTATGAAATTTAATCAAATCTAAATAATTATATTTTAGAATTATATTATATTTTAAAATTTTAAAAATATATAATTTATTTTATTTAATTTTTCTTATTTGAGTTTTGAATACTCTAAGACCTTGTTTGGTAATATGGTATACTATATTATAAAAATAGAAAGGAAACTCTATTTTTTTATGTTTGTTAGGTAGGAATGGATTTTCAATAGGACCCTCAATTCCGTCATATGATAGGAACTAGGTTCCTCCCAAAAGGGGCACACATGTCTATCTTTCAATGAAAATATAGATTTTACACAAAAATATCCCTCCACAGCTCCAACCTGTGACCCCTGTTTATAGAAGATGATTCACATGCTATGATTAATTGATCACTAAGTTAGAAGAATGGTGGAATAAAGTGGAACTTTATTTCATATAGAAAAAAGGTCAAAAAATCCTCCCCCCACTTCTCCCTTTCATTCTCACATGAAGGTCTCAAGCCTCTCTCATGAGAAATAAGTGTTCTCTTGCACAAATTGATGATTAAAATAATCTCTCTAAGGAATCCATTTATATCCATGATGGGGATGTCACATTTGACACAAATCCTCAAAAAAAAACATCTAAAACCCAATAAATTTTATCTATGGTAGGATGGAATATCCATTTCACATTAAAAATGTGAATAATCCATGATTGAAGAATCCAAGGGGTTGGTGGGGTTGTGTATTAACCATTCAAGCATAACATCTGAAAAAAACTTCATCTATTTTTCTCCTTTTGAAATCCACTAGAGTGCTTATAAAGTTATAAAATATTTTTCATCATATCAGTTGGGTTCTCTTTCATGTTGATCTTCCCAAGTCATAGTAGTGAATGTTCCATCACCTCATGTATCTAGTAATAGTGAATGTTAATGTTCGTTATCCAAAAATGGTACATGGAGTTCTTGATCAAGTAAAAATCATATTGACCATGAAAATGAAACCATAAAACTTTTGGATGAATCTAAACTCTTTGGGAAGATTATTTAAACAAGACATCTCTTTATCAACCTGTAGAACAACAATTTACTCTTCTTTAGTTGTAGAGAAATAAATGCACTTATGAAACCTTGAATATCACCATTCTACTAATCCTGAATTTTTTTATATTTATCATGATGTGGAATTTACTTTATTAAGATATATGGATATATCTTTATTTGTATATCCCTCCAAGAGTGGATCATGTCCCCCATTTTAGAAAAATAGTTTTGATATAACTCTAAAAATACCTTAGAATCCATTTTAATTAATCCTAGTTATGCTTCTTAGGATTAGAGAGAAAGTAGCTCATAGTCACTACTATAGGGGAAATGTCTGACCTCATGCATGCCATATTGAACATCAAACTTAAAACTGTTGATGATTCTGGTATCATATCCATTGTATTGATTTCTTCCTTGGATGAAAGACTTGAATTCTTGGTCAACCTCATATGACTAGAAATAGGAAATCTCACTAGTCTGGCTCTTTCCATATTGATTTTTTTAGAACACATTCAACAAACTTAACTTGATATAGCAATAATGAGATCCTCTTTTTATCATGAATGTTTTTCATACCCAAAATATTTTGAGTCACTCCCAAGTATTTCTTATAATAAGAAATGGAAATATCATTATTCAACTAGGTAATATTTTTTTTATCCTTCCCAACAATGAACATTTCATTAATATAAAGTAGAATAGAAACAAAGTTACTATCCTAAAATCTCTAGAAGTAAACACACAAGTCTGTTTATGTTTTCTTGTATCCATGACTCACCATGAATGAGTCAAAGTTCATTTACCACTATCTCAGATCTTATTTTATTCTATTCAAGTTCTTCTTTAATTTTCACATGAGGTTTTATTGTCAAGAAACATTGAAAATTTTGGATGCTTTATGTATATTTCCTTAGTGAGGTTACCATGAATAAAATAAAATTTAAGGTCCATCTGATCAAGTTCTAGGTCTAAGCTAGCCACTAATCTATAAATTAATTGAATTGAAGACATTTTCACCATAAGTGAAAATATATCATCAATATAAATTCCTTTATTATGGAGGAATCCTTTAACTAAAAACCAAGCCTTTTGTTTGAAATCATTTTTTCTGTAATCCTTATTTATTCTAACCACCCATTTTTTTGTTTTTTCCTACTTATATTTAGTTAGTTACACTAAATGATATGTTTTTTTACTGATTATTCAATCCATATCATCATCTATTTCATGTAACCGCATGAGATTTTTAGGATTATATATTGCTTTCTAATATCCTTATAGATCCCCTCATCACTCATCAATAGTTAATCTGATTCTAGATGTCTTTTTGATAGAGCCATCCCTCATGGAGATCTTAGAAACTATAAAATGATAGGTTCGGGAGTAACAACTTCACCTGGATTTTGTGATGGTTCTATAACTTCCTATAGAGAGTATTAATTCTCCCCCTTCTTAATATCCTCCTCCACTACCTCATAGCACACTGTTGATGAGTCTTCTTTTACATCCTCATCTTTAGTGGTAAATGGTATGTGTATATTTGATGGACCAAAAATTGATTCCTCAATACATTATCTAAGAGGAATTATGGGATTTTGAATGTCCTAAATCATCTATTTCTCTTTGAAAATGACATATCTACTTCTGACCACCTTCTTTTCCTTCGGGTCCCAAATCCTGTATCTGAACAAACCATCTCTATGGTGAATGAAGATCCATGGTGTAGATATCCCATGTAGATTTTTTTCTAAAGATACTTTGATAAATATTAAAATTAAATACATAAAAATACTCATAAATGTGAGTGATATGTATGTTTATAAGACCATATCTTCTATAAAATCATTAAATTAATATGTAATGATTGTGAAATGTTGATGAGGTATTATGAAACCCAAACAGCTTCTCCCCAAAATGGCTTAGGTGTCTTATCCAAACTCATCATGATCCTAACCTTCTCCATGATGGTTATGTTCATCCTTTCTATAACTTTCTTGTAATGTGGTGTGTGTGGGGTTATCTTCTCATGTCAGATGCCCCTACTCTTGCAATAGGAATCAAACTCCCTATATGTGTACCATCTTTTATTTTCTGAATGAAAACAATTCAGTTTATATAGAAACTTTGTGCTCCAACATATCCTGGAACATCTTGAAGGAGTCCAACACTTGGTCCTTTGTTCACAAGAATAACAACAACTCCACATTAACAATTAATTTTAGAAAATACCTATTAACTCCTAATGAACCCACCTCTATGGGACCATATACATCCAATTTAACTGGATTCAGAAACTATGATCTCGTCAATAAAAAATTGTTAAATGAGACTCAATATTACTTATCATATGAGTATTAGTTTGAAATAACTTGTGATGCATCATTGTCAATATTGATGTACTTATTCTTCATTAGGGTTGATAACCCTCTTTCAAACATGTGGCTAACTCTCTTATGATATAAATTTTATGACACATATCCTTCCACTATTTGGAGTATGATTAGGCATATATTCACATGATTTTTTACAATGTACCACATATGTTTCCTCGAGTGATGATGATAGAACCTTCCATCATATTCTATACTCCATTTTTGAATAATTTTTCATAGACTTGCCTATTAAATGCTATTATTGATAATAGTTTTATTCAAAGACTTGAAACATATTTGACCTCATTCATAGTGGTTTTTTATCCAATTTTTTTATATTGAATTTAGATATCACCCATGTTAATGATATCCATTGAAGTGGTATTCCCCATAATGACTAAACCGATGTCATTAGCTTGATAAGTCGATAAATAATCACAATGAGGAGTTACATGGTATAATGTTGTAGTATCAAACATGCATCATGTTTCTTGTCTTGATGTGTGAAATAAAGTTTCTTCTTAATATTTGTATCAAAGTGAAACTTCTAAAATGACATTCACATGTGCATATCCATTTCATATTTTTTGTTTACTACCTTGTCCCTTCTCGAGTTATAACTGATACTCTATTCTTCTTGAAATGATGTTTTTCATATAGTGAAAGCACAATCACCCCTTTGTAATTTTGGAGTCCTCATGAAACATTCATGGATCCACTAGTCGGTGTCCCCCCCTCAGAGATAAGAGGTATACATCTACTAATCCTCTTGCCAATTATTAAGCATACCCCATCGAAGAAGAATAATGATGTTTCTGATATTTTGGATTTAAGTCACATTATTTTATGATCTATTTTTTGAATATATTTTCATGTTTGATTCCATGGAGATAAATCCATCTATGTTTGAGTTCACTTCTATTTCCAATGGTCATATGATGATGAAATGAATTTCATGAACATTGACTGCATCTAGGGGATTTTTTAAGATCCATTATTAGTCCTATTTGCGATGTTAGAATCCTCTCAACATGGACATTAATAATATGCCTTTAAAATCTAAATTCAAGGAGTTTGATTTCTTTTTCATTAGAAAATATCCTCTGATCACGGTTGTTTCAACACTAGTGGATCTGATAACATTTTTTGTTATTTTTTGAACACTAATAAAGTTAAATGGTGGAGAAAATGGAATTTTATTTCACAAAGAAAAAGGTTATAGAACCCCTTCCCACTTTACCTTTTAATTTCATATAGAATTATCAAACCTATCTCACCAAATAAAAGACCTATCTCACTTGAATTGATGATTACAGGAAGCCCTGCGTGTCATACTTTTATAATCATGGTGGGGGTGTCAAGTCTAAACAAAATCCTCCACCAAAATCACTCACACTGATGAGCCCTCGACCCTATAGATGTTCACTAAATTGTACATGCATGATATATATATATATATATATATATATATAATTTTATATTATATATAATTTATATTTAATAAATGCATGTGCTGCATAAATAATATATATATATATATATATATATATATATATATAAATTATATAATGTATATATTATTTATTTCCGCTGAAATTCTTATTCATCAGTTACAATCCATTATGATTAGATTAAATTATTTTCATTAATTCACTGAAAACATTCAAGGAATTATTCCAAACACTAAAAAACACATGAAATTCCTTTGAGATGCCTCAGGCTTCAGTTGTATAAGAAGATGTGATCCTATCCTAGTATGGGTACTGTGTTCTGTGATGTGTATGAACATCTAAAAAAATCTATTACTCCCCAAACTCTGTTTATCTCTTTTGATAAGGTGATAGTCCCCCTTAGGATCTCAGGTATCCACATAAATAATTCATGGATCCATTTTCCTATGTACACCCTCAGAGGTAGGGTTATTTTTTTCCACTTCCCCTCATGATATTCCTAAAACATTATCCATTAAAGGAAGAGAAAAACTGACATTACTCATGAAATTAAGCACTAATAGAAAATATAGGATTTAACATTGGTATTTTTACATTGGTTTATAAACACAATATTTTAAAAGAAAATAAAGTGGAGTTTTGGTGTCGGTTATCATGAAAACCTATGCCAAAACATATTATGAAACATCATTGGAGTTTGTTTTCAAGAAAACCGATTCCCAATTGAAAAAAAATATTTGGTTTAATTTTACTTTAAAACAAACACCAATGATATAAAATGAAAAAATTAGCATCAGTTTTAAGAAAAACTGACATCAAAAATAATTTTTTTAATATTTAGCACATCATTTTTCTTAGAAACCAACTCAATAGGTCTTTTAAAACTTATATTGGGTTCCCAAACCCCTAATTTAATTCTCTTGAAATACTCCCCCTCAACAGACGATGACATTAAATGGCTTTGATGACCCTCACCAACCCTCAATGAATTTTGATTAACTGTTGCAATCATTTTTTATCCACTTTTTATCACTATTTCTCTTGAATCTTCTATCCTTTATAAATATTTTACGATCATCGATCTATTACAGTTGATCTGCAACCAAGATTTAAGGTTTGTTTTGTTTTTTATTTTAATCCATTTTTTCACATGTTTTTCTTGAATATTGTTGGGTTCACTCTATTACCACAAACTTCTATTGGATTTATCCAAATTCAGTAGTCATTTTTCATTATTTAACTCCAAAAATTGTAAGTTTTTTTTGAAAATAAATTTTGTATAAATGTTTTTTATGATAATATTTTTTATGTTATTATATGTTTTTATGTTTAGCCATATCTTATGATAATGTTTGTAGGAAATTTTCCAAAATTGTTTTTATAATTATTTGAAATTTAATTATGTATATTTATTTGTATAATTGTTCATATAATTATTTGTTATGATAATTTTGTGTAAGTTATATTTTCATAACTATTTGTATAATATATTTTTACAATTCTTTTTATATATTTTTTGGAATTCATGCACTTTTTTACATAATTGTTTCTAATTTATTTTTTTATATTGAATTGTTGTGATAATTTTTTGTTGGTTATTTTATTTTTTTAATGTTTTAGAGATTATGTATAAATGTGTAAGTAATTTTTTTTGAATATAAAGTATGTATAATTTTTGAAGACGATTTATGTATAATTGTTTTTTATTTATTAATATAAATTATCAATAATATGATTTGATCAATACATATAATTTTTTATTAGTATCAAAATAAACTTTTGATTACTTTGATTATATGTTTTAATGTTTAAAATATATCTTTATATATATATGTATTGAAATGTCTGTAATTTATTTTTATATTTGAAATTTAAATGTGTAATTTATAAGTAATCACATAATTTATGGATATAAAATCAAAATTTCAGAGGTCATGTTCTTATTTTAATCACATCATGATATTGGTGAAAACTATATTACCATATGATAATTTTTTCATAAAGATTATTATAATAAATTATATTTAAAAAATTTTGGTTTTAACATATTAGAGGAGTTGTTTTTTCTAAATTATTTCATATTATCTTATGGTGAATATGAATGGTGAATTGATTTTCTGTCCCATGGAAAGTTTAATTATAAAATTTGACATGTTAGAAATAATAAAATAGTTATAATAAAATTACTACGGTATTTGTTTTTCATATATAGTTTAAAAAGATAAATTATGTCATAGAATAAATTATTCTATGATATGGAATAAATTGAATATTTTTTTCTAACACATATATAATTCATCCTACAAATAGTAATTTAAGAGATTATTTTAGGCGGCTTCAATGATACAGATGGTGGGGAGGGGTAGTTCTTGTTTTTTTTGGTTGGGCCTCCAGGTTATATGATGGGCTTTATGCCTTTGGGATTTCAGGTCATGTACTAGGAATTGTGCCTCTAGGCTTATGTGTCATGTAATGGTTCCCTCTCAACCCTATTAAAAAGGGAATTATCCAAAAATAAATAACAATTCATGGCCTTCGGGCCACTCTGTTAGGTATTTTAAGAGACCATTTTGAACAAATATATACATTACTTTTAACCCATGTTATTTGTGCTATGGGATATAAATTAATGATGTTTTTATATTTTATTCTTATTATAGTAAATTCTTCATTTGACCTATATTTGTTTCCTTATTAAATTTACCTTTTTTGTTCATAATGAAAATTTTAATTTATGCTTAATGTTATTTATTCTAGGTTAACTAAAGAGGAATATTTATGTTGATCTTAATAGATCTAGGTAGAATAGAAGTGCGGTGTTGTGGGATAGATGTGTAAAAAAAATCTATCTAAACTTGATAAAAGTATCCTTATTATTTTACTAGGATCATTAAACATATTTTATATTTATTTATTTAAATAAAATAAATACCTTGATTAATTTATTTTTTATTTTATTCCTAATAATCATTGATATTTCCCATATGATCACCAATCATTTTGATTTTATTTTTTTATGTTTAAAATTTATGTGTTTATATATTAATATTTTTAAATGTTTATAAGTTTTAATATTTTCACCTTTTATATTGAAGTATCAGGTATTAAATGGATCATAATTGGATAAATTTACAAATAACCACTAGTTAATATGAAAAATTAGTTGATGATTTATTGGAATTTTATAAAAAAAATATTCAAAACATAGATTTTATTTTTTTCCATGTGTGAAGTGTTTGAATATGAGAAATTTAAATTCCATATAAATCAAATAACATCTCAATATCTATGGTTTTATCATTTATTATAAACATTGGATCTGGAATTGTGAAAGAACTAAAAATTCAACATCTAATGTTGATGAAAATATTCCTAATGAGACAAAGGATCATATCGAAGAATTAATTCATGATTTTGGTTCTAAAACCATAGAAAAAACAACAACTATTAAATGATTGCATGGATATTCTTAGAAACTATTATTCCCTATTTGCACAAAATATCGAGTGGTATCAAAAATTTTGAGATTAGTTAAGTTGAAAGTAAGAAATGGGTGCACTGATGAAAGATTCTCTAACTTGATCAATCTTTTAAAAGATCTACTTCTATAAGGAAACAAACTTATAGATTCCAATTATGAGGTGAAGAAAATATTATGACCAACTAGATTGGGGTGTAGAAAGATGCACACATTCCCCAATGATTCTGTTTTTTATAAGAAGGAATATGAATATTTATTAAAATGTTATACATATGGGAAATCATGGTATAAGATGGATAAAAAATCCCACTAAGATTCATTCTCAAGTATTGGAATTGAAACTCATGCTAAATCAATTTTTGTACCTTTTAATAATTTCCTCCAATAATTACTTTATATAATTCAAATAATTGAACTCTAATTCATTATCAGGTACCAAAATCAATTCTCTTTCTAAATAAATTTGGTACCTTCCAATAATTCCGTATTTTAAGTACCCATTGGAAAATTCAATTGATGTAAAAAGGATAATATGGAATTCAGATGTTCGCATATCTAATGGAAACTTAAATAACCCATATGATTTCCCACAGTGGAAGAGATTTGACGAAAAAATTCCTGATTTTGGAAGTAAATTTAGAAATTTCAAAATGATATTGTGTAATGATGGAATGAATCCATATCTGAGCCTAAGTATACAACATAGTTCAAGGGAAATTTTGTGGGTATTTTACAACTTATCCCCACAAATATGTACAAAGAAAAAATATGTTATGAAAAGCATAGTGAATTTTGGACCAAAATAGTTGAGAAGTGATATTTATATGTATCTTTCACAATTTATTGATGATTTGAAACATCTATAGGAGATATGTGTTAAATTTTTTGATGAATACAAGAAAGATTATTTCCTTATGTGTTCTATGATAATGTTCACTATCAAAGAATTTATGGTATGTGGAAACTTATCTAGATACAGTGTTGAGGGACATAAAGCATTTCAAATTTGTGAATAAGAGACTCCATATTATCAATTGAATAATGGAAGAAGAACATTGTATATGAGACGTTGAATATTTTTTTTCCGAATTGATCATCCTTATCATAGATTGAAAAACTAATTTAATGGTTTATAGGAATAAAATTTTCCCCTCAACCATTGTCAGTTTAAAAATATTTCAACAGGGTGAAAAATATTGATTCAACATTTGGAATGAAAATAACTTTTGGTATTCAAAAACATATCGGGATGAAAAATTATATCTTTTTCAAAACACAAAAGATAGATTATATGGTTGATTGGACATGATATCAGTGAGAATACTTTGGGTGTTAGCTTCCACTATAAAAAGAAACAAAAAATATTTACCTCCAGTGTTTCACACATTAAAGAAGATTGAGAAGATGAATTTTTGTCAGTGTCTTCATGGTATTAAGTTACCTAGTTGAAATTCTTCAAAATTTAAATAATTTTTTGTCATTGAAGGATTGGAAATTAATAGGTATGAAATATCATAACTCTCATGTATTGATGAAATAACTTCTTTTAGTCACACTACATGGTATAATACTGACAACACTAAAAAATACTACCATAAGGTTATGTAAGTTTTTCAAATCCATTTGTAGTAATGTCATTGAACCAAAAATTTTAGATGTGTTGGAGAATGAAGATGTTATTACACTTTCTCAACTAGAAAAGTATTTCCCACATATTTTTTTTGATATAATGGTTTATCTGGTGATTTATTTGGTGCCTAAGATAAGGATTTTTGGGCTTGTTTATTTATGATGTAATTATACTTTTGTAGAATATATGAAATTTTTAATGGATATGTTAAAAATACTCATCAAACAGAGGCCTCTATTGTAAAAAAATATGTTTAGGAAGATTTTATTGAGTTCTATACTGATTATTTGTATTAAGTGGATCATATTGGTCTCTATATATCTCGAAATATGATAGTTTATAATGAAGGTATAGGTATTTAAGGCATAAAGGTAAATTTTATTCCATGTGAAGAAGTGATTCAAGAACATTTATATATTTTGAAAAACATTAATGAGGCTCAAGCACTACATTTTTCATTTGAAAAAAAATAAAAACATAATTCCTACATCAAAGATATATTTTGGAGTTCTTGAAGACATATGGTAAGATGATAATACTAAATTTTGAGTCACCAGGATTAAGTGAAATTGGGTTGCTAGTAATATTAGTGTGAAACATGATGAATATGGGTATAAATTGGTTGATTTTTAAAGATTTAGTTACAATGAGGAATGATTTATCAAGGTGATGCATTGATAGAAAATATTTTATTTCATTGATACATCGAATGATCAGTGTTATATCATTTTGAAAGGGGAAAGAATCTATTTTTGTGATAATAATTGTGATGATATTATTGATTTACATGAGGCTTATTCATCTATTACGTGATTTCTGGATGATAACAATGTATATAACACATACATAGTGCATTTAGTAGGAAATCATCATGCTAAAGGGATGTGGGAAAACAATAAATTACTATCCTAATTAATCTAGTAAATATTTACATTACATTTCTTTTTTTAATTTATAGGTGTAAAAACTGTATTTATTAATAACTATTGGATGATTAATTATATATATTTGATTATTTATATTATTTTTTGTTTTAAATTTTAAATTCCATGGTTATGGATAAACATTATTTCACTGAAATACCTACCGTAAATTATTATATATTGGTTAAATTTAGGCATATGAGAATTATTTTTTTAACTTTGATATTTAAATTTATAAATGTTTCTGTCATTTTAGAAGTAATTTTTTTATTTAATAGTTTAGCTTGCATATTTTTTGGTTAAGAATCATAAAATCATTATTATTATTTTTAAACTAACACATGTGTACCAAATATTTTACTTATATATATTTGTTTTTATATTTTATAAATATTCACTTGTCTAATAATATGCAGGTACATAGAATTTCATTTCATTTTCCTGTTTCAATGATAGATACAAATATAGAGACAAAGGAATATGTATTTAGGTATATGTATTTTTTCATATTATTAAATATTTAGTAATATAAATATTTAATGAAAGAAAAAATTTAATTTATAGAAAATAATAATTGCAGGACTACTAGTGAGACTTCAACAGTGGAGTCTTCTCCTTTTAGTATTCCTAAATATATTTCTCAAGTTGGTAAATGTGGAATTACATGATTACCAAAACTGTCACTTTCTCGTAGAGACAACCGATTACATATTATTTTGATGATGATAATAATGACACTAGCCCAATTAAATTCATATTGCCATCTATATTTCCATGTATAGATATTGTATGATTAGAATTTTATATCCGGATTGGAAGTTCATCTACAAGATGGAAAAATATATGCTTTGGGAGGCCGTAATGGAAGACATTTGTTTTCGAACTACACAATGAAGAATTTATGGTATGATAATTATTTTATATTGTAAAATTTATTATATATTTACCTAATTACTTATTATTTTATTTATACATAACATATCTCATCAAGAGATCTAGTTACAAAATGTATACCCTCATACTTTATCACTTAGAGGGTATCATTTATTGAATTAAAAAATGATTAAAGAAAAATTTGAAGGATCAAGAGATCAGTCTAATAGTGGTTTATATGAGGTCTAGTTAGGTCCTCTATCTCCCCCACCTTCCATGAAAAATTCAACATAGTGAGAAGAAGAATAAATGAAAAGTATCTTATTCAGAAAACTAATGAAGTAACTGAAAGAATTGTAAGTAAATAATTTTTATTTTTCATGAATTTTTGCATTTTATAAATTTAAAACACTAATATACCATTTTCAATTTTCATTTCAGGATGAACTTTAAGAGAAATATACACAAGGTACTTTTATCCCTAATATTAGGAGGAACATTCTAGCCACTATTTTAGGAAAACCAGAAAACCCCAGCCACATAAGATAATATTAGGCAAGTGTTGGTACTTGAAAACTTTTTGTTCATCAAAGTAAGAAATCAAGAGACCCAAAAATTGAATCTATAAAATATAATCTCAAAGATATGAAACAATTCATGGGAGATCAAATTCAATCATCTATGTTGGAAATGTTTGAACAATTGATGAGACAATCACAGTTTGTGCAGCCTACGTAGCCTGTACAGACCACCCAGCTAGACCATCCTGTCTACTCAGATCCTCCACCTCCTCGATCGGTCCCAACCTTATACTGTGAGTTGTATGCTATAGATCCTCATGTATTTATTTTATTGTATATAGTTGTAGAATGTTTTAGGTATTATGTACATCACCATCCTTTGTAGATGGGTTAGGTTAGAGTATCAGTATATGATATTATTGATTTTGATGCTCCAATACCATTGTCTACTAAGGAGATTACCAGAGTTGGGGATTGTACGAGTAAATTTTTACATAGGCCAAATAGATCTCTTCATTATATTTCATACAAGGAATAAACTTTTTTAAATATTAATTATAGTTGATTGAAAATTAAATATAAATATTTTTGACATTTAATTTTTATAGGAGTATCTAAAATCAAAATAAATTTCATAAAGGAAATAAAAGGCTTAGGAACAAATAGATTTAGATAATTCTGATGGCATACAAAGATTATCTCAGGATTCTTCATCCTTAGATAATTTATATGATTTTTTGATGATTTTCAAGATATTTAGAAGAGACTATCCATTGATAATATTCATAAAATATATCATGGATATGATTAATTTTTAAGAGTTAATTGTACATGTGTTGCAGTTGTTTTCTATATAAGTAAATTTTCATTTCAATTTTTATTTATTTAATTAAATATGGTTCTAAGTTACTTTATTACTTATTTAATTACGTATCTAGACACACTTATTATTCATAATGAGACCACTAGTATTTATCGTTTTATAGATCCATAATTCATTTCAACGACTGTAAAATATTTGAAGATTGTCGAGCGTGTTACATATATATGTGAGAGATTTCTAAATATAGAGATTAGGAGTTGGTTATTTCCATTACTTAATGGGTAAGAACACTATGATAATTATGAACTAATATTCATCATAATTTAATTAATTGTGACCTTTTTGTATTGTAGAGGGCTCTGAATGTCAGGCATATTCTGTACAAGTGAATGCATATTATATTGGTTTTTTTCTTCATTAGGAGTTGTTCATAAAATATTATGACCCTTTTTAAACAAGTAAGTCTTTTCATATTTTATATGTTCATTATATTTAAATTGTATTGATTATACACGTTTTTTAGATGATATATATGAAAATTCAGGTCATGGAAAATTTCAACAAAGATCACTTATCGATAAAAAACCCAAATCTAATCCAATATGTGTATGTGATGGTAAATATTTTTTATATTAGATAATATTCTTATTTTTGATATATGTATATATATATTGGATTTATTATCAAGTTAACAGTTTATAACCATAGTGTCATCATCAATAAGGAATTGTGGAATGTGGTTATTATGTTTTACTATTCATGTATGAGATAATCACAATTCGGGTAACAAATAAATTTGATAAGGTTAGTTTTATTAATTATTTTATATTTTATGTCATAGTATACTGTTTCTTAATATTATAACATTCAGTTTTATTTTAGGCATTCAATGATACTTAGTCATATACGATTGATAAAATTTCCCATCTTTGATCTTTCATTGCAAACTATTTTTTAAGTATGATTATTATTTAAATTATCAGTTTTGTATCTTTTAATGTTTATGATTAATATTAAATTTTCCTAATAAAAAGTGTTCAAAAAATACTTCTTTTGTTATAAAAGGTGTTTAAATCTAATCATCTCAAAATAAATCTTCAAAAAAATCATGAATGATTGTGTTATAAATTACCAGGCATGTGTTTTTAATTCTTGTTTAAAATATAAATACATAGATGATGTTTTTTTGATTAATTTTTCAAATTATGTTTATTTTTATAGATTTTTACTTTGTGATATGTGCTGTTTGATTATAGTACATTTTGTTTTCTATTAATGGAATTCCCATATTTTTGGGGGTGTGATATTTACATTTTTCTCAAAATAATTATCTTTCAGTGTTGGTTCTTTTCAAAACCAATACAAAAAATTAATTAATTTATAGAAGATCTTAGGTATTAGTTTTTTCTATAAAATGATGCCAAACAACCTTTTCAGCATCATTTGTTTAGAAACCAATGTCAAAAATTTGATTGAAAAATATTTTCGGCATCGGTTCTAAGAAAAAACTGACACCGAAACTTAAAAAAACACCACTAAAACTTCAGTTTCGATTTATACTAGAAACCAATACCAAATATCCTTCTTGGAATCCCTTTATAGTGGAATATGATGCAAAAAAACAGACCTAAAATTGTTAATTTTGGTTTTTTTGCATCTATTTTTTTAAAATTGACACCCATACCCTTATTTATAACGTCGAATTTATAAACATCGATTAAAAACAGACATTAAAATTGAAAAAAACTGATATGAAAACTTATTTTTTCACTAGTGAAAGTACCTTTTTTATAGCATGTTATACCAAATGTATACGTTACATGTTTTATAACTCCATGTAAATTCCATGTTAGGTATTAATGTTATATAAATTGATTCTTTTATTTTGAAAGGTTTGTGATACTGAATGTATACTTTACAAGTTTTGTAGATATACATGATTTCAAAATCAAAGGAAGAATTGAAAGAGATCTTAGTTTATATTCATGTGATGTAGTAAATAGTTTCTATATCATAAATTATAATGTAAATATATTTATCAAGCTTGGATGAATCTATATAAAGGAACTGTATCATTATATCACTTTACTTATATGATAAGTTGGTTTAAAAAGAGTTTTTATGAACAACATGATATGATTAATTGTATAAATCCCATATTTTTCTAAGTACATCCCACTTTGAGTTTTTCATTGAACCTATTTCATTTGGGGTTTTCTTCTTCTATAAACCTTGATGTTTTAGTTCCTTTAAGGATGGAGAGAATTTGATGGAAAAAATGAACTAAAATTTTAGGTTTTATAGTTGGATGAATTAATGGAGTCTAGATAGAAATGTTTCAAATGGGATTAAGAGGATTCTCCATGAGTTTATAAGGATTCATAAGTGGTTCAGGATTTTCTATAGAAAATGGTATGCGAGATATTAGATAGACATTTAAACACTATAAACATGTTACATGACATGTAAATATTTCCAGGAAGATGTTGTGATATAGTTCAGGACATGTATAGGTTACACATCATGAAACCAGTTCACATTTAGTAACTTTATGTAGGAAGATTATGTGAACTAGTTTAGGGAATGAACTGGTTACACTCTATAAAATGAGTTCATGACATGTAAATATTTCCATGCATACATCATGAACTAGTTCTGGGCATGAAATGGTTACACACTATGAAATTGGTTTACATCATGTAATGCTCAATCAGGATTATTTTTACCTGAGTCAATACATTTATCAACATAACTCATAATTTAATAAATACATGATGTGAAATGATTACACACTATATATTTCTTAGGCACAATAGTTTTAAGAAAATTTTATTTGTATAATATTTTTCTCATCTGCATGCAACTCTCCTATCTTGGTCCCCAGTAAACTCTAGGTGATTTTGGAGTGCCTTCCTCCCATGAGGACATCACGATCAAGCATCTGATCCATAATTATTTGTTTTTCTTAGGTTTACCCATCTCTTCTACTTGTTCTCCTAATTGGTCATGGAATCTCTTGATCGTGGTTGTTAGGGGTTTTTATCTTGAAATTTTATGACCTATGATTCTTCTTGGGAACTTATTTACCATAATTCCTATTCACATTACTTATTGGAATAATTTTATGATTTCTAGATAAATTCAAGTGGCCTAAAACCAAACACTATGGTCTGTTTAATTGTTTAAGTAATTGCATAATTGCAATTGCGACAACATAACAAGCATGTTAATTAATTTAATAATGGGTGATGATAGATAATGTGTTGGATTAATCATTGGATCCCTTGGGATTTAATGGTGTTGAGACAATGCTTGTGTCTACCTGTTGGGTGAGCCTACCCTAGAATAATAATGAATTGGATAATGGATTAATGTGTGGTTAGCATGACATGAGACCTCAAGTGATTTCTTGTGTTATATTTACTTTGGAAAATGGTTTTACTGATTACCTAAATGGATGGTGTTGATATGTTAATAATTGGAATGAAAACAAGAAGGATAACGGTTGAATACCAACATGATAAATTAAAGGGGCAATTTAAAGATAAAGGGTTAATTGGATAAATTGACCCTTATGGATTATGATGATATATGAGTTATTCTTCTTTCTATAACTTTTTTTGATTAATGATTAAATGTTTATATAATGGTCTTGTATAAGTGATGATGAAATACTTATATATAGGGCTTGGACTAGTATACTGAAATGCTAATATATTTAGGGTTTGTCCCAATATGCTGAAATTATTATATAAAGGGTTTTTCCTGGTTATGTTATAATGCTTATAAGGATTGAACCTATTATGATGAAATGATTATAAAAAGGGGTTTTTCTTGGTGATATGATTATTTCATGGACATGTGGTTATGGTTGGAATGGTTGTGTAACATGCTTAGAGATATTACAGTATAGTGCCGAAGCAGGTTAATTGTTGTATTCTATTAATTGATTAATTAATACAATTTTTTTTTCTTTAATTCATGAAATTATTTATCCAACTGGTTTTGTTTATACACGATGGTGTCGACCTACTAAGTTTTATTCGCACCATATTTAGTCTGTCATTCTGTACATGATCAGATTACATGGATGGAGGTTTGAATAAGGGAAATAATCCTTTTAGTTTATTGTTGCTTTCCAGATGGGTTAGATCTTGGAGATGGAATTGATATGAGGTTCGAGACTGGGGTCTTTTTATATTATGGTGTTAGCTTATTCCTTTATTTGTATTACTTTCAGTTGGACATTTAGATACATTCCAGCCTATCATTACATGGTTCACTATTATTTTGTTTGTTGGTTCTTCCATTGTATTCTATTTGTTCCCCTAGGGGCGTATCCTATTTGTTACGCCTTTGAGGGGTCTCACAGGTGGTCCCAAGTTCGAGTCACCTTGATTACTTGTAGGTGTCATAATTTTCTTTCTTTTTTGTATCCCCCTCCCTGAACTATTTTATTTTTCTTCCAGTTTTATGTTTTACTATTTCAGATATTTTTGTTACTCTGATATTTATTATTATTTTTTATTTTCCATTATATTGTAACTTTGTACCATGGGGTTATAGTCTCCCCACTATATTCTTTACACCATTGCTTTTAGTCGGCATCCTCTTGCATATGGGGAGGTGTGCTTGAGGTCCAGTAACCAAATTGATTTGGCCATGTGGGAGAGTGCAGGATTGAGGGATGTTATAAATTGGTCTTAGAGGATAATGTTGTACTTTTCGGTAACTTTTCTATTTGGGAAAGGTAGGAATAGGACTAGGATATTTCGAGACATGGTAATGAACTTTTATATGGGAGTAGCTAACCCATGTGGTGGGGATATGAGTACCCATGGATGTGATTTATGTTTATGTTGTTCATTGTGATAGTTGATGTTATTTTACCTTAGGTGATTCACATTTTGTGTGATGTTATCTTTTCTTGATATTTATACTCGGGGATTGGTATGGTATGAGATGAGTATGAATGCATCATGATAGGCACTTAGGGATATATCATGAAATTAATTTTTCATGATAGTGACATATATATTGCATGTGATATATTTTACTATGTGAATTGTGATGTGAGATACATGTTATATTTGATAAATGAAATGAAAGGAACTGTTAGGCCATGGTAATTCACCTATTATGAAATGTTTAAAGAGTCCATGATCCAGTTGTTCACTACTATTGTCACCGATTGAGGTCAACCTTGTTGTTATCAATTATTATAAGGAGTGAGTTTTTATTTTAGATAAAATACATCCTCATAATCTTCGAATTGAACATTAGGAGATCAATAATTTTCATGATTCTAACATAGTTTAACCATAGATTCCTATAGATCATGAGGATGAGATGGATTTTTAGATTTGCAATAGATTCCTGAGGTTCATGTGATACATGTAGAATAATCCTATTCACACCATGCATTTGATGTCTTAGCTAAAAAGAGAGTTTTAGCTACAGCATCCAACTACATTCACTGGGGATGGAGTCCAGTAGGTAGCCAAGTTCTGGACCGAGTGAGTATAGATGATCTTTAAGAATATCATGACACCCACTGATAGGAGGGTGGATATTTCTTCATATATTCTTCATGGACCTTATAAGTATTGGTGGGATATCATATAGATAACTGGGAAGACATAGGATTTATCCTAGAAGGAAATAAAGGCATTTTTTCTAAGATACTTATATACTAAGACATTGAGAGAAGATAAGGTTCATGAGTTCATGCACTTAAAAGAGGATGGAATATCAGTGATGGACTATGCTGGAAGTTTCACTGAATTTTAGCAATTTTTTCTATATTTAGAAGGTGATGAAATATATATATTGAAGCATTTTCATAATGGGATTTTCTATGAGATCAGGTCTAGGTGAACATCATTTTCTTGAGAATATTTTCAAAAGTAATGAATCAAGATCTCATCCCAATGGGAGGTCTGAGAGAGGCCCTGAGAATCAGTTTGGATATTTCAATAGGGAAAATTGGGAGAACTTATTATAGTGGTAAGAAGAACCACTATGATAGTTATCTCTAAGGTAACAATGGGAAAATCAGTGATGGTAGTGGGAATCCATCTCAGGATTGTGTTCCGTTGCAGTGCTATTAGTGTGGTATGTTTGGTCACAAGAATCTTTAGTGTTCATAACCTTCTTTTGAGTGTTGTTATTGTGGTAGGATGGGCCATATGTAGAGGTTTTTTAGGGTAATGTAGCATAAGAGTAGTGTTAAGGGATCAGGACAGGTACCAGAGTCTGGGAAGGATATAACTACCCATCAGCAGACGGGTAGTTGGAGTTCAACTGGACGTTCAGGTTGAGGTAGTGGACATGGTTCCCTAGTATAGAAGTCGCAGTACCCGGAAGGGGGAACATCCTAGGAGAGTTAGAATGGATCCTAGGGTTTAGGGGCAAGTCAACTTCACACTATGAATACTACTCTAGCTAATTTGGATGCATGACCTTCTACCATTAGAGGTATGATTATTATATCATCTAACCTTGATTATGATTTGTTTTATAAAGAAGAATTTAATTCCTTTATATCAACTCCTTTTCAAATGATTTGGTACTATTTTTGAAAATATTGAATGGTTTATTGATCATCAATACACCTTCTGGAGTGCATTCATAGAATATCAGACGTTGCGAAGCATGTTCTCTAGAAAATGGTGGTTACCATTTACTTTGGGAAATTTTTATGAAAGAAATCAAAAGATTTGATTTGATTCTTGCTATGTATTGGATATTTTTATACTAAAATCATATTGATTATTATGGGAGGATATTTTCATTTCCATCTCCAAAAGGATAAGTCTATTTTCACCAAGGTGAGTGGGATCTTTTGGCTAGTCATGTAGGACCAATTCAATACAGATTGGATTATCTCACAACTTAGATAATAAGAATTATTCTCAAGGATTGAGGAATGTAACAAGATACCTTTTATCTAGTGTTAGACTATTTTTAGGATGTTTTTCATAATTATTTCTATAGATTTCTGCCCGAGTGGTAGATACAACTCATAATTGAGTTGGTGTCGAGAGTAAAGGCAGTTTTTATTTCACCTTACAAGATGGAACTGGTAGATCTTTATGAGTTGAAAGTTTAGTTGTAAGATATATAATATAAGGGTTTCATTCTTCCTTGTACTTCTATATTAGGTTCTACAGACCTTTTCTCTAATAAGGCTAATGATACATTTCACTTATGTGTGGATTATCATAGATTGAACTTGATGACGGTCAAGAACCAGTATTCCCTTCCGCACATCAACAATCTATTCGGTTAGCTGAGAGGTTATATGATCTTATCCAATATTGATTTGAGATCAAGATACCACCAGTTGAGGGTGATAAAATTGAACATACCTCATGCTACTTTTAGGATTTGGTATGACTTGTAAGAGTTTTTAGTGATGTCTTTTGGTTTAATGAATGCACTGACAGTATTCATGGACTTGATTAATCAGATCTCTCATCCTTTTCTGGAAAAGTTTGTGGTGTGTTTTTTTGATGATATCTTAGTGTATTCCAAGTCAAAAAATGATCATTCCCAACATCTTGACATTGTCTTTAGTATATTGAGATAGAATTTTCTTTATGACAAGCTAACCAAGTACTGTTTCTGTATTGATAAAGGGAACTTTTTGGTCCTTGTCATCTCATAGGATAGAGTGTTAATAGATCTAGAGAATGTTTCATCCTTGGTATCATGGGAGATACCCAATAATATCTTCATGATTTGGATTTTTATGGGTTAAGTAGGTTACATTCGGTGTTTTATCCATGACTTTTTTCATCTGGGAGCACTGTTGTATAGGATGACCTAAAAGTGGTGATGTATGTTTCGTTATATTCTTATGAGAGAGATTTTCATGTGTTAATGTGTACGATAACCTTAAAACCTATCCTCACTTTACCTATACCAAGTAAAACATATTCCATGTACCATAAAGCATCCAGAGTTTGACTCAGATTAGTTATAATATCGGAGGACTAAGTGGTTTCTCATTGATCCAGAGAGTTGAGACTGCCTGAGAGGAATTATCCTACTCATGATCTGAAATTAGTAATGGTGGTACATGCCTTGAGATACCAGAGAATCTATTATTAGGGTGATAGGTTTGTGGTGTACGTGGAATAGAAGAGTCTCAAGTACATCATTTCTTAGAGGGACCTAAAACTTTGGAAAATGAGGTGGATCGAGTATCTGCATTCTTTCAACTTCGAGTTGGATTAGACACCAGGTAAAGGAATATTGATTGTTGATTCCTTAAGTTGGAAGACACATATAGAGGTAGTGAAAGATTCTTGTGATGAGTGGTGGATGATGACACTCTTTTTATACATTCATCTATATGTTTATGAGTCTCAAGGATGAGTTGCTCTGACTTTGACATTTGTTATACTTGTGTTTCTCGATTGGATCATGGTGGAGTAGTTATTTGATTAAGAGGGTTTGGATCTGAAAGATAGATTATATAGTGGGGATCCATCATTAGGGTGGTCTCTTGGAAGTGTAAATTTTATTCTTTTCTAGGGTTGAGTATGGGTTCCTATGGTCTTGTGCGAGTAACCGATGAGAGAGTTCAAAGATTCTAAATAGGAGATACATAAGGGTCAGGAAACTATGTATTGTGATCTCCATATGCATTACTAGTGGTTAGGAATAAAGAATATATTAGTCTTTGTGGAAATATATTTTACCTATCGGTAGGTGAAAGAAGAGCATCAGAGTCCTGCTGGGTTGTTGCAACCACTATCTATTCTGAAATGGAAATGGGATGGTGTCACTATGTATTTTGTGAAAGGATTACTTAGGAAACCTCATAAAAA
Organism: Viscum album; assembly: GCA_963277665.1. NCBI lineage: Eukaryota > Viridiplantae > Streptophyta > Magnoliopsida > Santalales > Viscaceae > Viscum > Viscum album. The sequence goes on along the minus strand of OY728122.1, from coordinate 1,297,756,775 downwards.
TGATTTTTTGTGGGAGATCATAGATCTATTGAAGAAGGTATTCTACCTATTACCTATCAAGGATGACTTCATTGTTTATGATCTACGTAGTCTTTTCATGTGGGAGATAGTATGATCACATCGTGTTTCAAGGATTATCCTTTCCGACAGAGATTCTTATTTCACATCTTGGTTTTGGAAGATTCCTTAGAAGGCTCAAGGATCATGGGTTATTCTAAGTATGGCCTATCATCTTTAGACTGATGGAAAATTAGAGTAGACTATGCATATTCTAGTGGATATGTTATAAGCCTGTTTTCTAGATTTTAGTGTTTTATGGAAGTGCCATTTAGAATTTGTGGTGATTTTTTATAATAACAGCTTCCATGAATTGATCCAAATGACACTTTTCAAGGATTTGTATGGAAGGTCATTCCATTCACATCTTTGTTTGTTGGAGGAAGGTGAGTCACCACATGTTGGACCTAGTCTCATACGAGAGATTTTTTCCAGGTTCAGTTGATTAGGATGTGGTAGGTGACTGTGAAAATTAGGAAGAAATATTATGCTGATGACCAGAGATGACCTCTAGAGTTTGAGGTTGGTCATCATATTTTTGTGGGTGCAACCTAGTTTGGGGAAATGTTGTATATGAAAATAAGGGATGTTATTTCCCATGTTTGTCTTTCCATTTGAGATCGTGGAAAGGTTTTTTCCATTGGAATACTGATTATTCTTTCAATAGTTCTAAAGTTCCCTGAGTTTTAAGGCTTCAGATGTGGTTCAGGTTTTTATGCAGAAACTAGTCTAGGAGATCTCTGTTAGATATATACACATCCTGAACATGTCACATGATATTTAAACATTTCTTGGAAGGTTTCATGAACTATTTTAGAGCATAAACTAGGTACATGCTATGAAACTGGTTCACAATGTGTAAATGATGCCATAAAGATATCATAAACTATTTTAGGGTGTGAACTAGTTACAAGACATAAAACTAGTTCATGATGTGTGAATATTTCCAGACAGACATCGTGAACTAGTTCTGGGTGTGAAATGGTTAAACATAGTGAAACTTCTTCACATCGTATAATTATATATTGGGGTTATTTTGACACAAGGTGGTGATTTTTTTTGACATAACTCGTAATTTTAGAAATATATGATGTGAAATGATTACATGTCATGTATTTATCAGGATTTTAGGTTTTAGGGTCACACTGGGCATATAATATTTTTCTCATCCATGTGAAGTCCTCCTATATCAATACCTATGCGACTATAGGTAATTTTAGAGTTCCTTCCTTCCAGAAATCTCAATCAATCATCCAATCCTTGATTAGTTGTTTTTCTTATGTCCCCCCACTCTTCTTCTTATAATCTAATTTAGTGGAAAAATCTCTTGGCCACAATTGTTCTGGGGTTTGATATTGATGTTTTGTGATCTAGGATTCTTCTTGGGAACTTTTTCGCCTTCTTTCTTATTATTGTTACCTGTTGGAATAATTTATTGATCACCAAATAAAGCTTGGAGGCCTAAAACCAAACCCTACAGTCGGTTTAATTGTAAAAGAATATGAAAAATTGTGATCACATTGACATAACTTGTGTGTTAATTAATTAAATAATGGGTGATGACAGATCATGTGTTGGATTACTCTTTGGATCCCTTTGGATTCAATGGTGTTGAGACCTAGCTTACGACTACTTTTTGGGTGTGCCTACCCAATAATAATAGTGAACTGGCTAATGTATTAAAGTATTGTTAACATGAAATGATACCTCATGTGATTTCTTGTGATAAATTCACCCCCAGAAAATGGTATAATTGATTATTAAAATGGTAGGTGATGATATGATAATAATTGTTGTTAAAACTATCATGATAATGGTTTAATTCCATCTTGATAAATGAAAGGGGTAATTGAAAGATAAAGGGGTAATTTGATGAATTTACCCTTATGGATTATGATTTTATATGTGTTATTCAAACTATTATATCTTATGTTGTGTTTCATGATAAAATTCTTATATAAAGGTCTTGGACTGATGATACTGAAATGATTATAAAGGGCTTGGCCCAGTATGCTGAATTTCTTATATAAAGGGCTTCTCCCCATATGCTGAAATGCTTATATAAAGTGCTTGGCCTAGTTTTGTGTAATGCTTATTGGTATTGACCTGGTTATGATGAAATACTTATATAGAGGTATTTTTCCTAGTGATATGATTATGACATGGACATATGGATATGATTGGAATGGTTTTTCTACATTCTTAGAGATATTCCAACATGGTATTGAAGTAGGTTTATTATTATATTGTATTAGTTGATTAACTAATACACCTGTTTATTGCTTTATTTCATACACTTATTTTTTAGACTGTTTTTATTTTGACACGATGATGTCAAGCTAGTTAGTTTTACTCACACCCTATTCAGGATTCCGTTTGGTACCCAACAAGATTACCTGGATGTAGGTATGGACAAGGAAAATGGGCCTTGTAGTTAGATGTTGCTTGATATTTGGGTTTGAGCTTGGAGATGGGACTGGAATAGGGTTGAGACCAAGGACTTTTGATTTTATTGTGTTATCTTGTTCTTTTTTATATTACATTTAGATTGATATTTAGATACATTGTAGAAGATCATTACATTGTTTAATATTATTTGGCAGATTAATTCTTCCTTTATCTTCCAGTTGTATGTTGTATTATGTCCTCTATTTTCGTTACTTTGATATTTATTATTATTGTTTATTTTCCATGGTATTGTAACTTTGTACCTAGTATATAGTCTCCCCAATATATTATTGACACCCCTACTGCTATTCAGAAGCCTCTGACATACATGGAGGTATGCTTGACATTCAGTAACTGACCTAATTTGGCCACATGAGAGAGTGATAGATTGAGGGATGTTACAAATTGCATACATTGGGTTTATGAATCATTGGGTTCTATAACATGTTTTGAGAAGAAGATATGGATAAAAGAGTTTTATCTAGGATAAAGTTTTTATCGAGGTATTTGTTAAAATATGATGGAATTTGATTCTCACCCATAGTGGTGTATTTAAATGAATAAAATATTTTTTTTAATAAAATACTCAAAATACATATAATTCTATATGAGATATGGAAATAATGGTCTATTTTTCAAATATTACTACTAAAATTAAATAAATTTTATTTCCTAAAACACAATGCAGTTTGTGTTGTGTCTGAGATAGATATTATGAAGAGAATATAGTGTCAAAGAAGCTAGTGGGATTATTTTTGAACTAAGAGAAGTTCAAAGTTAACAAATAAAATATTTTACCATATTTATTTTAATTGATTATTTACTTCATATCCAAAAAATTAAGATATTTGATAATAAATAAAAATATAAATAGTTATATTTATTTACTATGAGAAAGTGAATATCACTGTTAACTAAAGGATTATATCAGTATAATATTATTGTCATTATACACTTAGTATCTTGTATGTGATGGTAAAAAATGTAAAGAGTTACATTTAGTTTCCATAATTGGTGAACATAACTATTCCCTAATGGTTTATACTTTCCAATTCATAAATTGTATCACCTTGTATCTTAAAAGAGTTTTGGGTATATCTTTAAAGAGAAATGTAAATATTTATATTAATTACTGTAACAAAGTGGATATCACTTTATCCTAAAATAGTTTAGGATGTATTGGTAAAGTGATAATGTATATAGTTACATTATTTACATAATATTTCATGGAAAAATTTTGATGGGAAGTGTTACAAGGATGATGATTTTGTACTTGAAAATAGTTATAAGTAGACAACAGAAGATAAAATTATAACATTTTGTGTTATAAAGTTGAGGAGTTTGAATATAAGCTCAATGAGTTGATCTTAAGGAATATGATTCCTAATTCTCACCATTATTCAAAATATATTTATTTATAAATGTTTCTCACTAAGAGGTTAGTGGGAGTATTTTATCATATGGTCATATAGGGATGTGAAAGGAATTACATAAGGTTGAAATAATCAAAAACAATTTCTACAACAACAATAAGAAAGTCACAAATAATCTCATAAGAGATTAGTTGTAATGGTTAAACATGTCATGTATTTATAGTAAAGTCAATCTTCATTTATCATTCATTCATGTGTGCTGCATATTTACATGAATGGTTGAATGATAAATATCCCCTCAAAGTATAAAATTTGAGTTGTCTCTAATCAATGATCAACACATAGTATAATGCGTTTTGATGATATATAAATGTTATATTGAATAAATTATTATATTCATTACAAAGGGTTGTATATGAGATATGAATAATAGATTCTTGAGGTAATAAGTAGAGACTTATCACTTTGAATAATCCAAAAAATTATATCTTATGGTATGAAAAATAGCCATAGATATACTTAGGTGTGTATGCTTATTATCAATCCTTCTTACCTGAGGTTGGTGAGATACCACACATGCGAACTTTTATACTTTGATACCATATTTATGTAAGTAAACATATGAATTAGCTAATAAGGGGGTGGTGTTGTATGTTGTTGATCATTTCATCGGTTGGAGAGCAACTAAGATGATATTTTTCCACTTGTAAGACAAGAAAAGTCATCTAGCCCTTAATTGAGTTAGACAGAGGAAATACATGACTATGATTAGTTGTTTCGCATATGATGTATTAAAATAAATGGACAAGTGACACATGATTTACTTATCGGATATATGAATGAAATGTGAGGTATTCATCAACATGGATAGTTTATTTCTGAAAATTAAGAAAAGACAAGATGGCTATATTATATTGACATGTTCCATGTTTAGTGGTCACTTGATGTCTTGGAAAAAAGGATTATATAGGTATACATATGATGTATAGTATACATCTTGTTATGGACATATTTTTATAGTGATATGATTCATGTATGATGGAGACCACACCAACCCCTTAGTATCTTTATTAGGATTGATGCTTTGCCAGACGTCACTCTTTGATTACATATATGAAATAAAGATTTCATAGTTGTTGTCAATACTACTAATTCCCGCAGGGTCACATAGTAAGTCCCTTGGATGAGGATAAATTTTTTGACAAAGTTTTTTTTCACAATGATGAGAGTTTGATTAAAAAACATATCCAAAAGAGTTTGGAAGGATTCACAAAGAGCAGTAAATTTTTTGATAAAGTCCTTGTGGGATTTTAGTACAAGTGTGATATTATTAGATGCTCACTAAAATGTACATGCAAGAGATACATATATCTAAAATATATGATATTGTATATAGTCTATATTTAATACATGAATGTGATGTATAAATAATATATATATATATATATATTTAATATACATACATATAATATATTTATCCATAATGATTTAATCATCTGTTACAATCCATTATGAATGGATTAAAGTCTTTTCATTTATTTAATGAAAATGATCAATGAATTATACCCAATAGTCAAAAATGAATATTCTGTATTTGGGATGTCTTGGTATTTGGATATATAAGAGTATATAATCCTATCTTGTTGTGGGTAGTGCATTTTTTGATGTTAATGAACACCTGCAAAACTATCTTCCTCCTAAAACTCCATTTATCTCTTTAGATATGGGATGATATGGGGATAGGGGCCTATGAAGATGTGACCATCACTGATAGGGCTCTGAAAATAGGGGATTCAATGATTTTTCCTTTCATTGAGTACTCATGGGTGGGGAGTTGTGTCAAGGATGTTGCATATTTGGAGAAATTTGAAGGATTTGGAAAAGGGAAAATATGTATTTTTTGTTTTTTATTTCAATTTTAAAGGCCATTTTTAATGGTTTCCAAACATGATTTTAACCACCTTTTTCGTTCCATTTTATATTTCATTTGTTATTTCATTTCTTCTTTTTTTTTTTCTGTCAAAAACTATTCCAATTACTTGAATGGGATCCAACTCTAAATTTATTTTTTAGTTTTTTACATTACCCCGATTAAAATTAGTTTTTATATGAATTATACTTAATTGGACCAGATTAATGAATATCAGTTTTCATTTCTAGTCATCATAAAAATATATTATAATTAATAAGAATAATTAATTAGAATTACTTAGAATCGTAAATATATTGAAGAGATCGAAGAGAAAAATAATAATTTCATATTGAGTCAGTTTACATCAATTTAATAAAAAAGTTTAAGTGTACATAAAAACCATAAAACTATAAAACCAATCCTATGGGGGTCACACCCAATTATGGGAGTCTTCTATTGGAAGCTACTCCTATGGAAGTATTCTGGATACAATGACTATTTTGGGCACCAACAAACTAGGTGGCATGTTGGACCACTGATGCAGCCAATGGTAAGAAAATCCTCTAGTAGATAAACAACCAAAGAAAAATGATTTTTTCTTCCTCTTTATAATTTGATCAAATTCTTAAGATCTATAATATATGTGTTGTGATACTAAAATGATTTATCCATAGATAAATAAAATAAATACCCCATTTCTCCCATGGATATAGGAACCATTTTTGAATTAAGTTAAATATTCATGTGTTCTTCTTATTTCTTCTTCATTTTGTTTGATTTTATCGCCATGAACTTCCACTGCCCCAAGAAAGTGGTATCTGTGGGATATGGAAAAAAATTAATCAGTGAAAATATATTTTCCAATGACCAGAAAAATGATTTTTTTGATTTTTCTAAGTCAATATTTGTGACTAACTCAACGAGAAGATTTCAACGGTGCAAGTGACGTAAAAACGGAGATGAAATGATGTTGGTAGATCCGTTCAAAGTTTTGGTCAAACCCCAAGTGATACAGTACCCCATTCCATAGAAGATGGTACTATTAAAAAAAGAGGTTAATTTTTGGCATGTTTTCTAGTGACTATTCTGGCGAGCCACGTCTATTCCACCTCATTGGCCGATCTAGATCGTCAAAACTGTTTTGGCTATATCTTGGCCAATAAGAGTCAATTTTCAGTGATTCGAGAGTCGATTTCAGCCATTTAGACCATTATTGAAACATCTGTATGGTAATATTTTTCAAAGTATCACTCCATAAATGGTTGAAAATATTGTTAATATGATTAAGCTTACCGTTTTAAATTATGCTATCTGGAAACACAAAATTGAGGATCTTTTATAAATTAATGATTTGTGGAAACCAATAGTGGAGACCATTGATCCCATTATAGTGTAAGAGGAGTAATCATAAAAAATCATTAAACCCGGTGAGAAAACGCCATCCAGTACCCCACTAGGTGATGTAAAGTGGGTCATGCTCAATAGAAAATGTGCAGCCCAAATCAGACAGTGGATAGACAAGAGTATCTTTCGAAATTTTTCTATCGATATTGGTGCTTCCATTATTTTAATTGATTAGAAAAGTTTTATGTTAGGAAAATGATGAAGAACAAAGAAAACATGATATGTTGTCTTGTCAACTTAAATTACAAAGATGAGACCAATGTACCAGAGCACATGACTGAGTTCCAAGGTACTATTGATCAATTCAATTCCATGAAAATGATGTTTGATGATGAGTTGCATACACTATTTATGTTGAGTTATTTATGAAAGACATGGGACACATTAGTTGTGTTAGTTAATAATTCAACTCTAGATGGAACTCTCACCATGGAGATTCTGAAAGATAGAATGGTGAATGAAGAATATTTAAGGAAAGACGTGGTGTATACACCTGAATCAGAGGCTCTTTTCACTGAAATACAAGGGAAACAGAAATGGAAATGAAGAATAATATGAAGAGAACCCCATGACCAAAGTTTTAAAAGAAGGAAGTGATTGAAATATCGATTGAGATATAACATGAAGTGTAACCTTTGTGTAAATATTGGATACTTCATTTGGTAGAGTAGACAGTTGATAACAAAGTAGAGGAATTAGAAAGGTAGGACCCAAAATAATTATGCTTCACTTGTCAATGAAGAAATCATTATTGTTCAATAAGATAATCCGATCAGTTTTTCCAGCCATGAATCGATATGGATGATCGATTATGGCACCTCCTACTATGTCACTTCTATAAGAGATTTCTTCTCATCCTAGACTTGAGGTAGTTTCAGACACATGAATATGAGAAATTATGGTGCATCCAAAATCACTGGTATTGGTAATATTTTTATAGAGACTTATATTAGATTCAAGTTACTATTGAAGGATGTGAGGCATGTTCCTGATATTTTCCTCAATATGATATCTGCTAGAATTCTTGATGACGATGGAATTTTTTTTGGAGTTGATGTCCTAGGACCAAATTCTTATACTTTTATTACATGAATATTGAATGTATTGAATATTAATAAAACTTATTGTTATATATTTTTTGTTTTTCTATATGAATCTATTGTAATAATGTCCTATATTATACATCGCATTGATAAGGTAATAGAATTTTCCTACTATGATGAGAATATTGATGTGCTATGAGGATATTATCAAAAAATGTTCGGATAGATAACATACTATAATGGGAAACATAGTACATAGACTGTCAGGTGTGAGTACTAATAAGAAGATGAGGCTTATTTACATGATATTATCACTTGGTATTCTCCAATATGAAATATTAAGATAATAGAACCACTAGTAGGAATTCCACATGTTTTGGTGTCATTCGATGTTCTTATCTACAAGAGTGTGTGATGGTCCTTAGATTTTAAGATTATTTTCAATACATGTTATAACCCGCGTACTTAGATGAATTTTGTAAACCATGATGAATATAGTTCATGGAGAAGAGAGATACATTGGGTGAATAATGAGTGACATGTCATTAATAAATAAGCTGATGAAGGATTTTTTCTCTTCCATCTTTATGGAAGATGATTTCTTGACCCTTTAATTGGAATTAAACTGCCTCATTAAATTATATGGTCACAGTGTAATGACGTGTTTTTTTTTCAAATAGTTAAACAAATACATATCAGGCATATAGTTTGGTGACACGGTTATGAATCCTTCTTGATGGGATTTTATGAAAAAATGATTATATTTAATAGTGAGAATTCATACGTGTATGTTGACATTTCGTCATTAAGTTCTTTCTCCTAGGTACCTTGACCCATTGCTAGATAATAATCTTGGACTTTAGGCAAGCTCGCCTAATGAAAATAAGAAAGAATCCTAGAGGGAGAGACACAAAGTGTTTCTATTGATCTCAATTAAATTATATTTGAGTTTAATTAATGGAATAAATATTATTCTCAAATATGAGGAATAATTTTATTCATGTTATATTGATCGCATAAATTAAATTAATATTTATTCATTGGGATGTGAATATTTTTTTTATTGAATTTTTAATAAATATTTATTCACTAGATTTTGAATAAAATATTTATTTATGAATAAAATATTTATTCGGATGTTCAATAATTGATAGAGGAGTTCTAACGGACCAAGATCGAGTTTGATGAAAAATATTAATTAATAAGACCATTACATAATATTTGTTATTGTGGAAGTTGCTATGCACCACAAAATAATAATAATATAATAATTATTATGTGTCATGGGGTTTATTAAAGTTAATATATGTTATTTAATTTCTGGTATGCAATTAAATAATATTTTAGCATAAATATTAAATTTATAAATATATGGCTATGTCTCTTGTGTAGAGTATCAAAAATTGAAAATATAGAATTGTTTCACACAAAAAATTATCTCTAAAATCCTCATTCTCACTCCCTCTCAAGAATGAGAAGTGAATGAGTGAATTCTTCATGGACAAAGAATGAGTGATCAAGAATGAACAACACAAGATATTTGACTCGCCGTGCTAGCACCTAGAGATTGAGTGTTGTTGATCAAAGATTATAGGAGCACATGTGGATCACCATTATAGGGATTATATCCTCAAATCCTCACAATGCAATGAAGGTAATCGAAAAGGGTCCTTTTGGATTATCAATATTAACTAATGAAGAAAGTTCCTAATCCTAGGTATTTATTTCTTCTAATATTAAATTAATTAATTATAAATTTGACGTGCAAGATCCCCGCTCTTAGTTTCGAGCAATGATTATTAAAAAAATTAATATATCACCCACATTTTCACACTTCCACTATGTCAAAAACTATCAAGTTGTATCAGAGCGACCACATTTAAATTTATAATTATTTATTTGATTATTGATCTATGCGCAATTGTGGTTAGATTTTCATGTCAAGTTATTCATTCTTTAATTTGATTTGAATTAACTTGTTATCAATATATTAATCATATTCTTTAAATGATTATATTTCTTAAAGGTTTAAGAAAAAATGAACTACGTTAAGAGATTCCATCAGGAAGTTCCAAATAGTTTTCTAGTAAAACCGGGTTACATGGCGTGTGGCTGGAGCACACGCCGTATACCCATTCGCATTATATCTAGATGCATCAGTCAATTAATTACATGTGGTGCTTTTATTTCACACCGCGTGTTGACTGGGAAAACTTGGAACATGGTAAGTAGATATAGGGTGTGTAGTTAGAATATACACACTGTGGAGTTCGTCCATATTAATAGGCTGAGGCCCCATGAGTGTGACTTGTATATATGGTAACTAAGGTACATGGTGTGTAGATGCATGTAGACACGGTGTTGTCTCCCATTAATGGACAAAATTAAAATTACATTAAATTTAAAAATTACAGCATTAAAACCATATTTTATTGATTGTGAAACCATTATGTGTTTGAATAGTTAATAATTTTTTTAATAAATTTTAAATTCTCAATTAATTTACTATAATTAATATGTCATTATTGGTTATGTTGTTTATTTTCCATGAATTCCATTAATGATGAGTATCTATAAATAATATAACATGATTATTAAGATGAAAGGGAATTAATTAATCAATTCAAGAACATTTATCTTAAATAATAAAATAATGAATAAATAAATGAATGCTAGCTATTTAATTTTGCCTATTCATTGCATGTATGACTATTAGGGATGTTGACAAAGACCTCTGTATGTTTTTGATGTTTTAATTTACACTAATAGAAATTCAGGATAGAGACATGGTTTAAATCGTGGTTATTGGTAAAAAATCCATGGATATAGGTAATAGCCACAATTTGGTGAACCATGGAAACAGGAAATAACCACGGTTTGGTGAATTGTGGCTATAGGTAATAACCATGGTTTGGTGAATCCTGGAACCTATTGGCATGGAAACGGGGCTAGGGCTATTGTCATGGTTTCCACTATGGTAGTAGACCTACTTCCATATTTTCCACTTTGGGAGTACACCTATATCCACAGTTTCCACCATAGAAGTACACCTATGGACATAGTTTGAAACTGTGGCTCTAGGTCTCAGCCATGATTTAGAACCATGGCTATAACTTCCAAATTCTAAAAAAAAACACCTTGACTACTTTCATGGTTCATAACTGTGGCTACATCCTATATTTTCTAGAAAACAAATATAGCAGGTTTGCACCCTGCTAAACCTCATATACAACACTAAACACCATGTATCCCAACTCCAATTTATAGTGGTGAACATAAAAGAAAGACACAGAACCTGATCCTTCCAACATGATCAGTACATCAGCAACACAAACCATATCTAGTAGTGGAATTCATGAGTAGAAACAACATCTTAAATCCTCTAGGGTAGTCCAAGACACTGTATAACTAACCAATCCACTCCACCTCGAGCTCATGAACCAACATAAAACAAGAACCAATATTGTTTCCAGCTCCCAATTGGTATCACACATGACAACATGGAAGAATTACTTCCCATAATGATATAAGCAACATCAATATCAAGGTTTATAACATGTTATAAATTGAAAATTCATTATTGATGATTTGAAAAAGAGTTCCATGGAAAAAGTGTAAAACAAAATACTCATAAATATATGAGGAAAATATTTTGAGTCACAATGTAATGGTGAATAATATGTCCAAAAAAGAATTTTATGGAACCCTGAATGATCCCACTGGATGTATCTGAATAAAAAATAAGATATAATAGTATATGATTCATAGAAGATTATCTAAATCCCCATAGAGTATAAAATAAAGGCATAAAATTAAAGATAAAATTTAATAGAACATATGGGTATATAAAATGAACTGAATGCTAGAGAGAAGAGCATGTAGGGGTCATGAATCCCTCTAACACTACATTGTGCCTAGAAATAGGCCACCCCTCCAAAATCCTCCCTTCACAAGGATTTGAACAGAAATGAAGCTGAACACTCAATTAATCTTGACAGGTTAAGGATGTAAATCTAATGGCCTCTAAGAATAATCGACGTATTAGAATAATGCCATGCCAGATTGTTAAATAGATATCCATGGTTAGAAGGAAAGAAAATACGAGGTGTAAAGGGCTTACACCAATAAGGAATTGAACGGTATTACAAAAAATAATGAACAAACACCAAAAAATAAATCATTTCACCTTTATAAAAATCCATCCTTTAGAAATTGAAGATCCATGCATTGTTCAACGATCTAATGGTGATAATCATTATTGAATTTTCCAGTATGAAATCAACCATACCATGATAAGATGAAGTCTCGGGATATCACATTTCAATAGATTCAGGAATAAACAAATCGTCAAACATGTCACCTACCTTTTATCAAGAGTAAAAGCATCATGAAAAAATAAAAACATTCTTACACTTCTAAAAAAATAGCATCCTAGATAACAAACACAACTGTCAGAAAAGAAATCCAAAATAAGATACTTCATCCACCATGAAAATAAATCAAAAGTCCCAGTTCCATAAAATAAACATCTTCCAATTGATTCCTTAAACAAAAAAGTAGAAAATTTAACCTCAAGGAAGTTTTAGGAATCTATATCTATTATCTCCCAAATGATAAATCATAGAGTTAATGAGAAAACATAAACTTTCTTATATAGTAAAATCACAATTCAATCCATAATACAGAAATTTCTTAAGGAAGAGAGCTCTTAAATCTGTAAAAGAGGTCCCTTGAAATAAAACATCCAATTTGTATATAATAAAAAAAAGTCATCTAAACAAAAATAGAGACAATCATATTATTGATATCTAATCATATTATTGTGATATAATAATATAGATTGAGAATCACAATAGATTAAGAGGATAACATAGATAGCTGATCAAATCAATGATTATTTAAACTATAATTAATTAAATATATTAAAAATTTCATAAAAACTATAATTCAATGGGAAACATTACAAAATACAGAAGAAAAAAATGAAAACATGACTAAGTTTAGCAATTTTAATGGTTTGAACTAGGATTATTCAAATGTTATGACTCAATGTAAACAAAAAAAAGATTATTAAAGCCTGAAACTATAGGAGATAAAATTTCATATGAGAATAGAAATTTCATTAATAATATAAAAATCTCAAATGAAATACATGAAATAGAGTGATAAAAGTGTAGAGAAGAATAGAAAACAATGGAAGAAATATCAAACTGGATATCTAGATGCATTAAAATAACTCAGAATTTCCTTCTCAAAATGATCAATACAATATATTGAATTATATCATACCTCTAAGTGCATATATTTTCATGTTTTTTATTATGTGAAACAGTAATTTCATAATGAAGCAATTAATTGTTAGGTGAAAATTATGAAATTTTGAACTGTTAATATATATCATATTAGGAAAAAAGAAATAAATATGTGTTTAATTTTAATTTCATAAGAAATATGTGTTTAGCCCTAATTTATTTACTGTCTTGTTGTGTAAAAAAAAATAGTGTTAAAAATTTAAAAACATGAGAAATTTCACCCAAATTTCTTAGATATATTCAATGAGAGGTGGCCGAGAGGTGGTGATAGAGAGATAGGGGGTCAGTGGTATATATTGTTTCTTAAGATAAAAATTATTCATCAATAACTTGTTTGTAAAAATATGATAACAAATATTTTAAATGTAATGTAAAATAATATATGTATACACACATAGGAGTTATCATTTGATGTTGAGTTAAATCTATTTTTCATATGAATTACACAATTTATATATTTCTCTAATGAAATAATTATGGTTCTTGAATTATGGGATCCCTATTGACATGGTTATTTTTGGCACATGGCGCACAATGGTGACAAGGTCCTCCAACAAAAAAGCACATTAAAATCACATAGTGCATGGTAATATTAACTTACTTTTCATAAAGGGCATATAAGCACATTGAAATAATAAAAAATAACAAGTTTGATGTTAAAATTATCATTAATAATATAAATATTAAAAATATTTATAAATTTCTTTGAAATTTTATTTTGAAAAATAATATATTTTTAATAATTGACAATTATTCATTAAAATAAAAAATCATTACAATTCGATTACAGGAAGGATAATGAGAAAGTGATGGACTTGCTGGTTGTGCTTGGTGGTGGCGCCCGATCGACGCATCACATAGAGTTGGGGGAGGAAGAGACCACTATTTTCAAACCCAATGTAAATGGATTATCAATGAAGCTAAATATTTTTTAGAATGTATCACCTACACCTCCTATCTTCATTCCAATTTTATAATCTTGTGAGATATGTTAGAGGAGGTATGATTTCAAAGAATTAGTAACATTAATAGTGGATAATTAAACTTTAAATTACAACTACAAAAATTATAATTATTCTCCTTGAATGTTTTATAACTCTTATAATTATTAGATACTAGAAAATTTAAACCCAAATTAAACCCTTAAAAACAAGGATAAAGACCCTTTTAAGAAAGTTTTCAACCATTAAGGCCTAATTTTAATTAGTATCTACAGTATTTCCATCCATAAAAATAAATTGAAAAATATTCTGTTAAGGATATTCTAACTATTTATATTCAAAATAAATATGAGTGGATGAATGATATTTATCTTATGAATCAATAAGACCCTTTCTTTAATATTTATAACAATATACGGATAATTTATATCCTTTCTGTCAGAATGTTTAACCAGTAAATAGTTAGGTAACACAGAAAAGAATCCAAGGGGGGAGGAGAAGGTGGTGAAACTTCACACTTGGAAAGAAATTGTTGGTTAAATGAAAATAAAGGGCAGGGAATAAATTTAAATGGATCAAAAACAATTTGTACATCATGAGAAAAGTAGTAAACTTGAGAACCAGCATGACTTTGTCTCTAAGGTGAACTGTTACAGTGCCTTGAGTTCACCCCCCAATCACTAGAGGCTGGTGACTTACAAAGAGAGTCAATAAATATCACATTATAAGTGATTTAACCTGTAATATTATCTCTCCATAAATATTCAAAATATATATTCAAGAATGATAAGTAGCAAAAAAAGTGTTAACATCCATAATGAAGACTAAAGTAGAGTTCCATAAATTAAAAAATACTTCAAAAAATGTTACAAAATATAACCTAAGTAACATGTCAAGAAAAATAAAACTTAAATAGATAAAAGTAAGATATTATAAGCCCTCAAAATAACTCTATAATCATAATAAATAAACTCCATGATGCAAATTAACATTATTTTATAAATACTACATCCCTCTTCATTTACCCCAAACACTGTGCATATAGTATGTATTCCCATGAGGTATGTAAATACAGAGTGTAAAAACAATCACTGTAGAAACCAACAAAATCCCAAGAATCCGTTAGAGTTTGATGTCCTAAAATAAAAATGATATAGAGAAATTAAATTCTTCAATCACATCATCTATATCTTAAATTTTAAAATATTAAGTTCTAACCTAGTCATCAAATAATCTCATATAGTGTTATCCTCGATGGGGAGGTGGGGTGGTCGTGTTTAGTGGTAGCGATGAGGGTGGAGGATCGTGGAGAGGAGAGATGTCAATGAGGGACAGTGAGGGGCCACATTGGGTGGCAGTGAGTGGTAGTGTTATGAGGTATAGCATCGTGGTAGGAGGGTTGGGGATAGGATAGCTCACAAGGGAAGCATTAGGGGAGGAGGGTCAGAGAGAGGATGGATCGTGAGGGCATTGTCAGGGGAGAGGGTTTGAGAGAACTTCGGGGAGAGGATATTGCTCATAAGTGCGGAATCGGGGGAGGAGGGTTGGGAAGAGGATAGAGAAGGTAACATTATGGGAGGAGGGTTGCGTAGCGGAGATGGTAATCAGAGAGGGTTACAGAGAGGAGGAAGTAGTGTTTATAAGTCAACTCTACTGCCATGCTTTTTAGTAATTGGTGGCTTCAAATACCCATATAAAAAAAGTTTTAATTAAATCATTTCTATAAATTTATATATTTCCACAAACTAATAAAACCATGACTATAGGTCTATGGATGTTGATCATTTTTCTATTAGTGTTAATTTATTTCATGAGTTTTCAATTATTTAATATTAAATTAAATGATGTCATGTGATTCATCCCTCCATCCATTATTATGTAGGACCTTTGTGTCCAAAAATATTTATGGAACCCCCTTTAACCAATACTTTGGTTCCCCTCACCTTTATGTAAGTAATAGATATTTTTAATTAATGGATCATCCCAAGGCACATGGAGGTAGTTTAATATAGAACCATAATGATGCCAACTGAGGTGATACACATGTGGATAAGTGCGATGCTTTAACTCATAACTAGAACAAAAATAGAAGTTATTTCCCCAATTTCAATGGTTTATTTTATGAACTCACATTAAATCAACTGATAGATAAATCTCATGAAAAAGTCATTTAATTAATTAATTATTTATATCTATGAAATTTTTTATTTTATGGATGCAAGGTCAGGATCACATAAATAAATGAATTAACGTGCCAAGATGGTAATTAAATAACTGAATTATGTGTAAATTTTTTATCCAACATGGTTGGTTAATTAAGTAACATCCTCTTAATATTAACAAGACCTATAAATGATAAAGTAAGATAAAAATTTATGCATAATAAATTAAAATACCTCAATTAAATGTTAATTCAGACTAATAATTACTTTAATTTATTGGTAATAAAGCCATAGAACTATGTGTAGTACATGGCCAAATTCTGGACACTTTCTTTTATTAGGGATTTCTCATGAGAGTTTTTTCTTGACTTAACCTAAATTGTGTTGAGTTTAGCTACCAAATTCTGTTCAATATGAATTTAGAGGCAACTGTTGAGGAACTCTAATTTAGTATTTCAGGATAGGGGAATCCACTCAATATATCAAGAATCTAAAAGTCTATAGATGGAAATATCTCATACTTAATTACATTATTATGGTTTCCATGGCCAATGTTTGGATCATTAAGAAAATTAATGGGGATCCTTTCCACTAGAATGCTAAACAAACTAGAAATTTTGAGTTCAATTGTGAGGGATATTGAGACTTGGTAAAATAGTGGGATATTTAATAAATAAATAAATAAAAACATTTAATTTTTTATGTCTCACTTATTTTTTTAATCAAGAAAAGTACTAATAATCTTCTCCTTTTAATTTCAGAATAAAAATTAAAATTTCATCATCTAAACTATCTATACGATCAATATTAGAGGAAGATAACCTCCTAATTGGAATTAACTTCTAGGAGTGGTTTAGATGCCTTCAAGTTGTTCTATTCCATGAATGAAAATATTACATTCTAGAATCCTCAATGTCTGATCTGCCTGCTAAATAGGTGAGTGATGAAGTGTTCCTTGTCTTTGAAGAAATTTGAGAAACATGTTCAATGTTCAATGTTTTATGATTTAATCAATGTTTGGTGAACTAATAAAGTCTCACGAAAACATGTATGTGTATAGAATTCTTGAGAACCTTCGTGGTTTTTAATAGGAGAGATATAGATAGGAATAGCTTGAGATTTCCAAGGTGATATTTTTGAGAAAGGTTGGAGAGGGTGCCCAATTGAGCCTCATGTATTCAATATCATTGGATACATTGAGCAGTTATAGGTTATTGGGTTTAAACTCCCTGAATAACTGGGCACCAACATTATTCTAGCATCACTCCCTCAGAGATTCTCTAGTTTTTATGTGAATTTTAATATGGTCAACATTGAGAAGTCACTTCTGGATCTTCTTACTCTTATTCACCAAGTATATAGGGATACAAAGAGTAAAAAAACTTTCATCCTTATGGTGAACAAATGGAAAGGGAAAGAGAAGAGATTTAGGCCCATATCTTCTTTATGCCCTTCCAGGAAGAGAAAGATCAAGGGGAAATCAAGGGAACATAGTGCTGTCTTTTTTTTTCATGTGGTGGGAGGGTCCAATAGAAGAAAAATTTCACCCAACCAAAGAAGAAAGTGGAAGCTTCAAGTGCCTTTTTTATAGAATGCTATTTATCCATTTCTGAAAATTGGGAATTAGATATAGATTTTGGTTCTCACATATATATTCAAATAAAGTAACCAAGTAGATTCCGAAATATTGACCGAGGAGGGGTAGATCTTCAAGCATCCAACAGATCTAAACTTGCTGATGTAGCTATAGGGGACTACCACTGCACATTACCGACCAGAATGATATTTGTTTTAAAGGGTTGTTATTATGTGACTTTAGTTACCAAAACCATTATTTCTGTATCCATACTTTATATGGATGGATTAATTTTCAAATTTGGGAGTAAATTTTTTTTCTTTTATAAGGATAACATTTTTTATGGTAAGGAAAAATTAAATAATGGTCTTTATGTATTTTATTACACAAACCAAATAATTGAAATTGATAATGAAGTTACTTCACATGCCTCATACCACACCCAACATTGGAAATACCAACTAGGTCGTGTAAATTAAAAGTGCTTTACTAAATTACATAAATATGGATATTTAAATTCTTTTCAAACTAAAACCACTTGGTGTATGTCATGCATGTTTTTCAAGGAAAAATGACCAAATCCCCATTTAGTGGTAAAGGTAAAAGGGCTATAGATCTCCTTGAATTAGTTAATACTGATTTGTGTAGACCATTTCTTGTTGAATTAAGGGCTGGGTACTCATATTTCATAACTTTTAATGATGATTTTTGTAGATATGGATACATCTACTTAATGAGGTATAATTCAGATTCTTTTGAAAAAATCAAGGAATAATAGAATGAAGTTCAGAACTAGCTTGGTAATAATATTAAGAAACTTCACTCAAACCGTGGTGGTTAATATATTAATCAAGACTTCATTTATTATCTATGTGAGTTTGGGATTTTATCTCAACACACTACTCCTTATACGCCTCAGTGGAAAGGTGTAAGTGAAAGGAGGAGCCACACCTTATTGTACATGGTGAGACTAGTGATGAGTCATCAGAGTGTTCCATTATCTTTTTGCGGATACGTGTCACAAGGAGAAGCATGCTTACTAAACCAGGTTCCAACTAAAGAAAAATAAGATATACCACACCAATTATGGAATGGAAAGAAACCTGTGTTGTCTTACTTACATGTTTGGGGTTGAAAATCAATTTTAAGGCATCTTCAAGTAACAATATTGCACCCCAAGGTACAAATTGTTTCATTATATGTTATCCTAAATAAACAAATGGATACTACCTATACAATCCTTCAGAAAAAAGTTAGTGGTTGAAAGATGTCCCAAATATTTTGATGAGGACATTATCTATAAAAGAGATAGTGGGAGAGAGATAGAATTTGATGAAATTGAGTCTCAAGATACAGAAGAGTTGGAACTGGAAAAAATTTCACGAAGCCCAGTGGAAGAAGAAAGTTTCTCAGAGACATAATTACTGCATAGGAGTACAAGAGAGGTTAGATAACTAGAACGATATGTTTTTCTTGTCACCAAGGATAGTGACTCATTATTAGTTGAAAATAATGATCCTCCAAACTAAAAGGTAGAAAAAAGTGTCACATATGTTTCGAAGTGGAAATAATCTATGAATTATAAAATGGATTCCATATGCCAAAAACGAGTCTATATTTTGGTAAACCCTCTGGTAGATGTAAGTCCCATTGTTTTCAAATGGGAATTGAAGAAGAAACTGGACAAGGAAGACAAGTCAATAACTATATGGTGTGACTAGTTGCAATATGGTTTAAATAGTGCCAAGGAATTGCCTATAATGAAACCTTTTCACCAATTGTAATGCTAAAATCCATCAAAATTCTCCTTTACATTGTGTCTTTCTATGATTATAATATTTAGAAAATGGATTTCCAAACAGCCTTCCTTAATAGGATCCTTCAGGAAGATGTCTATATGACATAAAATGAAGGGTTTATGACTCCAAAGGATGGCAAAAAGTTATGAATGTTTCAATGATCCATTTATGGATTAAAGAAATAATCCAAGTCATGGATCATTCATTTTGAAGAGGATATAACTGAATCAGGTTTCCTAAAGAATAAATACGATCTGTGTGTCTATATAAGGTTTAGTAGGAGTGAATTTGTTTTATAAATAGTATATATTGATGATATATTACTCATTGGAAATGAAGTATTAATCTTACAGTTTGTTAAGTCATGGTAAAATAAATTCTTCTATATAAAGGACTTGGATGAGGTAATATATATTCTTGGGATCAAGATCCATCATGATAAATCCAAGAGGTTGCTTGACCTATGTGAAAGTACAAACATTGATATGATACTTAAGTGATACAGTATGGAACAATCCAAGAGGGGATTGTTTCCAATGTCAAATGGCATTCATTTTTCTAGGAAAATGTTTCCTTAGACACATGAGAAAAGAAGAAAAATGACAAGGATTCCATACCCATTAGTGATTGGGTCAGTCATGTATGTTGTTTTATGTACTATTTTAGATGTCACCTATGCATTAAGTATGGCAAGAAGATATCAATATGATCTAGGTGGCCTCCATTGGATGGTAGTCAAGACTATCCTTAAGTATCTAAGGTGTACTAAGGATTTTTTCTAGCTTTATAGAGGAGACGAGGAACTAGTCATTAGAAGATATACAGATTCCATTTTCTAAACTGGTCAAGATGACATGAAGTTATAAATGTGATACAACTTCAATTTTAATGGAGTTTCTTTGAGATGGAAGAGCTCAAAGGAGGATTTGGTTACAGATTATATAGTTGAGTCTGAGTATATTGTAGCTTTTGAGGAAGCTAAATAAGTAGTATGGATGCACAACTTTATCCAAAATCTTGATGTGGTACCAAGTATTAAATATCCTATTACACTCCATTTTGATAATACAATAGTAGTGGATGTTGTAGAATATCCAAGGTCACATCAGTGAATGAACCACATACTTCGAAAGTATCACCTCTTGAGAGATTTTCCTTAGAGATGTGAAGTTGCAATGAGTAGTATTTTTATGGAAGACAATGTGAAGGACCCCTTGACTAAATACTTTACTTGGTAGAAACATGAATATCATGTGAGTTCTAGCAGACTGATGGTCATAGGTAGTTGGACCTAGTCCAAGTGCGTATTTTTTGGAGTTCGTGTCCTATGAACAACTATTTTTACTTTGATTACATGAATTTTTGATGTATTGAATATTAATAAAACTTCTTATTATATATTGTTTTGTGTTTTTCATGAATCTAATGTAATAATTTTATAGAAAATACGTTATATTGATAAGGTCATAGAAGTTCCCCATTATAATGAGAACCTTGATGTGCTATGATGATATTCTCAAATAACATTCTACGGTTGGAAAACATACTATGATGGGACATAGAGTACATAGACTGTCAGGTCTGAGTACTCTTAATAAGGTAATGATTCCTCTTATGTAGTTCTCACTTGGTAATATCCAAGATAGGAGATTATAAGAACATACCCCCAATAGGAATTCAACAAGTTTGGGTGTCATCAGATATTCCTATCTATGAGTTTGTGTAATGGTCCTTAGACTTTAAGATTATTATTAATGCATGTTAAAACTTGTGTACATAGATGTATTTCATAATCCATGATGACAATAGTTTATGGTGAAGTCGGATATGTCGGGTGCGTTGTGAGTGACATGTCAATAATGAGTAAGTCGAGGAAGGAATTTTTCCTTCCATATCTTCAAAAGATGATATCTCTACCCTTTGATTGGAATAGAACCATCACATTAAATTCCATGGCCATATTTTAATGGCGTGTTTATTTCAGATAGTCAAAGAAATACATATTGAGAATATAGGTTGGTGACATGTTTATGCAACCTATTGGATGTGATAGTGTGACAATGGGATTATATTAGCTAGTGAGTGTTCGTATGTGTTTTAACATTACAATATTAAATTCTTTCTCTTGGATTCCTTGACCTGTTTCTAGATAGTAATATTGAACTTTAGGCAAGTGTGCCTAATGCCAATGAGAAATAATCCTAGAGGGTCACACACTAAGTGTTTTCTTTGATCTCAACTAAATTCTATTTGAGTTTAATTAATGGAATAAATATTATTCTCAAGTATGAGGAATAATTTTATTCAAGTTATGTTGATTGTATAAATTAAATAAATATTTATCCACCGTCTTGTGAATAAATTATTAATTTTATTTATTGAATATTTTGATAAGTATTTATTCGCTATATTTTGAATAAAATATTTATTTAGAAATAAAATATTTATTTGGATGTTTAATAAATGATAGATGATTTCGAACGAACCAAGACAAAGTATAGTGATAAATATTAATTAACAAGACCGTTACAAAATATTTTTTATTGTGCAAGTTGGTGCATGCCACAAAATAATAATAATATAATTATTATTATGTGTCATGGGGTTTATTAAAGTTAATAAATGTTATTTAATGGTCGGTATAAAATTAAATAATATTTCAACATAAATACTAACTTTATAAATAGTCAGATTTGTATATTGTGTAGGATATCCAAAATTGAGAATAAAGAATTATTTCACACAACGAATTCTCTCCCAACTCCTAATTCTCTCTCCTTCTCATGAATGATAAGTGCAAGAGAGATTTCTTCCAGGCCAAAGAACAAGCGATCAATAATGAACATCCCAAGGCATTTGACTCACTGTGCTAGAACATAGAGATTGAGTGGTGTTTCTCCAAGATCATAAGAGGAAGTGTGGATCACCTCTAGAGGGATTATATCCTTGGATCCTCAAAGTGCAATGAAGTTAATTTGAAAGGGTCCTTTTGGATGATCACCATTCACTCAAAAAGAAATTTTATAAGCCTAGGTATTTATTTAGTCAAATATTAAATAAATTAATTATAAATTTGACATGCAAGACACTCACTCTTGGTTTGGGGAAATGATTATTAAAAAAATTAACATATCATCCACCTATAAAAGATTCTATTTCACCCGAAATCATCACATGGAAATTTATTAAGTGATTGGAAATAGAAGCTTACCAAAGGAAACATGGTAATTACGAAAGGAAATAAAGCTACTTCACTTTATCTGAAAGATGTCAGACAGTATGGAAGATAATTCAATAAATATAATAGATATATTCCTACATAAGTTTGGCATAAGAATCTTGGTCACATGAGTGAGATAGGAAACATAATTATCTCTAGAAAGGATCTATTATGAGGAATAAAAGGTACACATTTGGATAATTGTGTTGATATCATCATGGGAAAACAACACAAAGTATTATTTCATGGTTTTATATTATCTAGAAAATAAAATGTTTTATATTTGATTCAAAACAATGTTTTCATGATGATCACTAAGTCTAGGAGGTTCTATTTATTTTTTTATCTTTAAAGATGATCATTCTAGAAAATTTTGGGCCTTTTCTTTAAAAACTAAAGATCAAGTGCATGATGTTTCCAAGTAGTTTCATGTGAAGGTGGAAAGGTAAACATGAAGATAGTTAACATGTGTGTGAGTAGACAATAGAGGAGAGTACCATGGTCCAGTTGAGGACTACTATAGGAGTTTCAACATTAGGTTCTAAGAGAAATCAGTACCAAAGCTGCCGCTGCATAATGGTGTTGTAGAGAGGATGAACATAACACTTTGAGAGAGAGTCAGGTGTATGAACTCAAATTAAAGGCTTCCAAACACCTTTTAGGGGGAGGGAATGAGGTCCAAATTTAATCTTATAAAACTTTCTCCATGTGTTACACTAAACTAAAACATTACAAAAAGGGTTGGGATAGGTAAATATGTTTCATAAAAACACTTGAGAGTATTTGGATGCAAGTAATTTTTTCACATCTCAAAAGATGAGTGAATGAAGTGGGATGTAAAAGGAAATTAGTGTATATTTTTAGGATATGATCATGAGGAGTTTGGATACTGACTTTGGGATCCAGTTAGTAGGAGGATCATTAGAAGTAGAGTTGTAGTGATTTTTGAGGATCAGATGATTGAAGATTTTGAGAATCCATAAAATGTATAGAAGTTTTATTCTAAGTAAGTTCCAGTCATTCTGGAACTAGCCTCACCCCCATCAGTACCAGCTAGTGCAAGAGAGATACACAAAACTAATGATATATCACTACCAGGTAATATGTCTCCATCTACTGATATTTCTCCATAATATGATATTCCAGAATAGATTCCCCCTGAAGAGTCATTGAGGAGATCCCTCAGAGAATGAAATCCAAGTCGTAGATACTCACCACATGAGTATGTGATGCTCACTAAAAGGGGATAACCAGGCAGTTATGATGATTTAATCTGGAGTCAATAGATGATAGGATGGAAAAAGAACAAGCAAGAGGAGATTATATCCTCAAAAAATAACTATACATTTTATTTGGTGGAATTAACACAAGGAAAGAAGGCACTAAAGTACAACCGGGTGTACTGAATCAAAGGAGAAGATGGTATCTCACAGTCGTGATAGAGATCCAAAATGGTTGTGGATGGATTTAGTTAGATTAAAGGTATTTAATTTGATGAAATTTTTTATCCTATGGTTAAAATGTATTCTATTAGAGTTGTTCTAGGATTAGAAGCTGGTATGAACCTGGAGGTTCAACAACTATATGTAAAGGTAGTGTTCTTACAGGGTGATATTGATAAGGATATTTACATGGATCAGGCCATGGGATTTCAGATAAAAGGTAAAGAAAACCCAGTATGATAACTTTAGAAAAGTTTAAATGGTTTCAAAAAATCACCAAGACAGTGGTATAAGAAATTTGACTCATTCATGGAGAAAAATGAGTACAGAATGATGAATAATTAGCAAAATGTATTCAAAAAATAGTTTCATCATGGTTATTTCATTATATTTCTACTTTATGTTGATGATATACTAATTATTGGTATATATATGACCATGATTGAAAGGTTGAAGAAGGAGTTGAAAAAATCTTATAAAATGAATGACTTGGGATATACTACTCAAATTCTTAGTATGATGATTAATCATGATGGAAGGAATCAAAATATTTAGATATCTTAGGAGAAGTGAATTAAGAAGCTTCTTGAAGGATTAAACATGAGAAAGGCAAAGCCATCCCATACCCCACTTGAGAGTCACTTCAGACATATAACAGGTTAAAGTCCTTCAACTGAAGAGGAGAAAGTAGAAATGGAAAAGAATCTTTATCAGTCAGCAGTTGGTAGTCTTATGTATGTCATGGTGTGAATCAGACCAGATATTTCTCATGTCGTTGGCTTTGTGAGTAGATTCTTATCAAATCTAGGAAAGTAGCATTGGACATAGTTCAAATGGATGTTGAGGTATCTCTAAGGTACATGTAGTCATTTTTATGTTTTGAAAGTGATAAACCTGTTTTGGCAGGTTACATAGACACAAATATGGGTGGAGATATAGACATAAGGAAATATATATCTGTGTAACTGATTTCATTTGAAGGGGGAGAAATCTCATGGAAATAACACCTTTAGAAGTGTATTTCCTTTTCTACCACAAAAGCAGAATATATCATGGTCACTGAAGTTTGCAAGGGGATGTTGTGGATGAATATTTTTTTAGAGGAGTTGGGAGAGAATCAAAAGAATTATATTCTCTATTGTGATATTCAAAATTCTATTAATATCAATAATAACCTAAATTTTCATTTTAGGTACAAACACATCAATTTTCAATACCAATAGATCCGAAATGTGTTGGAATAAGGTTGGTTGAAAGTTGAGAAAATTCACACCAATGATAATGGGGAAGACATGGCGTTGAAGTTTCTACAAAAAGAGATGCTAGAAATATACAAGGATACTGTAGGTCAAGATTCTATCCTAAAATAGTCATGATTGGGAGATTTGTGGTGGTCAATCCTAGTTTTGGAAGTCTTCTACCAGCAACTGCTCCTATGGAAGTCTTCTGGATACAGTAACTATTTTGTGAAGCAAAAAACTAGGTGGCATGTTGGACCATTGACGTAGTTGGTAGTAAGGAAATCTTTGGGTAGATGAACAATTGAAGAAAAATGATTTTTTCTTCCACTTTATAATGGGATCAAATTTCCATGATCTATAATAAATTTGTTTTGATCCTCTTATGATTTATTTTGAGAGAAATAAATGAATATCCCCATTCTCACATGAACGTAGACACCATTGCCGAATTACATTAAATATTTGCATATTATTCCGATTTATTATTTTATTTATTTAATTTTTTCACCAAGAACCTCCACTGCACCAACAAATCCAAATCCATCAGATCCATATTTAAAAATACAAAACTATAAAAAACATGTCATATTTGGGGGATCGATTTTTTTCTTTTGAGTCAGGTTGAGTCGGGTGTCCTTTTTTTAAATTTCAAGTGAACTATATTTTTATTTAGTTTTAACTAATTTTGTACTGAATTATTTTCATTAGTTGATTGATTAAATTTCAAATAGATACAATTAAAAATGATTATTTTATTGTGTTTTATAAAAAACAATGATGGTATTTGGAAATTTATTTATATACATGGATTATAAATTATATGTATTTGTTTGAATTAAAATAAATTTATTTAAATTTAACATAAACCACATTTCAAACTACCTAAACTGCCATGTTGAGATTTTTGGAAATCCAACTATTTGAGTGTTGGAGGTAGGTTTAAAAAAAATTCATCCACATTTCATCAGTTTAGGATGATATTGGTGTGAAATTGATTCGCACCACTATACACAATTTTAAAAAAGTTATTTTTTTCAATAATATTTTAAACCAAATTGGAGGATAAACAAGAATATTGGATTCTATTACCCAAGTCTATTATTTGACCAAATGATGTTGGGGGTGAGTTATGTCATAATGAAGTTCATGTATGGATGCATCACATTGCTTCCACGTGGATACTAGCTCCTGTGTGTAGTTTTCAGTGGTGGGTGTTAGGTGGGTGTGAACTCTAAGAAGGGATGAAATAACATATTTGACACCAGGATAAGAGAAATTATCCTCAGAGTAGTGTCTCTCCGATTCCTCTCTCAGGATAGGGTTTTCCCTCGGCAGAAAATCAGAGTGGGGGAGGCCTCTGTATGGATCTCTAAAATTGTATCCCCCTATACCTCTCTTATTGCTTCTCCTTCTACTTATTTAGTATTCTGTGGTGGCCTCTGTGTTCACTCGAGTGACGGTCTTCAGATTTTTCCATCATCTGGTTCTGCTCATCTATCTCACTGATAGTGTCATCACTCAAAGCCGTCGACTTCTCCTTCCCTAATTTGGTCTCTCTTTCTTCTTCACCCCTCCAAGGCCGATTAGGAGCGGTGGTAATGGTGAGACTTTGGGATGTGTGGTGCAGCGGTCGTTTGTATGCCTCACACGACCCTTCATCGATGGAGTTTTTCCATGTTTTTAGGGGTTTTGTTTCTACATATGTGATTCACAGTGATTTAAGTCTGGTTTTCTTTATGTTTTTTTCTTACGATGTTGTGTTGATGACAAAAACTACACGACGATGTCGAGATGATTTTCACTAGCGTTTCATCCTGTCCTGGTTCTTTAGTTTCTCTACTCTTGTTCTGGGACTCCCCCAATCTCTCCATGGTGGAGCAATGTGGTAGTCGTCATGGTTCTTTGGGTCATGAGATCGAGCAACCAATTTAGGGTAATTGACAGAGGTGGCATGTTTCAGCATCAAAGGTCCAGACATCATCAGTTGTGAAGGTAGTCATCATTATTGCAGAGGCCGATGGTGATGAGGTGTGGAGGATGATGACTTTGGATATTTTTTAACGCAGATAAAATTATGGGGTTTAGAAAGAGACGTGATGATGGTGGTGAAATTGTGGATTGATCCATCTTATGTTCATGAAAGCAACTATGACATTCTCCAGTGGACTGGTGTGGTGTTTGGACAATGAAAACAACATTGGAACTATATCAGATCAGTGTGAATAACAGTGACGATGATAACTCGAAACTCCGTGAGACAGTGGTGAAGTTGAAGATGATGATGATAAGTATTATGGTGGCTCTCTTTGGCATGGTGATTATTGGGAGGAGAAATTAAAGTATGTTCGATGTGATAGGTGTGAAACTTGAGGCAGGTTCTTGACTCAATATTCATGGGAATCGAGATGATGATGATGTTTTTTGAAAGTTGTAATTTGAATTGAATGCAATATTGTGTTTGGAATGTTTGGTTTTCTGCTTATCCTTAAAGTGGATTTTTGGAAATGAAAAAAAAATAGATTTGGAGGAGGACACCAGCAGTGATGGGATGCACCACTGGAATAGTAGAAATAAATCATTGGGGGATGAATTTTAGCCACTCGAGCCTTACAGATACGAAAAAATGTGGTTGATATGCCGCTCACCTCATAGCAATTGATGATAAAATTTAACCTCCAAAATCAATTTTGGTTCATCCTACTTATATTTTATATCTTTTTTGGGTAAATTAAGCATATTATTATTTATTTAATTAAAGATCATGAAGTTAACTAATTTTATAATAAATGGTATCAAATCATAAACAGTCAACACACATACATGCATTTTCTTAAAGATGGGGTCATGATCTATTATAGGATTTAAGATACAAGACCCATGATTTTTTAAGACTCATTAAAATTAATCAGAGGCCTAATGTTAAGAGATATCACCAAGGACATCTAAAAATTCATACAATAAAATGGATGTTCAATATTTCCCCAGTTTTATAAATAATAAGAATTTATTTTTATAAAACACCGGTTTTGAAAGAAAAAATGGAAAATAATGTTTTTATAAAACTGGAGGATGATTAAATATTTATGTGAGCTATGTAAGGGAAAATATGATTTACCCTTATGTGGGCTGGCTGCGTAAAGGTTATGTAATTACACAGAAGTTCTACACAAGGGTAATCTCTATAATTTTTTTGCCTGGATTTTTTTAAAGAAACACTTTTAAGGAAAATGTGAGAAACCAATAGACATGACTTCAAAGACATAATACGTCAAACCATTCCCCAGTAGTGAAAAATCCAAAAAATAAGATCAAACAATAGAAGAAGGGCCCTTCCCAGCATAAAAATGTTAAGTCCAATTTCCACCATTCCAACGCTGCAGGACAAGCTTTGCCTTACAAATTAGGGCCAATACCGATGGCCAAGGCCATACCCTCTCAAACATCCAAAAACAAATCACATAAGACTGGTGAAAACTTGAAGATCTAAACCTCATCTGGAGTAGTCTCTGAAGAAATACTTGGATCAAGAACTCTTGAGCAGCAGGCCGCAGGTAAAGCATTCATTCCAAGGAGTAGAAACATCCAATAAATTCACGAATTCCACCACCACGCCAACACATTCAACACCATACACAAAAAATCACAATCCTTCTCAACACCCCTTCATCTTATTGCAATTATCTCACAGAAGAATATCCACCAAATCATCACAACCAACAAAAATGAAATATCATCAAGAGCAGACCTGCAAAAAGCCAGACCCAATGAAATCCGAACACTATAGTCGAGGAACTCCCCCCTCTGATCTACTCCAGATCTGTCGTTGACCCACATCAGAAGCATGCTAGAGATAGCTGCTGGCCATGCTAGACCAAACTGAGAGGCCAGATCCACTTCGCACCACATCGTCATAACAAGGTTTGAGCCATGCCGACCGAGCCACGTACCGAGTCGATGTCGCTGAAAGGGACGAGCCATGCCGAACTGAGCTGAGAATTCAGTGTTTCGTTGAGTTACGTCATCACCAAGAATGAAAACAAAGACAACGCTGAAAAAAATCAAGACCCCACCGCACCACGTCGTCACTAAGACATTCTTGCACTGAGGCGTTCCAGAGGTAGACAACATCGTGAATGAGTCAGGCCTGAGGGGGAAGGGGAAATGAAGCCTAAGGGAAACCCTATCCACTGCGATTGGTAGTAACCTTATGCAAGGGGTTTATTTATGGGTCACGAGCATTGTACCCTTATGTGTAAAGGTATTCGAGCCATATGTAGTGGTCCATAATGTTTAACTTTATGCAGAATATGAAACAGTTAGAGTACCCTTATATAAAGGATTTGTATTAAGGTAATATATTTACATGAGGGATCTATGTAAAGGTAATATGCAAATTACCTTTACACAATGGTTTTTCAAATCGAAGCACATAAGGATAAAAGATTGGATTTCGTTACACATGGTAAGGGGTTCTGTGAAAGGGGAAGAAAAATATTTTTTAAAAAAATTGATATATTAAATTTTTTTAATGGTTTGTAAATTGTTTATAAATCATGTTAAAAGATATTTTGGGGATATTTGTTTTATATGTATTTAAAAATTAATTTATTGATTATAAATTGTGTATAATTAATTTAAAATTTTTTTACGAAACATTATTCCCAAATATTAAAGGTTAATATTTTAAAATACATTTTGACAAAATAAATGGAATTAAATATGATCTAAAAAAATTTGGTTTATTTAGAAATTATAATATGTGATTTATAAAGTGTCTATAAATTACAAAATATATGATACTTAGGTTATATGAAATGTTTATATAATATATCTTAAATTATAAAGTGTTTATAATTCATGAAATATCATATAAATTCCATTTAATATTTAATATGAATGATTTAATACTGAAATGAATATAAAATGTTTATATTCTTGATAAATTTATAAAATGTTCATAATTAGCTTTTATTTAGGAACAATACATAAATGCATCATGTTTTGGAAAATAAATAAATAATTTATTTATTTGTTAAATTTCCTTGATATTAATTCTTAGTAAATTGGTTGTGAAATATGAATATTTTTTATACCCATTTGTATGATAAATTAATTCTAGGATAGAGACTTACATATCATGTTAGTTTTGATATCATAAAATTTAGTTTTCATCAACCTTAACCTCAATTTGTATATTTATTTATGTTTTTGAGAATAGTTTTTGGAGATAGTTTGTGTATACTAGGTGTTATAGTTTTTCATGAATCAAATTCTCTTTTGAGTAATGTCTCCCCAGATAGTGGGACTTGGGGTCAGGACATCTACTTTATTAGAGGCTTGTTTTGACTACTAAAGTGGATGGAGTTAACTATCTGTCACTCCTAGCATACTCATGTGGTGTTTTTCAATATCAAATAACTCTATTCCTTTACATGAAGTGTTCATGTACCATATGCACAAGATTCATTTGGATATTTATGAATATACATGAATTCGTTTTTTGTGCGAGTGACACAAACTTGTGGGGTGTGTAAAAAGTTAAAAATTAATGTGACGTGAACACACTAATTTGGTGGTTGGAATAGGGATTTCCAAAACTAAATCTTTAGAAGCATTCATACAAAAAAGGGACTAAAAAATTACAAGATAATTATTACATAGGATGTAATATTTTTTTAATATGAATATGATGTATATTAAATGAATGAGACTATAAAATGAAAAACCTGAAAATACAAAGTGCGAGATTCCTTCCCAAGAGACACTTGTCAAGAACTTGATCATTCAATCAGGTATATCATGTCATAGTTGGGTGCTAACAAATTATATTGTGTAAGTAAATAAAGTAATGGATGAAACTAAAACATCATTGTGATGGTCATTCCATTATAGAGTTCCCCTATATTGACCTTTGTTATCCTATTTTGGCATTATTTTTGGGTTACACTATTTAGGAGACCCTAATTTGTTTAGGTTACTTGAGGAACACAGTTGATTGAATCCATATAATGAATTTGGATAATTGGTTGTCGAATCAACTATCTAATAGTCACAACTATTGGGATTGGGATGGTTCCCTACCAAAATAACTAAGTGGTCAGAGAAATTCCATAGATAATTTATTGATTAATGAAATATGGATCTTAAATCACTAAATGGGTATGATGTATGATGTCATAAGCTTTAGATGGAGAACTGTCATTAAAAGTACTTAGTGAAAATATATAAAAAACATGATATTCATATAATAAAAATTTATGTTTTAGATAAATGAATCATCATCATCGAACTAAATATTACATTAATACTTGAAATGAGAAGGTTAAATTAAGAAACACCTAAGAATGGTATATTAATAATATTTATTGAGAAATAGAAATATTCCAGGTGTTATAATAGTTCCTTTATGAGTAACCGAGTGTTGAAGTTGTTCAACATGAAAATCAAGATGCTTATGGAAGTATGAAATGATTCATTTTAGGTTTCGATGGAATTAGATGCTAATTGACCTAAGGAATTATAGTTTTGTAAACTCAATTTGACAAGATATTTCAATGATATTCAATATGATTAAATTTGTTTTTAGAGGATGAATAATTAATATTTGGATTATTTTGGTTAAGGAATCCATTCTATTGCAATTTATTGAAATGTTTCGAAGCGCTCGATAGATTCAACAAAAGCTTACCCGATATTATCGAAGTGTTAAGAATAAACAAATTATTAATATGATGTCTATGTTCTTGTAATCTAAAGATAGTAAAAGTACATAAAAGTTGAAAACTAGAAGAGATAAAGTTTTAAATTCCAATAATATTTATTTAAGATGCTTTTTAAGGTTATTTGAAAACTAGGGTATTATCAAGAATAAGTAATGATTCCATATGATGATATTATCTTGAATACCTAAAGGGGTTTTAAATCATAAGAAATCAATGTAGACACATACATTTTATTGATGATGGGTACATGATCTATAATAGGTTTTAAGAGAAAAAATCCATGATTTTTCAAGACTCATTCAAATTAATTAGAGGCCTAATGTTATGAGATATCACCAAGCACATATAAATATCTATACAATAAAAAGAAGGTTAAATATTTACCTATTTTTATAAATAATAAAAATATGAATATAATTATTTTTGTATATATCCAAAAACTATTTTAAGGTTAGATATAAGTCAAAAATTTTAAAATTTCATTCCACATGAAAGAGTATCTAAAAGAATAGAAACAAAAAATTCAAATTTGAAAGGCCAAAAAAATCAAAATTCAAATAATGAAACTGTGTGTTATACTTTTAAGTTAAATTTTCATTAGAAAAATAATGTGTTAAGTTCAATAAAATCTATAATACATTGGTTAATTAGGGAAAAAAGTATTCCTAGGATTTAAAATTTTAGTAAACCAATCCTTCAACTAATACATCACCCACTGCTTATCAATTATCACACTAACTATACTAGTATTCATTCATCAAATGTGAGTGAACATGAGTTGATAATCAGGGGTGGTGTGGATTTTTTTGGTTCTATTTTGACAAAAAAAAACCAAACAAACCATTTTGTTGAAGTTTTGTTCAGATTAAAAAAATTATAAACCATTTTTTTGGTTTTGTTCTGGTAGAGTTGAGAATTGAATTATTTTTTATGGTAACATTCCAAATATGTATCCGTGATATTTTATAATTATTAGCTCATAATATGAATTAAATTTGAGGATTACCCCTATCCTGAAAAACACTCTAGATTTATACAATCACTACTATTGATATAGCCTTTAAATGCATGAAAAATGGAATTTATAGTGCTAAAAAAGTACTGATAATAGAATGGCCAATAAAACGGGGGACCCTTTTATCAGTGCTAAAAAAAGAACTCATAAAGACCCCTTTTATAAATGCTAAAAAAAAGTATCGATAAAGGACCCTTTTATTAGTGCTTTTTTAACATTGATAAAAGTCAGAAAAATAAAATTTTATAGAGTTTTTTATTCAAATTCGGAGGGTGGACCAACCCTTGTTTTATCAACCCCTGAACCCCACCCTTCAACAATGATTTTATAGCCTCCAACCCCCTTTGACAGTGCTGTGAATCCCACCCCCTCTGACAACATTATGCATCTGCCTCAACCACCCGCACGCGCCCCTACCTTTGGTGGGTTTTGGACCTGAGACCTCCCCCCCCACAACCCTGCATCTTTACCACTCACCAATATTGTTTTGTTTTTTATTTTAGATATATCTATATATTTATATATATTTTGTTACATTTTTTTATCCATATATATATATATATATATATTTAAATACATATGTAAAATATGTTTTGTGTGTGTATGTGTGTTTATAAATGCATACATACATACATAAAGACATATATATTTACATATATGTGTGTATTTATAAATATAATTGTATATGTTTATATTTATATCCATATATTATATATTAATATTTATATACATATGTTATAATATATAGATAAATATATATTTGTTTGTCAATACTCACACGCAAATATATATATATATATATATATATATATATTTACACATTATATATAGATTAATTATATATGTATATAAACATTCATAAGTTTTTTAAAATAAAATGGATATTATTTTTTATTTAGAAAAGGTTTATATATTGAGAAATACAATTTATATATAAATATGTTTAACTATTTATTTATAAAATTAAATTTCTATGTGTGAATATATAAAAAAATATGTATATATTGTTATATATTTGATTATAAATGACAATACATTCTAAAAAACTATAAAATTTTAAATCCATAATATCAATATCAATGTAATCCCTGGGAATAAATTTAGTCCCACTAAAAAAATATGTATATATTGTTATATATTTGATTATGGTCGTTTGAAGTTCGAGTAACATTTTTATCTTATTTTAGATCTTTTATTAATTTTTTGATTTCTTATCTTCAAATTGTTATTAAATGACTATTAAATAATAATTAAAAATTATCAATAAAAATATATTTTTTAAATTATTTTATAGGTCATTTTCACTAATTATCTAATATATTATCTGTAAATGAATATTTAGCCTTATCTAAAACATATTTAATTTTTTTTATTATATTTAAATCAATTTAAATATATATATATATATATATATATTAATATATTAATATATAATTTTTAATGATTTTTTTGAAATATACCCATTATCAGTGATATTAAAAAAGCGTTGATAAAGACCCCCACTTTTTCAGTGCTTTTGAAAAAGTATTGATAAAGGGGGTCCCTTTAAAAGTGTTGATAAAGGGGGTACCTTTATCAGCACTAAAAAACGTGCTAATAAACTTGTACTTTTAAGAGATCTTTTTTAGCCCTGTTAAAAGCACATTTTATCCATTCTTTTTTTAGAGTTGATAAATGTACCTCCTTTATCAGCATTTTTTAGCCCTGATAAAGGGTGGCACTACACAAGATATTTTTATGGTAGTGATCCCTACTTTCCTTCTTCTTCCTCACCATACATAGTGATTTGGGTTTTCCTCATTGATACCTCCTGTTGGTCATAGACACTACACCAATTTTAGAGTTTAGTAGTGGTTATTTAGTGGCTTCTTTTAAAAAACCACTACTAAATATTTATTGAAATTTAAAAAATTCTCTTCTCCCCTCCCCCAAATTCCTTTCCATTAATTCAAAAACTCTCCCCACTTTTCCTCCACCCCTAAGGTGTCATTCAACATCATCACCATCGAGACCTCACTATCGAGCCCTCACCATCATCATTCTCACCCTCACCCTCGACCTTGAAATCACTCTATCCCCTCTTCCACTGTTGGATTTGGTTCCCTAGAACAAACTAATTTTTATTTTGGATTACCTTAGTATTCATAGGATTGAATATTAATTTAAATACCATATCACATATTGATTTTCCTTTTGTATAAAATTGGCATGATAATGTCATAGAGTATCTGTCACATTGATAAGATCACAACAGTTCCCCACTATGATGATAACCTTGAGATAGCATGATGATGTTTGTTAAATATAGTTCTATAGTCAAATAATGTAGTATGATAGGGAACATAGTACATAGGCTTTTAGGTGTGATTACTTGGAAATGGATGATGTTTTTTCTCATGAATTTCTCATTTGTACATCTCCATGGTGAGAGATTATGATAATAGACCCGTAAGTTGGAATTCTTCAAGTTTTGGTGTCATTAGATATTTCTATCTATGAGCATGTGTAATGATCCTTAGATTTTAAGATTATTACTAATACATGTTATGACTCATGCACTTAGATATATTTTGTTAAACATAATGATAAGAGTTCATAGGGAATTTAGATATGTTGGATGCATCACAAATAACATGTTATTAATAATAAATGAAGGAAGAATTTTTTCCTTCCATATTTATGGAAGTTGACATCTTGTCCCTTTGATTGAAATATAATTGTTCCATAAATTCCATGATCATGGTGTGGTGATGTTTATTTCAAATATTCAAAGAAGGATGTATCAAGAATATAGGTTGATAACACAGATGTTCAACCTGCTTAATGAGATATTGGGACAAATAAATTACAAGACACAGTTAGTGTTATCATGCGGTTGTCATCATTTCAACATTAAGTTATTTCTCTTGAGTGTATTGAACCATTTCTAGACAGTAATCTTATACTTTAGGAAAGCCCGCCTAATGGCAATGGGAAAAAATTCTAGAGGGTCACACACTATGCATTTCCATTGATTTTGATTAAATTATTTATGAATTTAATTATTGTAATAAATATTATTCTCATGTATGATTAATAATTGTATTCCAATTTAATTGATTTTTAATATTCACAAGGTAATGAAAAAATATTTATTTATTAATAAATAATTTATTTTATTATGTGAATATATAATAAATATTTATTCTCTAGATTGTGAATAAAATATTTATTTTATTTATTTAATATTTTAATAAATATTTATTCATTGGATTTTGAATAAAATATTTATTTGGGTATTCAATGAATATTGAGGATTTTAAGTAGACCAAGATTGTATCTAGTGATGAATATTAATTTACTATTTGGAAAAATAGTATTTATGATTGCACAAGTTAGAGTGCACTATATTATAAAAATAATAATATTATTATTTTATGACATGAGGTTTATTAAAGATTACAATATTATTTAAGGGCCAATACATAATGAAATAATATTTTAACCTAAACTCTAACTCTATAAATAGATGGTTATGTCTATTGTGTAGGGTTAATTGAGATTTGATAATCATTGTGAACAACAGAATTCTCTCTCCATTCCATCTATTTTCTTCCTCTAAAGAAGGAGACATGCTATAGAGATTTATTCAAGCTCAAAGGAATGATAAGCGATCAACAAAAACAATGATAGCAAATTTATTTGTAGCGCCAACTCCTAGAAATCAATTAGCATCGCTTTAAGATCAAAGAATCACATGTGGATCACCTCTAGATGTATTCTACACTTGGATCCTCCAAGCACAACAAAGGTAATCCGAGAAGGGTTTTTTAGAAGATCAACATCATCATCGGAGAATGTAACTATGATGAGGTAACCATTTCTCACGATCTTAAATAAATTAATTATAAATTTAACACGCACAAATCCTCTTTTTAGTTTTGGGTAACTCTAAGTCAAATTAATTTTTGATTTATCACCCACCACTTATGGTTCCTCCCCTTAATCCCCCTCCAAATCCATCATTCTTTAATTTCATTCCACTCTTTCGACACCCTTTCCCCCTTTCGTTGCGTCGATCACAACTCTTTCTCCTTACCATTGCATCTCTTGCCCCCTTCATTGAGGTGAGTGACTATATATGAAGTAGTAATTGATTTCTTTTATTAATATGATAAAATATTGTTTTGAGAAAGGTATTGGTTGATGGATGAGGGGTATCTTATCTTATTTTTTATGTGATAGTAGTTTATATGGGGTTTTTTATTTTTATGATGGATTTTACTGTTAAATTTACACATATAGATGTATTAATATTCACTTATGATGTTGAACATGTTGGAATTCCATTTAATCAGCCTATAATTGTAACGCCCCGACCCCAGTTACCCGGAGTCGGTGCATTATTACATAACATTGGCATGATCACAAGAAAGATCAAGTCCCGAAAGACCGATTATTTTAGTAGCCTTGGAACAACTAGATACATTAATAAAGTTTACATTACATCATTAAATTAAAACTACAACAACATTGTCTCCATAGTCCACACTCATACTATCCCTGCAGGTCATTCATAATTTACTTCTTTACAATCCTGGGAAAAATAAAACATTGAAAGGGGTGAGCTAAGATGCTCAGTAAGGATAACAATATAGCAGAAGCTTTCATAGATAAGGATAAATAATTAAGGCAATGTATAACTAAAACAAAAGCCTTTTAAACTTGAACTTTAGCATAAAATGGAAAAGATAAAATGAAATATTTCCATCAACTTATTCACATGGATATTCTACTAGTAGAATAATCACATGCAATATCAATAACCACTTTCATAATGATGGAATGAAAAATGCCAAACTATCATAACCACATAGCCAAGGCCTCGTGCCAAGAATACTAATAAGATTTTGTCAAGGCCTCGTGCCAAGACACTAGTTTGTATCATGAGACCTACCGATGCAACGAGGAGCTATATCGGGCTCCACCCGTCACTTACTAAGTCCAATGAATTCCTCATATGAAAAGTTCGAAACATAACATAAACATTCGTATTAAAACTAGAATACAAAATTTCGATACTTTTAACCACAAACCATGAATTGTATAAAAATAGTACATCCACAGTCAAACATAACTCATTAGATACAATATGGAAGATTGGATTGTATCAGACTGACCTCAATTCAGAATAATGAAGTATATTGACATAGATTAAAATAATCATCAAACTATTGAGAGAAATATCCCCCTTTTCTTGCAAACATTTAAAATTCACACTATTTGTCAAGAATCCATTTAAAATAGATTTTCTTTGAATAAAAGTGTCCCATACCACTTTGAAACTTTTAAAAGGAATTTTAATTTAAAAACATTAATGTCCATATATATAAATCCTTAAAAACATTTTTAAAACATGGACATTAATGAGAAATATTTAGAATAATAAATCTTTAAAACATTTAAAATGATATTTTAGTTAGAGTTCCTAACCAAAATAAAGACACTTGAATACAAAAAATTGAGGTAATCAAAACTTTATAATATCATGAGAATAAATGGATTCATGATATATTATGTCGAAGTACATTATATACACCATATAAAAGTGATTTGGTGTATAACAACAAAGAAGTCTCAATTGAATGTAAATTGAGATGAATTCTCTTATAAAGACCATATACTTTGGTTAAGGATAAATCAACGACATAATTATGTGTGAAAAATATAAATACACTCAATATTATTGGATATTTAGTGTAAATGAATCAGATGACATTCACACATATTCTTGTAAAAAACACCAATGAATTTGATATTTAACTCAACAAATGGAGATTGAGTTAAAATTACTCGTATCAAGTTCAAATCGATGAATTGGGAATTTATAAATGGAGTTATTATGTGTATAAAAAGTATATCCACGGAAAGGGGAGTGGAAATTATGACATAATCAAATGAATAGTGATTCCACACATAATCTTAGAGTAAAATAATCAATGAAGTATGGCTAAAGCCGAATTAGTGCAAATTGAAATTTCAAATTCCCTTATCGATTAGGTAACTTACGAAACATACACCCATTAAAGAAGGATCATACAATGATGATGTAAATACCCATAAATTAAAGTATATTACACAATGAATAATATCATGGGCAGTACACATACACCACATGCAATAAATAAGTGGTGAACAATGGAATTATCACGAAATTAAGAGTGAGATAAGAAACCCCTTACTTTGTACTTTTTCCTTGGTCGATGGTAGGTTAAAATCCTGTATAATGGTGAAATAATTGTTTTCTAATTACAAAATAATCATTTACATTAATATTATATCATATATGATCTTTTAACAGTGATTTGTTAATAATATCTTAGTATTATCGTCGTTTCGGGTGTTAATTGATTCATTTTCCTTTATACTATTTGTTATGTGAGCCATATTTTTATCAATTGGATGTATCTTATTCATATACAGAATGATATAATGTCTCTAAAAATTATTTCTATTCATAAAATGAAATTTAGTCTTGAATGGATACGATTGGGAAGGAATCTCATCGCGTTTGTGGAGACGGTAGTCCGTACGTACGCACGAGCGACAATATCATTATTTTGATATTAAAATAATATATAATTGGATGTTATATCATATAGAAAGAATTATTATCATGTTATATTTATTATTTACATGAATTACACATCATTATTATACCCATCTAAATAATAATATATTGAATAACAATTACACCACGACGTGGAGACGGTAGGCCGTATGTACGCACGTATGGTGACTTGTCATTCAAGGGATGGATAGGATAATGAATTTTGTTGTTCTATATTTATAATAACATCATAGTATATATAATATTCTGGAGTTATTATTTTAGAAAAGTAATAACAAAGAAGAAGAAGTTTAAGAAGAAAGGAACTTAAAAAAGGGTGGTGAAAACATTACCTCTTCTTCGGGTTCTTCCTTTTGATTTGATCAAAATGGCTCCTTAGGTTGGCTTTATGATCAAAATAAGGACTCTATGATGAAGTGAGGTAAGTCTAGAGAGTATTTGGGCAGGTTTTGGCCAAATAAAAAGGCTTTTAAGGTGTTAATTAATGAGAAGGGTGAGTGCCCTTTTATAAGAGGGGTGAGGGGCACCTTTGGAAAAGCTAGAAATATTATTTTATAATAAATTTATATTGCGTTTCTAATGGCTCCAAAGTGGATTATTTAAAGTTTAAGGTGGGTATAGGTCGAAAAACACTCAACCAATATGATTTAGACATGTTTGGGTTACTATATTAACCTTATCTTTAAGTATTAACTCTTAGTTAATTAGTTTCACTTTTACAATGTCTCTTTGTATTTTTATATTATATGGTTAATAAACTTACTATATACATCCAAGAGACCCCAAAAGTGGTCCATTTATGATACAAATATCATGATATAAGTCTCTTGTCCAAACCTTATATTTTTAGGAATTTAATATCAATTAATAATATATTATTTGATTTAAAAACTCTTTTATGTCAATTTTGTCACTATTCAATAATTGATTTTTTGCAAAACTCCTAACAGAATGATTACTTCGAAAAAAGTTAATTAAATCAATCCTAACATTTCATATTAACCTATAAAATTATAGGTATTTATAAAAAATCTCAAATCACATTTATTTGGGTATTTATAATATCAATTATTCTAATTTTTCATTAATTAGGTAATTACTTCATCACCATTGTGTCATAAATAAATTAAATTATTTAATGTCCAAAAATTATAAATAAAATAAAATAATGTAGGAAATATTTTTATCTTTCTAATTAATATTTATATTTGAAAATAAAACATATATAACCCCATGTAAAAATTTTTTTTCTAAAAGATATATGCTTATAGGATTTTTGTATTTATTTTAACTTAATTAAAATAAAGTGTCCCTGTCACCTAAAAGTGGCTTCATGGGGTCCCAAAATCGACCCAAAGATGCCCATGGTTTGAAATGTATCCAAAAATAAGGTTATACCACGTTTTTCGGTAATTTAGTATTATTATAATATTATTTTTAACCCTTATTTACCGGATTTACCCTTTAACCATCGTAAATAAAATATTTACTTAAGTAATTATTCAAAATGTCTAAAAATAAAAGTTACCTATTTACACAATTTATAAATCCTGATTCCAAATATGTAATCCATTTTTCCAAATTCAAAACACAGAATTGGCAGAAATTAATTTAAAATTAATTCCTGCTGTCAAAACAAAAAGCTTGTTTTTAAGATATAATAACTATCAAAAGATTGACAATTGTTTATGTCCGGTTTAAATTTGAAATTACGTCCAATGACCAAAATTGTATTAAATAGTAAAAATAAATTCTAAATATACTTTAAAACCACTCAAAATCATAATTTATCACTGTTTATTATTTCGATTGAAAAAGTTCTTTTTAATTAAAATTTAGTAATTTTCACTATTCATAAAAATATAAAAGTTATCCGAAAAGTACCAAAATTTAAACCTATGCTAAATTAGATATTATGAATCCAAAAATGAAGTCCATTTTGAAGGATACAATTTATAAAATTTCAAAAAGTAGGTATTACTATTCGTAACGGCTAGTTTGATTGGCTGTGGTGTGTTAGAATCTCGAAGTTGCGTACAATGCAAGCCATTGCATTATTCAAAGGGAAATGTACTGTGGAAACTTGGGGTGTTACAATAATGTATGTTTATTTACTAATTCCTACATTATATATATATATTTTTATATATTTTTATTTTTTTGTATGTTAGTGGAGTGAGACAGTAGGTGGAGTAATGGGGGAATTTTTGGATTTTTTTTGTCACGACCCATCTCCCAGGGCCTATGCCGTGACTACCCCAAGCCCGCCTTCCATTGGCCAGGGGTTGGCAACTAGCACTGGAAAGGAATTTCCTGAAAATTGGAAGGCATTTCCTCATAATCTATACTCACACAAGCAGGGTAAACTATGCAAAAGTAAAACATAATGGAAGAGTAAGGTGAAACCATAACTAGTAACCACAACTAAGAGTAATAGAAAGTACTGAAAGTAAA
The DNA here is from genome assembly GCA_963277665.1 of Viscum album. Taxonomy (NCBI): domain Eukaryota; kingdom Viridiplantae; phylum Streptophyta; class Magnoliopsida; order Santalales; family Viscaceae; genus Viscum; species Viscum album. Next base: position 1,297,714,044 of record OY728122.1, on the reverse strand, counting down.
AAAGGGGCTGGAATACAAGCCCAACTGAAAAGATACAACTATAATTTAAAAGATAAAACTACTCCCGAGATTTTCTACCAAGAATCCTACCTGAAGGGTTAGTACAACTCATCTCTACAGCTCTCCACATTAACCAGTCACCTACATGTACAACCTGGTCCTGGCTTCTATAGTCTCAGCCGAGATACTTGTCATCTGAACAAGGCACAATATGGTGTGAGTGAATCCTCTGCAGAGGTGAGTATAAAAATACCCAATAGAGACCCTAATACCCCCGAAGGTCTCTCATAATTCCATAGAGAAATAACACAAGCATGAACTCAATCAGAAAGTAAAAATCAATAGACACACCTCAAACCAGGTATAACTAAAGTACAATAGTAAAAATGATTAGTCTTAAGGCTATATCATCTTACTCTATCAAGAGGAACTGTTGTTGACCCACATAGGATCAATAGATAAAAATCCCCCGTATGACCCTCACAGGATCGATAGGTTCTGATTCAAAAAAAATCTCTTGGTGCTGATTCACACATAATTGCTGGGTGTTGATTCACATAGAATCACTGGGTGCTGATTCATAGAGAATAGCTCGGTGATGATTCACATAGAATCACTGGGTGTTGATTCATAGAGAATAACTAGGTTCTAATTCACATAGAATCTCTGGGTACTAATTCACATAGAATCACTGGGAGATGAGTCATAGAGAATCACACTTCATTCTTCACGTCTCAGCCAGTCACAGGATTCCCGCTTATAGTACACTCATTTTTGGGATAAATTGATCCTCAATCCATTAGTAGTATTTCAAATGGCACTAAGTCCCATGTAGAAGTTACCCAATGATTTTTCACGTCATAAGGGTTCCAATGCAAAAGATAGCACGTCAATCAAATGCTCGTTCTGTAAGTTATTGGCATTTTAGTGCTGAGGCTCCTGTTGGATTCAAAGTCGATCCAACCCAGATGTACTCCCACTCCCTCCAAAACTTTCATGGAGTATCTAAAAGGACATTCTCTCTCTAAGGATCCCATCACCACAGATGGTTTGTCAAACGGACGTCTGGTTTGCAAGATATGGTCATTTGAGTGTATTTGGCCCAGAATGGGTCGAGGTCCAGTCCAACCAGGTCGAACTGAAATGGTGCGACCCGGCCTGGGAATACCTTACCCCATCTGAAAAGGCATGGGCCAACCCAGTTGGGTTGGGCCACGGACCGGCCTGGCCCCTCAGTTGGGCACGACCAACCGGGCGACGTGGCCTGGTGCGCTGGCATGGCTCGCTAGCTGGGTGGCTACCGGCTCCCCGAACGGCTCAAGAAGAGCTGTTCAGATCTTCAATTAGCAGCATCACATGGCACCACCACATGGTCCGTGAGACCTGTAGGGTGAGGTTCCCCCTCCTACAGCGACTTCGATGTCACAACTCCTTCACCGCGGTGCGCGATGGTGCATCGCCTCTCTAACGCGGACAGATGATTGTCGGCCTCCTCTTTGGGTCTTATATAGTGCAAAGCGGTGCCACCCTCTTCTGTGGCCAGCGAGCATTGGCCACCTCCAGCACCGGTGCTGCGACAGCGGATCTTCCGCAGGACACTAGGTGATCTCTGGTGGTCTTTGTTTCCTTCCGGACGGGTCTAGAGCCCTCTGCGTTAGCATTATAAAAAGTTGGAGTAGTTTATACATAACATTAAAAATAATGATAAACCTCATTCAAATCCCACGAAAAGACCACCCACAAATTTAAGAATGAGGAGAAGAATCATGAGAATTTATTGAATTAAAAGACAACCCCTACCTCGAGATTCTTTGGAGATGTTGTGGTGGTGGAAGATGATTCCACATTTGATGAAGTCACTGGCGTTCATCGATCTTGGTTGGTTGCTGCCTGAGCTTCCATATCCATTGGTGCAAGGGGTCACGTAACTTCTCTAGAGGTTTTCCATTTAAAGAAACCATGTTAAAAACTCTACACCAATCCCCATTTAAATAGAGGGGAAAAAGGTGGGAAACACTCTGAGGAATTGATGAGGTTAATTAATTGATGTAATTAATGTGTCACCTTAATTGAATAACATAATGTGCCACATTAATTATGTTAGGGGTGGTTATGAAACCAAAGTGTAACCAAGCATTTAATATCTCATATTAAATTTATAACTACCTTGTGGTCCCCACCACCACCGTTCAACAGGTGGTAGGGAAAAAAAGGAAATAAAATAAAAATCTCTATGTAATTTTATTATTTCTTTAAAAGCTACAAAAACTAACTTTTACACCCAACCTACTACAGTTGAAATTTAGCCCCCTTAGGAGAATCTTGGCATTGAAGATTCAACGGTGCCTTAGGATTTTTATTCTGAGCACCGGTTCAAAATATATAAAATGCCGCCCGCGACTTTATTGAATGTATTTAAAAAAGTCCAAAAATTATTAACAGTAACCCTCAACCCACGCCGGTCGAGGTTAGGCTTTTCCTAAGAGGAAAATTCCCTCACGATCCCAAAGGTACTCTCATATTTTCAATCCAAGTTACCATTTAGAAGTTAAGGATTTAACTATAAAATAATTGTCACTTAATTATTTTATTTACGACCAAAAACTAACTTCCACTGGCAGCCAGTGCTGGCCAATGTTAGTATTTTCCAAAAGAAAGCATACCCTTACGAGTTCTGTGGTGGACTCCAATTTTTAATCCGAGTCCCCATTCGTGAGTTGTAAGCGTTTGAAAAATAATAATTTTATTTAATAATTTTATTTACGGTTATGCCATTTTTGGGTTTTATCACTGGAGGTCTGCACCAACTAAATTTATGTTTGCCTAGGGTAAACTTTCCATATTTAATGAAATGGTGCCATCATATTTTTGATTCAAGCACCCGTTTAAGAGTTATTCCACTTTTTTAGGAAAACTGCTCACGCTCACTATTTACAGCCTAACAAATTTTTTAATGGATCATTCTGGACACTTCAGGTCTCGGAATCACATGATGTAAATTTTCAAAGTCTAGAATAATTAAATATAATTAAAAAAATTATACATAATTTCTGAGACATTATATTCTCCCCACCTTAGGGATTTACATTCCCAAAAGCCAAAGCAAAGGCAAATCAAACAAATGAGGGTACTGAGCGTGAATCTGAGCCTCCTGCTCCCATGTGCTCTCCTAGAGGTTCTTGTGCTTCCACTGAACTTGCACCATAGGGACCAACCGTCCATAAAGGACTCGCTCCTATCAGTCCTCTATATCCACAAGGAAATCAGTAAAATTTTCCCGGTCATCAAATTAAAACTCACCCTAGTCCATAACGTGTGATGGATCATGCACACATCTCCTTATCCGCAACACATGGAAAACATTATGCACCATGTGCATCTGTGGGGGAATATAAGGTTTGATAAACCTCAAAGATAGCTTGCCACCCATGGAAACCTCCATAATCCTTGTCTGGGTGAGACTCCTAGGAATACATTGTCTCCCTCCTAGAACTCCAAGGGTATCTATCTCCTGTCATCATAAGACTTCTACTGGCTCTGTACAGTCTTCATCCTCTCCTGGATGATCTGCACCTTCTCCGTGGTAGCCTGTACGATCTCTGGACCCATAAGTGCAAACTCCCCTAGGTCTTTCCATCATAGTGGTGACCTGCATGGTCACCCGTACAAGGCTTAAAAAGGTGTCATGACAATGGTGGAGTGATAACTTTTGTTGTATGTGAACTCCACAAGTGGTAGTTGATCCTAACAACTGTGACCAAAATTTGGGACACAAGTAAGAAACATTTCCTCCATGTTCTGTATGGTCTGCTCCATCTGACCATCAGTATGAGTATAAAAATTTGTTTTCAAGCATGATGGAACTTGATGCTCAGCTTTCATTTGAAGACAAGTGAGGCATTGTGATACAAACTCTACCATTTCTTCCTTCATCCCTGGCCACCAGTACTGATTCCAGATGTCCTGGTACATCATTTCCACACTCGGATATACCACCTAAAGGGATGTGTGGAACTCCCTAAAAACCTCCTCCCAAAGTATTACTGGTACCATAGTGCATCCGCAGAAGAGGATGACGTGCTCCCCAACTTGAAAAAATCTATCAGGAACCTATCCTGAGGATATATGGGCACGTCAGGCCACGCAGTCAACGTCCCCAAGCTATGCCTCCCAAACTTGCTGAAGGAGTGGATGAATAATAGTCATAGACTAGAGGTAAGATTCTCCATCACTATCCACAAAGGATATCGGTAACGAGGATAATTTATTTGTCACCTCACTCAGCATGTGTAGACCCAACCTCCTGCTGAGTGCATCTGCTACTATGTTTCCCTTCCTTGGAGTGTAGACTATCTCAAAATAATATTCCTGGAGGAACTCCATCCATCACCGCTGTCTCAAGTTCAGGTCCTTTTGTGAATAGATTTACCTGTGACTCTTCTGATCGGAGTAGACAATAAACCATTCTACCAACTATACTCTCAGCTCCCGGAGCTCCATGGAAGCCATATGATATGCAGTTGTAGATATTGGTGCCATCCCTGGGTAAATGCCAATGTAGATGCCCCTTTCCCTGTAGGGACGTAATCCTGGAAACATATTTTGAAAGAATGTTCCTGTACTCTGCCACTACTGTTGGGAATTGAAAACTCAAAACACCTATTTCCGTGAAGGTAAGGTTGCCTGACTCAAGTGTGATCGGCTGCACCCTCCTATGCATGCGTTTAACCCATGCTGCTGGGGTTTCCTTTTTCACTGATCAAGGAAAACCCCATTCCAATGCTTTAGATATATCATAATTTTTTTTCCTAAAACAGTCAATCTGAGCATGAACTTTGGATGACCAGTCCATACCCAAACTAACATTGTAAGGCCTCGAAGCTGCCACCAAGAGGTTCCAACCAAAACTCTCATCTCAAGGGTCAGATCACACCATCGTCATAAGTGTGATTATTGACTCTCCTTTCATAGGTATCTCCAGACGCAAGGTTCAAGTCAATGATTTAACTGAAAACTCTAGGTCTTGAACATGATTTGTGAAAAGAAGGAATGATTAGTACCTATGTCTATTAATTACGACAGCTAATAGTAGACACAGACCATAACTCGAATCATTCATGGAGCCATTGGGTCATACTACTTGACCATATGCAGCTACTCCATTCCCCTATCCTCCAGCTCCCTGAGCCTGGTGGGGAGCACATTGGGGTGGTGGTTGTAACATGTCGAATGTATACCACCTCATGATATTCTCCTAGCTCCTCTCCCATGTCTGCTACCCTATAGATTCTTCTATCCCTATCACTTCCTCTTACCGAAACATTTTACACACCCAAGTCTTTGAGACTAGCGTCGGTTTCCTACTTTCCTACTGTTAACATTCACTGGATATTTTTGCTCATCAAAAGAACATTCAACCACAAAGGTTCTATCTAGAACCCTAAAATAAGTAGGAATACACAAAGTAATAGTGCCAGCTCAAATTTCCCTAAACACATCTCGCTTGGAGGTCTGATCCCCGAATCACTATTCGTATCATATTCATCGAGTACTTGGAATGGTCGGTACGCCTCGATGAATACTTAGCTACTGACATGTCGTCCTGCCAAAGCTGTAGAATCTATTGGGAACACATACCCCTTAGCTTTTTATGGAAAGTGACCCCTTCACATAGGAAGGTTCTCAATATCTGTCCACATGAAAGTCACCTCATCATAAGTTAGGGGTAATCTAAACCCCTCCACCGCCCTGCTGAGCCACATTGAATGCTCATTGCTAGGACCACCACCTGATCTAATGGTGCCCTGGCTAGATGGAAACTCGGTATCCACCTCAGGCTAGTCCTTATCTACCTGTGAGTTGGGCTCACCTCAGAACCTGAGGGGTATCTATCACAAAATATCATGTATGGAACTGAGACTATATGTGTCCTTTACTAGTAAAGACGGTAGTAACTGCAGACCAACGAGAAGTGGTATCATTTCTACACCACCCAAAGATACAATCTCATGAAACAATCCTTTTATTAAAACCTCATCACACTATGGACCATCCTTATGGTCACAGATTGGAATCACGGCTGGCTGTCTGTGTGGAGGTATCTTGAAATAGATTCAAGATAAACCATAGTGAATAAGTTATACTGGGTGAGAAAACTCAAATAGATAAAGAAACAACATTTTTTCAAAACACAAGCAACTAGCGTTTTCATGAATCAAGTCAAAAATCAGAATTCAGGGTCTTGGTGTATGGATACGTCGACCACCGCACCAACACTAGACTCCCCGAACTGAAACCCGAACTTAGGACACATAACACTATTACTCTATTGAAAACATAGAATCTTAGTTATTTTGGTAGAACCGACCCCTCTTATACCACTTTGTCCAGACCCATCCCCCAGGGCCCATGCTGTGACTACCCCAAGCCCTCCTTCCATAGGCCAGGGGTTGGCGACTAGCACCAGAAAGGAATTTTCCAAAAATGGGAAGGCATTGTCTAAAAACATGTACACATAAAATCAAGTTACACTATGAAAAAATAAAACACAATGGAAGTTAAGTACAACTCGTCTCCATAGCACTGATAAAGGGGGGCTAGAATACAAGCCCAACTGAAAAGATACGACTATAATAGAAAACAGAAAATAGCTTCTGAGATCATCCTCTAAGGATCATACCTGAAAGTTAAGTACAACTCGTCTCCATAGCACTCCACATCAACCACTCACCTACGTGTTCCACCTGGTTCTAGCTCCTATAATCTCAGCCGAGCTACTCGTCATCTGCACAAGACATAATAAGGTGTAGGTGAAGCCCGTGCATGAGTGAGTATAACAATACCCACTAGGGACCCTGAGATCCCTGAAGGTCTCTTCGAATTCCACAGAGGAATAACACAAGTATGATCTCAATCACAAATCCCAAAGCAATATACATAGCTCAAACCATATATAACTAAAGTACAACAATACATATGATTAGTCGTAAGGCAAGATAATATTAATCTATCAAGAGGCACTACTGCTGACCCACACATGATCGATAGGTAATAACCCCCATAAGACCATCACAGGATCGATAGGTGATGATTCACATATAATCACTAGGTTCTAATTCACACAGAATCGTTGGGTGCTGATTCACATAGAATCGCATTTCATTCTTCATGTCTCAGCTAGACATAGGATTCCTGCTCATTGTACACTCGTTTCTGGGAGAAACCGCTCCTCAAGCCACTGTTCATATTTTAACTGGCACAAAGTCCCACTTATATGTAACCCAATGATCCATCACATTATAAGGGTTCCAATGCAATAGACAGCACATCAACCGGATGCTCGGTCTGTAAGTTATTGGAATTTTAGTGCCAAGGGCCTGATTGGATTTGGAGTCAATCAAACCTGGCCATACTCCAACTCCATGCAAAACACTTGTGGAGTATCTCAAAAGGACCGTCTCTCTCCAAGGATCCCAACGCCATAGATGGTTCATCAAACAGACATCTGATTTACAAGATACAGTCATTTGAGCGTATATGGGCCCGAATGGGTTTTAGTCCGGTCTGACCCAGTCGGACTAACCCCGCCTAGTTGTGCTGGATCACAGCGGGCTCAGCCCACTGGGCCACAGAACAGCCTGGCCCACTGGCTCGGCATGACTCGCTGGGCGGTGCGGCCCGGTGCACTAGTGCAGTTCGCCAGCTCCCCGAACAGCTCAAAAAGAGCCATTCATCTCTTCAATTAGAGGCACCACGTGGTGCCACCACATTGTCTGTAGGACCTGTGGGATGAGGGCCCCCCCTCCTATCACGGATTCAATGTTGTGTCTCCTTCACCGCGACGTGCACCGGCATGCCACCTCGCCAACATGGCCTGCCAGTTTCCGGCCACCCATTCGGGTCCGCCGTGGCACCAAGCGGCGTGGTACGAGACTTGTTCGTTTCAGCCTCACCCTCCATGTTAGCATTATAACAAGTGGGAGTAGTTTATACATCACATTAAAAATAATGATACACTCCATTAAAATCCAGCGCAACGACCACCCGCAAATTCAAGAATGATGAGAAGAATCATGTGAATTTCATGAATTAAAAGAAAACCCCTACCTCTATATTATTTGGAGACGTCGTGGTTGTGGAATAATATATCGTGTTTGATAAAGCTGCCAGCGTTCATCGATCCTGGTTGGTTTCTGCCCAAGCTTCCCTCTCCATCGGTGGAAGGTATCACATCACTTCACCATAGGTTCGTCTCTTGAAGAAACCATTTCAAAATCTCTACCCTGAGCCCCATTTAAATAGAAGGGGAAAAGGGTGGGCAACACATCGAGGAATTAATGAGGATTATTAATTGACGTAATTAATGTGCCACATTAATTTATGTAATTAAAGGGACACATTAATTGACGTAATTAACATTCCACATTAATTACGTGAGTGGTGGTTACACTACCATAGTGTAACCGGGCATTTAATATCCCATATGAAATGTCTAACTACACCGTATTCCCCGCCATTTCCGCTCAACAGGTTGTAGAAAAAAATAGAAATAAAATAACGATCTCTATGTAATTTTATTATTTCTTAAAAAGCCAAAAAGTTAACTTTTACACCCAACCTACAATGTTCATAGTTAATTCTCCCTTAAGAGAATTTAAGTGCTACAGATTCAAAGATTCCCTCATATTTTTAATCCGAGGACATGTTCAAAAGATAGAAAACGTCACTCACGCGTTGACTAAACATACCTAAGAAAAAGTTCAAAAATTATTTATAGTAACCCTCGACCCCTACCGATCGTGGTTAGGCTCTGGCTAAGGGGAACACACTCTCACAAGATCAATAGTACTATCAAATTTTCAATCCAATTTACTGTTTAGAAGTAAAGGATTTTAAAATAAAATAATTTTCACATAATTATTTTATATACGGCCAAAAACTAACTTCCGCTGGCAGCCCACGCCAGCCAATGTTAGTATATTCCTAAGGAAAGAATACCCTTACATGTTCAGCGGTGATCTTAGATTTTTAATCTAATTCACCTTTCGTGAGTTGTAAGCATTTGAAATATAAAATAATTTTATTTAATTATTTTATTTATAGTTATTCCATTTTTGGGGTTTCTCACTGGAGTCCAATGCAGACTAAATTAAAGTCGTTCCTAGGGTAAAACCGTCATCCTGAATGCAACAGTGCCCTCATATTTTTGATCCGGGAACCCGTTTAAGTGTTATTCCACATTTTTAGGAAAACTTCCCACACATGCTATTTAAAGCTTAACTATTTTTTTCGACAGATAATTCTAGGCACTCCGGGCCTTGGAATCACATGCCGTCAATTTTCACAGTCTCGAAAAATTCCATATAATTAAAAAAAATTATACCGAATTTCCAGGACATTACATGTATTATTTTTGTATTTATAGAAATATATTAGGGTGTGTATGTTACAAAAATTTGAATAGAATTAACCAAACTTAATTAATATATGTAAATAAAAATTTGTTAAATTTTATGAAATATTTAATATTGGTTGATGAATATCGTATAATTAATAAATTTGTTTTGGTTTGGTTTGAAAGGGCTTAACCATTCTTAACTGTTATTAATAGAAATTAACGAATTAAATAATGTATATGAATCATTATTAAAATAGGTCATAATTTTTTATTTCCTTTAATTGAAGGGGGGATATAATATAAATCCTCATTAATTTTTTATTATAATGGAAAATTATGTAATAACACTACGTTTTGGTGAAAATAAGTCAATAATTTGTTTTAAAATATATAAAAGCATTTTCTATTTGGTAGAATAACTTTAGAAAATTTATTTTATTTTTACCATTATATTATAAAAACTAATTAATTAATTATTAAACTATGATTGGTGATTTTTTTTTTATTTTTTCTATGTTATGAGATTGTTTAAGCCTATGAACATGGTTGCTAACCCATATGTGTTAAAATTTATTTTCATTTTCAATACTAAACAAATAATGTGTTTTTATATTTTTTATTTTTAATAAACTGGTAATTTTTATTTACATGAAGTAATATTTATTTATTTTTTTAATTTTATTTAACTATGGTTAGGGACTTTGTGATATATGGATAAAAGATGGATCACATTATCGAGGAACACACCTTGAAATGAAATGGTTTTGGAGGTGTTTTTGGATTTTTTAATCACCAATTGATCCATTGATGAGACAATAAGATGTCAATTCCATAAATGTAAATTTTGAATATGGATGAAGAGATATGATGTTTATCAACACTTGATTAGGAAGAAATTCCCTATTCAATATGTATGTTTTATTTGACACGGAGAACCAAAAATTACATAAATTTTGAGCGCTGATTTCAGTCAACAGAATGAGCCCCGAACATCATTTATGATGAAAAATTAAATTCAGAACCATATAAATGAGGATTTTTATATTTTAGGGAAAAATAATTAGCATAAAAACATATTAGTACAACCATTTGAGGGTGATACAAATATTAACTTGAAAATGATGTTTTTAGGATCATAGTACAACCAGATCAAGATTGTAACATATCAATGGATCCTCCTACTGATGTTATACAGACTAATGTAATTGAGAAAAGTATTAAGAAGATAAATGGGTTTCATGATTTAGTTGATGGTGGAAATCAATATTTGTATAGAGTATGTTTTAAATATTCAAAACTATCATTTCTAATTAATTTTTACCATGTCAAATGCCTATGTGGAATTATAAATAAGGTGACTCCCATATATTGGAATTATTTCAGGATACATTTCCTGAAGCTAATATCCATGAGTATTTTTATTATATGAAAAAAGTTTTTAACAATCCTGGTCTGGGTTAGACAAAAATACATGCTTGTTCTAATGAGTGAATGATTTATTAGGGATAAGATTCAAGTAGAGAGGAGTGATTTTTTTCATCTTCTAGATGGAAGGTAACAAGTGATGTTGGAAGTCTGAATCAACATACTACTACAAATAAGCATAAAAATAACACACATGAAAAGGTTTTTCATTACTTCTATTTAAAATGTCAATTGAAAATATTATTCTAATCATCGAAAACCATCGAGCACATGAAGTGGTATTCTATAGACAATAATAATGATAAGTTAATGTGACATCAAAGAAATTAAAAATCATGGAATACATTTTCTTCATCACATCCATATTTCTCATTAAATCCTAGTAATTAGTTATTGGGTTTGGTTGGCATTGGATTCAACCCATTCCGGACTTTAAGTTCTTGTTTTAACATTTGATTGGTTTTTTGATCCCTAATAATCTACCTCTATGGATGTGTATGAAAAAAACATCCTTTATCATTTCGACGATTATTTCTAGAATAAAAATGCATGAAAATAATATTGATGTATACTTTCATCCTTTAATTGAATAATTGTCTGAGTTATGAAGAAACAGTGCTGAGACATATGATGCAGCTTCTTGAACAATGTTCAAAATGTATGTTTCTATATTGTAGACCATTAGTGACTTCCTTGGACTTGGGAACATATCAGGTTGGGGAACTTACATGGGTTTGTCTTGATCAATTTGAAACATTTATTTTGAGAATTAACAACTACCTTATAGTAAAAAATGGAACTTCTTGTTTCATCATAGATTTATCGATACAACTCATAAATTTCTGTTGAACAAGTCAAAATTTAATGGGTCCATTGACCATAGACCACCTCTGATGTTTTTTATAGGTTATGAAATATCCAAATAACTAGTAAATGTTGAAAGAGAATTTGGGAAGATTAATCATTTGAATGATAGCGGGAAACAAATTCCTAGTGCATTATCAGTTGAAATCAGAATACAACAATGGAAGAAAAAACATATATTATTCAAACATATTTGTTGGGAATTTAATTTGTTGCATCATAATACTTATGTTATTCATATTGAGGACAATGTCTATGATAAATTGATATTAAAATTACTTGATGGTCGTGCAAAATTAAAGGACCATTTCAATGTTCATAAGGACTTATAAACATTGAATATAAATCATGATCTATGGCCATATGAGAATGGAAAGTATGATCTAGTAATTATTTCAATGAAAATAAGATAGAAATATATATTCCTTTGGATTTTATAACGTGTGAAAGTATAAAATGGGTATTCAAACAACATCTCAAGGTGTGTTGGATTAAAGTATCATAGTTTATGTGGATTGAAAAGTCAAGATTCAAATATTTTTTCCTTGGTTATTACCATTATAATTGGGTACATTGTTACATAAAAAGTCAATCAATTTGCACTCTATTTCTACACATTTCTCAAACAACTACACGAGAAAACTCTACAATTAGTTGACTTTACAAGATTCATGATAGATTTGGTCTGATACCTTTTTCAATGGAGAGTATCTTTCCTCCATCATTTTTTTACTATCATGATGGATTTAACTGTGCATTTGGTCAAGGAAACAAAATTAGGAGGTTTTGTACATTATTGATGATTGGATCCAATAGGGAGTTAAATTATTTATATTTTTCATCTTAATTAAACCATTATTGGACATTAATTATATATATATATATATAACTATGTTTTGTTCATTTTATTTTAAATATACCATGGTCACTTGGAATCATATATGAAAAATAAATTTGAACCTAAATGATATATTTCTTAAGGTTACTTAATAGAGGAGTGTCTTGCCCTTTTTTATAAATATTTGGATGATATCGAGACAATATTCAGTTGATTTGATTATATTGATGATATATCTAATCAATCTTAGATACTAGGGAAATAAAAAATATTTCCTACTGTTGGACAACTAGCTTGGAGGATCTCAAATATTACACTGACAGACATGGAATCTTTACAAGAAAATAGATAAGTTATACTAAATAGTGAAATTTTGTATTCATTTATTGAATAACTTAGGATATAAGAAAAGGGATGCCGGAGAATTCAAACACAAAATGAGAAATGTATAAAAATGATGTTAATGAAGAGCTTATAGAATGGTTTGCATGTTGTGTAATTTCCTAAATACTAAAATCAACACAAATATTATGTTGACATATATATTTTATAAATATAATAAATTAAATTACATTTTTTATATCATTAATACAAATACTCAAGATGATTTGTCATAAGATTTGATGTTTTTGGCTTGGGGTCCTCTAAATCAGGATAGAAAGTTTGAGGCTTACAATATGAATGGATTCAAATTTCACATATTTGACCCAGAATAGGTTTTAAAAAAATATAATAGTATAATATTTACAGTTTTTAAATTAGGATAATATGGGAAATTTATTAGTATTATTGAATTTAACTACCATGACCATTTTTTGGTTGTTTTATTCAAATAAAAGTGGTTCAATATTAATAGGGGTATTAAAATATATTCCTTCCAATTTAATTATGTTAACTTCTCTCATTTGATGAATGTAGGTGACCATGAAGTACATGATACATATATCTTCACATCACAAGATAAATTTTTATATTATGTAGAAGATGTTGTAAATAAAGGGAGGAGTGCAGTTTTTCACATAAAATAGAGACTTGTATGATATTGGTGATGAAGTGGAATATTTTAAATCTGGTAAGGAATCCCATCTACAGTAAAAAATGATTTATTTTCTCATCATGATATTTAAAATATATTTCTTTTAAGGGTGGATGAAGTATAAGAAGTAATGATGGAGTAGGATAATGACACGATTAAAGAACAAAATGATGATATATGAAATCATCCATTAACTTATAAACTCTTTATGTTATATGTTATTCATTTCCCGTATTGTGGATTATTTATCATATTTAAATATATTTTTATGCATGGGTTGTTTAATTTTGAAAAATAAATATTATATTTTTCAGTATTGTGCATATGTTTTCATTTATAAACTTATTTTTCTACCTGAATCTTTCAAAATAAACATTTTAAAGTATTTTTAACTTTTTAAATGATAGTAATTTATAGGAAGAAGTGATTCACTTATTACAGCTTACTACCAGTTGACGTTCCCCCGACTAATATGACATCATAATTGTTTCATGATGACACCCTAGGATACATCTATATTGAATATGGAATGACATCTATCTCTTTATTATAAACCTATTCTATACCCTCCATCTCCCACCCATTAGCTTCTAGAACACTACCACCCGATGGAGAAGGTTCCTAATATGAGACCCTATAGTGAGGGAATAGTTGGTCACTTCTGTTTCTTTATTTTAAAATTGGAGGGTCACTCTTATAGATACATATTTTAATGAGAAAAAATTTATTACACTTTTTTATACTAATAAATACTTTTTTCATAAAATATTGAGGTAATATTACCACTAAGACAAACATTAATAATTTAGATGTATGGAATCAGAATGGATTGAATATAATTGTCCCCTTTGACTATATATTTTGATTGGATTCATATACATCAATATTAGAAAAATGAGGTATTTGATTCATAGATAAAGGTAATTTTAATACATTATGCCTCAATTGAATTTCATAATTTTATTAAATTATAATATTTTAAAAGTGAATGTCATTATACAAATTTCCTTCCACTTTACCATTGCCGATCTTATCACACGAAAGTGGATGTTAAAAAAATTGGGTAAGAAATTGAAAGATTTTAAATGATGATTGTGGAATTAATTCAATGATATATCATTGACCACTCAATTGATATATGATAAGGTACCTATAGGGGTACCATGAGAGCATTGAAAAGTGTTTATTGATATCCATCACCAAGTGAAACACATGGTATTGAAGAATATATTATTACATTAATCTCATTTTACATATATTCATGCATATAAAAAGGAGATGAAATTTTATAAATTATTATTAGCTTACATGTTATTTATTTTAGGATGTTTCAAGGAAAAATTGATTAAACCAAGTGAATAAAATCATCCCCCACACTATTGGTTTGAATATTTTTTCTATAAAAAGATCCACTATGGTAATATTTTCATTAGTTAAAATTATTATATGATAATATTATCTATTGAATATATTAAAATACTGATTTATGTCTTTTTAATATAGATAAATAATTTAGGGCACCAAATCTATTGGGTGGAACTTTGGTTGGCCATTCATATAAAATCTATTGGGAGTTATATGAATTATCCCACCAAAGAAATTGGGTTATGAATTCCTCTTTCATTGCATTGATTCACACAAACATCCTAAATATTGTAAAGAATTATGAAACCAATGATATCAATGAAAATTTTCATTTGCAACCATCAAACTGTAGTTAATATAATATATGTGTTATATTATATAAAAAAACATTAATTGGTAAAAATTTATATAAAAATGCTCAATGTGAATTTAGTTTGATAACTAGTTTTTTCAGTAATATATTAACACTCGCTTAATATAACACTTTATTATCAGTTTTCACTTGGTTAATACATACTACTTTAACATTGATTGATATTTGATTTATAGGTAAAAATAAAAGAACTATGGGATGATAATCCTATATATTCCTTCTTGGGCTATCAGGATGAAATAGTTAGCCCAGTCCTTAGGAATGAGCATCTGAGTTATATGCACAAATTGGTTCTGGACCATTACCATTTAAGGTAATTGATAGGTCATCATGGATTGAAAAACTATTTAATCCAAATTATAGCTACTCCCAATAACTATATTATTAGAGGTAGTTTCTTGAGATATAAAACAAAATTTAGAAATATTGGAACACAATCTAGAAAAAAAGGGATCATATACAACTGTAGGATGTGAAAGTTCTTTCTCTGTAAAAAGAAATGGTTGAATTATATCATAAGATGACTAGATGTGTCCCTGATGACATTACATCGATGGATGGTTTGAGTCAGCAGGTAAATAATAAAATTTCATAATCATTTGGTATGTAAACTTTTATTGGTTTTAAGTTAAAATTGAAATATACATCACTATTTAATTTTCAAACAAATTATCAGACAAGTTTTAGGAGAAGGGAGTAGATATGGAGACAAAGATGATCTTATTTTTTTGGGTCATGATGGGGCTTGACATTGGATTATTTTATATTTTATAAATAAAATCATTTTATATAAATTATTTTATTTAATTAGATATATATTTCTGTTACTTAAAATGTATATTGTTTCAATATTTATGTGTTCATTGTTATCCATTTATATTTATATTTAAGTTTATGTCTCTTTTTCCCTCTCTAGTAGGTTCTTTTGGGAAAAACTTCTTTGTTTCTGTATTATTTATAACATCTAAATATAGAAATAGATTAAACTATGGATATATATTTCAAATTAAAGGAACAGTTTAAATGCCTGCTATATTTTCGAAATATTTGGCAGCCTAAAACTAATGCTAATTTTTTTTCACAATAGTTCTTAGAAACCACAACTAAATTACTAAAAATGATACCATATGATTCCCAAATCCAACATTAGAGGCGTCTTCTGAAAACTATAATGAAACCATTTGGAGATGGTTTAAAAAGCCACTATTCGCATGATTTATTATAATTAAAGTAAGTTATCAATGAAATTAGATTAATTTAAGGATAAATATATCATAAAATCTTGGGGTGTTACATTCTACCCCCTTTAAAATAATTTATCCCCTGAAACTATGTTACTTTAATAAAAAAACTGAGGATACCTATATCTCATCAAATCCTCAGGTTCCCATGTAGATTCCTCTATTTTATGGTTTCACCACAAAACATTGACAAGGTGAGTGATCATTTTTTGTGGAACTTCCACTCTATAATCAATAATCACCGTCAGTTGTTCCTCATAAAAGAGATCTTACTCTAGAAGTATGAACTCTGAGTTTATTACATGTGAAGGATCAAGTATGTATTTCTTTAATAGAGATACATGAAATACATCATGAACTTGAGAGAGATTTGGTAGAATTTATGAAAGATAATCTATCATCTAGATATGATAAATAATTTAAAAGGGATGGATATATCTAGGGATCAACTTTCCCTTATTTAAAAATATCATAACATTATTCCATGGTGATATTTGAAGGAGTACCTTTTCACCAACTTGAAACTCTAGATCTCACTGATAATTGTAATCATCAATTTTCTATTGACTCTGAGATGTTCTTATGAGCCATCGAATGACTCTAACATTCTATGTCATTTACTTATCTAAATCAGGTCTAAATAGATTTATTTCTATAACTTTTTCACAAGACATTGTATTTTTTTATTTTATACCATATTGTGATTCATAAGAATAATTTTGTATACTAGAGTGAATGCTATAGTTGTATGAAAATTCCACTGAAGGAAGGTGTCGATCCCAATCACCTTTAAAATCCATAGAGAAAGATCTCAATAAGAATTATAGAGTTTTAATGGTCTAATCAAACTAACCATAAATATGAGGATGATAAGAAGTTTTGAAAATCAAATCTCTATCCAGATCTTATTGAATAAATTTCTATAATTTCATGGAAAACATCAGAACACAATCTGATACAATTGAGAGTGGTACTTTATGTAATCTCACCACTTCCTTATTGTATAAGTGAGTATTTTGGTAAAGTTAGAAATATTCTCTAATGGAAAAAAAATTCACTAATATCATAAGGTGATCAACTACAACCCAAATAGTATTGTACCCTTTAGATGTTTTGGGGTCTGATGATGAAATCCTTGGTAATGTTTTACCATTTCCATTAGAGTATGAGAAATGGTTATAAAATCATTTAAGACTTCCATCAATCAGCCTTAACTTACTAACACACTATAAAGTGGGATACATACTCTGAAATATCCCTTTTCATGTTATACCACAAGAAATACCCTTTCTATTCTCTATATATCTTCAAAATTTTAGGTTGAATAGAGTATGATGAATTATGAGAGTCATCCAATTGCTCCTTCATCAAGTCTGGCACTGACGAGGCACATACTTAGTTCCTGAACGTTATCATTCCAATATGATCATGGTTGAACTTAGGAACACTCCTCACCTTCCTCTACAGTTTCACATCAAAATTATGTACCTTCTTAATATTATCTTAGATGGATGATTGAAGATTCCTCTAATAAAGACAAGATATGTCTCCTTTACCCATGATTCCCATATTCATATACTAAAAATCAAATAAAATTTCATCTCTTTTAATCATTATCATTTAAAATCTAGCATGGTCTTTCTCACTCAGAGAATCAGTCGCCTTTTTTCCCTTCCCATAGTGGTAATATATTGACAATTCATAATATTTGATCAACTCTAACAACATTATATAGAACACAATAAACTATTTTTATTTAAATATACACTTCAATATTTTATGATCAATATATATATCATACCTTTGTCCATATAGACAATGCCTATATATTTTCAATGTAACAATTTTTACTACCATCTCTAAATCATGAGTTGGGTAATTTTTCTCATGAATTTTAAATTTAAGAGAGGAATAATATATCACCATACCATTTTTCTAGAGGATGAATCAAAATAACTTCTTCAATACATAACTATATATCATAAACACTCTTCCACTAAAATGTAGTGTAAACACATGTTTATTGACCAAACTTCCATTTCAGATATTTGAAATGATCTTCACATTAATATTCCCACAAGATCAAAACCTCTTTTTGAGTCAACTTGGTGAGTGGATTAGATAGTCATAATAAATCTCACACAAAGCATCAGTTGTATCCATCCAACCCAAGAAAACTACATATATTAGTTACCATGGTTGGTCTAGTCCATCTCTCAACAACTTATATCTTTGAAGGATCCACCGACATTCCATCACTTTAGATTATAGGACCCAAGAATAAAACATTTTGAACCCAAATTTCACACTTGGTAAACTTATTATATAACTTATCTTTCCTCGGGATCTTCTACAATATTCTTATATATTATTCATAATCAACCTTTCTCTTTAGATATATAAATGAATATTATTTATATAGACTACCAAAAACTGATCAAGGGAACCTATAAAAATCTGTATCCACTAAATGCATGATTATAATAATATCATTGGTGAGTCTAAATGGAATTACTATAAATTCATAATGGAAAAACCTCATACAGAAGGTTGTATTGGGTATATACTCCTTCTTTACCCTTAGCTAATGATATACAAGTTGATGAGTAATCTTTGAAAATAATGATATCCTCATAATTGATCAAACAGATCAATGATATGGTGTAGAGGATACTTATTCTTAATAGTGACCTTGTTAAGTTCCTAATAATCAATGCACAAATGCATTGACCCAAATTTCTTCTTAATGAAAATAATAGTTGAACCTCATGGAAAAACAATTTTCTTAATTAATAAATCCTCTAAATTATCATATAGTTTCTTATTTAATTCTCATTACTCAACTAAGGTTATTCTATATGTTTTATTTGAAATAGGAGTACCACTAGTTATGATTTATATTTAAAACTAAACTTTTTTAATTAGTGTAAGATTTGGTGAGTCCTCAAGAAATATAATATCCTATTCTGAAAAAATTAGAGCAATTTTAATATTCAGTTTCTCACAGACCATTTGGGATAAATAACCCCCATGAATAGGTAGTAAAACCAATATAATGGAAGTAATTTCCATTAGGTGTTCTAGTTCATATTCACACTCATATACCATCTTTGGTTGATTCAGGATATTGAATGTAACTTCTATTCATTGAAATTTTATATGGGATCTATACTGAGAGATCCAATAAATGCTCAAAATTAAATCAAATTCAACTAGAGGAATAATAAGAAGATTTTTAGGAAGCACACTCCTAGAAACATCTATCAGAGAGGAGATATAGACTTAAGATGTGATCATCCTACCATTAGTATATTTTAGTGACAACTCAACAACTAATCATTCAGGTGGGGATGTGATGGACATAAAAAATTATTTAGATATGAAAGAGTGGGTAGAACTTTAATTGAATAGAACATTTACAATCCTAGAGTGGATGATAAGTGTACCTTTCACCATGTCACTAGGAATTTACACTTTGGATGTAATAATTACATAAGATTAGACTTATCCCCTTGGTCCTTTTTTGGTTAGTTCCCTATTATGTTTGTGGAAATGGTTGACATAGTTCCCCATATCCTTATAGTTAAAGTATCGAACTTTGATGGATTCTCCCTTACCCATGAATTCTTGATCATGGTGGTTTCTTTCTCCACAATTGAACCCAAATTTTTTTGCTTTTAAGTGTGTACCAAGGCATATTTCCTTTCACAAGTATCAAATGTTGTAAAACACCCTTTCTCTCATTCCACTTTTCTATTTTTTACTCACCCATCCTCTTCTTTTCCTAATTTCTTTTAAAGACACAAGACAAGGATAATTTTTTCTCTATCTTTATAGAACATGATACCATATCATCATATGATGAGAATGTTTAGAATAATAGTCACCTTTAAATTATTTTATATTTCCAGTCAAAGAAATGATCAATATTACTCTTTGGATTATGTTCTTAGTATGAAACAAGCCTTACTAACCTCGTAAAGTTAACTTCATACTTAGAAATATTTTTTTCTTCCTTTTTTCACACACTAATGAATTGACTATCTATATTTGATCGTTGTTCATGTGGAAAATATTTTATAATAAAAGTTCCTTAAAATACATCCACTCCTTTATCACTATTTCCTCCACATCCATGGTGTTTTTAATTAATGACCACTGTTGGTATATTTCCCAATTGAGAAGATAAACTCTCATGACAATCATCTCCCTTTCATTACTTCCAAAAGGAGGAAATATCTTTTCTAAATAACTTATCCATTTCTTAATAATAAATGGTTTTTTGGTTCCATTGAATTATGGTGGATGTTTTCACATGAAATGGAATAACATTATTACACCACATTTCAGATCAATGGGTTTATTTATATGAGAAAGGTTATTGGCCATAACCCGAGTCAACTATCCAAATATAGTTTTAATTTTTCCAGATCCAACTCCTACTCTAGCTCCACTTTCATTATATTTCCTATGTGGGAAATCCCTATATAAATTACATGCATTAATATAGTTTCCATTCCTTTTTCTAGTTTACATTTATATATAATAGAATAAACTATACTAGATCATAAAATTTGGATTCATAATGTATAACTTCAAAACTAGTGAAACACTTAACATAAATTAAAAATTTATGCATAGTTAATCTCATAATCATAAGCTTAGTATCATTGTGAATGTTTAAAATAATACGAAATATTATCAAATATTTCATAATGTTTTATAAATAAAATGTGAATTATGTTGAGAATATCCCCAGGAGTGTCAAAATAAGTTTTCAATAAGGGACCATTTACTGTGCATCAGAATTATGGTCAAGATATACTCAATCAACTATTTTTGGGGTTGTTCCACCTAGATGAATCTATATCAAAACCACACCCAGTTGTGGTATCCCTCTCAGGGATGAATTTCTAGGAAAACCACATAATATCAAGCTTACCAAAACGTTAGGATGTTATCCTATACTTAGAGTTATCCTAAAATTAATTCGTAGGATTATGTTCCCTAATATTTTTTTAAATATAGTTCCTAAGGTTTCTGCTAAACTTTCTTTGATACAAACCATAAAGACCCTGACTATGGTATCCTTGAGATAGTATTTACTTTGTTAAATTGACACTTGATATAAGTGATCACATTCCAAAATACTGAATAGTTTATTACTTTTTGTAAACTAGATACATGATTGAAACTCACATTAAATTTTAAAACATAAAATAAAACATTGTATTTTATTTGAGAAAATCATTATTCTATCTAGAATATCCTGGTATATCATTTAGGGAACACTTCCTGGAATCCTGGGGAAAATAAATATAAGAAATAGTTGTGTTAAATATCTCAATAACCAGATATATAAAATTGAATCTATAATAGAATGAATAAGGCATGAATAATATGGAAGGAGTAAATGATGATCAAATAATTCCATATAAAACTGGACATGAGTTTGAAACATATCCATGGATATCATAACTTTTTGAATAATCACATGGACATAAATAATATATTTTATAATTATGGAATACATAATTGTAGACATCTATAACATACTATCGAGACCTCATGTTAAGACAAATAACATAAATGGGTAAGGCCATGGCCAAATAACCAACCTATTTTATCTCATGAAACCAACCGATGCATCGAGGGCTATATAATTTCGAGCCCCAACTAACACATAATAATACCAGTGCATTCATCATATTAATAGACCATAAAACTTAATCAATATTCCTTAATAATCAATAACTATCAATAATAGAAGAACATTCATATTGAATGCTAATACTTTCCTTAGTCAAACTAATCATAATCCATCTGGAGAAATAAGTTAGATGGTATCAGTAGAGTATAACCTCAGTAAAGTATAAGATTCATTAAAGTATGCTGATAGAGATGATAATACTTTTAAAATATTACTATAACATTTCCTAAGAAAAGTAACCTTTTAATTTTTAAATCTCTTATTTAAAGTCTAAAATTTTATAGAATATTTTGGAAATTATTTTATTTTAAAGGGACCACTGAAAATTTCGAAGAAAAATTCAAAAAAGAGTAGTAACAATGATAGAAAAATATATTTTGGTAGTGTATTCTAAAACTAATAGTATGTTCACACCTTTGTTAAAAAGTACCTCATTTGGAGAATGACATGAAGATTCATTTTATAATTTTTTATAGAAATTGGAGCATGGGTTAAATTTTGTTTAATAAATCATTAGAGAATAGTTAAAAAATTATTGAAAACATTTTAAAAAAATATGGACATGGAAAATAATATTCATAGTTGAATAGAAAACAATGTTGATTTTCCTTATTAACATTATCTCTATCTCTTTAGTAATTAAATAGGGGAAAACGAATGAAAAACTTGTAATTTTTAGAAATATCTATAGGATAATGAAAATGAAATAGGTTTAATTTAGAAAGATCATATAATTCTTCCAATGAAAACTTAAAACAAAAATAAATGATTTTCCCACACATGTCATTGAATTCATGTGGGCATTGATCAAGATAGATATTTATAGTCCCAAAATAGACTTACTACTAGGGTGTAGTAAAGTGGAAGTATGATGTAAATCCCATATAGATCACTAGTAGTCAAGCAACCATTTGAACAAAACCCTTTAGAAGGATTCCTATTGTTCACACTTCAGGTTTGGTTTATACTAAATCTAGGTAGTTTGGATTTGTGATAGCTAATAATTAAGGGATCGGGGTCAATTTTAGGGCTCTTGATAAAAGATAATCCTAGATTTATGTTGGAATAGTCCTACAGATTTGGATGCAATGTAGTGAAAGGGTCGCTAATTGGTTTTGGGCCAACCAATTGGATATACCTATGTTGGAACTATCCCATGGTCAGTGTATAAGTAACAATCAAGGTGTATTATGATTAGCTTCTATGTAGAAAGTGTCACATGCTAATTGTTATAGTCTTTCCTCACTATAATTAGGTCAGGTTTCATCAATTTTACTTCCCATGGTCAAGGTTGTGAAAAATAATGTGATAAAAAATTATTATTATCCTAATTACTAGCAATAGGGTTAACAAGGTTCAATTTATAGATTCATTGGGCTCATAGTCACTAATACTCTCAAACCCTAACCCTAGGTGGATTATCCATGAATGGTGGTGTGGATCAAAATAAAGAAACACTACACATGCTATGTATAATCAGGAAAGAGTTTAGAAATTGGAAATCCAAGATTAAAATAATTAAGAATCAAGATAAAAAATTAATATAAATTTAAATCCAATCAAAAAATCACTACGCATGAAGAAATAATGAAGAACAGTGCAAGCGTTGATGGAGGACGATGAGTGATGTTGAAATAGAATTTGTAAATGGAAACATATTTTCAAAGGATGAAGAACAAGCATATATTGACCAATAATGAAAATAGATTTAATAAAATTGGAAAATGAATGATGTAAAACCACTTTGGAATGAAAACCAATTAAAAATGATAGAAAATGGTGAGAGAAAATGAAAGTCTTTAGGTTCTCCTTACATTTGGATGGAGTTGGAATATTAATTGGATTAAGAATTATATGATGTGTAAATTATTCATGTCACATACTGGATTAAGTGGCATATGTCCTCAAGTTTTCATATCGTGTTATCAGTCTTCACATCACCTATTTAAGATCCTCAATTTCCATAAGAAAATTGGCTTGTATCTTTGACCAGGTGGGACTTTGAACTTTTCATGTTGTGTAACCCCTACAAATCATGTAATTTATTCACTTTAAGTTGGATTTTGAACTTGAAATTCTCAAAACATTCAATCCATATACACATTGTGCAATAGATTCACATCAAAGCTATCTTCATGGGTTAGTTTGTGGAATGAATATATGCTGTAAATGGGGACTACACATAATGTATGTAATACACAATGTGTAAAGCCTATCTTTTTCATTTTTCAACATTTATTCCTTTGAGTCCAAAATTCATAATTCCTATGAAGTAAACCAAAAACCAGTGCATTATTTCATAAAACATGAATAATATTTAATTAAATGTATCCAATATGTATATATAAATTTATCTTATCAAATTATTCCACATTTTAACGATTACTTATCCTCAATAAAAAATCATATCAATAGGGATTCCAAAGGAAATGGTTTTTAAAACTAGAAACATGCATTACAACCAGATAGAGAAAACTAAGTATAAGAAAAAAATTTCAGTCCTCTAGAATCAATCCTATAGAGAAAATTATTCATGCCTCAATTACTAGTTCTTTATCCATTTTCTTTATTCTTTTAATTACAATTTCATAATTTTTCCTTAAATGTTGTACCCATTTTTCAATTTTCCTCATAATAAATTTTCTCTCATCACTCAAGGTAAAATGTTTCTAGAGCTATTCTCATACCCAAAATACATGTTTTTAAACACAATATTGTGTTGGTTCTAATATATCCACTTCGTAAAGAGAAATAAAAAATCAATGATCATGTATTCAACAAAAGGGTTTAAATGACTCTGAGGCTAAGGGCGAGTGGTAAAGTGATAAAATCAATCTCAAAATTAGGGTAAAATATAAATTATAATACATGAAAACAATGAATACCCTAATGATAGCTCCTCCTGAACAAAATGTGTCCATGCTCCAATAGCTCAAGGTGGGTCCATGAGTATATAAAGTAAGTATAAGAAATTAAGCCTATTCATTTCTTTTTCTTTTTATTTTATTTTTTGAAAATTAGGTCTAGGAAAAATATCACATCCATTACCTAACCAAATATGATCCATCAGAGGATCATTGGTCCAGTAATGGTGATTTTTTACTTTCTCAATACACAAACAAATAAAATTTTCTTATATATATATATCAAAGGAATAGGGTAATAAAATAAAATTCCAAAAGCAATAATGGACCACATCATATTAGTTTGGTTAAAATTCCACCATAAATCTCCTCATTTCTAATATATCTTGACTATAAGTAGTGAAAATTCCCTGACACTTATTCAAAGGATAATCATCCATCATACCAAGAGATGGGAATGAAGGGATAATTTGTTTGAAATAACTCCATCTTAATAAGGTTATTCATAGACACTATGAGCCAAAGAAGGAAAGATGTACAATTGGGTCTCAAGAAAAAGTGACTCGCAAAAATTTCCTCAATAATTTTAAAAGTTTATTTATTCAATCATAGACTTAATAAGATCTCAATACAAGTTTTGATAGTTTTACATGTCCTATGTATCTATCAAGAAATATTCTAAATAAATATTATGATAGGGTGGGTCTAGAATCCCCATGAGAATATAAGTATACAAAAATAACTAGAAATCACTTAGGGTATTAGATCCATTAATAAGTCAATAAAAATAAATTTAAAGAATCTTGAATTTAAATTAAAGTACTAAACTCAACAATAATTATTAAGATTCTAAATAGGAAGAAAAATTGATTTTAATAATCTTTAGTCTAACATTATCTTTTATTTAAATGGGTTTTATGAGATTTCATGTTTAAAGAATGTTTTCAATAAAAAATGTGTCCTAGACAAGTGGAAACAAGTAAAAATCCAAGTGTATTATAGTAAATATCAATACAGACTACCCCATACATAAAATGAGACAATTTCCACACTATTATGGTAAAAATCATGGGGGAGATGTCACATATCACATAGAAAAAATGAAATTGAAATTATGAATTTAAACTAGAGAATCAAGAGCTTCCTATAGTAAATGTCATATGATGGGAAAAAACGTGATGAATAGTGATTTGAAATTTGGATACCTACATAAATTTTTAGAAAAAAAAATTCATGAAGGAGATAAAACATTAGTCCACATGGTTTAAATAAGATGGAAGCAAAAAAAAAATGGGTAGGTGAACATAATGGATTGTAAGGAAGATTAACTCTAATAAATTCTTAAATGGAATACAGTTAAGGTAGAGGCAGCCTAAGAAAATAAAATGATTGAAAAGAAAATCCAAGGTCCTAAGAACAAGACTGAAAATAAAGAAAACAAAAATATAGATTTCCACCCATAAAGTTCTAACAATAAATTAATCAGTTATATGGATAGACAATGGAATCAGTCTGTGTTGTTCAACTTGTCAGAAGTTTGATAACTCCTATTGGAACCGGTAGATGCGTCATAGATCTCAAGGGGATGCTTGACAGTATTTACCACCTTAGGAGAACACTATGCATGAATATCATGCGACAAGAATAACATTTATCCTCACGTGGTGGGGACCCCAAATAGGAATAGATATAAAGTGAGAGCTCCTAAATCTGGTGCATGATGTCATCCAAATGCTGACACATCAGATAAAGGAGGCCAAATGCTGTTGTGAAAGGTGCTCCAATGACCATATATGAGGAAGAGGAGATAGAAATAGAGAAATTAATGTAATAATAAAATGAAAATGACCTAATAATCAGTAAATCCAAAATCTGTATCCAATGTATATTTGTAAGAAATTATACATGAACTTATGTGGAGTATAATGAGAACAAAAATAGACACACAAATTGATTAAAAAATGGGAGGGGAACATCATAGAACTAAGATTGAAACTCAAAGTCATCGATATATACACCAGATGTCCCCTACTAGATAGTGGGTGCCTTCAATTTTTATGCCCTATCGATATCAATGATGGAGGAAGGGGATGGAGGAATGACCATCGTAGTGGGTATTGTGGTGTTGGAAGTTGTCTCAAACAATGAAGGAGGTGGTGAGGTGCTGATCCATAGGGTGTCCATGTGACTAGAAGATGAATCTATGAAGGGAAACTCAGGAGGGAATGGAATGGTAGGGCCCTTACCCCATCGGGATTTCTCCACAATAAAATCATGTTGGGAATGATATCTATTAGCTTAGGGGGTAGGTCATCCAGTGCAGGAGGTGGGGTGTAGATAGATGATGTAGTGTGGCCTACAGAGGGTGGTGGGTGGGTAGATGCAGAGGATGATGGGGGATTAGGGATCGTAAAATTGGATGGTGAACTGATGTTAATTCCAAAGTAAAGGCAAATACGACACTAGTTCTCCATAAGAAACTAGGTAGTAGGCTATAGGTCAGACAGAGGAGGTGTCGGGGTTGGTCAAGATGAGGCAAGGCCAGTGGTGGTGATGGTGGTGGTGGTAACTTGGGTAGTAGTGGTGGGTTTGGTAGTAGGAATGGTATCAATGGTAACATTAACATGGTTAGGAAAGGATGGGTCCACTATATTCTAGGTTTGGGCCTTATCATCATCCTCCATATACACTATCACCCATTGGTATATACTATAACTCTTCGTCATTAACCCCATATTATAGACAAAGAGTAAGTTAATCAAATCAATTAGGCCTAGGTACATGAGGGTAAGGGAATCGTCAAAGACACCAAGGTTCCTGGAGAGGTGGGTGATGAATGAGGCTCCTATCAATGTATTGTTGGACGACCTCACTTGGGACTTGTAATATAAACTGAACCGAAATTACATGTTGATGGTTGAGCCTCCCATGGATGAAGCAAGAATGAGTATTTTTATCTAGTTAAATATCATATGAACCTCTACGTAAGTGATACAGGCATGGGTCAAGGTTTTGTGAAGAATTTGGAGTGAAATTCCTTGGATCTGGAATTCATAGTCTTAGGATCATGGGAACTCTAAGGTCGTAGGCTATCAAACTCTAGAATCTTGCTGTATTCAACTTTCTTTAATCGAGATATAGAGTAAGAAAGAACAATGAGGCAATGAAAAAAAAACTAGATACCAGTTCCAACTCCAAAATTGATGTGGGTGAGCTCATGGGAGCTTCCTTAGATTCAGAATTGCACACCATTGATGGCTAGCTTGAAGTGTGCCAGGAACTCGAAGAAGATCACATTGAATGTCTCCCCATGAACCTGGTAAATGAGTGAGAGTTGTATCCATCCAATGTGGTCAATGTAATCCTGGGGAATATAGATCCACTTTATCACAACAAGATAGATGGTATTATTTGACCTCATAGGTTTCCCCTATAAATGGACCTATGTGACCTGCTGCTTGGGGGAAAATAGGTGAAGGATGGGGTGGAGATGAGGATGGTCGGGGACATGCGACCCATTGGAGGTCGAATGTGACTCCGTAGTGGCTGAGGGTTAATAAAAGGATGATTATTAGGATGAAGAGGATGAGTATAAGGGTGATGGAGGGTGATCGATGGAGGAATATGATAAGAGTTGTGAGGTAGAGGGAGTGGGTCGTTGTGGTGGCTGGTTGTACAGAAGTGGGAGCATCAGGGTGGGGGTTGTCATGAACCCTAGGTTCACAACATTTTAAAGATCCATGAAAGTTCTTGTCATGTAAAAATACATGATGTGAAATGATTGAATTTTTATTTTTGGTTGATGACACTTACACGTCATTTAATGGGTACACAATGTTTATGTGTGCATTTTTTTCACTTTTTGATCTAGGACCAACATCATTAGCTTCCATCATGTACTAGAATTTCCTAAACTCTACTCTACCCAATTATAGATTATTTGTCCTAACTCGGGTTTTCTTCCATTCAACACTTTCTTTAAATTCTATAGCTAGACATGTTTCGATATAGGAGACTTAAAAAATAACGGAACACTTATCATGGAATGGTTCTTAAAAATAGAGGATACAAATGGTGGTATGTCATTCCTTATTATATGTTCATTATAATTTGTGTTATTATGATCATTGTATCCTTTTCCAATAGGAGGTACTTTCTTGTTTCTATACTCACACATCACATGACCAACTTTTTTATCATTAAGAAAGATTTATTAACAATTAAACAATTCATCACTTTTATTAGTGGTCTTCACCAAATCAAATACAACCTGTTCATCACAAACTTTAAATATTAATGACCCTTGATTAACATGAATCAATTCCTTACCAGTGGAGATAAATGGTATTTCTAAAATTTGGGGGATATCTCTTTCTTCTACTATTTCCAAGACTATAAAATCAATAATGAAAATAAATTTTCCAACTTTTACTAATATTTCCTTGAAAAATACTTGAGGATTATTAGCTGAATGGTCAGAAAGTTGGGGTTCCACCCCTGTTGGTTTTAGTTCTCCAAGACCCAACTTCTTGTAAGAACTCGTGTGCATGATATTGATACTTGTTCCTAGATCGTACAAGTCTTTTTCAAAATTGAATGTCCCTATAGTGAATGGAATTGAGAAAATTATCATGTGTCACATTTTTAGAGGCAACTTCCTCTAAAAACTATATAGAACTATTCATTTAGGGAGAAAAATCTTAAGTAATCATTTCTATTTTTACTAGATATAAAGTCTTTAAAAAAACTTTTATAAGTGGGTATTTGAGAAATTTCTTCTAAAAAGGGAATATTGATATGAAACCATCTAAACAACTCTTTTTTTTTTATATTTCTCATCCTTTTTGGATTCTTTTAACATTTTAGGAAAGGGGATAAGTGAATTGTATGATATTGGTCCTATGTAAATGTCTTCCTTTTTAGAATGTTCTTTTGGTGAAACATTCCTAGTTGGTTATACTTCCAATGTTGTCCCTTGACAAGTTTTATTAGATTATTAAATCTTATTTTTCTCATCTCCATAAGGCTTCTAAGACTCCATAATCTATTCACTTCTAGAAATTATATCTTTATCTTATTTCATAAGATATGATTTGGTATTACTGGGAAAGTACCTACTAGTAGACTAGATATGGTTTTAGAGATCTACCCCATTTTATACTAAAGGTTTTTTAGGATAGATTTGTGATTTTTCATTTTCTATTCTTGATTTTTCATCCTTTGGTATTCTTTCTACATGAAGGTACTGAGTAGATTTTCAATACTGGATTGGAGAGGTTGTTCTTGTTGTGGCGGTCATAGCGGAGATTATTGATATTATTTCAACTGAGCTGGTGGAAACTGTTGAGGTCTAAGAAAAAGTTGTTTGAATTTTTTTTTGTGGTTAAGGAGCTAGACATTGTGGTGGGTATCCAAGTGGTACCTAATTTCTTAGTGGAATCTGTCAACTCTTCTTAAGGAAATAATTTATATATTTTTCTACTATGGTTGTAGATCTAGCCTCTTCTAATAGTTTTGTTATTGATATTAATGATTTTGTTAATTGTAATTAATTTAATTACAATCATGGAATGGGGAGTCATATAATCCTTCCCTATAGTCTGGGTACTGGTGGAGACCTCTTCACATCTCACAAGATTGAATTCTCTTTACTAGAGAATGTTGGGGTTGTGGTGCAATAGGAAATTGAAAAGACTCCAACTTCTTCAATAGGGACTCAACATGGGTCTCTAGGTAGGTACTTTCCTCCACCAGATGGATTTTCTGCCATGGTGGTCCTCTATCACTTTTCCATAGACTAACATTATGGGAAAATTTATCAAGAATGGATCGGAAAACTTATAGTGTCTTAAGCATTAATCTACCATCAATAGCAGTGTCAACCGCAATATGGGCAATAGGTTAGAGTCCTTGGTAGAACTAATGAAATTGTATCCACACATTTAGTTTGTGATGTGGGCACTTTCTGGTTATATCCTTAAATATATCCCATGCCTCCTAGGCTGATTCTCTGTCCGTATGAGAAAAGTATTTAATTTCAATCCCTAGCTTCCAATTCTAGAGGGGTGGAAAATATTTTTCAAGGAATTTCTTAGCTATTTCATTACAAGCCATGATAAACTCAGGAGTTTGACTTCATATCGAATCCTTGGCTTGATTAATCAAGAAGAACGAGAATACACATAGCCTAATTACATCAGATTAAACACCCTAGTTGCAAAAGGTATTGAAAAACTCCAAAAAGTTGGAAATATTCTTATAGGGGTCTTCATTTTGTATCTCACTGAGTTGACCTATATTTTAGATCGTATGAAAATGTACAAGTTTTATATAAAAAGTGTGCACCTGTATAGGTGGGCACAAAATGCCAGGTGTAGCACTAATAATGGACAATAATATATAATCCATAATGTTGAGCTCCTATAGTGATGGGTACTCTACTTGATTTTTAGGTGGCACATATTTAATGTTTTCTTGGGTTGGATATGTTGGACTACTAAAATAAACCATTATGAAGTGACAACATTTAGATAAGGACTGATCTGTCTAAGGATTGAAAAGAAGTAGTTCTTGAACATTGGGGCTCTTTAAATGAGTTTGGGGCCCCTTACACATGCACTAGATGAGAAAAATAGAGTGTGAGGACACATGAAGGCCCGGAGAAGAAATAATGTAAAAAAGAAAAAGGGAAATGGGAAATAAGAAAGGGGGAGACTTTGAGTTAATCTGAAGGTTGCTATGTCTGGGCAATAGTAATTCCCAAAAATGGAGCCAAAATTTTATTTTCCAAAATTCTTCATTTAATTAAAATTTGTGTTGATCAGATTAGATATTTATACTCCCAAAACTCACATACGACTACGGTTTAGTAAAGTGAAAGTGTGGGGTTGAACCCACATAGACCACTAGTAGAAAAGAAACCTTTCGAAAAAAAACCTTTAGAAGTATTCCTCACATTCACTCTTTAGGTTTGGTTTTTACTAAATCTAGGAATTTTGGATAAATGAAAGATAACAAGGAAGAGATTAGGGTTAATTTCAGGTCTTGTTATTGAATATAATCCTATATTGTTCTTGGAATATTCCCATGACTTAGGATGTGAAGTGGTTCAAGGGTCTCCAAATAGTTTTGGTCAAAAAAATAAGATCTACCTATGCGGGAACTATCTCATGGTCAAGGTATATATGAAAACCAATGTTCATTCTACTTAGATTCTATGTATAAATTATCATAGGCCTATATTAATTGACCTTCTCCACTCCAATTAGGTTAGGTTCATTTAATTACACTTCCCAGGGATAAGGTTATGTAAAAGAATGTGATGAAAAATTATTATTAACTTAACTACTATCCATAGGGTCACCAAGGTTAAATATATAGATTCATTAGGTTTATAAACACCCTTACACTTTATCGATAACTCTAAGCTGATTAGCTCCGCTGGGCGGTGTTGATCAAAAGGAAAAACAATACTACACATGCTACACATAATCATAAAATAGTAGAGAAATAAGAAATACAGGATTGTAACAATTAATAATAAAGATTAAAAAATTAAGTGCTACGTAAATCCAATAAAAAACTCACTTCACACGAAGACATAATGAATAATGGTGAAAGAAGAGAGGAAGGATAGGAGCGCTGTTGAGAAGGTCATCGAAAACGGAAAAAGATTCAGAACAGATGAAGAATAGTTGTTGATTAACCTAAAAAAGCAAAAATATTAAATAAAATGGTAAAAGTAATGAATTAAAACTATTTTGAAATGAAAATATTTGAAAAGATTGGAGAAAATGAAAGTCTTTGGGTTTTTTCTATGTGCAGTCAGCAGTATAATATTTATAGGCTCAAGAAGTACACGACGTGTAAATCATTCACGTTGTGTACTTGATTAAGTGGATTATGTCCCAACATATGCACATAGTGTAATAATTATTCTTGTTAGGTATTTGATATCCTCAATTTCCTTTAAAAATTGTCTTGTATCTTTGACCAAGTGAGACTTTGAACTTTTCACGTCATGTAACCTCTACACAAAGTGTACTTGATTCAATTTAAGTGGGTTTTTGAACATGAAATTAACACGACTTGTATTGAATATAAAAATCATAAAATAGATTCATATAATTTACTTTCTTCACAAGTTGGTTTGTGTCCTACATGAATTTTTTGAATGAGTACTACACATCTTCTATGTAATACATGATCTGTAAAGCTCGTAATTTCCACTTTTCAGTATTTCTTACTTTATGTCCAATATTCCTAATTCCTGAAAAAAATAGAACCCAATTAATTATTGAATAAAACATGAATAATATTTAACTAAATTTATCCAATATATATATATATATATAAATTCAACTTATTTCCATTCCTGAATAAGGATGTGATTGTGAAATAAACCCTTGCCTCATATTTGACTTTCTTTTAAGTACTTTTAAAATCATACATAATAATTTTAAATTTATTAAAATTAATAATATAAACATATAAATACTTATAATATCATATATGATCTACTTATAACCTTTTATTACCCATTTATTAACAATTCTTTAATAAAATAGTTATTTGTGAGTTTTAATTGTCTTGTTTTCATGTGAGTTTTGGATCGATAGTTTCATCCCATGAATATTTATAATTGTTCCACCATATAAATAATGTTAATGATGATATAAATATCATATATAATAATTATATTTATATTTATAGTCATCATTGAAATTTAGAATTGAAAAATTAATCATATCACTTCGTAAAGGTGGCAGACCACACGTACGCACGAGCGATGTTACCATTTTTTTAACGAGTGGAAAAGTTAAAAGGTAAATAATATATTATATATATAGAACCATAATTTTTTAATAAATATAATATATATATTTCCCATATTTATAACCATACAATTAAAATGGTGATTTAAAATGGATTGCATGGACATGTGGAGACGGTAAGTTGTACGCATGCACAAGCAATGTTTTTCTTTTTTAGTAGGATAGAAAAGAGGTGGAAAATGGTTGTACCATCATAATAATAACATATCAATATATTTATGATACTATATTAATTATTTTATTATGGTTATAATATATTTATAGTAAGTAGAAGAAAAAATAAAATTGAAAGTATCTAGTTAAGAGTTATACCACTTCGTTGAGAAACCTCTTTTGAATTACACCTTAAGACTTGAAAGGATGGTATTTTGGAAATACCAAAAACTCTAGGATGTTTGGAAGGAATATAGGAGGGTATTATGTCAGATTTTTCCAATATAGAAGGAAAAATATTTTTGAATAAGGGAGGAGAGGAGGTTCCATTTTATAAGTGAGGGAAATGAAACACTTAGAATTACTTAAAAGATTAAATAATATATATATCATAATCATTTAAAGTTTCACTAAGGCACCCAAAATTAAAATATTATATGGTGTAGGGTCGAAATAAACTCAAAAAATCATATTTGGGAAATTTTTGATACATTTTAAACCATATCTTCTAGTTAATCCATTTTAAACTCGTTTTAACCTTAATTATGTTAATAGAACTTTTTACCATGATAAATTAATTATATGACCAAAAATAAAATGGGAATTATTTTTTTTTTGAAAATTTCAGTTCAAAATTTTAAATTCATTTAATCATATTTTATTTCTATCGGTTGTGAAAATTACTTTTAAAATAAGTACACAGAATGCATGAAAAACAGTTTTTAGGAAAATACCATATTTAAGAGTTAAATATATTTTACCTTGACATAAAGTAATAAATTTGTTTCCATGAATATGTTTATTAAATAATGAAAATTATTTTTTTTAATTTTTAATAAATCACAAACCAAATGGAATCTTCCAACCATACCATTAATTGTAATGACTCAATTTTTTTTAATTTGATTAAAATATAAGTTATGTCCGAAAAAGTCAAGAATTTGTTACCCAATTAAAAATAATCTTTTAAAATGCATTATTTAACTCATTTAACATATATTTAATCAGGATAATGTTTATTAAAATTTATTAAGTCATTCTTAGATCCCATTATTGTCATAATAGTATCAGTATTTCGAAAATTAGTATTTTCAAAATTCACCTAAAAAATAATCTATGTTTGAAAAAAATCAAAAATTAAATATAATGTAAATTTTATATTATAAAAAAATGATATTAATTTTTTCAAATAAAATTTTTAAATACTTAAGAAATCCGTTTTATTATAATTGTGCAAGACTTAACAAAACCATTTTAAAAAAATGCATATTCTAACATAAAACCCGATTTATTCTAATCCCATGCCTAGTAAAAACATTTAGAAATGTTTTAAAACATTTAATTAAATATATAATATTTAAAATCATTAAAATAATTCATCAATATTGATTAATTTAATTTATTAAGAAAAATACACATTTTGTCCATAAATTGTTTTTCTTCAGAAAAACAACTCTTTTACTTTTAGATGATTTTATTTTCAATTATAATCAATTGATAAATAATGAATTCATTTTATAAATGTTTAAAAATTAATCTTTTCATAATTTAGGTAGTCTAATTCATACCCTCTAATCCAATAAGTATCTGATAATTTCCCCTTTAGATAATAGTATTTTATTTGTATATCATGGTTTAATTAAACCCGGTGTTGCATGTAAATTTAGCTATCAAAAAAATTAAATTTATTTAAAAATAAATACATCATAAAATATTCAGGTGTTACAAATCTAATTTTTTAAAACACCATAGAGAGATCAAATATGGGGTTATGATGACGGTGGCCAGAAATGGTGGGAGAGGTACGATGATGGGGTGCTACAATGATAAGGGCCCACGACAATGTGGCCTATGCCAATATGGATCCGATATTAGGGTATCCTATGATATGGGATTCAAATATGGGTCCTTTAACAGAGGACTATATGGTGGGGAGTTTAATTAGTGTTGATTTATATTTAGAGAAATGTGAAGGATTTGGAGGAGGGGGAAAATATATTTTTTTGTTTTTTTATTTCATTTTTTAACATTATTTTTAACAGTTACCAAACATGATTTTAACCACCTTTCAAGTTCAATTTCCTATTTATTTTCCTATTCCATTTCATAATTATTTACATAAAAAAATATTCCAAGTACTTGAATGGGAATCAAGTCTAAATTGATTTTTTGGTTTTGTACAACACCCCTATGAAAATTATTTTTATATGAGTTTTACTTAATTGGATTAGAATAATGAATATCAGTTTTGATTTTTAGTTATAACAAATATATATTATAATTAATAACGATAACAATATTTTTGGGGGAAGGTATCTTCACAAACCTAAAAGGATCATAATTAGTATTTTTTATAAAAAAATTCAAATTCAACAAAAAATGAAAATTCAAGATTTGAAAGTAAGAATGAAGTAAAGAAGAACATAAAGATTTAACGTTCTTTAGTCCCTTTGGGTCCTATATACATAGTAAGAAAACCACCCACATGTTCATTTTATTTAACTAAAAAGTAAAAAATGTAGGGTACAATATAAAGTTGACCATAGATTATGATCAGATTACAAAATAAATTCAATAAACATATTTAGTAGAAAATAAAATAGGGAAGGAGAAATTACAAACCCAAATAGATTTAATTATTTTTGGGCTTCTTGATCTATTTTTCGGTCACCTATTCTCCTCATATGAGCTCGAAGGGATGCAAAGAGTCACAAGTTTTGGTGTAAAGAATCAATACATCACTAGATCTTCTTGGTTCATTAGAAAGGTACAATTCATCACGAGACATACCACCAAAGGGATGAAGAAGTGGGTGGTCATCAATCCACCTTACAACTATAGAGACTCAAGACAGACAACCCAATCAGAAAGTTCCTTGGCCCAAGGAAGAACAAGTTTGAATCGACACTAACAGATAAGAATAAATAGGTGGATAAGATAGATTAAATGGTGAAAATAGTAATCAACTGCCAAGAGATAACACACTGTGGATTAGTGAAACAACTGGTGTGGGTTGACCACAGGCACGAGCATGCTAAACAAAATTTCCCAAATCATAGGACCATGCGGTTGTCGTTTAACCCGACAAACAACGAGAATACCAACAAATAAAAAATAACTATAAAATTAAATTAATCATAAATGAAAATATATATTAATTTTTCATTCATGTGAATAAAATAATTATAAATGATTGATTATAAAACCTAGAAATTCAATATGAAAACACCAGAATTCACTAATCTCCACCAATTTCAATTGAAATTAGAGATGTTATCGAAGCCAAGGTTATCAAATTGGATCCAAATTAAATTTATCTAAACAATATTTGAATTTTGATAACACCATGACTTTATTAAAACTTTCAATCGAGTTTTCTTCAGTATATATCTTATTGACACATAGTGTTCCAGATTAAATAAAATACCCAATAAAATGCAATCTAATGTATATGCATTTTGATATACCATGGAGTACTATATTTTTATAAATGTAGAGTATATTGAATATAAATAAATAATGTAACAATAGAATCATAAATACTGAGTTTAGAAGCTAAACCCCTATTCCATAAGGTTTCCTTAACAACCTTGTTCAGTGAAACATATTATGATTCTATGGTTGAAAGAGAAACCACAAATTGCATATTAATTTTCCAAGATATAGGACTTCCACAAGCAGTGATCAAATACATAGTTAATGAATTTTGAGTGTCAATATTTCCTGTATAGTTAGAATCTACATATCTAGTAATTATTTCAGTAATATCAATATTTTCACCATAAAAAAAGATATATTTGAAGTACATGATAGTTACCGAAGAATCCACTTTCTGGAATGTCAATTTGACTTCCCTAGACTGGCCATAAATTTTCTAAGGGCGAAAATTGAAAAGGATACATCAAGACTGGTGCAAATCATGGAGTACATGACACTACCAATGATGTTGGCATATGGTATTTTAGACATATAATCCAAATCAGCAGCAACCGTGGGTGATTCTGTTAATTAAAGTTTAAAATGATGTCCAAATGGTACACTAATAGTTTTGAGAGATTTTAACAGGATCCTTTTAATAACATTCATAATATAAGAATTTTGGTAATGATACAAAATTATATTGGTTATATCCCTAAAAATATCTACACCAAGGATTTATTTTAATGCCCCTAAGTCCTTTATTTCGAAGACACGCTTTAATTGAGATTTAACAACAATAGTAAGCATCATATTATTATTTATAATAAGCATTTCATCAATATATACTAAAAGGTAAATCATACGGGCTTTTATGGACTTGAAATAAATACAAGAATCATATTGGATACTTGTTAAATGGTTATTAATCATAAAGAAATAAATTTTTTTGTACCACTTCCTTGAGTCTTGATTTAAACTATATAATGATTTATTTAAAAGGAAAACTTGGTTAGATTTGAATTCTTTAGAACAACCATAATAAGGATTCATATAGAATTTCTCATTATGTTTTCCATAAAGGAAGGTATTTTTATTCTATTATAACTAAAATCCATATTTTAATATTACTTTAGACATGGAAAGTGATTTTACACAAAATATAGACTTTAAAACCATAATTTATATTTTATACTTTGGAAAGTAATTTTTAGATATGGAAATTGATTTAAATATATTAAAATTAATAATATTAATAAAATAACATATTTTAGGTCTTGTATTCTATTTAATTAATTATTATATAGTTATTACATATATATGAATTCATAAAACATAGCAAAAACAAAAAACTGCATTTTTACTATTCATTAAAAAATAAAGTATTTTAGAGAATTATAAGAAAACCACCCTAACCTAATTTTGAAATGATGATTTCAAAAATAAATTTTATTTTATCAAAATAATTTTCTAAATAGGATAATTTTATCTTTTAAATAAAAACACCATATTCATTGAAAAATAATAGTGTTTGTGACAAAGTTAAATTTCTGACACATATAAAAATTTCTTAGGCCATTATAAAATTATATTAACATTAATATTTAAATAAATAGGTTTTCAAAAGAATATTTTTGGAAAATAAAATTTATATAGAATATGTTAGTTTATTATGAATGATTTTAAATTTTTTTAACGTGCAATTTTATTTATATCAAAAATCAAATCATCAAAGTCATCTTATATTCATGAATACGTTATTAAAAAAATAATGATGAAAATGGGATTAAAAAACAATTATTTCATTTATAAAAAGGAGATAATAAATTTATGATATTGAGGTCTATAATCATAACCCCTTATTACATTGGAATACATCCTAAGGGTATGGTGTGTGATGGTGGTTGTTTAATGGGGTGGATTTTCTAACATTGACCAAGTAGTTATCTCTACTAACTTTAAATTCTCCCATAGTTGATTTCATTTGAGCCATAATTTTTGAAGCTATAGTTGGGATTGTTCATGGGTGAACCCTAATTATGCTACATCCCTCCCCTGTTCTGAAAAATGGCCTTCAAAATTTATGACTCTACTAGTTCAGACCATCATTTCTTATTTCTGCATCAATTATCTTTTGTCATTACATTTTTAAACACTAAGTCTGATGGTAACCTTATTACCAATGGTCACAGTTTCCAGTGGTCATCTTGACCAATGGTCAGATTACTATTCCAAATGTCATATTACCTCTTATAAATACATTTTAATTTCTTCATTCATTATTCACTATAATTTTTATCAAGATTTATATATTTTCATTTTATAAAATATTTGTTGGTTTATTAATATTCAATTTCCTTTCTATAGTGGTGTTCATGGAGAAATGATTCTATAACATTGGAAAGATCAAAATTTTCCCATTTTACTTTTATTATTTTATATTTTTTTCCCAATGTAATGTTTGGTATTTGTATGGGTTTAGTCACTGACTAATATAGTATTCTACATTAATGAAATAAAGTGTTATTTGTTTTTCTATGTGTTTTGTGCATATAATTATATATAATATAAGACATATTTATTGAGTAAAAAAAAATCAATACTAAATTATAATTCATTACCTTGATCCCCTTTAATAAATTTCATCACCAAAATTTCAATTGATATTATTGGTTGAGAATATATGATGGTACTTTTATCTCACTATTTTCTATAGTTCACATATTTTGTCTTCATATTTATGGTTCTTCCACAAAACATTGAAAATGTATGTTTTATTATAAGGAATAAATTTGTCTCTATATTTCAAGACCTCCACTATATTCTCATCAAAGAGAGGTCATTATCTAGTTGTACCACCACTAGATTCAGTACTTGTAAGGGTTTAAATATGTACTTCTTCATGAGTGATACATGGAACACATCATGAACTTGAACCGTATTTGGTGGAAGTGTTAGCTGATATGACACTTCTCTTATGTTATCAAGAATCTCAAAGGGTCTAATGTACCCAGGGATAAGATTTTATTTCTTTACAAACCATATAACTCTATTCCATTGTGATATTCAAAGAAAGACTTTATCTCCTACATTAAAATCCAATTCCCCTAAATTATTATAAACATATCTATTCTATTGACTTTGATTAGATTTTAAATTTTTTTAGATGGTTTGAACCTTTTTTCATCTCTTTTAGAAGATAGAGACCACATAACTTTAGTTTAATAACTTCATCCCAACAAGTAGGAGTATAAAATCACTTTTCATATAGATATTCATATAGAGACATTTGAATACTGGAGTGGGAGATTTTGTTGTATGAGAACTCAACCAATGATAAATCTTTATCCCATAAAACTTTAAATTATATTGAACAAGATTTAGTCATGAATTCAAGTGTATTAATGGTATTTTTAGATTGGCTATCAATTTTTGGGTGATAGGACACACTAAAATTCAATTTAGTATTCAGATCATATTGAAGACTTCTCTAGAATTTATAAGTGAACCTTGGATCATGATCATAAATGATTAAAAGTGGTACCCCATGCAATCTATCCAATTCATTTACTTATATCTTGTATGGTTTTTTAGTATTGAAATCACATTGAATGGTGATGAAGTTGGAATTCTAGCTGAGTTGATCCACCACAACCCATATAACATTGTTTCATTTGGATATCTTTGGGTGATGGGTGAGAAAATACATGAAGATATTATCCCATTTCCATGTGGGTATGGGGGATGGTTTTATTATCTCCTTGTACTTCTATCACTAAAATTCCACTTTCTGGCTTACCAGGAACTTTGAGAAATACTCAGTGATCTCCTTCTTCATGATGTCCCATTGGTAGTTCTCTCAAAGATCATAATACACCATGGTACTTCCAAGATGGACGGAATAAGATGAGTTATATAAATTATCCAGTTTCTATTTATTTATATCAAGTTATGAAGGCACACAAATTCTAGTTCCAAACCAAATGTCACCATCTTCATCAATTTGGAATTCATGAAGCTTCCCCTCCTTTACAACTTTAACCTTCCTTTGAAGCTCTAGATCATCCCTTTGTGCCTCCTTGATCCTCTTTTAGATAGATGGTTGGAAATTAATTTGGTAAAGGTAGAATTTATTACATTCCATTTTGATTTCTAGACCCATCCTTTACATATTCAACAAGATAGGTTCATTCTCAATCCACATCATTGATAGAGTAGATGGTTATTTTCTATTGAGAGCTTCAGCTTCTTTATTCCCCCATTTAGGATGGTAGTGAACAGAGAAATCATAGTCCTTGATTAGATATAACCATCTTTGATGACATATTTTGATCTCATTTTATGTGAATATATACTTCAAACTTTGGTGGTATGTGTATGTATCACATTTTTCACATAAAGTTATTTTCTTCATATATTCATATCAAAGATGAATAGCTAACAATTAGTCATGTGTAGGATAGTTTTCTTCATGTGGATTTAACTGTTGTGATTCATAAGAAAACACTTTTTCATTTTTCATGATTACACGTCCAAGTCCTTTTAGGAATACATCACTATAAATAAAAACACCTTCCCCTTTAGAGGGTAAAGTATGCATAGGTTCACTAACCATCCTCTTCTTTAGTTCACAAAAACCTTATTCCCACTCCTTTTTCTAAATAAACTTAACTCTCCTTCAAGTTAACTTAATTCATGGATTATAAATCCATGAAAATTTTCACAACCCATCTATGTTATCTGTCTAGAATAAGGAAACTAAAAATATTGATTACAGTAGTAGGATGTGGCCACCCCTCCATGACATTTTTCTTGGTAGGATCAATTGAGATTCCTTCATTGGTCATGATGTGCCCTAAGAATGATAATTTTTTAACTATAATTTAAATTTATGAAATTTATCAAACAACATATCCTTCCTAAAATCATGTAATATAACCCTTAGATAATCATTATGCTCCTCATGAATTTTGTAATATTTTAGAATATAATCAATAAAGACCAAAATGAATTTATCAAGGTAATCATTAGAAAGTTTCATGGTGTGAAATAGAAGTCGGTGGGATAGAGTATTTGAAAATTTTCACTTCTAGGATGATGTAAATTTTCATATCCAGTGATCTGAGCCCTGATACAATTTCAAGGATCTTGGATGAATGAAAAAATCACAAAAATAGATCATAACATGTGCCTTGATCTGAATCAGATCACGCTCAACTACAACTTATCTCTGGTGATCACTTCTCGAAGGATACAAAGTATAACCACTCTATATCATCCAAAAACTCTCTAAGAATAGGGGAACTCACTATTTGTCAGTTTTTGGGCTCTGGAATAGATCTCTGATGAATTATTCAGCATCATGTCGATCACATCGATCTCATTCATTTGATTCATTGAAGGCATGTTTGATCGATCATTTAGAGAGATAATATATCTCTCTCTCAAGAAAGAGGGAGGAGAGATAATATCTCATCTATTGGAATGAACAACACACACCTGATCATCTCCTCTCCTACTAACATAGTGGGTTGGAAAAACACCGAGATATGGTTCCCCAGTCCCCAGAAATAAATCACCCACTAAATAAGCAATAAAAAAAATAATTACAACGAACTAAAACTCATCGTAAATATTATTTATATATTATCATATACCTATAATATATTTTATATATGTTACATGATAAAACCAAATCATTTAACTAGACTCACAATTCATGTTAATATTAAATGAACTTGGAGTATTAAATTAATATTTGTTGGAATAATATTTTTCCTTTATTCACTAAATACCAAGTGATTCCTTTTAACAAACTCCTCCAAATTATTTTTTACTTTAATAATAATGAATTTGTTTATTTATCAATGATCAATTATACTTGGATAATCCCCAGACCCCCTAGTGGGGCCCTCCATGTCCTATATATCTATTCTCTATAATAGGGTAGATTCTTGAATGCGCTATTTTGTGAGAAGCTCTAGGCCTTTTTCTTGATAGCAATGAATAATATTCATAGACCAAGAGTGGATTATATTATCCCATCAAGGCCCCTAAAGATACACGGATAATTCTTAGCAATGAAAACCAACCTACAAACATGCATTATATAATATAATCCTTTTCTCTTTAGATGTCTCATAAAGCTGGACACACACTTGTGTCGTCATCCTTTCTTGATTTATTGTTTACTAATATAACTTTATATATTTACCTCTTACTACATTGTCCAAGGATCTATGTAGGTACTACCATCCTGATCAACCATGCCTGTGATATGTTACTTCCTTAACTTGGGAGAAATTTTTTTTATCTTGATCATTCATGTTATACCATACCACCAATGATGCACCCAAAACAAGCTACCTCTCCATGATTTCATTATCATGTTTTTTTTCCTGAATCAAAGTATGTGATAAAATGGTTCAAATTGATAATGATCTCAAGTCATGAGACCAATACACATGTCCATCAATAGGAACATCCAATGACACCTGAAACTTGTGGTGTTCTTATTGGCGGGTATGTCCTCATGGTCTCACCTATGATGTATCACTAAGTGTGAAATTCATGAGAAGAAGTCTCATTGATTATGAGGCCCCAACACCTGCTAGTAAAACGTCAATTATTTAGAGTCGGTATGATGTTTCTATACCATAGGACATTTGTTTAAGATCAATGTCGTAGTATCTCAAGGTTCTCCTTATAGTCTAGGATATACTATAACCTTTTTATATGATAATTAATCTTTGGAAATTACCAATTAAATAGTGGATGAAAAAATTTATACACTATAATGGTAAGTGTAAATTATACATATCTAATTTTATACATGAAATGGTAATCTAAAAGTACTCTTAAAGTTGG
Source organism: Viscum album (assembly GCA_963277665.1). Lineage (NCBI taxonomy): Eukaryota > Viridiplantae > Streptophyta > Magnoliopsida > Santalales > Viscaceae > Viscum > Viscum album. Next base: position 1,297,669,660 of record OY728122.1, on the reverse strand, counting down.
GTCTAGCGATCCCAATTTTACCACACTCTCACTTGCACTAGAGATAACAAGAAAACCATCCTTGGCGGATCTTACTAGATTAAGACCATGTTTTTATTGAGTCGTGTATTTAGTTGTTGGGTCTTCCATGTCTCTGTAGCATGGATTTTCTCTTGTACTAGTGGATATTTCCAATTTCTTCCCTTGCAGTTATCCTAGATATAACTAATATTTTCCAACCATAATGTTTATGATGGAAATATCATGTTTTGTACATATCATGGCATGTGTGATTGATCCATCATCGAAGTGTATGGAACTCAACTCACCACTTTAACCTCCTCCTATAATCATTCATTTCTTATTGAAGAGATTAATACCATGTGAAATTGAAAAAAAAAATCAATCGAATTATTCTATATTTTATTTGACAATACCTTGTCTATATATGTATGATTTAATAGGTATAAGTGATAGTTAGATCTACCGTAGTAGATCATGTTCCCTAGATCTTAGGTTTCTAGTTAATCACTAGAGAGCTACTTTCATCCTGGTCCTAACTAACTATAATATCAATAATTTTTTCCACATGTCACCAATCATATTTTACTTGAAAAAATGGTTCTCCAACTAAGCTTTGGTAGACACATGGAAAATATTCATTCCAAATTTTTATTCCAATATCTTTTTGGTTACATTAATCCTGGACAATATTTGGATAAATCGCACCTCTTATCTGTATTCTCTGGTGTCAAAATACCTCTTTGGTGGCATCTTATAGACACCTTACATGATTGATGGTCTTGAAATCCAATTATAAATAAAATGATCATATAAATTAACTATTTAATGTATAGTTGTAATGGATTTAGGCACAAAAACTTGGTATAAAAAATTTAAAATTATTGGTATCACACTGGTTCCATCCTTGTATCATCTCACTTGAATACCCACCATAGTATTCAAAATAATTAACCCCCCTATACTTTGATACATGAAATCCATTGTTGAATTTAAATTGATTTTTTCAATATTATCTAATTTACATATACTTCCTTCTTGTAGGAATTATTATTCTCAACGAATAATTTATCACCGACCTAGGTGAATATTAAACAATCCCCAAGGTTTCATGCTTCTTATGAAATATGTGTCTTTGGAACATTATCTTATGTAACATATTCCTATTCCAACTACATATGCATCTTCGACATTGAGAATACCCAAGTCAATATTTCTCACACTATATCAATTAGATATATTCACCCTTTTATAGAAATGTAGTCTACCACTTGACCATGACTTTTATATCATAAGGATTTTTATAATATCATATGGAAGTTTTAGGATAATTACTTTAGATGCACATTGTGTTTTCCTTGATATAATTTTGTTTCTATCCTCAACGAACTCTTTTCATTTAAACACAAGTTCTTATGACATAATTGATTTCCATCATACTATAACTCATATAATTTCCATTTTCCATTATATTTTTAAAATGGTTTAGGGATAACATTTATATTTGAAAATAATGTCTCGAAATATAAAATTATCTACAATGCATGAGTTTTAACATTGATGCTCCTTTTACTTACATTGTAACTATGGTGTATAAAAGGAAATGTGCATTTAAGGAAATAATTCATACTATATTTTTCTTGATTAGTGTTAAAATTTAAGAATTACCATTAATCCTACTTATTAGAATCATATCCTCGGTGTAAAGAGGTAATGTGGATTTAGGAATTACTCCATGCTACATTATATTGATCAATGTATGATTGGTCAAGATATGCTTCGACAGACTGTCCCGAAGCATCTCATATATTCTGACCATGCATATACCATAATTCCAGTTTATATTCCTTAAAAACTTAAATGAATATTATTAAGATAATCACCACTTACTTACCCCTGGAATAGTTTATTCTATCTAGCCAAACTAATTCGAAATTCTTTTTGGAATAACTTTATTTTTAAATGTTTCCTTATCCAAACTAAATAAGTATATACATCGATAATACCTAATGTGTATAGATATACTAAGTATAAATACTGTATTGGGTATATCTTTAACATTCTCTTTCAGTTTTACTTGAAAAATAATTTTCTTTCCACAACTGGGTGAATAAGTCTTACATTTTATATTCACTAATAATTTCATATGATTCAAGTATCGCTGAACTATTAGTTTAGTATGAGACACCAAAAATAGAATTTATTCATGAAAATGAAATAAGTTCTCCTTATATATAAAAGAAACATGAAATAAATTTTTTGGTAACACTCAATAGAATTTATACTAGAATCATTAAACTTGGGAATTATAAGTTCTATTCTTCTCACCTCTGACTTAGGAACCACCCTTTCTCAACCATTTAGAGAATTCACCTTAATTCTAATAACATTTATATAATTAGTTACTGTATTCAAATACACATATTTGATTGTAATATTGTATCAAATACCTAATTATTACTAAAAAATTATGTGTGATTGATTAATATATCTGACATAGAAGTTAATAATTGATTCTTCGATTTAGTTCATTGCATTTAAAACTTTTATTGTTTTTTTCATGTGATGCAAATAACCTTCTAATTAATACCACTTTATTTGATGGTCATATGGAATATTCCTTTTATGTCACTCTTTATATTGGACTTTATGACTTTTCTTTCAACTTTCTCATAATAAGAACCATATATTATCTTTCTTTAATGTTCTTATTGCTTAGAGAACCTTCACCTAGATGGTAACAAATAATTTTCTATATAATGTTTGTTTTGTAATCTTAAATGAAACTTGAGTAATTTGGTGAAAAAGATATAAGACTGGGATGTCTTGAAAGATCATGATATGCATTTTATATTTACATGAAACTAGTGACATTATCCCCATTTCATATCTCACTTTTCTTTCACCTCATAATTATCTCAGAGATGACACACCATGTAATATTATCTGTGTCCTGATGCAGTATTCAAAACTCACATTTGATTTTGATGATAAAATTATGACATAACCATCATATGTGTAATAAATTAGTCTCTAGTAATCATTTCGACACCCTCTCTTATTGAGGTGGATTAACTGGTATTTGGGACACGTACACCTTTAATTTTTGATATCTTAGTATGTGCAGAAAAGCCTACAATAATAATTGAAAACTCATGATGGATAGTACATTGAATTTTTCCAATAAATATTACAGTATGTCTTGTGGTATTAATTTCCATTTTCTAAAAAAATAAAATATACCTGATTAATACTTTTATCCTGATTACTTATTTATACATTATTTATTAATTCATTAAATGTCTCCCACTATTTCACCAAATTATTGGACCCCTCTGTACTAGAATCAAAATAATATGTTTGTTGAGTATTCTTGTGGAATCGATTCTTGAATATCCCCTAATAGACTACAATCTATGGATACGCCACTACTCAAAGAGTTTAACATAGGTGTTTGACTGGCCAACCACATTAACTTGCAGCTCGATGATCTGTTGAGTGAAGTCCCAACATCTAAAATAATAAATTTTATTCAATCAGCACCTTCCTATAATGTTTCAAAAATTTAGTCATGGCTAATCATTTGGTATCAACTTCATTAAGTGAACCCATTTTTCTCATAATAAATTTCCAGTAGTAGGAGTCACCCACAACTATGGCTGACCAAGCACCCCAAACATCAGGTTTTTTTCAAATTAAAATAATGGAAGGAATTTTCAATGTAATATATCTATGAGAGTTTTTATATTTTTCTCAAATAATGTAATACATTTATATTAATCTTGATAATTATATGTTGTCTCTCTCATAACTAAACATTAATAGAAAAACATTTATCACTTTTTTATGCATGTTTTTCTTGTTTATTATTTTATCTGTTTCCCTCTATCATGAAAATTCATAAAAAAATAAAAATATACATAAATGAAATAAATACCCAACTAGTACTCTGTATCTAATATTGGTTGATCTATTTAAATACAATGGATCAAACATGACCTAATAGAATCATACCAGAGTCATAGATGGACTCATGATACAACTCATCCCCATCTAGTGTGTCTACATATCATATAGAGTACCACCTCATCATGGTGGGGTCATCATCTCATTTAGACTACCACACCATCTTGGCGGGGTCCACATCATACATTTTCATTATCAAAATACAAATGCAGACACATGTTGGTGAGGGGGTCCCGAGAGTACGAAATACAAACAGATAGATAAGATAAGAAGATCCTTATACATTTTCACTGAAATAATGATGACGCACAGACCACCTTTTAATAAACTACTTGTTACAATCATCATATGAAGGTAATAAATAAATAGTTAAAATAACCAGATATACAAAGGTTAGGTTAATTTCTCAAGACCAGTTAGCGGTTAATATAAAAGCGTGAAAAAACTAAATTGAAATAAATTAAAGTATGAGGGTATTTAATTAAAACAATTTAATTAAATAAAATAAAATAATTTTAATCTATTCATTCCCATAATTAATTTAATTTAAATTCCAAAATTTTAAATCAATCAATTAATTTAATTTCATTCCAAGATTAAATTAGTTTTTTCTCAGTATTAAAAATTATATTTTAAAACAAAATTAATTTTAATTAATTAAATTTAATACTAAAATTATATTAATTTACTGAATTTATTTTTATTTAATAAAATATTCCCTGGCCTCAAAACCTCACGCATGAACTTTGTAGGTGGGTTCAAACCATCACGATCCCATATCAAGCTGTGCAGACCTCATGCAAGGGAGTTTTGGGTAGTGTAGGTTTGTTTAGACCCATACCAGGTGGGGTATACACCCTTGGGCCTAATGCAGGGAAGATCTAGTGTAACGGAACCATGGATGGGTACTTCACACCATTCAAAGATGGAGTGGGATATCAGTCCAATATAGGTGATGTTTGGTAGGGGACACTGTAGAAACTGGCGATGTGGATATGGCTGCCGGTTTTGCAAAGGTTGGCACTATGACGGGAGGCCACAATGGGTTGTGTTCCCACAGGTGGATTTCAGTTTGAACATAGTAAGGAGGGGGTATGCGGTCTCTTGAGATACCACTTTGGTGATGGAAGGGCAACAGACCATGGTGGACGAGGCTGAAAATGGACAACACAACCAAATCTGTGTAGAGGCAGAAGGGAGGCTCGAGGTGGTGAGCAACCACTCGTGCACGGGTGGGTGCTGGTGGTGTTTGAAAGATGATCTAAGGGTGGGAAGCACCTCTAGAAAAAAGGTGGATAGATGAATCCATGTATGCCAAAGGAGGAGGGGAAGAAGAGTTACAGATCTCTGGTGGTCGGACAGGTGATGGGTGTGACCCACTTGGGATAATTGGGAACCCACCATGGCTATATTTGGCTGGATTGGGCCTACTTGGAGGTGTGCAGTGGCACACCGTGGTGTGCAGTAATATTTTCTAGTGGTGGTAGTCAACTGATGACTTAGATGTGGCTAGAGGGAGCTCAACACGTGACGACAAACTTGGAGAGTGGTGCAGTAGGGTCTGGCCTCCAGAGGAGGAGTCACTTCCTAGGTGAGGTGGCCTCTCCAGTCAATAGGGATGAGGAGGTTGGAGGCACTCAGGCAGCCGTCATTGTGTCGTGTCCATCACCTCGACCTTTTGACTTCGATCCATCGAAGGAACCTTGCGTTGATCATTCAAAGAGAGTCTCTCTCTCTCTATCTCTTGAATGTGATGGATAGATATGCACTCATCCAATGGAAATAACAACACACACATGAGTTTCTCTAATCCTACTTATATAGTGGTATGAAAAAATATCCGAATAGGTTTCCCTGACCCCCAAAAATAAATCACATAATAAATAAGAAATAAATAAATAATTATGAAAAACTAAAAGACATCGTAAATATTGGTTACATTTTATCACATACATATAATATATTTTAAATATATTACATGATAAAATTGAGTCATTTAACTCAACTTGTAATTCATGATAATATTAAACGAAACTAGAATATTAAAAAAATATTCCTTTGTATAATTTTTTTTTCTGTATTCACCGAATACCTTGTGAATACTTTTAATAGATTCAACCCAATTATTTTTTAATTGAATAATAATGAACATATTTATTTATCTATTTTCTATAATACTTGGAAAATCCTTGGATCCTATGGTGGGGCCCACCATGTCCTATACCTATTATATAGAATAAAGTAAATTCTTGAATGGACTATTTTGTGTTACCCTCTAGGACCTTATCTCAACAGAAGTGAAGAATATTCACAAATCAAGAGGGGGGGTCTAGAAACCCCTCAATACACCTAAAGAGATATGGAAAATTCAAATAATCAACAACAAACCTATGAACATGCACTGTGTAATATAATCTCTTTGTATTGAGATAACTCATAAAGAAAGGTGCATAGTTGCCTCATCATCTTTTATTGTTTATTTTTTTGGTCTAATTGGATAGATTTACCTCTGACTTTATTGGAAAAGGATTTATGAAGGTACTACCATACTGATCAACTAGGCCTGAGATATATTACTTCCTTAACATGGAAGCGAATAATTATATCTTGATCATTCAACCAATGACATACCACCAATGTCACCCAACACAAGAAACATCTCCATGATTTGATTATCATGGTTTTTTATATGATTCAATGTATGTGATCAAGTGTCATACATTAATAATGATCTTATGTTAGGAGACTAATGCACATGTCTTTAGATAGGAACATCCAATGACACCTAAAACATGTGGTGTTCCTATTGGTGGGTCTATCCTCATGATCTCACATACCAGATATCACCAAGTGAGAACATCTTGAGAAGAAGTCTCAATGATGATTATCCCCTGACACATGATAGTCAGACATCAACAGTTTCTAGTCAGTATGATGTATCTTGACCATAAGATATTTTTTTATGATTAATGTTATAGTATCTCGATGTTCTCATTATAGCTTGTTATCTGTTATAAGTTTTGATATGATAATTAATCTATGTACTTTTACTATTTAAATAGTTGATTCAGAAATGTCTACTCTATAACAGTAAGTGTACATCATGCGGATTTTACTATATACATGAAATGGTAATGTAAAAGTACTATTAATGTGGGGTCTCAGGCACCTAATTTTACAACATATTTAAAGACTATATTCATCAAATCTATAAATATGGTAGAAGAATTAGTCAAGCTAAAGGTAATAACAACTCATAATTCCCATATCGTGTTTGGAAGGTAGTATTTGGGATATCTTATTTCTTAACCCTTAATTGATGATACCTTGATTTGAGGTTAGTTCTAAAAAATAATTAAGCCCCACAAAGCTGGTCGAAAAAAGCATCAATCCATGGAAGAGGATATTTTTTCTTCATTATAATACCATTACATTCTCTACAATAAATACATAGCCATATTGGACCATCCCTCTTATTTATAAAGAGAATAGGTTCTCTAAGGAGACGCACTTGGTTGAATAAAACCATTCCCCAAAAGATCATGAAGTTTCTTGTAATTTCCTAGCCTGACTAGCCACTAAACTTGTAGTTGTACCGGTCACCAAATTGCCTCAAGCACACCTCCCCATATCCAAGAGGATGTTGACTAGTAGTGAGGGTCTATTGATGGTATGGTGGGGATACTATACACTTTATATCAGATTCTCACTATGGTATAATAATACTAAAATAAAAAATAGAATAGGAATCAATAAATAGATAAAGAGAAACAACAGAAGATATTATAATAATTGAATAAAAGTAAAATGGCCAATTCCAATTCCATATAATGATTCGTATAATGTTAGGTGTTATTAAAAGTTACAAGAAGTATAATATAACAAAAGTAATTAAAATCCCAATGGTTAAATTTGCAATAATTTTGAGCAAGATCCCAACCTTATGCTCCCTATATCCCATGTACACAACACAATACAAGAAATAAATACAAAGACCTATGATAATAAAGTCTACTTAGGTACCAAACAGTGCATGAGGAGGGTGTGAGATATAAATACCATTAGGCTAGAAACCACATTGTCTAGCCCAATCCATTCGGTGTAATAAATAATTAAATGATAGTGTTTTATACATTATAATTATAGAGAAATAAAAAATCAAAATAATTGAAACATGGTCCAGGTTCCTAGAGGGACACCCATCCCATACCACATGCATCGGCCTAAACTTGATATTTGAAAGAGGTGCCTGTGCAAGTTGTAACACCCCAAGTATTTATAGATAAATTTAATATAGAATTAATGCAACACTGAGTCTCTGTGAAACAATCACTTTGTTATAGGATATAGTTATAACCTAGCATTTAAAAATAATTTTTTCTCTTCTATGTTTTCAATTTTGAAAAACGGACATACACAGTTGTGATAAGTAAGATATTTAGAGTCTGATAGGATGAACTTACATTTTTGGGGAATAGTAAATTGAACATTATAAATAGTAATCTACCCTTATTAATATTAGTATGACCCTTAAACACACCCTTGTATGTATATATAAAATTTTAGGACCTTATAAATGAGAGTGAATATTTTAAAAATTAATAATTAAGTGTTGGTATTTTTGTCAGTAATGAATATTTAATTAAAATTATAAATTAATAAATCGATTTAAAATAAAAATATTTTTCATAATATTTATTCCAAAATAAATATTATTTTTTCCTATTATTTTATTATAATTTAATAGGATATTAATTAATTTTTCAGGGTGTTATAATATCAGTTTTTTGTTTTAAAAAACTGTATTTTTTCAAGTAAATGATGATTTTATTTAAAATTTAAATTTCACATATTTAGAAAATTATTTTTATTAAATGGATTCCATTTTTGAATTCTACACATCAAAAAATGGTTGGGGTGAATTTTTGGGATTTTTCTAAAATACTTGAATTTTTGGTCAATAGTAAAATATGGTAATTTACGGTATAAATACATTATAAGATAAATATACTATTCCTTTCATCATTTCTGATATAAGAAACCATTAGTTAAAACTCAGATGCACTTATTACTATTTTTTTTCAAAATAATAAAACGCTATTTCTTATTTTGAGTAAATTAATAATATAATGAATAAGACATTCAAAAATCACCGCTCTAATCCACTATAAAAACCACCCCCACTCCCTCTTCTCCAAACTTCTCTAAGACTTGATGATTGTAAAGGTTCTATAAAAATACTCTTACCTAGCCTCATACCATATCCAGGAGCTCTTTTTTCTTTCCAAAAGACCAAAATCAATCCCCTTAAGGAGATTATCAAGGACGAGTATCCAATAGGTAAAATCCTCTTCCATTTCCTTTTATTTTCTTTTCCAGATCCTTCATTATTTACTATTATCTACTCAACCCTCTATCAAAATGATAATTATAACTTCAATATTATCTACATACTATAATTATATCATTATAATGTAATATACATCATCAATCTCCTTACTCTCCCTCTTTAATTTTAAAAATGAAATCAACGTCCGGGAGGTGCCAATTTACAACCTTCGTGGACGATGAACCTTTATTATTCAATTTATCCTTCAATTATGGTCATGAAAAATTTTTATGGTTGAAAAATATTCTAAAATATGTATTATATCTTATTTAGTGATTCTGGAACCATCAATTTTTCATGATACTAAATAATATAACAAAACTAGTTTGTTGTGATCGAAAACCGCCGTAAAAATCTAAATGATTATCATTAAATGACTTATCTAATAATTAATACTAATACCATGTAACAAATTGATATATATAATAATTTAAACTTATTAATTCTCATTAATGATATATAAATTCAATCCTAAAAAATTATTTCCATTCCACACGATCTTTCTTACTTATAATGAAGCAAACTTATCCTGAATATCCAGAAATAAACACTCCAGAACGACGTAATTCAATATTATAACTTATCAAAAGGCCATAAATAAACTTAATAAAATTATAATAAATTATATTCAGGTCTAATAAGTTCTTTATTAAATTATTCATTCGACTAATTTCATATTCCAGTACTATAATTTCAAGTGAAAAACACATTAAAACATAAGGTAATGGTTTTCTTCCCGAACCTCCATTTGCTTTCAGGTTTCTCTTTCTTTATCTTAATCAAAATTAAATTCTAAATTATTATTATTTACTCATAATAAATTATATTTTAATGTTCTATATATATGTACCAATAAAAATCCTTCATTATTTTATGGAGATTTTAATGTTTTATAAATATCTTTCACAATTTTTCCCGATAAACCAACCCGATTTAAGAGATCTTCTCAAATTATTACCTATTTTCAAGCACACTGTATAATCAGTTTTGATCCAACATTATTTATATAAGACAAATAATTTAATAATATAATTAATAATAGAGTTAATTTCAATTTTAATGAAAATATTTTTCCAAAAGTACTCTTTTTTCAAAGTAGAAGTGTATTTCTCTCAAAAATTCCTTGATGATTTTATTAGACTACTTTTGTCTATTTCAACACCTTTGTTGAATTTTATGTCTTATTGAGGTTAATATATTATTTTTATCATCTAAAATATTTTTTTAAATGGTTTATTGCCAGTTTTACTATGGAAGTTCTATTTTGATACCTTTCAATTCATTACTCAGAATGGTTAGTGATTATGTTTATCGAATGGGGAAAGTTATTTACATAGATTTTGTATATGATGTTTATGTTTAAACACATTCATATTAGGAATGAATTGGACTTAGAAATTTATGTGTTTGGAATGATAGATCCCCTTGATGAATTGGTAGGTCTCATGAGATGAGAAAGAATTTGGTTTCGGCTGAGTCCTTACCCAAGTATTTTCAGACGTATTGGTTAAGGCCTTGACAATATGGTTCAGATGACTGGAATTATGTGTTCCCTCATTATGGTATTATTAATTGATAAATGATTTTATTATTTTAATATTATAATATCAATGGTTATGCTTCATTTCCTTATCATCATTTATATGGCCTTATTTAAGCATCTTTCACTCCTTCCGTATTATACTCAAGTATATTTTTAAAGGAATGCGTTTTTAGTTGTTCCCCATGAGTAGTGTTTATTTTTATGAAAAATTCTATTTTATTACAAACACTTACTGAGCATCTAATATCACCCCTTTTTTATGTTTTACTTTCCCTAGGTTGTGAAGAGGAATATTATAAATGAATTATAGTGATAATTTAGGAGTGATAGATGTTTCCAATGGAATTGTTTTTAAGTATTTCATTTCATTTTGTAATGTTGAACTTGTGTTTGTATCTTGTTTTACAAAGCTACTATACTATTCTTTCCTTTATAATAAAAATTTCCAGTAATTAGGAAAATGTATTAATATAAAGAAATTTCTCTGGGAAAATGGGGTCTAGGTCTTTATAGTTGGTATAAGAGAATGTTTAGTAGAAAAATTGGAAGATAGAATTAGAAAATGTAGATTATGGAAAAACCCTAAGACAGACTTGGAGGATAAGTATACAAGAACATCATATTATTTTATTAGGGTATGGATTATGTGGATATTTCTAGAAAATTCATCCCTATCTGGATACTACAAGTGGACGTGGTTTTGGAACGAATGTACCTTGGAGTAACAACTCTTACAAGGTGTTCCGGGATTGACTTGGGGTAACCTGTTACATGACAATGAGCCTTACCATGCACCTGGTTTGAAACTCCTGGTGGATATTATTAGGATAATTCCCATTTTCTTTATAAACCATTATGAAGGATTTAAATGAAAATATATCCTCAAAGTAACCACAATTATGATTATGAGATTTTCCATTCATAAAATTTCAATTTATGTTATATGACTTGCTAGTACGACATTACAAATTGTGATTCATAACCTAATTTAGTATATGCCATTATTTAGAAATGGAACCTAGTGGATAGAATGGAAATTTTGTGAACATAGGTATCCCATGTAGGAATTATCCTCCTATGCAAGATAATGATGCTGGTACTAGAGCTGTGACTGGTGATTAGCATATTATAACTATACTGGGAAAGCTGACTCAGGTTATGAACAATAACCTTACCATTATGGATCATCCTAATCCACAAAAAGCATGTGAACTGTTAGACCACTTAATGCGACAACAAACTCCATCATTTAATGGTGCTACAAACCCATTTAAAGTAGAGAAGTGGATAATTTTTTTAAAGAATATATTTGTCACTTTGGGAAGTAATTAAAGGGATAAGATTGTCATGGTAGTTTATCATCTACCAGGAGACGTTTATCAATGATTTCTGTTAATTAAAAACACAAATGAGGAGGAATATATTTAAAATATAGAGTGGAGGGATTCTAAGGAAATCTTCCTAGAAATCTTCTTCCCTCATGAATAGCGAACAAATATAGAAAGGATATTTCTGAATATGAGGAAAAAAGAGGATGAGAAAGTTGAAAAGTAAGAATCTAACTTCACAAGGTTATAAAGGCATGATAAAAACTACATACTTAATCCAAGGAGAAATATTGATCGATTCTTTGATGGTTTAAACCCATTCCTATGAAGCTAACAAGTCTCCCAAAGTTGCTCATCATATGAGGATATAGTCTCATGTGCTATTAATAAAGAGAAATAATTCTCTAAGTCTAATGAATTTAGGGGAAAATAAGAGAATAAGAGTGTGTTAGAGGATGGAATGGATAAAGGATATAATAAAAAGTTTAATTTTCTAACATGTGATACTTGTGGAAAGAAACACCCTGAAGCCTTCTTAAAAGGAAAAGGAGTTTTTTTACAAATGTAATGAAAGAGGCCACTAATCTCAAAATTGAAAAGGAAATAAATAAGATACAAATGTTTAATTTTATAAATGTAAAGAGATGGGTAATTATGCCAATTAATTTTATGATCATCAAGGAAACAATCCCCAAATAATTCCAAGGGAGAAAGGCCAATCTTATGCAATCACAACGGTTGAAGTTGAAGTTCCTATTGATGTGGTGTAAGGTACTTTAATTATTTCCTAAAACATTTCCAATGATTTATTTGATTCTAGTTCATCACATTACTTTATATATTCCTAGTTTTTATTAAAAATCAGATATTTCCAATTCTCATTAATACGGGAGTTGTTAGTAAAAACCCATAAGGGAAGTCTTATTACAAGAAATATGTGGCACGCAGTCTCCATTATTGTATATATATATATATACACTTTATCTACAAATTTTATCATCATACCTATGGTATAATTTGACATAATCCTTATCATAGACTAGATTTCAAAATATGATGCTAAAATCTATTCCAAGAAGAAGGAAATTATGATTTGTGAAGAAGGTGTAGAATCCATTATGTTTAGAGCAGAAACATCACTATCTGATTGTTATCTAGATCCAACCCCAATAGCTCTAATAAATTCAATTCTTCTGGGGGATGGGAGTAGAATATATATGGGTGGGGATTGAAATATTCAAATTGGGGATGTACCTATTGTGAAGTAGGACATTGATGTATTTCCAGGGGATTCACCTAGACATCCTAGAGAGCGGGAAGTTGAATTATCTATTGATTTAATCCTTAGTTTAAGTCCTACTTCAAAGACCCCTTATAGAATGGCCATAATGGAATTAGTAGAGATGAAGAAATAACTATAGGAATTGAGTGATAAAGGATTTATCTATCCTAGTTTTTCTCAATGGGGATCCCTTGTTCTCTTTGTCAAGAAGAAATATGGATCAAAGAGGTTGTGCATTGAATATAGAGAAATCAATGTTATTAAAATAATGAACAAGTAGCCCATTCCTTATATTGATGATTTATTTGATCAACTTCATGGTGACCAATATTTTTCAAAGATTGAACATTAATCTGGATATCATTAGTTGTGTGTGAGGAGAAAAGATATTCTAAAGACAACATTTTGAACCAGGTACGGGAATTACGAGTTTAAAGTAATGCCTTTTTTACGGACTAATTCACCATCTATTTTCATGGATCTAATGAATAGAGTTTATAAGGAATATCTTGATGACTTTTTTGTGGTATTTATTGATGATATCTTAGTATACTTCCAATGAAACGAAGAACATGAGAGGCACTTGCACATTATTTTGAAGACTCTCAGAAGAAACAAGTTATATGGGAATTTTATCATGCATGAATTATAGCTTCAAATATTTTCATTTATTGGACTTATTGTCTCTTAGGGTAGAATCTTAGTGGATCCAGTAAAGAAAAAGGTAGTTCATGAATTTTATATACCAATAAATATAACCAAGGTACGTAGTTTTATTGGTTTAATAGGTTATTATCAGAATTTTATTCATAACTTTTCCCGATTAGCTAACCCATTAACCAAGCTTACTTGAAAAGTGGTTAAGTTCATATGGACAAAATAATGTAAATAATGTTTTGAATAATTTAGTAAGAGGTTAGTTAGTTCTCAAATCTTGACTCTTCCATTTGGATATGGTGGATTTGTGATTTATAATGATGCATCAAAGAAAGGACTTGGATGCATCCTTATGCAAAATGATTGAGTTATTACCTATGAATCAAGGTAGTTAAAAATTAATTAACAGAACTATCCAACTCAAGATCTTGAGTTAGAAACTATGATCTTTTCTCTCAGGATATGGAGACACTGTCCATATGGAAAATGATGTGAGATATATATGGTTCAGAAGAGCTTAAAATATATCTTCTCATAGAATAAACTCAACTTGAGGTAATAGAGATGGATCGAGATACTCATGGATTATGATTGTTCCATACAATATCATCTGGGGAAGGAAAATAAGATGGTAGATGCATTGAGTAGGAAGGATCATGAATTTATGAACAAAATGAGGATTAATAAGGATCCTATGTACATGGATCTAGCAAGGATTCATATTGGAATTATCAAATATGGTGAAGCATTATTACTTTTTAAATTGGCTGCCCAACCATCTTTATTGGAAAGAATTAAAAGTTCTCAATCTAACGATAAGAATATTCAAAAGAAAATTAAAGCTCTGAATGATGGAAAGTTACCGGTTTTGTGTGTGGGGATAGAATTATAAAATTTTGGAGAAGGATATGTGTTACCTCAACACCTGATAAGGAAAGGGAGTTATTGTATGATTACCATAGTTCAAATTTCCCTATACACCTAGGTAACACTAAGATGTATATATATTTGAAGGAACATTTCTGGTGGGACAACATGAAGTAATAAATTGCTGATTATGTATCAAGATGTTTAGTTTGTCAATGAGTGAATATTGAAAGAAAACATACTAGAGGATTAATGAAACCTATTCCAATTCATACATGGAAATGGGATGATATAACTATGTATTTTTTCTTTGTATTTCCCAAAACTCCAAGAAGGAATGATATAATATTGGTAATTGTTGATCAATTTACCCAATATACACATTTCTATGATGTAAGGGAGTATTTTCCACTGGATCCCCTTTCAAGGGTCTAAATTAATGAAGTTGTAAGACATCATGGAGAACATATCTCAATTGTTTCTGATCACGATCCATGATTTTCATCTAAATTCAGAAAATTATTCAGAATACTTTGGATACTAAGCTTTTCTGGAGTACTGTTTATCACCCTCAAACTGAGAGGCTATAAAAAAGGATGATTCAAACTTTAGAAGACATGTTGAGAGCATGCTCACTTGATTTTTAAGGTATGTGGGATCATTATTTACCATTGGTAGAGTTTGACTACAACAATAGTTTCAATTATAGTATTAAAATGGCACTATATAACGAATTTTATGGAAAGAGATGTCATACACCAACATGTTGTGATGAAGTTAGTGAAAGGAATCTTATGGTCCCAAAGCCTGTAGAGGGAACAATGACAATGGTAAATACTATTCAAACCCATATCCAAGCAACTCAATGTAGGAGAAAGAGCTATGCTGATAATCGAAGGAAAGATTTTGAATTATAAATGGGATATCACATTTTTTGAAAGTATCTCCATGGAAGTGTGTTATAAGATTTGGGAAGAAAGGGAAAATGAGCCCCAGGTACTTTGGTCCTTTTTAAATTCAAGATAGAGTTCGAGTTGTGTCTTATCGCTTAACGATGCCACCGGGCCTTTCTAAGGTACAAAATGTATTCCATGTGTCATTATTGAGAAACTACATTCCAAACCCAATGCATGTCCTCACTAATAAAAATATAGAATTGGATCCTAACATAACTTACTGTAAAGCTACTATCTAGATTCTGGAAAATAAAGAATAGGTGTTGAGGATTCAGATGAATCAGCTGGTAAAGTTACTTGGGAAAAATTATAAAATTGAAGAGGTGACATGGGAGCCTGAGGATCTTATGATAAAGAACTAATCAAATCTTTTTATGAGGTAAAATTATGGTAATTTCAGGAATGGAATTTTTATAAGGGGGAAGAATGTAACCCACAAAGGATTTAAAAATAAATTTAATATAGAATGAATAAAACCTTGATTCTCTGTGAAACAAACACCTTGTTAGTAGAGATAGTTATAAACTATTCTATAAACATAATTTTGTCTCTTCTAGGTTTTGAATTTAAAAAATTAAACATACGAGGTTGCGATCAGTACGATTATGATTGGATCAAATTACATTTTTGGTGAATAGTAAATTGACCCTTATAAATAGTAATGTACCCTTATGAATAGTAATATGATCCTTAACCTCGCCCATTTAAGTATAAATAAAATTTAGGCACCTTATAAATGAGATTGAATATTTTAAAAATTAATAATTAAATATTGGTATTTTTGGGTATAATGAATATTTAATTACAATTATAAACTAATAAATTGATTTAAAATAAAATTCATTTTCATAAAATGTATTACTAAATAAATATTTGTTTTTCTAATTATTTTAGGATAATTTAATAAGATCTTGGTTAATTGTTTAGGGTGTTATAAAATCAATTTTAGTTTTAAAAAATTGTATTTTTTTCAAGTAAATGATGATTTTATTTAAAAATTAATTTTCACATATTTAGAAATTTATTTTGATAAAATAGAGTCCAATTTTGAATTTTACATATTGAAAAATGGTTGGGGTGAAACTTTTGGATTTTTATGAAATACTTTAATTTTTAGTGAATAGTAAAATACTGTAATTTATTGTATAAGTATATTATAAGATAAATACACTATTCCTTGCATCATGGATGATGTAAGAAACCATTAGTTATAAATTAAATTCACTTATTACTATTTTTTATCACAAGAATCAAACACTATTTCTTGTCTTGAACAAATTTATAAAATAATGAATAAGATATTCTAAAATCACCCCTCTCCACTATAAAAACCACCCCTCACTCCCTCTTCTCCTCATATATATTAGCATTTAATCTTATCAATGTTCTGCCCAAATAATAATCCCTAACCTCCCCCCACGTCCAAGATCTATTGGTCTTTCCAAAAGATAAAATCAATCATGTTAAGTAGATTCTCAAGGAGGAGTATCCAAGAGGTGAAATCCTCTTCCATTTCCTTTTATTTTCTTTTCAACTTCCTTCTTTATTTATTATTTTATTCACACCCCCTATATCTAAATGATCAAGATAAATCTTGTATATTCTATATATTGAAATTATACCAGCTTAATTTAAGATACATCATTAATCTACTTACTCTATCTCTCTTTTATTTAAAAAATGGAATCATCGTCCGGAAGGGGACAATTTACAACACTCATGGACAACGAACTGTAATTCCTCAATTTCTCCTTTAATTATGTTCATAAAACCATTTTTGTGTTTGAAATAGATTATAAAAAATGTATTATATATTATTTAGTGATTCTGGAACCATCATTTGTGCATGATACTAAATAATAGAACAAAAGTAGTTCATTGTGATCGAAAAATCACCGTAAAAATCTAAATGATTATCACTAAAGGACTTATCTAATGATCCATTATCCTACCATGTAACCAAATGATATATATAATTATTTAAATTTATATATTTTCATTTATAATATATAAATTCAATCCTAGAAAATTGTATCCATTCCACACAATCGTCCATACTTATAATCAAGAGAACTGATCATGAATATCAAAAAATGAACACTCTAGAATGACAGAATGAAATATTGTAAATTATCAAAATTACATGAATTAAATTAATAAAATTATAATAAATTATATAAATTTATAATAGGTTCTTAATTAAATTATTAACGGGTCTAATTTCATATTATGGGACCTTAAGTTCAAGTGCAGAACACATTTGAAAATAAGGAAAGGGTTTTCTACACGAACCTCCATTTCCTTTCAGGTTACTATTTGTCTCTATAAATCCAAATTAAATTATTTATTAATATAATTTACTCCTCATAAATTATGTTGTAATTATATATATATATATATATATATACTAATCAGAATCCATATTTATTTTATGCGGAGTTAAATGTTTTATAAAGATCTTTCGCAATTCTTCTAGATGAACTAGCCTGATTAAAGAGAACTTGTCAAATTCTTACATATTTTCAATAACACTCTATAATATATTTTAATCCACAATTATTTTTATAAAAAAACTAATTTAATCACGAAAAAACTACCTTATTTAATTTCTGGTTTTATGAAAATATTTTTCCAAAAGAACTCTTCTTTTCAAAGTAAAAGTGTATTTCTCTCAAAAATTCCTCTATGATTTTATTAGAGTAATTTGGTCTATTTCCACACCATTTTTGAATTTTATGTCTTATTGGGGTGAATATATTATGTTTACCATCTAAAATATTGTATTAAATGGTTTATGATCATTTTGACAATGGATGTTCTATTTTTATACCATTCAATTCATTACTTAGAATGGTTAGTGATTATATTTATAGATTTATGGAATGTTATTTACATTTAATATATAGATGATGTTTATATTTAACCCCATTAATATGAGGAATTAATTGGAATTAGAAAATTATGGATGGGGCTCACTATATACCCTTGATGCATCGATAGGTATCATGAGACAAAATAGAATTGGTTTTTGGCCGAGGCCTCACCCTAGTATTTTCAGACAACTTGGACGAGGCCTTGAAAATTTGTTTCAGATTTCTGACATTATGCATTTCCTAATTATGGTATTATTAATTGATAAACCATGTGATTATTTGACTAGTAGAATATCAATTGTTATTTTTCATTCTCTTATGGTCATTTACATGGCTTTATTTAATCAGTTTTCATTCCTTCCATATTATTGTCAAGTGTAATTTTAAAGGCATGTGTTTTTAGTTTTTCACTATTCCAAGTGTTTACTTTTTTGATAACTTCCACTATATTATTTACTCTTACTAAGAATATTAGCTCACCCTTTTCTTATGCTTTACTTTCCCCAGGTTGTGAAGATGAATATTATGAATGTTTTCCTAGGATAATGTTGGAGTCATAGGTGTTTCCAATGGTATTTTTATTATATATTTCATTTCAGGTTTTAATATTAAACATTTGTTTGTATCTTGTTTTTAAAAACTACTAAAATATTCATTCCTTTAGGATATAAATTTCTTGTAATCATTCCAATGTATTAAGATAAGACATCATCTCCGGGAAACTGAATTCTGGGTTATTACACAAGTCATAAGGTGCAAATTGTCCCATTAAAAATCATTTACCAATGAAAAGAAGAATACCACATGATCATTCTTTATCTTGGAGGTAACACTTCCTTTTAAATATATAAAAATGTTCAAAATAGAAACCAAGGGAAAGAAAAATGAAGCAAACATACATTCCATCAAACTGTGATATACATATGTGGATTCATAAGACCATAAAAGATGACCTAAATAGAATCCCAAGGGTAGCAACGAGAACATACAATATAACCCAATACCATTGAGTCCTTCCAAGGTGACCCATATGACATCCCCTATATCACTTGGGGTTGGTGACTCTACATCTGTACTTAGTATTGAAAATAGGGGACTGGGTATCACATGAGTCATGGTACATCCATCTTACCGATGGGTCAGTCCATGATTTCTCCTCTAGGGAATTGGTGTCACTCACGAGTATAAGAAACCGCCCGATGAGCCCGTACCTGGAAAGAAAACATATAACTCCTAACGTGTTGATTCGTAACCACACGAGCATGGATATTCTTTCCATGGAATCCTTAATATGGGACCCGTTTTCTCTCCTATCCCATATCATGTGATCCATATCAAGCAAGGAATATATCAAGGAAATCATTTACATATACGAATGCCATCAAATAAAAATATCATGCCAAAAGCAAGAATGTTATCTATGTATCACAATTAGAACAGTAAAATGGCACGAGGGACTAAGAACATGCATAAGTTCAAAGCTACAAGGCATAAAATATAATTAAATCCTCTAAAACAAGGACATGAAAATATAAACACTTTCATAAGTAATGAAATACAAGTATATGAAGAAGGAATTTACATGCATGAAATTACATTCCATGAATGGAATTTAAATAAAACAATCTAATAGGCTTGTCTAAGCATATCATTCAATAAATGGAATGGTTATTCCACACTTCATATCTCATTTCATTTAACATATTCAATTCAATTCACATAGGTCGTATTAAATTACGATATGGTGTGTGGTCATACCACCCAATTCATTTCCATTCCTCTTCAAACAATTTAATCTAAAGTCATTCCATTTATTAAATGAAACATATAAATTCAATTTCCAAGATCAGAGAGGCACTTAGGAGGTGTTAGGGTCAACTGAGGAATTTCCTATAGGGTTAATCCTCCTTTCAAAGAAAGTCCACACTTAGGAGGTGCTTTGTTCTAACTATAAATTTATTAAAGGAGGGAAAGTTCCATTTAATAACATGAATGAAATCCATGTACAAACATGCCAAAAATCTAATAAAGATATTTAATAATAGAGAGAAACCAATGAAACATACTTAGAAAGATATATATCACTAATCAATACTTTTTAGTTGAGAAGATTGTGAACCTCTATCTAGGGGTTTTATTATAAAAACAAGATATTGTACTTTAAAGAACCCACTTAATATATTTAAATATCAATTCCAATGCATGTTTCAATTCATAAAAGGATGAATTTATTCTAAAACTCATACTACACTAATTTATATCAAATTAAAGTTCTAAAGGATAGAAATTAACGAATTCTTAAATTTATAGGGAAAAGGGAAAGGGTTCCTACCTCCAAGAGAACAAGGACAAGCTGAACACTTTGACACTTGACATTTTCATCAGATAGCAATCGAGGATACCCTTTCCCACCTATGAGAATTTTCACCTTCACATATACATAAGGAAACTTAGCCCCTATGTACATATTCACATGGCCATGAATATATCTGAGGGAATCCTTACATATATGATTATATACACATACACTTGTTTCCACTTACACCCAAACACATTTATCATATTATTTGTATGCACACTTAGCATCGTATATATATATTCAATTCCAGGGGTTAATATACATATAATGGGAGAACTTACATATACATATTCTTACCCATACATATGTAGTAAGTCACCATTGCCTTTAGCTACTCGAACCCACCTCAAGGATGAATAGAACTCACTGCAAATAAATACTAGAACCTCAAAACCACTAAAAGACCCAACATTAAATTGGGCTAGGCAAGAAAAGGGACATAAATCCAAAATCATGTTATGAAGACAATCCTAAATGAACAAAAATTCTTTGCTTTCAGTAACATATGCCTAAACACTCTAGATGATGACCTGAGAGATGAATTGCACACCCTAGAAACAAGAGGAAAATAAAAAATCAACCCAAATGAAAACCTAGGGTTCAGTTAAATGGAATAGGGTGAAGTGAAGAAGTGTAATATGCCAAACAAGGGAGAATAAAGGATCCATAGAACACACCTCAAAAGATCTAAGAGAAACTGGTGGAAAATCTAGTGAAGATCAGTGAACCAAGGAGGAGATGAGGAGGGGGTGCTCTGCACGCCGAGGTCTTTAGGGAGGGGGGTGTCGCATGAGTGATGGGAGGGAGGGATAGTTAGGTTTTAATTTGATTTATTTTAATTTTAATTTAATCATTTAATTTTTAAAAAAATCATACCAAATGGTTTGGGTCGCATGGTTAGCCAAACTGTGTGCCCACCATACAATACACCCTACTTAAAAAACCACCTCACACAATCTTTCTATCATGGTTAGCCTAACTATGTGAAAACCACATGGTGAGTAGTGTTGAGATAATTTTAAAATGGAACTATTCATGCGAGAAGGGTGCATGGTTTGGGTAAACCATTTGCCTCCAGTTCAGGGCATTTTTTCTACCCTAAAACATGTTGCATGATTTGCTGTAGTGGGCCACATGGTCTTTTTCAAACCATTTTCCTATGTTAGGGCCCCAAAAATTTATATTTTCAGACTCTTTTTCTCCTAAAACTTGAAGGGACACTCAGGAGACTTCTCATACCTTCAACCAAGTATAAAAAAAATACATTGAAGTGTTACAAATATCAAAATTACATTCTGAATTTCCATGTAAAAAATGGACCATCATGTATATGAAAAAGTTCAAATTCCATTGGTTTTTCGTCTGGTTAAAAAACTTGGTCCATTAAAACCTTTCCCCCTTAAAAATTCTTGTCCCCAAGAAGCCTTCCGGAACCACACAAACCTCCCTCAACATACAAGGGTTGTGAATCTTCATTCAAACAGTCAAATTGAATTTCTAAACACCCAATGCACATTAAAATGATTAAATAAGCATATGAAACCTAAGCCATCAAAACCAGAGACAACACTTGTTTTCTAATCCAAACACTGAGATAGAACTTACACGAGAATATTTAGGTAGAGAAACGATCACATCCTCATCTCATTAAACATATAGAAAAAGATACATCCCACCTTAGGCTTTAACATTAAATAGAACCAATTCTGAGACATGATGCTTTCCACCATCAGAATTTCCTTACCAAGAATGCCTCTGAGATTTCTAGAATCTATCATAGAATGGTTTCTCTAGCTCGGAAAACCTAGTTACATTTGAGGCTGTAATAGAGAGATTTAGAAAAGAAACAATAAAATTCTGATCAACCTAACCAGAACTAATCGCGTATTCTTTCCATGAACGACATGGTAAACCTTTACACTACACCCACCTTCACCAGGATATGTGTTTAAAATGGTTACTTATGATTGTATGAAAGGAAAATAAGGATAACAGGTCAAGCCACCTTCGTATGAACTTTCCTGAAATGCACGCCTTAGATGGTCAGCGCATTATAGCCGAACCACAACACCTTCTTCCAAGGCATCAAGCATTAGTACAAACATGTTCATCAAAGATCATACCCAACTTTTGATGAAATAACTTGGTCAAACCATCACCTGGATATTAAAATACCGTGCCATGGCATCAGAAAGGTGGTTACTCTGATTCAGACTACATGTGTGACCACCCTTTTTAAAAATTAACTCTGATCCCGACAACAAATTTTGGAAAACCTATGATTCAATAAATCACAGTACAAGGAACTAACCCAGGGTAGTCCCTGGTCCACATTCATGGGAAAGAAATCAATACGAGCCAAGGCATTACATCAGATCACCAACTGATCTCATAGCTACATTCCCATGGCAGTGAAGTCAAAGGAGGAATGACTAGTTCCCAAGAGTCCATCCAAGACATTCCTACATGAGAATCCAGGTACCACTGAAGTCTGAATAATCCTTGATAAAAACCAAGCATCCAGCATGCAACACCGAGAAAAAAAATTATCAAACCCAATTTTTTTTAAATCTTTAGAGTGGCATAACACCGACGAACTCTTAGTGCATCAGAGAAGAAATCAAGGTAGGGGAAATTCTCACCTCTCAAGGAACAACAAACTAAGAGGATTTGAAAATTTTCCAACCAAAAAAAGAAAATCAAAGAGAATAGTCAAACCCCTAATAGTTAACCTCTTGAAAGAATCTAATATTCACCTACCAACGAACCATCATTAAACAAACCCTGGTTTCTTTACCACATGAGGGATTTCAAGATCGTTCATTATTAAACACTAGTTTTATATAGGACTGGTGGTGTTTCCAAAGGTTTCATACACATCCAACCACCAAAATTCCATTTTCCTATGAAACCAATGACTCGATTTGAAATTAAAAACCTCAAAGGCATTCAAGAAAGACTGACCAATTCCAAATGGTCCTTCTTGATGTGTTACATCAACATGGTAGGGAACATAACCACAAGAATTGACATGATGATCCCCACATTATGAGTTTCCTAGTTGTCAAAAGAAGATATTGACTAGTCGTTTTCAAGTTCACTAGATCAAAACAAACTTAGATATATATGTGACATTCACCCGAGTCACACTCATGTACCTAAAATCCATTGACATGAAATCCAAAACCAAAATGGAACAATGTTTAAAAACACCCAATTCTCTTAAAATTCATCTACAACATTGGAAAAAAAATTAATTTTCTTTAAATCCTAGTCCACTCTACTCTATAGATGACCTGAGAACTCCCCCCAACAGTTCAAGGATCAATGATATCACTAAACTCAACTAGTTTGTTTCATCATTTAGAAACTCAACGAGTATCACATATATATTTCTAACTAAAATATGTTTTAGAAGTGAGGAGACACACCCTTGATACTGTATACATAATTTCCTCCCTATGCATAATGTTATCTGGTGGTTCACATAGTAAACTAGCTCAGGTCGCATCATCATATGTCTATAAAAAAACTTATAGCCTCCTGAGTCGCCCTAGGAAATAAAAAGGGTCCTAATACCTACTAAGAATATGACCATGATGGTGGCATCTCTAACCTTCTAAAACCAAGAATCCCTCGATGATCATGCTTGTAACACGGGTCAAACAAACAATGGCCACCCATACAAAAAGGGTGTTTTTTAATAAGTAAACATCCTATAAGGGACAATGACACCCAAACAACACCATATGGTAGAAAGATAATGAGATTAGAAATGAATTTAAGCTCTAAGGGTGCTACCTGACATGGGATAGCCCCTTACAAAGCATAAGCGTCGACCCAATCATTAGATCATGTAAAATAGTTTTCACTAGACTCAAGTGCCTTTCATTTAACCCATTACTAAAATGAATCAGCCTATGGATAAATTTTCACATATATATTCCAAGGAATAATAGAGAAAACATTTAAACAACCCATACACAGGGGTTTAAACAAATGAATCCACTACAAGTTCCATTTTAAGGTCTTTACATTGATTTAGATTCAATCTATAAACGTTTAAAGTCTTTAAAAATAAGCATAAAAAACCAATTCATAAGGAATAATCACTAGATAACTTATTCAATTAATAACTGAAATAAAAATAGGAAAGTATTATCCAACTTAATTTTTAGACATTTAAACATTTTTAGAAATCCTGTTGTAATTAAGAAATTTATACGATAAATTAATTTTAAATGTTGGCGGATAAGGTGACCTACAGGGGACCCGTTAAACCAACTTGGGTTATTCAGAATGCAACCCAATAATAGTTGTTAAATTTTAATATCTTTAAAGCATAATCATAGGGTTATCTCATAAAAAATTCCAACTAACCTACTTGGGTCCAGTTGTGCATATAGAAAAGTAATCACAATTTGTTATAATGGCAAACATTCATTCAGATCAAATTTAACCAACTTTCCCACTTTAACCACACAAAAAATACCACATTTCCATATATATAATGGTTGAATTATATGGTTTCCTTCTAAAAATCCATAAAGCACCAATACACCCTACAGTTTTTAATTTGGTTCCCATTTTAATCAAGTCAATTCACTTTAACACATGATCTCTAGGACTTTTACATTTTTAACAAGGGTCTATAACCATTTATAATGGTCCAATGACTATTTTAATATACAGGTTACCCTTTACAAATTATAAGGAACCCATACACATTAAAATTGAAAACAGTATCCTTTCTAAATCAGAACTAATAGGTTCATCCCATGCAATCATTTACATATATAAAAAAACTTGCTTGTTATCCAAAGTAGTAACATAGAAAAATATTCTAAATAAACAGGAATCATGTAATATAACTATATAAACATGGAAGTAGTTTAAATTGATAAATAAATCACCAAAGCATGCTACATTATCAATCATGCAAATGAAATCCCAAAATCATGGCCCACACTCAAGGTAGAAAGTCAAATCAGCAGGCAACCTACTAAAGTAACTACATGGAATGGAATATGCAAGATATGTGAAGTCCTATGTGCCTATAATATGATGCATGAAAAGTTACACCCTTCCCATTCTAGTTAAGGATAAAAAATACCATATATCCCATTAATCAATAATCAGTGGAAAATACACCACTCAGTCTAGGTGAAATAATATCAACAGAAAATCGAGCAACAATCCCAGCCCTGATCAGTTGGTCATTTCCCCATGGATGGGGTGATGAGTCCCAAACATGGTTATTTATCAAGAATAGACACATTCCTATTATCATATTTACTATCCCAAAATAGTAAGACAAAGTAAAAATAGCTCTGATACCACATTGTAACATCCCGGCCTAACTGACCACTAAACCTTTAGTTGGACTGGTCACCACATGGCCTCAAGCACACCTCCTCGTAAGCCAGAGGATGCTGACTAACATCGAGGGTCAATTAATTATATGGTGGAGATACTATACCCTCTAGATCAAAGTCAGAAAATGGTATAATAATATTAAAACAATAAACAATAGTAGAAGTAGTACATAAAGAAATTGAAATAACAGAAGATAATATAATAACTGATTAAAATTAGAATCTCCAATGCTAATTCCATATAATAATGCATGTAATGTCTGGTGATACTACAAGGTACAATAAGTACAAATAACAAAAGTAAAGAAAAACCCGATGTTTAACTCCATGAGAAAGCTGATTGTGATCCCAATGATGTGCACCCTAGATCACGTGTACATAGCACAACACAACCAAGGAATCCAAATACCTACTAACATAAAGTCTACTCGAGTACCAAAGAGCGCCTGAGAAGTGTGTGAGATATAAATCCTAGTAGGATGGCACCCACGATGTCTTGCACAATCAATTTAGGGAAATAATTAAGTAAATAATAGTGTTTCATACAGGACAATTGCAGAGTGATAACAAATTAAATAAAAACAACTTGGTCCCAGTTCCTAGATGGAGACCCATCCCATATCAGCCGCTTTAGCCTAAGAGGGATATCTAAAGGTAGTTCTTATGAAAGTCATAAGTCACAAATTGTCCCATAAAAAATCATCTATCAAAGAAAATAAGAAGACCAAAATCCCATGATTTATCTTGGAGGTCACACTACCATGTTCATATATAAATATGCTCAAAAAATATAAAAAGTGAATGACATATGAAGAAAATATTCAATCCATCAAATTGTGAAATACGGAGGGGAAGTCCCGATCCCATCCAAGGTGTTATAAATTAAATACCAAGACTTTAAATGGGAACATCAAATATAACTAAATACCACCAATTCCATTCGAGGATACCTATACGTTATTCCTTGTATCACCTATGCTTGGTGACTCTGAGTCCGTAATAAGTATCACACATAGGGGCCAGATGTCATCCAAGTCATGGAATAAGCATCTTTCTAATGTGACCATATTTTTTTTCTCCACTAGGGAACCGTTATCACCCAAAAGTATAAGAAACATCATAGAAATCCCATACCTAGAAATGCAATATATCACTCTCGGTGTGTCGAGTCGTAACCACCTGAGCATGGTGACTCTGTGCATGAAATCCTTAATATAGGACCCATGTTCTCTCTGAAACCATATCAAGTGAGCCATATCAAGCAAGGAATATATTTCAAGGAAATGATTTGCATATACATATTATATCAAATAAATATCTCAAGCCAAAAGCTAGAAATCTGTCCATATATCACAAGTTGAACCATAAAATGGCGTGAGGCACTAAGAACATTCATAAACTCAAAGATACAAGGTATAAAATAAAATTTTATCCAGTAAAAAAGGGAATAATAATTTAAGAACTTGCATAAACAAATAAATACAAGCATATGAACAAGGAATTAAGATGCCTCTAATCACATGTTATCAATGAAATTTAACTAAAATAATCTTACAAGATTGTCTGTACATAGTATTAAATAATTGAAATAATCATACCACTATTCACATTTCATTTAATTTAATAACTTCAACTCAATTCGCATAGCTTGTTCTCATTAAATTACATCAAGGGGTGTGGTCATACCACCCAATTAATTTCCATTCTTCTTCAAACCATTTAATCAAAAGACATAAAATTTAATAATACAAAGCGTGACAATTCACTTTCCATGTTCAGGGAGGCACTTAGGTGGTTCCAAGGTTATTTGGGAAATTAACTACAAGGTTAATCCCCAATGAAAATCAATCCATGTTCTTAGGAGGTTCTTGGTTCTAATTATACATTTATCAAAGGATAAAAAGTTCTATTTAACAACATATTAAAGGAAATGTACAAACATGCCATAAATCTAATAAGGACATTAAATAATAGAGGGAAACCAATGCAATATGTTGAGAATGATTTATACCACTAATCAGTACTTTTTTGTTTTAGAATACAAAACACCTCTATTGAAGGGTTTTATTTTAAAAACATGATATTGTTCTTTAAATAATCCATTTAACATATTTAAACATCCATTCCATGGAAAGTTTCAATTCCTCAAGGGAGGAATTTATTGTAAAACTCGTATGAAAAAAATTAATATTAATTGAAAGTGATAAAGGAGAGAAATTAATGTATCCTTAAATTTTAAGGGAAAAAGGAAATGGTTCCGACCATAAAGAGAAGAAGGCTAAGCCGAATTTTTTTGGCATGCATCGTTTTCATTGGTGACCACTCGAAGATGTCCTTTCCCACCTACAAAAATATTCACCTTCACATATACATAAGGCCACCTATCCCCATTGTATATATTTTTATATCCATGAATATATACAAGGGTATCCTTATATATATTCTTATATATGAATACACCCATTTCCACTTACACCCATATGCTTTTTTCATATTATTCTTAAGAAAACCTAGACCATATATATATATATTCACTACTATGGCCGAATATAAATTTAATAGGGGAACTTACACATATATATGATTACTCATGCATAGAGGGTAAGTCACCTTTCCTTTTGGTGACTCAAACACACATCAAGGATGAACAAAAATCACTAAAAATAAATACTAGAACCTCAAAACCACTGAATAACACAAAATTAAATTTGGATAGACAAGAAGTAGGATAAAAAAATACCTCAAGAGATTATGGAAATCAAAAATAACTAAACCACTTCACCTTTTGTGGTGGATTTCAAAACACACTAGATGATGACCAGAGAGATCTGTTGCACACCCTAGAAATAAGAGGAACATAAAAAATTGGCCCAACTGAAACCCTAGGGTTCTTCTAAATGGAATATGGTGATAGGAGGAAGGAAAATTGGCCAACCAAGGGAGGAGAAAGGATTCAGATACCATACCTAGATGTATTGAGGAGAAACCACCGGAAAATATGGTAGAGGTTGGAAAACATAAGAGTGACGATGGGGGGTGTGTCGAGAACCTAGAGCTATAAGGAGGGGGTGTCACATGAGTGAATGGGCAGGAAGAGGGATTTTTAGGTTTTTGTTTTTTTATTTCAATATTTTTTAATTATTTAATTTCTAAAAAAATCATACTAAACGGTTTGGGTTGCATGATTATCCAAATAATGTGCCAACCGTGTGGAACCCCCTTCTTAAGAAACCACCTTGAGTGGTTTGTCCCTCACGGTTATCCAAGACATGTGAAAATTGTTCAGTTAATAGTGTCTAGGTATTGCCTAAATGGAACTACCCGTGAAAAAAGGTTCATGGTTTAGGTAAATCATTCACCTTTCGTGTGGGCCATTTCTAATCCTCTAAAACATGTCACATGGTTTTCTGCAGAGTGCTACAAAATTTCAGAAAAACTATGCACTTATGTCAGAGCACGAAAACATTAGATTTTCGAACATCGGTGCTCCCAAAACTCAACTAGATACCCAAAAAACTTTTTGGGCCGTCACAAAAGTCTAAAAAAACACATTAAATTGTTCAAACTATCATAATTATGTTCCAATGATCAATTTTAAAAATAGTCCATCTAGTAAACGTAAAAGGTCAAATTTATTTGGTTTTTCATCCAGTTCAAAAATAGGGGTTGTTACATTTCTTCTTTAATTACTCCGACTCCACATATTCAATTATATAATGGGTCTTTGATATTGGCTTATATCTATGTATGAGTTCAGTGGAGAACTATACCTCTCTTTTTTGGGGGAGGTCTAGGTAAATCTTTATGAAATAAATCATTGTATTCCCAAAAAACGGGGAAATTTTCTATATTGAGACATTATCTTTATTATTTTTCTTTACCAATAATTTACATAGAGAATGATACAATAGATGCTTCTAAACATAGTTCAGGACAAAATATCTCACCTTTGAAAATATAT
Source organism: Viscum album (assembly GCA_963277665.1). Classification (NCBI taxonomy): domain Eukaryota; kingdom Viridiplantae; phylum Streptophyta; class Magnoliopsida; order Santalales; family Viscaceae; genus Viscum; species Viscum album. The sequence continues at coordinate 1,297,639,104 of OY728122.1, read as the reverse complement.
CTAGTTTTTCCATTCATGAACATTGAAATTTCCTTTCTTTTATAGTTGATATTAGCATTATACTGTGAAATCCAGTCTATTTCAATATAGGGTTGAATTCCACCATGAGAATGAATACTATATTTTTAATGAGATTATACTCACTAAAGTTGGTACTATAGTTTTCATGAACCCTTGATTCTTGGATAATTCCTCCTATAGTATTAACTGATAACTCTACATCCATCAATTCTAGGTTTGATTCTACATTATTTGAAAACTTAGACGAAACAAAGGAATGCATAGAATAAGAGTCAAACAAATTACTTGCTCACTTTGAGAGAACAATGATTGTACCTACCACAACATCATTTTGAGCCTCTACTTCATCTATTGTTATTAAAAAACCACAACCTTGGTCCCTTATCCCATGATGTGGTTGATGGTGGTTTCCCTTCATTATCTTATGATTTGTAAATTGATTTTCAAAGTTCCCAAGTTGTCCACACATGAAGAATTGAACTTTAGTCTATTCTAAAACCATCGTCCCATTTTTTATTGTGTTGAGATGTTTAGGATTCACCTCACTATGACATTTACAAGCTATAAATCCATCTCTTATTCACTTATATCACTTTACACTCCCTATAAAGTAGTTCCCTACATGTTTATTCCCAAATTTGTTTAATGTGGGAAGTTTTATTTTTTTTCCTACTCTTCCATGATCAAAATTATTCCTTGAGTTTAACGCCATTTCCATCTTCCTCTCATTCAACGTATGTGACCACTATGTCTCTCCAAATTCTATTTTAACCTTAAAAGAAAACTCCACTATCTCCTCATGGATTTCATAGTCTCAATTTTCAATATTTTTTCATATATGGGGTCTCATCCTACCAAATATCATATCAAATTTTCACTTATGATCCATAAAAATGATAGACGTGTATTGAGAAAGTCTTGTGATGTTCATTTCATTGTTTCCCCTTGATTCATTTTCCTTTTGATTCAGCTCTAATAATTCCTTCTCTATTTTTTTCTCATAAAATGGAGAAAATATTTATTCAAAAAGATTCTCTAGAACTATTACCACTCCATATAATCAATCTCCCCTTTTAGGTTTATGTTCTTAATTAGTGTCCGCCAACAACCATCTTTTCCTTCTAAGTATTATACTTCCAAGGTAACTTTATCTAGCTCCAAAAAATAGAGTATAGAAAATAACTTTTATATATATACAATCTATTTTCAGAAATTAATGGATCAAAAGATCTAATAAATGAAGGTGGTAGTAGATGTATGAAGAAATCAACTACAATTTGTTCACTTTGAGGTGAATCAGGACACTCAGCATGATTTATGCTATTATTCATAACCTGAGATAGTTTATTCATAATCCTCATGATTTTTTCCATTCCATATTCCATCATATTAGGAAGGTCAACAGTGCATCGTCCATTACACTCATCATTTATGTGGTTCCTCCTATTTCCATCCATTTTTTAAAATAAGTAAAATTAAGTGAGAAAGTTATTACTTTTAGTAATCATGAAAATCTAAAGGGAGAAGAAGTCCTAAAAAACAAGATTAAATATTTTATTCATTTAATCTTTTATAATAAAAATTACATTTTCTATATATCCTTAAAAATAGTTCATAAAAATCATGTGATTAACCAAAAATATACCTTGGTTGTGTCAAACTTGGAATATAGTAAGGCTCATGCACCTTGTGATATTTGATTCAAATCCCAATGTTCCCTTTACAGTGTTATTACCCATAGGTACCATTATGTCATAACCACATCCACTTGTAGTATCCATATAGAGATTTAATTTCTTAGAATCCACTCACTTAATACTTCACCAAAATTTCATAAAGTTTTTCTATGCTTTTATTTATCCCTAGGGTACTGATTAATATTTTATAATCCTAATCCAAAAAATAACTAAATCATTCTTTGATATCAACTATGGCATCCTGTCCTTTTAATACATTAAACTTTCATTACACAACATGAAACTTAATGACATACGAGATCTTTTAAGTTTTAGTTTCTTGGAATTTAGGAATATAATACATGAATAAAAAAAACAATATTATAATCTGATTTAAAGGATTCTTTATAGGTGCATCTTAAGTTACTTTTACTACATCTCATATCCTAGGGACAAAAATCAAAATAAAGAGGTGACAATAAAGCCCAGTAGAGGAATAAAAAAGGAGATATTTAGCATGTGACCATGAGGCATATCAATAAGGCATGAGCATAAAAAATGATTCATATCATAATATAAATATCGTGAATCATAACAAATAATTTTTTATATAATATAAAAAATGATATATTTATAATCATATCACCAAGGTTTATCACCAAGGTGTCATAAACCATAATTACCAAGGTTATTCAACAAGGTATCATAAAACATGAAATCTTTAGAGATTGATTATTTATCCAATGAATTGGAGTTATATCAAGTTTCACCCTTTATATTTATTAATTCATGTGATCCACATTGATCATAATAAATCATTTCATTAATAACCCATGGAGAATAAAGAACAAGTTCCATATAAAATCATTGCATACATAAGACTTGAACATTAATTCATTTTTAACCCATGGAAGGAGAATACAAGTTTTTTATTTATAAATACCTGAATAAATATATTATACTCAAATATATGGAATTATCAATTTATAAGGAAATTTTTTGGGTATTCAAAGTATAATAAGTTTTCATATGAAAGAGAGAAATTCAAGAAATGAATCTAGCAGCAGGTTGGTGTAAAAAGTGGATTAAGGGAATAGAAAAATTGGAGAGGATGAATGTATCCCATTAATTTAAAACTATTTTGAAGTAATAGGATAATTAAAAAATTTATGGAATTATTTTAATTTAATATTTATAAAATACTCCATAAAAGAGGTACTTGAATGTAAAAGAGAAAGTGTATAATTCACATACCTTGAAGAGTTTCTTCCTAAAACATGAGGGTGGAGCCTTAAGCTTTCAAGGAAATATCGTAGGTAATATTTGGGATGTAAAATGACCATGGATGAGACAAAGTTTTCATACATTATTCCCTGTAATTCCTCTCAAGTTTCTATATCTTTTCATTTTATAAAATCTCGACTAGTTTACTAATATTTTGTTTTTTTATAGTTTTATCCATGGGGGTGATGATTCTATCATATTGGAAAGATCCAAATTTTATCATTATAACTTTATTATTTTATATTTTTTGACCCATTTTAATGTTTTTGTATTTTAATTTTTTAGTTAATAAATAAAGTATTACTCTTCATTAATGAAATGAAGTGTTCATTTTTCTATGTGATGTATGCATATAGTGCTATATAATTTAAGACACATTTATTGAGGAAAAAAATTCAGTAATAACATATAGGTCGTTACATTCACTATACTTATTCACTTCTTATGTGGTGTCCTTAGTAATTTGTAGCATAGTATCCATGATGTGAGATACTTGTCCATTTTTTTTAGAGTAAAATTGAATCTCATGTGCAAGTTCACTCTATAGAAAATTATGTACCTTTTCTAGATTCATAATTCCTAAAATTCCATAGAGTGTCAAGATCACACTATGAAAATGGAATCAATTTTGCTTTAAAAATTAGTCATGATCATTCTTCTTTGAAACTAATCTCTATTGGTGTATCTTGGGAAGCTTCTCATCATAGTACATCATCTTATTTTTACTTTTCATTTTAATATATCTTGTACACTTCCAAATAGACTTTTCATTATTTCCATGAAAACTCATACACTTAGTACTTCAAAAATAAACCCCAAGTTTTAAATCTTGTGACATCACATGATACCTAGTTAATAGAGAACATATTATATTTTTTTTCTGCACACATAGTTTTTAGATATTAAAACCAAACAACCTTTAAAATAACTACATGGGTGCTCAATCTTCCCTAAATGCATCTCATTTAAAATATATTTTTCATTTAAACTCGTGATTAACCTTCAATCAAGAACAAATTATATAAATGATATTCATTAAAGTGTAATGAATTTACCATGTTGATCTTTTACTTAGGTAACCTTTATGTACTTCAATAATGGGTTTAATTCTTAGTGTACTCCCAATGGGAGGCTCTCACCCCCACATCACTAGATTGGTGATATTTTTTGGAATATTTATTCCTTAGTGGGAAAGAAATTTTATAGCTCATGAAAACTACATGTGAATCTTCTCATGAAATATGATACTCCTTTTCTCCAACCCCACTCCTGGTTTTCTAGGAAATACCATCATCTCTACCCTTTTGCTTCCATCACAAAGCATACAATACCCCTCCACCATTTAAACTTTGGTAAATCCTTTTATATTGATGATAAAAATGTAGAAAACTTTTTATTATTCATCCAAAATTATCTTGGATATCCATATACATTGAAAAAAATATAACACTAAAAACATAAGGTCATCATGAATTATTGAATTTATGACAAAAAAAATAAGGATGACAATGGATCAGGTATTTCTGGAATTTGAGATACTTGAATCTAAACTGAGTTAATAATTAAAACACTCAAATATATTTATCAAATAGTTATTTTTAATACACAGTAATACAATTATATCCTATTATATTTTAAAAATTGGTTTAATTATACACAACCATTTAAATATATTATTCTAAATTAAAATTTTTGAATTTTTTATAAATTTAAATGACACAAATTCAAATTAAATAACTAAATTTTACAATTTCATTATCATTTAAAAATGTAAATGGAATGAAATGATAGAAATAAATTTAGTTTGATTGAAGTTTTACAATTAGAAATGGACTATATAAACGAATATGGAATTATATTTTAGTTTACCACTCTAACCCTATTAAACACCGATTAACAATCAACCAAAACCTACTTAACAAGGGTGATATAATGTTTGGAGATTTATTATATCATACAAGTTGAACTATATAAAACCAAAATCTTTTAGTAATTATAAAATAAGCACTATTTTACATTTAAAATATATTATTATAATTATAAAATATTATATTTTTAAAAGACCATTTAATAACAAAAAATTATTTAAATATCCAATTATAAATTTAAAATTTTAAAATCCATTTAAATAATTTTTATGAACTCAAATCCAGTCTAAATAATTATATTTTGTAATAGTATTGTTGTTCCAAAATTTAAGATTATATAATTAATAATAATTAATTTATCCCATTTAAGTTTTGAATACTCTATGGCCTTATTTGGTATGATGGTAAATGATATAATAAAAATAGAAAGGAAACTCTGTTTTTTTATTTTTGTTAGGTAGGAATGGATTTTCCGTAGGACACATGGTTCCATTAGATAATTGGAAAAATTTTCCTCCTAAAAAGGATGGACATGTCTATCTTACGATGAAAATATAGATTTTTTCACAAAAATATCTCTCTAACTCCTCCAACCTGTGACCCCTCTCTATAAAAGATGATTCACATTTTGTGATTCATTGATGACTAAGAAAGAATAATGATGGGAGAAAATTGAAATTTATTTCACATAGAAAAAAGGTTCCAAAACCCCCCCACTGATCCCTTTCATTCTCACATGAAGGTTTCAAGACTCTTTCACCATATACAGGAGATATATCACTAAAATTGATGATTTCATGAATCTCCCTAAGGGATCCTTTTATATCCTTGGTGGGGATGTCTATTTTGAATCAAACCCCCCACCAAAACCACATACTCCCAATAACCTTCATCCATGGTAGGGTGGAATAGCCTTTTCACATTAAACATGTGAAGAATAGATAAATAAAGTAACCATGGGGATGGTGGGGTTGGTGTATCAACCATTCAAACATAACATCTGGAAAAAAACTCCAATTATTATTCTTCAGATCCAATCCACTATAGATTTCCTACAATGTTCTACCATATTTTTCATCATATCTACCAGCTTCTCTTTCATGTGGATATTCACAAGTCAGAGTAACTAAAGTTACATCACCTAATGTATCAAATAATAGTTAATATTAATGTGTCTTATTCTTAAATGGTATATGGAGGTTTTACTTGAGTAAAAATTACATTTAATATTACAATGAAACCCTTACTCCTATATTAATATGAACTCTTTGGGAAGATTATTTAAACAAAACTTATCTTTATCAGCCTCCACAACAACAATTGACTCTGCTTTAGTTATGGATAAATAAATCCACTCCATGATACAACTAATTCTGCAAAATTATATATGTATCCTGATGTGGACTTTATGATATTATGATCAATGTATATATATTAATCTATATATCCCTTGAAGAGTGGATCATTTCCCCCATTTTACAAACATAGTTTCTATGTAACATTAAAATACCTTATAATACAATTGAATTCATCCATGTTCTACTTCTCAGGATTAGAGAGAAATTTTCTCATGGTCACTGTTGCAGGAGAAATGTCTGAAATCATACATACCATATCATATGTCACACTTTGACCTATTGATGAGTATGATTTTATATCCACTATCTTAATATCTTCCTTATATAGAAACATGAATTCTTTCTCAACCTCAAATGACTGGGAAGATGAATTCTCACCAGTTTAGCTCTGTTTATGTTTAAATTTTTAGAACACATTCAACAAAATTCACCTGAGATATCCATAATGACATCTTCTTTTTATCATGAATGTTCCGCATCCCAAAAATATATCGAGTCACTCCAAAGTCTTTCATATCAAAATAAATGGATAACTCATTATTCAACTAGGTAATAATTTCTTCATCCTTCCCAACAATAATCATTTCATCAACATGAAGTAGAAGAGAAACAATGTTACTATCCTAAAATCTATATAAGTAAACACATTGGTTTTATAATGTTTTCATGTGTCCATAACTCACCATGAATGAGTCAAATTTCATTTACCACTGTCTGGGATCTTGTTTTAATATGTACAAGTTCTCATTTAATTTTCACATGAGGTTTTCTCATCAAAAAACATTGAATCTTTTTGTATGATTCATTTATATTTCCTCAGTGATGTCTCCATTAATAAAGTGTAACTTAAGATCCATTTTCCCAAGATCTAGGTCCAAGCTAGCCAACCATTTTTGAATTACTTGAATTGAATCCATTTTCACCATAGGAGAAAAGATATCATCAAATACAATTCATTTATTCTGGAGGAATCCTTTGACTACAAACTAGGCCTTTTGTTGACATCCTTTCTTGCTTCAATACTTCTTCAGTCTAACCACCCATTTTTTTATTAGTTCCTTCTTTTATTTAGGTAGTTCTACCAAATCATAAATTTTTTAATCCATTAATTAATAAATATCATCTTATATTTCATGTAAACACTTTATTTTTTTGGATGATATATCACTTCTTGACATCCTTATATCTTCCCTCATCACTCAATAATAGTTACTCAAATTCTGGATATCTTATTGGTAGAGACCTTCCTCATGGAGATCTCAGAAAAAATAAAATTATAGGTTCTGGAGGATCACCATCACCTAGATAATTTTATGATTCTAGAAATTCCATTGTAAAGGATTAATTCTTACCCTTCTTAATATCTTCCTCTGCTACCTCAAAGTGTACTTTTGATGAGTCTCCTTTCACTTTCTCATATTCAGTGGTAGATAGTGCATGTATTAGTGGTGGACCAATAATTAATTCCCCTACACTTTATCTATGAGGAATTATTGGATTTAGAATACACTCAATCATCTAGTTCTCCTAGAACATGGCATATCTACTTCTGATAATATTTTTCTCCTTTGCTCCCTAGAGATTGTATCTAAACTAATCATCTCCGTGGATAATGAAGATTCATGGTGTAGATATCACATTGATATTTTTCTTAAGCTCTTTGGATAAATATTAAAATTACATACATCTAAATACTCATAAATGTGAGTAATATGTATATTTACCTGACCATATCTTCTTTAAAACATTGAAATTAATAGAGAATGATGGTGATCTATTGATGAGGTAGTATGAAACTCAAACAACTTCTCCTTATAATGGCTTAGGTATCTTATCTAAGCTCATACTTCTCCTAACCTTATCCATGATGGTTATGTTCTTCCTTTATATAATTTTCTTGTATTTTGGTGTGTGTGGTATTGTCCTCTCATGTCAGAAGCCCTAAATATTGTAATAGGAATCAAACTCTCTAGATGTATACTCTATTTTGTAATATGAACAAAAACACTTCAGATTCTATCCAATTTTATGACCCACAATATCCTATAACATCTTGATGTAGTACAACACTTGGTCCTTTGTTCACTATAATAACACCCACATCTTTCTATATGTATTAACATTGGATTTTAGAAAATACCTATCACCTTCCAATGAATCCAAATCTCTGGGACCATATACATAAGATTCAACCAGATCCAGTAACTATGATATCCTAAATAAAGAAGTGTTTAATGGGACTTTATATTACAACTAATACAAGCAGTAGTTTCAAGGATCAAGTGGTGCATCCTTATCAAAACCGCTATACTTATTATTTATTAGGGTTGATACCCCTCTTTCAATCATGTGTCTGATTAACCAATTAAAACATATATTTTAATTACATTTTAATGGTATTAAATGTTCATTTCTGATCTTATGGGCCTGAGATAGTGCATTTTCATTATGAACATCCATTCTCATCATTTGTGCACTTCATGCCTAATATACACCAATTTAGGCCCAATGATTCATCTGATTCTAAGGAATGTAATTATCAATATTTTAATTTTATATTTTGGGAACTATATCTACACTTAAATTTGAACATTTTTCATTCAGGGATCAATGGATGATTCATAAACGATGATGGTGATATTTGGAGATGAATGGAAGCAATTCTAGAGAAGCCAGATTGGACACCGACCCACGTATGAGACTGTGGGGCCCAACATACAGGCCCAATTAATCCCAACTTTTGTGGGATGATATAAGACATTGTTAGTAACAAATCACTCTTCAGTAGATAAGGCTAATTCGGCCTCTATGGTGGTCATTAACACGGCCCAAGTTAGAGATACAATTCTGGGCCAGATTCTGCGGCCCAGAAAAACATCCCACTAATTTGATCATATCTCGGAATCCACAACTCCAAATGGGCCCAAATGTTACAGGAGGTTATAAGACATCGGGAGCTCCATTTTTGTCTTCTATGACCCACTCTGATTCTGAAATCTAGAGGGTCTTACAAACGCGTATGTTCGGTGAAGGAAAGATGGCTGCCACCTTGGGTCAAGGGTGGAAAATTCAACTCTCCCTTACTTTCCACCCACCTATGGCCTACCACAATTAATTGAGGAGACTTGTACTGTTAGAGGCTCGAACAAAGGGCTCAAAAATGCCTATTTAAGGTAGTGTTTTTGGAGTATTTAAAGATCTTGGGTGCTTTGTTCAATTGTAATGTTATGCTGCAATTTTGTTGTCTCAAATTTGTCTTTCACTTGTAAGTTGTTCAATTCACTTTAGTTTCTTAATAAATGTTCTTCTTCTCCTCTTATTCTGTTTTTCTAAATCTCAATTTTATACTATTGCCTCATGGTGTGAATTCATTCACACCAAATCTTGTGAAATTATTCACACAACGGTGGAGTGATCATTTTATTTTTGTTGTTTTCTTTTCTTCTCCATGTCCTCCCTCATGAGTCTACTTTCCGCTTCCATTGAAACCATAGAATCAATGGAGGGCTAACCCAATTATGGGTTGATCCAAGGGAGTATCAAGGGGCTGGATTGGATGTTATTTATCACCCCATTAATGTATAATCACTTCTTAAATTGAGATTTTTATTTGATGATTTTTAAACTCCATCGTCCTTGTTGAATTTAAGGCCACACACTTCATGTGCTAATACGAACCTTTACCTTGAAGTGCTCAAAACTTTGATCCTTCAAGTGTATAGGTGATTAGTATTAAAGGGTGTAGGCATTGAACCAGTAAGTGATGATTGATGTGGCAGTGTTTTTGCACTCTTTTCCACCTCTTTTGTGTATATTTTATTGACTTTTTATATTAAAATGTTGTTTTTATTAAATAATTGATAATTGTTGTGTTTCTAAACTTTGCTGTGTAAAATAATCAATTTTAGTTTAAAACATGTGTTTTAATGTACATTAGTGTCATTTTAAATAAGTCTTAAATTAACTTCATCTCGCCAATTATACTTTTATTTATTTATTCTTTTATTTTTACAATTTGTTATTCCAGTTAGTTTACTAATTCATTTATTAAATTAATTAATGCCTTATTCTTTAAAGTGAAAATAAATAACTCTTTTTAGTTTTTAGACTTTTAATAATTTAATTAGTTTTAGCAATTTAATTTTATTCGTTTAATATTTTTTATTTCTTTAATTTAATTAGTTATTTAATTAATTGGTTAATTAATTTAAGCATGTGATTGTAAATATTGTATTTTTTTCTTTAATTATGTATGTTTATAATTTTTTTTAACCCAAATTAATTCAATTGTTTAAAAAAAGTTCCATTAATTTTATTTTACTTAAATTTGTGTTTTTGAATTTTATACTATTAAATTTAATTTATTTATTGATTTATTTATTTATTTTATTTATTCAATTTTATTTGTTGTTTTTGTCGCAGGTGTTGCAGTCGCACGGTCCGACCCGTAGCGGTGACCTTGCTACCGATACACAAAAACCTCACCGGTAGCGGTGACCTCACTGTTACCCAACCTGCACATCCTACACCGCTACTCCACACCTCACCGTTTCCATTTTTTCTCACCGCCAGGCTAAGTCCACCGTTACATGACCTCACTTTTACCTCCCATTAAACCTCACTGTTACCCTATTTTGCTCAGCTACCGATACACCCAATTATTTCCATCCTTACCGATACCTATTTCCTCACAGCTACTGATCTGCATCCAACATACCGGTATACTTCCCCTTTAGCCTCACCGCTACAGCATCCTCACCGTTACTAAGTCTACCGTTACACCCTTTTTATTTTCCCTTTCCAGCTACCGATACAGTCCACCATTACACTTTTTTTTCTGCTACTGTTATACCTCACTGTTACTATTTTCCAGCTACCGATACAGCTCATTCCAGTCTACAATTATATCCAATCTACTGATACCCCACCCTTTTCTTTTCCCCTGACTTTATACCTCACTGATATGCACAGTCCACCATTACTGATCTGTCTCCACGTCCTTACTGATACCACAAATCCTCACCTTTACAGCCCACTGATTCCCAATCTGATACATTTCTCTTCCGCGCCTCTACCCTTAGCGCCTCACCCAAAAAAACCCACTGTCTTCACTTCCTCATCCTCGCAGCAAACCAACCAGCAGAAAAATCCACGCACAAATCATAATAGTATAATTGTAAAATTAAAAAAATACTCTTCAACCTAAATCTGAAACGCATTCCACACCCGAGCTGTGACATCACCTCCCGGATCCGCCTCATCCCGCTGCTCCGCGTGCCGCAAGACCTAGCCGCAGCCGCACACCCCCTGAGCCATTAGAACCCCTTCCCTTGCCGCAAGTCCTCCTCCTCCACTACGCCGTCTCCCCCTTGCTGGAACACCTGAATCCCACAACAGTACCTGAACCGCCGCTGCCTTCATCCGCAACACCAGGCTGCGTCGTTGCCTTACTCATCACAGCAGAACCACCTGCTTCGCGCCAACCGCTGGCCGAGCTTGCCCGAGGACCCCCGATTCCGCTAGCTCGCACCGTCGACTTCCCCTGCCTCTCGCCACCGCCCCTACACTGCGCCACCGCCTCCATTGCCCTAAACGGTGCCGCCTACCAAAGCCCTTTCTTTTTTCCGTGCGCTAAACAGAATCACGCCCCCCATTTCATTATTTCATTCTTTTTTTTGATTTTTTTTAATTCTATTTTGTTAAATCGTATAATAATATATATACACTATGTATTATATTTCATTTATAACACTATAATTATATATTATTATAAGTATAAAGGCTAATATATTATATTAACGTGTCATAATATATATTATTAAATATATATAATAGCCATTAGACATATATTAGTATTAATAATAATAGATATTATGAAATAGATATATATTAATAAGTATTTTTAAGTTGTGATTTAATATATGGTATAAAATAATTTCATTTTATTTTTATTTGACTCACGTGAATTTTGTTTGGTGTTCCGTGCAGGGGGAACTATTCATTGAAGTGGTGATAAAAGAAATTGATAGTAGGAAAGGTGTGATAAGATTCGCGAGTTCATTGCAAGGGATAGTTTGCACATACATGGTGTTCACTCGGGAGCTAGTGACGTGCACTAAAAGACGCACCACGTGGATTGACATTGCCTGTTAGTTTTAGTTTTCTGTTTTCATCCCTGAATAAGTGGACTCTCTCAACTCCTCTCACAAAAAAGGAGGAAGCCAGGAAGGGAGGGAGCCAGGACCAGAGTACCCGGGGGAGGGCACCATTCCACGGTGGAAGGAGGAAACTCCATTCCCGATTCACCAACCATATCATCCACTTCTCATGGACAGGGATCGTCTTCGACCTGGAGACGGGACCTGCTCCTCTATTCTCCGCCTCTCCTCCGCTGCTCTGTTTCTGGTGTTTTCAATTGCGTCTGTAAATACTTCCATTCTGTTTAGTTAATTGAATTGTGATGTTAGTAATGTTTAATTGTGTGTGTGGTTTCTTCTTTCTCGTTTTGCGCTGTGATCTCGAATCTCCAGAAATGGAGATCTAATTTGCACGGAAGGATCCAGTTTATGAAACCCACCACAATCTGGAGATCCACACACTAATGCGATCACTTTATTTTTATTCTCCTTGGTAGATCGCGTCTGCGAGTTAGAGTTAGCAAGAGCAAGATCTTTCATAGGAAGATTTGCTATTTTATTGTTTAATTTTCTTCTCCCCTTCCTGTCATGATTTCTCGAACTAAGAATCAAGATCGGGTGTGAAATGTGACAATCTTAGTGGAATCATTCTAGATTGTGAGAAATTCATTCCAAAATGACTTTGCTGGGTGAATCACCTTACAGATTGGAGGAATTCTTGAGCATGGAAGAAATTATGTGTTTGAGTGTTTAATTTCTAGGCGAGACTGGTGTGTGATCCGAGACATCGATCATGTACTGTGCGAATTTGAGAATTGTTCGTGTTGATCTAGGAAGGTGATTAGGGGGTGGATTAACATGGGACTAGCCTTGTTCTCACTAACTTTTGTCTTCTGTGTCTTGGTGTCATTTTCTTTGTTCGTTCTGTGTCTTGTGTTGTGTCTGTGTCTGTTTTCTTTTCTTGTTTTTGTCATGTGCCTCCTTTTTTTCACTTCTCCATCTCTATTTCTCATCTGTTCATCACTGTTACACATCCACTGTGCTCTTCAGCACTGATTAGTGATTCCTTAGTAGTGTGTTTTTATGTTTTCAAAGTAAAGAAAAATACAAAAAGATTTTCGGAACAGACCACTTAGGCTCTTGACACTGCTTCCTTGAGAGAGACCCTGAGGTTAGCCACTGTGCTATATTTTGGGTCTTTATAAATGTAAACTTGACCGTCCTCGCGATAAGGACGCACGTCAAATTTTGGCGCCATTGCCGGGGAGAGGGGTCATTCTAGTGTCAGGTCGAATTCCCCCTTCTTGAACTTGAGTTTGTGGTTGTTTAAAAAATGGTTCAAAATTCCTTCAAAAAAAAATTCAAATTCTTTCATCACATGATGGTCATTGGATGTTCATTGGTACTTCAATTATGTCTGGTTTAGTGAATAATGGTTTTCTGGATGTTGAGAGTAGGACTGAGACAGAAATTGTTAAGTATGAATGATTGCTGAGTGCAATTGTTCACTGTCACTATGGATCTGTCCATTTAGGAACTTAGGATGAGAGTATGGCAGGATAGGTTCTGTGGAGTAAGGATCGTGGCTTTGGGTAACTTGTTGTTCTTACTGGAACAAAGGGGACTCACATTTTTTTAATATAATATTCAATCACTTTAGGAAGTCAACTTGAATGATTATTAACTAAGTCATTTGTAACTGGAGTAAAATGTGCAAATGGGATCCTACGGTGAGTATCTGAGACAAGGTGCATTGGGTGCATTTCTGTGAATAAATAAATCCAACATCAATCTTAATAAGTGCTATGAACAGTGCTCTGCACATGGAATATGGCTGGGAAAAAGTGAAATAATGTGGCCCTGTCAAAAATGAACTCATTAAGGTGAGGGGAATTTTGAACCCAGATGAAGAAGAGAGCAATTGACTTGGTTAATTTTCATTTGAGTTGAATCAATAAAGTGATCAATTTAATGGATTTTAATTCTTGGAACCTGGGGGACGGTGAGAATAGAAGGTGCCCTTGGTTAAGTTTTTGAGTTCCACTTCTTCTAACCTGTCAACACTACTTGAATCAGTACTTGAATTAGAAGGTGAAGTAGGATGGTTAATGATTACACATAGGAGGCATGACATACTTGACAGTATATGAATTTGTGAGACGTTTGACTTCAAGTGAGTATTTGAAGCTAGGCAGGACATCATTTTTTGAATACCTTTGAAAAACCTGACTCATTGTTTGGTCCTGTTCTTCTGGATTTTTAAGTTCAATCATGCACTTTCTGAGCTGAAACTCACAAATCATAGTTCTGTTTTAAAGTCAAAGGCATGTACTTGTTTTAGGACAAACAAGGCTTTAAGTGTGGGGGAGTTTGAGGTGGCAGTGTTTTTGCACTCTTTGCCACCTCTTTTGTGTATATTTTATTGACTTTTTTATATTAAAATGTTGTTTTTATTAAATAATTGATAATTGTTGTGTTTCTGCACTTTGCTGTGTAAAATAATAAATTTTAGTTTAAAACATGTGTTTTAATGTACATTAGTGTCATTTTAAATAAGTCTTAAATTAACTTAGTCTCGCCAATTAGACTTTTATTTATTTATTCTTTTATTTTTACAATTTGTTATTCCAGTTAGTTTACTAATTCATTTATTAAATTAATTAATGCCTTATTCTTTAAATTGTAAATAAATAACTCTTTTTGGTTTTTAGACTTTTAATAATTTAATTAGTTTTAGCAATTTAATTTTATTTGTTTAATATTTTTTATTTCTTTAATTTAATTAGTTCTTTAGTTAATTGGTTAATTAATTTAAGCATGTGATTGTAAATATTGTATTTTTTTCTTTAATTATGTATGTTTATAATTTTTTTAACCCAAATTAATTCAATTGTTTAAATAAAGTTCCATTAATTTTATTTTACTTAAATTTGTGTTTTTTAATTTTATTCTATTTAATTTAATTTATTTATTGATTGATTTATTTTTTATTTATTTATTTTATTTATTCAATTTTCTTTGTTGTTTTTGTCGCAGGTGTTGCAGTCGCACGGTCCGACCCGTAGAGGTGACCTTGCTACCGATACACCAAAACCTCACCGGTAGCGGTGAACTCACCGTTACCCAACCTCCAGATCCCTCACCGCTACTCCACACCTCACCGTTTCCATTTTTCTCACCGCCAGGCTAAGTCCACCGTTACATGACCTCACTTTTACCGCCCCATTAAACCTCACTGCTACCCTATTTTTCTCAGCTACCGATACACCCAATTATTTCCATCCTTACCGATACCTATTTCCTCATCGCTACTGCTCTGCATCCAACATACCGGTAGACTTTCCCTTTAGCCTCACCGCTACAGCATCCTCACCGTTTCGAAGTCTACCATTACACCCTTTTTCTTTTCCCTTTCTAGCTACCGATATAGTCCACCGTTACACTTTTTTTTCTGCTACTGTTATACCTCACTGTTACTATTTTCCAGCAATAGATACAACTCTTTCTAATCTACCGTTATATCCAATCTACCGATACACCACACTTTTCTTTTCCCCTGACTTTCTACCTCACTAATATGCACAGTCCACCGTTACTGATCTGTCTCCACATCCTTACCGATACCTCAAATCCTCACCTCTATAGCCCACTGATTCCCAATCTGATACATTTCTCTTCCTCGCCTCTACCCTAAGCGCCTCACCCGAACAAACCCACTGTCTTCACTTCCTCATCCTCGCAACAAACCAACCAGCAGCAAAATCCACACACAAATCATCACTGTATAATTGAAAAATTAAAAAAATACTCTTCAACCTAAATCTGAAAAGCATTCCACACCCGAGATGTGACATCACCTCCCAGATCCGCCTCATCCCGCTGCTCCCCGTGCCACAAGACCTAGCCACGACCGCACACCCCCTGAGCCATTAGAACCCCTGCCCTTACCGCAAGTCCTCCTCCTCCACTGCGCCGTCTCCCCCTTATTGGAACACCCGAATCCCACAACAGTACCTGAACCGCCGCCGCCTTCATCTGCAACACCAGGATGCGCCGTTGCCTTACTCATCACCGTGGAACCACCTGCTTCGCGCTAACAGCTGGCCGAGCTTTCCTGAGGACCCCCGATTTCGCCAGCTCGCACCGTCGACTTCCCCTGCCTCTCCCCGCTGCCCCTACACTGCGCCACCACCTCCATTTCCCTAAACGGTGCCACCCACCAAAGCCCTTTCTTTTTCCCCCGCGCAAAATAGAATCACGCCCCCCATTTCATTATTTCATTCTTTTTTTTTAGTTTTTTTTAATTCTATTTTGTTAAATCGTATAATAATATATATACACTATGTATTATATTTCATTTATAACACTATAATTATATATTATTATAAGTATAAAGGCTAATATATTATATTAATGTGTCATAATATATATTATTAAATATATATAATATCCATTAGACATATATTAGTATTAATAATAATAGATATTATGAAATAGATATATATTAATAACTATTTTTAAGTTGTGATTTAATATATGGTATAAAATAATTTCATTTTATTTTTATTTGACTCACGTGAATTTTGTTTGGTGTTCCGTGCAGGGGGAAATATTCATTGAAGTGGTGATAAAAGAAATTGATCGTAGGAAAGGTTTGATAAGATTCGCGAGTTCATTGCAAGGGATAATTTGCACATACATGGTGTTCACTCGGGAGCTAGTGACGTGCACTAAAAGACGCACCACGTGGATTGACATTGCCTGTTAGTTTTAGTTTTCTGTTTTCATCCCTGAATAAGTGGACTCTCTCAACTCCTCTCACAAAAAAGGAGGAAGCCAGGAAGGGAGGGAGCCAGGACCAGAGTACCCGGGGGAGGGCACCATTCCAAGGTGGAAGGAGGAAACTCCATTCCCGATTCACCACCCATATCATCCACTTCTCATGGACGGGGATCGTCTTCGACCTGGAGACGGGACCTGCTCCTCCATTCTCCGCCTCTCCTCCGCTGCTCTGTTTCTGGTGTTTTCAATTGCGTCTGTAAATACTTCTGTTCTGTTTAGTTAATTGAATTGTGATGTTAGTAATGTTTAATTGTGTGTGTGGTTTCTTCTTTCTCGTTTTGCACTGTGATCTTGAATCTCCAGAAATGGAGATCTAATTTGCGCGGCAGGATCCAGTTTATGAAACCCACCACAATCTGGAGATCCACACACTAATCCGATCACTTTATTTTTATTCTCCTTGGTATATCGCGTCTGCGAGTTAGATTTAGCAAGAGCAAGATCTTTCATAGGAAGATTTTCTATTTTATTGTTTAATTTTCTTCTCCCCTTCCTGTCATGATTTCTCGAACTAAGAATCAAGATCGGGTGTGAAATGTGACGATCTTAGTGGAATCATTCTAGATTGTGAGAAATTCATTCCAGAATGACTTTGCTGGGTGAATCACCTTACAGATTGGAGGAATTCTTGAGCATGGAAGAAATTCTGTGTTTGAGTGTTTAATTTCTAGGCGAGACTGGTGTGTGATCCGAGACATCGATCATGTACTGTGCGAATTTGAGAATTGTTCGTGTTGATCTAGGAAGGTGATTAGGGGGTGGATTAACATGGGACTAGCCTTGTTCTCACTAACTTTTGTCTTCTGTGTCTTGGTGTCCTTTTCTTTGTTCGTTCTGTGTCTTGTGCTGTGTCTGTGTCTGTTTTCTTTTCTTGTTTTTGTCATGTGCCTCCTTTTTTTCACTTCTCCATCTCTATTTCTCATCTGTTCATCACTGTTACACATCCACTGTGCTCTTCAGCACTGATTAGTGATTCCTTAGTAGTGTGTTTTTATGTTTTCAAAGTAAAGAAAAATACAAAAAGATTTTCGGAACAGACCACTTAGGCTCTTGACACTGCTTCCTTGAGAGAGACCCTGAGGTTAGCCACTGTGCTATATTTTGGGTCTTTATAAATGTAAACTTGACCGTCCTCGCGATAAGGATGCACGTCAAATTTTGGCGCCGTTGCCGGGGAGAGGGGTCATTCTAGTGTCAGGTCGAATTCCCCCTTCTTGAACTTGAGTTTGTGGTTGTTTAAAAAATGGTTCAAAATTCCTTCAAAAAAAAATTCAAATTCTTTCATCACATGATGGTCATTGGATGTTCATTGGTACTTCAATTATGTCTGGTTTAGTGAATAATGGTTTTCTGGATGTTGAGAGTGGGACTGAGACAGAAATTGTTAAGTATGAATGATTGCTAAGTGCAATTGTTCACTGTCACTATGGATCTGTCCATTTAGGAACTTAGGATGAGAGTATGGCAGGATAGGTTCTGTGGAGTAAGGATCATGGCTTTGGGTAACTTGTTGTTCTTACTAGAACAAAGGGGACTCACATTTTTTTAATATAATATTCAATCACTTTAGGAAGTCAACTTGAATGATTATTAACTAAGTCATTTGTAACTGGAGTAAAATGGGCAAATGGGATCCTACGGTGAGTATCTGAGACAAGGTGCATTGGGTGCATTTCTGTGAATAAATAAAGCCATCTTTAATCTTAATAAGTGCTATGCACAGTGCTTTGCACATGGAATATGGCTGGGAAAAAGTGAAATAAATTTCCCTTGTCAAAAATGAACTCATTAAGGTGAGGGGAATTTTGAACCCAGATGAAGAAGAGAGCAATTGACTTGGTTAATTTTCATTTGAGTTGAATCAATAAAGTGATCAATTTAATGGATTTTAATTCTTGGAACCTGGGGGAAGGTGAGAATAGGTGGTGCCCTTGGTTAAGTTTTTGAGTTCCACTTCTTCTAACCTGTCAACACGACTTGAATCAGTACATGAATTAGAAGGTGAAGTAGGATGGTTAATGATTACACATAGGAGGCATGACATACTTCACAGTATATGAATTTGTGAGACATTTGACTTCCAGTGAGTATTTGAAGCTAGGCAGGATATCATTTTTTGAATACCTTTGAAAAACCTGACTCATTATTTGGTCCCGTTCTTCTGGATTTTTAAGTTCAATCATGCACTTTTTGAGCTGAAACTCACAAATCATAGTTCTGTTTTAAAGTCAAAGGTATGTACTTGTTTGAGGACAAACAAGGCTTTAAGTGTGGGGGAGTTTGATGTGGTAGTGTTTTTGAACTCTTTGCCACCTCTTTTGTGTATATTTTATTGACTTTTTTATATTAAAATGTCGTTTTTATTAAATAATTGATAATTGTTGTGTTTCTGCACTTTCCTGTATAAAATAATAAATTTTAGTTTAAAACATGTGTTTTAATGTACATTAGTGTCATTTTAAATAAGTCTTAAATTAACTTAGTCTCTCCAATTAGACTTTTATTTATTTATTCTTTTATTTATTACAATTTGTTATTCCAGTTAGTTTACTAATTCATTTATTAAATTAATTAATGGCTTATTCTTTAAATTGTAAATAAATAACTCTTTTTGGTTTTTAGACTTTTAATTATTTAATTAGTTTTAGCAATTTAATTAATTCATTTAATATTTTTTATTTCTTTAATTTAATTAGTTCTTTAGTTAATTGGTTAATTAATTTAAGCATGTGATTGTAAATATTGTATTTTGTTCTTTAATTATGTATGTTTATAATTTTTTTTAACCCAAATTAATTCAATTGTTTAAATAAAGTTCCATTAATTTTATTTTACTTAAATTTGTGTTTTTTTATTTTATTCTATTTAATTTAATTTATTTATTGATTGATTTATTTTTTATTATTTTATTTTATTTATTCAATTTTCTTTGTTGTTTTTTTCGCAGGTGTTGCAGTCACACGGTCCGACCCGTAGCGGTGACCTTGCTACCGATACATAAAAACCTCACCGGTAGCGGTGACCTCACCGTTACCCAACCTGCACATCCCTCACCGCTACTCCACACCTCACCGTTTCCATTTTTTCTCACTGCCAGGATAAGTCCACCATTACATGACCTCACTTTTACCGCCCCATTAAACCTCACTGTTACCCTATTTTGCTCAGCTACTGATACACCCAATTATTTCCATCCTTACCGATACCTATTTCCTCACCGCTACTGCTCTGCATCCAACATATCGGTAGACTTCCCCTTTAGCCTCACTGCTACAGCATCCTCACCGTTAGTAAGTCTACCGTTACAGCCTTTTTCTTTTCCCTTTCCAGCTACCGATACAGTCCACCGTTACACTTTTTTTTCTGCTACTGTTATACCTCACTGTTACTATTTTCCATCTACCGATACAGCTCATTCCAGTCTACCGTTATATCCAATCTGCCGATACACCACCCTTTTCTTTTCCCCTGACTTTCTACCTCACTGATATGCACAGTCCACCGTTACTGATCTGTCTCCACATCCTTACCGATACCTCAAATCCTCACCTCTACAGCCCACTGATTCCCAATCTGATACATTTCTCTTCCGCGCCTCTACCCTTAGCACCTCACCCGAAAAAACCCACTTTCTTCACTTCCTCATCCTCGCAGCAAACCAACCAGCAGAAAAATCCACGCACAAATCATCATAGTATAATTGAAAAATTAAAAAAATACTCTTCAACCTAAATCTGAAATGCATTCCACACCCGAGCTGTGACATCACCTCCCGGATCCGCCTCATCCCGCTGCTCCCCGTGCCGCAAGACCTAGCTGCGCCCGCACACCCCCTGAGCCATTAGAACCCCTGCCCTTGCCGCAAGTCCTCCTCCTCCACTGTGCCGTCTCCCCCTTACTGGAACACCTGAATCCCACAACAATACCTGAACCGCCGCCGCCTTCATCCGCAACACCAGGCTGCGCCGTTGCCTTACTCATCACCGCGGAACCACCTGCTTCGTGCCAACCGTTGGCCGAGCTCACCTGAGGACCCCCGATTCCGCCAGCTCGCGCCGTCGACTTCCCCTGCCTCTCGCTGCCACCCCTACACTGCACCACCGCCTCCATTGCCCTAAACGGCACCACCCACCGAAGCCCTTTCTTTTTCCCCTGTGCCAAACAGAATCACGCCCCCCATTTCATTATTTAATTCTTTTTTTTAGTTTTTTTAATTCTATTTTGTTAAATCGTATAATAATATGTATACACTATGTATTATATTTCATTTATAACATTATAATTATATATTATTATAATTATAAATGCTAATATATTATATTAATGTGTCATAATATATATTATTAAATATATATAATAGCCATTAGACATATATTAGTATTAATTACAATAGATATTATGAAATAGATATATATTAATAAGTATTTTTAAGTTGTGATTTAATATATGGTATAAAATAATTTCATTTTATTTTTATTCGACTCACATGCATTTTGTTTGGTGTTCCGTGCAGGGGGAACTATTCATTGAAGCGGTGATAAAATAAATTGATCGTAGGAAAGGTTTGAGAAGATTTGTGATTTCATTGCAAGGGATAGTTTGCACATACATGGTGTTCACTCGGGAGCTGGTGACATGCACTCAAAGACGCGCCACGTGGATTGACATTGCCCGTTAGTTTTAGTTTTCTGTTTTCATCCCTGAATAAGAGGAGTCTCTGAACTCCTCTCACAAAAAAGGAGGAATCCAGGAAGGGAGGGAGCCAGGACGAGAGTACCCGGGGGAGGGAACCATTCCACGGAGGAAGGAGGACACTCCATTCCCGATTCACCACCCATATCATCCACTTCTCATGGACAGGGATCATCTTCGACCTGGAGACTGGACCTACTCCTCCATTCTCCGCCTCTCCTCCGCTGCTCTGTTTCTGGTGTTTTCAATTGCGTCTATAAATACTTCTGTTCTGTTTAGTTAATTGAATTGTGATGTTAGTAATGTTTAATTGTGTGTGTCGTTTCTTCTTTCTCGTTTTGCTCTGTGATCTCGAATCTCCAGAAATGGAGATCTAATTTGCGCGGAAGGATCCAGTTTATGAAACCCACCACAATCTAGAGATCCGCAAACTAATGCAATCACTTTCTTTTTATTCTCCTTGGTAGATCGCGTCTGCGAGTTAGAGTTAGTGAGAGAAATATCTTTCGTAGGACGATTTGCTATTTTATTGTTTAATTTTCTTCTCCCCTTCCTGTCCTGATTTCTCGAATTGAGAATCAAGATCGGGTGTGCAATGTGATGATCTTAGTGGAATCATTCTGGATTGTGAGAAATTCATTCCAGAATGACTTTTCTGGGTGAATCACCTTGCATATTGGAGGAATTCTTGATCATGGAAGAAATTCTATGTTTGAGTGTTTAATTTCTAGGCGAGACTGGTGTGTGATCCGAGACATCGATCATGCACTGTGCGAATTTGAGAATTGTTCGTGTTGATCTAGGAAGGTGAGTAGGGGGTGTATTAACATGGGTCTAGCCTTGTTCTCACTAACTTTTGTCTTCTGTGTCTTGGTGTCATTTTCTTTGTTCGTTCTGTGTCTTGTGTTGTGTCTGTGTCTGTTTTCTTTTCTTGTTTTTGTCATGTGCCTCCTTCTTTTTGCACTTCTCCATCTCTGTTTCTCATCTGTTCATCACTGTTCCACATCCACTATGCTCTTCATCACTGATTAGTGATTCCTTAGTAGTGTGTTTTTATGTTTTCAAAGTAAAGAAAAATACAAAAAGATTTTCGGAACAGACCACTTAGGCTCTCGACACTGCTTCGTTGAGAGTAAACCCAAGGTTAGCCACTGTGCTATATTTTGGGTCTTTATAAATGTAAAATTGACCGTCCTCGCGACATGGACACACATCAATTATGTTGTTTTATCTTCTTAATTGAACCCATCTCAAATATAAGAAATTGAAATCTTTGAAAAGGAAATACGTCCAATCCACCACGAGCGATAACCTAGGATCAACTCATTCTTTTAAATTGAATTCACTTAAATCTGTTAGATATCCTCTAAAATCATCTAAAATCAATCTAATTTGTCCACTTCATAGCTGAAAACAGTATATAGAATGTGTGTGTCTATAGGCTACTTCTTAGGTCTTTGTGGATTAGACAACCCAAGCTAGACTACAAGGACCGTTCTACCTTCATCTTTTGGGTAAATTTGAGCGAGAATCAAATTTTGGCGCCATTGCCAGGGACCCAAGTAAGTTACCTTTGACACTAGAATCCTCTTCTCACCCCACATTCTCTATTCTCACCCTCATCTATCTTATCTTTACCCATTTCTATTTGTGTGTGTCCTAAGAATCTAGAATCCAACTTTCTATCTTCTCCAATGGAGTATCTTCCAAATTATCATGTCACAAACTCATACTGGAATCAAATATAAAATTAATATTGGGAAGCCCCTAAATTATAAAATTTCTTTGATGAACCCTTGATTAATTACCACACAACTAGTGAGATGTATTATCAATGGGATGATGATTGTTTAAAGGATCAATTTCCAGCCCTCTCGAGGATGATTGATGAGATCAAACATAATGAAGGTCATGATTTACAAACTCCTATCCAGTCTAATCCTCAAAAAATAATTGAACAATTGTGTAATGAAATGGAGATAATGAGTTCCGAGGTATCATCTTTGAGATTAGAACTACAATGCATTAATACTTGTGAGGAACTCATCTATACACCAATTATACCTTCCAAAACCTTATGTGAAGTGTCTAGTTTCCTAAAAACCTCTCATGAATTTATTTAAGAACCAACCTTTGGATTTGGGGTAGGGGAAGTGAATCAAGAAATTGTTGAAGGGTCTTTAAATCAGGAAGAAATTGATTTCTTGTATTCACAAGAGGGAAATTTGATATCGTGGATTGAGTCTCCTAAGTATAACTCTACTGACGATTTTTCAAAAGCACCATTCCCTGAACCATTTAGAGAAATCAAAAAAATTGAGTCCATGCCCATTCCTAACACTGATCTTTCCAATTTTGTGGTTGAATGTTCTATTCCAAAGGAACCAATTCTATTGAAAAATTTTCAAATTGAAATTGAGTTTGATTCAAAGTCCCGACCAGTTTCTCAAAGTATTAGTGAACTCGAGCTCAAATTCAAGGTCCTTACATCCTATCTCAAGTCTTACATTATAGTGGATAACAAAAAAAATTCTATCATAATTTCATCCTCTCTTGATTCTAATAAAGATAAAATTATTCTTGATGTCTTAAGAAGTATTAGGAAGACAATTGGATGGACCCTTATCGATATTCTTAGGATTAGCCCATTCATTGGGACCTATATAGTTTTTCTTGAATCAATTTCAAAACCTTCCTATAAACCCCATTGGAGACTCAATCACAATATAATTGAAGCAGTAAAAAATTTAATAATTAAAATTTTTAAAGTTGGTATTGGGTTAGTTGGGGGATCCATGTCAGGCTAATGACGTTAAACAAAGCGCTTCATGGGAGGAAGCCCATGGTTTTCATGTTTCCAATAATTTTGTTGTTTTAATCAAATTTATATTTTAAATAGGATTAATTAATCATTTTGATATTTAAAAAAAAATAGTCTGTTGACATGTTCTTCTATTATGAGTATGGATGGGTATGAAAGGGGAGCACCATATTCATCCCTGTCACGTGGTGTGATCCTTGAGTAATGCCTTACCTAGAAATTTAAAAAGAAGACAATGTATATTCATTTTATTCTATCTTATATATATATATACTTATATTTTACTTATATATATATATACTTTTTGTTTTGTTTGTTTGTTTTCCTTTTTCCACTGGGGAACTCTGCAAGCGACATGGATATCAAAGGACTAAAAGGGAGCAACAAGAATTTCAACTTTAACCACCAGGTGACTTCATTCCATGTTCCTCATATTTCAATTTCCTTATTGAAATCCCCTTTTATTCCTCTACCCCATTCTAAATTTTATTTTTACGAAACTAAGGACAGTTTCATTCTATGTTGGGGGGGTGTGGAAACAAAATGTTTGTTTAAAAAAA
The DNA here is from genome assembly GCA_963277665.1 of Viscum album. Classification (NCBI taxonomy): domain Eukaryota; kingdom Viridiplantae; phylum Streptophyta; class Magnoliopsida; order Santalales; family Viscaceae; genus Viscum; species Viscum album. Next base: position 1,297,613,845 of record OY728122.1, on the reverse strand, counting down.
CATTGATAAAAAAAGAAGTAAAATTCCTTTATCATTCATATAATAACATCTTTTCTCACATTAAAACTACATAGAAAATAACTTTTATTTCCATGACTCATAATTTAATTCATGATTGAGTTTAAAAGCATTGATTTTGGAAGTTTGGTTGTCCAATGAAAATTTTCATCATTTTTATTTTCATCCATTAAATCAAAATGCCACAATGCACGTCCTCTAGACTGTGGGGTACTAATTTGATTTTTTGGGGACCCATAATAAATAGCATAGGCTGGTTTGATTTTTATGAATAATATGAGTATTAATAAAAAAAATAAAAAAATAAAAAAAAAAATATATATATATATATAATTTTTCGTGTAGAGCAATGGATTGATAAAATGCGAGGCTTTAGGCACTTGGGGATCGTGACTCCAGAGTTGTCTAGCCCTGAGTTTTTCAATCTATCTCTATTTATGGTAATATGACTTTGTTTTTGATTAATTTAACTCGAGATGATGCCTGAGTATTTGGGATTCACTTGGTGCCCTAAGGCCTTTGAGTCTGGGAGTCATTGGCAAAGTCTTGCTACATGGGTTAATTTGATTAACTGCAATTTCAATTACTATAGTAATAGTGGTGTGAAACATGATGAATATGGGTTTAAATTGGTTGATTTTAAAAGATATTGTTGCAATGAGGAGTGAATTATCATAGAGACAAATGAAAAGAAAATATTTTATGTCATTGATTAATTGAATGATTAGTGGTCCATAATTTTGCAAGGGAAAAGAATCCATTTGGTTGATGAGGATTATGATGATGATATTGATTTATATAAGGCCGATTCCTCTATTATGCAATTTCCAGATGATAATAATGACTATAATGCAGACATATTTCATGTAGTATGAAATGATCACTCTAAAGGGATATGGGAAAACACTAAATTACTCTACTAATTAATCAGGTAAATATTTAAATTATATTTCTTTTTTGAAATTTACATTTGTAAAAACTATATTTTTTAATAACTATTGGATGTTTAATCATATATATTTGATTATTTATATAAGTTTTTGTGTTAAATTTTAAATTCCACGGTTATGGATAATCATTTTTTCATTGAAATACCTGATGTACATTATTATATTTTGGTTAAAATTATGAATATGAAAAAACTTTTCTGTAAATTTGATATTTAAAATTATAAATGTTTCTATTGTTTTATAAGTAATTATTATATTTAATAGTTTATCTTTCATATTTTTTGGTTAAGAATAATAAAATCATTATTTTTTTAAACTAACACATGTGTACCAATTTTTTTACTTACAAATTTTTTTCATGTTTTATAATTATTCACTTGTCTAATAATATGTAGGTACACAGAATTTCATTACATTTTCCTGTTTAAATGATTGATATAGATACAAAGACAAAAGAAGATATACTGAGGTATGTGTATTTTTCAATATTATTAAATATTCAGTAATATAAATATTTAATTAAATGAAAAAATTTAATTTATAAAAAATAGGTGTTGGACTATTGATGAGACTTTAGCATTGGATTATTCTCCTTTTAGTATTCAGAAATTGATGTCTCAAGTTGGTAAATGTGGAATTACATGTTTACTTAAACTATCACTTGATCATGGAGATGAGAAATTACATATTAGTTTTGATGATAATAATAATTTAACTGGACCAAATGAAACTAGTTTTTGAAAATATATCACCATCCAGATCATTTGTATGATTGGAATTTTATATCCTGATTGGCTATTCGTCGAAAAGATGGTGAAATATCATCTTTGGGAGGGCATAATGAATGATATTTTTTCCATCCGACCAGATAAAATTTTTTTGGTATGAAAATTATTTTATGTTGTAAAATTTATTATATATTTACCTAATTAATTATTAGTTTATTTTTATTTAACTATCTACCATGAGATCTCAACAAGAGATCGAGTTTCAGAATGTATACCCTCATACTTTATCACATAGAGGGTATCATTTATTAGAGAAAAAATGTTTGAAGAACAATTTGAAGCATTAAGAGATCAGTCTACTAGTGGTACAAATGGGATCTAGTTAGGTCCTCTATCTCTCTCTACCCTCCATGAAAAATGGTTAAGAGAGATAAAAAATTAAAAGTGTCTTACAGATAAAGATAAGGAAGTAACTGAAAGAATTATATGTAAATAATTTTTATTTTTCATGATTTTCTTTTTATTTTATAAATTAACAACACTAATATACCATTTTAATTTTTTATTTTAGGATGAAATTTAGGAGAAATCGACACAGGGACCTTTTATCTCTGAGGGTGGGGTGAACATCCTAGCCACTACTTTAGGAAAGAAAGAACACATCAGCCACATAATAGGATATGGGGAAGTTGTTAGTATTCAGAAATTTTTTGGTCATCAAAGTAAGAAATCAAGAGACCCAGAAATAAAATCCCTAAAATCCAAGATAATTGATATGAAACAGTTCATGAGTGATCAAATTCTATAAGTTTTGCAGGCTATGTTAGAATAGTTGATGAGACAGTCATAGTCTCTGCAGCCTACCTAGACTTCCTAGCCGGCTACATAACCAGTATAGTCCACCCATCTAGACCAACATACCAATACTTCCTACTCAGATCCTACACCTCCTCATTCAAATCCAATCTTATACTCTGAGTTTTATGCTGTAGATCCTTATGTACATATTGTAGTGTATGAATTTGTACATATTTTTGGGGATTCTGTAGATCACCATCCTATGAATATGGGTTAGGCTATATTGTATTGACCCAAACTTTTATTAAAGAAAATTCCACATGATCTAATTAAATGTCTTATTATGTAAAATGGTTATATAAAACATATTCACTTCATTAGGTTTATGTTTTTGGATTTCAAAATACCATTAAGAATTGATACCATTGCTAATATAGTCATTGAACAATGATCACATGATTAGTATAAATATAGGGCTTTAACAAGTCCAATTTACTCAAACAAAGAAGAGATGGACTCATCCAGTAGAATTGATCCATACAAAGCCCATTTTTCAGAGTTCTTAAAGGATGTGGTGTCACTGGGATTTTCTCTTGACCAAGACCAAGTTGAGATTCAACATGTTAATCTTGAACGGAACCACCTATGTGAGAAGTGGAAGTTAATAGATATTACAACTCGAGCGATGTTATCTGGTCCACCCCAAGAGTCTGTAACCATCATGAACCTTGGCCTTAGGTATTATGTGGGTGTTTTAAGGGGTTATGAAATAAGACCCTATCACTATGATTATGTGCATTATTTTTTATAGATAATATACGTTCATTTTATTATTGTTACTTTGTAAATAGTTTTGAAAGCACAAATATTATTTCTAGTTAATATTCAATTAAGAAATATTTTTTAATGAATTAATGTATTTTTAAATAAAATAATATTTTAATAAAAATATTATTACTATATTACTATTTATTAAATATAAATGATAGTATAATTTTTATGAATACAATTTTAATTTGTATTAAGGTTTGAAAGCTATTTATGTCAAAACCCCTGAATTTCGGATAAATATTGATTTTTATTTTTAAAGTAAAAATTAACAAATTTAGAAAATTATTTAGATAAAATTAATATTATTTTTGGATTCCTAATTATGAAATTATCTAATAGTGTATTTTTCATAATTTTTTGAGACAATCGAATTTTTAGGTAAAAATTAAATACCGTTTAATTATATAATGTCTTTTATGACTTCATAATGACCCAGTAGTGATTTAAAAAACTAATATAAAAGTTTTTTTCAGAAAATATATGTTTTTTCTTTGAAATAATGTGATTTTAGATTTGTTTTATTTATTTTACAATTCCTTAGTGGACCTTCCAAGACTTATAAAACACTTTACCTTTTTAAAATGATTTCCTTCAGAGTGTGACTCACCTCCACATAATAAAGCCTAATATTTTAATAATTTTGGCTGTTGTATTTATAAAATAATTTTTTCCACTCCATTTTATCAAAAATCATAGGCCAAATCCATGGGATGTTTTGTGGTTTTGATTAGTTTAATGTGTAGTGTTCAAAACCTAAATAATAAATAATTCCCTCCCCTTTCCTATATAAACCAAATAAACCTCCCACTTCTCATAACTCAAAACCTTTAGAGCTCTACCAACCCCTTTCCTCATCTCTCTATAATCCTCCCAACGTGCCCCAAGATCCTAGTAATCCTCTCTCAAGCCTTTGTGATCACACTTCCAAGTATGGGATTTCTTCCTTTCTCATATTTTATCCAAATTTAATTATGTTGTTATAGCCTTTTATTTTCAATTAAAAATGTTGGGGTATGATTTCTCACCTCCCCAATATGTCCCTACTTATTTTTGAATGATGACATTCATCTTTATCTCCAATTAATTCCTCCCATGTACACTCGTTACCATGCCGAAATTCTGTAAGGAATTTCTATCTTCTCATTTACATTCAAGAAATTATTTTATATTATACATCTAAATTCCATTACATATGTTGGGATATTATGTTCAATGACCCACTTACTCTCCATTTAATTTACAAATGATGAGATACCCCTTTCTCTCTAATCAATCCATTTTACAATTTCTATTTGATGCCTTTATGTTGCCGAAGTTACCCCAAAATTTCAATGCCAAAATCATCGTGTAAGTGAACACCATACCCATTTATCTATCAAGGCTATTCAACTTTATGCCCATGTATTTTTTGATTGAGGATGTACATTTATGTATTCCACATCTCTTATTGTTGGAATAAATTATGATTTTTAATGAAACCATGTTGTATTATCCATGTGGCACACTTATGCATGAAATGAAATGTTTATAAAGGGTGTGCCCTAATAGCATGCCAATGCATTAGGTAAAGAATAGTATCATGATACACCATGTGAAAAGAGGTTTTAATCATGATAATTCAAGTGAAATGAGGGTTTACTCATGATCTATGTGAAATGAGCCTCAGCTCATGCTGATATCATGTTAAATGTTGTTTCCACATTTCCATGTCATGATAGTCATGTTATATCATACCTTCATGTTCATGTTTTTCTTGCACTTCATTGGTATGGCTATTTCCTAACATGTATGATATTATTCATGTTATTCCTGGAATACTCCCTTACTGAGAATTATTGCTCACCCTTTTCACATGTATGTCGTCTGGTTATCCAATACAATGCTAAGCATGAGGGAATGTTATGGTTATGAAAATGAAGTTTTCAATAAAGATATTGTATTTTTATGTTCTAAGTTGTTATTCAATTTTCCGAATTTCCCAAGACACTAGACCCTCGATCCTCAGAGTCATCATAGGTTCATTTCTATGTAATAAATCTTGTTTAAGTTTGTAATAAAGTGCTGGGTTATAATACATAGTATTATTATATGATATTATTGATCCTAATGATCTACTACCATTATCTACTGAGGAGTTTATTAGAGTTGGGGATTGTGGGAGTCAATTTTTACTTTGGCCAGAGAGCCTTCTTCATTATATTTTATATATGGTATGATTTTTTTAATATTAATTACATTTTATTGAAAATTACATATAATTTTTTCTGATAATTAATTTATATAGGAGTATCTAAAATCAAAATAAATGGAATAAAGGAAACAAAAGGTTCATGAAAAAGAAAATTTAGATAATTTTTATGTTTATGATGGGAAACAATGATTATCTCAGGCTTCTTCTTCCTTGGACAATTTATATAACTTTTGGATGACATCTGATATATGTGGAAGAGTCTATCCAATGAGAATATTCAGAAAAGATATCATATAGTTGATTAATTTTGAAGAGATTATTGTGTATCTATTGCAGTTGTTTTCCATATAAGTAAATTTACATTTTAGTTTTTATTTCTTTAATTAACGATGGTTTATGTGACTTACTATATTAATTATTTAATTGGGTATCCACGCATGCTTCTTATTCATAATGACACCACTAGAATTTATGGTTTTATTGATCCATAATTCATTTCAACAGCTATGAAATATTTGAAGATTGTTAATAGAGTTACATATATATGTAAATTATTATTAAAGACAGAGATTGGGTGTTGGTTTTTTCCATTCCATGATGGGTAATAACACTAAGAAAATTATAAACTAATATTCATTATAATTTAATTAATTTTGAACTTTTGGTATTGTAGAGGGCATTAGATGTTATGCATATTCTTCCCAAGTGAATACATATTTTATTGGTTTCGTTTTTTATTAGGTTTTTTTTGTAAAATGTATAGAACCTTTTAAGACAAGTATGTTTTATTATTTTTTATAAGTTCATTTTATTGAATTCTTATTATTCATGCATGTTTTTTAGTTGATATATTCGAAAATATAGGTCATGAAAAAAGTTTAACAAAAATCAATTATCGACAAAGAACCCAAATATAATCCATTATGAGGAAGTAATGTTAAATATTTTTTATATTAGATAATATTATAATTATATATATATATAGGTTTTTATTATCAATTGTATGTTTTATAACCACAGTGTAAATATCAACAAAGAATTGGAGAATTTGGTTATTATGTTTTATTATTCGCGTATGAGATAATAATAAATGGGGAAATGACAGAATTTAATAAGGTTAGTTATATTAATTTTTTTTATATTTTTTAAAATTATATTTTATTTTTTAATCTTATTACATTCAATGTTATTGTAGATGTTCAATGATGCTGAGTTGAATGCGACTGATGAACTTACCCATCTTCGATCTTTGATTATAAACTATTTTTTTAAGTATGTTTTCTATTTATCTTATTAGGTATTTATTTTTAATTTTTATCATTAATATAAAATTTTCCTAATAAAAAGTTTTCAAAAAATAATTATATTGTTACAATAGGTTTTTGAAAATAATCATCTCAAAATATTTCTTCAACAAAAACTACAGAAGATGATGTAATAAATTATCTGGTATGTGTTTTTAATTCTAGTTTAAAATATAATTACATTGAAAATGTTTTTTGTTTAAGTTGTTAAATTATGTTTGTTTTTAGAGATTTGTACTTCGTGATATGTGTTGTTTGATTCTTGTATATTTTGTTTTCTATTATTAGAATTCTAGTATTTTCAGGGTTTGATATTTAAAATTTTATAAAAACATTATATGTTGGCATTGGTTATTTTCAAAATAGATATATAAAACTTAAGAAAAATACATAAGATGTTTGATGTTAGAATTTTCTACAAACTGACAAAAAATATCCTTTTTTTATCATCAGTTTCTGTTATAAATTGATGTCGAAAAGATGAAAAAAAATATTTTCATCATCAGTTCTAAAAAATGATGCCAAAACCTAAAAAATCACCATAGGAACTTGGGTAATAGTTTCTACTATAAATTGATGTTGAATATCCTTATTGGTGTTGGTTTATAGTGGAAACCGATGCCAAAAATCAGATCTAAAATTTAAAAAATTGATTTTCAGTGTGTATTTTTTAAAAGATGATTCAAAAACCCTTATTTATATGTCACCCTTATAAACATCATTTTAAAACAGAAATTAAAATTGAAATAAAATGATGTGAAAACTTGTTTTTTCACTAGTGAACGTACTCTTTTTTAATGTATTATTTACAAATTAATTTATTATAGATATATATCATATGTTTTGGGTTGTCCTCTACAAAATATGATCATTAAATTATAATATGAAACCCATCAATGGTATTAGTGATAGATTCTTTAAGATTTAAACATTCTTGAATCAGTAGTTTTCAAAGGAAAATGAGATATAGTGTTTTTATAAAACTGGAGGATGATTACAAACCCTTACATGAGCTATGTAAGGGTAAATATGACTTAACCTTATGTAGTTTGGGTATTTAAAGGTTATACCCTTAGATATAAGGTCTATATAAGGGTAACCGTTGTATTAACTTTACACAAATGAGTTGTGTAAAGGTAATACCCTTATGTAGTAGTTCCACGTAAAGGTAAATATGATTTACCCATAGAAATACCCTTACACATATGGTCTATGTAAGGGTAACATCATTGTTAACTTAATAAAAAAAAATTCATAAAGATAGTACCCTTATTCAAGGGTTTTATGTATGGGTGATCAGAACTTTAATCTTATGCGTAATGGTATTTGGGCCATTATGTTGAGATCCCTAATGTTTACCTTTATGTAGAGTATGAAACATTTAGTGTACCCTTATGAAAAGGTGTTTCATAAAGGTAATATCTTTCCATGAGGGGTTTATGTAAAGGTAATATCCATATTACCTATACGTAGTGGTTTTTCAAATCAATATGCATAAGGGTAAAAGTGAGGATAGACTTACACAAGATGAGGGGTTCTGCATAAGGGGACACAAAATATTGTTGAAAAAATTTAACATATTAAATATTTTTAATGGTTTTTGAATTGTTTATAAATCATGTTAAAATTTATTTTGTGGTTATTTGATTTATATATATTTTATATATTAATTCATTGAATATAAATTATTTATAATTACTTAAATAAGTGTTTATAAAATATTATTCCCAAATATTAATGGTTAATATTTTAAAATACCTTCTGAAAAAATAAATGGAATTACATATGATCTTAACATAAGTGGTTTATTTATAAATAATAAGAGTTGATTTATAATGTGTTTATAATTTACAAAATATATTATACTTAGATTATATAAAATGGTAATATAATATATATTGAATTAAAAAGTGTTTATAATTCATGAAATATCATATAAATTCTATTTAATATAAAATATGAAGCATTTCATATTGAAATGAATATAAAATGTTTATATTCTTTCTAAATTTATAATTTTTTTATAAATATCATTTATTTATGAATAGTACATAAATGTATCTTGTTTTTTAAAATAAATAAATTGTTTATTTATTTTTTTAATTTCCTTGATATCAATTCATAGTAAATTGGTTATGAAACATTAATATTTTGTATGCCCATTTGTATGGTAATTTGATTCTAGGAGGGAGCCTTAAATATCAGGTCAGGTTTTAAATCATAAAATTTAGTTTTCACCTACCTTGACCTCAGTTTTTACATTTACTTATGATTTTGAGAATAGTTTTTGGGGATATTATGTTCATATTAGGTGTTAGAGTTTTTCATGAATTGAATTCTCTCTTGAGTAAAGTCTACCCAGGTAAAGGGACTTGGGGTTGGACCAGTTACTTTCATAGAGGCTTGTCTTGGCTAATAAAGTGAGCGGGGTTGACTATCTGTCAATCCTTGCCTCCTCATGTGGAGTTTTTCAATCTCATATGACTCTATTTCAAAACATGAAGAGTTCATGGACCCTATGAACATGATGAATTTGGATATGTATGAATATAATTTACTTCTATTTTAGGGTGATTAATATAGACTTGTGGGTTTTGTAAATAGTTACACACTAATATTGTGTGTAAACATTAATTTGGTGATTGGAATAGATATTTCAAAAACTATATAACTAGAAGCATTCATACATAAGAGGGAATACAAAATTATAAGATAATTATTACATAGGATGTAATAGTTATTTAATATGAATATTATGTATATTTAATGGGTGAGGCTTCAAAATAAAAATGTCTAAAATACTAAGTGTGTGATTCATTCCTAAGAGACACTTCTCAAGAACTCGATCATTCAATAGAGTAGATCATGTCATAGCTGGGTTTCCAAAAATTGTCTTGTGTTTGGAAAGAAATTAATGGATGGCATTAAAACGTCCTTGGGTGGATCATTCCATTGTTGGGTGCCCTTGGATTGAAATTTTTTATTACACTATTTTGGAATTTTATTTGGGTTACACTATACAAGATATCCTAAAAGTATTCGGTTACTGGACCAATAGAATTGAGTGAATTCATATAATGTATTTGGATAAAAGGTTATCCACTCAACTATCAAGGAGTTACAACAGTTATGATTAGGATGGTTCCCTACCTAAATAACTAATTGGTGATAGAAATTTCATATAGGATTCATTTATTAATGAAACATAGAACATAGATTAATAAATGGGTATGATGTAAGAGGTCATCAATTTTAGTAAGAGCACTATAATTAAATGTCCTTAATGAAATGATACAAAAAAAATGATATTCTTATGATAAAAAGTTACGTTTTAGAAAAATTAACCATCATCATCAAACTAAACATTAAATTAATCCTTGAAATGAAAATCTTAATGTAAGAAACTCATAAGACTGGTTTGTTAAGAAAAGTTATTGAGCAATAGAAATATTCTATGTGTTTGAATAGTTCCCTCCTAAGTTTCCAAGTATTGAAGTTGTTCAACACGAAAATAAAGATGCTTATGGAAGCATGGAATGATTCATTCATGGTTTTAAAGGAACTAGATGCTAATTTACCTAAGGAATTATAATCTCATATACTCAATATGATTTGGTATATCAATGATATTAAATAAGAGTAAATATATTTATAGAGACTGAAGAATTAATATAAGGATTATTTTGGTTATGGAATTCATTATATTTCCATCTATGGAAATGTTTCGAAAATATGGATGGATTTAATAAAATATTACCCGATATTATCAAAGTGTTGAGAATAAATGAACTAGGAATATGATGTCTATGTTCTTGTATAGTAATGATAATAAAAGTAGGTAAAAGTTCAAAACCAGAAGAGATAAAGTTGTAAATTCCAATAATATATCCTCAAGAAGATAGTAAAGGTTATTTCAAACAAGGGGTATTATTAGGAAGGAGTAATGATTCCATATGATAATATTATCTATAATATCGGAAGTAGTTTTAGAACTCCATGGAATGTCCATGTCTAATATTAAGGTAATATAAATTGATTATTCTATTTTTAAAGGTATGTGATACCAAATGTATAATTTAAAAGTGTTTTAGATATACATGAGTTCAAAATAAATGGAGTAATTGAAAGAGTTTTTAGTTTTCATTCAAGTGAAGTAATAAATAGTTTCTACATCAAAAATTATAATGTAAATATATTTATCAAGCTTTGATGAATCTAAGTAAAGGAAGTGTATCATCATATCACTTTTTAAATATGATAAGGGGTGTTCAAAAAGAGTTTTTGTGATTAACATGATATGATCAATTATGTAAGATCCTGTATTTTTCTAGGTACATCCCTGTTTGATTTTTTTCATTGAACCTCTTCTGTTTGGGGTTTTCCTCCTCTTTAAACCCTTTGCTCAAGCTCCTTTAAGGATGGAGATTATTTTTTGGGAAAATTACCTAAAATTCGATGATGTATCATTGAATAAATTAATTTATTATGGATATAAATGTGTCAAAAAGAATTATGAGGGTTCTCTAGGATTTTAGAAGGATTCAGAGGTGGTTCTTGATTTTCTATAGAAACTGAACTGAAAGCTATCGGCTGGACATTTACACACAATGAACATGTTACATGAAATGTAAATATTTCCAGGAAGACATTGTGATCTAGTTCATCCTATGTACTAGTTACATGCCATGAAAATGGTTCACAATGAGTAAAATTTTTTCAGGAAGACATCGTGATCTGGTTCAGGGTGCGAACTGGTTACACACCGTGAAATGAGTTCACAACATTTAAATATCAAAATTTATACATCATGAACTAGTTTAGGGCATGAAAAGAATACACACTATGAAACTAGTTCAATTCATGTAATGCTCAATCAGGGTTATTTTAACATGAGGTGACACATTTATCAATGTAACTCATAATTTGAGAAATACATGGCATGAAAGGATTACATTCCGTGTATTTATTAGGCACAATAGTTTTAAATAAATTTTATGCATATGATATTTTCTCATCTGCATGAAACCATCCTTTATTGATACCTAGGAAACTCCAGGTGATTTTGGAGTTCCTTACCCCCTTTAGTACATCTCAATCAAGCATTTGATCCTTGATTAGTTATTTTTCTTATGTTTCCCCTCTCTTATGCTTGGTCTCAGATTTAGAAGTGGAATCTCTTGACTGATGTTGTTATGGGTTTTGATCCTGATGTTTAATGGCCTAGGTTTCTTCTTAGGAACTTCTTCATCATCATTACTATTAGCATTACTTGTTGTAAGAATAAAGGAAAGTAGTTTAAAACCAAACACTATGGTATGTTTAATTGTTTATGTATGTGAAATATTGTGATTGGGACAACATAATGTGAATGTTAATTAATTTAATAATTGGGTATGATCAATCATGTGTTGAATTTATCTCTGGATCCCTTTTGATTCAATGGTGTTGAGACCTTACATACGTCTACCTATTGGGTGAGCCTATCCTAAAATAATAATTAATTGTCCAATGGATTAAAGTGTGGTTTGCATGACATGAGACCTTATGTGATTTATTATGGTAAATTCACCCTAGAAAATGGATTGATTGATTGTTGAAATTGACAATGATGATAAATTAATAATTAGTGTGAAAACTGGAATGATAATGTGTTAAGAATAACTTGCTAAATAAAGGGGTAATTTAAAGATAAAGGTGTAATTAGAAAAATTGACCCTTATGGATTATAATGATAAATGAGTTACTCATGTTTCTTTATCTTGTGCTATGATTCATACTAAAATGATTATATAAAGGACTTGTCCTTGTGATGTTGAAATGATTATATAAAGGGCTTATCTCAGACCGATGAAATGATTATATAAAGGTCTTGTCCCGGTATATTGAAATTATTATATAAGTGGATTGGCCCAGTTATGTTGTAATGATTATAATGCTTGAACAGATTATGAGGAAATGATTATACAGTGGGATTTTTCTGGGTGATATGATTATGTCATGGACATGTGGTTATGGTTGGAAAAGTTTTTCTATATACTTAAAGATATTCTGACATGGTGCCGAAGCAAGTTGATTTTTGTACTATATTAATTGATTTATTAATACAAATGTTTATCCCTAAGGGTAAGATGAACATCCTAGCCACTACTTTTGGAAATCTAGAACACATCAGCCGCATAAGAGGATATGAGGTGGGTGTTAGTGTTTAGAATGTTTTTGGTCATCAAAGTAAGAAATCAAGATACATAGAAATCTAATCCCTAAAAGTTAAGATGAATTATATGAAAGAGTTCATTGGTAATCAAACTAAATTATTTGTTCAGGCTATGTTAGAATAATTGATGAGACAGTCACAGTATGCACAGCCTGCCCAACCTTCCCAGCTGGTTGCGCAGCCTGTACAACCCACCCAGCTTGACCATCCTTCCTAGCCTTCCTACTCAAATCCTCCACCTAATCATTCAGATCCAACCTTATTCTATGAGTTTTATGATAAATATGTTTATGTATGTATTGTAGCATATGAATTCATATATATTTTTGGGGATTCTTTATATCACTAGCCAATGAAGATCGGTTAAGTCAGAGTATTAGCATATGAAATTGTTTATCCTAATGATATATTACCATTATCTACCGTTGAGGTTACAAGATTTTGGGATTATGTGGGTCAATTTTTAATTTGGCCAGATAGCCTTCAACATTATCTTTTATACGAGTTATTTTTTTTTAAATATTCAATTAAATTTCATTGAAAACTACTTATAATTTTTTCTGATATTTAGTTTATATAGTAGTATCTAAAATAAAAAAATGGTATAAATGAAACAAAAGATTCATGAGCAAATAACTTTAGATAATTATGATGTCTCTGATGGGATACAAATATTATCTCAAGATTCTTCTTCCTTGAATAATTTATATAACTTTTGGATGAAATCCGATATATGTGGAAGAGACTATCCATTGAGAATATTCTGAAAATATATCATAGATATTATTTATTTTGAAGAGCTCAATGTGCCTGTGTTGTAGTTGTTTTCCATGTAAGTAAATTTACATTTCAATTTTTATTTCTTTAATTCAAGATAGTCTTAAGTGACTTACTATATTGCTTATTTAATTAGGTATAGGCACATGCTTCTTATTCAGAATGAGACCATTGGTTTTTACAATTTTATAGATTCAGAATTCATTTGAACAACTAAATAATATTTTAAGATTGTTAATAGAGTTACATATATATGTGATAGATAATCAAAGACATATATTGGGTGTTGGTTTTTTACATTCCTTGTTGGGTAAGAACACTAAGATAATTATGAACGAATATTCATTATAATTTCATTAATTGTGAACTTTTTGTATTATAGAGGGCATTAGATGTTAGATGTATTCTACCCAAGTGAATACATATTATATTGGGTTTGTTTTTTATTAGGTTTTGTTTGTAAAAAATTTAGCAACTTGTTAGACAAATAAGTTTTCATTTTTTATAAGATCATTATATTTAATTCTTGTTGTTTATACATGTTTTTATAGTTCATATATATGAAAATGTAGGTCTTGTAATTTTTTTTAACAAAGATCAATTATCACCAAAGAAACCAAATCTAATCCAATATGAGGAAGTAATGGTATATATGATTTATATTTGATAATATTATAATTTTAGATATATATATATATGTGTGTGTATATATATATTGTTTTTTATTATCAAGTTATTGTTTTATAACCACTTTTTCATCATCAATAAGGAATTGTATAAAGTGGTTTTTATGTTTTAATATTCATGTATGAGATAATCACAAATGGGGAAATTACTAAATTTAATATGGTTAGTTATATTAATTGTTTTATATTTTATGTCATTGTATTCTATTTTTTAATCTTATAACAATTAAATATTTTTTTAGAAGTTAAATGATGCTAGGTTGTATATGAAGGACGAACTTAACCATCTCCAAACTTTTTTTGTGAACTTTTTGTAATGTATGATTTCTATTTAAATTATATGGGATGAATCTTTTAATGTTTACCATTAATGTTACATTTTCCTAATAAAAAGTGTTCAAAAACAAATTCTTTTGTTAAAATAGGTGTTTGAACCTAATCATCTCAAAATAATGCTTCATCAATAACTATGAATGATCATGTTTTAAATTTTCTGGTATATTTTATTTAATTATAATTTAAAATATAATTACATAGATAATGTTTTTTATTAATATGTTAAATTATGTTTATTTTCATTGATTTTTACCCTTCAAGATGTGTTTTTTTATTGTATATTTCCTTTTATATTATCAGAATATTGGTATTTTTGGGGGTTTGATATTTACGATTTTCCAAAAAAATTATCTTTCAACATCATTTCTTTTCAAAAAAGTCACTAAAAGCTTTAGAAAAATTCATAAGATCTTCAGTGTCAAATTTTTCTACAAACTAACACCCAAGATCCTTTTCATCAACATTTTCTATGAGAAACTAAAATTGAAAACATAATTGAAAAATAGTTACATCATCAGTTCTAAAAAAACCAATGCCAAAACATAAAACAAATACACCATAGGAACATTGGCGTCGGTTTCTACTAGAAATCAACGCAAAATATCCTTTTTGGAATTGGTTTATAATGTAAAATGATGCAAAAAATCGGACCTATTATTAGAAAATTTAATTTTCAGTGTCTCTTTTTCTAAAAACTGATTCCAAAACCCTTATTTATAACACCAAATTTATAATAAAACAATTTAAAAATGCAGTTAAATTTGAAAAAAACTGACATGAAAACTTATTTTTTCTCTAGTGAATGTACGCTTTTTATAGTATTATGTACATGTTAATTTAATATATATATAGATCTAATGTGTTTTGGGTTTTCCTCCACTGCATATGATCATTAAATGATCATAAAAAACACATCTGTGGTATCAGTGGAAACATCTTGAATATTTAAACATGCTTGAATCACTGGCTTTCAAAGGAAAATGAGAAATAAGGTTATTATAAAACTAGAGGATGATTACATACCCTTACGTGAGCTATGTAAGGGTAAATATGATTTACCCTTATGTAGGTTGGATATGTAAAGGTCATACCCATATATATAAGGTCTATATATGGGTAACCATTGTATTACCTTTACACAAATGAGTTCTGTAAAGTTAATACCCTTATATAGTAGTGCCACGTAAAGTTAAGTATGATTAATCCATAGAAATACCCTTACAAAAATGGTCAACATAATGGTAACCTCAATGTTATCTTAACCCAAATGTGTTGCATAATTATAGTACCGTTACACAAGGGGTTTATGTAAGGGTCATTAGAACTTCAACCTTATGCGTAAAGGTATTTGAGCCATTATGTAGAGGACCTTGATGTTTACCTTTATGCAGCATATGAAAAATTGAGAGTACCCTTACAGAAAGGAGTTTCTTAAAGGCAATATCTTTACATAAGTGATCTATATAAAGGTAATCTATATATTAACTTTACACAGTGGTTTTTAAAATCAGGATGCATAAGGGTAAAAGAGAAGACACCCTTACACAAGATGAGGGGTTTTGTGTAAGGGGAAGCAGAATATTCTTAAAAAAATTAACATATTAAATGTTTTAATGGTTCATAAATTTTTTATAAATCATGTTAAAAGTTATTTTGAGAATATTTGATTTATATGTATTTTATAAATTAATTAATTTATTATAATTTTTTTATAATTAATTCAATAAATTTTTATAAAAAATTATTCCCAAATGTTAAAGGTTAATATTTTGAAAATACCTTCCGAAAAAATAAATGGCATTTCATAAGATCTAAAAATAAGTGGTTTATTTATAAATCATAATAAGTGATTTATAAATTGTTTATAATTTACAAAATAAATGATACATATATTATATAAAATTTTTATCTAATAGGTATTGAATTATAAAGTGTTTATAGTTATGAAATATAATATAAATTCCATTTAATATAAAATATGATATATTTATATTGAAATGAATATAATGTGATTATATTATTTCTAAATTTATAAAATTTTTATAATTATCGTTTATTTATGAATTGTACATAAATGTCTTATATTTTGGAAAAATGATAAATTGATTAATTGTTTGTCAAATTTCCATGATATTAATGCTTAGTAAATTGGTTATGAAATTTGAAATTTTTTTATGCCTATTTGTATTATAATTTTATTCAAATTGAGATCCTTACATGTCATGTTGTGTTTGATATCATAAATTTTAGTATTCATCTACCTTGACCTTAGTTTTTACTTTTAGTTTTTATTTTGAGAATAGTTTTTGGTGTTATTTTTTTCATACTAGGTGTTTGATTTTTTCATGAATTGAATTCTATTTTGAGTAAAGTCTCCTCGGGTAGAGGTACTTGGGTTTGGACCACCTACTTTCCTAGAGGTCTGTCTTGGATAAGAAAGTGATTGGGGTTGACTATTTTTCAATCCTACCCTACTCGTGGTGTTTTTCAATCTCATATAACTCTTTTCCATTACATGGAGCATTCTTATACCATATGAACATGATGTATTTGGATATTTATAAATATACTTAACTTTTTGGGTGATTAATATATAATTGTGGGTTGTATACAGAGTTACACAATAATATGGTGTGATCACATTAATTTGGAGATTGGAATAGATATTTCAAAAACTAAATCATTCGAAGAATTCAAACACAAACTGTAATAAAAATATGGAAGAAAATTATTACATAGGATGTAATAGTTATTTAATATGAATATTATGAATAATAAATGTGTGATGATTTAAAATGTAAGCCCCTAATATACTAATTATGAGATTTATTCCCAAGAGACACTTGTCAAGAACTCAATCCTTCAATAAATAAGGTCATGTCATAGTTGGGTGCCTACAAATTATCTTGTGTAAGGAAAGAATGTAATGGATGAAACTAACACATCCTTGGGTGGGTAATTTCATTATTGGGTTCCCTTGGATTGAACTTTTTGTTAGACTATTTTGGAATTTCCATTTTATTACACTAGCTGAGAGATGCTAATAGGATTAGGATATTGGACTAATAGAATTTAGTGAATTCATATAATGGATTTGGATAAAGGTTTATCCACTCAACTATCCCAGATTCACAACTATTAGGATTGAGATAGTTCCCTACCTAAAAAACTAAGGGGTTAGAGAAATTTCATAGAGTATTCATTTCATAAGGAAATATAGATCCTGGATCACTAAATGGGTATGATGTATGAAGTCATCAACTCTAATGGGAGAACTACCATTAAAATTCCTTAATGAAAAATATAAAAAAACATGATATTCATATGATAAAAAGTTATGTTATAGATAAATGAACCATTATCCTTAAACTAAAATTTATATTGTCATGACCCATCCTCGGGGTCCGTGCCGTGACTACCCCAAGCCCGCCTTCCATATGCCAGGGGCTGGCGACTAGCACCAAAGGTGTAAATCCCAATAAAAGGGAAGGCATTGCCTTTATAAACTAAACAAACACCACAGAGTATGCAAGATGAAGTAAACACTAATTAAATTGAGTACAAAAGTAAGTGCTAGAAAGTAAATGGGCCAGAATAAAAACCCAATTGAAAGTAAAACTGAAAGGAAAGTATAGTAGCAAATAAGTAAAGCAGCAACTCCAAGCCCTCCTCGGGAAGTTCCACCTGAAGGGTGGGTACAGATAGTCTACTCTGCTCCTCGGCTCTAGCCGTCCGCTCCATGTACATCCCATCCAGTGATCCACCTATAGGTATCGTACAGCTCCACGAGCTCCCACCTCGATTAGCGTTGTCTGTCTTCTGCATCCAACACAACGTAGCGCGGGCATAGCCCGTGCAGGGGTGAGTATACACTACTCAGTAGGGACCCCGAGACCCCTGAAGGTCTCCCAGAATCCACGAAGGATAAACCAAAAAGGAAAGATACAATATCGAAGTAACAACAAACTCTACTTAGGTATATGCCCATACATATACCTAAGTCATGAATTCCAGCTCGGCTCCAGCACATGATCCCAAGTACAACCCTGTCCACTCAGGAAAGCATAACCCATTCCACATAGGAATTCACAACCCAATCCACAGAGCAAATCACAACAATCATATCGATGATAATGATTATAAGTTAAGACTCAGCTCACACAGGTATACACTTCGTAAGATGATAGAGATGATCAGATGTATCCATTGATTCATCTAAGATGTCATACCCACATAGGATACAAGACCAGCTAAGTTGGCGGACCCACAAAGGATACAAGACCAGCTACTCTGCCGGACCCGCATAGGATACAAGTACAGAGACAAATACTGTCGGACCCACATAGGATACAAGAACAGTAGTCAAATACTGTCGGACCCACATAGTATACAAGAATAATAGTCACCGTCGTCGAACCCATGGAGGATTCCAGTACGGTCATCGTCACTGCCGAACCCATGGAGGATCCATGTACCATCATCATTGCTGCCGAACCCACGTAGGATTCAAGTACAGTTGTCATCTTCGTTGCAGTCGCAGCCAGCTCTAGAGTTCCCGCACACAGTAAGCTCAATTCCGGGAGGGTCCGCTCCATGAGCCAAGGTGTCGATACATCAACTATCATGAAGTCCAGAGTTGATGTATCATAGAGTTCCGTCCCGTCGAAAGGAACTCAACGTGACAGACGGCGCGTCAATAGGACGCCCGGTCTGTGAGTTATTGGCTTTTTCGTCCTAGGGACCCGGTTGGCTTTCATGGAAACGGTCGGCCATTACGGCCTGTCGGTTCTGCCACGTGGGACCCACGAGGTGTCCTTCATCCTTGAACGCCAGCGGCTGGCTTGGCCGGCCGCCTCCTGCTGCTCCGCCACGGCAGAAGGCCGCGGCCCCTGTCTGACCGGCGCGACGCGATGGTGCCACGCGCCTCTGCCGCGGCCCGCCCCGGTTGCGGCCTCCTAGTGCTCTGGTGCGACGTGATGGTACCGCGCCCCTCCGCCGCGGCCCGTACTTGGCCGCGACCACCTTTGGCTTCACCGGCGCCGCGTGACGGCACCGCGACCCGCTCCGGCCGTGGTTATCTCTTTCTCGTGCGGTGCGATGGCACCGCGTCGCCCCCGTTCCAAACCACAATAAAGACCAACAACACAGTGGGAGGAGGGTCAACCCTGTTCGTGCGGTCCGACCTCCTCCCGTTATATTGATAACAAGCATCCAAGAAATAATGATGAATGTCCAAATAATAATCCTTGAACGATGAAACAACCCCTACCTCAATGTAGATCACGGAAGCTAGCGTCGCGGAAAACGGCATCGCGGGGTGTGGCTCCTTAAACATCGACGGAGGACGTCTGAGGAGTAAATGACATCTCACACTGCAGAGAGGAGAAGGAATGGCGTGTTGATCTCTTCTTGCGGTGTCGGCGTTCTTCGATGAAGAGTGTTGTTATTCACGAAAGGTTTAAGCTCTTCAAAGGAACCACACAAGGGCTCTCTCCTTTTCTTCGCACAGAAAAAGTCAAAATAAAATAAAATAAGGCTTTGCCTTATTTTATTTACTTATGACAATAATTCCAAACTTCAAAAGTTGAATTCTCCTAATTAATTTTGAGTTGTCAAAATTAATGGTGTGCTAAGTTGGCAACATTAAAGTGAGGGAGAGTCAAAAAATTTAATAGGGGAGGTTTAGAGGAGTTAGGGAAATTGAAGGGGTGGTGCTCGTGTGGGCCCCACCTCACTAATATCCTATCAAGAGGAGTTATAATTTTTGTGGGTCCCACCCCAACTCCCACACACAGGTTGAAAAAAAACTTAGAGTAGAAATAAAATTGTAACACATATTTTATTTCACTCTTCAATTAATCCATTTATTTAACAACACCTCCCAAGAAAACACAACTCTAGAAAATGTCTTCTTAAGAAAAAACCAGCGCTGTGGTTTCATCGGTGCCCTCAGATTTAGATACCGAGAACCGGTTCAAAAGTTAGAAAAACCTGCTCGTTCGTCCACTGAACGTACCTGAGCTAAACTTCGGAAATTGTTTTCGGGAACACCGGGCCTCGGAATACCGCGCCGTTAGAAACTGCGTACTCGCAAAATCCCAAAGAAATTAAGAAAAAAATTTCCTTAAAATTTACGATTCTTTACATTACTCCCACCTCAGTGATTTACGTCCCCGTAAAGATACATCACAAACTCGGAGAACAAATGAGGGTATTGTGCACGCATCTGAGCCTCCTGATCCCATGTGCTCTCCTGGAGGTTCCCATGCTACCACCTGATGCGCACTAGAGTAATCAACTGCCCACGTAGGACCCGCTCCTGTAGAACCTTTATCTCCACCGGAAACTCTGCAAAATTTCCCCCATCATCAATGTCCAGCTCCCCATGGTCGATGATATGCGTCGGGTCATGCACGTATCTCCTCAGCTGAGATACGTGGAAGACGTCGTGTACCTAGTGCAACTGAGGTGGAAGAGCCAAGCGATAAGACACTTCGCCTATCCTGCTGAGAACCTGGAATGGTCCGATGAATCGCAGAGATAACTTGTCGCCCCAGAAAAATCTCTGTAATCCACGTCAAGGTGACACCCGTAAGAAAAAGTGGTCCCCATCCTCAATCTCTAGTGGTCTCCGGCTCCTGTCAGCATAAGACTTCTGTCGGCTCTGAGCTGTCCTCATCCACTCCTCGATGACTTGAACCTTCTCTATCATGGCATGGACCATATCTGGTCCCACAAGTGCTAACTCCCTAGGGTCTGTCCCACACAGAGGTGATCTGCAATGTCGGTCGTACAATGCCTCATATGGTGCCATCCCGATGGTGGAGTGGTAGCTGTTGTTGTACGCAAACTCTACCAAACGTAGGTGATCCTCCCAGTTACGACCAAAGTCGAGGAAACAAGCAAGGATCATGTCCTCAAGAGTATGAATGCTCCTCTCCGTCTGACCATACGTCTGTGGGTGAAAGGTAGTGCTCAGGCATAGTTGCATCCCAAACTCTCCACTGAGCCCTGCTCTCTAATGGGTAAGAAGTGGGCTGACTTAGTGAGTCGGTCGACAATCACCCAAATGGAGTCGTGACCTCTGTAAGTACGTGGAAGTCCAATCATGAAATCCATAGGTATCCCATCCCACTTCCACTCCAGGACCTCCAAGGGTTGTACCAAGACTGCTAGTACCTGGTGCTCTACCTTCACCTGCTGGCAGGTGAGGCATCAAGAAACGAACTCTGCCACAACCTTCTTTATACCCGGCCACCACTGCTGTTGTCTGAGATCCTGATACTTCTTCGCTACTCCTGGATGTACCTCTAATGGGTAAGTGTGAAAATCTCTCAGCACCTCCTCCTGTAAAGCATCTGGTACCATGGTACGTCCTCTGAAAATGACGACATGCTCTACTCCTATAGAGAATTCATCAGGTGCCTATCCTGAGGAAAACTGTGCATGCCACATCTCATAGTCAACATACCCACGTTGAGCCTCTCTGACCCGATGAAGAAGTGGAGGAGTGACTGTGGGTGTCTGAAGAAAGGCTACAACATCTCTATCCACAAAGGATGTATGCAAAGTGGCTAGCTGCTCTGTCGCCTCTACAAGTAGCTGAATACCCGTCCTCCTGCTGAGAGCATCGGCTACTAAGTTCCCCTTCCCAGGAGTATCGACTATCTCAAAGTCATAGTCTTGGAGGAACTCGATCCATCGCCGCTGTCTCAGGTTTAAGTCCTTCTGCGTGAAGATGTACCTGAGAATCTGGTGGTCAGAGTAGACTCTAAAGCGCACACCCATCAGATAGTGCCGCCACATCTTTAGGGCGAAGACCACTGCTGCTAACTCTAGGTCATGGGTAGCATAGTTCTGCTCGTGCTGCCTCAAATGTCATGATCCATAGGCGATAACTGTCTTCTCCTACATCAGGACACACCCGAGTCTGGTCCCTCATGCATCGCAGTAGACTACGTACCCTACTCCCTCCTCTGGTATCCTCAAGATGGGTGCACTGGTCAATCTTTGTCTCAGTTATTGGAATCTCGGATGATATCTATCTGACCACACGAAGGGTTTCCCCTTCTTCGTCAATGCTAGAAATGGTGCCACAACTCTGGAGAAGTCTGGCATGAATCTCTGATTGTACCCAGCCAGACCTAGGAAACTCCACACCTCCGTCACGCTCCTGGGTGGCTCCCAAGCTAGCACTGCCTCGATCTTCGTAGGATCCACCGCAACTCCCGCCTCCGAGATGACATGCCTAAGAAGTGGACTTATCGAATCCAGAAATGACACTTCGAGAGCTTCCTATAAAGCTGTTTCTCTCAGAGTGTATCCAATACAACCCGCAAGTGGTAGGTGTGCTCCTACTTAGTATTTGAGTAAATCAATATATCGTCGATGAATACTACGATGAATCGATCGAGGTATGGATGGAAGATTCTATTCATGAGAATCATGAACACTTCTGGAGCATTGGTTACACTGAAAGGCATAACCAAGAACTCATAGTGGCCATACCATCACCTGAAGGCCGTTTTCTGCACATCCTCATCTCGATCTCTATGCTGATGATAGCCTGACCTGAGGTCTATCTTTGAGAACCACCGTGCTCCCTTGAGCTGATCGAAGAGGTCATCAATCCTCGGAAGTGGATACTTGTTCTTCACGGTCACCTGATTCAGGTGATGGTAATCGACACACAGTCGCAAACTATCGTCCACCTTCTTGGAAAACAAAATCGGTGAAGCCCAGGGTGAAACACTGGGTCGAATGAATCCCTTGCCCTGCAAGTCCTCCAACTGTACCCGTAGCTCTCGAAGCTCAGTGGGAGCCATCAGATATGCTGTAGTAGATATCGGGGCTGTCCCAGGGTACAAGTCAATATAGAAGTCTACCTCTATGCGAGGAGGTAGTCCTGTAATGTCTTCAGGAAAGACCTCCACCTAATGATCCACCGCTATAGGAAAACTCGGACTCCGCACGTCCACTGCTCCTAGGATGAGGCTAGCCAACTGATGAGTGATCGGCTGTCCTCTCCTCTGCGTGAGTCCATCCTACGCTGCAAAGGCTCCCTTCTCGCCGGTAGGTGAACATGCTCCCATCGTTGTAGACCCACCGCACCTTGCACATAATACAGTCGATCTGATCATGGACTGTAGATAACCAATCCATGCCCAAGATGACTTAGTAAGGCCTCGTTACCGCTAAAAGAAGATCCCAGCCAAAGCTCTCTCCTCTTAGAGTAATCACACGCTGCCGACACCAGTGTGTAATCTTCGAGTCTACTCCTGTAGGAGTCTCTAGCCGTAAGGATCAAGCCAACGGATCCGTCGGAATCTCCAAGCTCCGAACAAGGGCAGCGAAAATGAAATAATGACTCGCTCCTGTGTCTATAAGAACTCCCGAAAGGGTGGAGTATACAAAGATAGTACCTAAAATCATCTATGGTGCATCGTGGTCATAGGCCTCCACTACCTGGAGCTGGGCCTGTGTCTGTTCGCCAGCTCCCTGTGGTCAGGGTGGACCTCCTGGTGGTGGTGGTGGTAGAGCCTCAAAACTTCGTCCATGACCTATCGCTTGGCCTGCTCTTCTGCCCCATCTGCCTGCTCCCTGCGGACCGCCATGGTCAAACCTCTGCCTCTGCCTGGGTGGTCCCTCAATCGTATTTAGCTCCTCTGCACAGCGGGTCAGGCAGTCACGAGCCATGTGGCCCTGCCCGCCGCATGCATAGCACTGTCTGCTCCTCGTAAGGCTGGCACTACACCGTGTGCCCTACACCTCTGAGTCAGTATCCTGAGGTCGTTCGCCTGATGGTCTGGTCTTCTTGGACCCCCGTGACATCCGTCGACTACTAGCTGTAGAAGACTCCACTACGTGTCGCCCTACGGTAGGTCTCACTGCCGGTGTAGGCTCAGCAAGAAATCTCTCTACAAGAAGGGCTCGCTTCAGTACTCCTTCCTATGTCAGAATGCTAAGGGAGACCATTGAATCCCTGATCTCATGCCTCTGTCCCTGATCGAATTTCCGGGATCGGAAGAATGGGTCCCGTACCATGTTCGTGGAGTAGCACGAGAGATTGGTAAATCTCGCCGAGTACTGGGCTACTGTCATGTTGCCCTGTCGCAGCTATAGTAGCTCCAGAATGTGTACCGCACAGAGGGTGGCTGGAATGAACTCCAAGCGGAAGCGTCTCTCGAAGTCCATCCAAAGAAGAGATGCCTCTTCGTGAACCTGGAGCATCAAGCTCCACCATCTACCTGTTTCCGAGTTCAAGAGACTCGCCGCAAGGATCACCATGAGGTCAGCTGGTGTCCCTACTAATCTGAAAACTCGAACAACATCCTCCAGCCAATCCTCGGTTTCCTGAGGGTTCGTCTCCCCACGGAACCTGGGCGGTCTCTGACGCTAAAACCCGTACAGTGCACTAAGGTGACATTCACTCTCAGCTGTTGGGGATGGTGGCATCGGTGTCTTGGCAGGTAGAGGTACTGCCGGTGCCTCCGCTATAAAGGGGCCCTACACCGAGGCCTCGTCACTCGGTGGGCTGCCGTCTCGCACAAAGCTCAGAACCCTATCTGGGTGTCATCGTGGGTCCATCCTGAAGAGAAACAGGTGCGCCACAGTCAATACAGTATACCTGGCGAGCTGACACAAAGTAATAATAAAGAAAACTTTTAAAACACTCATGCAATAAATTTTTTCGTGTACTGAGTCAGAAATCAGAAGTCATGGTCCTGGTGTATGGATACGTCGATCGCCACACCAACACTAGAATCCCTGGATTGATAACCACACTCAATACCCTTAATACTATTGCTTCACATAGAATAAAGATCAGAGTCCTGAGTTCTACAGTAGAACAGAACTCCTCTGATACCAATTTTTCACGACCCGTCCTTGGGGCTCGTGCCGTGACTACCCCAAGACCGCCTTCCATAGGCCAAGGGCTGGTGACTAGCACCAAAGGCATAAATCCTGATAAAAGGGAAGGAATTGCCTTTATAAAGTAAAAAAACACCACAGAGTATGCAAGATGAAGTAAACACTAAGTAAACTGAGTACAAAAGTAAGTGCTGGAAAGTAAATGGGCCAGAGTACAAACCCAACTGAAAGTAAAGTACAACTGAAAAAAAAGTACAGCAGCAGAAAAGTAAAGAAGCAACTCTGAACCGTCCTTTGGAAGTCCCACCTGAAGGGTGGGTAAAGATAGTCTCCTCTGCTCCTCGGCTCCAACTGTCCGCTCCGTGTACGTCTCGTCCAGTGATCCACCTCCAGGTACCCTCCTGCTCCACGATCTCCCACCTCGATCAACGTTGTCCATCGTCTACATCCAACACAACGTAGTGCGGGAATAGCCCATGTAGTGGTGAGTATATGCTACTCAATAGGGACCCCGAGACCCCCTAAGCTCTCCCAGAATCCCCAAATGTTAAACCACAAAGAAAAGATACAATATCGAAGTAACAACCAACACTACTTAGGTATATGCCCATACATATACCTAAGTCATCAATTCCAGCTCGGCTCCATCACACGAGCCCAATTACAACCCAGTCCACTCAGGAAAACATAACCCATTCCACATAGAAATTCACAACCCAATCCACACAGGAAAGCACAACAATCATATCGATGATAAAGATTGTAATTTAAGACTCAGCTCACACAGGTATACACTTCGTAAGATGATAGAGATGATCAGATGTGGCCACTGATTCATCTAAGCTGTCAGACCCACATAGGATAAAAGACCAGCAAAGCTGTCCGACCCACAAAGGATACAAGACCAGCTACTCTGCCGGACCCACATAGGATACAAGTACAGAGTTAAATACTGCTGGACCCACATAGGATACAAGAACAGTAGTCAAATACTACCAGACCCACGTTGGATACAAGAATAGTAGTCACCACCGTCGAACCCATGAAGGATTCCAGTATGGTCATCGTCGCTGCTGAACCCACGGAGGATCCAAGTAGAGTCTTCATCGCTGCCAAACACATGTTGGATTCAATTACAATCATCATCGTCGTTGCAGTCGCATCCAGCTCTAAAGTTCCCGCACACAACATTCTCGATTCCAGGAGGGTACGCTCCATGAGCCAGGGGGTCGATACATCAACTATCACAAAGTCCATAGTTGATGTATCACAAGGTTCTATCCTGTCGAAAGGAACTCAACGCGACAGACGACACGTCAATCGAACACCCGGTCTGAGAGTTATTGGTTTTTTCGTCCCATGGGCCCGTTTGGTTTTTAAGCCAAAACCAACCCGACTGTACTCCAACTGTGTAAAAACCTCGAGCGGAGTAATCCAACAGAACCATCTCACTAAGAGGAATCCAAAAAAGTTCACGGCACGTCAATCGGATGTCCGGAGCTCAAGTTATAAGTGTTTCCGCTTCGAGGGCCCAGTTGGTTTCATGTTCGAACCAACCCGGCCGTACCCAAAGTTCTCCTAAACCTTGAGTATAATATACCTAAATTACCAACTCGGTCCAAGGATTACTACACAACTGACGGGACATCGATCGGAGATTCGTAGCCCAAGTTATGGGCGTTTGAACATATCTGTCCAAAAATAGGGGGTTTGGGCCCGGTCCGACCCATCCCAACACCCCCTGGGTCGGCCCAAACCGGGTCAACCCAACCCGAGTCCGGGTCTGGCCCATTAGGGTGCGGCCCGGCCCGGCCCGACGCTGGTGGCCCGGCCCGGCGCGGGCGGCCCGGCCCGGCGCGTGCGGCCCAGAGCGGGCTGCGGCTCAGCTCGAGGCCGAGCTGGACGAGGAGGGGGGGGGGGGGGCGTTTTTCCAAAATGGAGGACCCCTGTGGGGTTCACCCTAGGTGGTTGTCGGGTGTTTCAAACCCCCGGATTTCTTGGAAATGGCAGACCATTACGGCCGACCGGTTGTGCCGCGCGGGACCCGCGGGGGGTCTCGCCTCCTTGAACGCCAGCGGCCGGCTTGGAAGGGCTTCTCTTGTAGCTCCGCTACGGCCGAAGGCCGCGACCCCTTTCCGACCGGCGCGGCGCAATGACACTGCTCCCCTCCACCTCGGCCCGCCCCGGCTGCGGCCTCCTAGTGCTCCGGCACGTTGCGATGGCACCACGCCCCTCTGCCACGAATCACACTTGGCCGCGGCCACGTTTGGCTTCACCGGCGTGGCGCGACGGTGCCATACTCCTTTGCCGCGGCCCGTTTCGGTCGCGGTTCTCTCATTCCTGTGCGGTGCGACGGCACCGCATCGCCCCCATTCCAAACCACAACAAAGACCAACAACAAAGGGGGAGGTGGGTCGGCCGTGTTCGTGCGGTCCGACCTCCTCCCGTTATATTGATAACAAGCTTCCAAGAAATAATGATGAACATCCAAATAATAATCCTTGAACGATGAAACAACCCCTACCTCAAAGTAGTTCACGTAAGCTAGCATCGCGGAAAACGGCATCGCGGGGTGTGGCTCCGTATACGTCGATGGAGGACGTCCGAGGAGGAAATGACATCCCACACCGGCTGCAGAGAGGAGAAGGAACGGCGCGTCAATCTCTTCTTGCGGTGTCGGCCTTCTTCGACGAAGAGTGTTGTTCTTCGCGAAAGGTTAAAGCTCTTCAAAGGAACAACACAAGGGCTCTCTCCTTTTCTTCGCACTGAAAAATACAAACAAAAATAAAATAAGGCTCTGCCTTATTTAATTTACTTATTCCAATAGTTCAAAAGTTCAAAAGTTGAATTCACCTAATTAATTTTGAGTTGTCAAAATTAATGGTGTGCTAAGTTAGCAATATTAAAGTGAGGGAGAGTCACCAAATTTAAGAGGGGAGGTTTAGAGGAGTTAGGGAAATTGAAGGGGTGGGGCTCATGTGGGCCCCCCTCACTAGTATTCAATCAAGAGGAGTTAGAATTTTAGTGGGTCCCACCCCAACTCCCACACATAGGTTGAAAAAAACATAGAGTAGAAATTAAATTTGTAACACATATTTTATTTCACTCTTCAATTAATTCATTTATTTAACAAAACCTCCTGAGAAAACAAAACTCCAGAAAAGGTCTTCTTAAGAAAAAAACGGGCACTGCGGTTTCATCGGTGCCCTCAGATTTCGATTCCGAGCACCGGTTCAAAAGTCAGAAAAACCCGCTCGTTCTTCCACTGAACGTACCCGAGCTAAACTTCAGAAATTTTTTACGAGCACACCTGGCCTCAGAATCAGGCACCGTCAGAAACTACATACTCATAAAATCCCAAAGAAATTAAGAAAAAAAATTCCATGAAATTTAAGGGTCTTTACATTTCTCCCACCTCAGGGATTTACATCCCCGTAAAGATATATCGCAAACTAGGAGAACAAATGAGGGTATTGTGCACGAATCTGAGCCTCCCGCTCCCATGTGCTCTCCTAGAGGTTCTTGTGCAGCCACCTGATGTGCACTAGAGGAATCGACCGCCCATGTAGGACCCGCTCCTGTAGATCCTCTATCTCCACTAGAACCTCCGCTAAAGTCGCCCCGTCATCAATGTCTAGCTCCCCATGGTCGATGATATGCATCGGGTCAGGCGCGTACCTCCTTAGCTGAGATACGTGGAAGACATCGTGTACCTGGTGCAACTGAGGTGGAAGAGCCAGGTGATAAGCCCCCTCGCCTATCCTGCTGAGAACCTGGAATGGTCCGTTGAATCGTGGAGATAACTTGCCACCCCGGCCAAATCTCCGTAATCCACATCTAGGTGAGGCCCGTAAAAAAACATGGTCTCCATCCTTGAACTCTAGTGGTCTCAACCTCCTGTCTTCAAAAGACTTATGACATCTTTGAGATGTCCTCATCTGCTCCTGGATGAGCTAAACCTTCTCTGTCATGTCCTGGACCATCTATGGTCCCACAAGTGCTGACTCCCTGGGGTCTGCCCAGCAAAGGGGTGATCTGCAAGGGTGGTCGTACAATGCCTCATATGGTGCCATCCCGATGGTGGAGTGGTAGCTGTTGTTGTACACAAACTCTATGAAAGGTAAGTGATCCTCCCAGCCGTGACCAAAGTCGAGGACACATGCACAGAGCATGTCCTCAAGAGTTTGAATGGTCCTCTCCTTCTGACCATCTGTCTATGGGTGAAAGGCGGTGCTCAGGCGTATCTGCGTCCCAAACTCTCCACTGATCCCGGCTCTCTGATGGGTAAGAAGTGGGCCGACTTGGTGAGTCGGTCGACAATCACCCAAATGGTGTTGTGACCTTTGGAAGTACATAGAAGTACAGTCAAGAAATCCATAGATATCCCGTCCCACTTCCACTCTGATACCTCCAAGGGCTATACCAAGCCTACTGGTACCTGGTGCTCTGCCTTCACCTGCTGGAAGGTGAGGCATCGAGAAAGGAACTCTGCCACAAACTTCTTCATACCCAGCCACCAGTGCTGTCGTCTGAGACCCTGGTACATCTTTGCTACTCCTGGATGTACTGCTATTGGGGAAGTGTGAAACTCTCTCAGAACCTCCTCCTGTAAAGCATCTGGTACCATGGTACATCCTCTGAAAAGGACGATGTGATCTACTCCTATAGAGAATCCATCAGGTGCCTGTCTTAAGGAAAACTGTGCACGCCACGTCTCACAGTCAACATCCCCACGCTGTGCCTCTCTGACTCGCTGAAGAAGTGGAGGAGTGACTGTGAGTGACTGAAGAAAGGCTGATCCATCTCTATCCACGAAGGATATCTGAAAGAGGCTAGCTGCTCTGTTGCCTCTCCAAGTAGCTGAATGCCCCTCCTCCTGCTGAGAGCATCGGATACTACGTTCCCATTACCAGGATTATAGACTATCTCAAAGTCATAGTACTGGAGGAACTTGATCCATCACCGCTGTCTTAGGTTTAGGTCCTTCTGTGTGAAGATGTACCTGAGACTCTGGTGGCCAGAGTAGACTGTAAAGCACTCTCCCATCAGATAGTGCCGCCACATCTTTAGGTCAAAGACCACTACTGCTAACTCAAGGTCATGGGTAGTGTAGTTCTGCTCGTGCTGCCTCAACTATCATGATCCATAGGTGATAAATGCCCGATCCTGCATCAATACACACTTGAGTCTGGTCCCTGATGCATCGCAGTAGACTACGTACCCTACTCCCTTCTCCGGTAGCCTCAAGATGGGCGCACTGGTCAATATCTGTCTCAGCTCCTGGAAGCTCTTCTGGAATCTATTTGACCACACTAAGGGTTTCCCCTTCATTTTCAAAGCTGAAAGTGGTTCCACAACTCTGGAGAAGTCTGACACGAATCTCCGATAGTACCTAGCCAGAACTAGGAAACTCCGCACCTCCGTCACGCTCCTGGGTGGCTCCCAAGCTAGCACTACCTCAATCTTCGCAGGATCCACTACAACTCACACCTTAGAGATGAAGTTCCCCAAGAAGTGGACTTCTCGAATCTAGAACTGACACTTCGATAGCTTACCATAAAGATGGTGCTCTCAGAGTGTATCCAATACAACCCGTAAGTGGTAGGCATGCTCCTCCTCAGTAGTCGAGTAAATCAATATATCGTCGATGAATACTATGATGAATCGATCGAGGTAAGGCTGGAAGATCCTGTTCATGAGACTCATGAACACTTCTGGAGCGTTGGTTACACCAAAAGGCATAACCAAGAACTCATAGTGGACATACTGACACCTGAAGGCCGTTTTATACACATCCTCATCTTGAACTCTGAGATGATGATAGCCTGACCTGATGTCTATCTTTGAGAAACACCGTGCTCCCTTGTGCTGATCAAAGAGGTCGTAAATCCTCAGAAGTGGATACTTGTTCTTCACAGTCACCTGATTCAGGCGATTGTAATTGACACACAATCGCAATCTCCTGTCCGCCTTCTTGGCAAACAAAATCGGTGAATCCCAGGGTGAAACACTGGGTCGAATGAATGCATTGCCCTGCAAGTCCTCCAGGTGTACCTGTAGCTCTTGAAGCTCAGCGGGAGTCATCCGACATGCTGGAGTAGATATCGGGGATGTCCTGGGGTACATGTCAATATAGAAGTCTACCTATCTGCGAGGAGGTAGTCCTGGAACATCATCAAGAAAGACGTCCACATAGTGATCCACCGCTATAGGAAAACTCGGTCTCTACACGTCCACTACTTCTAGGATGAGGCTAGCCAACTGATGAGTGATCGGTTGTCCTCTCCTCTGAGTGAGTCCATCCTGTGCTGCAAATACTCCCTTCTCACCGGTGAAGGTGAACTTTCTCCCATTGGTGTGGACACACCGCACCTTGCTCTTAATACATTTGATTTGAGCATTGACCGTAGATACCCAATACATGTCCAAGATGACGTCGTAAGGCCTCAATGCCACTACAAGAAGATCCCAGCTGAAGCCCTCACCTCCTAGAGTAAGATCACACTATCGGTACCAGTGCGTAATCGTCGAGTCTTCTCCCGTAGGAGTCTCTAGCTGTATGGATCGAGCCAACGGCTCCGTCGGAATCTCTGAGCTCCGAACAAGGGAAGATAGAATGAAAGAATGACTCGTTCCCGTGTCTATAAGAACTGCAACAAGGGTGGAGTAGACACAGATAGTACCTCAAATCATCTCTGGTGTGCCATGGTCATAGGCCTCCACTGCCTGGAGTTGGGCCTGTCTCTGTCCGCCAGCTCCCTATGGTCGTGGTGGACCTCCTGGTGGTGGTGGTAGAGCCTCAAAACATCGTCCACCACCTGCCGCTCGGCCAACTCCTCTTCCTCGTATGCCTTCTCCCTGCGGACCTCCATGGTTGAACCTATTCCTCTGCCTGGGTGGTCCCTCAATTGTCTGTTGCTCCTCTGCATGGCGGTTTGGGCAGTCACGAGCCATGTGGCCCTGCCCGCCGCATGCATAGCATTGTCTGCTCCTCGTCAGGATGGCTCTATGCTGTGTGACCCACACCTCCAAGCCAGTATCCTGAGGTTGTTCGCCTGATGGTCTGGTCTTCTTGGAGTCCTATGACATCCGTCGACTGCCAGCTGCAGAAGACTCCGCTACGTGTTTCCCTGTGGTAGGTATCACTGTCGGTGTACGCTCAGCAAGAAAGCTCTCTACAAGAAGGGATAGCTCCAGTACTCCTTCCTGTGTCAGAATGCTAAGGGAGACCATCAAAGTCCTGATCTCATGACTCAGTCCCTGGTCGAAGGTCTAGACCTGGAAGAATGGGTCTTGTACCATGTCTGTGGAGTAGTGCGAGAGATCGGTAAATCTCGCAGAGTACTAGGCTACTGTCATGTTGCCCTGCCGCAGCTGTAGTAGCTTCTGAATGCGCACCGCACGGAGGGTGGATGGAATGAACTCTGAGTGGAAGATGCTCTCTAAGGCCTTCCAAAGAATATATTCCTTGTCGTGCACCTAGAGCATCAACCTCCACCATCTACCTACTGCTGCGTGCAGGAGAATCGCCGCAAGGATCACCATGAGGTCAGCTGGTGTCCCTACTAATCTAAAAACTCGAACAATAGCCTCTATCCAATCCTCGGCTGCCTGAGGGTCCATCTCCCCATGGAACCTGGGCAGTCTATGACGCTGAAACTTGTATAGTGCACTAAGGAGACGTGCACTCCCAGCTGTTGGGGTTGGTTGCATCGGTGGCTCAGCGAGTAGAGGTACCGCCGGTGCCTCCGCTGTAAAGGGGCCCTGCACCGAGGCCTCATCACTCGGTGGGCTGCTGTCTCGCACAAAGCTTGGAACCCTAGCTTGCTGCCATCTTGGGGCCATCCTGAAAGGAAACAGGTGTGACACGGTCAATACAGTATACCTAGTGATCTAACACAAAGTAATCAGAAAGAAAACTTTTAAAACACACATGCAATAAATGTTTTCGTTCACTGAGTCAGAAATCAGAAGTCAGGGTCCTGGTGTATGGATACATCGGCCACCGCACCAAAATTGGACTCCCTGGACTGATAACCACACCCAATACCCTTAACACTATTGCTTCTCATAGAAGAAAGATCATATTCCTGAGTTCTGCGGTAGAACTGAACTCCTCTGATACCAATTTGTCACAACCCGTCCTCAGGGCCTGTGCCGTGACTACCCCAAGCCCGCCTTCCATAGGCTAGGGGCTGGCGACTAGCACCAAAGGCATAAATCCCAATAAAAGGGAAGGAATTTCCTTCATAAAGTAAAAAAACACCACAGAGTAAACAAGATGAAGTAAACACTAAGTAAACTGAGCACAAAAGTAATTGCTGGAAAGTAAATGGGCCAGAATACAAACCCAACTAAAAGTAAAGTAAAACCGAAAATAAAGTACAATAGCAGCAAAGTAAAGAAGCAACTCTGAGACGTCCTCTGGAAGTCCCAACTGAAGGGTGGGTACAGATAGTCTCCTCTGCTACTCGGCTCCAGCTGTCCACTCCATGTACATCCCGTCCAGTGATCCACCTCCAAGTACTATCCAGCTCCACGAGCTCCCACCTCGATCAGCGCTGTCCATCGTCTGCATCCAACACAACGTAGTGCGGGCATAGCCCGTGCAGGGGTGAGTTTACACTACTCAGTAGGGACCCCGAGACCCCTGAAGATCTCCCAGAATCAACGAAGGATAAACCACAAAGGAAAGATACAATATCGAAGTAACAACCAACTCTACTTAGGTATATGCCCATACATATACCTAAGTCATCAATTCCATCTCGGATCCAGCACACAAGCCCAAGTACAACCCAGTCCACTCAGGAAAACATAACCCATTCCACATAGGTATTCACAACCCAATCCACAGAGGAAAGCACAACAATCATATCCAATATAATGATTGTATGTTAAGACTCATCTCACACTGGTATACACTTCGTAAGAAGATAGAGATGATGAGATGTAGCCACTGATTCATCTAAGCTGTCGGACCCACATAGGATACAAGACCAGATAAGCTGTCGGACCCACAAAGGATACAAGACCAGCTACTCTGCCGGACCCACATAGGATACATGTACAGAGTCAAATACTGCAGGACCCACATAGGATACAAGAACAGTAGTCAAATACTGCCAGACCCACATAGGATAAAAGAACAGTAGTCATCGCCGTCGAACCCACGGAGGATTGCAGTACGGTCGTCATCGATCCCGAACCCACGGAGGATCCAAGTACAGTCGTCATCACTGCTAAACCCACGTAGGATTCAAGTACAGTCGTCATCGTCATTGTAGTCGCAGCCAACTCTAGATTTCCCACAAAATCAAACTTGATTCCGGGAGGGTCCGCTCCACGAGCCAAGGGGTCGATACATCAATAGTCATGA
This sequence comes from Viscum album, assembly GCA_963277665.1. NCBI lineage: Eukaryota > Viridiplantae > Streptophyta > Magnoliopsida > Santalales > Viscaceae > Viscum > Viscum album. Next base: position 1,297,578,761 of record OY728122.1, on the reverse strand, counting down.
AGTACAGAGTTTATGTACCACAAAGTTCCTTCCTATCGAAAGGAACTCAACACGACAGACGGCGCCTCAATCGGATGCCCGGTCTGAGAGTTATTGGCTTTTTTTGTCCCAGGGGCCCGGTTGGTTTTTAATCCAAAACCAACCCGACCGTACTCCAACTATGTCCAAACCTCGAGCGGAGTAATCCAACAGAACCTTATCACTAAGAGGAATCCAAAAAAGTCAACGGCACGTCAATCGGACGTTCGGAACTCAAGTTATAGGTGTTTCCGCTCCGAGGGCCCGGTTGGTTTCGTGTTCGAACAAACCCGACCATACAAAAAGTTCTCCAAAACCTTGAGTGTAATATACCAAAACGACTGACTCGATCCAAGGATCACTGCACAACTAACATTGTGTCGATCGGAGGTTTGTATCCCAAGTTATGGGCGTTTGAACGGATCTGTATGAAAACAGGGGGTTCATGCCCGTCCCAACACCCCCTGGGTCAGCCCAAAGCAGGTCGACCGGACCCGGGTCCGGGTTCAGCCCGACGCAGATGGGATAGACCAGCGCGGGTGGTCCAGCCCAGCACAGGCCGCGGTTCGGCTCAATCCCAAGTTGGACGCGGAGGGGGGGGGGGCGCCCCCCTGTTTTTCTGAAATGGCGGACCCCTGTGGGGTCCGCCCTAGGTGGCTACCGGGGGCTTCAAACCCCCGTCTTTCTTGGAAACGGCTGGCTGGTTCTGCCAAGCGGGACCCTCTGGGGGTCTCGCCTCCTTGAACACTAGCGGCGGGCTTGGTCGGCTGCCTCCTACTACTCCGCCGCAGCCATAGGCCGCGACCCCTGTCCGACCGGCGCGGTGCGACGATGCCGCACCCCTCCGCTGCGGCCCGCCCCTACCGCAGCCTCTTGGTGCTCTGGTGTGGCGCGACGGCGCTGCTCCCCTCCGCCGCAGCCCACACTTGGCTGTGGCCACCTTTGGTTTCACCGGTGCGACGCGACGGCACCGTGCTCCTTCGCCGCGGCCCGCTCCAGCCGCAGTTCTCTCGTTATCGTGCAGTGCGACGACACCACATCGCCCCCGTTCCTAACCACAATGAAGAAGAAGAACAAAGGGGGAGGAGGGTTGGCCGTGTTCATGCGGTCTGACCACCTCCCGTTATATTGATAACAAGCGTCCAAGAAATAATGATGAACGTCAAAATAATAATCCTTGAACAATGAAACAACCCCTACCTCAAAGTAGTTCACAGACGTTAGCGTTGCGGAAAACGGCATCGCGGGGTGTGGCTCTGTATATGTCGACGGAGGACGTCCAACGAGGAAATGACATCTCACACCGGCTGTGGAGAAGAGAAGGAACTACGCGTCAATATCTTCTTGTGATGTCAGCGTTCTTCGACGAAGAGTGTTGTTCTTCGCAGAAGGTTGAAGCTCTTCAAAGGAACAACACAAGGGGTCTCTCGTTTTCTTCGCACAGCAAAAGTCAAACAAAAACAAAATAAGGCTTTTCCTTATTTTATTTACTTATTCCAACAATTCAAAACTCCAAAAGTTGAATTCACCTTATTAATTTTGAGTTGTCAAAATTAGTGGTGTGCTAAGTTGGAAACATTAAAGTGAGGGAGAGTCACAAAATCTAAGAGGGGAGGTTTAGAGGAGTTAGGGAAATTGAAGGGGTGGGGACCATGTGGGCCCCACCTCACTATTATCCTATCAAGAGGAGTTAGAATTTTAGTGGGTCGCACCCCAACTCCCACACAGAGGTTGAAAAAAACTTAGAGTAGAAATAAAATTGTAACACATATTTTATTTCACTCTTCAATTAATCCATTTATTTAAAAACACCTCCCGAGCAAACACAACTCCAGAAAAGGTCTTATTAAGCAAAAACCGGTGCTGCGGTTTCATCGGTGCCCTCATATTTCGATTCCGAGCACCGGTTAAAAAGTTAGAAAAATCCGCTCGTTCATCCACTGAACGTACCTGAGCTAAACTTCAGATATTTTTTCTGGGCACACCGGACCTCAGAATTAGGCGCCTTCAGAAACTGTGTACTCTTAAAATCCCAAAGAAATTAAGAAAAAATATTCCTTGAAATTTACGGGTCTTTACATTTATTAATCCTTGAAATGAGATACATAAAGTAAGAACTCCTATGTAAGAACCTGGGTCTTCATTTCAGGTATGGATCTTTATTCCGTGTTGTTTATGTGGAAAAAGAAAGAAAGGGGTAATTTTATAAGTACATGTTTTGTACTCCTGAGTACATGACTTATACTCAGTTGCCACGTGTAGCTATGTACTGGCCGTGTAGTGGCCGAGTACATGGTTAGGTGGTGACTTGGCAGACCGCCTAAAGTGGGGGCTAGTTGAGACTAGTACATGAAGTGTACATTAAATAAACACACCATGTACTTTTATTTTTATTTTATTAATAAGACTGGGGTCGCTTCTAATCTCTAGAAGCATCTCCTTCTTCCTATGTTTCTTACGGGATAGTGATGAGACGGCCGAGAACTTCAATCCCCTACCATTCCCCCATCAGAGCTCTGATTGAGACGTTTCTAGGTGCTTTGGATTCCCACCAGTCAGTTCTCTCTTCCCCTAGATCCTCTCTTCCTAATTTTTCCTCTCTCTTGAGTTAAATAGGGTTGATCATTTTTACCCTTTTCATAGATCTACGTTGTTCTATGTCGATTCAAGGGATGACATTCAAGAGTGTTCTTCGTACAACATCAGGTAGGTGGTTTGTGCCTTGTTTGGTAGTCTATGAATTATATATGCTTAAAGTGATGAATACCCATGTTTATGGTATTAAGTGTTTTGTAATTTAACCATGTTGAATGCCTGCTATGATTTTTTGTTTTAGAAATGTTTATTGATTATGAATAAGGTTTACTACCTTGATTATGGAAGTGTTTCCCATGTTTTTTTGGTTATGGTCATTAGGTCTAGAAATCATGTTACACTGCTTCATTTTTCATGACTAGTGTTGTTAGGATGGAGTTTTTGTTTATATTATATGCACATGTTTTTCATTATGAAAGTATGAATAAAGATAATTGACTATGAGAACTTCCCAAGGTAGGGTTTTTAATTATGAATTGTTTTTATGAATGATCAAAGGTATTGACTATGAGAGATGTCATGGGGTCATTGAATAAAGGGGATAGACTGTGAGAGATACCCAAAGGGTCATTATTAAATGAATGTTGGACCATAGGTAATTGAATATGAGAGCTACCACTACTCATTATATTTTATTCTTGCTATGAAAACCAAGGGGATATTGACCGTGAGAGCTACCCTGGTGGTCATTTGTAATTGTTTTCTGCTATGTGGGACCAAAGGTGCTAGACTATGTGTGCTTTCCTAGAGGTTCATTATTTATTGAATTAATGATATGTTGAACTATAGGGGTAAAACTATGAGAAATTTCCCAGAGGGTTTCTTTTGAATAATTGAATGATTGTGACGAGTCTACCAAGCCAAAGAACAAGCTTGGACCCGATCTTACTTGTTGGTCTTGATGGTCTTTTGAGATGTTTCTCTGATATTATTGTACAAGGGGAAACATAGGTTAGACTTGATCTCAAGGTTATATTATTCAATGGATTGAATAATTTATTAATGTAAATGAATTTAATTGAAACTATAGGACTATTTACTTTTGTGTACTTCCTAGTTTATTGCTTCATTTATGCATATTGCCTGATATATATATTCACTAACTGTAAGGAAAAAATATTTTGGTGGTGGCCTGCTGAGATTCGTCTCACACCCTATTTAGTAATGATTTTGGACCCAAAAATAATATATGGTTGCAGGTATAGATAAGGGAAAGTTCCCTTCTTAATTACGTACTTGATTGCTATTGAAGCTGGAGAACATGGAACCATGCTGAGGCTTGCGATGCTTTTGGAGTTTTTTCTTCTTCTATAATTTGGTTTCAATATTGTATTTCCAGCATTGTGACTTGTTTTTCTATTTTCTTAGATACTCATGACTTGCATCATCATTTATATATATATATATATATGTTGCAATTTTTTTATACTATCAGTATTTTGTTTTTTACATTGTTGTATGGTATTGTTGCTTTCGCTTCTCTTTAATATTTGTTTCCACTATGTTACTCTGACTATGAGAGAATAGTTACTTCACTATCACACCAAAGGCCCTCGCTTCTAGTTGACAGCCTATGGCATTCAGGGAAATGTGCTTGAGGCCATGTGACCAACTGGGTGTGTGGTGAGTTGTGGTGGCTAGATCCTGGTGGCTCAGGCTTGGATGACAGATCTGTTTTTTTCCTGATCTGTGAAAGGTGATGGTCTCATTTGGTTCTGATCGATTCTTCTAGTTATGGTTTTGGTCTGCTTCTAAGTTTCTACCTATGTCGATGGTTCGAGTTTTGTGATTGTGTTCTGATGCTACGGAAGGACGACCATCGGTGGGTTCTCGCCGGCAGTGGTGCTGTCAATGGTGTGATTGACCGTCAGGGGGTGCAGTTCGAGACACCCTCTAATCGAGTTTTTCATTTCCCAATATGTTTTGATGGTGATAGAACCAAAGCTCTTCAAGAGGTATGATGATGTTTGCCTGTTTTTTGAATTTTGAAAATTGTCTTTGATGCTATGGAGGCGATGATGACCATGCTGGGAAGATTGAAGCAATGATGTGGTTCAGAAGATTCGGAAGGCTCGGGTGGCCTTCAGCTTTATGATCTGGTCATGGTGTTTAATGTGTGCTTGTGTTTTGAAGTTTAGAATTTTTCTATTTGAATTTTGAATTCTGTGGGTACCACTATCCCATAAAGTGGCTTTCAGAAAATTAAAAATAGATTTGGAGTTAGTTATTGTGGATCCATTTCTATTTAAACCCAATGATATGAGGGTATTCCATCTTATGCATCATATATACACTTTCTAGAGATCACATGTCATACATTCTTGTCATGCCATTTAGGGTGCATTACTGATTACATGTTGTTTTGATAGATGTTGTGTGAGATATTCATGATCTTGTGATAGAATTCCTATTATTTTGATATGGTATTAGAAATTGTAAAGTTTCATTTGGATGTATACCAAACATTGGTCCCTAAGGTGTTATGGGCCCTCTTGGATCAGAATTTGGGGGATCATGTTTAAACTTAAATTGATTTTTTTCAAGTTATGATATGAATAAGGATGCCAGACTTTGATTTGCAAGAGTATGGGATCTCAGGGGTCATAATTTTTCATACCATGGAAAAAATTATAAGTTCTCAGGGTTTCTGGGGAATTTTCAAAGGCCTATAGACTGGAAACATAGACAACACGATGTGTGGTGTTATGAAAACACGCCATGTGTTCTTCTGTTACGGAAGAAACAACTTTTCTTAAGTACACGTCATGTACCAGATATACACGCCATATAGTATTTAACTATGTGACGAACTGTGTGAGTAGAGACACAAAGTTGGGATATCTTTGGTGGAACACGCCATATACTAGGTGTACATGATGTGTTATAGTGGACTGTGTCTCCGAAAATGTGACGAACAACATGGGTGGTTTGAACAAAAGTAGTACACACCATGTCTAGGGTGAACACGCCGTGTGGAGGTTATACATGCTGTGTAACCTTGTTTTAAAAAACATGAATGTTTTTTTTATGTTACATTATAGAATATATAATTTTATTTCCTTGATAATATTGAACTAAGGTGTGTGCTTGACCTTGTAGAGTCATTCCGCCAAAACGTCCTTCAGTTGTATTCCAGATACATGGCAATGAACAAACACCATAAATGGTAGATTAGGGACTACCGGAAGATCCTCCCATATTGCCCATCTTGGAGCCAGTTGTTATAACAGACGTAGGTGCTGATTTATAGTTTCATGAAGGATTTTTGAGGATGTTACCAACCTTTCTAGGGGAACCACATCCTTCCCCGTGTATAGAAGAGCTGACGAGGGTGTTTCAGCAGCAGCATGCTCCCACTTTTTTTGAGGATGGGGGACCACAAGCTGCAGAGTCATGGTTGGATGCCATGCATTCTATCTTTGAGCATCTAGAGATTCCTCCAAATGGGTGGGTGAATCTTGCTACATACATGCTATGTGATTATTCCAAGAGATGGTGGGATGTTATCTCACAGGTGGGACGTCATCAGAATATGGCTTGGGAAGAGTTCCAGAGGACCTTATATGACTACTTCTACCCGAGATGTTGAGGGAGGATCGAGCCTAAGAGTTCATGAATTTGGAGCAATGTGCTCTTTCAGTGATGGACTAATCTTCTTATTTTACAGAGCTGTAATACTTCTCACCTATTCTGGGAGATAACGAGTGGTATTTGGCTAGGGGATTTGAGGATGGTATTAGGTATGACATCTGATAGTAGGTGAATGTCTTCAGGATAACATCCATGATGGATATATTGAACCAAGAACTGATTACCCAGAATAATTTGAGGGAGTTGGGAGTTGTGAGCTAGGGCGGTTTAGCATCCAGAGTTGGTACTATTCGATAGACAGTAGGAATCACTGCAAGGATCCATCACGTGATTTTTCTTAAAGTATCTAGGTGGTATTTTACCAGTGCAGAAAGAGTGGGAATACAATACCACATTGCCCAAGGGACCCAGTTGAGTGCTGGTGTTGCAGAAAGATGGGCCATCTTTAGCGTTTTTTCTAGGTGTTTTCACCAAAAGTGAGTGATAGGGATTTTGTTATGAAACCACATTTAGAAACCGGACCACCATTTTCTCAGCAGTCAAGGAACTAGAGTTCATCCAACCATTCAGGATAAGGATGAGTTTGCGGTCATGGAAGCCAGACAAAAGTATTTCAGTGATAACAGGGTGGATCAGATCAGGGTAGTAAGTCAGGGTCATATTGCCATTGTACAGGTCGTACTATTTTAGTGGAGTAGAACCTGTAAGAGATGGATACCAGAACCTCTATGGTTAGAGGTATGATTCTAGTTGCCTTAATTTTAGATTCTACTCTTTTTTGATACTGGGGCTTATCGTAGTTTTATATCTATTATCATTTGGGATATCCTTGGTCTCTATATCTTTTCATCTGAGGATGTTATGATTCTAGAAACTCAATTAGGGATTAGAACGACTAGTGTACATTAGTGAAATTATTTCCTTATTGAGGTTGATGGGTGTCACTTATTATGGGACCTCTTTTTCCTAGAGATGAGGGGTTATCATGTCATCCTCAAAATGGAATGCTTAGTCTATTTCCTAGCCTTTGTTGACTGATATTTCCATAGGGTGAGTTTCACATCACTATAGGGTGGGTCTTGTGTAAATAGAGTAAAATGGGATTTCCAGGAGAGAATATCTGGTCCCAATCATCAGGGGTTGGGAGGAATCACAATTGAGATTTCTAGTTTAGATCTATATGACCAGGGGACTTCACAGATTGACTTTCCTCCAGTGGTAATTGTTTTGGGTATTTATTTCTTGCCAAATTTTTAGGTTTACCTCTAGAGCGTGGGGTAGATTTATCTATTGATCTTGTTATAGGAGCAACACCTGTGTCTATTCCTCTGTATAGTATGGCTACACTAGAGTTACAGGATCTTAAGAAGTAGTTAGAGGAGTTGTAGGAAAATGGTTTCATCTGACCCATTAATTATTCTTGGGGTTCTTCTATTATTTTTTGAAGAAGGTGGATGGTACCCTCATACTTTTCATGGATTATCAAAAGCTAAACTAGTTGAAGGTCAAAAAACCAATATCTCTTTCTAAGGATTGATGATATCTTTGATTAGATTCATGGGGCCCAAGTGTTCTTGAATATTTAATTGAGATCCAATTATCATCAGTTACGTATTATACCATCTAACATACCCCTTACAACCTTTCAAAGAAGGTGTGGTCTATACGAGTATGTGGTTATTCCATTTGGTCTCACAAACACGCTGACCATTTTCATGGAATTAATGAACCGAGTGCTCCATCCTTACTAGGAATATTTTTTGGTAGTCTTAATGGATTTTATCTTGGTTTACTCTCACACTCAACATGACCATACCACCCATATTGAGACCATTTTGAGTACACTGAGAGTGCAAAAATTATATTCTAAGATCTCAAAATGCCACTTTTTTATGGATCAAATTTACTTCTTGGGTCATGTTATCTCATATACTGTAGTATCAGTAGAACTAGATAAAGTGAGAGTAGTAATTTCCTAGGATCATCCACAAAACATATTTAAGGTATGGAGTTTTCTAGGGATGAAGGGTTACTACAGGAACTTTCTACAACACATTTCACACTTAGTAGCACTATTTATGAACCTAACAAATAATGGTGTGAAGTAATTGTGGACAAATTCCTGCAATTAAGCCTTTTAAGAGATGAATTGAAGAATGATTTCAACACCGATACTACTTGTTCCAGATCTAGGAAAGAGTTACACATTTTACTACGATGCATCAGTTATCGGGCTCGAACCAGTGATTATACAGGGGGAAGGAGTCGTTGTGTATGAGTCTTGGCTGTTGAGGCCACATGAGAGGAATTACTCGATGTAAGATCTCGAGTTAGCCACAGTTGTTCATACTTTATACTGTTGGAGACATTATTTTTTGGGAGATCATTTTGTGGTATTCACTAAACACAAAAGTACCAAGTATATCTTTACTCAGTGTAACTTGAATTTGAGGTAGAAAAGGTGGGTTGAGTCCCTTTAGTCTTTGGACTTTGATCTTTTTTACACGCTATGGAAAGGCAATGCAGCAGCTAATGCATTGATAAGAAGGACTCAGATACAGGCAATTCAGGAGGCCAGAAGTGAGTGCCAACTTATGGCCCTGTTTTCTGAGATGCATTTGGTGGTTCATGATAGATAGGGGAAGACATTTATTTCTTTTATAGTTGTTACCTCAACTCTACTGGATTGAGTGTGAATGAGGCAACTATCAGATTCCAAATTTCTAGTCCTACGAGAGCGTGTGTCAGCTGAGGACCCTACTCCTGGATGGACCATAGGTGATGATGAGATCTTTCATTTTCATGGGCGCGTATGGGTTTTAGCAGACATACGTGAGGAGTTGATGTGATATTTTCATTCCTCAATTTGGGAATTTCATCTTGGTGTCAAAAATATGTATCAAGATCTTCACTGTCAGTATTTGTGGCTAGGTATGAAGAGAGATGTTGTTGGATTTTTTATAAGATGATCCACCTGTCAGTAGGTAAAGGTGAAGCATAAGTGACTATCATGGCTCTTACAGTAGTTACCCATTCCCAAGTGGAAATAGAATGATGTCACGATGAATTTCATTATAGGTTTACAGAGGTTGTCTGAAGGTAATTATGCGGTTTGGTTTGTTTTTTATAGACTCATGAAGGTTTCACATTTCTTGTTGACCTAGGAAACCTTCAGTGTTGATGAGCTTGGAAGGTTGTACATCCAAGATATTGTACATCTTCATGGGTTTCAACACTCTATCATTTCAAACATAGATGCACATTTTACTTCTCATGTCTAGAAAGGACTATAGAGGGCATTGGGTACATAGGTACTTCTGAGTACAACTTACTATCCCCAGACAAATGGCCAGCTGAGCATACGATTCAGGTTTTGTAGGACATGATTTCATCATCTGACTTGTATTTCAGTGTTTCTAGGGATAGACATATACCCATAGTGGAGTTTGAATACAATAATAGTTTTCAGGCAACGATTAATTTGTCACATTATGAGGATTTGTAGAGTAGGCCATGCCGATCACCCCTATATTGGCTGGAAGTAGGAGAGTCAGCTATACTGGGACCTCGTGTTGTCCAGGAGATCACTGAGAATGAGGAGTTGCTTCAGAAGAGGATGGGTGCTGCACAGTCTAAGTAGAAGTGTTTTTCTAATTGACGGAGAAGACCTCTGTAGTTTGAGGCTGGAGATCAGGTTTTCTTACGTGTCACACCGAGCTTAGGAAATTAGAGGATTAAGAGATCGGGGAAGCTCTCACTGAGGTATGTCAAACCATTTGAGGTGTTAGAGAGAGTAGATATGATTTCCTATTAGTTGCAGTTATCTTAGAGTTACGGAAAATGAATGACTTATTCCATGTTTCTCAGTTACAGTGTTACTTTTCAGACACGCCTCATGTTTTTCCACTAGAGGTGGATGAGTTGGAGGTGCATTAATCTTTTGAGGAGACCCCTATATGGACTGTGGATTACAACATGAAGATTCTCCATGGATGGTCTGTTCCTTTGGTATGGGTACTATGGAAGCACGAGCAAGTATAAGAAAAGACATGGGAGAGGGAGTCCGACGTTCAATCACAGTGGCCAGAGTTGTTTGATGTTTCTTCATTTCCACCCTTGGATGGGAAATTCGGGGATGAATTGCATTAAGGGGGGAGTTTTTAAGAATCCAGATCATTATTTCAGGTATGGATCTTTATTTCAGGTTGTTTTTAGGAAAAAAAGAAATAAGACATTTTCTAAGTACATGTTGTGTACTCCTGAGTACACACCATGTACCTGGTTGTTGCATGTAGCTGTGTACTAGTCATGTAAAGGCCTAATACATGGCCATGTGGGGACCTGGTAGACTGCAAAAAGCTGGGGCTGGTTGAGGCTTGTATATAGTGTGTACATTAAATGAATATACCATGTACTTTTCTTTTTATTTAATTAATTGGACTGGGGTCACTTCTAATCTATAGAAGGGACTTTTTCTTCCCGTGTTTTGTACAGGTGAGCAATGAGATGGCCAATAACTTCAAACCCCTACCGTTCCTCCATTTGAGCTCTGATTGGGATGTTTCTAGGTGTGTTGGATTCCCACCGATGAGTTCTCCCTTACCCTATAGCCTCTCTTCTTGATTTCTAATCTCTCTTTAGTTAATGAGGGTTGATGGTTTTTTCCATTTTTGTAGATCTATGTCATTCTAGGTTGATTCAAGGGTTGACATTCTAGAGTGTTATTCGTACAACATCGAGGTAGGTGTTTTGTGCCTTTATTTGATAATCTTTGGATTATATATGCTTAAGGTGATGAATAACCATGTTTTGGGTATTAAATATTTTGGAATTTAACCATGTTTAAGGCCTTATGTGGTTTTTTTGTTTTAGAAAGGTATATTGATTATGAATAATGTTTATTAAGTTCATTATGGATGTGTTTACCATGTTTTTTGGTTATGGCTATTGGGTCTAGAAAGCATGTTAGGTTGCTTTATTTTCCATGCCTAGTATTGTTAGGATGGAGTTGGTTTTTATATGAGATGCATGTTTTTTCATTATTAAAGTATGACCAAAGGGAATTGACTGTGAGAACTTCCTGAGGTAGGGTCTTTTAATTATGAGTTGTTGTTATGAATAACCAGAGGTATTGACTGTGAGAGATTTCATGGGGTTATTGAACAAAGGGGTTAGACTGCGAGTGCTACCCATATGGTCATTTTTAAATGAATGTTGGACCATAGATAATTGACTACGAGAGATTCTAGGGGTCATTATATTTTATTGTTTCTATGAAGAATAAGGGGGTATTGACAGTGAGATCTACCTAGGTGGTCATTTGTAAATGTTTAGTGCTATGTGGGATCAAAGGGGTTAGACTATGTGAGATTTCCTAGAAGGTCATTATTTATTGAATTGATGATATGTTGAACTAGAGGGGTTTGACTATGAGAATATTCCCAAAGGGTTGTTTTTGAATAATTGAATGATTGTGATGAGTCTGCCAAGACAAAGCACAAGCTTGGACATGGTCTTACTTGTTTGTCTAGATGGTCTTTTGAGTCATATGCGTATTATCATTATTATAAAAGGGGATACAGAGCTTAGGATACATCCCGAGGTTACATTATTTAATGTATTTAATAATTTATAAATTTAAATGAATGTAATTGAAATTGTAGGATAGTTTACTTTTGTGTACTTCCTAGTTTATTTTTTTATTTGTTCATATTGCCTGCTATATATATTCACTAACTTTTAGGCACATATCTTTTGGTGGTTTCATACTAGGATTCATCTCACACCCTATTTGGGTCATACTTTTTCCCCAAATAGACTATATGGTTCCATGTATAGATAGGAGAAAGAACCCTTCTTCATCAGGTACTTGATTACTATTAAAGCTGGAGAGCATTGAACCAAGATAAGGCTTGCAATGATGTTGATGTTTTTTTCCTGTACATTGGTTTTAGTAATGAATTTCCAACATTGTGACTTGTTTGGCTTCATTCCTATATACTTTTTATGTTCATCATATATATATATGCTGCAGTTGTTTATACTATCAGTCTTCCACTATTTAATTTGTTTTATTTTATTATTTCTTACACTATTGTTTAATATTTGTTTCAGATATGGTACTCTACCTACGAGGGCATAGTTTCCCCACTATCACACCCAAGGCCCTCTTTGCTAGCCAATATCCTCTGGAATTTTGGGAAATGCGCTTGAGGCCACGTGACCAACCAGGTACGGGGCACTTTTGGGCAGTACCCAGAACCAGGATGTTACATCCTAAAACTAGTATCTTAAGAAAAGTTCTTGAGAAAGAGAAATATTCTATGTGTTAGAATAGTTCCCTTCTGAGTGACCAAGTTTTGAAATTTTTCAACATGAAAATAAGGATGTTAATAGAAGCCTGGATTGATTCATTTAGGGTTTTAAAGGAATTAGATGATAACTGGCCAAAGGAATTATAATATCATATACTCTATATGATTGGATATATTAATGATATTCAATATGGTTAAAAATATTTAGAGAGACTGAAGAATTAATATAAGGATTATTTTGGTTGAGTAATTCATTCTATTTCCATCTATGGAAATGGTTCGGAAAGATGGATGGATTTAATAAAAGTTTACCTGATATTATTGATGTTTTGAGAATGGTAGAACTAGGCATATGATGTATATTTTCTTGTAGTGTACAAATAGTACAAGTTGGTAAAAGTTAAAAACCAAAAGGGATAATGTTATAAAGTCCAATAATAATTCTTCAAGAAGCTAGTAAAGGTTATTTGAAACCTGGGTTATTATCAAGAAGGGGTAATGATTCCATATGATAATATTATCTAGAATATCCAAAAGGGTTTTATAGATCCATGGAATGTCCATGTCAGTTATTAGTTTTATATAAATTTATTCCATGATTTTGAAAGGTATGTGATAATTAATGTATACATTACAAGTGTTGTAGATATACATGAGTTCAAAATTAAAGGAAGTATTGAAAGAGATTAAAGTTTTCATTCAAGTGATGTAGTAAATAGTTTATACATCAGAAATTATAATGTAAATATATTTATCAATCTTGGATGAATCTAAGTAATGGATGTGTATCATTATCTCTCTTTTCTTATATGACAAGAGGTTTTTTCAAAGTGTTTTTATGAATAACATGATATGATAAATTGTGTAAGATCCTGTATTTTTTTGGTACATCCCTCTTTCAGTTTTTCAATGAACCTATTTTGTTTGGGGTTTTATTCTTCTTTAAACCATGATGGTCAATCTCCTTTAAGTATGGAGAGCATTTTCTAGTAAAATGACCAAAAATTCAAGGATGTATGGTTAGATGAATTAATGGATTCTGGATTGAAATGTGTCAAATAGAATTTTGTGGGTTCTCTATGAGTTTTGAAGGCATTAGAGGTGGTACATGATTTTTTATAGAAAATGGACCGAGAGATCTCCGATGGACATTTACACACTGTGAACATGTAACAAGACATGTAAATATTACCAGGAAGACGTCATGATCATGTTCAGGCTGGGTATTGTTTACACACCCTGAAAATGGTTCATACTGAGTAAATTTTTACACGAAGATGACTTGAACTAGTTCAAGGTGTGAACTGGTTAGACACCATAAAATGAGTTAATGGTGTGTAAAAATTTCCATGTAGACATCATGAAATGGTTTAGGGCATGAAATGGTTACACACTATGAAACTGGATCACATAATGTAATTCTAAATCAAGGTTATTTTAACCTGAGGAAACCCATTTATCGATGTAACTTGTAAAATGAGATACACATGACATGAAAGGATTATAGGCCTTGTATTTCTCAGGAATAATAGTTTTATGGAAATTTTATGCATTTAATATTTTCTCATACACATGCATCCCTCCTCTCTCGATACTTCGGAAACTCCATGTGATTTTGGAGTGCCTTCATCCCTTCATTATATCTCAGTCAAGCATTTGATCCCTAATTAGTTATTTGTCTTAGGTTTTTCCCTCTATTTTTCTTGTTCTATGATTTAGAAGTGGAATCTCTTGATTGTGGTTGTTATGGGTTTTTATATTAATGTTTCATTACCTAGGATTCTTCTTGGTAACTTATTCACCATCATTCATATTGGTGTTACTTGTTGAAATCATTGTATGATTTCCAGATAAAGGTAAGTGGTCAAAAACCTAACACTATGGTCTGTTTAATTATCTATATACATGAAATATTGTGATTTGTCTAACATAATGTGTATGTTAATTAATTGAATAATGGGTGATGATACATCATGTGTTGGATTTCCCTTTGGATCCATTTATATTCAATGGTGTTGAGACCTTTCATTTCTCTACCTATTGGGTGATCCTACCCTGGAATAATATTGAATTTGCTAAGGGATTAAAGTGTATTTAGCATGACATGAGACCTCATGGGATTTATTATCATAAATTCACCCTAGAAAATGGTTTGATTGATTTTAAAAATGGTTGGTGATGAACTATTAATAATTGGTGTGAAAATGAGAATGATAATGGTTTAAGAAAAACATGATAAATGAAAGGGGTAATTTAATGACAAATGTGTAATTGGATAAATTGAACCTTATGGATTATGATGATAAATGTGTTATTATTGTTGTTATATCTTATGGTGTGATTCATGATGAAATGCTTATATGAAGGGATCAACCTAGTGATGTTGAAATGATTATATAAAGGGAGTGGAATTGTATGATGGAATTCTTACATAAAAGTATTGTACTGGTATACTGAAATTATTATATAATGGGATTGGCCTGGTTATGTTGTAATGCTTATAGTGATTTACACGATTATGATGAAATTCTTATACAGTGGAAATTTTCCTGGTGATACGATTATGTCAGGGCCTTGTGGTTATGGTTGGGATAGTTATTCTACATTATTAGGGATATTCCAACATGGTTTCGAAGGAGGTTTATTGTTTTATTGTATTAATTGATTAATTAATACACACATTTATTGCTATATTGCATGCACTAATTTATCAGACTGGATTTTTATACATGGTGGTATCAGCCTACTGAGTTTTACTCGCACACTATTCAGTCCACTATTTGGTACCTAAGAAGATAACATGGATGCAAGTTTTAACAAGGGAAAGAGAACTTGTAGTTGACTATTTCTTGCTGGATGGGTTACAGACTGGAGATGGAACTGACAAGGGGTTCGAGACTGGGGTCTTTTGATATTATTATTTCAACTTGTTTTTTTTTATATTTTTTACTTTTAGTTTGACATTTATATAAATTTTATCCTATCATTACATCATTTATAATTATTTGATTCAATTATTCTTCCATTTTCTTCAAATTGTTCCCCTAGGGGTGTATCCAAGTGGTTACGCCTTTGAGAGGTCTCGGGTTCAAGTCACCATGTGTACATTTAGACGTCATAAATTTTCTTTGTTTCTTTGTATCCCCCACCCTGAACTATTTTAATTTTCTTCTAGTTTCATGTTTTACTATTTCCTTTATTTATGTTTCTAAGATATTTATTATTATTTTTTATTTTCCACTATATTATAACTCTATACCTTGGGGTATAGTCTCCCCACTATAATAATTACACCCTTGCTACTAGTTGGCATTATCTTGCATATGGGGAGACATGATTTACGTCCAGTAACCAACCTGATTTGGCCATGTGGGAGTGTTTTGGATCAGGGGGATGTTACAAAGTGGTATCAGAGGAGAAGATTGTACTTTTATGTTGCCTTACTATTTGGGAAAGTTATAAATGAGACTAGAATGTGTTGAGACTTGGTAATGAGAATTTGAATGGGAGTAATTGACCCACGTATGTCATAAAATATTAGTACCCATGAATGGTATTGATATTCATGTTGTTCCTCGTTACGATTGATGTTATTTTACCTTAGGTGATTTACATGTTGTGGGATGTTATTGTTTCTTGAGATTTATACTCATGGATTAGTATGGCATGAGATGAGTTTTCATGCATCATGATAGGAATATAGGGTTATATATGGACATGAATTTTTCATGATATGGACACATTTATTGGATTTGATGTGTTTTCCTGTGTGAAAGGAACTGTTATGCCATGATAATTCAAATGTTAAGAAGTGTTTAAAGAAACCATGGTCAAGTTGTTCTCTATTTTTTCACTTTTTGAGGTTAAACATTCGGTTATCCATTTTTCTACGTATTTAGTTTTTTTTACAGAAAAAATTCCTCAACATCGCCTTTGAATTGGATTTTAGGAGAGCGGAAATCAGTATGCTCCCAATGCAGCTAAACCAGAGATTCTTGTAGCTTTTGAGGATCAGATAGATTTTTAGCTTCATGAAATATTCTTTAGGTTCATTCAATCCATGGAAAAGGAATCTATTCGCACCATTCATTTTATGTCTTATCTAAAAATAGAGTTTCATCTTTGGAATCCTCCTACGTTTACTAGGGAGGGATTCCCCTAGGTAGTTGAGTTCTAGATAAAGTCCGTATATGTGATCTTTACGAATATCATGACACCCTATAATTGAAGGGTGAATATTTCTTCATACATGCTTCATAGACTTATAAGCATTGGTGGGATATCCTAGATAAAGATGGTCAGAAATAATAGTTATCCTTGATGGAATTTGAGGTAAATTTTCTGAGCCACTTCAATCCTGAGACATTAAGGTTTAAGAAGGCTCGTAAGTTTATGAACTTGACATAGGTGGGTTTATAATTGATGAACCACACTAGACATTTTTCTTAATTTCAATTATTTTCACCATGTTTAGAAGATAATGATATATATAGGGCGAGACATTTTCATAATGGGATTTGTTATGAGATCAGGTCATAGTTGAACATATTTTTCTTAAGAATATTTTCAAACATAATGAATCAAGATCTCATCATGAGGAGAAATCTAATAGAGGCCCTTAGAAGTGTCTAGTCTATTTCAGTAGAGAAAACTAAGATATCTTTTTCTTTTGGTAAGAAGGACCACTTTGATAGTTAACTCAAAGGAAACTGGGGGAAGAGCAGTCAGGGAAGTGGGAAGCCATCTCAGGATTGCGTTCCATTGTAGTGATTTCAGTGTGGTAAGTTTGGTCACAAGCGGTCTCAGTGACCTTACCCTTCATTGGATATTTGTACTTATGGTAGATTGGGACACATATAGAGGTTTTTAGGGGAATATATCAGCAATGTAGTGGTATGGGATCATTATATTTACTAGATTATACAAAGGATACAACTACCCCTCAACAGAGTGGTAGTTAGAGTTCCACTGGACCTTCAGGTCGAGGTAGGGGATGTGGTAACCTAGTCTAGGAGTGGTAGTACCAGGAAGAGGGAATATACTAGGATATTCATAATAGAGCCCATGGTAGAGGAGGAAGTCATATTCACACTATAAGGACTACTCTGTCTAGTTTGGATGAAGGGATTTCTACTATCAGAGGTATGATTCGTCTATCATCTTCCCATGATTATGTTTTGTTTTATACAAAAGCATTAAATGCCTTTATATCTTCTCCTTTTGATAACTTTTTGGTCTTTGTTATGTAAATTATGGACAATGTCTTGATTCTTGGTATGGATTTTCTAGATCTATACTAGACTGATATTGATTGTTATTAGAGGAGAGTTACCTTTCTATCTCCAAAGGGAGAAAAATATTTTCACCAATATGAGCGGGATATTTGGGATAGTCATTCAGGACTAATTCATTACAGATTGTACTATATCACAGCTCAGATAGAAAGCCTTGTTCTGGATCATGGTGGAATGTTGAAGGATACCATTCCTCCAGTGGTAGAACATTTTCAAGATGTTTTTACAAATGATTTATATGGATTACCGCTCGAGTAGGAGATAAAACATACAATTGATTTGGTGTCAGGAGTAGAACCAATTTCAATTCCACCTCATATGATGGAGCCAACATAGCTTCATGAGTTGAAATTTTAGTTGTAATATCTATAACCTAAGGATTACATGTGGCCTAGTACGTCTCCATTGGCTTCTATAGTCATTTTATCCAAGAAAGATAATGATACTTTACACTTATTTGTGGATTATCAGAGATTGAACCATATAATGGTCATGAACTGGTATCCTCTTATGCACATCAACAATCTAATAGATTATTTGAGTGGTTATAAGATCTTCTCTAATATTTATTTGATATCAAGATTCTACCAGTTGAGGGTGATACCATCAGACATGCACAAACTTCTTTTAGGAGAAGTTATGGCTTGTATGAGTTTATAGTGATGTCCTTTAGTTTGATGAATGCAACAAAGTTATTCATGGACCTGATGAATATTATCTTTCATCCTTTTCCGGACCATTTTGTGGTGGGTTTCTAATTATATCTTATTGTACTCCCAGTAAGGGGGTGATCATTCCCAACATCTTGACATCATCTTGAGTATATTGAAAGATCATTGGATTTTTGCCAAGCTAACCAAATATGGTTTTTGGATTGATAAAGTGATTTTTTTCCATGTCATCTCAAATGTTGGAGTTTCAGTGAACCCAGATAAGGTTACATCAATGGTATCTTTTGAGGGACCCAATAACATGTTTAAGATTCAATGTTTTATGGGTTTAGTAGGTTATTATCATAATTTTATCCATGAATGTTTTTTGTCTGGAAGCACTAATGTCTGAGATGAAAAAGAAAGGGGTGAAATTAGTTTGTTTAGATGATTATGAGAGATATTTTTAGGATTTGAAGAGAAGGCCGACCTCAGAACCTATCCTCACTTTACCTTTACCAAGTAAGGCATACGTTTTGTACTATGACACATCAATAGTTAGACTCGAAGAAGTTATAATGTAGGAGTATTGAGTGGTTTCATACATCTCCAGAGAGCTGATACTGCATGAGAGGAATTATCCTACTCATGATCTAGAATTAGTAGTGATGGTACATGCCCTAATATACTGGAGACAATATCTTTAGGTTGAGAGGTTTTTGGTTTACATAGACCACAAGATCCTCAAGTACATCTATTCTCAGTGGGACCTAAACCTTAAAAAATGAGGTGGGTTGAGTATCTTCAATATTTCTACTTTGAGTTAGATTACACACCATGTAAAGGAAACTTTATGGTCAATTCCTTGACCTGGAAGACACATAAATAGGCAGTGTGGGAGTCAAGTGATGATTGGGGGATGATCTAACTCTTTTTATTCATACATCTAGATGTTCAATATCCCTAGGGAAGAATATATTTGACTTTTACATTTTTTATACTCATGCTTCTTGACCAGAACAAGTTGAAGTAGTTAACTTATTCAAAAGGATTAGCTCTAAGGGGAAGCTAATATAGTGGGGATACATCATGAGAATGGTCTCTAGGCATTGACCATTCTATTCTTTTCCATGATTGAGTATGGGTTTCTACAGGCTTGTGTGAGTAATTAATAAGAGTGTACCATGATTCTAAATAGGTTGTTCATCCAGGTCTAACAAAGATTTATTTTGATCTCTGTAGGTAGTATTGGTGATAAGGAATAAATAAGGATGTGGCAGGATTTGCAGTATGATATTTCACCTATGGGTAGATGAAAGCTGAGCATCATAGACCTGTTGGACCATTTTCACCAATGGCCATTATGAAATGGAAATGGGATGGTGTGACTATATATTTTGTGATAGGATTACTCAAGACACCTCATAAGAATGATTTAGTATGGGTGATTATAGATCGGATAAAGAAGGATGACTACTTATAACCAATCAATGAGACCACCATTTTAGATGATCTGGGTAGTCTTTACATGAATAAGACAATATGATCTAATCGTGTTTTGAGGAGTATAAGGTCGGATAGAGATTCTAATTTCACATCTTGGTATTGGAAGGGTCTTTAGAAATCTCAAGGATAACATGTTATTCTATGTACATCCTATCATCCTCAAAATGACAGCCAATCTGAGCAGACTATTCAGCTTCTGGTGGATATGTTTTGAGCCTGTGTTTTGGATTTCAGTGGTTCATGGGAGAATCATTTAGCATTTTTCGTGTTCTCTTATAATAATAGCTTCCATGTAACGATCTAAATGGAACTTTTTGAGGATTTTATGGAAGTCATTTTCATTCAGCAATTTTTTTGTTAGAGGTAGGTGAGTCATCGATTGTTGGAACTAGTCTCATATAGGAGACTTCTGTCTAGGTTCAGTTGATCAGGAGGTGGTAGGTGACCACGAAAAGTATAAATAAATCATACACCAACCATCAGAGATGACATATGGAGTTTTTGGTTGGTTATCATGTTTTTCATGGGTGTCACCTATTCTAGGAAAACACTTTATATAATAATAAGTGAAGTTAGAACCTAGGTTTCTCAGGTCAATTGATATATTGGAAAGGGTCAGTCCATTGGTGTATTGATTATCCATTCAATAGTTCTACAGTTCAATGCATTACATGTTTCACATGACATAACTTTAGATATATCATCTTGACCATTGTTATGTAGTAGAAGTTGATGATGTCGAGGTAGTTTTAGATGCATCCTTTGTGTATAATATAATATGGATTGTGGACTATGGTGATAAGTATCTCTGGGGGAGGACTATACCTCTACTTTTTGTGCAGTGGTAGCATGAGCATGTTCAAGAGGAGACCTAGGAGAGGGATTTTGATATTATGAGCACAGTGGTATAACTTGTTCATCAATACACCCTATTGAGTCTTAGAGAATCTCGGGGATGACTTGTAATATGTAAGGGAGGTTTTAAGATCCCATATTTTTTAAAGTATGTACCTCTTGGATTTATTCAATGAACATATTTTTTTTGTGTTTTTCTTATTATTTAAAACTTGGTGGTCATGTTCCTTTTAAGACAGGTAGAGTTTTTTTGAGGGAAATTACCTAAATTGGGAGGATGTATGGGTTTTTTAATTAATTTATTATGGATAGAAACATTTAAAAGGGTCATATAAAAGTTCTCCAAGATTTTGGAAGGCTTTAGTTTAGGTTTTTATGCATAAATGGGATAGAGAGCTCTCTATTGTACATATACACGTCATGAACAAGTTACAAAACATGTAAAAGTTTTCAGGAATACATTATGAACTAGTTCAAAGCATGAATTGGGAACACACTATGGAACTGGTTCAAAATTTGTAAATGTTTCCTAGAATACGTCATGAACTATTTCAGGGTGTGAAGCGGCTGCATTCCATAAAAATAGGTTGAATTCCTTTAAAAATAAATCTATGTTGGCCATTGAAGACCACTAAAATTTCCTTTATTATTTATTTTATATTTTCATTTTACTTTGAGAGCTATTCGATCACACTATAGTGCTGACTTACACCATGGGAATGACTACCATATTTATAATGAGATTGTACTCCCCAAAGTTGGTACTAGAGTTTCTATGCACCCTTGTTGCTTGGATAATTCCTCTAGGAGTTTTAACTAATAAATCTACATACATCAGTTCTAGGTTTTATTTTACATTATTTCCAAACATGGATTAAAGAAAGGAATGCATAGAATAAAGGTCAAACAAAGTAATTGATGGATTTGAGAGAACAAAGATTATATGTACCACCACACCATTTGGATCCTCTACTTCATCTTCCATGATTAAAAAACCACGACTGTGCTACCTTAGCCAATGATGTGGTTGATGGAGGTTTCCCATCCTTATATTATGTTTTGGAAATTTATTTTCGAAGTTCCCAAGTTATACACACTTGAATAATTAAACTTCAAGTTATTTTTGCATTATATTCCCATTTTTTTTAAATTGAGATATTGAGGATTCACCTCACTATGACATTTCCATGCTATATTACGATCTCTTCTACACTTTTATCACTTTCCACTCCCAATAAATTAGTTCTCTAAATGTTTATTCCAATATTTTTTTCTTGTGGGAAGTTTTATTTTCTTTCCTCCTCTTCTATGGTCAACATTCTTCCCTGAGTTTAACTCCATTGATCTATACCTTTCATTCAACCTATGTGACCAATATGTCTCTCTAAAGTATATTTCAACCCTAAAAGAACTGAACATTATCTCCTTATAGATTTCATAGTATCAATTTTCTATATTATTTCATATATGGGGTCTCATCCCACCAAATAACTTATCAACCTTTCCCTTAGGGCCCAAAACAAAGATAGAGGTTTATTGAGATACTCTTTTAATGTTCATTTTATAGTATCCCACTTATTCATTTTCCTTTGTATATAGCTCAAATAATTATTTCTTCATTTTTGTTCTCATCAAATGGAGAAAATATTTATTAGAAAAGATTCTCCTAAACTCTTCCCACTTCATATCATCAATCTCCCCTCTTAGCTTCATGTTCTTAATTAGCATCCACCAATGAGAAGATTCTCCTTCTAAGTGGTATACTTCCAAGGTGACTATATTTAGCTCCAAAAAATAGTGTATATAAAAAATATTTTATAAAGAGGTAATACATTGTTCATAAATTAATGGATCAAAAGATCCAATAAAGGAAGGTGGTCATTGAGGTGTGAAGGGATCAACTGCAAGTTGTTCACTTTGAGATGAATCAGGCCACCCGAAATGACTTCTGTTATAATTCACAACCCATGATCGTTGATTCATAATCCTTAAGATGTTTTCCATTCCAACTTCCATCATGTTAGGAAGGTCTTCAGTGCATAATCCACTACACTCATTATTTATGTGGTTCCTTGTATTTCCCTCTATTTTCTAAAAGAAGGAAAGTTTAGTGAGAATATTATTACTTTTAGAAATATTGAAATTATAAAAGGAGGTTAATTCCTAAAACAACATTCTTAAATATGACATTTATTTAATCTCCTCTCATAAAAATTATATTTTCTATATATCCTTTAAAATGGTTTATAAAAAGTATATTATTAAACGAACATATCCATTAGGAGTGTCCAACTAGGTATGTAGTAAGGATCACTATTGTTCATGAGGTTATAATCAATTCAAAGCCTAATGAGCCCATTTTAGGGTTATTCCCCTAGGTAAAACTATGTCAGAGCCATATCCACTTGTACTATCAGGACATAGATTTCATTTCTAGGAGGCCACTCACTTAATAATTCACAAAAAATCCATGAAGTTTTCCTATATTTTTTTATCCCTTGGGTTCTTATTAATGTTTTACAATCTAAATTTCCACAAATAACTAAATCTTTCTCTGATAGAAACCATGGAATCCCACATTTTTAATGCATTAAACATTCATTACACAACACAACACTTAATAACATATGATATATTTTAATGTTTATTTTCATAAAAATTATGAACATAATACATGAATAAGATAAACAATATTTTAAAGTAATTTTTAGGAATATTTATTGGTTCATCTTAAGTTACTTTTATTGAATATCATATCGTAGAGACATGCATCAATATAAAGTGGTGATAATAAATACTTGTAAAGGAATTAAAAAATGAGATATTTAGCCTGTGACCACGAGGCATATCAATAATGCATGAGCATAATTAAATGATGCATATCCTTATAAAAATATCATAAATCGTAACATGGAAAAGTGGATATAAAATAAAAATGGGAAATTTATAAGAATATACCCAAGGATAATCACCAAGGTGTCATAAAACATAATTACCATTTTTATTCACCAAGGTGTCATAAAACATGAAATCTATAGAGATTAATTATTTACCCAGTTAATTGGGGTGATATCATAGTTCACAATTCATATTTTGTAATTCATGTGATCCACATTGATCATAATAAATCATTTCATCAATAACCCATGGATAATAAAGAACAGGTTTCATATAAAATCATTGTGTGCATAAGACTTGAACATGAAATAATTTTTAAACCATGAAAGGGGAATGTGGGTTTCATACTTTTAAATACCAAAATAAAAACATTATTTTTAAATATATGTTAAAACCCATGGATAAGTAAATGTTTTGGGTATTCACAATAAAATAATTTTTCTACTGAAGGAGAGAAATTCAAGAAATGAATTCAATAGAATAACAGAATAAAATGTGAATTAAAGAACTAGAATAATGGGTATGAATGAAGGTATTCCACTAATTAAAAACTATTTTTTAATTAATAGGATAATTTTAAATGTTATTAAATAATAATAATCCAGTATTTATAAAACATTCCACAAAAGAGGAACTTGAATGGAAAAGAGGAAGTAGAAAATATCCATACCTTGAAGAGTTTCTTCCTAAAACCTGAGGATGGAACCTTGAGGAATTAAGGACACCTTTGAGGGAATAATTGGGAGTTAAAATGACCAGAACATCGGGGATTATGGATTTTTAGTGGAGAGGAAAGTCTGATTCTTTAGAAATTGATTTAAATCCATTAAAATACATAATATTAATAAAATATCACATATTTGGTCATGGATTCTATTTAAATAAATATTTCATCATTATTACATATATATGAATTCATAAAACATACTAAAAACACAAAACTTTATTTTTACTATTCACTGAAAAATAAATTATTTTTAAAAAATTATCAGCAATTCATCCGAAAAAAATTTCTATGTGATGATTTCAAATATAATGTTTATTTAATCAAAATAATTTTCAATATATGAGAATATTAACTTTTAAATAAAAACTCCTTATTATAAAAGACCATTTTTCGACACATAAAAATTTCTTAGGCCATTATAAAATTATAATATCATTTATAATTAAATAATTAGAATTTTAAAAGGATATCTCATGAAACTAAATTTTATATAGAATTTATGATTTTATTAAAAATTTATATTTTCTAAAAATAAAATTTTATTTGTAACAAAAATAAAATTATCAAATTCAACTTATCTTCCTGGATATTTTATTAAAAAAATAATTCTGAATATGGGATTCAAAAAATAAACATTTCATTTGTACAAAGGGAATTTCACTTTTATAATACTAAGGTATTGGCACGTAACCCATTATTACAAAAGCATATTCTCTAAGTGAAAGGTGTGTGATGTTGGTAGTTTCATGGGGTGTCTCAACCAACATTGACCTAGTGGTGATCTCCACTAACTTAAAATTATCCTGTAATTGATTTCATTCAACCCTCACTTATTGAATCTCTACTTAGGCTTGGCCAAGGGAAAACTCTAGAGATGCTACCCACTCCCAAGTTTTGAAAAATAGGCATCAAAAGGCATGAATATACTATTTGAAACCATTTTTTCTACTTTCCAAATCAATTATCATTTGTCATAAACCTATATAAACACTAAATCTATTGGTAACATTATTACCAATATTCATATTTCCCAATGATCATATTGACCAATGGTCATATTATTATTTCAATGGTCATATTACCTCATATTTATACATTTTCATTTTTTCATACATTATTCCCAACAATTCCAATAAAGGTTCTATAGATTTTCCTTTTATAAAATCTCAATTGGATTACTAATATTCTGTTTCTTTTCTATAGTTTTATCCGTGGGGGTGAAGATTCTAGAATATTGCAAAGATCCAAATTTTATCATTATACTTTTATTATTACATATTTTTTATCCCATTGTAATGTTTTGTATTTTCATGGCTTAATCACTAAATAATAAAATGTTATTCATTAACTAAACAAAGTTTTGATCATTTTTTATGTGTTGTATGTGTATAATATTATATAATATAAGACACATTTATTTAGAAAACAAAAGTCCCTAATAAAGTTTGAGTCATTACATTCATTGTGCTTATTCACTTCTAATATGGTGTCCTTAGTCATTTTTGGCATAATATCCATAATGTGAGATGCATATCCATCTTCTTTGGAGTAAAAGTCAATCTCATGTGCATGTTCATTCCATATAAAATTATGCACATTTTTCTATATTCCTCATTCATGAAATTCCATAGATTGTCAAGATCACACATAGAAAATAGACTCTATTGTGCTTCAAATACAATTCATGATCATCCTTATTCAAAACTACTCTGTAAGGGTGTATCTTGGTAAGCTTCTCATCATAATATGTCATCTCATATGTACTTTTCATTTCAAGATATCTTGTACACTTCCAAATAGTCTTTTCATTATTTCCATGAAAAATCATACACTTAGTCCTTAAAATATATACCACATGTTATCCTTATTATGACATAACTTTATACTTAGTAAATAGATCACAAATTCTCTTTTTTTTTCATGAACACATAGTGTTCGGATATACAAACCAAGCAACCTTTAGTAGAACTCCATGGGTGGTCAATCTTCCCTAAATGCATCTCGTTTCAAATCTTATCTTCATTTAAACTCATGATTCACCTTCAATCAAAATCACATTATATAAATTGTATTAAATAAATTTTAATGACTTTACCATGTTTATCTTAGAATTCAGCATCCTTTGTGTACTTTAAAAATGGGTGTAATTCTTATCATTCTCCTAATGGGAGGCTCTCACCCCCGCATCACTATATTGGGTGATATTTTTTAGGAATCTTTATTCCATAGAATGGAAGAAATTTTATAGCTAATGAAAACTCTATATGAATATTCTCATGAAATATGATAATCCTTTTCTCCAACCTCACTCATGGTTGTCTAATATATATCATTATATCGACCCTTTTTCTTCCTTCTCATAGCATAAATTACCCCTCCATCATTATAATGTCAGATAGATCCTTTTCCCTTGATGTTCAAAACGTAGTAAACCCTTTTATTCTTGTTACTAAATCAGCATGGAACTCTATATACATTGAAAAAATCTAACACTAAAAACATGGGGTCATCAGGAATTACTACTTTTATGATAAAAAATAAGGATGATAATGTATTAGGAATTTTTGGAATTTTATATACTTGAATCGAAACTGATTTAGCAATTAAAATACTCAAATTCATTTATAAACTTTATATTTTTAATACACAATATTATAAATATCTCCTATTTTATTTTAATAATTGGTTTAACGATCCAAAACCATTTAAATATATTGTTATAATTTTATTTTTTATTTTTTTCTAAATAGAAATGAAGAAAATTCAAAACGAATGAATAAATTTTACAATTTCATTATCATTTAAAATTCTAAGTCGAATTAAATAATAAAAATTAATTTAGGTTGATTCAAGTTTTACATTTGAAAAAGGTCTATATGGACAAATATGGAAGGATATTTTAGTTTACCACTATATCCCTGTTAAACATTGATTAACCATCAAGAAAACCCTACTTAAGTAGGGTTATATAATGTTTGGTGACTTATTATATTTTAAAAGTTGAACTATATGAATCCAAACTCATTTATTAACTATAAAATCTATACTATTTTATATTTAAAATAGATTTTTATACTTATAAAATATTATATTTTTAATATACCATTTAGAAACCAAAAATTACTTAAATATCAAATTATAAATTTAATATTTTAAAATCCATTAATTTTTTTATATGTACTCGAATAAAATCTAAATAATAATATTTTATAATTCTATTATTGTTTAAAATTTTAAAAATCTATAATTAATTATAATTAATATAGTACATTTGAGTTTTGAATACTCTAAGGCCTTGTTTGATATCATGGTAAATAATATAACAAAAAAGTAAAGGAAACTCTTATTTTTTATGTTTGATAGGTAGGAATGGATTTTCCATAGGATCCACAATTCCATCATATAATGGGAATAAGGTTCCTCCAAAAAAGGGTGGACATGTCTGTCTTTTGATGAAAATATATATTTTACACCAAAACATCTCTTGATTGGCTCCAACCTACAACCTGTGTTTGTAGAATATGATCCACATGTTGTGATTCATTGATCACTAAGAAAGAATAATAATGGAAGAAAATGGAACTTTATTTCACATAGAACAAAGTTTACAAAATCCTCTTGCACTTCTCCATTTCATTATCACATGAAGGTATTAAGCCTCTCTCACCATACACAAGATCTCTCTTGCTCAAATTTATTATTACAATAATCTCCCTAAGGAATCCATTTATAGCCGGGGTGGGGATGTCAAGTTTGACATAAATCATCCACCAAAATCACATAAACCTGATAACCTTCAACCATGGTTGAATTGAATAGACATTTCACATTCAAAATGTGTAGAATCCATGATTGAAGTATCCAAGGGGATGGTGGGGTTAGTGTATTAACCATTCAAACATAAAATTTTGAAAAATACCATTAATTATCCTCCTTTAGTTTCAATCTACTAGGGTGACTAGAAAGTTCTACCATATTTATAATAATTATAACTAGTAATTACCTTATATAATTACAATAATTGAACTCTAATTCATTATCAGGTACCAGAATAAATGATCTCACTAAATAAATTTGGTGCATACCAATAATTCCTCATTTGAAGCATATATTTGAAAATTCAATTGATGTAAAAATTTTAAGATGAAATTCATATGAGCGCTTATCTAATGTAAAATCACATCACCCTAATGATTCCCCATAGTGGACGAGGTTTGGTAAACAATTTATTGATTTTGTAAGTGAAGTTAAAAATCCCAAAATAGGATTGTGTATAGTTGGAATGAATCCATATCAGACCAAAAGTATCCAATATAGTTCATGGACTTATTTTTTGGTAGTTTACATCTTGTCCACAAAGATTTGTATGAAGAAAAAATATGTTATAATGAGCTTGAATAATTGTGGACCTAAATAATCAGTAACTGATATTTATGTGTATATTTCACCATTGATTGATGATTTGAAACTTCTATGGGAGATAGGTGTTAATGTTTTTTATGAATACAAGAAAGAGTATTTTCTTTTGTGTTCTATGACAATGTTTACTATAAATTAATTTCCTTTATATGAAAACTTATTTGGACAGAGTGTTAATGGACATAAATTGTGTCCAATTTGTGAAGAAGAGTGTTCATATAATTATTTTCAGAATGGATGAATGATAGTGTACATGGTACATTAGAATATTTTTTTGAATTGATAATTCTTATCATAGATTGAAAAAAGAATTTAAAAGTTTATAGGAATACAGTCTTCCCCCACAACAATTGTTAATTTAAGAATTTTATGTTTGTGTGAAAAATATAGATTCAACATTTAGAAAGAAATAATTTTTTTTCTTCAAAAAAAAATTCAGGAAGAAACATTATATCTTTTTTGAACTACCTTATTGAATATTTTTAGGGATAAAACATATCAGTGAAGTGATGCATGTTGAGAAAAACATATGTGATAGTTTGATTGGAAATTTGTTAGTCATAAAAGGAAGGACAAAATATAGATATCATGATAGATTGGACTTGATATTAATGAGAATACATTTGTAATTATCTCCCACTATGGGAGTAAAAAAACATATTTAACTCTAGCTTGTCAGACATTAAGCATGATTGAGAAGTTGAATTTTTTCAGTGTCTTCATGTTATTAAAGTAACAAGTGGATATTCTTAAAATGTAAAGAATTTTGTGTCATTAAAGGATTGTAAATTAGTTGGTATGAAATCTCATGACTATCTTGTATCGATGAAATAAATTATTTCAGTTGTATTGTGTGGTATATTACTAAAAACTGTCAGAAAGACTGTTATCAGGTTATATAATTTTTTCAAATCCATTTATAGCAAATTCATTATTAAAAATTTGTTATATTTCTTGGAGGGTAAAGTTTCACTTATAATTTATCAATATAAAATATATTTCCCACCTAAGTTTTTGATATAATTGTTCATCTAGTGATTCATTTGGTGCATGAGATAAGATTTTTTGAGCCTATTTATTTATGATGGATGTATCCAATTGAAAGATATATGAACCTTTTGAATGGATATGTTAAAAATCCTCATAAAATGAAGGCCTATACTGTTAAAAAATATGTATTGGAAGAGTTGATTTAGTTTTTTACTGATTATTTTTTTGAATTGGATCAATTTAGTCTCCCTATATCTTGATATATGATAGTTTATAATGAAGGTAGAGGTATTATAGGTGTAAGGGTAATGTTTAAACCATGTGATGAAGTGATGATAGCACATGTATAAATTTTGAACAACACAGATGGGGTTCAATCATATATATCATCACATATTGATGAATTAATGGTATGATCTCCAAAAAGAAATGAAAAGTAATTGATGATTGAGAATAAAAAGACATTTATTTCATGCTTTAATGAGAAAGTCATCACAAATATGCCTGCATTAGAAACATTTAAATGGTACCCAGAGGACCATCTCTTAATGTGATCACATGTTCTGGTTTTGATATTAATGGGTACACATTTTACAAAAAAAAAGATGTGCGATAAGAGTACCATTCAAAATAGTGGTGTAATGGTCATTGCTGAAGCACTACATTTTTTGAGTGAAAAAGATAAAAACCCAATTTATGCATCAATGACATATTTTAAAGTTCTTAAATACATACGGTAAATTGATTATACTAAATTTAAAGTCACCGTGTTTAAGTGTAATTGTGTTTATAGTAATTGTGGTGTGAAACATGATGAATATGGATTTAAACTGGATAATTTTAAAAGATTTAGTTGCAATGAGGAATGATTTATCATAGAGACACATGTGAAGAAAATATTTTATGTCATTGATTAATCGAATGATCAGTGGTACATCATTTTTTAAGGGAAAATAATCTATGTGGGTGATGACTATGAGGATGATGTTATTGATTTATATGAGGATTATTAGTTTATTATGCAATTTCTGGATGATAAAAATGAACATAACGCAGAAAAAGTGCATATAGTACAAAATTATCATTGGAAGGGATATGGGATAACACTAAATCACTCTCCAAATTAATATGGTAAATAATTACATTATATTTCTTTTTCAAATATAAAGGTCTAAAAATTGTATATTTTAATAACTATTGTATGTTTAATCATATATATTTTATTATTTATATTATTTTTTGTGTTAAAATTTATATTCCATGGTTATGGTTAAACATTTTTTCATTGAAATACCTAATGTACATTGTTATATTTTTTGTTAAATTTATGCATTTGAAAACACTTTGTTTGTAACTTTTATATTTAAATTTATAAATATTTCTATCATTTTTTATGTAATGTTTTTATTTAATACTTTAACTTTTATATTTTTTGGTTAAGAATCATAAAATCATTATTTTTTTAAACTAACACTTGTGTACCTATTTTTTTCTTAGATATTTTTTAGATGTTTTATTGTTATTCAACTGTCTAATAATATATAGGTACATATAATTTCATTACATTTTCCTATTTCAATGATGGATAAAGATACAGATATAGAGGAACATGTACCGAGGTATATTTCATTTTCATATTATTAAATATTTAGGAATATAAATATTTAATGAAGGAAAACTTTTAATTTATCAAAAAATAACTGTAGGACTACTGATGAGACTTCAACTGTGGATTCTTCCCCTTTTAGTAATCTGAAATTGACTTCTCGAGTTGGTAAATGGGGTAATTACATGTTTACCAAAACTGTCACTTGATTGTGGAGATGAGCGATTACATATTGGTTTTGAAGATAATAATAATGAAACTGGCCTAAATGAATATTAGTTTACCAACTATATCACTATGAACAGCCATTGAAGGATTGGAATTTTATATCCTGATTAGAAGTTCGTCAAAAATATGGTGAAATATCATCATTGGGAGGCTGTAATGGATGGAATTTTTTTTCATCCAACATGATATATCATTTTTGGTTGTAAAATTTATATTTAACTAATTAATTATTATTTTATTTTTATATAATAGTCCACCATGAGATCTCATCAATAAATCCATTTGTAGAATGTATACCCTCACACTTTATCACATAGAGGGTATCATTTATTAGAGAAAAAAAATTTGAAGAAAATTTTGAAGCATTAATAATTTAGTCTACTTGTGGTATAGATGGGGTCTAGTTAGGTCCCCCATATACCCCACCCTTCCTGAAAAATTTTAGAGAGAGAAAAAAATATTGAAAAGTGTCTTACAGAGCAACATAAGGAAGTAATTGAAAGAATTATAAGTAAATATTTTTTATTTTTCATGAAATTTTTTATTTTATAAATTAACAACACTAATATAACATTTTCATTTTTCATTTTAGGATTAACATTAGGAGTAATTGACATAGGTAACTTGTATCCCTAAGGGTAGGATGAACATCCAAGCCACTACTTTTAGAAATCCAGAACACATTGGCCACATAAGAGGATATGTGGTAGGTGTTAGTATTCAAAAAGTTTTTGGTCATCAAATTAAGAAATAAAGATACCCAAAAATAAAATCCCTAAAATCTAAGATGAAAGATATAAAATAGTTCATGGGTGATCAAATTCAATTATTTGTGTCAGATATTCTATAATAGTTGATGAGACAGTCACAGTCTACACAGCCTGCCCAGCCTTCCCAGCCAACTGCGCAACCTATACAACCCACCAACCTAGACCATACTTCATATCCTTCCTTATAATATCCTCTAACTCCTCATTTGGATCCAACATGATATCATGAGTTTTATGTTATAGATCCTCATGTACATAATGTATCATAAGAATTCACACATTTTTGGGGGGTTATGTCGATCACCTTCCTATGAAGATGGGTTAGGTCAGAGTATCAATATATGATATTATTGATCCTAAGGATATACTACCATTTTTCAACTCGAAAATTGTGATGTATATGGAAGCCTGGAAGGATTCATTTATGGTTTTTAGGGAACTAAATGCTAATTGACAAAAGTAATTATAATATAGTATACTCAAAATGAATGGGTGTATTAATGATATTCAATATGATTAAATATATTTATAGAGACTGAAGAATTAATATAAGGATTATTTTGGTTAAGGAATTATTTCTATTTCCATATATGGAAATGTTCTAGAATGATGGATGGATTTAATAAATTATTACCAGATATTATCGAAGTGTTGAGAATAAATGAACTTAGAATATGATGTAAATGTTCTCTTACTGTACATATAATAAAGTAGGTAAAAGTTAAAAACTAGAAGAGATAATGTTGTAAAGTACAATAATATTTCGTTAAGAAGCTAGTAAAGGTTATTTGAAACCTGGGTTATTATCTGGAAGGAGTAATGATTCTATATGATAATATTATCTATAATATCTGATAGGGTTTTATAACTCCATGGAATGTCCATGTCAGGTAATAATGTTATATAAATTGATTCTTTGATTTTGAAATTTATGTGATACTTAATGTATACTTTATAAGTGTTGTAGATATACATGAGTTAAAAATAAAATGAGGAATTGAAAGAGTTCTTATTTTTCATAAAAGTGATGTAGTAAATAGTTTCTACATCAGAAATTTTAATGTAAATATATTTATCAATCATAGACGAATCTAGGTAAAGGAAATATATAATCTTCTCACTTTTAGTATATGAAAAGAGGTGTTAATTAAGAGTTTTTATGAATAACATGATATTATCATTGTGTAAGATCCTTTATTTTTCTAGGTACACCCCTCTTTGAGTTTTTCATTGAACCTCTTTCGTTTGAGGTTTTCTTCTTATATAAACCTTATTGGTCAAGATCATTTAAGGATGGAGAGAATTTTCTGGGAAAATGACCAAAAATTTGATGACGTATGGTTAGATGAATTAATTGATTATGGATAGAAATGTGTCAAAAAGAATTATGAGGGTTCTCCAGGAGTTTAGAATTATTTTGGTGTGGTTCATGATTTTCTATAGACACTCGACTTAGATCTATCTACCGTACATTTACACACCGTGAACATGTTACATGACATAGAAATATTTCCAAGAAGTCATCGTGATCTAGTTCAGGTTGTGTACCGGTTACATGCCATGAAAATTGTTCACAATGAGTAAATTTTTTCTGGAAGATGTCTTGAACTAGTTTAGGGTGTGAACTAGTTAAATGCCATGAAATGATTTCATGACATGTAAATATTTCCAATTATGAATCATGAAGTGGTTCAGGGCATGAAAATGTTACATGCTGTGAAACTGGTTCACATCATGTAATTCTTGATCAATGTTATTTTAACCCGAGGTTACAAATTTATTGATATAACACATAATTTGAGAAATACATGACATGAAAAGATTACACACCATGTATTTCTTAGGCACAATGATTTTAAGGAAATTTTATGCATATAATATTTTCCCATCCACATGAAACCCTACTCCCTCAATACCTAGGAAACTCCAGGTGATTTTGGAGTGCCTTCCTCCCTTCTGTAGATCCCAATCAAGCATTTGGTCCCTGATTGGTTATTTTTCTTAGGTTTTCCGCTCTCTTCCTGTTATTCTCTGATTTATAAGTGGAATATCTTGACTATGGTTGTTATGGGTTTTGATATTGATGTTTCATGAACCAGGTTTCATCTTGGTAACTTCTTTACCATCATTACTATTTGCATTACTTATTGGATGCATTGTTTTTGCTAGATAAATATATGTTGTCTAAAACCAAACACTTTGGTCTATTTAATTGTTTAAGTATGTGAAATATTGTGATTAGGCCAAAATAATGTGCGTTTTAATTAATTGAATAATGGGTGATGATAGATCATTTGTTGGATTTCTCTTTGGATCCCTTTGGATTCAATGGTGTTGATACATTTCATGCATCTACCTATTGGGTGAGCCTATCCTAGAATAATAATGAATTGAATAAGTGCTTAAACTACTGTTATCATGACATGAGACATTATTTGATTTATTCTGATAAATTCACCTTAGAAAATGGTTTGATTGGTTGTATAAATGGATGGTGATGATCTATTAATAATTAGTATGCAAAATGGAATGATAATGGTTTAAGACTAACTTGATAAACGAAAGGGGTAATTTAAAAATAAAGGGGTTATTGGCCAAATTGACTTTTGTGGATTTTGATGATATATGTGTTATTCTTGTTGATATATCTTGTGTTTTGATTCATACTAAAATGATTATATAAAGGTCTTGGCCTAGTGATGTCAAAATGCTTATATAAAGGGCTTGTCATAGTATGATGAAATGATTATATAAATGTCTTGTCCTGGTATGCTAAAATTCTTATATAAAGGGATTGTCTTGATTATGTTGTAATGCTTATAGTGCTTGAGTAGATTATGATGAGATTCTTATACAGTGGGATTTTTCCGGGTGATATGATTATGTCATGGAAATGTGGTTATGGTTGGTATGGTTGGGATATATGCTTAGAGATATTCAGACATGGGGATGAAGCATGTTGACTATTGTACTGTATTAATTGATTAATTAATACACATGTTTATCCCACCATTTCATAGACTTATTTATCAGACTATTTTTGTTTAGACTTGGTGGTATCGACCTAATGAGTTTTAGTCACACTATTCAATGTATCTCTTGGTACCTGAGCAGATTACATGGATGCAATTTTGAACAAGGAAAATATACATTAAAGTTGACTATTTCTTACTGGATGGGTTAGAGCCTAGAGATGGAACTGATAAGGGGTTCGAGACTGGGGTCTTTTGATATTATTGTCTCATTTTTTTTCTTCTATTTTTATTATTTTTAGTTTGACATTTAGATACATTCTACCCTATAATTACATGGTTCACTATTATTTTGTTTATTAATTCTTCCATTTTCTTCCATTTGTGCCCCTAGGGGCATATTCTAGTGGTTACACATTTGAGGGATCTCGCAGGGGGTCTCAGGTTTGAGTCACACTGAGAAATTTTAGGTGTTTTAAATTTTCTATGTTTCTTTGTATCCCCCTCATGGGACAATTTTAATTTTCTTCCAGTTGTTTGTTTTATTATTTTCATTATTTCTGTTACTCTAAAATTTATTATTATTATTATTACACTATATTATAACTCTATACCATGGGGTTATAGTCTTCCCACTATATTCATTACACCCTCACTGCTAGTTGGCTTCATTTGTCATACAGGGAGGAATTCTTGAGGTCCAGTAACCAACCTAATTAAGCTTTGTGGGATATTTCTAGATCAGGGTGATGTTACACAGGTTTACCAGAGGGAAAGGTTGTACTTTTCTACTGATTTACTATTTGGGAAAGTTAGAAATGACACTAGGATGTTTCAACACTTGGTAATGAGCTTGTGCATGGGTGTAGCTAACCCATGTATGTAACACCCCAAAATTTTATGAAAAATATTCTTTTTAATTTCATTAATGTCTTGTGTTGTACACTACACCAAAAGAATCTTTCACAACATGCATTCTTGACTTGCCTTGTATTACATTTAATCGCGACATTCCTCGATAGCGTGTGTAGTACGCAATACCGAGTTTCACTAAACAACGATATGCTATTAAAATATTATTAAAACTAGCCGTTATGAATAGTAATAACCACCTTTTAAAATTTTAGAAATTTTATCTCTCAAAATGGACTTAATTTTTTGATTCGGAGTATCGAATTTAGCCTAAGGTGAAATTTTGGTACTTTTCGGATAACTTTCATATTCTGATGAATAGTGAAAATTACTAAATTTTAATTAAAAACAAATTTTTTAATCGAAATAATTAATAGTGATAAATTATTAATTTGAGTGTTTTTAAAGTATATTTAGAATATATTTTTACAATTCAATACAATTTTGGTCATTGGATGTAATTTCACATTTACACCAGACATAAACAAGTGTTAATCTTTTGATAGTTATTATCTCTTAAAAACACGCTATTTGTTGTGACAGCGGAAATTAATTATAAAATTAATTAATGCAACTTATATGTTGGGAATTTTGTAAAATAGAAATCATTTTTGAATTCGGAATATCAATTATAGCTTAGTGTGAAATTTTGGCATTTTTCTGAAAAACTTCAATTTTTGATGAATAGTGAAACTACTAAGTGGTAGTTAAAAAAATTATTTTTTTCATAAATCTTAATTTTACCGCTTTTGTGAATGGAATTTTAAAAATCCGAGAGACACGGTTGATGTCAGTAAGTAAAAAGTGGTCCAATGAGATGAAAATAATTTTTGGTGAATAGTAACTTTTTACTTTTATTTACCACGGTTAAAAGTAAATAGGTTTATTAAGGGTAAAAATGATATTAATATTACCCTAACACATGTCATAATCCAATTGGACAAGTTTATCTTGGCCAAAAACAACCTTAAGTGTAAAATATTATCATTTAGGCCCACTTGGATTAGATTAGGACATTTATTATTATTTAATTCAAAGAAGAGTTAAAAGAGTTAAAATCAAAGTTTATTTACTAAAACATTTTTAATATAGGGTTATACATAATATAATTTCGACTATAAATATTCATTATAAATATAAAAAGATTTCCTACATAATGGTATTTTATTTGTAATTTTTATACTTTAAATAATTTAATTTATTTATGACACAACGATGATGCAGTAATTACCTTTTTAAGAAAATATTAACATAATTGATGTTATAAATGCCCAAATAAATGTAATTTGAGACTTTTTATGACTTAAACTAATTTTATAGGTTAATATGACATGTTATTGTTGATTTAAGTAACTTGGTTCGAACTTATCATTCTGTTAGAAATTTCATAAAAATCATGTACCAAATAGTGTCAAAATTGACATAAATTAGTTTTTAAAACAAATATTATATTATTAATTGTTATTTAATTCCTAAAAATCTAAGGTTCATCCAAATGACTTAGATAAGGATATATTTATTAATAATAAACAACTTGGGGTTTGTTTGGATTCATATAGTAAGTTTATTAACCATATAGTGTAAGAAAACAAAAAGACACGGTAAAAGTTAAATTATTTAACTTAGAGTTAAATCTAATTGATAAGGTTAAAATAATAACCTAAACTTGTCTAAATCCTATTGGATGAGAGGATTTCGACCCATCCCCACTTTATCTTCGAAATAAGACTATTTGGAACCATTATATACCGAATTTGACCTTAATATAAAATAATATTTTGAGATATTCCTAAGGTACCCCTCTCCTCCCTTATAAAAGGGCACCTCCCCCCTCTCCTCCTCACACCAATTTGAGAATTCAAGCTCGGCCAAACCCTGCCAAAATCTCTTCTCCACTTCCCTAGTATCATCCTAGAGGTCCTGGTCTTCTTGAAAGACCATCCTTATTTCTTTATGTGGAGGTTAAGAAAAGGCGCGTCAAAAAGAGGAGGTTCGGACACTTACGAAGCAAATCGGACTTAAGGTAAGGGATAAATTTTCAATCTCATTTTTATCCGAGATTTCTTATACGTAAGTATTTACTAGGGTTACATTTATCATCCATGACCATGATTTCTAAAAGTGATTTCATAAAATGTTTACCATTCTTCCATGGATGTTTAAAGTCATTTTTACCCTTTATTTACTTTTTACCACATTGTATGAATGGAATCTTTCGTTTGGTTACCATATAAGGTACTTTTGACTTTTCTGACAAAAGTACGAGGAGAATGTTATTTTTAACTTATATGGCGTGAACAGATTTTTACAGTTTCATAACGCCTCATTTTCAAGAAGCTTCCTCTACAAGATTGCATTATTATTTTCAATAAAACCCTTATCTTTTAAAATTGCATGGAATTTTGTGAAAAGAACATGATTTTAAAGAAGAAAGGATATTTTCCTCAAGAATTCATTTCAAGTATTTTTTCAAAACTATTTTACATCTAGGATGACATTATTTCATATGTGTATGTTTCAAGTAAAATTTCTCTATGATTTAAATGGATTCAATTTTCTTATGATGAAATGATATCAATTGTTTATGGATTATGTTATGATGCCATGATGTTTAAGAATCCCATTTTATTTCATGGGTTATGATATGATGTATGATTTATGATTTTGTGGCACACATAAGAATGGTATCATTATGAGATGGGTGAGACCTATATATCTCTCCAATGCATTGGGTAAAGATTTTATATCTCATGAGATAGACATGGCTGGAATGGTAGGTTATACCGGTTCAGTGAAACAGGACTGAAACGAGGGTGACTCGGTTCAGAAAGGGACATTGTCCACTAAGATAGTCTTGGCAATGAGTCTTGACTAACAAGAAATGATTCTCTATGATTATGTGTGTATGCCACAAAGTTTCATGTTTTAAGTTATGATTATTGGGATTTCATTTCACTACTATGATTTATCCCATGTTATGAAATTATTCTCTCTTTTGCAGGTTAAGATTTACAAAAGTTATGTTCTTATGAATATGATGTGATTGATTTTTCTTTTGTTTACCCTTACTGAGCATTTGAGCTCACCCATTTATGTTTTCTTTTCCCCAGGATATAAATAAAGGTTTTAGGTAAAAAAAGGGAAGATCTTTATAGGAGATATTGAAGATCTTTCACCACGATTAGAAGAATACGTTCCGAGTTTCCAAAGACACTAAACTATTACGATCCTTGTGTGTGTGTTTTTTTGTTACGTACTAAGTATTTCTAAAAAGTAATGTAATGTTCATGTACGTCAAGATTCGGGTCTCTATAGTTGGTATCAGAGGAAAGCTTTAGTCAACCTTTGGAAACTAGGATGCGAAAGCGTTAGTGAGATCCCTAGAGATATTTCTAAGGTATGTCTAGGGATGTCCCTAAGGATAAGTATACGTATAAGATACAGTCCTAGAACTATGGTAACGATCATAGAATTTAACCTAAGAAGTTAGATATTGAGGATACTTCCACTTTATAATGTTGTTTTCCCTAGCATGATTTTTGCCTCTCACACTATTATTTTTGGGTTTTAGACGATGGCTGGAACCTGAAGGAACCGTGTTGATCAATGCAATGGACAATGCAATGATTTCCCTCCTGAACAAACAAATGTTATGGGAGATGGATTGAAAAATCTTATTGCTATACTTACACAAGCTATGAATCATTCTGGACTTCCAAATGAGCAGAGAAGGGAACAATATTCTATTGAGTCCTTCATGAGGCAACGCCCACCTTCTTTCAGCGGGTCTACTGATCCATTAGTTTCTGAACAATGGATTAGTACTACTGAAATGATATTTTCAGTTCTTCAATGTTCTGAACATGATAAAGTCATCCTATCAGTGTATCGTTTGGAAGGAGATGCTGATCAATGGTGGAATCTTATCAAGAATATGAGGACAAGAGATGAAATTGAGTCCATGGAATGGGACGAGTTCAAGAACTTGTTTTTCAGTAAGTACTTCCCTCATATTCTTCGAACAAAGATGGAAAAGGAGTTTCTTGAGCTGAAGCAGAAGGATGATGAATCTGTTGGTATATACGAAGCGAATTTTACAAGACTTGCAAGGTATGAATCTGGCATTATCATCCAACCTGAAAGTAACGTTGATCGATTTTTCAGTGGCTTAAAACCAAGTCTTCGAAGGGCATTAGCTATAAGAGACTTCAGTAGCTATGAAGAAATTGTGCGTTGTGCTATCAAGGAAGAAATGGAAGTTGGTGTTACATATCCATCTCATGGTTTTGAAAAGAAACAAAAGATAGAGTTCAAGGGGAAATCTCAGAATAATGGTGAAAAGAAAATGAATGTTTCCTTATACTCAAAGTGTGGAAAGAAGCATGGTGGAGATTGTCTTAAAGGGACTAGAAAATGTTTTAAGTGTGGAAAAGAAGGTCATCGAGCAGCTGAGTGTCTAAGTAATGGAAAAAGGGTTTCTAATGATATGAATAAAGCAAACACTGCAGAGAACGCACCACCAACACTTCAATGCTTCAAGTGCAAGGAAATGGGGCATTATGCTAATAAATGACCTAATCCAAAGGTTAGTGATGATCAACATGAGAAACCACTGAAGGCAAAGGACAAAGGGAAGTCACATGCGATCACTATTAGTGATGTTGAATATGACAATGATGTGGTGGAATGATTAAGTGTTTATGTAATGGGATTCCAAAATAATGTGGTATCATAAAGTATTGGACTATTTATGTGTTGGTCTAATGTGGTATTCAAAGTGATTGAGATATTTTTTTGGAAATAAGATGATATGCGCATAATGAAGGGAAAACGAGAAAATGAAATGTTTAACAGTATTCATGAGCTCATGATTGATATAAGGACTAAGTGATATCATGGTTTGAGTATATAGAATTTTGAGGATTTTGGTATGTGGAAAGTTTAACTTTTAACTGCATTCATGTTTTCACTAAGGTTCAATTGGTATTCAAGAGAGTACATGATTAAGGCCTTTGAATGTTTGGAATGTGACCAACAAAACATATCTTATGATATATGGGGATCAACGATGGTATTAAATCTCTAGTAATCATTTTCACTATGTTATGAGAGTGGACTGCAGTATTATGGATAAGCCTAAAGATTGGAATGGATTATGTTGGATAAGTTAGTATTGTTTAAGGATAGAAGTTTTTTCGATATTATTGATGGGATGTTATAGTAATATTGTTTTAGAAAAAGGACAACCTGCAGGACGGGCGACAGCCCATCGTGTCGGACAAGGCTGTGGGAATCGAATCCACAACTGAAGTGCGACTGGCCTTTATCGCCTACCATTGGCCTACAGGAAGTCCCTGTTTAGTAGAAACTAGTTTTATTTTATTAAGCAGTATGATATATGAAGTATAAGTCCATTTTAGGAACCATATATGATTAATCTCACTATAGATGGACTTATGTATTTTTTTTGATAACATTTCTAACCTTTTGTTTGAGACAGATGGAATGACCCATCATTCTATCACATGATCAATTAACACTTCATGAATAACAAATTCAACTTCATTTCTTTAATAGATGAAGTGGAAATTGTTCAAAGTACGAACAATAGTGAGATTGTACCAAAATAAAGTTAGTATTTATTCTAATTCAAATTCTTCAACTCTAGGGAAATGATCTTAAAAACCAAAAAATGTTGTCCTAGTGCCCTTATATCCGGTAAATTAGATGGTACCTTATATCATCACAAATCTATGGATTTGTGATTACTGGCTTTTCCATAGCCATGTTCTCTACCACTCTCCATCAGAACATGATGATTAGATTTCTCTTCCATATCCATATTTTCACCTATGTGGAAACCCAGTGATTAGTTTCTTTGGGTAACCGTTACGTTTCATACCTTTGTTTTTAAAGATTGGTTTTGGTATTCCCTTTTTATGATGTGGGTTTCTATTAAAGAAACTTTCGAATAGTAAACCATTTATAACCCCGACGAATTTCGAGGGCGAAATTCATTTTAAGGGGGGGTAGAATGTAACACCCCGGAATTTTATGAAAAATATTCTTTTTAATTTCATTAATGTCTTGTGTTGTAC
This sequence comes from Viscum album, assembly GCA_963277665.1. Lineage (NCBI taxonomy): Eukaryota > Viridiplantae > Streptophyta > Magnoliopsida > Santalales > Viscaceae > Viscum > Viscum album. The sequence goes on along the minus strand of OY728122.1, from coordinate 1,297,536,318 downwards.
ACTACACAAAAAGAAGCTTTCACAACACGCATCCTTGACTTTCCTTGTATTACACGCAATCACGACCTTCCTCGATAGCGTGTGTAGTACGCAATACCGAGTTTCACTAAACAACGATATGCTATTAAAATATTATTAAAACTAGCCGTTATGAATAGTAATAACCACCTTTTAAAATTTTAGAAATTTTATCTCCCACAATGGACTTCATTTTTAGATTCGGAGTGTCGAATTTAGCCTAAGGTGAAATTTTGGTACTTTTCAAATAACTTTCATATTCTGATGAATAGTGAAAATTACTAAATTTTAATTAAAAACAAATTTTTTAATCTAAATAATTAATAGTGATAAATTATTAATTTGAGTGGTTTTAAAGTATATTTAGAATATATTTTTACAATTAAATACAATTTTGGTCATTGGATGTAATTTCACATTTACACCAGACATAAACAAGTGTAAATCTTTTGATAGTTATTATCACTTAAAAACACACTATTCGTTGTGACAACGGAAATTAATTATAAAATTAATTAATTCAACTTATATGTTGGGAATTTTGTAAAATGGAAATCATTTTTGAATTCGGAATATCAATTATAGCTTAGGGTGAAATTTTGGCATTTTTCTGAAAAACTTCAATTTTTGATGAATAGTGAACTACTAAGTGGTAGTTAAAAAAATTATTTTTTTTCATAAATCTTAATTTTACCGCTTCTGTGAATGGAATTTCAAAAATCCGAGAGACACGTTTGATGTCAGTAAGTAAAATTTAGTTCAATGAGATGAAAATAATTTTTGGTGAATAGTAACTTTTTACTTTTATTTTCCAGGGTTAAAAGTAAATTGGGTAATTGAGGGTAAAAACGATATTAATATTACCCTAACACGTGTCATAATCCTATTGGACAAGTTTATCTCGGCCAAAAACAACCTTAAGTGTAAAATATTATCATTTAGTCCCACTTGGATTAGATTAGGACATTTATTATTATTTAATTCAAAGAAGAGTTAAAAGAGTTAAAATCAAAGTTTATTTACCAAAACATTTTTAATATAGGGTTATAAAAAATATAATTTCGACTATAAATATTCATTAGAAAGATAAAACGATTTCCTACATAATGGCATTTTATTTGTAATTTTTATACTTTAAATAAGTTAATTTATTTATGACACAACGATGATGTAGTAATTACCTTTTTAAGAAAATATTAACATAACTGATGTTATAAATGCCCAAATAAATGTAATTTGAGACTTTTTATGACTTACACTAATTTTCTAGGTTAATATGACATGTTATTGTTGATTTAAGTAACTTGGTTTGAACTTATCATTCTGTTAGAAATTTCATAAAAATCATGTACCAAATAGTGTCAAAATTGACATAAATTAGTTTTTAAAACAAATATTATATTATTAATTGTTATTTAATTCCTAAAAATCTAAGGTTCATCCAAATGACTTAGATAAGGATAGATATATTAATAATAAACAACTTGGGGTTCGTTTGGCTTCATATAGTAAGTTTATTAGCCATATAGTGTAAGAAAACAAAAAGACACGGTAAAAGTTAAATTATTTAACTTAGAGTTAAATCTAATTGATAAGGTTAAAATAATAACCTAAACTTGTCTAAATCCTATTGGATGAGAGGATTTCGACCCATCCCCACTTTATCTTCGAAATAAGACCATTTGGAACCATTATAAACCGAATTTGACCTTAATATAAAATAATATTTTGAGATATTCCTAAGGTGCCCCTCTACTCCCTTATAAAAGGACACCTCCTCCCTCTCCTCCTCACACCAATTTGAGCATTCAAGCTCGGCCAAACCCTGAAAAAATATCTTATCCACTTCCCTAGTATCATCCTAGAGGTCCTGGTCTTCTTCAAAGACCATCCTTAGTTATTTAAGTGGAGGTTAAGAAAAGGCACGTCAAAAAGAGGAGGTTCGGACACTTACGAAGCAAATCGGACTTAAGGTAAGGGATAAATTTTCAATCTCATTTTTATCCAAGATTGCTTATACGTAAGTATTTACTGGGGTTACGTTTATCATCCATGACCATGATTTCTAAAAATGATTTCATAAAATGTTTACCATTCTTCCATGGATGTTTAAAGTCATTTTTATCCTTTATTTACTTTTTACCACATTGTATGAATGGAATCTTTCGTTTGGTTACCATATAAGGTTTTAGGTAAAAAAAAGAAAGATCTTTATGGGAGATATTGAAGATCTTTCACCACGATTAGAAGAATACGTTCTGAGTTTCCAAAGACACTAAACTATTACGATCCTTGTGTGTGTGTTTTTTTGTTATGTACTAAGTATTCCGAAAAAGTAATGTAATGTTCATGTACATCAAGATTCGGGTCTCTACAATGTAAATGGGAAAATATGTGTACCCATGGAGGGGATTGATGTTCACATTGTTCTTTTTTATGGTTGATGTTATTTCCCCTACATGATTCACATGTTGTGTAATGTTATTGTTTCTTGAGATTTATACTCATGGCCTGGTATGGAATGAGATGAGTATGCATGCACCATGATTGGCACATATGGATATATCTTGGAATGAATTTTTCATGATAGGGACACATTTATTCATGTGATATGTTTTCCAATGTGAAATGTGAAATGAGAAACCTATTATATTTGATAAATAAAAATAAATGAACTGTTATTCCATGCTAATTCAAATGTTAATCCATGTTTAAAGAGACCATAATCCAGTTGTTCTCTATTGTTTCCACATGTTGAGGTTGACCTTGTTGTTATCCATTGTTTTATGAAGTGAGTTTTTCTTATAGAGAAAATTCTATCTCATCATCTTTAAATTGAATGTTAGGAGAGCAATAATTTTCACACTCCCAACGCAGTTGGACCAGAGCTTCCTGTAGCTCCTAGGGATCAGATGGATGCTTAGCTTTGGGATATCTTCTTGAGGTCGATATGATCCATGTAAAAGGAGTGTATTCACATCATGGATTTGATGTCTTACCTAAAAGGAGATTTTTAGCTGTAGAATCCACCTACGTTCACTAGGGAGGGAGTCCCCTGGGTAGTCAAGTTCTGGGTCATGTCAGTCCAGATGATCTTCAAGCATATCGAGACACTCGCTAATAGGAGGGTGAATATTTCTTCATACATGATTCATGGACCTTCTAAGAATTGCTGGGATATCATAGAGAAATATCTGTAAAAATAGGAGTTATCCTATAAGTACATCAATGAAAATTTTCTAATAAAATTTTATCCAGAGACGTTGAGGGATGACAAGGCTCCCGAGTTCATGTACTTGACCTTTGTTGGAATATAAGTGATAGAACATGCTATAAATTGCACGGAATTTCCATGATTTTCACCATGTTCAAAAGCTGATGATATTTCCAGGGTGAGACGTTTTCATAAAGTGTTTTTCTATGAGATCGTTCATAGTTGAAAATATTTTTCTTAAGAACTTTTCAAATATAATGAATTATGATCTCATCACAAAGGAAAATCCGAGAGAGGTCCCGAGCAGCGGCTAAGATATTTTACTATGGAAAACAGAGAGCTCTTATTATAGTGGTAAGAAGCACCACTATGATAGTTATCTCTAAGGCAATAGGGGGAAGAGCAGTTAGGGTAGTGGTCAACCATCTCAGGACTGTGTTCTATTATAGTGCTATCAGTGTGGTATATTTTTCACTAGTGACCTCAGTGTTTGTACCCTTATTTAGAGTGTTATACTTGTGGTAGTTTAGGACACCTATAGATGTTTCTTTTGGGAATGTAGAAACGGACTAGTGCAAGGGGATCATGATAGGTATCAGAATCTTGGAAGGATATAGCTACCCAGACTAATTTTTATGTTGGACCTTTTACCGTCAGAGGTATGATTCTTGTATCATCAACCCTTGATTAATTTTTGTTTGATACATAAGAATTAAATTCCTTTATATCTTCTCTTTTTTCAAAAAATTTGGTCTTAGTTTTGTAAATCATTGATGGTGTCTTGATCATAGGTACACTATTTGGAGTGGAGTCAGAGAATATCAAATGTTGCAAAGTGTGTTCTGAAGAAATAGGTGGTTACATTTGCATTGGGAAATTGTTGTGCTAAAATGACATGATTTTATTTGATTCTTGGTATAGATTGGATAGTTCTATACTAGAATCATATTGATTGTTATTGTAGGAGATTTTTATTTCTATCTTCATAAGTAGAAACTATTTTCACCAGTATGAGTGGGATCTTTAGTCTTGTCATGCATAACAAATTTAGTGCAGATTGGATTATATCACTGCTCAAATAGAAGGAAATATTTTGGATAATAGAGGAATGTAGCAAGATACCTTTCCTTCAGTGGTAGAAAAATTTTAGGATGTTTTTAATTATTATTTCAACAGCTTACCACCCGATCGGGAGATCGAACTCACAGTTGAGTTGGTACCGGGAGTAGAGCCAGTTTCTATTCCAACTTATAGGATAGAACCAGTAGAGCTTTAGGAGTTGAAAGTTTGGTTGGAAGATCTATAACCTAAGGTTTACATGTGGCCTAGTATGTATCCATTAGGTTCTCCTATCCTTTTCTCCAAGAAGGATAATGATACTTTGATCTTATGTGTGGATTATCAAAGATTTAACTAGATGACGTCGAAGAACTGATATCCCCTTCCACCCATCAACAATCTATTATATCAGATGATATGTGCTAAGATCTTATCCAATATTGATTTGAGATCATGATATCGCCATTTTAGGGTGATACCACAGACATACCACATCCTGCTTTTTGGAGAAGTTATGGCTTGTACAAGTTTTTAGTGATGTTGTTTGGTTTGAAGAATGCATCGATAATATTCTTAGAGTTGATGAATCAGATCGTTAATATCTTTTTGGACCAGTTTATGGTGAGGTTTTTAACAATATCATAGTGTACTCTTAGTTAGTGGATGATCATGCCCCACATCTTGAAATTGTCTTGAGTATATTTAGAGAGCATCGACTATATGAAAAGATAACCAAATACAGTTTCTAGAGTGATAAAGTGAAATTTTTTGTCCATGGAATCTCAAAGTTTGGAGTGTTAGTGGACCCAAAGATTGTTTCACCCATGATATCTTTATATATACCCAATAATATATTCATGATTTAGAGTTTTATGGGTTTACTGTGTTACTATTAGAGTTTTATCCATGACTTTTTTCATCTGGAAGCACTGATGTCTGGGCTGGCCAAGAAAGGGGTGAAATTTGTTTGGTTAGATTCTTCCAGGAGATATTTTTAGGATTTGAGAAGCAGGATGAACTCAGAACCTATCCTCACATTACCTATACCAATTAAGTCATATATTTTGTACTATGATTCATCCATAGTTGAACTCAGAGCAGTTCTGATGTAGGAGGATTGAGTGGTTACTTACGGCTCTAGAGAGATGAGACTGCATGAGAGGAATTATCCTACTCATGGTATGTAATTAGTAGTGGTGGTACAAGCCTTGAGATACTGAAGATACTATCTTTAGGGTGAGAGTTTTTTTGCACATGAACCACTGGATCCTCTAGTACATCTTTTCTCAGCGGGATGTAAACCTTCATCAAATGAGGTGGTTCAAGTATCTTCATTCTTTTGAATTCGATATCGATTAAACATCCCATAAATCCAACTTCGTTGTCTATGAATTGAGCTGGAAGACACATATAGAAGTAGTGTGGGAGTCTTGAAATGAGTGCCGATGATGATACTCTTTGTTGACATGCATCTAGATGTTCAAGAGTCCCGGGATGAGTAGATATGACTTCAAAATTTTTTATAATCATGTTTTTTTGACTAGATCAAGGTATAGAATTTACATAATTAGGAAGTCTTATCTCTAAAGGATAACTTATATAGTGGAGTTCCAATATCAAGATGGTCTATTGGTAGTGAAATTTCTCTTATTTACTATGGTTGAGTATGGGTTCCTATGGGATTCTGTGAGTAACTGGTGAGAGAGTTCCATGCTTCTAAATGGGTAGTACATCCTGGTCTAAAAAAGGAGTATTGTGATCTCTATAGGTATTACTAGTTTTCAGGAATGAAGAAGGAGGTAGTGGGACTTGTGGCAAGATATTTCACCTGTGAGTAGGTGAAAGCCAAGTATCAGTGACCTGCTAGACTGTTGCAGCCACTGTCCATTCTGAAATGGTAATGGTATGGTGTCACTATGGATTTTGTGATAATATAACATAGGTATCCTCATTAGAATGACTTTTATGGGTGATCGTAGATAGAATGAAGAAGGTATCATACTTATATCCAATCAAGGAGACCTTCATTGTTGAGTATTTGTGTAGTCATTACAGGCAGGAGAAAATGTGATCTCATGGTGTTTTGAGGAGTATCATTTCTGATAGAGATTATCATTTCACATCATGGTTCTGGTAGGGTATTTATAAGGCTCTATGATCATAGGTTCTTCTAAGTACGGTCTATCATCCTCAAACTAACATCTAATCCGATAAGACTATTCAGATTCGGATGGATATGTAATGAGTTTTTGTTTTGGATTATGGTGGTTCCAGGGAGAATCATTTATAATTCATGGTGTTCTCTTATTATAATATATTCCATACATCAACAAAATATATACTTTTTGAGGATTTGTATGGAATTTCATTCTGTTAACCACATTTTTTTTGGAAGAAGGTGATTCATCACTTGCTAGAACTAGTCTAATAAAGGAGACGTCTATCTAGGTACAATTTATCAAGAGGTGGTTGGTGACCGAAAAAAGCAATAATAAATATTATGTTGACCATTAAATATGACATAAGATGTTTGTGGTTAGCCCTCAAGTTTTTCATGGGTTTCAGCCAGGATAGGGAAACACCATATCTAAAAATAAGGGAAATTATCCCCCAGGTTTGTAAGGTCATTCGAGATAGTGGAAAGGGTCCATCCAATGGAATACTGATTATACCTTCAATAGTTCTATATTTCTAAGCATGACATTTTTCACATGTCTCATCTTTGAAGATATCATCCTGAACCCTGTCATGTGGTAGACTTTGATGATGTCGAAGTTGGTGTAGATTCATCCTTTGAGGAGCATCTAGTATGGATTATGGAATATAGTGATAAGTATCTCTAGGGGAGGACTATACCTCTACATTGAGAGTAGTGGTAGCATGGGAATGTTCAAGAGGATACCTGGGATATGGAGTCTCATATGTGACAAAATTGACCTAACTTGTTCATCGATACCCCATAGTGATTCATAGAGAAGTTCATAGATGAAATCATATATGGTGGTGAGGTTGTAAGATCCCATATTTTTTTAGGTACATCCCACATGGAGTTTTTCAATGAAACTCTTTCATTTGGTTTTTCTTCTTCATTAATCCGTCGTGGTAGAGTTCCTTTGAGTATGGAGAGAATGTTTTAGGGGAAATGAACTATTGTTTAAGGATGTATGGTTGGTTGAATTAATTGATTCTGTATAGAAACATTTCAATGATGATTATGACGATTCTCCATAAGTTGGAAAGGCTTCACAATTTGTTTTTTCCAGTATGATGAAATGATTATATAAAGTGCTTGGACTAGTTTTTCTATAATGCTTATAAGTATTGACCCATTTATGTTGAAATTATTATACTGAGTTATTTTACCTGGTGATATGATTATGCCATGGACATGTGGTTATATTTGGTATGATTTTTCTACATGCTTTGAGATATTTTGGCATGGTTCCAAATTTGGTTGATTGTTGTATTGTATTAATTGATTAATTAATATAGATATTTATTGATTTATTGGATGCAATTATTTATCAAACTAGTTTTATTTATACATGATGGTGTTGAACTAGTGAGTTTTACTCACACCCTATTTGGGATGTTTTTTGGTACCTGAGCATATTTCATGGATATAGGTTTGGAAAAAGGAATGGGACCTTGTAGTTGACTGTTTCTTGCTAGATGGGTTGGAGTTGGAGACGGGGACGACATGGGTTTCTAGACAAGGGTATTTTGATTTTTATCATGTCATCTTGTTCTTTTATTTATATTAGTCTCAATTCTTTAGTTAGAAACATTCTAACTTGTCATTACATGGTTCGATATTATTTGGTTTATTGATTATTCCTTTATCTTCCAGTTGTATGTTGTACTATTTATAATATTTTTTTTACTTTGATATTTATTATTACTATTTATTTTCCATTGTATTCTAACTTTATACCAAGTATATAGTCTCCCCGCTATATTCTTTACTCACCCACTGCTAGTTATAAGCCTCTGTCATACAGGGAGGCATGCTTGAGGTTCAGTAACCAACTTGATTTGACCACATTAGATAGTGTCATATCAAGGGACATTACAAATTTTATACACTATTTTTATGATTCATTGGGTTATATAACATGTTTTGAGAATAAGATATGGATAAAAGTGTTTTATCTAGGATAAAGTTTTTATCCAGCTATTTGTTATAATATTATGGAATTTATTACCACCTATAGTGGTTTATTTTAATGAATAAAACCTTATTTCTTAATAAAATATAAAAAATACATATAATTCCTTATGATATATGGAAACAATAGTTTATTTTTTAGATATTACTACTAAAATTAAATAAATGTTATTCCCTAAAACACAAAGTAGTTTTTTTTTGTTTATCAGATGGAGGTTACAAAGAGAATATAGTGTCCAAGAGGTTTGTGGGAGTATGTTTGAACTTAGAGAAGTTTAAAGTTAACAAATAAAATATTTTAACAAATATATTTTAATTTATTATTTACTTTATATCCTAAAAAGTTATGATATTTGAATATAATGAAAAATATAAATAGTTAAATTTTGTTACTATGAGAAAGTGAAAATCATTGGTAAATAAAGGATTATACCGGTCTAAGATTATTTTCATTCATCACTTAATATCCTATATGTGATGGTAAAAAAATTTAAGGAGTTGAATTTAGTTACCATAAAAAGTTAAAATCACTATTCCCTAAAGGTTTATACTTTCCAATACATAATGTGCATCACTTGGTATCCTAAAAGAGTTTAGGGTATTTCATTAAAGAGAAATTTAAAGGGTTTCATTAGTTACTATAACAAAGTGGATATCACTTTATCCTAAAATATTTTAGGATGTATTGGTAAAGTTATAATGTAAATATTTACATTATTTAAATAATATTTCAAAGAAAATTTTGATGGAAAGGGTTCCAAGGATAATGATGTTGTACATAGAAAGAGTTATATGTAGGCAATATATGATAAATTATACCATTTGTTTCTATTATGTTAAGGAGTTTGAATATAAGTTCAAAGAGTTGAACTTAAAGAATATGATTGATAATTCTCACCATCATTAAAAATATCTTTCTTCATTAATGTTAATCACTAACAAGTTAGTGGGAGCATTTTACCAGATGGTCATGTAGGGATGTGATAGGAATTACATACGGATGTAATGTTCAAAAACAATTTCTGCAACAACAATAAGAAAGTCACGATGAACCTATTAATATATTGGTTGTTATGGTTAAACATATCATGTATTTATAATAAAGGAAATATCCATTTATCATTCATTCATGTGCTCTGCAACTTTAAATTAATGGTCAAATGATAAATATCCCCTCAAAATATAAACTTGAGTTGTCTCCAATCCATGATCATCACATAGTATAATGGGTTGTGATGATATGTAATGGTTATCCTAAATAAATTATTATATCCATTACAAAGATTTGTTTATGAGATATGAAGAATTGCTTCTTAAGGTAATATGTAGAGACTTATTACTTGGACCGATCCATGAAAATTTATCTTATAGTATTTCATATAGTCCTAGATATACTAGGGGTGTATGATAATTATCAATCATTATTACCTGAGGTTGGTGAGATACCTAGAAAGAGAACCTTTATAATTTAATACCATATTTATGTAAGTCAACATATGAACTTAGATAATACAGGGGTGGTTGGGTATGTTGCTGATCATTTCATTTGTTGGAGAGTAACCAAGATGGGATTCGTCAACTTGTAAGATAAGAAAAGACATATGGTCCTTTATGGAATTTGAAATTATAAATGCATGACTATGGGATGTTGTTTTACATATTATGTGTTCAACTACATGGATTAGTGACATGTGATGTACTTATTAGATAGATGAATGAAATGTGATGTATTCATTAACTTGGTTGTTATATTTTAGAGAATTAATAAAATATTGGATGAAAATATTATATTGACATGTTCCATGTATACTGGTCACTCAATGTATGGGAAAAAAGGATTATATAGGTATATATACGATGTATATGATACATCTTATGGTGGACATGTTTTTATAGAGATATGAGTCTGTATGATGAAGACCACACCAAACCCCTTAGTAGCTTGAGTAGGACTGATTTTTTGCTAGATGTCACTCTTTTCTTACATCTATGAAATAAATATTTCATAGTTGTTTCTAATTCTACTAAGGCTCATAGGGTCACATATTTAGGCCCTTGGATAAGGATAAACTTTTGGAAAAAGTGTTTGGTCAAAATTAATAGAGCTTTATGAAAAACCAAATCCAAAATATTTTGTATGGATTCCAAAATATTTTTGATGTATTTGATAAATCCATTGTGGGATTTTAGTTCAAGTGTTATATTGTTGGATGTGAACTAAAATGTACATTCATGATATATATAAATCTATAATATATGATATTGTGTACAGTGTATATTTAATAAATGCATGTGATGAAATTATTTTTGATGCATGTGATGCATAAATAATATATAAATAATATATAAATATATACATATATATATATATATATAATTTACTTCTCTTGAATGATTTATTCATCCATTACAATCCATTATGAATGTATTAAAGTCTTTTCATTAATTCATTGAAAATGATCAATGAATTATACCCAACAGTCAAAAACACATACATTGAATTTTTGATGTCTCTATCTTTGGATTTATAAGAGCATATGATCATCTCCTATTGTGGGTATTGTGTTCTGTGATGTGTATGAACATTTTTAAAACTATCTTCCCCCTGAAACTCCATTTATATCTTTTGAGAAGGTGCTAATACCCATTCGGATATAGGGTATCCTCACAAAGAAACCAAGGATCTATTTTTCAATATACTCACCTGGATACATGGTATTTTGTTCACCAGTCATCGTGATCTTCCTCAAACATTATCCACAGAAGGAAGATCGAAACTGCTACTACTCATGAAATTTGGGTACTATATTTTATATTATTATTTAATGTTTATTTCTAGAAGAAATATATCATGTGTTTTTGGTAGTCTTCCATTTCATATGATCATTAGACGATCATCTGATACCCATAACTATCATGGTAGGCTGGAATAGCTAGTGCACATTCAATATGTGAAAATACCAATGTTGAAGTAGCCAAGGGGTTGGTGGGGTTGTGGTACCAGCTATTCAAGCATAATAGTTGTTAAAAAACCTCCTTCATTGTGACCCCTCGTTATTGTGCCACAACGAACTTCCCTAACCAATTATTTTATAAATAGTGGTCAATTTTCATATAAAATTGTATTTTTATATGGAAACATGCAATCCCCACCCTTGTTCTGTGATTTTCCAGCCTAGCCCATGCTTTGGAAGATGATTATTAATTTTCAAATAGAGACTCGCGATCGACCACCATTACGGAACACCTAGACAACACTGTTTCCTTCTCAAAGTGACCTTCATAGAAATAGATTCACAATCCTCTATTGTGGTAGACAACCATAGAGAGAGCGATTTATAATGGGGTTATGATGATGGTAGAATGTGATGGAAGGGCAGTTGCGATGATTGGGTTCTATGAGGATGGGGGACTATAATGATGTGGCCAGTGTTGATATAGCTCGAACAACAGAGACTTCGATGATGGTTCCTTTAATGGAGTTCTCATATGAGGGGAGTTGCATCAGGGTCGATGCATATTTGGAGAAATGTGAAGGATTTAGATGAGGTAAAACAATGTATTTCTTTTTTTATTTCATTTTTTATCATCATTTTTTAACATTTACCAAACATAATTTTAACCACAATTTCAGTTACTTTCATATTTTGTTTCTAGTTCCATTTCTTGTTATTTTCATTCAAAAACTATTCCAATTACTTTAATGGGATCCAAGACTAAGTTTATTTTTTAGTTTTGTACACTACCCCTATTAAAATTATTTTTTATATGAATTATACTTAATTGGATCATATTATTGAATATCAGTTTTAATTTATATTCCTAATAAAAATATATTATAATTAATAAGAATAATAAAGTAGCATTTTTTATTACTATAAATATATTGAAGAGATTGAAAAAACATAATAATTTCATCTCTATCTAGATTGCATCATTTCGATAAAAAATTTGGGGTGTTCATGAAGACCACAAAACTAAAAAATAAATCCTAAGGGGGCCACTCCCGATTTTTGTAGTATTCTATCGTAAACAGCTCGTTTGGAAGTCTTCTAGATATAAGGAATATTTTGGACAGAAACAAACCAGGCGGAATGTTGGATCATTGATGCAGCCGATGCTGAGGAAATATTCGGGTATATGAAAAACCAAAGAAAAATGATTGTTGATTCCTCTTTATAATGAGATAAAATTTCCATGATCTATAATATATGTATTTTGATTCTATTAATATTTATATGGAGGGAAATAAAAGAACATCCCCCTTCTCCAAAGGATGTAGGTAATATTTTTAAACAACATTAAATATTTGTGTATTCTTATGATTTCTTATTATTTTTGTTCGATTTCATCACTGAAAACCTCCACTACCCCAAGAAAGTGGTACTAGAGGGATCTGGGAAAAATGATGAATTTGCAAAGAGATTTTCCAATGACCAGAAAATTGAAGTTGTTTTGAGACTAGATCCATGAAGATTTTGGGGAGATGGTTCCAACTAAGGAAGTAGAATCAATAATGGATCTGAAACGAAGCTGGTAGAGTAAGTGAAAGTTTCGGTGAAAATATAGCTTCCATAGTACCCCATACTGGAGAAGATGGAATTGATAATGACATAAGCTTCTCTTTTGTTAGTTTTATGATGACTGGTCTGGTGAGCCACGTCAGCACCACCTCATTAGTCGATCTAGACTATTGAAACTGTTTTGGAAATATCTTATCCCATCAGAGTTGGTTTTCAGCAATCTGGGATTCAATTCCAGCTATTTCAACCATTTTGGGAACATATGTAGCATTAGATTTTTGAAATTATCATGACATAAATGGATAAAAATATTGATAATATGATTAATCTTACTGCTTTTAATTATGAAATCTAGAAACCCAAAATGGAGGATCTTTTATATATTAATGATTTTTGGATACCAATAGTGGAGACAACTAAGACCATTATAGTGAAGGATGAGGAATCATCAATAAGAGGTAAACCTAATGAGAATATTTCACCAAGTACCCCACCAGTTTATGCAGAGCGGGTCATTCTCAATATAAAATACTATGCCCAAATCAAATAGTGATGAAAAATATGATTCAATTATTTGGAGAAAATTATAAATGATGTATGTGAGGAAAACCATGAAGAACAAAGAAAACTTGATATTCTGTCTTTTAAACATGGATTATGAAGAGATTACCAATGTATCATAGCACATGAGAGAGTTCCAAGGTATATTTGATTAGTTGAATTCCATGAAAATGGTGATCGATGATGAGTTGGAGCCATAGTCGATGTTGAGTTCTTTACCAAATATGTGAGACAAACTAGTTGTGTCGATCAGTAATTCCACTCTAGATGGAACTCTCACTGTGGATATGGTGAAATACAGAATCATAGGCTTTTATCACTAAAAGGAAAGGAAAGAACAAATGGTGGGGAAGAAGCAGGGGAAGAGAACCTCCTAAACAAATTCTTCAAATAAGGAAGTGATCGAAATCTCAATCAAGATATGACATGATTTGTCACCACTATGGAATGTATGGAAAATTCATCTGAGAGTGTAGAAGGTTGAAGGTGGAGAATATTAATCAAGAAGGTAAGAATAATATAATTATGTTTTAGTTGCCAATGAAGATATAATTATTATTCAGAAATATAATTAGACCATTCTTGCAAGCCAAGACACTGAATGGGTGATGGATTCTAGAACCTCCTACCCTGACACTACCAAAATATATTTCTTATCTTTATTCACTTCATGGAGTTTCAGAAACGTGAAGATGGAAAATGATGGTGTATCCAAAATCACTGGAATTGGTAACATGTTTTTGGAGACTAATATTGGTTGTAGGTTACTGTTGAAAGATGTAAGGCATGTTCCTGATATTTTAATCAATCTAATATCCACTAGAATGCTTGAAGATAATGGACATATTATTGGATTTGTTGTCCTAGGAAAATCTATTTGTAATTTTATTACAGGAGTTTTTGATGTATTGAATATTAATAAAACATCTTATTACATATTCTCTAGTGTTATGAAAGACTCTAATGTAATAATATCCTAGAGTATACCTAACATTGATAAGGTCGTATAAGTTCCCTGCTATGATGATATCCTTGATGTGTTATGATGATATTCTCAAATAAAGTTCTATAGTTGGCTAAATAATTATTATTGGACACATAGTAAATAGACACTCATGTGAGAGTACTCGTAATAAGATGAGGCTTCTTCTCATGAATTTTTCACTTGGTGATCTATAAGAGAGGAGATTATGAGGATAGACCCACCATTTGGAATTTTGAATGTTTTGGTTTCATTGGATATTCCTATATTGCGTGTGATGTTCTTTAAACTTTAATATTACTATTAATGCAGGTTACAACTCTCATACTAATATGTATTTTGTAAACCATAAGGATAATAGATCATGTAGAAGTTGAATACATTGGGTGCGTCATGAGTGACATGTAATTAATGAATAAGTCAAGGAAGGATTTGTCTCTTCCATCTTTATCGAAGCTGATATATTGAACCTTTGATTTGAATAGAACCATCACATTAAATTTAATGGTCATGGTGTAATGATGTGTTTATTTTAGATTTTCAATTAAGGGAATGTCAAGCATATAGTTTGGTGACATGGTTATGTGACATGGTTGATAAGGTATTGTGACAAAGGGATTATATTACACAGTGAGCATTAGTATGTGGTTATTGACACTGTGATGCTAAGTTCTTTCTCTTGGGTGCCTTCACCCATTGCTAGATAGTAATATTGAACTTTAGGCAAGCCTGTTTAATGCCAAAGAGAAATAATCATATAGGGTTACACACTAAGTGATTCCATTGACCTCAATTAAATTCTATTTGAGTTTAATTAATGGAATAAACATTATTCTTAAATCTGAGGAATAATTTAATTAATGATATATTAATCACATAAATTACATAAATATTTATTCACTAACATGTGAATAAAAGATTTATTTTATTTATTGAATATTTTAATAAATAATTATTCAATAGATTGTGAATAAAATATTTATTTATGAATAAAATATTTATTCAGTTGTTAAATAAATGATACAGGAGTTCAAATAGACCAAGACTAAATCTGACGAAAAATATAAATTAATAAGACCGTTACATAACATTTTTTATTGTTCAAGTTGACATGCACCAAAAAATAATTAATTACAAATTTGGCATGTAAGATCCTTGCTCCTAGTTTTGGGAAATGGTTATTTAAAAAAATTAATATATCATCCACCTATGCATGCTTCAACTATGCCTAAAACTATCAAGTGGTATCAGTGCGGTCACGTTTAAATTTATAATTATTTATTTTATTGTTGATATATACACAATTGTGGTTATATTTTCATTTTAATTTTTTCTTTTTTATTTTGATTTGAATTAATAGGCTAATGAAATATTAATCATTCTCATTCAGTGTTTCATTTTTTGAAGGTTTAGGAACAAATGAAGAATGTCTATAGATGCCATCAGGAAGTGCCAAATATTTTTAGGGTAAAATTGGGTTACATGGCATATAGATAGATCACACACCGTATACCTATGCATATTGTATCTAGATGCATCAAGCTGTTAATTACATGAGGTGCTTTTATTACACACCATGTGTTGACTGGGACAACCTAGCACATGAAAAGTGAAAACAAGGTGTGTAGATGGCATGTACACACCATGTAGTTCAACCAAGTTAACATGCCAAAGCCCCTAACATGTGACTTGGATATTCGGAAATTGAGGTACATCGCTTATAGCAACATGTGCATGCTGTGTAGTCTCCCATTAAGGGGAAAATTTAAAATTAAATTAAATTTTAAAATTTTATCATTAAAATATTACTTTATTGGTTTGAACATTGCAATGTGTTTGAAAATTTAATAATGGTTTTAAATAATTTTAAATTCTCAATTAATTTATTGTAATTAATATGTCATTATTGGGTCTCTTGTTTATTTTCCAGGCATGCCATTAATGATTGGTATCTTGAAATAAGATTGGATGATCATTGAGATGAAAGGGAATTAATTAATTAATTAATTAATTAATACAAGCACATTTATCTTAAATAATAAAATAATGAATAAATAAATGAAAGCTAGCTACTTACTTTTTCATATTTGTTGCATCTATTACCATGCATGAACTTGAACCAGACCTGTGTATGTTTTAGATGTTTTAATTTAATTTATTTTATTAGTTTTAAATTATTTAATATTAAAATAAATGATGGCCTCTGAGTCATCCCTCCCTCCATTATTATGTAGGACCTACGTGTGCAGGGAAATTTATGTAACCCCCCTTTAACCAGTCCTTTGGTTTCACTCACCTGTGTGTGTGTAATAAATATTTTCAATTAATGAAGCATCCCAAGGCACAAGGAGGAGGTTTAAGAAGGAACCATAATGATTCCAACTGAGGTAATACACAGGTGGATATGTAAGATGTTGTAATTCATTCCAAGACTGGAAATAAGAGTTATTTCACCTAAGTAAAAGGTTAATTTAATTTCTTCTCATTAAATAAATAGTTAGATAAATCTCATAAATGGGTCATTTAATTAATTAATTAATTATTTCTGTATATGGAATTATTTATTTTATGGATGCAAGGCTGTGATCACATAAATAAATAAATTAATTTACAAAGATAGAAATTCTATAAATGAATTATACAAAAATGTTTTATCCAACATGGTAAACTAATTAAGTAAAATCCACTTAATATTAACAAGACATGTAAAGGATAAAAAAAGATAACTAATTAGGCATAATAAATTAAAATTTTTGAATTAAATATTAAGTCAGACTAAGACTTCCATTACTTGATTAAGAATGAAACCATAGAACTAAGTGTAGTACGTAGCCAAGGTCTAGAAACTTACTTTTATCAAGGAGTTATCATGATAGTTTTGGGTTGAATTAACTGAAATTATACTGATTTAAATATGAAAAGTCTCTTCAATACAAATTTGGAGGCAATTTTTGAGGAATTCCAAGTCAGGATTTTAGGATAGGTGAATCCACTTAATGGATCAAGGAGTTTCAAGTTTGTAGTTGGAAAAACCACCTACCTAATTACTTTATTATGATTTTCATGGACAAATCATTGATCATTAAGAAAATTAATGGGTATCCTTACCAATATAATGTTAAAGTGACTATAAATTCTATATTCAATGGTGAGGGCTATAGAGAGATGACAAAATAGTGGGATCTTTAATAAATAAATGAATAAAAATATTTAATTTATTATATATCACTTATTTTTTTATTTAAGAAAAGTACGCATCATATTCTTCTTTTAATTTAAGAATAAAAATTAAAATTTCTTAATCCACACTATCCCCATGATCAATAATAGAGAAAGATAACCTCCTAACTGGCAGTAACTTTGAGGAGTGGTTTAGACACCTTTGAGTTGTGCTGCACGATGAACAACAATATTATGTGCTAGAATCCTCAATGTCTGATCGTCCTGTTAAAGAGGTGATTAATGAAGAGTTACATATCTATAAAAAACATTTGATAGATTCAATCTGCATTCAATGTTTGATTATTTCATAGATTTCTAGAAAACTAATTAAGTATCATGAAAACATGGATTTGTATAGAATGATTGAGCACCTCCATGGTATTTACCAGGAGATATCTAGATAGGAAAATTTTGATATTTCCAAGGCATAATTTAATAGAAATCTTGGATAAGGTTCCCCATTTGAGCCTCATGTAGTCAATATCATTATCTACATTGAGTTATTATAGGTTCTTGGGTTTAAAATCCCCGAATAATTGGGCATCGACTTTATTATATCATCACTCCTATAGAGATTCTCTAGTGTTGTTGTGAATTTTAATATAGAAAACTATTCATGCACGTTTTCATCGCTGGTTTCATACGGGCGATGTTCAAATTAGAATTTATGAGTCCCAAACTTTACTAACTACAAAAGCATAGTATAGTGGAAGTGCGGGGTCTAATCCATGAGGAGGAAGTTATTTCGAAGGGGGGTCACTGGTTTTAGACCCTGAGAGGAGTCCTTTCAATCTACCTTGGTGTATGGTAGTTTTTCTTAATCTCTATTAGTGGGTGACGTCAAGTAATTAGTGGGATTTTGGGATCAATTTCAAGTATTTGGGTAAAGGATGATCTTTTATTCTAATCTTGGTAGGGTCCTAAGGCTTAGGATATAAAGAAAACAGTGGATGCTAGATGACTTTGATCAATCCACCTAGTTCTACCTAGGAAGTGACTATTCTATGATTGGGAGATATTAATAGCCTAGGTTTTATAAGTTCAATTTCTTTGGCAGATAGTGTCCCATGCTAGTGATCATAGCTTAGTCTACTTCAATCAGGACATGGTCCATTTCTTGAATATCCTATGATCAAGGACGTTTTCAAAAATGGGGTAGACTCTATATTTTTTATCCTAATTACTAATTACTTAGGGTTTCCAATATTATAATTAGATATTAATTATGTGTGAAGATATTTATACTCTTGATCCCTACCCCTAAGAGGTTTAACTACTCATTACGGGTCAAGATGCAATTAAATATACAAAGGAGTGTGTGTTGACATGTTAATTGACATTAATTTAATGGAAATCATGCAAGGGGATTGGGGTTTTAAAGGGATTGAAGATGTACAAGATAAATCAAAACATTAAATAAATTTCTTACTTTAACTAAAAGTGGAAATGAATCTAACATGGGGTGTTTGGAAACTGATGATGAACAACATGGATTGAAGCATTGGAAATTCGAAAGCGATGATGAGAAAAAGATCAACAACTCTTGAATTGGTTGAAAAATATAAAACACGAAGTAATTTATATTTTAGAGGGAAAATGGGTGAGGGGACTCTAGGGGGAACACAAATATAGAATAATCCCATCTATAAATTATTGTGAAATGTTCTAAATTTCCTTGTACAAATAGGAGAATTTGGTCTTGACGTGTACTGGTTGTACACATAGTGCACTGTCGATTAGCGTATATCTCTTTGGAATTTGGATATTATGTGTGCCTCACATGTATCTACCTGATTTATGAAGTTTGACTGCCTAGACATTGTGTACCATGTGTTCATGACATGTACTAGCCTCAAGCTCTTCCTCCGCGCGGACTTCTTACAGATTTCTCACTCAACTGTTTTGACTAGTATCATGACATGTACTAAACCTTCATGACTTATAATATAATTTTCTATTACTTTCCTCATGGATTGTTCAAGATTTGGCTTCATGACTTGGGAATGTTGTGAACCACCAGTACACAACATGTACTTACAAGTCATGACGTGTAGTGGACAAAATCTACATTTTTCAACATTTCATCCTTTGAATCTTTTCAATCCATATTCCTGAAAAATTGAGAATATACCATGTGCATTATCAAGTAAATTAAAAAAAATATTAAAATAAATGACAGTAAGGGGTGTATATAAACTGGGATTATCAAATCCCCCCACACTTGAACAATTACTTTTCCTCAAGAAAAAAGTCTCAAAAATGATTTCAATAATAGATAAGAAAATTTTAAAATAGTAAATATTGATTATGTCTAGGTAATTATAGTTAATTGTAATAATAAAAATAAATCCTCTAGAATTATCCCTACATAGAAAATTAATCATTCTTCATTGTCCAGCTATTCAAAAAAAAATCTAATCATTTAATTACAACCTCTTAGTCATTCCTTGAATTCTATACCCATTTGTAATTAAATTCTCAATGAATTTTCCCTCATCACATAGGATAAAATGAAAGTATATGTATTCTCATACCCTGAGCACATGTTCCTAACCATATAATTTAATTGGTTCTATCATCTCTACTGTGCAAAGACAACTACAACCTTAATCATGGGGGGTTTAGCAGTTAGGTTCAAATGACTCTGAGGCTATGGGTGGGTAGGTAAGAAGTGAAAATTAAGAAAAAAGGAGGGTAAGATCTGAAGCATGATGCATGAGTGTCAAGACAAGTGTAATAAAATTCCTCCTTCTAGATAATCAATTCCATACTCCAATAGCTCTGGTTGGATATATAAATGTCATGTAAGTACAAAATGATGATTCTATTTCATTCCTTTTTCATTTTCATTTCTATTTTTTGAAAGTCATGTCTAGGACAAATCACTCATCCATCTCCTAACCACATATAATCCTTCACGGGATTAATTGGTCTTGAAAATGGTGATTTTTAACCTTCTTAGTACACAAAACATTATGAATTTTCTTTTCTTTTGTAATTTTCAAAGGAAAGAATGCAGTTGAAATACGTCAAAATATATATGGATCAAAAATCAATAGTTTGATAAGCATGACATAAATATCTAACCAATAAAATCATCCTAGCTGTCTGAATACCTCCCCCACACTTGTTCAAAAGTAGTAACATTCATTATATAAGGAGAAGGGTAGAAAGGGAAATATTCATAGAATAGAATCATCCTAAAAGATCATTCATGGGAACTATGGTCTAAACGAAGGATGGATACAAGGTGGTTCTCAAGGAAAAATGTCCAATAAAGAGTTCTTCAGTTATTCTAAATTTGTACTTTTTCAATCATTGCCTCGATATGATCTCAATTGATGTTTTGATAGGTTGACACGTCATAGATATCTCTCATAAAATATGCTCAAAAATAATATTTAATTGGAGGCTTAATGTCCTATTGGGAAATGAGAATAAAATAGAAACTATGAATTAGAATGGGTATAAAAATAAGTAAAGGGTCGATTGATCATAATTTCATAAATGTTTAATTTGAATCAAATTTTTATATTCCAAAATCATTCTAAAATTCTAAACAAATACAAAACATGTATTATAACATTTTCCAACTTATCTATTTATTTAATTTATATGGGAATAATTTTATTCATGGTTAAATCATGCATAGAATTGAAAAAATGTCTCCTAGACAAGAGATAAAAACAAAAATACAAGTGTATCACCAATGAAAATTATGAGACCCCCCCCCACGCACTTAAAAAGAGACAGTGTCCTTAATGTCCATGAATTTTTTGTGGGTGTTCTATAACAAGGAAAAATTAATGAATTTGAAATGGAATTTTGAAAAAATGTAAATGATGGAATCGATAGCTCCTAGAATGAAGTGATATTCCATGACAAAATTTGATTTGTCTAAATGTGAAGTCCATGTCACCTAAAAAATGGGTCATGTAAAAATCCCAAACTAGATAAAACATTAGTCCATAGGCTTAATCATTGTAATAGCATAGTAATAGGTAGGTTCACAAAGTAATAAACCAAGATAACCATTTTATTGAAGTTATTATGAAATGTATACAATGTAGTTAAATAAAAGACATACAATGAAAAATTAATATATGAAAATATGATGACTCAAACTAAACAAAATATCAACTATGTGTTTCCACCCATAAAGTGCTAACTAGACGTCATCATCCAAATGAGTGGAATTAAATTTCCTTTAGTGGGTCCACCGGCTTAGTTACTTAGTTTCCTCTTACAGCTATTGTAGGTTGTATCTTTGAGGTTTTGTGGTCCCTTAGATGGGTTGATGACTTCGGGTACTGCAACATGATTTTGAATTAGGTGAGGTAGGAATGGAATTGTGGGCCTTCGTGGTTTTGTACTTTTCATGTATTAAAATGGATAGTGCCTAAAGTTGATGTGAGACTTTTATGATGCACTAAAGTACTGTTTGTTCCAAAAAAAAATATGGCGGTATTGGACCATTGAGAACCATAGAAGATTGGGAGGGCCTAGAAATTTCTATCTAAAAAAAGAAATAAATTACAATCAGCACAAATAGAAAGTGAAAATAAAATCCCAAAAATAGATATCAATAGTCAGCACAAAATAAGGGATACATAGATGACAAAAATAAAGAGCCAACCCGAGCATAAAATGTCAAAAAATACCAAAAGGTAAAAAACTAACATATTGAGAATCTAGGCCTAATATATCCCCTAGTGTCATCCCACCATCAGGTGGTGAGACAAGCTTTGCATCTCAGTGATATTCTACAATTGTAGCAGCAGTCAGTGGAGTGGCATCTGCAGTGGATAGTGGGGTGGGGGAGGTGGGTATCTGGGATGGGGTGGGTGGTGGAGAGCTATTGATCCATATAAAGGTTGTGTTTCTGCATCTGGATCCCCAAATGATACCAAGGGTTGGAATCGGTGGCTAGGCCCTTTCCCCGTTGGGCCTACTCTACAAAGAACTCCCAATGGAAAGTAGGGTTAGCCAGGTCTGTGGGGAGGTCCGGTTGGGAAATGGGTGATATAGGGTTGGTAGAGGATGAGGTACGAGCAGAGGTGGGTTGTGGTGGTGGGATAAAATATATGGGATCTATGAAGGGGAAGTGGAGATGAATGAATAACTGGTTCAATTTCGAGAGGATGCAAATATGGTTCATCCAGATATCAGAAAACGTGGGTAGGGTGGTTTTCGGAATGGTGGTGGAGGTAGAATTAGGGGGAGGAATGGGTGGTAGAGGTTCGGGTGTAGAGTGTGGATGGATAGGTGGGTCTACTACTGCTTGGATGGTGGTGGTTCTTTCGATACTGGGTTATAGATACTTGGTCCCCAAAAATACATGTCGTCCTCCCTCACTATCATTTTCATCTTGTGTAGCATCATAAGAACGATCAGCTCGATAGGTCCTATGGAGGTGAGGGGCTGTGATGAATCGAATTCGCTGAGATATCTGCCTTTGTGTGTGATGATGGAGCCTCCCATAAAAGTGTCACACTGCCTCTAGGTCTAAGTCTTGAAGTCCTGGGAAAACTAAGCATCCATGTTGACTAGTGGATCGCCCATAACGGCTGCTAGAATCAAAACATCAACCTGGTTGATGCTGACGTGAGTCTCGCCCTAGAAAAACCTGCCATGTTCCATGGCTCGACATTGGAAACACAGTGACAGAACCCACATCTAAGTATACTTTGTGGGGAAAGGGCCATGGTGTGACTGGGGGTTGTGGGAAATTAGTGGCTACAAATCTGGCGTAGTCTCTCAAGGTGGTTGTAGCAGAAGTGTAGGATAAATGTGTGATATGAAGAACTCCTCAGTGTATATTCCCATACTAACCTCGAATTATGATAAGGAAATACTGTAGTTCCTTCCACCTAAGTGAAATCACAAAAAGTAGATGTCCATTTCAAATATGGATAAGAACTCCAGAAATAGCCCAAAAAATCTCTCCTCCTAGACTTGGATAATGTTTCTCAATGTGTAGTGTCTCTAAGTGGTCCAAAATAGCATTAACGATGTTCATCTAGGACAGGACTTGCATTTCTAGAATCTTGTTGGTATGCATGGGCTTTTCATGTAACTTGATAAGATTAACCTGATGTTGTGGGTTGGTGAAATAAAGAACAGGGTACAGGAGCATGTTTTCATCGCTGGACGTGGAGGTTGTCTCTTCCTTAGGATCAGTGGTAGTGTGGGCTGCAGGTGGTATAGAAGATTTAGCAATTGTAGTATAGGGACACCTGGTGGATAGATCACTACTAGAATTCCCGTTTTTTTGCCACAAGCTATTTTCGACGGGATCCTGTCATAAATAGCCTTCTATGACAGGCCCCCGTCGCTAATAGCACATTGCAAAAAATGGCGCCGCAATGTATATTTTTTGCGATGGGCCCGTCTCAAAATATATATGTTGCGAAGGGACTTCTACCCATCACAAAAAAACATCCCGATTATATAAATTATATACCCAAAACCTTTTGCGACGGACTCATTGAAAATAGCATTCCGATTATATGCATTATATACCCATAAACCTTGTGCGACGGACCTGTCGTAAATACTAATTGCGACGGTCCCATCGCAAATACTAATTGTGATGGGCTCATTGTCCCGTCGCAAATACTAATCTTAAAAAAATTTATTTCACTTATTTGCGATGGGGCCCCATCGCAAAATACACCGTCACAAATACAAAAATTAATTAAAAATAATAATAAAATTATGATTAATGAAAAAATTATATTATTATTATACAAGTAAAAATATATAAAAAATATTATTATATTACTAAAATAAACAAAAATTAAAAAATATATTACTAAAAAAATATATTTAATAAAATTATGATTAATAAAAATTTAAAATTAATATTATTAAAATAATAAAAGAAAAAAAATTTATTAAAAGTTTCTACATTTTCAAAAAAAATATAAAAAAATCATAAATTATTATTATTATTATTATTAGTGAAATAAAAAAATTTAAAAAATATATTACTAATAATAAATAATAAAATATTAAAAAAAATTAAATTAGGAAATCTGTCCACCAATATAAAAGACAGAAACTGTAAATAATTCATATTATAACAAAACTTGAATTCAAATGTTTTTAACATAAAAAAAATCACTGGGGGGTCGTGTGGAGGAGGTGGTGGAAACTCCATCCCTAAACTACGAGTCAGACGACACATATACTCCATCTGCTCGTGATACTCCTGCTGTCGCCGCTGCTCCAATCGATGCAGCTCCTCCTCGTGATGTTTCTCCTACTGCTGCTACCGCTGAAACATCTCTTCATGTTGCTTCTACAAAGTCTCTATAAGCTTAGCCTAAGTTCGCAACTGCTACAAATACTTTGAGCCTGAGGATTATGTCTCTCCACAAGCTCCTCTCGAGATGGACGCCAACATCGCAGCAGTACCATAATAAGTACCAGGAGTCAAATGATAGCTGATACCAACTACTCATCCCTTCTCAAAGCCATACTGAGTCGCCTACATCCATGCCGCCTCATCGAAATGGTGAGCACCGGTCTGCTCAGTCATCTCGTCCTGACCCTCAGCCTGTGTCTGAGAGGTCGCAGCCTCATATGACTCCTTCAATTCCAATGAAAAATTAAAATTGTGAAAATATTATATACAGTTAATTGTCAAACTGAAAAAAATAATACTAACCACAATCTGACAATGGTGATCACCTCTAATCTCTCCAGTGGAAGGATCACTATACATCCTTCAATAAATGTCGAACTCCGTAATATCAGGATTCTCGACTGCCTACAGAAATATAAAATAAATTGTTTATATTTAAAGCTATATAAAATATTTAAAAAATATACTTACCAGATGCTCTCTATGCGAACAGAATGTACGACTAACAGCTCGATGCGTCACCTCATGTCTCCCCCGGTTCTGCCGTCTCACTAAAGATCTCCTATAAAATCCACCATCCAACCAGTGTAAACATAATCCATCCCAAACGTGAGATGAAATGTACTCTGGTCAGTGAGCTCTACATGACTCATCAAATTCTGTCACTCCTTCTTTCTTAATGGTTGTTCTTCTCAAATTGTGCAAAAACTAACGGAAACGGTCGTGCATAGAAACCTACAATGTCGTGTGGATAGCGTCGCGCATTCTATCATCGATAGGATACCATAAACCCTACAAATAATTTATAATATCAAGTTATTAATAAAATAAATTTCAAAATAAATATTAATTATTTTCGTACCAGCCAATGATGGAACATGTCGCATCGCACATCAACGGGAATCTATTCTCACGTGATCCATGGCTGAGAAAAATAATTGTGTAAGATATCGCTCCCCTGTCCAATAGCTACATGCACAAAACTATGAAAAAGGAATAAATAATCAAACAATCAGTATATATATAAATAAATTAATGAATGGTAACTAAAATATATAGGTTACCATACCTCCATGTGTGTAGATCAAAACCAAGATGTGGAAGTTGCTCAGGGATAGGGTTAGGAATCATCAGTTGTGGAAGACCGCGCCCCCTCCACGTACCCCCTGAACCACCAATAAGCTGAGGGTCAGATGATCCAAAATCTCCCTCATCCAACGGTAGGTCAGCCTCCTAAAACTTGTGAAATATATCAGAGTCCATCTGAAATTCGAAATGATTGTTGTTAGCAGATAATTGAAAATAACTATTTAATATAGATATATATTAGTTATGATTATAACCATCATTTAACTGTGTCAATGTTCATCTTTATCCTCTTCTCCATATCTATCAATTTCAATGTCTTCATCTTCCTCCTCAGCATCATCAATATCCATATGAGTTTCAGTTTCAGCTTCTCTTGTCATTTCAAATTCATTTGTAACATCATTACTATTTTTGAATAATTTGAAATTATAAAAACACTATCTAAAAAAAGAAGATAAATAATTACAACTACTTCTTAATAATTACCATTAATTAAGGGCAACACAATTTATAATGGATTGATGACTACTCTTTTGTCCGACGGCTCATTTACTTGCATATTTCTCACACTGAAATCACTAAGAAGAATCTGGTCTGAGGTATGAATATTCATTCTCTTATGCATGAGAATGAATATGTGTACCTCCGACCATATTCTTCATTGTGATTTCAGTGTGAGAAAGATACAAGTAAATGAGCCGTCGGACAAAAGAGCCCCCTTTTCGTCGATGAACCGTCTTCTTCCAATTGTCACCGCCTGAAAACATTATAAAAAATATGATCCTACGAATGCATATCTAATATCATGCATATAAGATTGAATATGTCTACGTAGAAATACATTTTTCATAATGTTTTTAGTCGGTGAGAGTTGAAAGGAGAAAAGTCATTGAGCAAAAGGAGTACCGTCAATCCACTGGAAATTGTACCAAGTTCTTAAAATTTAATAAAATTTAATAAAATTTCTTCCTAACTGTTCCTAACTATTCCTAACTAATTATTACTAATTATTACTATTTATTCCTATTTATTCTTATATATTCCTATTTATTCCTATAGATTCCAATTTATTCCTATATATTATTATTATTACAATTTATTGTTAATTATTACAATTTATTGTGAATTATTACAATTTATTTCTAATTATTACAATTTATTTCTAATTATTACAATTTATTTCTAATTATTAAAATTTAGTGCTAATTATTACAATTTAGTTCTAATTATTACAATTTATTGCTAATTATTCCTAATTATTTGTAATTATTCCTAGTTATTCCTAATTATTCCTAACTATTCCTAACTATTCCAAATTATTTCTAACTCTTCCTAATTATTTCTAACTATTCCTAATTATTGCTAACTATTCATAATTATTGCTAACTATTCCTAATTATTCCTAATTATTCCTAATTATTCCTAATTTTTTCTATTTATTTCTAATTATCACTAATTATTACAAATTAATACAAATTATTACAAATTATTACTAATTATTACTAATTATTACTAATTATTACAATTTATTACTAATTATTACAATTTATCACTTATTCTTACTAATTATTACATTTTATTACAATTTATTACAATTTGTTACTAATTATTACTAATTATTAATAATTATTCCTAATTGTTGCTAATTATTTCTAATTATTTCTAATTATTTCTAATTGTTGCTAATTGTTACTAATTATTACAAATTATTACTAATTATTACTAATTATTACTAATTATTACTAATTATTACAATTTATTACTAATTATTACAATTTGTTACTAATTATTACTAATTATTACTAATTATTACAATTTATTACTAATTTAGCGATACTTAGCAATACTTAGCAAAATGAAAACTGCTTGAATAATGAAAGGAAATTTGGTAATCATCGTTGTGGAGATGATTACAAATTTTCCCTTCATTATGCAAGTAGTTTTTGTTTACTAATTATTTCTAATAAAAAATTATATTATCAATATTTATGAAAAAACAATATCAATATTATTAAAAATAATAAAAAATTTATAAAATCTTAAAATTATCAATATTTGCAACAAGCATTGCTCTATTCTTAACATGTTCAAATCTCAAAGGGTCACCAATTGTTAGGTCATGCGCAATAAAAAGTTTGTGTCAGCCATGTCCAATGTAAACTCTATAATTGTCCTTGCATGGTTGATCACCTCACAAGTAGTGTTGCAATAGGACGACCAAAGTAATGTCCTTCTCCTCTCTAAGAATCATCTCGCTCCCTTTACATAGATCATTCTTCCTTAACAATTTGATGGGACCTCAGTATCTTTCCCTTAAATTTTCAAGGAAGAATGGTCTATGTAAAGGGTCATGTGAGATAATTCTTATAGATGAGAAGGGCATGACTTGGGTTGTCCTATTGTAACACTACTTGCAAGGTAATCAACCAATCAAGGAAAATTATAGAGTTTACATTGGACATGGCTAACACAAAATTTTTATTGCGCATGACCTGACAATTGATGACCCTTTGAGATTTGAACATGTTAAGAATAGAGCAAAGCCTGTCGTGAATATTGATAATTTTAATATTTTATAAATATTTTATTACATTAATAATATTAATATTGTTTTTTCATAAATGTTGATAATATAATTTTTTTATTAGTAATAATTAGATATAATTATATTTACACTTTATTACTATTTATTACTAATTATTACAATTTATTACTAATTATTAGAATTTATTCCTATTTAATCCTAATTATTCCTAATTATTGCTAATTATTCTTAATTATTGCTATTTATTTCTAATTATTTCTAATTAGTTCTAATTATTCAGAATTATTCCTAATTATTGCCAATTATTACAATTTATTCCTATTTATTTCTAATTACTACTAATTATTTCTAATTATTCTGAATTATTGCTAATTATTGATAATTATTCCTAATTATTAGTATTTATTAGTAATTATTACTTATTATTAGTATTTATTAGTAATTTTTACTAATTATAGCTAATTATTACTAATTATTAGTAATTATTGCTAACTATTTCTAATTATTCCTAATTATTAGTATTTATTACTAATTATTACAATTTATTCCTAATTATTCCTAATTATTGAAAATTATTCCTAATTAGTGCTAATTATTAATAATTATTCCTAATTATTTCTAATTATTCCTAATTATTGATAATTATTGATAATTATTGCTAATTATTCGTAATTATTGCTAATTATTCGTAATTATTACTAATTATTCGTAATTATTGCTAATTATTACTAATTATTCCTAAATATTCCTAATTATTCCTAAATATTACTAATTATTCCTAAATATTACTAATTATTCCTAATTATTAGTAATTATACCTAATTATTACTAATTATACCTAATTATTACTAATAATACCTAATTATTACTAATTATACCTAATTATTACTCATTATTCCAAATTATTACTAATTATACCTAATTATTACTAATTATAATTAATTGTTACTAATTATACCTAATTATTACTAATTATACCTAATTATTTCTAATTATACCTAATTATTACTAATTATACCAAATTATTACTAATTATATCTAATTATTACTAATTATATCTAATTAGTACTAATTATACCAAATTATTACTAATTATACCTAATTATTACTAACTATACCTAATTATTACTAATTATACCTAATTATACCTAATTATACCTAATTATTACTAATTATAGCTAATTATTACTAATTAGACCTAATTGTTACTAATTACCCCTAATTATATCTAATTATGACTAAATTATGCTAATTATCTGTAATAATCTCTAATTATTGCAAATTAACACTAATTATTTATAATTATCACTAACAATATCAATTTCTTACTAAAAATAAATATAAATAAAAATCAATTTAAATCTAATTTAATTACAACTAATAAACAACAATTAAAATTAAAAAAATATATATAAAAAAATAAAAAAAAATAAAAAATAAATACCTTGAAATTTGATATTCTGAAGGTGTTGGCGTCTTCCAATTGCTCTTCTATAAAAAAATTTAACTAACAGAATTTTTTCCCTTAAAACTGGAGAATCAAGAGAAAGGGAGATGAAGATCTAAGTAATTTGGAAAAAAACGGATGAGGGTATATATAGGTTAGATTAGTTGCGACGGGGTTAGTTGTGACGGGTATCTCGTCGCAAATAGTGGTATTTGCGACGGGCCCTGTCGCAAATACCCTCACCCGCATTAATTATAGTCGGTAGTTAAATGGGTATTTGCGATGGGACTCGTCGCAAATACCACATGCCGACATACTATTTGCGATGGGCGGCTTTGCCCGTCGAAAATTGTATTTACCGCTGCCAGGCTTTTGCGACGGGGCCCGTCGCAAATACCCTCACTCGCATTAATTACAGTCGGCGGTTAAAAGGGTATTGCGATGGGTCCCATCGCAAAAGCCCGACGGCGGTAAATACCGTTTGCGAAGGGCGGCTTTGCCCGTTGCAAATGTTATTTACCGCCCCCGGGCTTTTGCGACGGAGATGCGTCCCCGTCGCAAATACCCTTCCCGCGTTTTGGCATGCAAACTGCGCCAATCCTATTGCGACGAGTCTCCTATTCCCGTCGCAATTAACCTACTATTTACGACGAGAAAAGACTCCCATCGCCAATACGTAGTTCGTCAAACCTTTTGCGACGATATATATTCCTGTCGCAATTGACCCGTAAAAAAAACCACTTTTCCCATAGTGGTTGTTCTTTTGAAGATGAGGATGAGGAAGATTGTAAAGAGGAGGATGAGGTGGTCTAGGGCATTTTGGTGCAATCCATGTCGGCGGGAGGGAGGGTGTGTGTGTTGGTTTCAGCACACGAGAGAGGTGGAGAGGGGGGAAGGGTGTGTGGGTGTGTGGGTGAGGGAGATAGAAGGCGCATGTTAATTTGAAGAGGGGAAGGGGATGGTGTGCACGAGATGGGTGTAGCGTACGAGGGATGAGCAATGTGGGATGTAAGTTTTGTGTGGGTTTGGGGGTGATGGAGAGGGAGAAGGGAGGTGAAGGTTGCAGTTGAGTGGGAGAGGAGGGGTCATGGGTGATGAAGGGTTAGGGGTGTGGGTCATGACCCATGAAATCTCAACCTGTTTTTTTAAAACAAATCTAACCAGTACATGATGTGTACTTAAGTTTCATGTTGTGTAAGGGTAAAAATAAAGGGAAATTTGGGAAAAGGATGTACACGTCGTGTACCATAGGTACATGACATGTACTGAACTATTTTTTCTTAACTTTGTGCTTCTTCCTTACCTTCATCTCTTGGCCTACTGGGGACTCTTCTCAGATGACCTGATCTAACCTAGTCAAAGATGTCCTACCTTGGGTTGCCTCCTAGTCAGTTCTTCCTTTAAAGTTAGGATCTTGACTTCATTAAGGTTTAAGTGAATTTAAGTCTAATGATACAACCTTCCTCGAAGGGTTCTTGAAAAATCGTCATCCTTTCACCATTTACTTTTAATGGTTTCCCTATTCTTTGGATTTCAATGGTTCCATATAGAAATACTTGAGTGACTTCAAATGGCCTGACCATTGTGACTTCATCTTTCCCAAAAATATTGTCAACCATGAATTAAACAACATGACATTATTTCTAGGGATGAAGGTATGCCTTGCAATACACTGGTCATTCCATTTCTTTGTATTCTCTTTATAAATCATTACATTTTCATACGAATCCATCCTAATCTCTTCTAATGTAGTTAATTGCCATAAACATGACTCTCCATACTTTTCTAATTCTAAATTCATTTTCATGATCACCAAAAGGATCGATGCTCCAACTCAACCGGAAGATGATAGGGTTTTCCATAAAATAACCTCAATATGTTAGTGCCTATGGGGTTCTTGTATTCTTCTCAATATGCCCATAGTGCATCATCCAAATTGAGACTCCAATCTCTTTTTCTTATATTCATAGTCTTTTAGAAAATTTGTTTGGCCTTCTTATTAGATTGTTCTACTTTCCCTTTTTTTTGTTAGTAGGGAGTTCCATAATTGTATCGAATTCCATGCCTTTCTAGCATTCCTCTCATGGATAGATTTCTGAAATGTGTGTCTTTGTCACTAACGAGTAATCTTGGAAACCCAAATCATGCAAACACATTTTTCCTTAGAATGTTTATGACAACTTTTGTTGTGTCATGTGTCATAGCTTCAGCTTCAACCATTTTGAAATGTAATCAACTTCAACTAGAATATTGTTTCTTCCAAGTGATATAGGGAATGTCCTCATGAATTCAATTCCCCAAATGTAGAATATTTTAATTTCCATAATGGTATTTTTGTGGCATCTCATTCCTCTTGCTTATATATCCCACTCATTGACATCTGTAACATTGCTGGAAAAATCCCCTTGCATCTTGATGTAATTTGGTCTAGAAAAATCTACTTTGTAGAATCTTGGTCATTGTACACTCAGGTCTATGATGACTACCTATTGGAAATGTGTAACACATCTCAATCACATTATGGGTTTATTTTTTTTGGGATGTAGTGTCTTAAAATTCCATCAGTAAGATGCTTGAATAACATAGGCTCTTCCCAGTAGTAGTGCTTGGAATCTGATAAAAATTTATCTCACTGCTTGTACGAGAGGTCTTTATCTAGGAACCTCATTTTAGGATAAAAATCCATATCTAAAAACCAAAGTTGGGATTTGATACTGAATATGGTATCACCCAGAAATTACACTTTGATATCAACCTCATCATCTTCTTTAATGATGGAGAGAGGGAGTCTAGAGAGATGATTTGAAACTACATTCTTTCTCCCCTTTGTATCTTTGATAACGATATTGAATTCTTTTAACACAAGGATCCAATGTATCAACCACGGTTTGGTATCCTTTTGGTTATAAAAAACCTAAGGGTAGCATCATCAGTGTGAATAGTGACCTTGGACATAACAATATAAGAATTAACTTTTCTAAGGAATATACAAAGACTAATAGATATTTCTCTATAGTTGTGTAACTGATCTAAGATTCATTCAGTGTATGAATCACATAATAAATTGTATAGAATATATTTCCAATGCATTGTCTTAGCATAGTTCCCACTTAAAGGTAACTGTAATCACACATTAATTCAAATTCTTTCTCCCAGTTTAGTGCAATAATAGTTGGTGATGCTATCAAACTATTCTTCAGCATGTTGAAATCTTGAAAAAAGTCCTCAGTGAATTCGAAGTGAATTTTTTTTGACCACAAGTGTTTCAATGGATGGAAGGATTTAGAAAAATCCTTCACAAATCATGTATAAAATAAAACATGGCCTAGAAAACATTTGATCCCATTGAAGATTGAGGGTTCTAGAATATCATTGATGACATTGATCTTGGTTGGATCAGCTTTAATTCCTTCCTAGAAAACTTTGTGACGAAGGACTATATCTCATTGTACTATAAAGTGGATTTTCTTCCAATTTAGAACCATGAATTTTTCTTCACAATGTGGGAGAACTAAGTCTAGATTGTATAAAAAACATCAAATGATCTCCAAAAATTTGAGAAATCAACCATGAATATTTCAAGAAACTCCTCAGCCATGTCATGGAAAATTTGTGTCATGAATCTCTAAAAGGTTTCTAGAGAATTTCCCATTCTGAATGACAACATTCTGTAAGAAAAGGTACAGAATGGGCTTGTGAACATGGTTTTCATTAATTTCTGCGGTCAACAGCAATTTGATTGTATCCTGAATATCCATCAATGAAACAATAAAATTCATGCCCCATAATTCTCTCTAGAATTTGGTCCATGAAAGGTAATAGAAAATGATCATTTCTTGTTGCTGAATTAAACATATGTAATCCACATGAACTCTCTATCCCATGATGCTGAAAATTGAAATTAATTCATTTTCATTTGACTTTTATACCATGAGTCATCCTTTATTTGGAACAAATTGGAGGGGGCTCACCCATTCACTATCTGAAATTGGAAAAAAAATTCTTGAATCCATGAGCTTCAACAATTCCTTCTTAATGACTTCCTTCATTAGTGGCGTGATCCGCCTCGAAGGTTGTCATTTTGGCTTTGCATCCTCTTTAAATAATATTATATGGGTGCATTCCATAGGATTTATCCTTTTAATGTCTACCACTCTATAAGAAATTGGTTTCTTTTGTCTTTTTAGAACATCTACCAATTTTTCTTCCTATTCCTAGGACAGTTCTAAGTTGATAATGATTTTAAAAGAGGATGATTTTCCTAAGAATGAATACATTAGTGTACTGAGAAGAGGATTCATCTCTAACTAGGGTGGTTGAATTGTGGAAGGAATAAAATGTGGTTTGGTGTCTCTTGGGAGTGGTTCAATGAATCTTGATTCTTTAAAATCATACTCTTTTTCCTTTTTTGAGAACAAATATTCTCTCTTCTTTGATGGTCATGTAATCATCTACTTTATGAGTGAGAGATATGGTGTTACAATTCAGAGTATAATCTAAGTGTTGGGAATCTTTAATCAGGTTAAAAGATATATTTTCATATCTAACTTTGAAGATCAAACATCCTTGATTTATGTCTCTCAAAGATTTTTCTATTACTAGGAATGGTCTTCTAAGAATGATAGGGACGTCTCCTTCTTCTTCCATGTCTAGCATTATAATGTCTGTTGGAAAGATAAATTTTCTAATATTGACCAAAAAATCTTTGATAATGACTCGAGGATATTTTACTAAATGACCAGCTAGATACAATTATACCCTTATTGATTTAAATTCTTGGAGTATGAGCCTATGAAAAATAGTCATTGGAATCAAGTTAATGTTGTCTCCAAGATCACATAGAGATCTTCAAAACTTGTCGTCTCCTATATCATAGGGAATCAATAAACTTCTAAGATTTATCATATTCAAGGGGGTTCTAATAAATGACCGTAAAGCATTTATCATTCAAAGAGATAACTCCCAGATCATCTATTTTCCTCTTTTTGGTGAAAGATCTTTGAGAAACTTATCTTAAACCTGATTTTGGGAAATGGGATCTGTAAATGTTATATTGATGTGCAGTAACTTGAAAATATCAATGAACTTTTTGTATTGTACCTCCTACCTAAATTGTCATGCTCTCTCCATAAAGGAAAGAGGTGGATTTTATGTAGATGGGGAAACATAAAAAGGTTCCTTTTATTCTTCAGAGGTTTGATTCTTTTTGGATGGTACTTCTTCTTGAGGGGAGGTGGGAATAGCTACATAAAATTCATCTTCTTCTACTGGTTTCTTCTTAGGCTCTTCTGATTACCTTTATTTTTTTTGTATGTTGAAATTCAAAAACTTTCCCGCTTATCCGTACTACCTCCATGGCTTCCTCCTTTGAATATGTCTCAGTGTTAACAGGTAGAGTACCTGGTAATGTAAATGAGAAGGTCTTTGAGAATTGACCCATTGAAATCTCCAGGTTCCTCAAATGATCTCTATTATTTTTCATTTCTATTTCATGGGTTATCATTATTTGATCAAAATTATGTACAAAAGTAGCCCAGATATTTTCTAGGTTACTTTGATGTGGTGGAGGTGGTTGATGCAGTCAAGGCTGATGTGATGGAGATTTTTGTTGAAGTCTTGCTTGGAAGGGATGGTATTTCACATGTTGTTGTGGTTTGGGCATAAGGTTCCTTGATTCTGGAATTGTGCTTGACCACATCATGTTTTAATATAGCCTAGATTGTTTTGAGGTTGATTCTAAGGTATCAATGTTTATACAACTTTTTCTATTAAAATGGCTAGTTCTGTTGATTTTAATTGACATAATTACGATCCTTTTGGTCTTTTTATCCTTTATTTCAATCCTAATAAAGTTTAGGGCCACCATAAATATCTCTTGATTGGATTTCCATGACGGGAGTAGGAGGGAGTTGGGGTTGTGGTTGTGTAGATGGTATTTAAAAATATTCAAGTTTCCTTGTGAGAGCCTCAACATGAACTTCTAATTAGGTGTTCTCAAAAATCTAGTGGATACCATTCTATAGTGGTCCACAATCACTCTTCAATAGGATTTAATTGTGAGAGACTTAATCTAGTATTGCTTTTCCATCTTGGAGGTTCTTGAACATCAAACGTTCATCAGTGGTAGCATCTACAACTGTTTGTGCCACTCGCTAGAGCCCTTGGTAAAACTTCATTATTTGAATCCATGTATCAATTCTACGGTCTAGAAATTTATTCATAATAAGCTTAAATATAACACATGCTTCCCAAGCTGATTCTCTATCAGTTTGAGAATAGTTTTGAAAGTAATTCCGGAGCTTCCAGGTCCAGATTTTTGGGAAAGATGTGTATCCTTATAGAATCTGAATATAATCCCCAGTTTTGAAAGATGTCACAAACTTCTAGGAAGTTGGTAATATGTTCATTGGGGTCTTCAATTTGGAGACCACTTAATTGTCCCAAGTTTCAGATCATATGAATGAGTCTGGGATTGATCTTGAAGGTGTGGGATTAAATTGGGGGATAAATGATGCTTGGTGTTGCACCATGGAATGATGGTTGTCCATAATCCATGATGGACTTTTCATAGAGTATTGGTTGTTCTCTCGAAATTTTTTGATGGGGTTTCGGCGGGTTGGGTTCTGTGACATGACGTTTCTCATCCATTGATGACTGACAATGTGAAAAAAAAATGCATTTTTATCTTGGGATCTAAGGGTGAGGTATATTTGGACTCAAGGTTCCTTGGAAGAGTCAAGGGACCTTGGTATATGTACTGCTATGAAGCTTTGAGACGTAAGGGCCTCTTAAATGAAAATGAAAGAAATGTGGTGAGAGAATAGTAATCCTAAGTATTAGAACAGATTTTTTAAAATAAATAGCATTGTAGACCCCATAAATAGTGCTAGAATTTGGTTGCACCTGCATGTGACGTTGGTTTCATCCGGGTGGCTGTAAAATTAGAATTTATTTGTCCCAAACTTTACTAACTAAAAAGGCATATTATAGTGTAAGTAAAAGGTCAAACCCTTGAGGAAGAAGCTCTTTCGAAGGGGGGTCAATTATTTTAGACCCTTAGAAGAGTCCCTTAATTAAATCTTGGGGTTTGGGGGGTTTTACTTAATCTACAGTTGGGGTTGACTTCATGTAATTAATGAGAGATCAAGATCAATTTCAAGTATATGGGTAAAGGATGATCTTTTATTATAATATTGGGAGGGTCCTAAGTCTTAGGCTATGAAGAAAATGACGTTTTCAAGTATACTTTTGCCAATAAACCTAGTTCTACCTAGGAAGTGACTATTCTGTGATAGGGAGATAGTAATAGCCTAGGTTATTTAAGTTTACCATCTTTGGTAAGAAGTGTCCTAGGATAGTGATCTTAGCCTAGTATAATTCAATGAGGATAGGGTTATTTCCTTGAATATACCATGATCTAGGACATTCACACAAATGGGGTAGTCTCTAAGTGTTTATACTGATTATTAATACCCTAGGGTTTCCAATATTATAATTAGAGATTAATTATGCATGAAAATATATCTACTCTTGATCCCTACCCCTAATAGGTTTAGCTACTCATATCGGGTGGAGATGAAATTAAATAAAAAAAGGAGATCGTTCTTGACATGTTAATTGTCTTTAATTGAATGGAAATCCTACAAGGGGTTTGGGGTTTGTAATGGTAATGAACATTCACAAGATAAATCAAAACTTTAAATAAATTACATACTTGAATTAATAGCATAAATGAATCTAACATGGGGTGTTTGGAAATTTATGATGAATGACACAGATTGAAGTAGTGGAAATTCAAAAGTAAAGAAGAGAAATAGATCCAAAACTATTGAATTTATTTGAAAATGTAAAACATTAAGGAATTTATAGTTTAGAGGGAAAAGGGTGAGGAAAATCAAGGGGGAATGAAAATTGAGAAGAATACCATCCAGAAATTATTATGAAATGCTCTACCACTGCCTTGTATGAATAGAAGAAATTGGTCATGAAGTGTACTGGTGGTAAACATTGTGTACCTTTTATCCACATATATCTCTATGGAATTTAGATCTTCTACATGACTCACACGTATCTAGACAATTTATGAAATTTGACTGCCTAGACATTGTGTACCGATTGTTCACGATGTGTAATGGCCTCTAGCTCTTCCTCTACGTAGATTTCTTGAAGATTTCCCTCCCAACAGTTTTGACTAGTATCACGTCGTATACTGATCCTTGACCATGTGTATTGTCTTTTCCTTTATGGGACACATGACTTGGTCAAGACATGGATTCACAACTTGGGCATGCTCTGAACTACAAGTACACGATTTGTACTGAAAAGTCATGATGTGTACTAGAAAAAATATGTATTTTTATTCATTTTATCCTTTCAATCCTGTGAAGCCCTATTCCTGAAAAATTGAGCATATAACACATGAATTATCAAGTAAACTAATAAAAATATATAAATAAGTGACCTTAAGGAGTGTATATAAATTGGGATTATCAACAACATTGAGAAATCTCTTCCAGATCTTTTTTCTCTTCTTCACCAAGTCAATAAGGATAAAAAGTGTGAAAACCCTTCTATCCTTATGGTGAACAAATGGAAAGGTAAAGAGAAGAGATTTAAGCCCAATGCTTCTTCATACGCTTAAAAGAAGAGTAATGTCAAGGGGAAAGCAAGGGAACATGATGTTGAATTTTTTTCATGTGGCAAGAAGGGCCACTGGAAGAAAAACCGCACCCAGCCAGAGAAGAAAGGGGAAGCTTTAGGTGCATTTTTTATTGAGTGAAATTTATTTGATTCTAAAAATTGAGAATTATATACAAATTTTTGTTCTCACATAATTTTAAAAATATAGGAACCAAGTGGATTAATTAATAATAAATAATATTAGATAGATCTTCAAGCCCCCAATATATCTAAACATACTGTTATAGCTATCGAGGACTACCATCTCACATTTCCAATTAGAATGATCTTGGTTTTAATGGGTTTTTATTATCTTCCTTCAATTACCAAAATCATTATTTATGTATCCAAACTTAATATGGATGGATTTATTATTAAATTTATGAATAAATGTTGTTCATTTGTAAATATAGAATTTTTATGGCGAGGAACATTTAAATAGCAGTCTTTATGTGTTGGATTACATGAGCCAAATAATGGAATTGATAATGAACTTCACATGACTCAAACAAAACCCTATTTTTTCATCACTGGCTAGGTCTTGTAAATGAAAATTGCTTTAATAGATTACATAAAAATGAATATTTAGATTATTTTGAACTAAAACCACTTCGTTTGTGTCACACATGTTTCCAAGGAAAAATGACCAAATCCCCATTTAGTGGGAAAAGTGAAAGTGCTAAAGAGAATCTTGAATTAGTTCATACTGATGTGTGTGGACCATTTTCTATTGATGTGAGAGGTGGGTAATCATACATCATAACTTTTACTAATGATTTTAGTAGATATGGATAGGTCTACATTATGAGGTATGAGTCAGATTATTTTGAAAAATTCAAGGAATAAAGAATGAAGTTGAGAACCTGTTTAGTAAGAAGATTAAGAAACATTTCTCAAAACATTATGGAGAATATCTTAAACAAGACTTAATTTATTATCTATGGGAGTTCAGCATTATATTAACTCACTCCTACATATATTCCACAGTGGAAAGGTGTAAGTGAAAGGAGGAACAACACCTTGTTGGACATGGTGAGATCAATGATGAGTCATCCAAGTCTTCCTTTATGCTTTTGGGGGTATGGGTTTTAAAAATAAGCATACATACTAATCCGAGTAAAAAATAAAGCAACAAACGGTATACCATACCAATTGTGGAATTGAAAGAAACCCATGTTATCTTACTTACATTTTTCGGGTTGGGAAGCACTTTTTAGGACATCTTCAAGTAACAAGATTACACCCTGAGGCATAAATTGCATATTTATAGAAGATCCCAGATAAAAAATAGACAATACCTATACAATCCTTTAGACCAAAAGTTTGTGTTTGAAATATGTCCTAGATTTCATAATGAGGATATTATGTATAAAAGATATAGTAGAAGTGAGATAGTATTAAATGAAGTCCAGGCTCAAGAGTTGGCATAGGAACAAATTCCATAAATCCTAGTGGAAGAAGAAATTTCACCAGAGACAATTATTTCATAGAAGTTCTAGAGAGACTATAGAACCATAACGGTCTGGTTTTCTAGTCACTAAATATGGTGAATCATTATTATTTAATAATAATGATCCTCTAGCCCACTAGGAAATATTATGTGGTGTATATGTTTCCAAGTGTCAAGAAGCCATTAATTCTGTTATGGATTATATATACCAAAAGAAAGTATGGATTTTGGTAGACCATCTAGTATATGTAAATCCCATTGGTTAAAAATCTTTATTCAAAAAGAAACTTGAAACATCTCACTCCTTCTCATTGGATTGAGTCAAGGCAGAATTTCTACATGGCCTTAAGAGACATCCCCAAGACGTCAAAGGCTGCAAATAAATGCCAAAGGTATTCAATACATGTGGGGGATGATTTTCCCATTAAGAATAAAACAACAAACCAAACATGCCATGACCAAATAAATGCTATATGATACATGGAAAAAAAAAGAAAACTAAAACCTTTCATTTATATCAAAACCAAACTAAAACCAAGTGCCACAGTTGAGGACTATAATATCAAAGAATATAGTGGAAGACAAAACTATCAGAAGTCAAGAAAACCAAATAATATCCAAGGATCCAGATGCAATATTCCCCAACTCCACCAATATCCCAAGCATCACGACTTACTACTATAGTTATGTGATACTTTATGTTTTCCCATGTCTCAAAAAACAACATATGAAAAAGAACCGAAGTACCAAACAAAGGGTGAGTAATGAAACTCATTATATTTTCCCCAAATGACTTCCCTACTCATTCCATTAGAATATAACATTTTAAAAACAGTTATATAAAAAATAATTTATATACACCAATTTATAAAATAGTTTATATCAAAATATAATCAAGTTCCGATGAAACCATTTCCTCAAGAAAATA
Organism: Viscum album; assembly: GCA_963277665.1. Taxonomy (NCBI): domain Eukaryota; kingdom Viridiplantae; phylum Streptophyta; class Magnoliopsida; order Santalales; family Viscaceae; genus Viscum; species Viscum album. Next base: position 1,297,495,064 of record OY728122.1, on the reverse strand, counting down.
TCAAGTTCCAAAGAAAGAACCCAAAAAATGATCTAAATTCATTTTACAAATTCTATTTTGGCATATCCATTCCACATCACTTATCCACACATACAACCATGTGTGAAAACATGGACCTCCCTATACTCATGAGTGGTGATTCATCCTTTAACTAAGATGTCACATAGTGAACCATTTTGACAGGGGAGATCCTTGAACCTTATCCATCCCTCTAATGATAGGGAGACTCCTTACCCATATTTTTCCCAAATTCACTTGAAGACACACAACCATTATGCCAACCCAATTCCAAAACAACCATTTCATCCATTTCAATAAAACCACTCTTTTATTGAAAACCATCCAAAAAACAAATTAAAATAAACCATTATAATTAATTTCAATAAAACCATACATTTTATTGAAAACATTTTTATTAATATATTTACCATAATTAAAAAAAATATTCATTTTAAAATCAATATTTTGAAAACCAAGAACCAAAGCAATTTCTATAAAAACACACAATTTCCATGTTTCCACAAACTTACACTCAAGAATGTTTTAAACAATCATTACACATCAAATTCACAAAAAATTTAGCACAAAATAATCAATTTGAAATCATTCCTTCATATTCTAAATAGATTAGTTGAGAGTGAAGTCACCTACCTCAGGTTTTACGATGAAAACAAAGAACAACATGAAAAATTCCAACAAAAACCTTGTTAAATATACATGAACCTTGCTTAGATCTCTTTCGCTATCATTAAAAATGAAATATCAATATATTTGTCATAAAATACCTTATATATATCCACAAAATACATAGATATAAGAAAACAAGAGAGATAGAGAAGATGATCTAAGAAAAATCACCGAGAATGACCAAGAAAAATCACTTACTGTGAGGATCTAGCATCAAAACACCAAGGGAATCCTTCAGATCACCTTTGGATCAATGGGAGAAGCTATCTTGACATTTTGGAAGAGATAATATTGAGTTAGGTCTATATAGGATTGAAAATGGGAGTTATATCCAAAAACATGTGAGATCCACAATTTTAAGATCTCTCTTTTAGCCCATGAACGATTATTCCAATGGTTAGGAAAACTATATTCTAACTGTGTGCAAGATACTACCTTAAGGGTTTAGCCTCACACAGTTGGCTCCCACGATTTCCAATCTATGTGACAGCCATGCCAAATTCCACTATCCAACATAGCATGGTGTCTCCTAGGCTTTCATAGGGTTTGGACAAACTGTGCATAACCCATGTGACTTTCCTTTAGCCTGTGTCTCATTATTCATAGTTTCCTCAAGGTGGTTTATGATTTTCCTAAATTGTGCACCAACCATGAACTTGTAGAAAATCCCCAAAAACAATCCATAATTTCTCCAAAATTTCCGAAACATCACCCATATACTTTGAATACATAAAAATCCTAAATATAGGGTTACTTAAATTAAACTGGGGTACTAAATTCTCTCCACCATTGGCCTTTTCATCCTCAAAAGTAGAAAAACTTCCTCTTTATAAAATATTTCTGGCCATTTCATTGTCATTTCTTTCTCTTGTTACCAAGCCGCTCCCCAAATAGGACCATGTTTCCAAAAAACCCAAAATAGATCCATGATTTTTATATTTAATAATTTCTCTTGCCTTTCCACAATCCACAGTAGTATATGTACCAAATAAGCATCTGGATCTAGTTTAACATGATCTGATAGAATCACATGGTTTGAATAGGGCTGATACTTTTTCAACTGAGGTACATGGAACACATTATGCACCACACTGAACTGTGGTATTAATACCAACTGATACGCCACCTCACCAACCCATTTAAGAATCTCAAAAGGGCCTATGTATCTAGGAGATAACTTTCCCTACTTCCCAAAATGATAATGACCAACCCTTATATAGATCCTCAAGAAAACATGATCACTGATCAAAAATGGCAATGGCCATCGATGATGATCCTCTTATGATTTATAACAACTTTGTACTGTCTCCATGCTTTTACTGGTCTACATAATCTTCTCCATTGTTTCTTTGACAAGAATCATCACAACTAGTGAAGTCCCACCTATTTCCACACCACAAAGTGGAGAACAACAAGGACACCCATACAATGATTTAAATGGATCCATTTGTATTGAGGATTGTTAACTATTGTTATATGATAACTCCACTAATGACCATGATCCACCAAAATCCATTACACAAGACCACAATAGGTCTTCTAAAGTCTGTATTTTCATTTTTGATTTCCCATTCGTCTAAGAATGATACGCCATTATCATAGTCAACTAAGTCCCAAGGGATTTCAATAAGGATTTCTACAAATGAGACTTAATCCTTGGATCTATATCTGACACAATCAAAACTTGTTCCCATGCCACTTTACCACTTCTAGAATATATATTTTTGAAAAGTCCTCCACCATACGAGTTTCATGAATATGAATTAAATGAGATAACTTGGTAAGATGATCCACTATCACTCAAATCGAATTATGTTTCTGAAATATTCTTGGGAGAACTTTTGCAAAATCCATAGATATATTCTCCAATTTCTACACTGGAATAGGTAAATACTAACACAAACTTATTGATCTCTAATTCTCTTCCTCAAACTGCTCACAAGTTAAGCACCTTGAAATAAACTAAGCCACCTTCCTTTTAATATCGATCCACCAAAATTGTGCTTTGAATTCCTTATACATATTTAATATTCCAGTATGAATATCCCATCTTTAATGATGGTAAGTTTGAAGAAGTTGGTCCTAACAAGCCATAGGTACAACCATCTGATTTCTAAACCACAAAACTGAACTGTCATCCAGTTTTCATCCCAGAATGGTCTCCCCACCATTGAGTTTTTTACATCATCACCACACATTACACATCATATGATTGGGCCTCTTTAACCAAGAACCATTGACACCAGAATGGAAACTACAACATCACTATGGTTTTCAAATTCCACATGCATATCACCAAGGACCAACATCAACTACCACTCATCTCAAGCCTCTTTTTCCAGCTAAGCATATGACTTCCTGCTTACTGCACCATTAACCGAATTTCCTTTACCCGATGTATACATCAAGTCAATGTCAAACATTTTCAGATACCCCATCCATCATATTTTTCTCAATATCTAATCATATTTTGAGAAACTATATTTCAAGCTCTTATAACCCGTAAACATAGTTAATTTCTCCCTAAAGAGGTAATGAGGCCAAGCCTTCACAACATGTACAACAAAAATTAACTCCAAATCATGTGTTTGGAAGTTATTATAATGAACTCAAAACTGACATGATCTATATTCAACCACATGATATCCTTTCATGATAACACACCCTAACCCTAATCCTGAAGCATTACAATACACCACGTACACTTGTCTGGATTTTGGTAAAATAATGATCGTTGTGTATGTAGCGAAAATCTTAAGTTCTCGAAAGGACTTTTGGAATTCATCATTCCATTGAAATGGAATATTCACCTTTTTAAAATCTCTCATAGGAGAATCTAGTTATGAAAATTCACACACAAAGTGTCAATAATAACTAGCCAAACCAAGAAAACTGCATATCTCAAATATATTCTTCGGTAGTTTCTATGAGATCATAACATCGATCGTTTCTAGATCCATATAAATAAATCTTTTTTAAATTTCATGGACAAAAAAATATACCTCTTATATCAAAAATCACACTTTGATAATTTGGAATAGAGATGATGATCTCTCAATATTTCAAACACTATCTCCAAGTGTTGCTCAATCTTAGCCCTGGTCCTTGAATACACTAATATGTCATCCATAAACACCATCAAAAAATAATCTAGATGTATTTGAAATATATAATTCATCAATTAAATAATTACCATTGTTGAATTTTTAAGACTAAAAGGCATTACCACATACTCATAATGGCCATATCTTCTTCTAAAATCTATTTTTAGAATATCCTCCTTTCAAAACTGCATTTTGTGATATGATAATCGAAAGTTAACTTTGGAGAACCACTGAGATCCCCTCAATGGATTGAATAGATAATTAATGCATGGAAGTGGATACCTGTAATTTATCGCAACTTGATTTAGGTTATAATAATATACACATAGCCTTATAGTTGCATCCAACTTTTTGATAAACAATACCAGTACTGTACACAATACATTTTAGGAAAAAAAAAACCTTTGCTTTCCATATCTTCCAAATGCACATTATGCTCCCTTAATTTTGTTGATGACATTCAATAAGATAGAATGGAAATATTCTTAGTCCCCAGAAGGAGATCGATCATAAAATCAACTTCTCTCATCGGTAAAAACCCAAAGAAATTATTGGAAACACATCTAGAAATTGACCCAAAACTTCGGCTAACTGTTCTTCTCAATATTGTTTATTGATTTGAATGAAAAAAATTTACAAACAGTATGATATTGTTTCAAATTTTTGTTCCAACAAGCTCATTGCAGCTACCTTTACACTCTGGTCTCCTTGAAAGAGATTCTTGATTCTATATTCAGTCATGAAACTGACCTTTCTGGTATAAAAGTCGATGTGGGATTTGAACATTACCAACAAATCCATACCCAGGATAATGTCAAAATTTTATATCACAAGAACATAGAAATACCATTTTATCCTGGATCCTTAAATGATTATTGGACATGTTCTACACCGAAAGGATTGAAACTCTCTTTTACCAAGTCGAGTTTGATGTTTTATCATAGAAGGAATCATCTCAAGTTTTATGCTGATAAAATAAATATAATGAGAAGAAATAATGGAATGGGATTCACCCATATAAAAAAAATTCCTAAGGGTGTAATTTAGAATAATTATACCTTACACTAGATATAGACTAGCCTGATCATTCACAATAACCTGCTCTGCTCTATATAATTTCTTCAACTCAACACTTTTCTCCTTGTCTCCCTATTGAGAATTCACTACATGAGGAGTCATGGTATTCCTATAATCACCAAGTCTTTCTATGTTATACTAATGAGATTGATTGTATTTCCCTCACCCTATTGAAGCATATAACCTCTACGATACCTGAGAAGTGTATTGAGAACCTGATCTCGAAGTACTGCGATAATAACACCAAAGATTCCATATATTATTTTAGTTTTTTCATGCTCTAGGTGGTGTCTTACACTTTATCTTCATGTGGATGAATGAACCACATTGAAAACAACAAGTATGTATCTTTGGTTTTGGAGGAAGATTCACCAATCCAGCTGTTTGATTATGATTCATAATCCCAACTTAGAAATAGGTGTCCCTATTCCACTTTCCACAAGCATTAGAGTTCCCACCATTTATCATGGGTATCAACATACTTCATCCTCACATATGTCATAATATATCCCTTTCATCCATCATATCTCTATTGACTATCTCTGTATAGTTCATAATACAATGCACAATAATCTTTGAGTGAATCTTCTATCTCACCCCTAACTCAATGATGTGTTCCTTCAAGGATGCACTAGTTGCAACTTTGGGTGAAAATCACTCTAAATTCAACAATTTAGAATCATACTCCATGATAGAAAGTTTTTCCTACACAAGAATGAAGAAATATGTTGTTATTTGAATTCTGAATGTGTGAAGATAGAATGGTTTGTCAAAAAATTATTCAAAATCCTCACAACCAAGACCTTGATCCAATTTAGACTGAATTGCTAAATCCCACCACGGGTGTGCAAGATCCTCCAGCATATATGTCATCATCTTTAAATTAATATTTTTTAGTGTTCCAATAAAATCAAAGATATGATTCATCCTATTCATCCAAACCTCTTCTTTCTTTAGTTTACAAACACCCTGAAAGATTGGTGAATTATACTTCTAGAATTAGATAGAATGATCCACTTGTCTCATCTCATCCCACCTATTTCGGTTGTTCATGGATTGAAAAGTGTGGAATATAATATGAACCAGCTATTGGTTCTCCTATGGGTCATGTGTTACCACCTTCTCATTATCTTCTTTCGGTTGGTTTTTAAGATGCCTACCTGGATCCATTTTATAGAAACTCAAAAAAACACTTTAAGTCTCATTATCTGTTACCTAAAGGCTTAGAAGTTCAAATTCTACCACGTCATGTTATCAGAACAGTGCCTTCCAAAATCATTTTTTTTCCATGTTCAACCATTTTTGAAAAATATTAACTTTCTTTTTGAAAATCAAATCATTTTTAAAATATTCTCATCATACGCTTTTCAAAAATCTTTCTTTTGAAAACAGGTTCAAAATTTTTCAAAAATCAATATATTGCACCAAGACGTAAATCATTACTCAAAATGAAATATGAAATTAATAGTGGGAAGTCATTACTATAATGCATGTCATGATCGTCTCATTGGATAAACCCATGAAAATGAAATTCCCATTCCTCTAAGTGTTTCTAAAATAGTTATTTAACCAACTACCTAGTAACTTGAAGTTTAGCATAAAAAGGTTAGCTATATCTTTTTATGCTCTGTATTTCAAGTCCCAAAAATCCTTCTCTTTTTTGTGATCCCAACTCAATGAATAGGCTAGGATGAATTCAACTCCATGACCAATAGAAAATAACTATTCAAAGACTACATTTTCTAGAAAAATGGAAGGGCCATGATGATACCACTTTGCCTTAAATAGATTTTGGATCAAACAAAACTGATACCCCTAGTAACATCCCACCCCTTCTCATTGGCTTGAGTTGAGGTAGAATTTCTACATAGCCTTAAGTGATTTCCCCCAAGATGTCAAAGGATGGAAAGAAATATCTAAGGGCCTAAATACATGTGGGGGATGATTTTAACTTTAATAATTAAACTACAACTCGAACATACCATAACTAAATAACCGCTATATAATGCATGAAACAATGAAAGACGACTCAAAACTTTCATTTATATCAAACCCAAAATAAAACCAAGTTCTATAGAAGAAGACTACAATATCAAAGTAAATAGTGGAAAAAAACTATCATAACTCAAGAAAACCAAATAATCTCCAAGGCTCTTCATTCTCCATGCTCCAAATCCACCAATAGCCCAAGTATCACAAAGTACTACTAAGGATGTGTGGCACTTTACCTTTCCCCATGTCCTGGTAAACAACATATGAAAAAACAAAAATATTCTAAATAAGGTGTGAGTCATGAAACTCCTTATATTTTCTTCAATGAATTCTTTACTCATGCCACTTGGATAGAACATGTTAGCAACATTCATATAAAAAAACTTATATAAAACAGTTTCTATCAAAATATAAACAAGTTATAATGAAACAATTTTCTCAGAACAGCATCAAGTTCCAAATAAAGAAACTAAAAAAATTCTTTAACATTATTTTAAAAATTCTATTTTGGAATAACAATTCCCCCTAACTTATCCACATGTCCAACCATGCATGAAAACCTAGACCTCCCAATACTTGTGAGTGGTGATTCATCTTTCCACTAAGTCGTCACTTATGGAAAAATTTCGATGGGGGAGATCCCTTACCCCCTTATCTGTCCTACTAATTATGGGGCAGACTCATTTCCCATATCCATCCTAAATACACATGAACACACACAACCATTATTCCAACCCAATACCAAAACAACCATTTCAACCATTTCAATAAAATCATTCATTTTATTAAAAACCATCCAAAAAAATTCAAATCAACAATTTCAATTCATTTCAATAAAATCATCCCTTTTATTGAAAACGTTTGGATTAATCCATTTTCCCTAATTGCATAAAATCTATATTTTAAAATCAATATTTTAAAACCTAGAACCAAATCACTTTCTACAAAAACTTCCAATTTCCATGTTTCCAAAAACTATCACTCATGAGGGTTTAGAACAATAATTATATTGAAAATTCAAAATTAATTTCACACAATATAATCAATTTAAAATCAAGCCTTCATATTCTAAATAGAGGAGTAGAGAGTAAATCCACCTACCTCAGGTTTTATAATGAAAACGAAGAATGACAAGAAAAATGCCAACAAAACTAAGTTAAATCTCCATGAACCCACCTTATATATCTTCCCATGCCTTTAAAAGGACTAAATATCAACATATTTGGCATCAAATATCTTATATATATCTACAAAGGACATAGATATAACAACATGAGAGGGATAAAGAAGATGATCTATGAAAAATCACCAAGAATGAAAAAGAGCGATGACTTACCATGAGGATATAACTTCAAAACATGAAGGGGAACCTTCAAATCACCTCCAAATCAGTGGAAGAAGATTAATTAACCTTTGTGAAGAGAGAATATTGAGTTAGGGTTGTATAGGATGGAAAACGAGGGATTTAGAGTCCAAAACGTGTGAGATCCAAAACTTTAGGATCTCAATTCTAACTCGTGCACAGTTAGTCACATGATTAAGAAAATAATGGGAAAATTGTGAACATGATACTACCTCAAGGGTTGAACCCCACACTGTTGGATCACGGTTTCCAAATCGTGCGCTATCCATGCTAAATCCCATTGTCCAACATAACATATTTTCATCTATGATTTTTCACGTATTGGACAAACCGTGCACCTTCTCTTTAGCCTATGTCTCATTGTTCATGGTTTCCTATTGGTGTTGCATGGTTTTCCCAAACCATGAACCCACATAAAATCCCCAAAAAACTCTAAAATTTCTCTGAACTCTCCCAAGCATCACCCATATACTTTACATAATTAAAAATCATGAACAAATGGTTACTTACTTTAAATTAGGGGAACTAAAAAACTATACATGGAAGATAAAGTCAGTACCTATAAGAAGAAAATGGTTATGAAAGGGTTTAAACAACATCAATTAATTGACTAGGATGAATAATTTTCACCATTTTCAGTTATAAAATCCATCTTAGTTCTACCTTCCATTGTGGATTTTCATGATTATGAGATTTTTCAAAGGGATGTCAAAACATCCTTCCTTAATGGGAACCTTCATAAACATGTCTAAATGACATAACCTGAATGGTTTGTTACTTAAAAGGATTCTAATAAGGTATTCAAGTTGCAAAGATACATTTATGGATTATGGAAACCATATGGGTCATAGAAAACTCATTTTGATGAGTTCATAAAGGAATTTGGTTTCATGAATAAAAAATGGAGTCGTGTGTCTATAAATGGTTTATTGGGAGTGGAATCATTTTATTAGTAGTATTTTTTGATTGTATATTACTGATTGGAAATGAAATATTAGTCTTATAGTTTGTTAAGTCGTGGTTAAATAAATTCTTTAAGTAAAGGACTTGGGATAGGAAACATATTTTCATGGGATTGAGATCCATCCTGATAGATCCAAGAGGTTACTCAACCTAAGTCAAATTACATACATTGAATAGATATTGAAGATATTCGGTATGAAATAATCCAATAAGGTATTGTTTCCAGTGTCACATGGAATTCAATTTTCTAGGAAAATATTTCCACATAAACAAGTGGAAAGAAATAGAATGACAAGGATTCCATACGCATCAGTGATTGGGCCTGTCATATATTTTATGCTATGTACTAGGGTAGATTTCACCTACACATTCAGTACAGAAGGAAGATATCAAGCTAGTATAGGTGACTTTAATTGGATGGAAGTCAAGACTGTCCTTAAGTATCTGAGGCATACTAAGGATATGCTCAAGTTTTACTAAGGAGATGAGGAACTAGTCATTAGAGGATATAAATATTCTTTTTCTAAACTTATCAAGATGACATGAAGTCATAAACGAGATATTTCTTCACATTAAATGGAGGTTTTGTGAGCTATAAGAGATCCAATAAGGATGTGGTTGTAGTTTTTATAGAATATTCTTAGTATATTTAGACTTCCTAGGTAGTTAAAGAAGTAGGATGGATGCGTAACATCATCCAAAATCTTTATGTGGTACCTAGAAGTAAAGATCCTATAACACTCTATTGTGATAATACTACAGTACTAGCTCTTGAAAATGAGAAAATGTCTCATCAGCAGATTAAGAAAATACTTTGGATGTATTGTCTCTTGAGGGACTTTTCTTAGAGAGGTGAATTTGTAGTGGGTATTATTTCTATAGAATATAACATGGAAGACCCCTTTACTAAAGGTTTAACTTGGTATAAAAATTACTATCATGTGAGGTCTACCAGACTGAAGGTCATCAGAAGTTGTCTCAAGTCTAAGTTAGAGTGTTTTGGAGGAGGTGTCTTAGGACCTACTATTTTTACTTTGATTACATGAATAATTGATATATTGAATATTAATAAAACTTATTATTACATATTTTTTGGTTTTATACATGAATCTAATGTAATAATGACCAAGAGTATACATGGAATTGATAACGCATAATTGTTCTCCATTATGATGATAACGTTGATGTGCTATGATGATATTATCAAATAACGTTATGTGGTTAAATAACATACTATGATAGGAAACATAGTACATATACTATTAGGTGTGAGTACACACACATAGATGGTGCCCCTTCTCATGAATTTCATACTTGGTAATCTCCAAGATGGGAGATTATGAGAACAAACCTGCCCTTAGGAATTCCACATGTTTTGTTTTCTTCAAATATTCCTATCTACGGGCATGTGTGATGGTCCCTATACTTTAATATAATTGTTAATTCATATTAAAAATTGCGTACTTAAATGTATTTTGTAATCCTTAATGATAAAAGTACATGGTGAAGTTGGGTACGTTGGGTGAGTCATGAGTGACACGTCATTAATGAATAATTTGAGGAAGGATTTTTCCCTTCCATATTTATGGAAGATAATATCTCATCCCTTTTATTGGAATATAACTATCTTATTAAATTCCATGTCCATGGTGTAAAGAAATTTTTATTTCAAATATGGAAAAAAAGACATATCGAGCATAGAGGTTAGTGACATGGTTATGCAACCTGTTTGATGAGATATTGTTACAAAGGGGTTATATTACATAGTGAGTGTTCTTATGTGGTTCTTGATGTTGCGACATTAAGTTCTTTATCTTGTGTTCCTTGACCTATTTCTAGATAATCCTAGAGGTTCACACACTAACTGTTTATATTGATCTTAAATAAATTATATTTGAGTTTAATTAATGGAATAAATAATATTCTCAAGTTTGAAGAATAATTTTATTCAAGTTATATTGATTTTATAAATTAAATAATATTTTATTCTTCAGTATGTGAATAAAATATTTATTTTATTTATTGAATATTTTAATGAATATCTATTCTCTATATTGTGAATAAAATATTTATTCAGTTGTTTTATAAATGATAGAGGAGTTCAAATGAACCAATATTGAGTCTGGTAAAAAATATTAATTAACAAGATAGTTACTTAATATTTGTTATTGTGCAAGTTGTCATGTACCATAAGATAATAATAATATAATTATTATTTTGTTCCATGGGGTTTATTAAAGGTAATAAATTTTATTTAATAACCAATACACAATTAATTAATATTTTAAATTAAATCCTAATTCTATAAATAGATAGATATGTTTATTGTGTAGAGTATCCAAAATTTTGAATAGAGAATTATTACACACAGTTTTTTTTGTCTCAACACCTTGTTCTCTCTCCCTCTCAAGAACTAGGATTGAAAGAGATATTTCTTCTAGGATGATTAATGAGTGATCAGTAATGAATAACCAAAGACATTTGACTCATCGTGCTAGCACTTTGAGATCAAGCGGTGTTTCTCAGAGATCATAGGATCAGCTGTGCTTCACCACTAGATAGATACTATCCATGGATCCTCAAAATGAAAAGAAGGTAATCTAAAAGGGTCCCTTTGAATGATCAACATACAACATAGAATAAATTTCCTATGCCCAGGTTTTTAATTCTTTAAATATTAAATAAATTAATTATAATTTTGACATGAAATATCCTCTCTCTTATTTTGGGGAAACAATTATTAAAAAATAATATATAGCCCACCTCCACATGCTTATGATACACTCAGAACCATCACATGTTAGTTCCTTCGAGGATGGGAAATGGAAGCTTACCAAAGGTAACTTGGTAAATGCCAAAGGAAATAAATATACTTCTCTTTATCTCACAGATGTCAGATATTATAGAGGAGAAGTCAATGCATCTTGGAGAGATGTTCTTATAGAAGTTTGGCACAAGTGTCTTAGTCACATGAGTGAGAGAGGAATCATAATTATCTCTAAAAATGAAATCTTCCAAGGAATAAAAGGTACACATTTGGATACCTGTGTTGATCACATCTTGGGAAAACAACACAGAGTATCATTTCATTTTTTTATACCATCTAGAAAAGAAATTTTTTTATATGTGATTCACACCGAAGACTTCATGATGAGCACTAAGTCAATTGGAGGTGCTATTTATTTTTTTATCTTCATAGATGATGATTCTAGAAAAAATTGTGCCTTTTCATTGAATACTAAAGATCAGGTTTAGGATGTTTCTAAAAAGTTTCATGTGAAGGTGGGAAGAGAAACAGACAGAAAATTAAAGTGTGTGCGAGGAGATAGTGGATGAGAGTATCATAGTCCATTTGAAGAGTAATTCTGGAGTTTTGGAATCAGGCTAGAGAAATCAGTACTTAATACACCTCATCATAGTAGTGTTGCTGGGAGGATAAATAGAACAATTTGAAATAGAGTGAGGTGTATCCTTTCAAATGAAAAACAATGAAACACATTTTTGGGGAAGGCAATGGGAACCATAGTTGATCTTATAAACCATTATTCAATAGTTACACTGAACTAAAAAATTAAAAAAAAGTGTTTTTACAGGTAAAGAAGTTTTATACTAACACATGAGAGTATTTGGTTGCATGTCATTTTTTCACATCCCAAAAGATGAGAAGATGAAGCTGGATGGATATGGAATGTAGTGTATCTTTCTTAGGATATTCTCATGCGGAGATTGGAAAATGACTTTGGGATTTTATTAGTTGGAGTATAATCATAAGTAAGGATATGGTGTTTGTCAAGGATTAGACAATTGAAGATTTTGAGAAGACAAAAAATGAAAAGAAGTTGCAGTATGTGGAAATTCTAATCAATATGGAATCAGTATCACCACCATCATTACCAAATAGTGTGAGAGAGATATGCAGCATAGATGAAACATCACTAGTTGGTAATATGTATCCATTTGATGATATTTCTCCATCATATAATATTCCAGAACAGATTCCCCCCAAATCATTGTTGAGGAGATCCCCAAGAAAAGGACGACTGACTCATAGATACTCACCACATGAGTATGTGATGCTCACTGATGGGGGGGAATAAAGTTTTGGTGATTCGATTAGGAGTTAGTAGAAGATATAATAGAAAAAGGTCATGAAAAAGAAGATGAGATCCTTGAACAAGAAACTTACATTTGATTTTGTGGAATTACCACATGGAAATAAGGAACTAAAGAGAAAGTAGGTGTACATAGTCAAAGGATAATATGGTATCTCACAGTCTCACTACAAATCTAGAATGGTTGTGAAAGGATTCGGTTAGTAGAAATATATTGAATTTTACAAAAAAAATCTTATGTGGTTAAAATGTAATGTATCATAATTTTTCTTGGATTGGTGGCTAGTCTGAAATTAGATATTCATAAACTAGATGTAAATAAAACATTCTTACATGGTGATCATGAGGAGGATATTTACCTAGAACATCCAGAGGGATTTTAGGTGGAAGGTAAAGAAAACCAGGTATGTAAACTTGGGAAAAGTTTATATGGTTTGAAATAGGAACCGAGATAGTGGTACATTAAATTAGACTCATTCATGGAGAAAAATGAGTACAAAAGGATAACTGTTGATCACTATGTTTTCATCACACAATTTCTTGATGGCGATTTCAATATCTTGTTACTTTATATTGATAATATGCTTATTATTGTTGAAAGTGGGTGCCCTAGACCCAACTTGTTTTGTACTTTGATTACTTCTACATGTATTCAATTTGTTATAATAAATGTGTTTATCATTCCATAATAGTGTAGATACTTATGCATCCACTTCTCATGAATTTCACACTTGGTGATCTCAAGTAGTTGAGATCATGAGGATAGACCCGCATAATAGGAACACCACATGTTTTAGGTGTCATTGGTCATTCCTATCTATGAAAATGTGTAACGGTCTTTAGACTTGAGATCATTGTCAATGGATGTCATTTAATAACGTTCAATTGATGCTAGTCGAAACCATGGTAACAACGTTGTGGTGAGGTAGTTTATATCAGGTACGTCATTAATGGCATGGCATTGATTGAATGATAGAGAAAGGATTTATCACTTCCGAGTTCAGGAAGAGATATCTCGGGCCTGATTGACTAGGATGGTTGCACCTTCATTAAATATTTGTCCATGGTAGTGGAAGGTAAGACCGTCTGGACAAATCAACAAATAAAATAAAGCAAGATAAAGAATGATGAAACTAGTGTGCATTCTGCTTTAATGAGATATCAATGATGAAGATATTATATTACACGGACCATGCTCGTTGGAAGGCAGTCATTGCTTTGACTTTGCCTTATCTCTATAGGGGCCTCGATAGGTTGCTAGACCCCACTGTAGGTCGGTGGATATTATTCCCTGTTATTGAGGTAAGGGCCTAGAGGGCCACACAAAATATCACCTTGAGAATCTTACCTATTATGGGAATTGGAATATAGAATTTGGTGGGGGCCTCCAAAGGGTCCAATCACTATTCAACTTCTATGGATCACCAAAGAATAAATAAATTAATTAATTATTCAAGTTTATAATAATTCGTTGAATTTATTTATAACATGTATTTACAAGTTATATAGTAAACACAAGTATTAATATTATTCAAATGGATTTTAATATCCAAGGTTAGTTTAATATTAGCAGGAGGTGTGAGTCGAGTTAAAGACTCAGGATTATCACATAATATATTTATATATATATATTACGAGTAAGTGATAAATTATAAATATTATTTATGGAATAATTTTATTTGTCATAAATAATTATTTATAACACTTATATAGCATACGTTTATTACACGGGGGCTGGGAACCCATACCGCGTGTTTTAAAAATTCTCTATATAAGTGAGAGAGAGGCTCTCCCCTTGGTAACTATCCTTGTGTTGGGATTGAGAGCTTTTCTATCCTCCTGGAATCTAGAGAGAGTCTCTAAAGCGAAGGAAGATCTTCAAGTTCATCCATTTCAGATTGAAGCTTCTTGCCTTGCGGTGATCGTCACTGTGCTGAAGTGAGTGTTGAAGATCCGCGCTAGCACCTGGATCTCGATGAACGGAGCGCGAGCAGAATTGAGAGGCATGTGTGGATGATCTATAGGGCTTCGACGTTGGAGTCTTCAAGCAACAATCCCCAGTGTACTGAGGTGGACTTGCACACATCAAATCCTAACTAGGTACATGTTCAGTTTATTTTTGTGCTCTCTTTAAACCTTGTGAGATCCTCAGAACAAACCAGGATAAGATCACCGGAGTTGACAGGGTTATGTCACTCTGGTGATGTAGAAAATTTAAATTCTCAGCCCATCAGCTTCCACTGCGTCTTACCGGTACCTAACAGTGGCATCATAGGGATCACAAGTTTTTTCTGAGTCAACAAAATTATGATGCATTAAATTTAAGTGTGGGGTCTTAAAACAGTTCATTCAGATCTGATCGCTTGTCATTTAGTTTTCAAATGACCAAGCTATGATCATTTAGAAAAATTTATCAGATCGACGCCGTAGTTTTTTCATTCATTTGATGTTAACCTCAATAATTATTGATATAAACATAAATATAATATTTTATTGTTAAAAATATAATATAATATTTTATTATAAAATATTTTTCACAAAGGACTGTGGAAAATATATTTTTTCACAAAGTAAAAAAAAATGGAGACCAAGACCCCATTTTGGGGTCTTCTTCCTTTTATTTAAAAAAATAAATAAAGGGGCATGTAGGTGGCATTTTTTCTAAGAGAAAATAAAAAAATAGAAGACACAAGGGGGTTTTATCTTTCACACGACACACAGGAGGCCACCTCCCCCTTGGTGGAAAACCCCTAGTGGTGGCCCCCTTTTCCCATGCCCACCAGACTGCCGCTCCGAGTCCCACCGGACTGCCTGGTTGCGCCACCTCAGACCGAACCCCGCCAGACCACTTTGTCGTGCCGCCTCGGACTGAGGCCTGCTGTGCCGCCGCACCGCACCACCTCAAACCGAACCCCATTGGAACGCTTGGTCGTGCGGCCTCAGGCCAAACCGCACCAGATTGCCACCTCGCACCACTCCCAAACCCCAACCGCCCACTCACCTAACCAGCCTCGGCATGCCTCCTCGGTCCCAGCTACACTGGACCAGGCCACTGCTAGTCCAGGTTGTGCCCGACCAGGCCGCCGCCCTGCAGGTTGGTCGGAGCAGCGGGATGTCGGCCATGTGGCTGGCCGGAATGTGGCCCGGCCTCCTCCCACTTCCTTCACTCCCGGCCAGAAGAAGCTACCTCGTAGATGTCGCTGGATCGGGCCACTGCAGTCACGCCTCGGTCACACCGCGGTCAAGTCGTGATCACACCGTTACTTGACCCTACTCCCGGACAACACCCCATGGTGGTTCGCACTCCGACTGGACTCCTCCCCCGCTAGACGTAACCTCGTATTAAATCAAATTTAATTTAATTATTTTTTTAAGTTAAATTAATTAAAATTAATTTTGGGGTTTTAAATTTTTTTTAATCTGAAATATTAATTTAATTTAAGATTAAAATTAAATTAATGGTTTAATTTAATTTTTAGAATTAAAATTAAATTAAACTAATCGAATCGATAAATAAATTATTTGAATTTAATCAAATTCATTTAATTTATTAAAACGCCCTCTCACTATTTAAATTTATTGCAATTTAATTTTGTTGCGTATATTTTACCCCGACTGGTCTTGAGCAAGCGACAGAACTATATATGTCTGGTGTTAATTTATTTATTTAATTTTTAATTTAATGCGTGCGATGATTGTAATAATTAATTAGATAAATGATAGTTTGTGAATCATCCTTTTAATTTCAAATGTGTATAAGCGCCTACATGTCCAATGCACAAGATGTATTAAGTAACCCAAGACCCCCTCGCCTGCGTGTGAGTATATTTGTAATTAAATGATGATCCGAGATGCAGACCCCGCCAAGACGAGGCGGTAAACTAGAAGGGAGCCAAGCACATTACACTAGGCTAGCTGCAATGTGAGTCAGGTTACAACTTCGGTATGGATGCCCCTATGTCAAGATTGATCTGTTATAGATCGATTTTTATAGAATTCTCAAGAACAGTCAGATTGCATGATTTTCTTTGTACATAGTTTATTATTTTATGCTTCTTCATGATTATTTCATGATCACATAGAATAGTAAATAAGATAAAATGCATTAAGATGTGAAAAATTATATTCTATTGTATGTTTAGTTGTGAGAACGACAAACCAGTTTGAACAAAATAAATATAAAAGGATTATATTCTTCAATAAATATTAAAAATCCCTCAAAGATATATTAATTCCAATAAATTCCTTCCATTTCTCACATCTAAACAAAACTAGCTGTTTGGGGTGCTCGTCAGCCATAGTTGAGAGTTCCTTTTACTACCAGGATGTTTTCCTGGGAGAACTGGGTTGAATTAACTAAAGTGAGTAGTCAAATATTATCCCTAACTAACTTGTTATTACTTTAGAGGTAAGATGTTGAGGGAATCAAGTTCATATTCAAAAATTTGGGACTTTACTCAACAACACAAGGAACCACAAGAACAAGTGGTTGGCTAGCCTAGTGCCTACCTTGAAACCCTCCAAGTAGTGGTGTAGCCCTAGCTTATAAACTACGAGGGAGGTTTCCAGGATCCTTGCCATTAGAATTCTCAGGCGACAAAGTATTCCAAATCTAATATTGAGGGCTATTATGGTTCGCTAAAATAGTGGGAGACATTAAAATGATATAATAATTTATTAATTATAAATTTCAAAAGGTAATGAAGAAAAAATACTAACTGCTAAATGTTTATATGATGTAGATTCAAAATGAAAATCACCAACACCACAAGTACTTTATCACTGTGATCGATTTTGGATTAATAAAATATCCTGACCAGAAATAACATCCAGGAGTGGTATAGGTGCTTACACAAAGTACTATGCCAATAAAGGAAGTTATATGTGATGGAATCCACAATTCCTACTGAGCCTCCTCGAGGAGAAACTAAGGAGGAAAAAGGTAAATAGATAAAGCATGTAGATGATTCTCTTTAAGTAAAATGAATCATGTTGTCATCCATGTCTATCCAATTGAAAAAAATGCATGAGGATGAGGATGCCTAAAATATGCTTTCACACCTCCAAGAACTATATGAGGAGGGGGGCAGTTAATAAAGGTATGAGATCTCAAGTGCACTTTATAAGTGCATGCTAGCAGAAGGGAACCAAGCCAGTCCTCATGTACTCAAGATGATTGGGTATATTGAGAGGCTTGTAGCCCTTGGGTTCAAAATGAACCAAGAACTAGCATTGGATCTAATTCTTGCCTCTTTAGCGTCAAGTTTATCAACTTTTATTGTCAATTATAATATGAATGATATGAAAAAGTCATTCCCAGACCTTTTAGCTTTAGTTCTCCAAGATGATAAGGATATGAAAAATACCAATTCATCATACATTATGGTGAACAAGAAAAAAAAGTCAAGGAAACGGTTTCTAAGGCCAATTCAAGGCCAAAGACACCAATGCATCATCCTGCAAAGAAGCCAAAGATTCAGAGGAAAATTAATGAGTTGGAAGCTATCTTCTTTGTATGTGACAAGAAAGGCCACTGGAAGAAGAATTGCAGAGCTAGGAAGAAGAATCAAGATGATTCTTCTACTTTAGGTATTTTTGTCATTGAATGAAATCTATCTTTATCTACAAGTTGGGTATTAGATACAACATGTGGCTCACAAATTTTTATTCATATAGAGGAACAAAGTAGGTTCAAGAAGATTGTAAAAGTTCAAGTGGATCTCTGAGCTATAAATGGTGATAGTCTGGCAGCCTTGGTAGTGGGAGACTATCACTTAAACATGCCAACGAGTTTGGTTCTAGTTTTAAACAATTTCTATTATGTAGATTTTCTTACCAGAAACATTCTATTTGTGTCAAGTCTAGACACTATGGGTTTTTATTTCCAGTTTCGTAAGTAAATGTTTTCTCTTTTATAGGGATAACATATGTTATGGTATGGCACAACTTAACAATGGATTATATATGTTGGAACTAGAAAACTCAGTAATGGAAATCAATGAAAAAAACAACCAACATGACTTAAATATCACCCTCCTATGGCACTTCAGGGTTGGTCATGTAAATGAGAAGCGATTACAAAGATTACATCAAGAAGGGTATCTAGACTCAGTACAGTTAGAACCCTTAGATGTATGTCAAGATTGTTTACAAGGAAAGATGACCAATGCACCCTTCTCAGGAAAGGGAGAAAGAGCCAATGTAGTACTAGAATTTATACATACTGATGTGTGTGGTCCATTTCCAATAGAGGCAAGGGGTGGTTTTTTATACTTCGTTACTTTTACCGATGACTATAGTAGGTATGGATATATCTACTTAATGCAGTATAAGTCAGATTCCTTTCAGATATTTAAGGAATACCAAAATGAAGTATAAAACCAACATGGAAAGAAGATAAAATCACATCTCTTAGATCGAGGAGGAAAATATATTAACCAAGCTTTCACTGATCACTTGAAGGAGTGTGTGATAGTATCCTAACTCACTCCTCCTTATACACCACAATGGAATGGTGTCAGTGAAAGGAGGAATAAGAACTTGCTTGACATGGTTAGATTAATGATGAGTCATACAACCCTTCCATTATCCTTTTGGGGACACGCCTTGCAGACAGTAGAATATACCCTTAACTGAGTACCAACTAAATCTATATATGAGATTTCATATCAGTTATGGTATGGAAAGAAACCCAACCTGACACACATGCGTGTACGGGGGTGTGAGGCATTTTTCAAGACTTTACCAAGTGACAAATTAGCATCTAGAAGGAATCATTATAAGGAAAAGAAGTTGTTAAATGGAAAGAAGCCTTGAATTTAGAGATGGAGTTCATGTACCAAAATTAAGTTTGGGTTTTCGTAAATCATCCAGTTGATGTAAATCCCATTGGATGCAAATGGGTATTCAAGAAGAAGCTGGACATAGATGGTGAGGTTAATAGCTTAAGAGCAAGAATGGTTGTAAAGGGTTTTAGGAAACATCAAGGAATTGACTATGATAAAACTTTCTCACCATTATCAATGCTTAAATCCATCAGAATATTGATTTAAATAGCATCCTTTAATGATTATGAAATTTGGAAAATGGATGTCAAAACTACTTTTCTAAATGGGAAGTTGGTTGAAGACATCCATGTGACTCAACCCGAAGGGTTTGTCAAGTCAAAGAATGCCAATAAAGAATGCAAGCTACAGAGATCCATTTATGGATTGAAGAATGCATCATGATCATGGAATGTTCCTTTTGATGAGTCCATAAGAGATTTTGGTTTCGTCAAAAATGAAAGGGATCCCTGTGTCTATAAAAAGGTTGATGAGAATTCCATAGTTTTCCTAGTATTATATGTTGATGACATATTAATTATGGGAAATGAGGTGCAAGTATTACAGTCAATTAAGACTTGGTTAAATGAATGATTCTCCATGAAAGACTTGGGTGAAGCTGTCTACATTCTAGGGATTAATATCTATTGTGATATATCTCAAAGGATTCTTTGGCTAAGTCAAAGTACATATATTGATAAGGTACTGAGAAGGTATAATATGGAACAATCCAAGAGAGTATTGTTACCTATGTCACATGGTGTAAATCTCTCTAAGAAAATGTTTCCACAAACACACGAGGAGATTTCCAGAATGAGAAGAGTCCCTTATGCTTCGGTAGTGGGTTCTATCATGTATGTAATGCTATGTACTAGGTTTGATGTCGCCTTTGCTTTAAAAATGGTGGATATATATCAAGCCAATCCAGGAGAGATGCATTGGATAGCTGTTAAAACATTCCTAATGTACTTGAGGCATACTAAGGATATGTTCCTGGTGTATGGAATAGATGAAGAACTAGTTGTGAGGGGATACACTGATGTTAGTTTCCAGACAGATCATGATGATATGAAATCACAGTCAGGCTACATCTTTTGCCTAAATGGTGGTGCAGTGAGTTAGAGAAGCTCAAAGCAGGCTTTGGTTGCTGATTCTATAGAAGATTCTGAATATATTTCAGCTTCCGATGCAGCAAAGGAAGTAGTCTGGATACACAACTTTATCGCAGACATTGGTGTTGTACCTAGTAGTGCAGACCCTGTTCCAATATATTGTGATAATACTACTATAGTGGTGCTTGCCAAGGAGCCCAGGTCTCACTAGAGGATAAAGCATAATCTTCAGAAGTTTCATATCTTGATGGATTTTACTCAAAGAGGTGAAGTGACAGTTAGCGGAGTAGTCACTGAGGAAAACATGGAAGACCCCCTGAATAAATCCATTTCTCAGTAGAAGAATGATTCACATCTGAGAGCTAGTAGATTGAAACCAGTTATCAGTTGGCTCTAGTGCAAGTGAGAATGTTGAAAGTGGGTTCCCTAGACTCAAATTGTTTTGTACTTTGATTACCGCTACATGTATTCAGTTTTTTATAATACATGTTTTTATCTATCCATAATAGTGTAGATACTTTTGCAACCACCTTGTTTATGGAAATGTCCTTAGATTACCTATCGCATCAAAGGGTTATAGTAGATCCCAGTCTATAATGAGAACCCTGATATGCCATGGCATTAATCTTAATGTAATGTCCTATTGTCCAGTTAAAACATTATTAAAGGACACAAATGATGCGTGAACATCAGGTGTTGGTGGATCATAACCACTGAGACTACTTCTCATGAAGTTCGCAATTGATGATCTCTAGTAGTTGAGATCACGAGGACAAACCCACATAATAGGAACACCACATGTTTTAGGTGTCATTGGTTGTTCCTATCTACGTACATGTGTAATGGTCTTTAGACTAGAGATCATTGTCAATGGATTTCATTTAATTACATACATTTGATGCAATGAGAAAACCATGGCGATAAAGTCATGGTGAGGTAGTTTGTATCAGGTACGTCATTAATGGCATGGCATTGATTGAATGATCGAGAAATGATTTGTCACTTCTGAGTTCAGGAAGAGATATCTCGGGCCTCATTGACTATGATGGTTGCACCTTCATTAAATCCATGGGAATGGTAGTGGAAGGTAATATTATCCAGAAAATCAATAAATAAAATAAGGCAAGATAAAGAATGATGACACTAGTGTGCGTTCTGCTTGATTGAGATATCGATGATGAAGAGATTATATTACACAGACTGTGTTCGTAGGAAGACATTCATTGCTTTTAATTTTCATTATCTCTATATGGGCCTCGATGGGTTGCTAGACCCCGCTCTATGTTGGTTGATATTATTCACTACTATTGAGGTAAGGGCCTAGAGGGTCACACACCATAGCGCCTTGAGAATATGCCCTATTCTGAGAATAGGAATATAGAACTTTGTGGGACCCACCAAAGGGGCCAAGCACTATCCAAGTTCTATGGATCACCAAATAATAAATTAATTAACTATTTATTCAAGTTTAGAATAATTCGTTGAATTTATTTTTAACATGTATTTACATGTTATATAGTAAATACAAGTATTAATATTATTAGAATGGATTTTAATATCCTAGGTTCGTTTAATATTACCAGGAGGTGTGAGTCAAGTTAAAGACCCAAGAATATCACATAATATATATATATATATATTATGAGTAAGTGATAAATTATAAATATTTTTTATGGAATAATTTTATTTTTCATAAATAATTATTTATAACACTTATATAGTATGCGTTTATTACACGGGGGCCGGGAACCCATACCGCGTGTTTTAAACATTCTCTATATAAGTGGGAGAGAGGCTCTCCCCATGGTAACTATTCATCTATTGGGATTGAGATCTTCTCTCTCCTCCTGTAATCTAGAGAGAGATTCTCTCAAGATAAGGATGATCTTCAAGTTCATCAATTTCAGATTGAAGCTTCTTGCCTTGTGGTGATCATCGTTGCGCTGATGTGAGCATTGAATTTCCGCGCTAGCACCTAGATATCGATGAATGATGCACGAGATGATTCGAGAGGCATGTGTGGGAGATCTAGAGGGCTTCGACATGGGAGTCTTTGAGCAACGAACCCCAGCATCCTGCTGTAGACTTGCACACGTCAAATCCGAACTAGGTACATGTTCAGTTTATTTTTGTTCTCTGTTTAAATCTTGCAAGATCCTTAGACCAAACTAGGACAGTATCACCAGAGTTGACAGGGTTATGTCCCTCTAGTGATGTATAAAATTGAAATTCCTAGCCCACCGACTTTCGCTGCGTCATCCCGGTACCTAACAATTATTGGAAGAGATGTCACAAATATTGACAGGTTAAAGAGGGAGTTGAACAAGTATTTTGAAATGAATGACTTGGGGGAGACTACTCAGATTCTTGGTATGATGATTAATCATGATAAGAGGAATCATAAGAGTTGGCTATCCCAGGAGTGGTACATTTAGACGGTTCGTGAAAGATTCAACATGAGCAAGGTAAAACCAGTTAGTACTCCACTTGGGAGTCACTTCAAGCTTACGATAGGTCAGATTCCTTCAAATGAAGAGAAGAAAGTAAGAATGGAAAAAGTTCCTTGTGAATCTGTAGTTGGTAGTCTTATGAATGTCATAGTGTGCACCCAATACCACAAAATCAGATTTACATAGAGAAACCTTTTAAAAATTCTAAAAAAAGCACTGACAAAGGGGGTACCTTAATCAATTATAAAAAATGGCGTTAAAAGTTTCTTTTATCAATGTTTTTTAGTGCTAATAAAGGTACCCCTTTATCAGTATTTTATTTGCACTAATATAAGGTATTTTTATCAGTATTTTTCTTAGCACTAATAAAAGGTATATTTCATAAAAAAAATATTTATCATTAAAAAAATATTAATATCCAAATATATTTATATTAATATGAATATACTACACTTTAAAAAATATAATTTATATAAGGATAAATATTAATTTACAATTAATATATAAGATATTTAGTGAAAATTGATAATAAAATAATTTAAAAAATTATATTAATTAATAATTAGATAATTATTATCAACGAATAGTCATTTAATAACATTTTGAAGATAGAAAAAAGTTTAATAAAACATCTTAAATAAGTTGAAAATGTGACTCAAACTTCAAACAGCCTAACATTTGATCTAGGTGTCTATTTGGGTTCTACCGTATATCAAATAAAAATCTATGATGAGCTCTACACCTCCATGACCAAGGGGGCCTAGTTGCTATTTTTTTGAAAAAAAAGGCCCAAAAGGCCTCAAAAATTGAGTTTTTATTCAGGGTATCCAAATTATTTAACATTTGATGGAATTTATCCATTTTTAAGGGGGTATTATTGGATTTTTTCTATGGGGACTAAATTTACTCTTAGTTATTACATTTATATTAATATTATGGTTTTAAAATTTTATCATTTTTTTTTCAAGTTTGTTTCTGGTTTTTGGGATTTGTCTTTGGTGACGTGCTACGATGGTCAAAGTGTTTCTTGGGGCATTAGCGAGGACCAACAAGATGGTTGGGTCAGAAGTAGCGGCGGCGGCTTTCCCAGTGCCAACGTGTGTTCTCAGCTGAGCGACAGTGTCTAGTTACATTGTCGATGGGGGAGTTTTTATTCTAGAAGGATGATCAGGGTGAGAAACAACATGATGATGATGGGTAGACGATGATGGTGGAGGTCTCACTGGCAACATTATTTGATGTGAAGATGGAGGTGCATGATGTTAAGGTTCCTAGATCGATGTGGTTGTGTGTCACGAGGGGACATGTGGCATGCAGGGTTTCAGGGACCAAGGCGCGGTCATGATTTCGCTTGATCTTAATGATTTGAATATATTAAAATTTTACTGGATTCATGGGGTGATGTTATGTACGATTTTTAAGTTTCACTACTTCTTTTTCCAGTTACTGGTAACCCTAAAACCATATTTTTAGAAAATGGAAAAAAATGACTTTGAGGGGATATCCATATTATGTATATGTTCACACATAAAAGTTTACTTTTATAAATATATATGTAAACATATTTAAATGAAAAGTATCATTCTAAATATATAAACCTCTTGTAAATAAAAAATAATATCCATTTTATTTAAAATAAAAATTTATTAATATTTATATACATATGCAATTAATGTAAATATAAGGTTTATATATATATATATTTTTGTGTCTATTAGAAAACAGATTTATATTTATCTATATATTCTAATATTTTTATATAAATATTAATAGATAATATATGTAAATGAATATAAATATGTATAATTATATTTATATATGCACACATATATATAAGTACATGTATGTATTTATATATGTATTTTTAAACACACACATACATGCCCAAAAAAACATATTTAATATATGTATTTAAAAAATGTAAATATATGGAAAAAATGTAATGAAATATATATAAATATATAGATATATAAAAAAATGAAAAACAAAACAATATAGGTGAGTAGAAGAGGTGTGGGCGTTTGAGAGGGAGGTCTCAGGTTCAAAACCCACCAAAGGAAGGAGCGTGCGGGCATGTGAGTGGGTGCATAGTGTTGTTAAAGGGGAAAGTGGATTCTAGTGCTGTTAAAGGGACCCCTTTTAATAGTTCCTCGATTATCAAGGTTTTTTTAGTGCTGATAAAGGTTTTTTAGTGCTCTTAAAACCTAATTCTTTAGTAGTGACCAGAACAGATATTGCTCACATTGTTGGTGTTGTGAGTAGATTCCTATCAAATCTAGGAAAGGAGAATTGGACATTGGTGAAATGGATATTGAGGTATCTCTAAGGTACATCTGGTTATTTTTTATGTTTTTGACGTTATAAACCTATTTTGGAAAGATACACTAATTTAGATATGGTTGGAGTTATAGACATAAAAAAATTCATATCTGGGTACCAGATATCATTTATAGGGGGATAAGTCTCCTAGAAAAAATGCCTTCAAAGTGTGTTTCCTTATCCACCATAGAAGCAAAATATATCACGGTCAACAGAGGCTTCTAGAATATGTTGTGGAAAAATAATTTTTTACAGGATCTCAGACAGATTTAGGAGAATTATATTCTCTATTCTGATAGTCAGAGCCCTATTCATCTCAGTAAGAACCCAAAATTTCATTCCAGGTCCAAACACATCGACGTGCGATACCACTAGATCTGAAATGTGTTGGAAGAAAGATTGTTGAAATAAGAAAAAATTCACATCAATGATAATGGGGCAGATATGATGATGAAGGTTCTACTAAAAGAGAAGCTGGATGCCTGAAAGGAGACTATAGGTCGAGATTCTACCCCCAATTAGTCACGAGGGGGAGATTTGTGGGGGACACTCCCAATTGTGGGAGTCTTCTATTGGAAACTACTCCCGTGGATGTCTGTTGGTTGCAATAATTATTTTGGGTGGTAATAAACTAGGTGGTATGTTGGACTATTAACACAACTGGAGGTGAGGAAATATCCAAGTAGATGAACAACAAAAGAAAAATGATTTTTTATTCCTCTTTATAACGAGATCAAATTCCTATGATCTGTAATATATGTTTTGTGATAATCTGATGATTTATTCAGAGAGACATAAAAAAATGGCCACCCTTCTCCTGCGGATGTAGGTACCATTACCGAATCATATTAATTTTTACATGTTCTTTTGATTTATTATTTCATTTGTTTGATTCCATCATCAAGAACCTCCATTACCCTAACAAATCCATACCAAACAGATCCCTCTATAAAACTGAAAATTGTCAAAAACATCCTAGATTTGCTGGATCAATTTTTATATTTTGTGTCAGGTCGAGTGAGGTGTCCTTTTTTTTTAATTTCAGGTGACCATTTTTTTATTTAGGTATAAATAATTTTGTACTTAATGAATTTAATTAGTTCAATGATTGAAATAAAAATTTATACCTTTAAGAAATGAATAATTTTATTGTGTTTTATGTTAAATAATGATTTCATTTGGTAGTTTATTTATATATATGGATTATAAATTATATTTATTTGTTTTAGTTATTATAAATTTATCTCAATTTAAACTAACTCACCTTTCAAACTACCTAAAATCCCATGTTGATATTTTTGACCAACTGCATGTTTGAGTGTTGGAGGTGGGTTTAAAAAAATTTCTTCCACTTTTCATTATTTTAGGATGATTAGTGTGAAATTGATCTGCACCTTGGCAGACCATTTAAAAAAATGTTTTTTCTCAAAAATAATTTAAACCAAATTGGAGGATAAACTAGAATATTGGAACCTTTTCCCAAGTCCATTATCTGACCAAATGGTGGTGGGGGATGATTTTTGACGTCATCTAGTTCGTGTATGGCTATGTAACATTGCTTCTATGTGGATACCAACTCATGTGGGCATTGGTCAATGGTGGTTTCTAGTTGTGTGGGAACTCTACGAAGGGATGAAATGATGAATTTGACACCGGTAGTGATGGGATGCACCACTGGAATGGTAGAAATGAATCATTGGGGGGGGGGGTATTTTTTTCATTTGAGCCTTGAAAATATGACAAAATGCAGCTGATCTACTTCTCCCCTCATAAATATTGATGGTAAATTTTACCCACCAAAATTAATTTAGGTTTATCCTACAGACATTTTATATATTTTATGGGGAAAATTGGGCCTATTATTATTTTCTTAAATAACTAGTTTGAAATTTACTAATATTATAATTAATGGTATCAAATAATAAACAATAAAAGCACAGACATTAATTTTCATGAAGATGGGGTCTTGATATATAATAGGGTTTAAGATAAAAACCCATGATTTTTCAGGACTCATTCAAATTAATCAGAGGCCTGATGTTATGATATATCATCAAGCACATCTAAAAATCCATACAATGAAAAGGATTTATGATATTTCCCCATTTGTATAAATAATAAAAATATGAATATAATTCATTATGTACATGTCTGTTGAATGTTGACAACAAAATACCACTGTACAAAATTATGGGTGACCTTCCATCATAGGAGACCAACTGCAGTAGTTGGTACCACCCATGATGACCTGCAGAGGTTGGCGTTGTCAAAGAAGACTCACTGCATCAGATGGTAATTTCCCTGAGAAAACTTACAACACCCTTTTGTTTATCCTCTCCATCCTATGTTGTATATATCGTTTTCATTGTGTGAGTGTGGAAAAATGTAAAGAGTTACGTTTAGATTTCATAATAAGTACACATCACTATTCCCTAAAGGTTTATACTTTCTAATAAATAATGTCTATCACTTGGTATCCTAAAAGAGTTTAGGGTAGGGTAGTAAATAGAAATGTAAAGAGTTGAATTAGTTTCCATAACAAAGTAGATATCAATTTATCCTAAAAGTGTCTATAATGTATTGGAAAAGTGAAAATGTAAATAGTCACATTATTTACATAATATTTCAAGTAAAAATTTTGATGGAAAGGGTTACAAGGATGATGAGTTGTACATAGAAAGAGTTATAAGTAGACAAAATAAGATAAAATTACAACATTTAATATACTGAAGTTAAGGAGTTTGAATATATGTTCCAAGAGTTGAACTTAAGGGATATAATTCTTAAGTCTCACAACTATCCAAACTATCTCTCTTCATAAATGTTACTCACTAAGAGGTTAGTGGGAGTATTTTATCAGATGGTGGTATAGGTATGTCAGATGAATTACTTATGGATGAAATGTTCAAAAAAAATTACACCAATAATAA
Source organism: Viscum album (assembly GCA_963277665.1). Lineage (NCBI taxonomy): Eukaryota > Viridiplantae > Streptophyta > Magnoliopsida > Santalales > Viscaceae > Viscum > Viscum album. The sequence continues at coordinate 1,297,466,131 of OY728122.1, read as the reverse complement.
GAAAGTCATTTAGAATAACTTAAGAGATTGGTGGTAACAGTTAAACATATAATGTATTTATAATAAAGGTAGTATTCAATTATAATTCATTCATGTGTGCTGCAACTTAAAATGAATGTTTTAATGATAAATATCCCCTAAAAGTATAAACATTGAGTTGTCTCTAATCGATGACCATAACCTAGTGATAGAGCTAATATTTTAAACATTTTTTGTATGAATTTAAATTTTTTTAATCATCCAAAATAATCAATTTTGATCTTATATAAATTAATTTTCGATTTATGATGTGTTTTGATCAAAATGGTGAAAAGCACTTAATTCTGGATTTTAGACAAATTTTTACATCAATGGTATTTTAGTCATTTCATGAGAAATATAAATCCAATATTGAGTGAATCCTTTTTTTAGAATCATAATTTTATTTCCTTTTTATTTGTCTTCTAGACCAGGGGATTAACCGATCATCTAAATGCCATAAAAAATCAAAGAAGTTGAAGATTTTTCTAGGTGGAGAGAGTGGACCCCACCAGCATAACGCAAATCCATCTCGGCCTACACACCTACAAATGAGTTGGTTCCTCTTGAGGATTAAAGATGAATAAAGGGGCGTTCAGAAATTAAATTACAAGGAGTTTGGAATCAATTAAGGTGGTCATTTAATGACATATGTTTGAAGGAAGCTACCTGGATCCTTCATCCAGAAATAGAAAACGCTAATTCAAAATTCATAACTCAAACAAACAGTGGAAAATGATATGAAATTTGTAGGGTGAACGGATAACACATTAATGAAAAAATTTCATGAAGGGGTCCACACATTATTTAGAAAATTACAAGGTCAACAAAGTGACAAATTGTGGAGGACAGAAGTCTTCCTATAAAAGGAGAGGAGCTCTTACCTCTCAAATCATTCCATTCCATCTCAAAACCATCTGGGGAACCAAGGAGAAGAGGCCAAGGGGCCATTTAGGATTTTTAATTATTTCTTTTTATATTTTAGTTTTCATTTCCATTGTAATGAATTTATCATTTTTATATTAAAGTGTTCTCTTTTCTTCTTCCACCCCTTTTCTCTTCCAATTTCAATATCATTATCTCTCTCCCATATTTCCATCATGATCTCTATGCACTTCGCCATGGAAAGTGACTAACTTGAGGCTAGGTCCTGGGGGTTGTTTCCCAGTGTTCTTTATTATTGTGCTTTAATTCAAAATGTTTTTATTCTATTTGTGGTGGAGGGGGGAATATTGCACGGGTGCGATGGTCATCCACCACAGTACTGTTTCCAAATACATTTATTTTCCTTGATTCATCATTTCCCCCCTTCTCTTAAGAAAACTCTTCATACGATGGATTTGGGGTTTCCATAAGGGATGAAATGGAATATGGTGGAGCAATGTCTTTTTGGGATGGCATTCTTAGTTGAGGTGTTATCCTAATTGACTATTGGAGGAGGTGTGGTTTGGTGTGCTGGACGCTTGCTAAAATCACACACTCTTTAAATCAAAGGAAGGTAATTCATTAATGAGGTTTCATAAAATGAATTATCAAATTTAATTTAAATAATAAATAAATAATGAATAAACCCATGTTATTCAACCCTAGGACCAAGACCTTTCTTCCCTGATTTCATTCTATTTGCATCTAGATTTGAATTCTTCATTTCATTATTTTAATTGAATGTTTTCCAAAACCTTTAAAAAAATAGTTTTCAATAATTAATTAAAACCCAAAAATAATTAGAATAGGTGAACTAGAATAAGTGATTTAATCGACTACATTGCTCCTCAAGTGAGATGACTCTGGTCAGCCATTTTGCTGCATTAGGAATATAAATTTTCTTTTTCCACACCCTACGATAGGCATGCATCAAAACTAGCGCCATTGTTGGAGAGATAAACAGTTACTTCAATAAATTTTTTCTAAATCCACATTTTTGTAAATATTTTTATTTTTTTTGTTTATAAAAAAATTATAAAATGAATTTTTTCCCATGATGTTTTCGAATGAATATCTTTTCAATTCAGGGAACGATTAATCACTGGTGCAAGAACCTGAAATAGATTATACCGAGGAGTAACTCCAATAAAGGGGTAGTATTTTATGATAATGTTCAAACTGTTTCAAAAATTCCAAGAGACCTGGATGTCACCACAAGTTTTGATGAGCATGATTGAAGAACTCCAAATTGACTTGCAATGATTCAAGGCCAAAAAAGAAGTTCCCCTGATTTTCACTAAAGGTATCCATGAAGTAGTGTCCAAACTCGAGGTGGAGGATCCCAAATACCTACCTCCATCCAATGATAATCAAATCCAAGAGGCACTTTACACTAAGAAAAAGATTCATGTAGAACCTACTTAGGGAGATGATACAATCTTAAAATCAAACTCATTTGATTTTATTGAAACTAATTTGAGTATAACTCCCAACTATTTTGAGTTTTCAAAATCGACTGACTCTTATTATGCCTTGGAGTATGATGAGAAAGAATAAGATTCACCTATTGAGGAACACTTGATGCTCTCTAATGACAATGAACATTCATTAGAGGGAGTAATGGAAGAGAAAGAGAATGTTTCACAAGTAGAACCAAAGGAGGATGAGGCTGCATTCTTCATCCCACCCCATCCATGAAAATTGTACCACATTGTGAAGGGGGTGGATCTGGTGTACTCTATCCATGGAGTCCTCCTCAACAAGAATAAATAACTAAAAGCTGGGAAAATCCACATGTGCTGGTTCAAGTAAAAGAATATCCACCCACTATAAGATTATGGATAATAGCTGGTACTGCCCTTTGTAGGCAGTAAGGGCCCACTTGGGGGATCGTACCAAGATTTAACTTTACATGTTTTTTATTTTTAAAATTCCTTTCATAGATTAGTCTAGAATTCATCCCACTCCTACTTATCTTTTTTATCTTTAATGACACAATCCTTATTCTTATGTGAGTAATTATATTTTTTTGGTTCATAAATGGGAAATGGAATCCTTAAATAGAGGGAGAGGACTTAAGATTTATTTCAAAAGGGGGTTCATTTTTTATTGTTTAAACTTTTAAACTCCTTATATTTTTTGGACCAAAATAAGTTTTTAGTTTTAATAATAATAATTTTCATGCCCACACTTTAATTATTTCCTTAATTGACTTATGTAGGAGACATGAGATTCCTAGGAATCCCGTGATTCCATGTTTTAGATTTCAATGCCAATGAAATTGAATGAATAAAATGGAAAAATTGAATGTTTAAAGTGAAGCATGGATATTGAAATGATGAATCATGATTTAAGGGAATTAATTGATTTATGTAAATGAAATTTCCCTACCACTTTTCATACTTTGAATTTATGAAATTCAAGTGAATTTATTTTTCATTATTCATCATGCCTTGAGTGGAATCATATGTCTCATTACTAATAGGATTTCTATACCAAGTACTTCCAATTTATTCTTGAGCATATTTCTTGAGTGATCTTGAGACATATCACTGGCCAGAACTTTCATTTGAACTTGTTGAAGCTATGACTGTGAAAAAACATATTTAAAATTATTGAGGCATCTTTTGAAAATCCCTTATACTTAAAGACCACATTTACATCAATCCTTATTTTATCCCACAGAGACCATGAATGAACTTTATAGGGATGATCCATGTTTCAAGAAATTTCTATCCATTCCTACCCTAATATTGGTATTTTCTTGATATTTTATAGACGATGTGTGGGGGTAAAGGGAATCATGGTAGATATAATTTTATACATTTTAAGGGAAAAGTGTGGGGGTGCTATTGTGGGAATTTTATGAGGTTGTGTAATAATTAATTATACTATATTGTTTTCCCCTCTTGAAGAAAAAAATGGGTTGTGATTTGGGAGAACCAAAAATCACCATTTTCCAGACTGAAGAGCTTCAGATTGTATCTGGTTCGGTGAGGGATTTGAGGTTTTATATAATCATAACTTTCAAAAAAAAATATTTAGAAAATTAAAAAACATAGGGTGAATTAATCATTCATTATGGTTAACATTGTTCATGACCTTACTTTGAGTTTTGTGGGAAGAGGGTGTTTCTACTTTTAAGAGGAGAATTTCATTACACTTTTTAATATCATGCATTATACTAAAGAGTTAAACCTCCTCCTTGAGCCTTAATTTTTGAAACATTAAATCCTACTAACCTTAAGCCTCAGAGTTATTTGAACCTTTATTGAAAATTCCTCATGATTTTATGTGACTTTTGTCTTTACAAAGTTGAGAAAGTAGTTCTTTTACAAGATTATGGACAAGGTGAATGATCTCATGATATGATCATAACTCTACTCAAATTTTATCATGATAGATGTGAGTCAAAATTAGAAGGTGAGGTAAATCATGATGTGGCATGTTTAATAATAATGAATTAAGAAGCTTGAATGAATTAAAGAAGAATTCACATCATTTTTAAAAGGGGAAAAGTAAAATATGTAAATTAATTATTTCTTTAAAAATTGGGAAATTAAATTGATATTTTATGTGGATTTTTGAAAATTTTATTTTCCATTAAAAATTGAAATTTTTTTATTACTTTGGAATTTGAATATTGGTAAAATTGGTGTCCTCTGAATTCCATGTTGAGATTTTATGCTTGAGGAAAAGCACAGTTTAAGTGAGGGGGAATTGATACAGCTATTATTTTCCACATTTTTTGTATGAATTTAATTTTTTTTAATCTTCCCCGGTTATCAATTTGATCTTATAAGAAATAATTTTTGATTTATGATGTGTTTAGAGAAAAATGGTGAATAGAGCTTAATACTGGATTTTTGGATAGTTTTTTACATCAAGGGTATTTTAGTCATTTATTAAATAATATAAATCCAAATTGAGTGAATATATTTTTTGGAATACTAATTTTATTTCCTTAATATTTTTCTTCTAGACCAGGGGATTAATTGATTAACTACATACTGTAAAAAATCAATGAAGTTGAAGAGTTTTCTGGGCAGACAGCGAGGACCCCACCACGTTAACGGACATTCATCTCGACCTACACACCTAAAAATGAGTTGATTCCACTTGGGGATGAAAGATTAATAAAAGGGACGTTCGAAAAATATATTACATGGAGTTTTAAATCCAATAATGTGTACATTGAACAACATATGTTTGAAGGAAGCTATCTAGATCCTTCGTCCAGAAACATTAACCTCCAATGAAAAATTCATAACTCATAAAAAAGATGGCCAAATGATATACAATTTGGAAGGTAAACCACCAATAGATTAATGAACAACTTTTATTAAGGGGTCCATGCATTATTCGGGAAATTAATGGTTATAAAACATGACATCTTGTGGAGGACAGAAATCTGCCTATAAAAGGAGAGGAACTCCTACCTCTCTAATCATTCCATTCCTTCCCTAAACCATCTAAGGAACCAGGAAGAGGATTCAAAGGTGAAATTTAGAATTTTTAATTATATCTTTATATATTTTAGTTTTCATTTCCATTGTAATGCATTTATATTTTTTATATTAATGTGTTCTCTTTTCTTCTTCCACCCCTTTTCTATTCCAATCTCAATACCATTCTCTCTCTTTCATCTTTCCATCATGATCTCTATGAAATTTTCCATGACAATAACTAACTCGAGACTTGGACACAAGTGAGGTTTCACCATGTTCTTTATTATTTTGCTTCAATTCAAATTATTTTTATTCTATTTGTGGTGGTGGTAGGAATATTCCACAGGAGCGGCAGTCGTCCACCCCTACACTATTTCCAAATCCATTTCTTTTCCTCGATTCATCATTTTCTCTCACCACTCTTAAGAAAACCATTCATATGGTGGATTTGGGGTTTTCATAAGGGATTAAATGAAATACAGTGGAGTTGGGTCTTTTAGGGATAACATTCTCGGTTGAGGTGTTATCCTAATTGACTGTTGGTTGAGGTGTGGTTTGGTGTGCCAGTTGCATGAAAAAATTACAAACTCTTTAAATAAAATGAAATTAATTCATTAATGAGGTTTCATTAAATGATTTATCAAATTTAATTTAAATAATAAATAAATAATGAATGAACTCGTGTTATCCAACCCTCAGACCAGGACCTTTCTTCCCTGATTTCATTCTGTTTGCATCTAGATTTGAACTCTTCATTTCATTAATTTAATTACTTGTTTTACAAAACCTTAAAAAAACTTATTCAATAATTAATTAAAAACAAAAAATAATTAGGATTGGTGAACTAGAATAAGTGATTGAACTGACTGTAATGCCCCTCAAGTGAGATGACCCTAGTCATCCACTGTGCTATATTAAGAATATAAATTTTCTTTTGCCACGCCCTATGACAGGCGTGCATCCAAACTATTTATTTATTATTTAAATTAAATTTGATAATTCATTTTATGTAACCTCATTAATTAATTACATTCCTTTTATTTAAAGAGTGTGTGATTTTAGCATGCGTCTGGAACACCAAACCACACCTCCTCCAATAGTCAATTAGGATAACACCTCAACCAAGAATGTTATCCCAAAAAGACCCAGCTCCACCGTATTCCATTTCATCCCTTATGGAAATCCCAACTCCACCGTATGAAGGTTTATCCTAATATATGGGATGTAAAATGATGAATCAAGTAAAATAAATGGATTTGTAAACAGTGCTATGGGGGATGACCACCACACCCACCGCACCCATAGTTCAAAAAACAATTTCATTGAATTTGATCTAGAAATTGAGAAAACAATAACCCAATTGAGAAAAAAATTTCAAATATAGTTTGAATAAATTCACATAATAGATTCAAGTGACAAATCTAGTGATCACCCTGAACCTCCAATGGCTGGAAATCCTAACCAAACTTTGTGTGACCTTTGCACACCACAATTCACTAACCAACGAAATCAACTTGCTGTTCCAGCCAGAGAAAATGATTTTTAATTGTGCATTAACATGATTAAATTTATTCCAAAATTTCATGGTCTTGAAGGTGAAGACCTCAACAGGCATATCCTAGAATTTAAAAATGTGTTCTCTAGCTGTAGACCCGAAGGTGTTGCAGAAGAATATGTAAAGTAGAGGGAATTACCCTTCTCACTTGAGGGAGCAGTAATGGAATGGTTGTACAATCTGCAACCAGGAGAAGTCCAAGAATAGGAATATCATAGAAGATGCTTTATGAAAAGGTTTTTTCATGTATCTTGGAGTTCATCTATCTAAAAATATATCTATGTCATTCGCCAATCTACCAGGGAAACACTTTACGATTACTGGGAGCGATTCAAGAAGCTATGTGCCAACTGTCAACATTAGACTGTGGAAGAACACCATTTCAGTATTTTCTTCAATCAAGGATTACTTGACAATGATTGAAACTTTATAGATGCATCATCTGGAGGATCCTTGGTTAACAATTCACCAGTAGAGGCCAGAGGACTGATAGAAAATATTGCACAAAACTCACAGTATTTTGGCACCAGAGGCATCCATGAGGTAAAGACATCTGATTCTTACTCAGCCTTACCTGAATCAACACTGAAGGAAATAAATGGTGTTATGAGACAAATTGATGTAAACCAAGTTAAGGAATAACAAGGACCAAATCAGGTATGTGGTTTATGCTCTTATAATTCTCATTACACTGACCAATGTCTAGAAGTGTAGGGGATAGAAAGTTGTGTTGTAACCTATCAGCAAAGGAAATACCAACCAAAAACCCAACCAGGGTATGGGATTCAACAGAACCAAGATAGACAACCTTTTCAGCAACAATATCAGAACCCAATACCATTCCAACAACCTTATAAGTAGCCCTTCCAACAAAAATAAAAATTTCAACCGCCTCCTTTCCAGTAGAAGAATTATGAGAAACCATCCACAAGTGCACCAACAACTAAAGATCAACAACTGAAGACAAGAGTTTCGGGAATAAAAGATAAAATGGAAAAACTAGCTAATCAATTTGCAAGCATAATGGATGCTCTCACCATGAACCAAGGTAATATTTATGCACAAAAAATTCCCAATCCAAAGGAGAATGTTTGTGAAATCACCACCTGAAACGGTAAGAAGCTCACATCCCCTGAACAATGTGTGTAACGACCCAAACTTTTTAAATAGTATATTAACTTACTCTTAACAATTTAATAGAGATTTTAATGGTTAATGCAGAAAGAGGAGTCGATGGATTCATCCAGTAGACTCAAACCTTATGAAGCCCACTTATCAGAGCTTGGGAAGGAGGTGGCATCTTTGGGCTTCGCTTTGGACCAAGCCCAAGACGAACTCCAGCATGTCAAGATTGAACGGAAATGCCTACGGCAGAAGTTTAAGTTAGTATAGATTACTACTAGGGCAATGTTATCTGAGCCTCCCTCAGATTCTCTCACCATAGCACACCTTACACTTAGGTCATATGCCAGTGGTATAAGGGACTATGTGACGAAACCCTAGCTTCTTTGTGTAATCCTTTGGGATGAATGAATTGAGATTTCTTCCTTTAGTGATGTTTGTAAAATTTCAAATGTCCGGATAATTTTAGGATGTATTTTATTGATGAATTTTGAAAAAATGATATTTTAAAATATTTATGTAAACCCTAAATAATTAATGATGTGTAATGATTTTCAAAAAATGGTCTTCTACAAAAGTGTTCAGTAAGGAATTTGGAGTCTAATAAGATCAACTTAATTTTTGATGAATAGTAAATTATGAATAGTGATTTTACGCTTAAGATTAGTAATGTGACCAAATGGATTAGTAATTTCACTCAAAGAAAGTTGTAATATAATTTAGACACCTAAATTAAGTAATGTGATTCAATAAAATGGGTAAATAACGGTTTCATAAATGATTAATCCAGTATTAGTTTTTTCGGGTGAATAGTGTTTTTCAATTAAAAATTTAATTAAAAATAATTAGAAAATTATTTTTATAAAAAGGACTTTATTTTTGAACTCAGAGCATCGATATTATGTTATGGTAATTTTTGGGGATTTTTCTGAAAAAAATGAATTCTCGATGAATAGTGCTTTTATTTAAAAATTAAATTAAAAATATTTAGAAAATTATTTTTATAAAATGGAGTTCATAAATTTAATTATAGCATCGATATTTGGTTAAGGTGAAATTTTGGGATTTTTCTGAGAAAGATGAATTTCCAGTGAATAGTAAAAATGTAGTTTTAGGGTTTCGGTATGTTTAATGACATCATAACTGTGTCATTATGATGTCATGATATATTTTAAGGGTTGGCTGTACAAGGGTGATGAATTATTGTTTTGGGGTCCCCATGTGGCCTAACTCCTTGGTAAATGCCATGGGAGAGCACATGGTTTTGAGAAAAGCACTTGTGAGGTGTCCCATGGCCATTAATGCCTTGTCCCCTCACTTTCCCTATAAATACCCACCCTTTACTCCTTTAGTTTTCACTCCCATCTCTCCCCAAACGAAGTTATGGTCTCCTTACCTCCCAAGGAGTCCTCCCAAGGTGCCCCCAAGCCCTCAAGGTCCAAACCTTTGAGTTTTAAGAGTTACGTTTTAAGGTAAGGGATCTGACCTCTCTCTTTCTTTTCATGTAATCTCTTTTATGTCATTCCTTTTATGCTACATGTTCTTATGTGAGAGGATTTTCTTTTATATTCCTCTTACTTCCCTTTTCTTGTTTTTATGATGAGAGATCCCCTCTTACTCTCATAATTTCTTTTTATGAAAGTTTAAGTGACGCCATTAGGCTGCCGAATTTTTAAGGGATTCTTTCACCCTTCTCATTTTTCAAGTTCTATTTTCATGTCAAGTATTTCAAGTTCCTTTTTATTATGTTGGGGTATGATATCTATATCTATCATACTGATATTTTATGATCATATTATAAGAGACCCTATTTGATCTTGTCAATTCATTTTTATTGAAGTTTAAGTGACGTCGTTAGGCTGCCGAATATTTATAAGAGAAATCTTATTTCTGTCTTACTTCCATGTTTTTCATTTCAAATGGTATGTCCTTAAAATTTCATTACCATGAATAATATCCTTTATATTCTGTCCCTATACTATTTTTATAGATCATTTATGAGTTAGTGACCCATGTCCCCTCTCTTTTCAACGTTTTCTAAAACCCTGTGACGTAGCCGTTACGCTGCAGAATTTTCATCTCAAAATGCCTCTCTCTTTTTCTCAAAATTATTTTATGTTATTAAGTGAATACTCAAAGCTATTATTTCTCTAGGGGTATTCACATATATATCAAAATTATCTATTTTAAATTCTGGTATTTACATACATGAAACCCGATTTCCCTTTCCGTGGGTTTAAAGTGACATAAAGATCATGTCTTTAAAGCAATTTTTAAAACGTTATGATTATGAAATGAAACCCATTTATTTTATGCTATATGGGTTGTTTATGAAATGATTTATGATTATATATGTGGATCACATGATAATAAAGATATGTCAATGGTGCGCCCAGATAGCGCTCCAATGCATTGGGTAAAGACTTAATCTCTAGAGATGACTTTTTAGACTGATACCTTGGTGAATAACCTTGGTAATTTTTAAGGACACCTTGGGGATGGACCTTGGTGAAACAAAATGATTATCAATATTAAATGTTGCAGTCACATCTTCAAGTTATGAAAAATGTTATTTTGATTATGATGTATCTCATGATTTCTTTCTCATGCCTTAAAGTTCTTTTCATGCCCTTATTGAAGTATCTCAAGTTCACAAGTTAAATGTTTCTTTTGTTTCCCTTACTAGGCCTTCTTCTCACCCTTTCTTTTGATGTATGTCCCCAGGTTATGAGATTCATTAATGAACCTAGGATGAACTTAAGGAGAAGCTTTTCAAGTGTTTAAGAAGAATGTTTTATGTTGTTTTCATGTATTATGTTCCTTGTTTCCAAGACACTAAGCCTTAAAGATCCTCAGTTTCGTGTAATGAAATGAAAGTTTATGTTATAAAAAGACGGGATGCCATAGTTGGTATCAAAGGATGGTTTAGTTATTTGTGGAAATTAGGATATAAAAACTTTAGAAAGAACCCTATAGAAAAGTTTAAATATAGGAAAACTTCCTGGTATTCTGGTAAGTATTGAGTAAGTGGTTTATCAAAAAAATACATCCTTGTCTGGATACGAGCAGGTAGAGGTGGCTCTGGCACAGATGTACATAGGGGTAAAACCCGAAAACACCGCTTTGAGCTAGACTCGAACGAGAACTGGTGCACGATAATGGGCCTTTATGCACTCTTGGTTATGACACTCCTGGGGGATATGTTTGGTTAATCACAAGCTTCTTATGAATCATTATGAAGGAATTATAGAGAAATGTAATTGTCTAAGAATGAAGTCTTAGTTAAAATATTCATAAATGAAATAAGTTTCTCACTAAAGTTTTATCCTTTTAGAAAATGGCGGGCAATAGGAGGAACTGTGCCGATGGTGACCGCAATGCACCATGTGCTGAAGGCCCTCCGATGGAAGCCGGAATGGGAACATTCATGCGAATGATGAACCAACTGACTCAAGTTATGAGTAATAACTTGAATCAAGCTGAGAGGCCGATCTCACCACGAAGGGAACAACATTATATTGAGTCCTTCATGTGTCAACGACCACCATCATTCAGTGGATCTACTGACCCATTCGTTGCAGAACAATGGATAGGCTCCTTTGAACAGATCTTTTCTGTACTCCTTTGTTCGGAACAAGAAAAAGTCACCCTTGCTATTTACCACCTAGAGGGAGAAGATGATCAGTGGTGGTCACTGGTCAAAAACACGAAGCCTAGAGGAGAGATGGAAGCTATGGAGTGGGAAGAATTCTAGGGAATTTTCTTTAACAAGTATTTCCCTCTCTCTATGAGAATGATAATGGAGAAAGATTTTCTCGAGCTGAAGCAGAAGGAGAACAAATCTGTCGGAAGCTATGAGATGAACTTCACCCGACTTTCACGATATACCTCTAGCTTTGTCATGGATCTAAGTGGGAAGGTTGATAGATTTTTCGGTGGACTGAGACCTCATCTGCGGAAGAATTTAGCCAACCGGGACTACGATAGCTACGAGGAGATCGTGCGGAGTGCAATGAAAGTCGAGCTAGAGTTTGGTGAGACACAATGGTCTCATAAATCAAATGAAAAGAAGAGATCATTGGAGCCCAGTTTAGGGAAGACTTTTGATCAGGGAAGAGGTGGAAAACAAATGATACTTACCACATGCAATAAATGTGGGAAGAAGCATCTGGGGAACTGCTTGGTCGGAAGTGGCAAGTGCTACAAGTGTGGAAGAGGAGGCCATATTGCTCGGAATTGTCGTAGTGAGGTGAAGCCTCAACTCCCCAAAACTAACGATAGAGGAAATATGGTTCTGGCCTTACCCAAAGTCCATTGCTTCAAGTGTGTGTAGCTTGGGCACTATTCTTATCTATGTCCAAATCTAATGGTAGTGGAGGGGAATCACCATCAACCTTAGCAAAGGCCAGGGGAGCAAGGTCGTGCTTTTTCTATCACAACAACTGAAGTTGAAGCTCCGAATGATGTGGTAGCAGGTACTCTTGTTGTCCTCTCAAAACTAGCAACTAATTTGTTTGATTCTGGTTCTACGCATTCCTTTATTTCCTCCAAGTTTGCAAAGAATATAGAATCAATCTCTGAACTACTTGAGGTAGAGTTGTCAGTCAAGACTCCAAGTGGGATTATCCATGCATCAACAATGTTTAGAGACTCTAGTGTTTACTTTAGTGAGCACAATATTATCGCAAATCTAGTAGTCATTCCCATGTTTGAATTCAACGTTATACTAGGGATGGACTGGCTCTCAAAGTATAATTCTAAGATCAAATGCAGAAGTAAGGAAATCTCAGTAGTCTTGAATAAACGACCTATGGTTATCTTCCAAGGAGAGATATCCCGAACTGATTCCTATCTAGAAGCACCTCCCATATCTTTCTTTATATAGTTAATTAGTGATGATGAAGAAGGAAAAGGGATCATACAAATTAAAGATGTTCCGATTGTTCAGGAATACATGGATGTATTTCCTGAGGAGTTACCTGGACCTCCCCTAGAAAGATAGGTAGAGTTCTCCATTGAACTCATACCTGGATCTCAACCGATATCAAATACCCCATATAGAATGGAAAATGTGGAGCTAGAAGAGTTAAAGAAACAACTCCAAGACTTGTTGGAGAAGGGGTTTATCCGACCGAGTGTGTCTACTTGGGGGGCACCAGTTCTCTTTGTGAAGAAGAAGGATGGATCAATGCGGCTATTCATAGATTATAGAGAACTGAATGGGATCACAGTGAAGAACAGATATCCTATTCCAAGAATTGATGATTTATTTGACCAACTTCATGGGGCTCAATTCTTCTCTAAGATTGACCTTCGATCTGGTTGTCATCAACTGAGGGTGAAGAAGGAAGATATTCCAAAGACTGCATTCCGATCAAGATATGGGCATTATGAGTTTACTGTTATGCCCTTAGGCTTGACTAATGCTCCTACTATTTTCATGTATTTGATGAATAGAGTCTTTAAGGACTACCTTGATAACTTTGTGGTAGTTTTTATTGATGATATTTTGATATATTCAAAAATTCTTGAGGAGCATGAAGATCATCTGAGGGTTATTTTGAAAACTCTACAGAAGGAGAGGCTCTTTGGAAAGTTCAGCAAGTGTGAGTTTTGGTTACAACAAGTGGATTTCTTGGGGCACATCGTAACCAATGAAGGAATCTCGGTTGACCCTGAAAAGACAATGGTTGTGGAGGAGTGGCCTCAACCCACAACAGTAACTGAGATTCGTAGTTTCCTTGGTTTAGCGGGATATTATAGGAGGTTTTTGAAAAACTTTTCACAGCTTTCTAATCCACTAACCAAGTTGACTCGAAAAGGGGTTAAGTTCATCTGGACAAAGGAATGTGAGGAAAGTTTCCAAGAGCTGAAGAAGAGATTGGTTACTGCACCTGTGTTAACACTACCCTTTAACGGAGAAGGATTCGTTATTTTTAGCGATGCATCTCTGAAAGGGCTTGGGTGCTTCCTCATGCAAAATGAAAAGGGGATTGCTTATGAATCTCGACAGTTGAATATTCATGAGAAGAATTATCCTACGCATGATATAGAGCAGGCAGCAGTTGTTTTTCCTCCAAAGATATGGAGGCACTATCTTTATGGGGAGAAATGTGATATATACACTGACCACAAAAGTCTAAAGTATATTTTCACATAGAAATAATTTAACATGAGACAAAGGAGATGTTTGGAGCTTATTAAAGACTATGATTGTTCAATTCATTATCACCCTAGAAGAGAAAATAAAGTTGCGGATGCGTTAAGCAGGAAAGACCCTGTTGTTCTGGCAACAATGAGGATCCTAGGAGATCCCTTGATTAAAGATCTTGTAAAACTGGAAATGGGAATTATAAGGAAAGGGACATCATCAACCCTATCCCAAAATATTTCTCAACCTTCATTACTAGAGAAGATCAAGAAGGCTCAAAATGAAGATCCTTTCCTGCAGGAGATGTTGGAGGCTGTAAAAGATGGGAAGTTCCCTGATTTCAATATTGATCAAGAAGGTGTATTGAAATTTCGTACAAGACTATGTGTTCCATCTATTCCGGAGATAAAGAAAGAACTGTTGGATGAAGCTCATAACTCTACTTTCTCTATACATCCAGGAAGCACTAAGATGTATAGAGACATTTGTGATCATTATTGGTGGGATAACATGAAGAGGGAGATTGCTGATTACCCTACAAGGTGCCTGGTGTGTCAGCAAGTAAAGGCATAATGACAACTTCCTAAGGGGGTATTACAACCGCTACCCATAACAGTATGTAAGTGGGATAATATCACTATGGACTTTGTAACTGGTCTCCCGAAAACATCCAAAGGAAACAATGCGATATGGGTTATTGTGGACCGTCTCACCAAGACAGCCCATTTTATCTCTATTCGGGAAGATTTCTCTCTGGATCAGCTTTCCAAGAAATACATGAAGGAAGTGGTAAGGTTGCATGGGGTACCACTATCCATCGTGTCTGATTGTGATCCAAGATTCACATCAAAATTCTGGAGAAGTCTTCAACATGCTCTGAATACTGAATTGAATTTTAGTACGACCTATCATCCTCAAACTGATGGCCAATCTGAAAGGACTATTTAGACACTCGAAGACATGCTGAGATTATGTTCAATGGAATTTAATGGTGGGTGGGATCAACACCTCCCATTAGTTGAGTTCTCCTATAACAACAACTTCCATTCGATTATTCAGATGGCACCCTATGAAGCTCTGTATGGAAAGCGATGTAGAACACCTACTTGTTGGGATGAAACTGGTGAGAGAAAGCTTCTTGGGCCTGATCTTGTGAAAGAGATGACAGAACAGGTTCATGCCATCCAACAACACATAAAGGCTGCTCAGAGTCGGCAGAAGAGCTATGCTGACAATCGTCGAAGGGACTTGGAGTTTGTTTTTGGTGCCAAAGTCTTCCTTCGAATTTCTCCATGGAAGAGAGTCATGCGGTTTGGGAAGAAAGGGAAGCTCAGCCATAGGTACATTATCCCCTATGAAATCCTTGATCGCATAGGAGTAGTGGCCTATCATCTAGAACTTCCACCAAACCTAGCTCAAGTTCACAATGTCTTCCATGTATCTCTCTTGAGGAAGTACATACCCGACCCTTCGCATGTACTGAACCCAGAGGTGGTACAACTGGAACATGACCTCTCTTATGAGGAGTGGCCAGTGGAGATCTTAGACCGTAGAGACAAGGTTCTACGAAACAAGACTACCCACCTTATGAAAGTGTTGTGGAGGAATCATAAATATGAAGAAGCGACTTGGGAGCCTGAGGAAACGATGAAGAAAAAGTACCCTCACCTTTTCGACTAGGCCTCAAGTATAAATTTCGGGGACGAAATTTCTTAAGTGGGGAAGAATGTAACGACCCAAACTTTTTAAATAGTATATTAACTTACCCTTAACGATTTAATAGAGATGTTAATGGTTAATGAAGAAAGAGGAGTCGATGGCTTCATCCAGTAGACTCAAACCTTATGAATCCCACTTATCAGAGCTTGGGAATGAGGTGGCATCTTTGGGCTTCGCTTTGGACCAAGCCCAATCCGAACTCCAGCGTGTCAAGATTGAACAGAAACGCCTACGGGAGAAGTTTAAGTTAGTAGAGATTACTACTAGGGAAATGTTATCTGAGCCTCCCTCAGATTCTCTCACCATAGCACACCATACACTTAGGTCATATGCCGGTGTTATAAGGTGCTATGTGACGAAACCCTAGCTTCTTTGTGTAATCCTTTGGGATGAATGAATTGATATTTCTTCCTTTAGTGATGTTTGTGAAATTTCAAATGTCCGGATAATTTTAGGATGTATTTTATTGATTAATTTTGAAAAAAGGATATTTTAAAATATTTATGTAAACCCTAAATAATTAATGATGTGTAATGATTTTCCAAAAATGGTCTTTTACAAAAGTGTTCAGTAAGGAATTTGGAGTCTAATAAGATCAACTTAATTTTTGATGAATAGTAAATTATGAATAGTGATTTTACGCTTAGGATTAGTAATGTGACCAAATTGATTAGTAATTTCACTCAAAGAAATTTTAATATAATTTAGACACCTAAATTAAGTAATGTGATTCAATAAAATGGGTAAATAATGGTTTCATAAATGATTAATCAAGTATTAGTTTTTTCGAGTGAATAGTGTTTTTTAATTAAAAATTTAATTAAAAATAATTATAAAATTATTTTTATAAAAAGGACTTTATTTTTGAACTCAGAGCATCGATATTATGTTATGGTAATTTTTGGGGATTTTTCTGAAAAAAATGAATTCTCGATGAATATTGCTTTTATTTAAAAATTAAATTAAAAATATTTAGAAAATTATTTTTATAAAATGGATTCCATAAATTTAATTAGAGCATCGATATTTGGTTAAGGTGAAATTTTGGGATTTTTCTGAGAAAGATGAATTTTCCAGTGAATAGTAAAAATGCAGTTTTAGGGTTTCAGTATGTTTAATGACATCATAACTGTGTCATGATGATGTCATGAGATATTTTAAGGGTTGGCCGGCCAAGGGTGATGAATTATTGTTTTGGGGGGGCCATGTGTCCTAACTCCTTGGTAAATGCCATGGGATAGCACATGGTTTTGAGAAAAGCACTTGTGAGGTGTCCATTGGCCATTAATGCCTTGTCCCCTCACTTTCCCTATAAATACCCACCCTTTCCTCCTTTAGATTTCACCCTTCTCATTTTTCAAGTTCTATTTTCATGTCAAGTCTTTCAAGTTCCTTTTTATTATGTTGGGGTATGATCTCTATATCTATCATACTGATATTTTATGATCATATGATGAGATACCCTATTTGATTTGGTCAATTCATTTTTATTGAAGTTTAAGTGATGTCGTTTGGCTGCGGAATTTTTATAAGAGAAATCTTATTTCTGTCTTACTTCCATGTTTTTCATTTCAAATGGTATTTCCTTTAAATTTCATTACCATGAATCATATCCTTTATATTCTATCCATATACTATTTTTATAGATCATTTATGAGTTGGTGACCCATGTACCCTCTCTTTTCAACGATTTCTAAAACCCTGTAACGTAGCCGTTATGCTGCAGAATTTTCGTCTCAAAATGCCTCTCTCTTTTTCTCAAAATTATTTTATGTTATTAAGTGAATACTCAAAGCTCTTATTTCTACGGGGGTATTCACATATATATCAAAATTCTCTATTTTAAATTCTGGGATTTACAAACATGAAACCCGCTTTCCCTTTCCGTGGGTTTAAAGTGACATAAAGATCATGTGTTTAAAGAAGATTTTAAAATGTTATGATTATGAAATGAAACCCATTTATTTTATGCTATATGGGTTGTTTATGAAATGATTGATGATGATATATGTGGCTCACATGATAATAAAGACATGTCAAGGGTGCACCCAGATAGCGCTCCAATGCATTGGGTAAAGACTTAATCTCTAGAGATGACTTTTTAGACTGATTCCTTGGTGAATAACCTTGGTAATTTTTAATGAAACCTTGGGGATGGACCTTGGTGATACGAAATGATTGTAAATATTAAATGTTGCAGCCACATCTTCAAGTTATGAAAAATTTTATTTTTATTATGATGTATCTCATTATTTCTTTCTCATGCCTTAAAGTTCTTTTCTTGTCCTTATTGAAGTATCTCAAGTTCACATGTAAAATGTTTCTCTTGTTTCCCTTACTGGGCCTTCTTCTCACCCTTTCTTTTGATGTATGTCCCCAGGTTATGAGATGTAGTAATGAACCTAGGATGAACTTAAGGAGAATCCTTTCAAGTGTTTAAGAAGAATGTTTTATGTTTTTTTCATGTATTATGTTCCTTGTTTCCAAGACACTAAGCCTTAAAGATCCCCAGTTCCGTGTAATGAAATGAAAGTTTATGTTAAAAAAATATGGGATGCCATAATGTAAGGATGATGATTCCAATAAACATTTTAAAGTTCTTTCTATCCAACCAAAAGATTAAGTCAATAACATCAAAGGAGAAATAACAAGGTTCAAGAATGAAAGAACATAAACCCCATTACAAAAACAAAAAGGGGAGAAAAAGGATATCCTAGAACCATTCCCGTCTGTATTAGTTAAGTCGAATAATGGTGAAAAATAACGACTTCAACGAGAAATACAAAAAACATTCCAGAAAGTCTAGATTAACATCCCACTACTTGAAGCAATTCGAGAAATCCCAAAGTATAATTTTTTTTGAAAGAGTTGTTTACTAAAAGAGGGAGTCCAGATGGGAATGAAAGGATCAACTTGGGAAGAAGTGTCTCAGACCTATTCACACCACCGATACCACAAAAATTTCAAGATCCAGGGACATTATCTATTACCTGCATCATTGGTTCATTAAAGTTTTCTGATTCACTATGTGACCTACAAGCTTTAATAAATGTTATGCCTCATCAGTATTTACATCTTTGCAGATTGGAAAATTAAATCCTACTAGAGTGGTGGTCCAGCTCGCGAATAGATCCACAGTTTTCCCAATAGGTGTTCTGGAAGATGTTCTTGTAAATGTCAAAGATCTACTGTTCCCAGCTGACTTTTATGTGCAAACAATGGACAAAGATAGGATTTCATCACACTCACCCATCATCTTGGGCAGACCATTCTTAAAGACTGTGAAGACCATCATCAATGTGCATGAGGTAATACTCTCAATAGAGCTCAGAGATAGTTAAGTGCATTTTAATATACTCGAATCCATGAAGAATCTATCAGATATTCATTCACTAAATGAAATCTATCACAAAGAAGGGAAAGATCAAACTAAAAATTTAGAATAGACAAACATAGAATTATTAGATAGTTTAATAGAAGAGGCTGGAGAATCAAAATTAGGAGAATATTTTGAGATCCAGAAGTATAAATTCAAGGTGACTGAACATGAAAAGATTATCATAGATCTCTGGAAGGAACTTGCTATGAAGGAAGAAGAACTAGCTGATAAAAATTCCATATGCCTTACAATATAACATGAGCTGAACAAGGTTAGGAAAACCCCATTAACACTGAAGAGGTATAAAAAGGATATTCTCAAACAAATGGAAAGATTGGATCAAAAGAAAAAGGTAAATTTGTACTCAATCAATTTCAAAAGACACCTGTTTTATTTAAATGTGCAGAGGAAAAAATCAAAACAATGTTCATGTTGGTAAATAAAATTGAGGGTCAATCTCCCGCATCAAGAGAAGAGATTAATTTTCAAAGGACACCACAACCCCTTAAAAAGAGTTTTGTTCACATTGCAACAAGGAAGAAACAAATATCATGAAATATTTAAAAAAATTCCAGAAGAACAAGATTTCAAGGGTTTTGCTAGTGTTGTGGTATCCATGGACACAAATCATACTCTTGTTGGTAAAACATGTTTTTACCATGAAATAGGAAAGAGACAACATAGGATATCAAACTCCTCCAACCTGTTTGTCAATAAAATCTGTCAGGTCGTACCTCTCCTTTACATTTGATTGCTTGTTGTGATCCATTTTAAAATATTCATACATGTTAAAATAATTTACATTCACTGAGGACACTTCAACAATTATATTTGGTTGAGGGAGTCTTGTAGTCTAGGATTTCTAATTATTTTAAAAAAAATCAATTTTTGAGTCAAGCCAAAAACATTAAACAAAAGCGCTTCTGAGAGGCAACCCATGTTTCTTTTTATTATTCCACCCTTACCCTCAGTCATTTTCTAGCATGATTGAATAGACCTACATTATCATTTGTTTTCATTCTTATATTTTAGGTCCATGATTCAAGTCATAAAAAATGTAAGGGGCTGATTTGAGCATCTAGAGGCTTAAAAAATCAATGAAGTTAATGCTTTTTCCGTGCGGATAGCGTTGACCCCCCCAAAATAATGAAAACACATCTCGGTCTACACTCATCAAATTGAAGTGATTACACTTAGATATGAATGTGGACTCAATGGATCATTATCACATTAAATTTAAAGGAGTTTGGAATTCATTATGGTGGATTTTAAACAATCCTAATTGAAGGAAGCTTCCTGGAAATTTCATCCAGGAAAAGAAACCCCCAATAGAAAAATAATATCTCATGCATGAGGTGCCCAATTA
Organism: Viscum album; assembly: GCA_963277665.1. Classification (NCBI taxonomy): domain Eukaryota; kingdom Viridiplantae; phylum Streptophyta; class Magnoliopsida; order Santalales; family Viscaceae; genus Viscum; species Viscum album. Next base: position 1,297,445,449 of record OY728122.1, on the reverse strand, counting down.
AACTGAAAATTAGAGGGTGTCCATCCAAGAAGATGATAAAAATCTTTAATAAAGGATCAAAAATGTGAATAGTATGTTTTCATGGTCTTTAATACGTGATATTTTTAATGTGGAATGTCAGCTTGGACATAATGAATTCGTGAAGTAAAAAAGGCCATAACACCCTCACCAAGCATCCGAATACAGTGAAATTTTGAGGGTGGACAGAAAAGGAAATATTGAAGATATTTCATGAATGGATCAAGGCATTGTTCGATCATTAATTGGGTATAAAATGACCCAATTTATGAAGGATAGAATCTGCCTATAAAAGGAGAGGAGCTCCCACCTCTCAAGGCATTCCATTCCATCCACAATTCCCCCAATAGACCGATGGGGGAAGCATTAGATGACATACTTATTTAGATATATTTATTTTTGTATTTTTATTGTAATATATCCCCTCTCCTACATCATCTTGACTTCCCCATCCATGGAGGGGTAGTACCATTGTGTGATTGGGAAGGGGAAGGCAGGACCGATGTGCTTTCTTGAGTTCTTGTGCTTTAATTTAATAATATCCCTTCTTTCATAATATTATTTTAATTATAAAATCAATTTTAAACTCCGAATGAGGTTTTTTTAGGTTTTAATTCTGTAAATTTATATTTCTTTGGTCAATGATCACATCTCCCTCCACCCAATTCAAATCTGTATACAGTGGAATAGATTAGGGTCGGGGGGTGAGTTCTCGACGGTTGTCAGCACGTTTGTATGATTGCATGTGGAATATTGGTTTATTAGGGACCAATAATTTCTGGTTAGGGATTTCTCTAATTAATTGAGAAAACCATCTACAATCCTACACACATTGAAAGAAGGATAGACCAATCAAAGGTTTTGGATAAGGAATATTCTAATCATAGCCATTTGGCCAAGGGGGAGGGAGGACTTGGTAGAAAAATCTCTCTCTAACTAGATAAAGAATGAAAAGGGGGAAAAATTTGGAAACCATGATAGAAAAGCACTAGGTCTATCCAAACCCACTCCAATCACTATCTTTCTCATCTGTTTAAAACTGATCAAATCAATCTTCTTATTTCTCACGCGTCATTCAAATTAATTAAAACCACTTGTTTTCATAAAACCATTAAAATGTGACAACCTTATTTTGTATGAACCCCTCTTTAAGATACTACCTATGATCAACTACTATACTATATTTAGTTAATTAAAATATTGTTTTTCTACGCCCCAAGACTGGTGTTCATTACATAGTATAATGGGTTGTGAAGATATGTAATGTTTATCTTGAATAAATTCTTATATATATTACAAAGGGTTTTCTATTATATATGAATAATACATTCTTGAAGGAATAAGTATAGAATTATTACTTGGACTGATTAATGAAATCATATCTTATGGTATGTCATGTACTCATAAATATACTTAGGGGTGTATGCTTATTATCAATCCTTCTTACCTGAGGTTGGTGAGATACATAGAATGATAACCTTTATACTTTGATACCATATGGGGGTGGTTGGGTATTATGTTGATTATTTCTTTAGTTGGAGAGAAACCAAGATGAGATTTTTCCTCTTATATGACAACAAAATACATCCGGCACTTGATTTAATTAGATATAGGAAATTATTGACTATGCTTAGTTGTTTCAAATATGATGTGTTGAAATACTTGTTTAAGTGACATGTGATGTACTTATCAGATAGAATAATGAAATGTGATTTATTCATCAACTTGGTCAGTCTATTTCAGAGAATTATAAAAATATTAGATGAATATATTATATTGACATTTCCATGTTTAGTGGTAAGTCTATGTAATGGACAAAAAGGATTATAAAGGAATACATAAAATGTATATATACATTTTATTACTAGGACCAAGCTGATAAGGATGATGGTATTCATGTGTTGTCTTTTTTTGTTAATGATGTTTTAGAAGAAAAGGAAGTTTAAGAAGAAAAGAAATCACCTCACTTTTTAAAAACAAAATCAGTCTAACCATTGTATTCAAGTAATTAGACAAACAATTCATTAAAAGGTTGATCATATTGAGGAATAATCTTTATAGAAGTAAATGTTCATTGAGCTCGTCCTAAGTGCAGTATTGAAGGAGTGATCGTAATGGTAGATAATCAGAGTCTGCATGACTATAATTTAAATGTGATGATGTTTTTTTGATGTTGTATTTCTCATAAATCATAAGTGTTCTAAAAAACTTTTGCGAAACCTTGATGAAAAAAAGGGGAGTGAAAGAAATGTTTTCAATAGTATATAGTCTGATCATATTTAGGATGAGTAGGAAATTAAGAAGTTTTTGAGAGATATGAGATGTTACTTTCCATTGTAAGTTAGATGATACTAAATCTGATCTTCAACGTAATCAAAGTCATGAAGGAAGTCGTGATACAAGATGAATTTTTTGAAAGAGGAAAGTTGGTGAAGCCAAAGTTTTCCATCCTCAAGGTCATCATAATGAGTTTTCTAGATATAGATTTATTTAAGGGATGAGAAGGATAATCATAATAAATAAATGAGAAAAGATACTGAAGTGGACATTTTTTAATATTGATCCATTGTATTCGACATACCATCGTATTCATCAATGGAATAATTTTTCTCATCGAGATCGATGGAAAAGGAATTGTAACTATTTAATCCGATCCAAAATGTAATGACAGAGACTGATCAACAATGTATCCAACCATTTATTAGGTGTGACGTATATCATAATCAGACAGATTGTAATCAGAACTAGATTCAGACATGAGTTTAAAAAGAGCGTGAAGGATATGGTTAGATTTTTTGTCAAAGAGGGAGCTTGAAATTTGAAGGTTGGGAAGATTTGTGGAAAATGGGAGAAACTGAATGTATTAGTTTTTATCCAGACCAAAATACAAAAGATATAAATCTTCATAGAATTAACTTATGGGTATCGTATTTAGTAGAGAAAGAAGAACCCTGATTTGTTTTCTAATGATTTTATCAATTGGATTAAGAACCATCTTATCAGATTTGATACCAATTCATCATATTATTGTAATGACAAAATTAGAATGGGAAGATAGCAGTGTAATTGTATCAAGAAATCATAATGATATATATTTACTCATATAAGAAATTGGTATGGAGCATTGTAAAGAAAAAATCATATTGAGGAAATATGATTCAAACTGATGTTTGTGAAGAAATATAGAAGAGAACTAAAGTATTTAGAAGATTATATAAGGATCAATAATAAATGAGAAGAATTAAGAAGCATGGATGAAGCCAAGATGCACATAAAATTCAAGGAAACATGAAAATTCATTGAATTTGGTTAGGCGGGAAAAATTTCAAGAATCCTACCAAAACCATAGTATGGGCGAGTATAAAAGGAGAAAAGAACATTTTACTTTTTTATGGAATTATTTTTCATGAGAGGTATAGAGAAGGAAGTTGAATGAATAATTTTAGATTGAGAAGAATAATCTTCCATATTATTCTTTGTTAAAGAAGTTTCTTTATACATGAGTGAAAAGAGAAAAGGAAATATGGTAACGTATTCAAATGAAAATCATATTTAGCTAACTATCATATTCTACTTGTCATTATATTTGGTTGGTATCATATCATGGTGGATAGTCAAACAGATATTATAATATTGGTGTATTCGGATTGAGGAAGATAGTGTTCATAATTTTCTCAACCGTATTCTAATAGTGTTGAATATTTTTTATTAATAAATCGAATTGGGAAAATCTAGGAAATCAGACTGAGTTTCATATCACAGTCCTCAAAGTTTTACCAGCTTATGGGTAAGAAAGAGAAGAATTGTTTTTAAAATAATACAATTCAAGAAGTTGGGAAAGAAGCATAGGTAACATGTGTTGTTACATAAACATTGTATTATATCATTTTTTCTAGAGGGAGCATGCACACTATTGGATTTTTTTATATAGTGTTACACGAGTTTAAGGGAATATCCTACTCATTGTATTCCACCAAAAAGGATTATTTTCAAGTCTATTTTTTGGTAATGGATTATTTCAAAACCATAAAAAGGACATAGATATTCTTATTGAATATTGAACCTTGTAAATTCCTGTTTTCCTATGGATGTGTGTTTGATTTATTTTCATTAAGGAATGAAATCTTTAACAGGAGGTGAAAGTTGTTTCTGTTATAACGAAACATAAAAAGAAAATATATCACTAATTCACCCCTCCCACTCTCAATGATACAATTATCCTGACAAGGAACTTTTCACTGGAATCAGAGCATAGGATCCCTTCACTTATTCCTTGCTATAGTTTTTAAGATACGTAGATGAAGAATATGAATTGTGTAAACAATTAAGGAATTCTAGTTTTTTTATGGAAATAATTATCATATATAGAAATATTTAATTTTACATTATATCATGTCTATTGGATATTATGTTCTTAAATCTACAATTTATGGGCTTCCTCTTTTGATGAAAAGGTTCCTCTTACATCTGTTGATAATAATAATCTAGAGAATGATGGAAGGGCCAATTTTTTTTTACTATCATCATTTTCTAAAAGTGAATTACTAAGGGGAAAAGGTGTTTCCATAACCAAAGGTATATGGGATAAATTGAAAAACATGTATGAAGACAATACCAAAGTTAAGAAAGAAAAATTACAAATCTGGATATTGAGGTATGAAGATTTGGAAATGGGTGAGTATAAATATGTTGGGGAATTATTTACCAAGGTGAATGAAATTTTCTGCACTTTCATATGTCTTGGAAAAAAGTTGTAAGATTATACAGTTGTGTAAAAGATCTTAAGAATCTTTCCTGACAAGGTTGATCCAAAAGCCTCTTTATTAGAAGATAGAGATCCAAAAACATTATCTCTAGACGATATGCATAGAACTATCATTAATTATAAAATTATAATATTGAAAGATATTAAAAGAAAAAAAATTGATAGAGAAATGTCTTTCAAGGATGGTAGGAAAGATTAGTTGAAGAAGATACTTATTTAAGATAAAGTTGATGAAGCTTATTCTAAAAATGTCATATGTAAAAATCTTGATGATGTCTTATATTTGATGAAAAGTTTGATGAAAAATTATCTTCATTGAAAGATAGAGATCCTAAAACATTATCTCTAGATTATATGCATAGAAATCCCATAAATTATTAAATGAGAATATAGAAAGATTTGAAATTCAAAAAAATTGATAGAGAAACATCTTTCAAGGATGGTAAGAAAGAGAAGTTGAAGAAGATTATTATTAAAGATAAAGAAGATGAATCATATTATGAAAATGAGGTATGTAAATTTTTTTATGATATCTTATCTTTTTTATTCTAAAAATTTGAAAATAGGTACAAGGAAATACAAAGTGAAACATTCCTTTTAATGTTTTTAACATGGAATCATTGGACACTTTGCAGCTAATTTTCCTAAAATAATGAAATAATAAGATATATATGAAGAAAAAAGAAGGCCAAGAAGGTCATCACAGAAATATGGAGATAACATAAAATTGTATTCCATGATTAAAGATAGAAAATTCTTCAAATAAAAAAAATCAGTTTCATATCTAGGGATGAAAAGGAAGAAGGCAATGATGCTGAATCCAAAAATTATAATGAGTATTTTTTTTATAATACTTTTATTAAAATAGTGAATGATGAAGATTTCATAATTAGTAGTTCTTATGAAGAAGAAACTCAACTTGAATTTCATTTTAAATAATAGTTGAAATAATGTTTGAGAAAGATTAGAAGTCTTGAAAAGCAAAAAAAGAAGTTGGAAGATGAATGTTCCTCAATAATAAATTAATAATGTTTTACTAATGAGGAGGTTAATATAGTAAAATAAATTCATGATATGAAGAAATATCTTTATGAAGAAAATAATTGTAATGAACATCTTTTATTGAAGTTGAAACCAAAAGATTAAAAGTTGGAACTAGTTCAACAAAAACTTTATAAACCTAAAAAGAGAAATACAAGTTTCAAAAACTCTATTGGTAATTGGTGAACTCTCTCCTAAGGATAAATGTGAGATGGTTCAAAAAAATTTATATTTGAAATATGAAAATACATATGGAATTGTTTCTAAAAAGAATAAACTTAGTAATGTTATGTATGTGTCCAAAACCAACAATGTTGGGAATTCAGAAGTTTCAAAATAACCTGAGTCCAAAAATGTTTCTAAACATTCTCAATCCAAAAATATTTCTAATAATTTTTATTTTGATAAAGATGAAAATTGGGATAATATTTCTATTGATAATATAATGTTTGGTGGTTCATATAAGAAGGACAACGAGGTTGTTGAGAAACATATTTACAATTTCGGCCAGTATAGAAGTTATAGAGGAAAATACTCTTTATATGGATATTGCTGGTATTGTGGTGGATTTTTACATACAAAAAATATGTGTTGGTTAAAACAAAAATATTACTATTATTCCATATGTTATTAAAGACAAAGTATGAGGGGGAATCAATCCTCTCAAAAGAAGAAGTCTAAAAAGGATGTTTTAACGAAACATGAGAAGGTTTGTGTGAAAGTGGAAAATAGGTTCCAAACTATAGAAACTATTTTTGAAATATGTAAAAATTCTAGAAACCTTTCTAAGGTTTGTATTTTTTGGTTATTGGCACAACAAAAGGTTCTTAATAATTCTCAAAATCTGGAGATAAAGGAATAAAAGGAGGAAGAAAATTATCTTATTATTGAAATTACTTTGAAAGATATTAAAGGAGAAACAAATTGGATTCTTGATAGTGGTGTTATTATCATATGAAACAATATTTGAACTTATTGAAGAGTGTAAAAGATTTCAAATAAGGAGCTTTGAAATTCATAAATGATGAATCATTAAGAATCAAAGGTGTTGGGTCAGCTATCATTGGAAAATAAAAATTGAAATCCAAGAAAGTTGTATATGTTGATGGTCTAAAACATAACCTACTGAGTATTTCACAATTTTTTTATGAAGGTTACAAATTTACTTTTATGAAAGATTTAATTGTTATGAAAAGTGATAATAATGAAAATATAGTTATAAGAGGCCAATGTACAAAGTGAAATTTATTTCAAGTTGGTGAGATCCAAAACTCATGTTACTTAGGCATGGTGGAAGAAAATAAATTGTGGCATAAAAGGCTGGGGCACATGTCTTAGAGAGACATGAGAAATTTATCTAAAAGAAATTGTGTCTAAGACATTCTTGGTTTTCCAAGAGAAGGAGAATGGTGTTGTACTATTTTTTATAAAGGATAGATTACAAATTCAGTGCAAAATAAATTTGATATTTTTTCCAAACAACCCCAAGAACTTATTCATTCTGACATTTATGGTCCAATGAGAAAACAATAAACAAATAGGTATAAGTATTTCATCACTTTCATTAGTGACTATACTCGCATTACTTGTATCATGTATATGAAATATTAATTAGATGCCCTGAAAGTGTTTAAAATTTTTAGGTGGAATGCTGATAAAGAATGTGACTATTCAGTGAAGAATTTGAGAACTGATGTAACGACCCAAAAAATTCATTAATGAAAGTTCTCCTTAGTCTATTTAAATGTATTATTATGGTTATGTAAAACTTATGCACTTATTTGGTTTTATGTTTTGGATTTTAAATTACCATTATGAATTTTGACCGTTGCTAATATATGCATTGAACAGTGATCACATGATTAGTATAAATATAGTGCTTTAAAAAATCCAATTTACTCAGAACAAGGAAGCAATGACCTCATCCAGTAGACTTTCCCCATATGAAGCCCATTTTTAGGATCTCATAAAGGAGGTGGTTTCATTGGGCTTCACTCTTGACCAATCCCAAGCTAAGCTTTAATACGTTAAGCTCAAGCAGAACTGTCTATGAGAGAAGTGGAAGTTGATAGAGATTACCACTAGAGCGATGTTATCCCAGCCACCCCAAGAGGTTGTCACCATCACACACCTTACCGTAAGGTCTTATTCTGGTGTTATAAGGGTTTATGTAACAAGTCCCTACCACTATTACTATGTACATTATTTTTGTATAATGAATGTGCATTTATTTTATTATTCTTACTTTGTAAATAGTTTTTAAAGCACAAATTGTATTTTGAGTTAATATTAAACTAAGAAATCTATTTTTATGAATTAATGGATTTTTTAATTAAATAATATTTTAATAAAATATTATAATGATTAAATACTCTTTATTAAAAATAAATGATCCTATAATTTTATGAATGCAATTGTAATTTTTATTATGTTTTGAAAGCTGTTTTTGTCAAAACCCGTGAATTTTTTATAAATGTCAATTTTTATTTTAAAAGTAAAAATTAAAATGTTTAGAAAATTATTTAGATAAAATTAATAATTTTTTGGAATTAGGATGTATAAAATATCCAACGGATAATTTTTTATAATTTTCTAAGATAATCAATTTTTTGGATAAAAATTAAATACTATTTAAATATATAATGAGTTTTATGACATCATAATGATCCAATAGTTATGTAATAAAATAATATAAACATAAAGTTCAGCCAATATATGTTTTACCATTAAAATTATCTGATTTGGGTTTGTTTGATTTATTTTATAAAGATTTAGTGGACCCTTCAAGGCTTATAAAACATTTTGTCTTTTTAAATTGTTTTCCTTGAGAGTGTGATTCACCTCCACATAATAAACCCTATTATTCTAATAATATCAGTCATTGGACTTATAAAATATTATTTTCCATTCCCCTTTGGAAAAAACCATGTTCAAATACCAAGGGCTGGTTTGTGGTTTTGATTAGACTAATGTGAGGTGTCCCAACCCTAAATAATAAATAATTCTCTCTCCTTTCCTATATAAACCCACCCAATTTACCACTTACTCTTCACTAAAAGCCTTTTGAGTTCATCAAACCTCTTCCCTCATCTCTCTATAATCCTCCCAAGGCACCCCAAGCTCCCAAAAAGCCTCTCTCAAGCCTCTCCCATGCTTTGGGGATCACACTTCCAAGTAAGAGATTCCTTCCTTTCTCATTTTATCCAAGTTTCTTAATATTGTTATGTCCTTTTATTTTCAATTATAAATGTTGGGGTATGATTTGGAACCTACCACATACTTCCTTTTTTTTTGAATGATTAGAGACCCCCTTCTCTCTCATTAAATGCCTCCCATGTACACCCATTACTATGCTGAAATTCTGAAAGGAGTTTCTCTCTCCTCATTTACATTGAAGCAATTATTTTGTATCATGAATCCAAATCCCATTAAAATTGTTGGGAAATGTATATATATGACCCAATTACTTTCCATTTCATGTAAATATGATGAGGCACCCCTTTATCTCCCATCAACCATTTTTATCAATTCTTATGTCACGTCGTTATGCTGCCGAAATTGCACAACGTTTTTCCAAGCCAAAGTCATTGTGTAGTGAATACCATGCACATTTCTCTATCAAGGGTATTCAAATTTATTCAAATTTACTTATTGATTATATATTTTCTTGTATTAATTCCATATTCCTTTATCGTTTAATAAATTATTATTTTTAATGAATCCATGTTTTATGATCCATGTGGCACACTTATGCATGAAATGAAATGTTTAAGGAGGGTGCACCCAGATAGTGCTCCAATGAATTGGGTAAAGTATAGTATCATGATACATCATGTGAAATGAGTGTTTAATCATGATAATTTAGGTGAAACAAGGTTTTACTCGTGCTTCATCTGCAATGAGGGTTTACTCATGCTCCTTGTGCAATGAGCCTTGGCTCATTCTAATTCCATGTTAAGTGTTGTTTCCACATTTCCATGTTATGATTATCACGATTTATAATGCCTTTATGTTCATGTTTATATTTTTCTCTATTTATATTCCTATTGTCTAACATGTATTGTATTCCTCATGTTATTCCATTTGTATTCCCTTACAGGGCTTTATAGGTCACCCTTTTCTTATGCATGTCATCTGGTTATCCTATGCAATGCTATGTATGAGGTAATGTAGTGGTCATGTAAAGGAGGTTTTCAATAAGATGTTGTTTTATAGGCTTTAATTTGTTATATAATATTCCTAATCCCCAAAGACACTAGACCTCTTAATCTTCTATGTTGTACCAAATGACTGTTTTATGTAATAAATCATGTTTAAGTATGTAATAAAGAACAAGGCTATTATAGTTCGTATCAGAGGATTGGTTTAGTTATTTTTTTTATTAGTATTAGAAAACTCTAGTAAATACATAGATACAAGACTAAGTATAATTAAAACATCCCTAAATTTTGGTGAGTATTGAGTAAGTGGTTTATCATGCAAATACATCCCTGTTTGGATATGAGTAGGTAGTGGCGGATCTGGAACATATGTACCTAAGAGTGAAAACTCCAAAAAGGAGTTTCATGCTTGACCCGAGGTATCATGGTACACAAAAAAGGGCATTGATTCACTCTTGGTTATGAAACTACCGATGGATATGATTTTGTAAATTAAAAAGCTTAGTATGAACCATTATTAAGGGTATTTAAAAAAAATCCTTTAAGAATAGTTGTTAGAAAGTAGATCATGAATAGCATATATTGAAGCCTATAGATTCATAAGTTAAGGAATAAAAGTAATTTATAAGTCATCAATTTTTGTCTTTGGATTCCCCATTATGTGTCTAATATATATTTTTTAAAAATATTCCCTAAGTATTTTTTCATAAGTAAAGGAGTAGAACCAGAATCAAAAAGTGAAAGGTAGGGTTATCTTCCATAGTTCTACGCATTCTTTTATATCCAGAAAGTTTAGTAGAACAATACCAACACCATCACAAATTAGGGATGTAAAGATGTCGGTGAGTATGGAAAATGGGGAAATCATTGCATCCCATGAATATAACTCCTCCCCTATCAAAATCGGTGGATTGAACTTCCCAGCAAACCACATAATACTCTCTCTTGTGGAATTTGATTAAATTCTTGACATGGACTGTATTTTCCTATATAGAGCCAACATAAATTTCCATGAGAGGGAAATCACTCTCCATGTGGAGAATCGACCCCCGATTCTATACAAGTGGAAGGAGGAAGATGAATCTTCTTTAGATCCATTATCTCAAGCGTGGATATTACTACCCAATGAGTATGTGTATCTGGCTCAGATGGTTGAGTCTAAGGAGGAAAACATTCTTGAAGACATGAATATTGTGAGGTAATTCTTTTAAGTGTTTCCCAAAGAATTTCCTACACATCCTCCTAGAAGAGATGTTGAATTCTCAATTGATCTTATACCCGGGGCATTGCCAATATCCAAGACTCTATATAGAATGTTTGTTGTAGAGCTTGAGGAGATAAAGAAATAACTAAAGGAGAATCTGGATAAAGGGTTTATATGCCCAAGTGCTTCACCATGGGGTGCACCAGTCCTCTTTGTCAAGAAGAAGGATGGGTCAGTGCACCTTTTCATTGATTATCGTGAGCTTAACAGAATCATGATAAAGAACAAGTATCCTCCCCCACGAATTGATGAATTTTATGATTAGATGTCTTTATCACAACACTTATCTTAGGTAGATTTTTGGTTGGGATATTATCAAGTAAGGATGAAGAAGGAAGATATCCCCAAGACTAATTTTCATTCAAGATACAGGCACTATGAATTCATTGTAATGACTTTCAGACTCACTAATGCTCCAGAAATCTTCATGGACTTGATGAATAGAGTCTTTAGAGATTACCTCGATAAATTTTTGGTAGTATTTATAGATGATATTCTAATATACTCCAAAACCAAGGAGGATCATGAGGAGAATCTAAAAACTGTAGTAGAGACCTTGAAAAAGGAGAAGGTCAATGTAGAGTACAAAAAGTGTGAGTTCTGGTTAAAGGAGGTCTTATTCTTGGGTCATATCATCACAAGCAATGGGATATCTATGGATCCCTCCAAGATAGCTGCAATAGAGGGATGGCCGAGGCCAAAATCAGTAACGAATATCCATTTATTATTGGGGTTAGCTAGATATTATTGACGATTTGTTATAAATTTCTCATGATTGTCCAACCATCTTACCAAGCTAACTCTGAAGGGAGTGAAGTTTTCTTGGAGTGATGAATGCAAATAAAGTTTCAAGGTGTTGAAATGGAGGCTTATCACTATGCTCGTGGTCACTTTACCCACAAATGGAGAACATTTTGTGGTATTCAGCGGTGCTTCAAAAAAGGGAATGGGCCGTGTGTTGATGTAAAATGAAAAATTCATTGCCTAATCTAAAAAGAAATTGAATTTTCATGAGTAGAATTATCCAACACAATATCTAGATTTGGCTGTGGTGATCTTCACTTTAAAAATTTGGTGGCATTATCTCTTTGGGGAGAATTGTGAAATATATACAGACCACAAACCCCTCAATTATATATTCACATAGAAAGAGTTGAACATGTGCCAATGAAGGTGGTTGGATATTATCAAATACTATGACTGATCAATCCATTACCACCCTAGAAAAGAGAACAAGGTGGTAGATTTTATAAGTAGAAAGGACCCAATTATTCTATCATTGATGAGAATTGAGAAGGATCCAATCTTCTTAGATTTGATGAAGATGGGCATGGGAATCATAAAGAAGGGAAAATCATCAATCCTTTCACAAATGATTGTTGAAACATATCTTTTAGAAAAGATAAAGGATTATCAAAAGGATGATGTTGGAATTCAGAAAAAAGTGGAAGCTAGTAGGAAAGGGAAATCCTTGGAGTTCAATGTTAATGAAGAAGGAATTTTTAGATTTGGGAAAAGACTATGTGGTTCATAAAGTCCGGAGCTGAAGAAGGAACTTTTGGATGATGCACATAGTTTAATTTTCTCTATTCACCCAAGAAACCCAAAGATGTATCGAGACCTCTGAGAGAATTATTGGTGGGATAATATAAAGAAGGAGATCACTGAGTATACATTAAATTGTCTGGTGTGTCATCAAGTGAAGGAAAAAAGGAAAAAGTCTAAGGGGATGATGCAACCAATGCCCATACCAACATGGAAATGGGAGAACATCACCATGGACTTTGTCACCGAACTTCTGAAGACGTCCAAAGGCAACAATGCTATTTGGTTTGTTGTGGATCGCCTTACAAAGTCTTCACTCTTCATTACAATTTGAGAGGATTTATCATTGGATCAACTGGCACAGATATATATCAGGGAAGTGGTAAGGCTTCATGGGGTTCCACTATCTATTGAATCCGATCGAGATCCATGAATCACCTATATGTTTTGGAAGAGTCATCAACATGCCCTAGATAATGAACTGAACTTCAATATGGCCTATCATCCTCAAACTGATGCCAATCTGAGTGAACTATTCAGACACCGAAAGATATGTTTTGATCATGTTCAATGTACTTTAAAGGAGGATGAGATCAATGTCTTCCTATGGTTGAATTCTCCTCTAATAACAGTTTCCACTCGAGCATCTGAATGGCGCCTTATAAAGCCCTGTATGGTAAGAGGTGAAAAACACTGAAATGTTGGGATGATGTCAGCGAGCATAAGCTCCTAGGACCCTAAATGGTCTAATAAATGGTGGAGAAGGTGAAAACCATTCAACAACATATCAAGGAAGCCCAGAGTCGACAGAAGAGTTATGCAGATAATCGTTGACAAGACCATGAGTTTAATGTTTGAGTCATATTATTTCTACACATATCTCTGTGGAAGAACGTCATGAGGTTTGGAAAGAAGAGGAATTTAAGTCCTAGGTACATCATCCCCTTCAAGATTCTTGATCGTGTTGGGGATGTGGCATGTCGACTTGAACTTCCACCTACCATGGACAAATTAAATGATGTATTTCATGTATCCCTCTAAAGGAAGTACATACCAGACCCTTAATATGTACTCTCTTCAGAGGTATTACAACTAAAGGATGATCTTTCTTATGTGGAGAAACTAGTGAAGATCTTAGATCATAGAGAAAAATTTCTATGATATAAGACAATCCCCTCGTCAGGGTGTTGTGAAAAAATCAAAAGTTTTAAGAAGAAACCAGGGAATCTAAGGAAGTGATGAAGAAAAATTACCGACGTCTGTTTTAATGTGGGAAAAGGAAATTTCGAAGGTGAAATTTCTTAATGGAGGAAGATTTTAATGACACAAATATTCATTAATGAAAATTACTCTTAGTCTATTTAAATTTCTTCTTATGGTTATGTAAAACGTATGCACTTATTTAGTTTTATGTTTTATATTTTAAATTACCATTAATAATTTTGACCAATACAAATATAGTAATTGAACAGTTATCACATGATTAGTATAAATACAGGGCTTTAATGAAAGGAGGTGTGATCATTGGGCTTCAATCTTGACCAAGACAAAGCTGATATTGAATAAGTTAAGCTTAAGCTGAACCACCTACAAGATAAGTGGAAGTTGATAGAGATTACCACTCGATCGATGTTATCCAAGCCACCCCAAGAGCCTTTCACCATCATTCACCATACCATAAGGTCTTATATGGGTGTTATAAGGGGTTATGTAACAATAACCTATCACTATCACTATGTACATTATTGTTTTACAAAGAATGTGCATTCATTTTATTATTGTTATTTTGTAAATAGTTTTTAAAGCACAAATAGTATTTTTAGTTAATATTCAACTAAGAAATATATTTTGATTAATTAATGTATTTTTTGAAATAAATAATATTTTAATAAAATATTATTATTATTAAATTAATCTTTATTAAATATAAATGATCGTATAATATTATGAATGCAATTGTAATTTTTATTAAGGTTTGAAAGCGGTTTTTGTCAAAATCCACGTTTTTTCTTATAAATGTCGGTTTTTATTTTAAAAGTAAAAATTAAAATATTTATAAAAAACATTTAGATAAAATGAATATTATTTTGGGAATCAAGATGTCGAAATTATCTAACAATGAATTTTTCATAATTTTCTGTGATAGTCAAATTTTTGGGTAAAACTTAAATACCGTTTAAATATATAATGGGTTTTATGACATCATAAAGATCCAATAGTGATGTAATAAAATACTATAAACATTATGTTAAGAAAATATATGTTTTACCATTAAACTAATGTGATTTAGGGTTTGTTTGATTTATTTTACAAAGATTTAGTGGACCCTTCAAGGCTTATAAAACATTTTGTCTTTTTAAATTGTTTTCCTTGAGAGTGTGACTCACCTCCACATAAGAAACACTATTATTTTAATAAGTTCGGACATTGTCCTTATAAAATATTGTTTTCCACTCCCCTTTGGGAAAACCATGGGCTGTTTTGTGGTTTTGATTAGTTTAATGTGAGGTGTCCCAAACCAAAATAATAAAGAATTCCCTATCCTTTTCTATATAATCTCACACAAGCTCCCACTTCCTCTTCACTCAAAGCCTTTATAGTTTGTCCAACATCTTCCTTACTCTATCTAGAATCCTCCCAAGTCTCCCCAAGCTCACAAGAAGCCTCTCTGAAGCCTCTCCCAAGCTTTTGGGATCACACTTCCAAGTAAGGGATTCCTTCCTTGATCATTTTAGCCAAGTTTCTTAATATTGTTATGTCCTTTTATTTTCAATTATAAATATTGGGGTATGATTTATAACCTCCCCCAAACTTCCCTATTTATGTTTCAATGATGAGATACCCCTTTATCTCTCATTAAATGCCTCCCATTTACACCCATTACTAGGCCAAAATTCCAAAAGGAATTTCTCTCTCCTCATTTACATTCAAGAAATTCTTTTGTATCATGAATCTAAATTCCATTAAAATTGTTGGGACATGTATATATATAAACCTTTAATTTCCATTTCATTTACATATTATGATACATACCTTTCTCTCTCATCAACCATTTTTAATAATTCTTATGTCACACCATTATTCTGTCAAAATTGCACAACGTTTTTCCAAGCCAAAGTCATTGTGTAGTGAATACCATGAAAATTTCTCTATCAAGGTTATTCACCTTTATGAAAATTTAATTATTTATTTTAGAGTTTAATGTATGAATTATACATTCCTTTATTGTGGAATAAATGATGATTTTTAATGAATCCATATTTTATGATACATGTGGCACACTTATGCATGAAATGAAATGTTTAAAGAGGGTGCGCCCAGATAGCGCTCCAATTCATTGGGTAAAGTATAGTATCATGATACGTAATATGAAATGAGTGTTGAATCATGATAATTCAATTGAAATTAGGGTTTAATCATGCTTTATGTGCAATAAGGGTTTACTCATGCTCCATGTTTAATGAGCCTTGGCTCATGCTAATTCCATGTTAAGTGTTGTTTCCACATTTCCATGTTATGATTATCATGCTTTATCATGCCTTTATGTTCATGTTTCTCTTGTTCTCAATTGATATTCCTATTTTCTAACATTTATTGTATTCATCATGTTATTCCATGTTTATTCTCTTACTAGTCTTTATAGCCCACCCTTTTCTTATGCTTGTTCTCATGTTATCCTATGCAATGCTAAGTATGAGGGAATGTAGTGGTCCTGTAAAGGAAGTTTTCAATAAGATGTTGTTTTATATGCTTTAAGTTGTTATGTAATGTTCCTAATCTCCAAAAACAATAGACCTCTTGATATTCTATGTTGTATCAAATGAAGTTTTTATGTAATAAATCATGTTTAAGTATGTAATAAATAAAAGGGTTGTTATAACTGACAATGATGGGGAATACAGAAATGAATAATTTGAACATTATCTTAAAAGTAAGGGAATTTGGAATGAGTATAGTTCTCCATAAACACCTCAAAAAGTGGGGTTTCTTTATGATAGAATATATGTTTGGTGGAAATGGGAAGAACTATGTTACATGAACATTTTCTTTCTCATTGCTATTAGAGGAAAGTCATGAGAACTGTTGTATTCATTCAAAACTGATGTTTCTATAGGTCAAGTTCTAATATGATTCCATATGATATTTTTGATGGAAAAAACCCAAGTTTGAAAAAACATAAGATTTTTTGGGAGTCTATGCATTATAAATAAGAAAGGTGGAAACTTGGTAATGTTTGATAAAAAAGGGGAAGATGGATTCTTTCTTGGCCATTCTCCAAAAGGAATAGGATACAAATATTTTAACAAAGAAACAGGAATAATTGTTGATTTTTTTGATGTGAAAGTGATTGAAAAGGAAAAATAAGGTAAGCATACTCATGCAAATAAGGAAGGTGAGTAGTATAAGTAATGTTTTCCCATCAATTCTAATAAGGATTCAGACAATTGTAATCCTTCTCAAAGAGAAGAATCAGACTAAGCTATTTCCAATGATGAATAAGGTACTCAAAAATATCATCCTAGGATAAGGAAGTAAGTGGAATATCAGAATATTATTGGTGATAAACATCAAAAGGATCAAACAAGAAGAATAAAAAATGTTATTACACGTACATCCTTATATTCAAAAGTCGACCAGAATGATATAAATGAAGATTTATAGTATACAGAATGGGTTCAGGCCATGAATGAAGAGCTAGATCAGATTGAAAAGAATGATACATGGGAAATCATAACCAAGAATGATAACAAAATCATTATTAGTAAAAAGTATATTTTCCTGAACAAACTAAATGAAGAAGGTGAAGCAATAAGAAACAATGAAATATTCGTGTGCAAATGCTACTCACAAATTGAAGGTTTTTATTTTGATGAAACTTTTTCATCAGTTTCAGGGTTAGATAGAATTAAAATTTTTCTTTCTATTTTTGAACAATGAAGTTTCAAAAATATTTCAAATGGATGTAAAGTCCTCATTTCTAAATAGGGATCGTGATAAGGAAGTTTCCATTAAATTACCTTGTGGCTTTGTTATTGGGAAAGATGAAAGTTATGTTTTCATATTGAAAAGAGACTTGTATGGGATGAAACAATCTCAGAAGGTATGGTATTCCAAATTGGAAACATTCTTAAGGAATATTAGTTTTAATAAAGGAATAGTTGAGGGAAATATTTAAATCAAATAAATTCAGTAGTATTCCCAAATCATAGTTGTTTATGTTGATGACATTATATTTATTTGGAATGATGAATGATCTTGTATAATATTTTCTGAAGAAATGAAAAATATTTTTGATATGTCCATGCTAGGGGAAATGAAATGATTTCTTGGGTTCAAAATTTTACAAAATAAGAAACAAATATTTCTTTCTTAGGAAATGTATTCTAAGGAACTTATTAAGAAGTTTTGAAGGGAAAACTCAAAACTTGTTTCCATATCGATTTTAGTGGGAAAATAATTTTCAAAATATGGATAAGGGAAAGAAGTTGATAAGAAATAATTTTGGAAGCTGATTGGAAGTTTGTTGTATTTGACTTCCTTAAGAACTGATATTTTTTATGATGTTACTTTATGTACAAGATCTCAGAGTACTAAAAAAGAATCACATTTACTTTCAGGGAAAAATAACTCTAAGATACATCGAAGGAACACAAAAATTTGATATCAGGTATGATATCTCAAATATTACTGAATTTTTGGTTATTCAGATGCTGATTGGGGAGGGAATGTTTATGATAGAAGACCCACATCTAGTGGAGTATTATTTCAATGAAATAATTGTGTTGGTTTTCATTTTATGAATTAGAATTCAGTGACTCTTATTATGTTTAAAGATGAGTATATTGCTACTAATGAAGATGCTACCCAACTTATGGGGATAAATACTTGGTTTGAATATTTACTTGTTGAAGTTAAGTTATCCTTACTCTTAGGTAGTGATAATCAATGTACATGAAATCTCACTAGAAATCCAGTTCAAAGGTATCATTCAAAACCTATAGATATAAAATATCATTTCATCAAAGAGAATGTGGAGAATAGTGAATTTAAGTTGGAGTGTGTTCCAATATCGGAACAAGTTGCTCAAGTTTTCACAAAAACATTACAAAAGGAATCCTTTTCTAAATTGAGGTTGACCATTAGTATCCAACCTCTTTCTAATCAAGTATGAGGCATTTGTTTCTATTCCCTATCACATATTTACTTTGGATAGTGTTTTCAAGGGGGAGAATTATTTAAAAAATATATCTTTTTGAATACATGTAATGGGGGGGTTGGGTAAGCTGTGAATCCATCATTGTATGTATGTGAACTATTATAACTGTTAGTTGGAGTGGTTGTAGAAAAAAAAATGTATTCCATGAAAGTTGAAAACATAAGGAATAAAGTTTTGAATAAAATTTAAAGAGGTTTCATGATCACTTCTTTTGGAAAACATGGTTTTACTATCAATGATTCTTGTTTCCTATAATGAGTTCACTCACGTAGACTTAGAATTATTGATAAGTAATCCATAGCTTGAGGAAGAAATTTCAATGATTTATGAAACTTGGTTGAAAAAAAAATACAAAGGGGGATATTTTAAGGACCAAGATGATAAGGATGGTTGTATTCAGGTGTTGTCTTTTTCTTTCAATGAGGATTTAAAAGAAAAGTAAGTTTAAGAAGAAAAGAAATCACCTCACATTATTTTTGGTGAAAATCAGACTGACCATCGTATTCAACATCCCATCATATTAATCGAAGGAAAAATTGTTCTCATCGAGATCGATGGTAGAGGAACTGAAACTATTTATGATGATTCAAAACATAATGATAAATACTAATAAAAAATGTAGTCATACATTTATCAGGTGGGACTTAAATCATAATGGGATAGATTGTAATCAAAATTCTTATCAAACTTGAGTTGGTAAGAGTATGAAGGAGATTGTTGGATGTGTTTTCAAAGAGGGAGGTTGAAATTTGACATTTGGGAATATTTGTGGAAAATGTGAGAAACCGTAGGTACAAGTTTTTAGTCATACCTGAAGCCAAAATATATAAATATTTAGAGAATAAAGCTGATTGGTATCATATTTAGAAGGGAAAGAAGAACCAGGATTTTTTTTAAATTCATTTATCAATTGTGTCAAAAATCGTCATATCAGAGTTGATACTAATTCATCCAATTATCATAATGAAAAAATAAAAATGGGAAGATAACAAGAAAATCGTATCAACGAATTAGAATGGAAACTATTTCCTCCTATAAGAAATTGGTATAGAGCATCGTAATAAAGGAATCATATTGAGGAAATTGGATTTGGGCTGATGTTTGTAAAGAAAGATACAAGGGAGATAAAGTCTTTAGAAGATTCTATAAGGTTCAAGAAGAAACAAGATGAATTGAGAAGCGTGGAAGAAGTCCAGATGCACCCAAAATTCAGGGAAACATGAAAATTTGGGGAATTTTGTGAGGTGGGAAAAATTTTAGGAATCTCAAACAAAACACATGTAGGGTGAGTATGAAGGAAAAAAGTACATTATAATTTTCTGACAGAAGTACTGTCTGCGAGTGGTAGAGAGATGGAGAAGTACTGAATAATTTTTCAGAGAGAAGAAGAAGTTTCTATATTGAGATTTTTTGAAGAATTTTATTCAGGAATTAGTGAGAGGAGAAGAGATAAGTTTGCAACATATTCATCTAATCATAATATTCAGTGGACAATAATATCCAGCTGACTATCGTATTCTGATTGTCATCGTATTCATATGGTCATCGTATTGGGCTGGATAATTGGACAGGGATTATCGTATTGGGGTTTTTAGATTGGAGAAGAAGTTGTTCAGAATTGTCTCAAACATATTTTGACAATGTTATAATTTATATATTGTCCAATGGAACTTGGAAAATCAAACTGAGTTTCATATCAATGTCCTTGAACTTCATACCAGCATCTGGGTAGGAAAGTGAAGAATTGTGTTTAAAATAATACATTTTTGGAAGTTGATAAAGAATCGTAGCTAACATGTGTTGTTACACATACATTGTATTACATCATTTTTTATGGAAGGAATACAAATACTATTGTATTGTTTACATAGTGCTACATGATTGTAAGGGAATATCATACTCATTATATTCCACACAAAAGGATTGTTTTCTAGTTGATTGTGTGGTATTGGATTATTTCCAAACCATTCCAAGGACTTAGCTGTTATTATTGAATAGTTAACCTTTTAAATTATTATGTTCTTATGGATTTGGGTTTTATTTTTTTCAATAAGGAATTATATCTTTAAGAGTAGGATAAAGTTGTTTCATTTGTAAGGAAACATAAAAATAAAATTTATCACTGATTCACCCCCTCCCCCTCTCAGTGATACAATTATCTTGACTGGGCACTCTCACTTGTCGTGGACATGTTTTTGTTTATAACCAACTTCTTTATATTTTATGAGGAATATATATTCATGGTTTTGACTATTAATAAATTCTTTTTCACATGATGATTGTTCTTCTTCGTAACATAACATGTGTTAATGTCTCAAGAGTAGTTGTCACACTAAAAGGTCATAGAAGTTCCTCACTATGATGAGAACTTGAAAGTTCCCTGACACTATTCTTGAATAAATTTTCTATGGATGGATGATATCATTTATAGGGACAATATTGATATAGGCTATCAAGTTATATACTCATAGGACTTTGAGACACCATCTCATGGTTTACACCCTTGGTGGTGTCTAGTAGGATATTATAAGAATGAGACCCAACAGTAGGAAATCCACATTATAAGTGTCATTGGATGTTCCTATCTACAGATGTGTGTAATGGTCCATAGACTATATTATTATTATTAATGGATATTATGAGTTGTAAACTTTGATGTATTGTAGAAAACCATGATGACATATGCTCATGGCGAGGTAGGATACCTTGGGTGCGTCATGAGTAATATTTCATTAATGAATAATTCGAGAAAGGATTTATCCCTTATGTTCATTAGAAAAAGTAAATATCTTAGGCCCTTTGATGGAAATTATACAGCCTAAAAAAATCCCCGACCATGGTTTTCACTAGGAAAGTTCTATTTTCAAAATGTCAACCAACGATTTATTGAGAAAATAGGTTGATGACACTGGAATGAAACCTAATTGATTTGAGATATAGTGATAAATAGATTATATTACACAATAAGAATTCGTATGAGGCCTGTAATTTTGGCATCAAATTCATTCTCTATGGGTGCCTTGGCATATTACTAGATGATATCCTTGATCATTAGGCCGGATCGCCTAATGGCACTAATATAGTGTCCTAGAGGTTCACACACTAAGTGTATCTGGAATCTCAATTAAATAATTTATTATTTAACAAGTTGAATAAATATCATTCCTGGTTGTGGTTTAATAATTATTCAGATATGCTTGATTTCGTTTTATTTATTTATCATGAATAATGCAACTATATTTATTTATTTATTTAATAAATAAATAGTCATTGTTCAAGGTCTGATAAATATTTCAAAGGATGGGAGACCATGTTAAAGGGTCTAATGAAAAAATAATATTAAATATTATTTAATTAAAATAATAATTAATTGTGACTTGAAAGCTATGAACATGTCATAGAAATAATGGTATTGCCATTATTATTTGATATGGGGTTTCTCAAGGAATAATAAAATAAGTAACGACACTTGTGCTAATTATTTATTATTACCTAGTGAATTAAATTCCTGGTTATGTGTTATTCTCTTATTATCCAAGGGGGAAACCCATAGGGAAAAGAGCCAATTTTGGTTATACACAAAATTTTGGAAAAAAAACACTCAAGCTTTGAGAGCTGTTTTTTCTCCAAGAACACTCTCAAGAACGAGAGATGCCATCCTCCACTGGATCAGGGAATGCTTTGGAAGTGGATTTCAAGACGATTGAGGGAGGATGACCCAAGCACAAGGATCTTACAAGCCAGCACCTGAAGACTCCTTTGATTACTTCCAGAGATTCGTGGAGCACATGGGGATTACCACTAGAGGATATCTACTTTTGATCTCTACAATGCAACTAAAGTCACACCACAGATCTGTGGTCAGACACATCAATGGGGAAAGAAAACCTTGGAGGTATTTCTTTAATTTAATTAAATTAATTATAAACAAAATATATTGATCCTATCTCTGGGTTATGGGTCTCCTTATTTATCTAAATATTTTATTGTATTATATGGATACTAGTGTTCATCATTGTATTGATATCGGAATAATCAATGATCATGATAAAATTTAAAGTTGGGTGTTAGCACAACCATGCTTTTACTACACCCAGAACCTTCAAGTGGTATCACAGGGGTCATATATTTGTTTATAATTTTTTAAATAATTCATTGATGATTTAGGCTTTAATAATTTAGATTTTCAATTCATGTTTAATCATTCTCTTAATCTAAATTTCAAGATATATTATTCCACTTTCATTTCTCGCAGATCTAACAGAAATAATTAATTTCTGGATTAAAATTACATCAAGGATTTCATCATGAGGTATCGACAATTTTCTCCTAGTAATATAGTAGTACACACCATGTATTCAGAATTACACATCGTGTAATCTACCACAAAAGCCGTGTAATCCAGATTACACACCTTGTAGTTGTGTTCAACACACTGGGAGTAATTCGAAAATTACTCAAGATATGTGAATTAATTACATCCAGTGTAGTTAATTCTTACACCGTATGTTTTCTGGGAAATATAGGTTCATGGTCAGTCAGCATACACACTGTGTGGCCCACTGGAAACAGCATGTAGTCCCTTTGGGTCAGGGTCAAGTTGTGTATCCCACACATGGATTGCCCTGATGGTGACCATGTAACGCAGAGTATATATGGTATGTGACCCATTGGACACGCAATGTACTCTGAATATTTCTGAATTACACCTCACACACCATTTCCACAGGCATTTACTTCAAATGGACAGTGAGTAGGGTACACGCCGTGTAGTCAGATCTACACACTGTTTACTTTTTCCAAATTATGGATATTTAAAATTTATTATTATATTATGTATCCCTTGATACATGTACCATCATGTGGGTGTAAATATAGGACACAAAATTCAGTAGGTTTTATATATAAATAAATGTTTAATTAACATCTATGAAATGATCCAAGATCTGCACATCATGTATGAGTTGTATTACATTTATAATTCTGCGTACATGCTACATGTCATAATGATTAATGTGTATACAAGTATAATACATTATGGGTAGTTTTTGATGGGTATTCACCATGTTTTCTCTAAGGTAATAGTTATGTACACTGTATATTTTAAATGAATTTATTAATTTGTTTAAAATAAAAATGGATGATAATATCAAGGAAATTAAGAATGATGATTAAGATAAAATGAATGATTAATTAAAGATAACAATTAATAAATTTGAGTGTGATTTATCTTAATTATAATGATTAAATAATTTAATTCTGGTTTTTTAAAATTTTATTTCATTTCTTGATTGGTGGATAATCATGAGCTAGATCTCACCTTTTTATGTGATTGATTTCGTTTTAATTTATTTTTTAAATTCAATATATTGGTATGCATGACTTCTCCTCAATAATATATAGGACTTGTGTGCTCGTGGTTTGTTTAATGTAAACCCCCTTTTACCCCTCACCTATGTGTGAGTTAAAAGCATATGTAATGTATGGAGCTCCCAAGCTAATGGAGGCAGTTCAAGTTCAGAGTTGAGGAGAAACCAATCCAAGGAGATACCAAGGTGGACCGGTTGAAAGCTATAAACATGAACCATAAAAGGTTCTAGGTGTTTATACCCCAGTTCAGGGCTAGTTTATCAACTTCTAGATAAACTAACCATTAGAAAATCTCATGATCACACACTTTATTTTATTTATGTTAGTTGAATGAATATTCATTATGGATGTATTGTCGTGATCACATAATTAATCAATTAACAAGCATGCAAGATGGAACTAAAATAAAATGGATTATACATAAATATTAGAAAGACATAGTTAATTACATAAGTATATCCCACTTAATATTAACAAGCATGTGAAAAGATAATAAGAGGAAATTTACGCATAAAGGATAAAATCCATCAATAAAATATTAAGTCGACATAACCTTTCATTACTTCGGTTAGAATCTAACCAATAGTTCAAAGTGCTTGGCCAACCAAATTTGGGTTGCTTATAATTATCAGGAAATTCTAATTTCAGGTTTTGGGTTGACTTAAATTGGTTTACATCAAGGGCTGACTGCCAAAGAATGACTAGGTGTAACTGAGAGGCAAGGGTTGAGGAAATATAATATAATGATTTTAGGATTGGGGTGTCCACTCAACCATTCATGTTTCTAGACCAGCCAAAGTTGGGGTGATGATAATGGAATATGAATACTTCCTACTAGAATATCCAAGAAATAGGATATTCCTAAGCCAATGGTGAGGGATATTGGGTTTAGATAAAATAGTGGGAGACTAATAGATATTAATTTATTTATTTTTATAATATTATAACAATAAAGTACTAATATTCTAATCATCTTAACCGTAGAAAAATAAATCACTAATGACATCAAACGTATCATTGAATTCTATACTCAATAAGAAAAACCTTCTCACTAACACAAATTTATAGGAATGGTTGAGGTGTTTACACATCATCCACTCCCATGAAAATAAATTATATGTGTTGGAGGAACCTTTACCAGTTTCACCTAAGAATGATGTCAGTGATGAGGATCTAACTATGTATGAGAAACATCTGAATGATTCTTTGGATGTTCAATGCCTCTTTCTATCATCCATGACCAATGATATCTTGAAGCAACATGAGTAAATGGATGCTTATAACATGATTTCTCACCTTTGGGGTCTCTACCAAGAGAAGGAAAGACAAGATAGGTAAGATATCTCCAAATCTTTGTTCACTGGTAAGCTTAGAGAGTCTGCGCCAACTAGACCACATGTAGTCAAGATTATTGGATACATTGAGCATCTAGACATCTTAGGGATTAAATTCCCGAATGATTTTCTTACAATTATCATACTATAATCAAATCCAAAGGCCTTATATTGTTTTATTATGAATTATAATATGAGAAATAATGAGAAAATCTTATCGGATCTTCTGACCCAGATTCTCCAAGTCGATAAGGACATTGGGCATGATAAACTCATAGTCCTTCTAGTGAATAGGAAGACGAAGGAAAAGAAAAATGAGACTATGATTTATAAATAGTGTAAATCTCCTGACTACCATCTGACCAAGAATAATAAGATCCAGAGGTAGCGAAAGGAAAAGGAGGAAGTATGCTTTTCATATGGAAATTTAGGCTACTGGAAGGGGAACTGCACCTAGAGGCAAGGGGAATCCAAAGGTTAATTCATTATCAAGTGAAATATTTCCATTTATACACATTGGTTATTATATATAGCATGTAGTTCTCACATCTGTATCCAAATATAGGAACCAATTAGATTTTAGAAAATTTATATATGAGAGGTGGATCTGAAAGTGGGAAAGGGTTTGAGGCTGCCTGCTCTTTTCATTGGTGACCAACACCATTCATTGATGACTGGGATGATTTTGGTTTTGTGAGACTATTATTATGTACCAAGTGTTACCAATAACACAATTTATATATCTAATTTAGATAAATATGGATTTAATTTCATGTTTGGAAATAAATTTGGGTTCTTTTATAAGGATAACATATGTTATGGAATGACACATTTAAATAATGGTCTGTATGTATTAAATTATGAAAACCAAGTAATGGAAATAGATAATGAATCTAGTTCACATGATTCATATAACACCAAGTTGTGGCATTACCGCCTTGGTCATGTAAATGAGAATCCCCTGACAAAGATCTATCAAGATGGTTATTTAGAATCTTCTAATCTAAAACCACTTGAAATATGTCATTGTTGTTTACAAGGGAAAATGACCAAAACACCATTTGGTGGATAGGTTGAAAGGTCCATAGAGCTTCTAGTACTGGTACACTTTGATGTGTGTGGACCATTTCCAATAGAAGCTAGAGGTGGATATTCTTACTTCATAACTTTTACTGATGACTTGAGTAGATATGGATATATTTAATTGATGAGGTAAAAGTATCAGTCCATTGAGAAATTCAAGGAATTAAAAAATGAAGTAGAGAATCATCTTGGTAAGAAGATAAAGAAGATTCTATCAGATCGAGGTGGAGAATATATTAACCAAGAGTTCATCGAACATTTATGGGAGTTTGAGATTCTATCTCAACTCACTCCACCTTATACCCCATAGTGGAATGGGGTTAGTGAAAGGAGTAACCTTACCTTGTTATAAATAGTAAGGTCAATGATGAGTCTTGAAAATATTCTATTGTACTTTTGGGGATATGCATTAAAAATTGTAGCATACACATTAAAATAAGTACTAACTAAGGCAGAAAATGGAATCCCCTTCGAGTTATAGAGTGGAAAGAAATCTATTTTGTGGAATACATATGTATGGGCATGCATGGTGTTTCCTAAGTCTTTCTCATGAAACAAACTAACAGCCTAGGGCATGAGGTGTATCTTTACATGGTATCTCAAGTAAAAAAGTGATACTACATATACAAACCCTTAGACAAGAAGGTGGATGTTTCCAAGTAGGATGTATTCCTTAAGAGGGAGCACATCCTCAAAAGGATAGTGGGAGAAAGATTGACTTTGATGAATTTGATGCTCAAGATACACAAGAGTTGGTACATGAACAAGTTCCACAGTTCCCCATAGAATAAGTAGTTACCAAAACAAAAATACTACATAAGAGTTTATGAGAGGTATGGATACTAGGGAGATATGGTTTTCATGTCATTGAGGATGGTGACTCATTATTGTTGGAAAATGATGAAACTCTTTCCTATAAGGAGGTAGTAGAGAGCTGAGAAGATGAAAGATTTCTAGAGGGTGTGAATTATGATGTGGATCCCATGTATCAGAACCAAGTTTCGGTTCTGGTTGATGCACAAATTTACATAAAACTTGTTGGATGTAAATGGGTATTCAAGAAGAAACTAGACATGGAAGGTAAATTAAGTACCTAAAAAGCAAGGATAGTGGCTAAAAATTTTAAACAACATCATGAAATTGACTATGATGAAACTTTTTCGATATTTTCTATGTTTAAATCCATCAGAATCATACTTTTCATAACAACTTACCATGACTATGAGATTGGGAAGATGGATTCCAAAACTGCATTCCTTAATGGGAACCTTATAGAAGATTCCTATATGACACAACCGGAAGGGTTTGTGACACCAGGTGATTCCAAAAGGGTTTTCAAGTTGCAAAAAAAAATCCATTTATGGATTAAAGTAAACATCCAGGTCATGGAAAATATGATTCAATGATGCCATAAGAGGATTTTGTTTCATTAAGAATTAATGCGATCCATGTGTATAAAAAAAATTTAATGGGAATGTGTTCATTATCCTAGTAGTACATGTTGATGACATATTACTTATTGGAAATAAAATACCAGTCTTATAGTCATTTTAGGACTGATTAAACAAGTGATTATCTATAAAAGACTTAGGCGAAGCATTCTATATTATAGGGATCAAGGTCATTTGTGATAGATCCAAGAGGCTACTTGGGCTATGTCAGAGTACATACATTGACCAGATACAAAATATATTTAGTGTTGAACAATCCAGGAGGGGATATGTTCCAGTGTCACATGGCATACATATTTCTAAGAAAATGTTTCCCCATACACAATAGGAGAAAGATATAATGAGTAAGATCTCATATGCATCAGTGATAGGATCAATCATGTATTCCATGATAAGTACTAGGCTTAATGTTTCCTATGAACTGAGAATGGTAGGTAGATAATAAGCAGATCCAGGATAACATTATTGGACTACTGTTAAGGTTATCTTTAAGTATTTGAGAACTAAGGATACGTTCCAAGTGTATGGAGAAGATGATAAGGTTGTCATAAAAGGGTATGTTAATACTGGTTTTCAGACATACCATAATGATATAAAGTCATAATCAGGATACGTTTTCTTTCTCAATGGAGGAACTATGAGATAGAAGGATTCAAAGAATCCAATTATCACTGATTCTACAGTGGTGTACGGATTTATATCGGCTCCTGATGTGGCCAAGGAATCCGTCTAGATTTAGAACATTGTCCAGGAGCATGATGTAGTGACTAGAATTATAGACACTATCACATTTTATTGTGATAACACTACATGGGTGGCTCTTTCAAAGGATCCATGGTCACATCAACAGACAAAGAACATACTCTATAAGTATCACATCTTAAGGTATTTTAATCAGAAGGGTGAAGTTTCATTGAGAAGAGTGACCACAATGGAGAATGTGGATGACCCCTTGACTAACATCATATCTCAATATAAGCATGAATAACATGTGAGAGCTAGTAGAATAAAGGTGGTTAGTAGTTGGATCGAGTGTAAGTGGGAGTATATTGGAGTTTCTTCCCTACAACCAACTTCCTTGAACTTTATAATAAACTTATATTAATGGTTTTGATGATTAATAAATTCCTTATCACATCATGATTGTTCTTATGTATAACATATCTTTTGATAATGTCCCATAAGTATCTGCCACACTAAATTCTCATAGTAGTTCCCTGCTATGATGAGAACCCAGAAGTTCCATGACAGTACTCTAGAATAAATGTTCTATGTTTGGATGATATCATTTGAAGGGACAAAAATGATACATGATATCAAGGGAGGAGACTCATAGGTCTTTGAGGAGCCTTATCATAGTGTACACCCCTATTAATATCTTGTATAATATTATAAGAATGAGACCTGATAATAAGAAATCCACATTGTAAGTGTCATGGGATGTTCCTGTATGTGGGCATGTGTAATGGTCCTTAAACTTTAATATTATTTTTAATGGATATTTTGAGTCGCACACTTTGACGTATTCTCCAAAACCATGATGTCTTATGTTTGAGGTGGGGTACGATATGTTGGGTGTGTTATGAGTAATATTGAATTAATGAATAATACAAGAAAGGATTTATCCTTTCTGTTCCTTAATGGAATTAAATATCGGAATCCCTTCGTTGGAAATGATATAGCCTAAATAAATTCATCTCTGTGGTGTTCTCTAGTCAAGTTCTATTTTCAAAAAGTCAACGAATGAGTTATTGAGCATATAGGTTGATGAAACTGGCATTCAAATTTCTCAATTAGAGATATTGTGATAAAGAGATTATATTACATGATAAGTATTCATATGAGGTGACATATCATTTTGGAATTAACTTCTTTCTCCATGGGTGCCTTGGTGTGTCGCTAAATTTTAACCTTAGACTTTTGGTAGGCTCACCCAATGCCACTAATAAAGAGGCCTAGATAGTCACACACTAAGTGTATCCAGAATCTTAGTTAAATAATTTATTATTTAACAAGTTGAATAAATATTATTTCTGGATGTGGTTTGAAAATTACTATGGTATGAATGATGACATTTTATTTATTTATCAGTGAATAATGTCGTTGGATTTATTAATTTTTTCCCTTTTAAAGGGAATCTCTGGGAGTGTCCTTTTCAAACCCTCCACACCCAAAAACCCCCTTCCCCATGAAGAGGTCATCTAGAGAATCCCTAGTAGGGAAGGAGATGTTTCAAGCTGAGATGGAAGAGTTTCCTCCCGGGTAACAGTCCGATCAGCAACAGTTCGACACAAAAATCCGTCTGTTAGGTGGTATGTGCCCTTCTTCACACCCGATGAGACACCAGGTGACCCGCCAAGATGATTGGACCATGGGAGATCAAAATTCTACCAGTAGTAAGCTCCCAGGAATCAAACCATGTACCTCAATGAAAACTATTTCTATGGACCTCAACCTTTCACCGCTATACCACCACCAAAGCAGCTAGATTTATTTATTTATTTAATAAATTAACAGTTATTTTTCAAGGTCCGATAAATATTTTGGAGGATGGGTGGCCTGAGTTAAAGAGTCCAGTTAGAAAATAATATTAAATATTATTTTATTAAAATAATATTTAATTGTAACTTTTGAGATAATCACATGTCATGGAAATAATGGTATTTCAATTATTATTCAATACGGGGTTTCACATGGAATCAAAAAATATGTAACGACACTTGTGATAATTTTTTATTATTACCTAATAAATTAAATTCCTAGTTACATATTATTCTATTATTAGGCAAGGGGGAAACCCACAGGAAAAGGGAAAAAATATTTTGTGCACAATATTTTGGAGAAAAATATATCAAGCCTTGAAAGCTCTTTTTTCTCCAAGAACACTCTCGAGAACGACTGGGGACATCCTCCCCTGGATTAGAGAATTCTTTGGAAGAGACACTCAAGGCGATCGAGGGCAGTTGATGAAAGTGAAAGGACCTTCCATGCTAGTACACAAAGACCCCTCTGGCGACATCTAGAGATTCACGTAGCACTTGTGTATTACCACAAGAGTAGATCTACACTTGATCTCTACAAAGAAATTAAAGGCTCACTATAGATCTATGTTCAAACACATTAATGATGAAATAAAATCTTGAATGTATTTATTTAATTTAATTAAATCAACTATAAACAAAATATGTCGATCCTTTCTCTAGATTCCGAGCCACCTTCTTCTTTATCTAAATATTTTATTTTATTCCATGGATACTATAATTCATTGTCATATTGATCCTGAAATAATCATTGATCATGATAAAATTTAAATTTGGGTGATGGCCCTACCACAATTCCACTGCACCTGAAACCTTCAGATTTCATAGTTATTTCTAATATGGCTAAGGCTCATGGGGTCACACTGTTAGAACTTTGGATAAGGATAAAATTTTGGATAATTTATTTTTTCAATATAAAGAGAGTTTGAAGAAAAATTATATGTAAAAGTGTTTTGATGGATTCACAAAGAGTTATAAAGTTTTCCATAAAGTCCTTGTGGGATTTTAGATCAAGTGGGATATTATTGGATGTGAAATAAAATGTACATGCATGAGATACATATATTTATAATATATGATATTATATATATTTTATATGTAATACATTAATGTGATGCATAAATAATATATATAAACATATACTTATATACATATATATAATTTATTTCCCTCGAATGATTTATCCATCCATTACAATCCTTTTTGAATGGATTGAATTATTTGCATTAATTCATTGAAAATGTTCAATGAATGATACCCAATAGTCAAAAATGGATATTTTGTGTCTGATATGTCTTAATAATTGGATGTATAAGAGTATTATATCTTCTCCTATTTTGGGTATTGTGTTTTGTTATGTGTATAAACATATAAAAAACTATCCTTATCTAGAAACTTATTTGATCTCTTTTGAGAAGGTGCCATCACCCATTTAGATTTAGGGTATCCTGACAAAGTGTTTTTGGATCTATTGGTCTATTTACTCTGTCGAAGAAATTGTGTTTATGTTTGTTTCTCATCATGATCTTCTGCTAAAATTCTCCATGGAAGGAAGATCTAAACTTTTATTACTCACAAAATCCAGATACTCTATTTTATATTATTATTTCATGTTGATTTATTAAAGATGGATCTCATGTTTTTTAGGTTGTCTTACACTTCATATGATCATTAGATGATCATGCGAAATCCATCACAACCATGGTAGGCTGGAATAGTTGGTTTACATTCATTATGTAAAGCAAACAATGTTGAATCTTCCAAGGGGATGATGGGGTTATTATACCATCTATTCAAATATGATAGCTAGAAAAAAACTTCATCATTGTGACCCCTCTATATTATGCCATTACCAGCTTACCTATCCCATTATTTGAAAAAAAACAATCAATTTTCACATGAAAATTGATATGTAGATGGCTATACACATCACCCACCATTATTATATGACTAGCGAGCCAAGCCCATACTTTGGTAGACGATGATAAATTTGAAAATGGAAACCCATGACCCCCACCCTTGTTGCACACCTGGACAACCTTACCCCCTTCTTCGAGTGACCTTCATTGACATAGATTCACAAGCCTCTACTTTTGTAGAACACTATAGATAGAGATATCTTTAATGGGGTTGAGATGATGGAATATTGCGATGGTTGTGGAGTTGTGATGATTGGGTGATACAGGGACAGGGGCCTATGACGATGTGACCTATACTGATAGGGCTCCAACAATATGGGATTCAATGAAGTTTCCTTTAATGGGGGACTCTTGGGTGGGAATTTTCATTAGTTTTGATGAATATTTACAGGGATCATGGTTGATAACAGGGACATCACACATATTCAAACTGCTTTTCCATGCTGATAACCAGTGGGATGTGTTTTTGACCTAAAAGGTAAATGGATTGGAGACCTAGTTAAAGAGAATGTTTTTTCTCCTCACCCAAATGAACCATTAAATTGTGAAATGGGAATCTAGATCTTTTTTTGTGATGTTTGAAGACCATATTGTGAGAAGAGTCAAAAGATAAGGAACAATATCTTGGAGAATTTCAGCATGAGGGTTGAAGGTGCGCCAGATATTACTCATTCTAGAGTAGTGGGAAATGGCATGAATGGGAGATTTAGGCATGGAAACGCATATAAGACATGTTGGTTAGTTTGATGTGTGGTGATAGGCATATAACCCTATAGAGGAAAGGATATCGATATAGACTGTTGGAGTTGGTGGTCTAGAACCAAATACTTTGTACTTTATTCATTAAATAAAATCCTTATCATATCTTGATTGTTCTTCTGCGTGACATGTCATGTGATAATGTCCTAAGGACAGCTGTTGCATTAAAGGGTCGTAGAGGATCCCTACTATGATGAGAAACCGGAAGTTCCATAACACTGTTCTTGAATGTATGTTCTATGGTCGGATGATATTATTTGAGGGACACAAATAATACAGGTCATTAGGGGTGAGGACTCATAAAACTTTGAGGCACCTTCTCATGGTGTGCGCCCTTGGTAA
Organism: Viscum album; assembly: GCA_963277665.1. NCBI lineage: Eukaryota > Viridiplantae > Streptophyta > Magnoliopsida > Santalales > Viscaceae > Viscum > Viscum album. The sequence continues at coordinate 1,297,411,641 of OY728122.1, read as the reverse complement.
TATCCAGGAGGATATTATGAGAACGAGACCCGCCAGTAGGAAATCCACATTTCATAGTGTCATTGTATGTTCCTATCTGCGGACGTGTGTATTGGTCCTTAGACTTTAAGGTTATTATTAATGGGTATTACAACTCGCACACTTAAATGTATTGACGAAAACTATGACGACACACTGTTCGCAGTGAGGTAGGATATGTTGGGTGTGTCATGAGTAATGCTGCATTAACAGATAATGCAATAAAGGATTTGTCCCTTCCATTCCATAACAGAAGTAGATATCTCAGGCCCTTTGATGGAATTGATATAGCCTAAATAAATCCATGTCCATGGTAAGGTATGGGCAAGTTCAATTCCGGGAAGTCAAAGAAAGAATAATAAAGCACATGGGTTGATGGCACTAGCATGCAACCCGCTTGATTGGAGATATCGAGACAAAGAGATTATATTACACGGTAAACGTTCGTAGGAGGTGACACATCATTGCGGCATTAACTTCTTTCTCTATGGGTGCCTTGGCGTGTTGAAAGATTCTAACCTTGGACTTTAGGCAGGCTCAACCTAATGCCACTAAGAAAGAGGCCTAGAGGGTCACACACTAACCGTGTCCATGTATCTCAGTTAAATATTAATTTAACAAGTTGAATAAAGATTATTCCCGATTGTGGTTTAATAATTATTCAAGGATGTCTGATCGCATTTATTTCGACACTAGTCATTCGAGATAATATATTTTGGGCAAAATAATATATATTTATTAGCGAGTAATGCTGTTACATTTATTTCAGAAATAAATATCCATTACTCAAGGTCTAATAAATATGGTGGAGGAAAATAAATAAAAAACTGAAAAAATAAAAGTACACACCGTGTATATTTATATATACACACCGTGTAGTTTAGTTTTCCAGGATTCATGAGAAAATATTGTTTATTTAATTAAATGATATTAAATGTAATACGTTGGATGCATGTCAACTAATAATGATGGTCAACTGTCATTATTAAGACATGGGGTATTGCTAAGAATTAAATTAAATTATTAAATTCTTATGAGCAATTAATTAATTTTATTATTCTAGGTATTATAAATCCAAATTACATTATTCTCAAATCGGTTAGCCATTTTTTGGTTGTTCACACCGGATTGAAAATACTCTCAAGCCAAGAGAGAATTCCCTTTCCACCAAGAACACTTTCAAGTTACAAAACCAAGACCCTCCACCGGATCAAGGCGATCGTAGACGGACATCGCAAGCGAAGGATCTTCTACCCTAGCACCCAGAGTTCCCTTCGTTGATGTCCAGAGATACGTGGCACACGTGTGGATCACCGCTAGAGGAATCCTACACTTGGATTCTCCGAAGAAACGACGGATCACAAGATCTTGACCGGAGACACCAACGAATAAATAATTCCATCGAGGTAATTCTTATGAATTTATTAAATTAATTAAATTAATTATAACCAAAGTATGAAGATCCTATCTCAAGGGTTCCGGGACTCTTATTTTATTTTTCATTCTTCGTTCTATTCCGAAGATCCGGTGTTTTATATCGTGACGGATCTCGTATTGAACGTCGTTTAACGCTAAAATTAAAGTTGGGCAAACCCATCAACGTGCTTCTGCTTCACCCGGAACCTTCAAGTGGTATCAGAGCGGTCATATCATTGATTGTAATTATTTAGTTTTTCGTTGGCGATTTATGCATTTAATAATTTAGTTATTTCAATTCATGTTTAGTCGTTCTGGAAATCTGAATATCGAGATCTGTTCCACCTCCCTCGTTTCTCGTTCACCTCACAGAAACAAATTTTTCTTTTAATTTTGATTAAAATAAAATAGAGGAACTCATCCGGAGGAGCCAAACGTTTCTGGCTGTACAACACCAGAATACACGGCGTGTATTTGGAAGTATACGCCGTGTAGTCTAGGTTCAATGCATTGACCGATCCACCAAATCAAGCCGTGTATTGAGGTCATTTATGACACCGTGTGTTGACCAGAAACAGGTGGCACATGGTTTTCGGATTACACGTTGTGTGGTCCAACTGAACACAGCGTGTAGTACCTTCGGGTTTGGGTTGGGCCGTGTACCCCGTACACGGCTTGCCCGGCTAGAAACTGTGTAATGTTGAAACTACACGACGTGTGTCCAAAAGAACACGCCGTGTACTCCGAAAATTTCCAAATTACATTTACACGCCATGTCCCCAGGCGTGTACTTCGGATGGACGGTGAAGAAAAGTACACGCCGTGTAGTCGGAACTACACGCCGTGTACTCACCCAAATTACGCAGATTTATTAAAATTTAATTATTATATTATACAAACCCTTGATACGTGTACCATATTTCTGGCGTAAAGCTGAGGCACAACACGTCATAGGTGTTTTATATATATGTGATTAATTTAACATCTGCGTAATAAATGAGAATTCACTGGGTTGCCTCCAAGGTACAAGTTACGTACACAGATAATTTTAAATGAATTTATTTGTTTAAAATTATGATGGATGAGAATCTCAAGGAAATTTAGAAAAGGGATTTAAGATAAAAGGATTGATTAATTAAAGATAATTAATTGATTTGAGCGTGATTTATCTTAAACAAAAACGATTAAAGAATTTAATTATATTTTTATTTATGCATAAATATTGTTGCATGTATGGATGATCATGAGCTAGACCGAGACCTTTGTATGTGAATGGTTTATTTTAATTAATTTATTTAAATTAAATTTGTTGGCCTGCGAGCCATCTCCTCATTAATATGTAGGGCCTGGGCGCCCAAGGATTCTTTTATGTAAAAACCCCTTTTACCCCTCACCTGTGTGTGAGATAAATTCATATGTAATGGATGGAGCTCTCAAGATAGTGGAGGCGGCTCAAGTCAGGAGCCAAGGTGAAACCAATCCAAGGAGATACAAAGGTGGACAGGTGGAAAGATGTAAACATGAACCTGAAAGGTTCAAGGTGTTTCTCCCCTAGGTCTTGGGTTAGTTTATCAACCGCTAGATAAACTAACCAATAGAAAAGCTCAGGATCATACCATTTATTTTATTTCTGTCAGTTTCATGGTTTATTTATTGTGGGTGTGTTGTCATGATCACACAATTAATGAATTAAACGAGAATGCAAGATGGAACTAAAATAAAACTGGCTTATACGTAAATATTATCTTAGACATGGTTAATCACTTAAGTATATCCCACTTAATATTAACAATCATGTAATCAAAGATAATAAAATGGAAATTTATGTATAAGGATAAAATCCCTCAAAATAAATATTAAGTCGGCATAGCCTTCCATAATCTTGGTTAGAATCTAACCATAGTTCAAAGTGCTTGACCAACCCTAGTTGGGGTGCTTTCAATTATCAGGGAATTATAATTCAAGGTTTTGGGTTGACTTGACATGGTTTGAATCAAGGGTTGACTGCCACAGCAGGACTTGGTGTGACCAAGAGGCAAAGGTTGAGGAAATCCAAAAGGATTTTAGGATTGGGGAGTCCACTCAGCGGATCAAGGAGCTGCGAGTTAATGCAGTTGTCATTTGGAATGCCTACCTAAAACCCTTAAAGTTTCTTGACCAACCCTAGTTGGGGTAATGCAAAGGGCAACATGGATCCTTTCCACTAGAATATTCATGCAACAGAATATTCCAAAGTAAATGGTGAGGGCTATTGGATTTCGATAAAATAGTGGGAGACTAATAAGTATTAATTTATTTATTTGTCTCAATTTTTTTAATAAAGTACTAAACCTTTTCTCATCTTAATTTGTAGAAACGGCAATAAAATGACTTCAAAAATATCATTGCGCACCATACTCGAGAAGGAAAACCTTCTCACCGGCACCAATTTCCAAGAGTGGGTGAGGCGTTTACGCGTCGTCCTTCGCCACGAAAGGAAATTGTATGTGCTGGAAGAGCCTATTCCAGTTGCTCCTAGGAAAGAGGCTAGTGATGAGGAATTATCTCTCTACATGAAACACATGGATGATGCCACATATGTCTAGTGTTTCATGCTATCGGCCATGTATAATGAGCTCTTGAAGTAACATGAAAACCTGGACGCGCATAGCATGATGTCTCACCTTAAGGATCTATACCAAGAGAAGGCGAGACAGGAGAGGTATGAGATCTCCAATGCTTTGTTCACCACGAATCTTGGAGAGTCTGCACCAGCTGGGCCTCATGTAGTCAAGCTTATTGGCTACATTGAACGCCTGGACATCTTAGGGATTAAATTCCCGGATGAGTTGCGTACAGATCTCATCCTATCATCACTGCCCAAGAACTTCTCTAGCTTCATTGTCAACTATAATATGAGCGGAAATGAGAAGAGTCTATCGGAGCTTCTGACCTTGATTCTCTAGGTAGATAAGGACATGGGGCGTGAAAAACCCGCGGTCCTTATGGTGAACAAGAAAAGGAAGGACAAGTCAAAAGGGCCAAAGACTTATAAACGGTCTGAAGCCCTCGAGCACCGTCCCTCCAAGAAGGGGAAGATCTAGAGGCAAGGCAAGGAATGGGAGGTAGTGTGTTTTTCATGTGGCAAGCAGGTCCACTGTAAGAGGAATTGCACCCAGAAGCATGGGGACGCTAAAGGTGCGTTCATTATCGAGTGCAATCTTTCTATTTCTACACATTGGGTATTAGATACAGCTTGTGGGGCTCACATCTATATTCAAATGTAGGAACCAAGTAGATTTAGAAAGATCGCCAGAGGAGAGGTGGATCTTCAAGCTGCCAATGGCGCAAGGCTGGATGCGTTGGCTATTGGCGACTACCACCTCTCATTGCCGACTGGGATGATTTTGGTTTTACATAACTGTTATTTTGTGCCTAGTGTTACCAAGAACATAATTTATGTATCTTGTTTGGATATGGATGGATATGTTTTCAAGTTCAGAAATAAGGGTTGTCTCTTTTATAAGAACAACGTATGTTATGGTATGGAACATTTGAATAATGGTTTGTATGTATTAAATTACGAAAACCAAGTGTTGGCAATCGATAACGAAACAAACTCACATGACTCATACATCACCCAGTTGTGGCATCACCGCCTTGGTCATGTAAACGAGAAGCGCTTGACAAAGCTCTATCAAGTTGGTTATTTAGACTCTACTGAGCTAAAACCACTTGATAGATGTCACGCTTGTTTACAAGGAAAAATGACCAAGCCACCTTTTGCTGGACAAGGTGAAAGGGCCACAGAGCTTCTAGGATTGGTACAGAAGGATGTGTGTGGACCATTTCTAGTAAAAGCTAGAGGTGGATATTCTTACTTCATTACTTTTACTGGTGATTTGAGTAGATATGGCTATATCTACTTAATGAGGTATAAGTCAGAGTCCTTAGAGAAATTAAATGAATTCAAGAATGAAGTAGAGAATCATCTTGGTAAGAAGATAAAGAAGCTTTAATCGGATCGAGGTGGAGAATATCTGAACCAAGAGTTCATCAATCTTCTACGGGAGTCTGGGATTCTATCTCAGCTCACTCCTCCTTATACACCATAGTGGAATGGTGTTAGTGAAAGGAGGAACCACACCTTGTTGGACATGGTGAGGTCAATGATGAGTCATGTGGATCTTCCACTATCCTTTTGGGGATATGCATTACAAAATACAGCATATACATTAAACCAAGTACCAACTAAGGCGGAAAATGGAATTACATCCAAGTTATGGAATGGACGGAAACCCACTTTGTCGCACTCACGAGTATGGGGATGAGATGCATTTGTTAAGGCATTCTCAAGAAAAAAACTAGCACCCCGGGGCACGAAGTCTATCTTTATAGGATATCCCAAGGAAACGAAAGGATATTACCTATATAACCCTCAAGACAAGAAAGTAACTGTTTCCAGACAAGCCGTATTTCTTGAGAGGGAGCACATAATAAAGAAGGATAGTGGGAGAAAGATTGACTTTGATGAAGTTGATACTCAAGATACACAAGAGTTGGTACAGGAACAAGTTCCACAGGTCCCTGTGGAAGAGGTTCTAGAAACCCAAGTACTGCATAGGATCTCAAGAGAGGTAAGGGAACCAGAGAGATTTGGTTTCCTAGTCACCGAGGATGGTGAATCATTATTGTTGGACAATGTTGAACCTCTCTCCTGCAAGGAAGCAGTAGAAATCTCAGAAGCTGCAAGATGGCTAGAAGCTATGAATTCTGAGATGGATTCCATGTATCAGAACAAAGTTTGGGTTCTGGTCGATGATCCAGTTGATGTAAAGCCTGTTGGATGCAAATGGGTATTCAAAAGAAAGCTGGACATGGAAGGTCAAGTTAGTACCTATAAAGAAAGGCTAGTGGCTAAAGGATTCAGACAGCGTCAAGGAATTGACTATGATGAAACCTTCTCACCGGTTTCCATGTTTAAATCCATAAGAATCATACTTTCCATAGCAGCTTACCATGACTACGAGATTTGGAAGATGGATCTCAAAACAACATTCCTTAATGGGAACCTTTAGGAAGATGTCTATATGACACAACCAGAAGGGTTTGTGACACCAGGTGAAGCCAAACAGGTTTGCAAGTTGTAGAAATCCATTCATGGATTGAAGCAACATCCAGTTCATGGAACATTCGATTTGATGAAGCCATAAAGGAATTTGGTTTCATTAATAATGAATGTGATCCATGTGTTTATAAGAGTTTTAATGGGAAAGCGGTCATCATCCTAGTGGTATATGTTGATGACATATTGCTTATTGGAAATGACGCACCAACCTTACAGTCAGTTAAGGACTGGTTGGACAAGTGTTTCTCCATGAAGGACTTAGGAGAAGTAGCCTACATTATAGGGATCAAGATAATTCATGACAGATCCAAGAGGCTACTTGGACTATGTTAGGGTACATACATTGACCAAATACTAAAGAGATTTAGTATGGAAAAATCCAATAGGGGATTGGTTCCAGTGTCACATGGCTTACATCTTTCTAAGAAAATGTGTCCCCAGACACAATAGGAGAAAGATAGGATGAGAAAGATACCATATGCTTCGGCTATAGGATCCATCATGTATGCCATGTTATGTACCAGGCTTGATGTTGCCTATGCACTGAGCATGGTAGGCAGATATCAAGCAGATCTTGGAGAACAACATTGGACTGCTGTTAAGACTATCCTTAAGTATCTGAGAAGAACTAAGGATATGTTCTTGGTGTATGGAGGAGATGAGGATCTTGTCATCAGAGGGTATGCTAATGCTAGCTTTCAGATAGATCAGAATGATATGAAGTCGCAATCTAGATATGTTTTATGTCTCAATGGAGGAGCTGTGAGATGGAAGAGTTCAAAGCAGCCAGTTGTCGCCGATTCTACAGCGGAGTCTGAGTATATAGCGGCTTCTGATGCAGCCAAAGAAGCCGTATGGATTTTGAACTTTGTCCAGGAGCTTGATGTGGTGCCTAGAAGTAAAGATCCCATTACATTGTATTGTAATAATACTACAGTGGTGGCTCTTGCAAAAGAACCAAGGTCACATCAATGGACAAAGCACATACTCTAGAGGTATCATCTCTTGAGGGATTTCTATCAGAGGGGTGAAGTTGTAGTGAGCAGAGTGTCCACGGAAGAGAATGAGGCGGACCCCATGACTAAAGGCCTATCTCAGCAAAAGCATGAATATCATGTGAGAACTAGCGGGTTAAAGGCTGTTAGTAGTTGGCTCTAGTCCATGCGGGAGTCTGTTGGAGTTGGTGGTCTAGAACTAACTACTTTGTACTTTATTCATTAAATAAAAGCCTTATCACATCTTGAGTGTTCTTCTACGTGACATGTCATGTGATAATGTCCTAAGGACAGCTGTTGCATTAAAGGGTCGTAGCGGATCCCTTCTATGATGAGAACCCGGAAGTGCCATAACATTGTTCTTGAATGTATGTTCTATGACCGGATGGTATTATTTGAGGGACATAAATAATACAGGTCATTAGGGGTGAGGACTCATAAAACTTTGAGGCACCTTCTCATGGTGTGTGCCCATCGTAATATCCAGGAGGATATTATGAGAACGAGACCCACCAGTAGGAAATCCACATTTCATAGTGTCATTGGATGTTCCTGTTGGGATTCCAGGACTGTGCAGCGGAAGCCTGTGGGCCGGGATTTTAAAAATTTTCTGCTTCACCAGAGTGACATAACTTTTTCAGCTCCGGTGATCGTGTCCCGGCTTGGTCCGGGGATCTCGCAAGGTTCATAAGGATCACAAAAATAAAATGAACATTTAACTTGTTCAGAATTGACGTGTAGGATGCCGGCGATCGTTGCTCGAAGACTCCGATGTCGAAGCCCTCTAGATCGTCCACACACGCCTTGCGAATCTGCACGCGCGCCGTTTGTCAAGATCCGGGTTCTAGCGCGGATCTTCGACAGACACTTCAGTGCAACGATGATCACCGCATCAAGGGAGGATGCTTCGATCCGAGATGGATGAGCTTGAAGATATTCCTTGCTTGAGAGACTCTCTCTCTAAGTTCCAGGACGAGAGAGATGCTCTCAATTTTGACACATGAATAGTCCTTGTGAGAGAGCATCTCTCTCACTTATATAGGGAGTCTTAAAACACACGGTGTAGGTTCCTGGCCCCCGTGTATTTGGCGTCCTCTATATAAGTGATGTAAATAATTGTTTATGACAAATAAAATTATTCCATAAATAATATTTACAATTTATCACTTACTTGTAATATATAAATATATATTATGTGATAAACTTGAGTCTTTAACTCGACTCATTCCTCCTGCTAATATTAAACGAACCTAGGATATTTAAATTCAGTCGAATAATATTAATATGTGCATTTACCATACAACTTGTAAATACATGTTATAAATAAATTAAACTAATTATTCTAAACTCGAATAATTAATGAACTTATTTATTCTTTGGTGATCCATAGAACTTGGATAGTACTCGGACCCTTTGGCGGGGCCCACCAAGTTCTAAATTCCTACTCACAGAATAGGGCAGATTTTCAAGGCGCTATCGTGTGTGACCCTCTAGGCCCTTATCTCAATAGCAGTGAATAATATCACCGACCTAGAGCGGGGTCTAACAACCCATCGAGGTCCCTATAGAGATAAGACAAAGTCGAAGCAATGGCTGCCTTCCTATGAACATGGTCCGTGTAATATAATCCCTTCGTCAACGATATCTCAATAAAGTAGAATGCATACTAGTGTCATCATTCTTTATTTGCTTTATTTTGTTTGATGATTTGTCTGGATGGTCTTACCTTCGACTACCATGGCCATGGATTTAATGAAGGTGCAACCATCCTAATCAACCAGGCCCGAGATATCTCTTCCTAAACTTGGAAGCGACAAATCCTTTCTCGATCATTCAATCAATGTCATGCCATTAATGACGTACCCAATAAAAACTACCTCGCCATGACTTTGTCGCCATGGTTTTCGCCTTATATCAAATGTACGTAATTAAATGACATTCATTGATAATGATCTCAAGTCAGGAGACCATTACACATGCCCATAGATAGGAACGACCAATGAAACCAGAAACATGTGGTGTTCCTATTAAGCGGGTCTATCCTCATGATCTCATTAGATAGAGATCATCAAGTGCGAACTTCATGAGATGAAGTCTCAATGCTTATGAGCCCCCAACACCTGATGGTCACACATCATCTGTGTCCTTTTAGAATGATGTAACTGGACCATAGGACGTTACTTTAAGATTACTGTCATGGAATTTCAGGGTTCTCATTATAGCCTGGGACCTACTATAACCATTTTGATGTGACAGGTAATCTAAGGACATTGCCATTAATAAAGTGGATGCAGAAGTATCTACACTATCATGACAAGATAAATACATGTATAAAACAAACTGAATACATGTAGAAGTAATCAAAGTACAAAACAAGTTGGGTCTAGGGAACCCACTTTCAACACTCCCACTTGCACTATAGCCAATTGTTAACAGTTTTCAATCCGCTAGCTCTCACATGTGAATCATGCTTCTGCTGAGAAATGGCTTTAGTCAGGGGGTCTTCCACGTTGTCCTCTGTGGCTACTCTGCTAACTATCACTTCACCTCTTTGAGTAAAATCCCTCAAGAGATGGAACTTCCGAAGAATATGCTTCGTCCTCTGTTGAGACCTGGGCTCCTTGGCAAGAACCACTGCAGCAGTATTATCACAATATACTGGAACAGGGTCTTCACTACTAGGTATAACACCAATGTCTAAGATAAAGCTACGTATCCAGACTGCTTCCTTTTCTGCATCGGAAGCTGCAATATATTCGGACTCTGCTGTAGAATCAGCAACCACAGCTTGCTTTGAGCTTCTCTAGCTCACTACACCACCATTCAGGCAAAAGATGTAGCCTGACTGTGATTTCATATCATCATGATCTGTCTGGAAACTAGAATCAGTGTACCCCCTCACAACTAGTTCCTCATCTCCTCCGTACACCAGGAACGTATCCTTAGTACGCCTCAAGTACTTACGGATAGTTTTAACAGTTTTCCAGTGTAGCTCTCCTGGATTCTCTTGATATCTACCCACCATGCTTAAAGCAAAGGCAACATCAAACCTAGTACATATCATGGCATACATGATAGAACCCACTGCCGAAGCATAAGGGACTCTACTCATTCTGTCAATCTCCTCATGTGTTTGTGGACACATTTTCTTGGAGAGATTTACACCATGTGACATAGGTAACAATCCTCTTTTGGACTGTTCCATAATGTACCTTTTGAGTACCTTGTCAATATATGTACTTTTACTTAGGCTAAGAATCCTTTGAGGTCTATCTCGATATATCTTGATCCCTAGGATGTAGGTTGCTTCACCTAAGTCTTTCATGGAGAATCATTCATTTAACCAAGTCTTAACTGACTGTAAGACTTGTACCTTGTTTCCCATGATTAATATGTCGTCAACATATAAAACTAGGAAAACAATAGCATTCTCTTCAACCTTTTTATAGACACAAGTCTCTCTTTCATTTTTGACAAAACCAAAATCTCTTATGGCCTCATAAAATCGTACATTCCATGATCTTGATGCCTGCTTCAATCCATAAATGGATCTCTGCAGCTTGCATACATTATTGGCATTCTTTGACTTAACAAACCCTTCGGGTTGAGTCATATAGACGTCTTCAACCAACTTCCCATTTAGAAAAGTAGTCTTGACATCCATTTTCCATATTTCATAATCATGAAAGGCTTCTATTGCAAGCAATATCCTGATGGATTTAAGCATTGCCACTGGTGAGAAGGTTTCATCATAATCAATGCCCTGACGTTGTCTGAAACCCTTTGAAACCAGTCTCGCTTTAAAGGTATTAACCTTACCATCCATGTCCAGCTTTTTCTTGAATACCCATTTACAACCAATGGGATTTACATCAGCTGGAGGGTCAACCAAAATCCAAACTTGATTTTGGTACATGGACTCCATCTCAGAATTCATGGCTTCTTGCCATGTTGCAGCTTCTTTGCCTTCTACTGCTTCCTTGTAGGTCAGAGGTTCATCATCCTGAAGGATTATTGTGTCACCTGACTCGGTGTCAAGAAAACCATAACGCTCTGGTTCTCTAACCTCCCGCGTAGACCTACGCAGTATTTGTGTCTCAGGAATAATTTCTTCTTCCACTTGTTCTTGTAGAGATTGTTCCTCTACCAACTCTTGTGCATCTGGAGCATTGACTTCATCGAAGTCAATCTTGCTCCCACTATTTCCAGTAAAAATGTGATCCCTTTCTAGAAATGTGGTGTATCTTTCCACAATGACTTTTCTATCTAAAGGGTTATATAGGTTGTATCCTCTAGTTTCCTTAGGATAACCTACAAAGATGCACTTAGTGCTTCTGGATGCTAATTTGTCACTTGGTAAAGTCTTGACAAATGCCTCACACCCCCACACACGCATGTGTGTCAGATTGGGTTTCTTTCCAAACCATAACTGATATGGAATCCCATCTGTGGCTTTAGTTGGTACTCGGTTAATGGTATATGCTGCTGTCTGTAAGGCATATCCCCAAAAGGATAATGGAAGAGTTGTATGACTCATAATTGATCTGACCATGTCAAGAAAGGTCATATTCCTCCTTTCACTAACGCCATTCCATTGTGGTGTATAAGGAGGTGTGAGTTGAGATACTATTCCAGACTCCTTCAAATGATCAATGAAAGCTTGGTTAAGATATTCTCCGCCTCGGTCTGAGCTAAGTACTTTTATCTTCTTACCAAGTTGGTTTTCTACTTCATTTTGATATTCCTTAAGGAAACGAAAGGAATCTGACTTATGCCACATTAAGTAGATATATCCACACCTACTATAATCATCGGTAAAAGTAATGAAGTATAGAAAACCACCCCTTGCCTCTACTGGAAATGGACCACATACATCGGTATGTATTAATTCCAGTACTGTATTGGCTCTTTCTCCCTTTCCTGAGAAAGGTTCTTTGGTCATCTTTCCTTGTAAACAAGCTTGACATACATCTAAGGGTTCTAACTGTACCGAGTCTAGATACCCTTCTTGATGTAATTTTTGTAATCGCTTCTCGTTTACATGACCAAGCCTGAAGTGCCATAGGCGGGTGTTATTTGAGTCATGTTGGTTATTTTTGTCATTGATAGCCATTACTGAGTTTTCTAGTTCTAGTATATATAAACCATTGTTAAGATGTGCCATGCCATAACATATGTTATCCCTATAAAAGAGACAACTTTTATTTACAAACTTGAAATAAAAACCCTTAGTGTCTAGACATGACACAGAGATAATGTTTCTGGTAACAGATAGTACATAATAGAAATTGTTTAAAACAAGAACCAAACCAGTTGGTAAAGTCAAGTGATAGTCTCCCACTGCCATGGCTGCCAAACTTGCACCATTTGCAGCTCAGAGATCCACTTGACCTTTTGCAATCTTCTCAAACCTACTTGGTTCCTGTATATGAATACAAATGTGTGAGCCACAAGCCGTATCCAATACCCAACTTGTAGATAATGATAGATTGCATTCAATGACAAAAATACATGAAGCAGAAGCGTCAGTTTGCTTCTTCTTCCCAGCTCTGCAATTCTTTTTCTAGTGGCCTTTCTTGCCACATCCAAAACAGACAGCTTCCTTCTCATTACTCTGCCTCTGAATCTTTGTCTTCTTGGCAGGACGATGCATTGGTGTCTTTGGCCTTGACATGGCTTTAGACCCCTTTGCCTTTCCCTTGATTTTCTTGTTCACCATAAGGACAGATGTATTGGTGTTTTTCATGTCCTTATCAGCTTGGCGAACTAAATCCAAAAGATCCAGGAGTGACTTTGTCATATCATTCATATTATAATTGACAATGAAAGTTGAGAAGCTTGACGGTAAAGAGGCAAGAATGAGATCCACTGCTAGTTCTTGGTTCAGTTTGAACCCAAGGGCTTCAAGCCTCTCAATATACCCAATCATCTTGAGTACGTGAGGACCGACTTGGTTCCCTTCTACTAGCCTGCACTTATAAAGTGCACTTTTGATCTCATACCTTTCTTGCCTAGCCCTCTCCTCATATAGTTCTTGGAGATGTGAAAGCATCTTGTAGGCGTCCTCTTCCTCATGCATTTTTTGCAATTGGCTGGACATGGATGACACATGATGCATTGTACATCAAGTGAATCATCTACATGCTTTTTCCACTTATCTTTTCCCGTCTTGCTTGCTCCCTGAGGAGGCTCAGCAGGAATTGGGGATTCCAGCACATATAACTTTCTTTCTTGGCGTAGTACTATGCACAAGTGCTTGTACCACTCCTGGAAGTTATTGCCGGTCAGGATATTTTCTTTATCCAAGATCGATCATAGTGATAAAGCATTTGTGGTGTTAGTGATTTCCATTTTGAATCTACATCAGATAAACATTTAGCAGTCAGTACTTTGTCTTGATTACCTTTTGACATTTTATGATTGACAAATTATTATATCATTTAATCTCTCCCACTATTTTAACGAACCTTAATGGCCCTCACCATTAGATTCGGAATACTCTATCGCTTGAGCATTCTAGTGGAAAGGATCCTCAAGACCTCCCTCGTAGTCTACAAGCTAGGGCTACGACACTACTTGGAGGGTTTCAAGGTAGGCACTATGCTGGCCAACCACTTGTTCTTGTGGTTCCTTGTGTAGTTGAGTAAAGTCCCTGCTTTTGGAATCTAAACATGATTCCCTCAACCTCTTGCCTCTAAAGTGAAAATAAGTTAGCTAAGGCTAAACCTTGATTACTCACTTTAGTTAAGTCGGCCCATTCCTCACATGGAAACGCCCCGGTTAGTAAGAGGCACTCTCAACTGAGGCTGATGAGCACCCAAACTGCCGGTTTTGTTTAGATAAGAGAATTGGAAGGCATTATGACTTAATATATCTTTGAGGGATTTTTTTAATTATTAATAGACGAATATAATCCCTTTTCTATTTATTATGTTCAAACTAAGTTGTCGCGCTCACAACTGAACATTCAATAGAATATCATTCTTCAAAACTTTATGCATTTTTATCTTGTTTAATATCTTATGTGATCATGCAATAATCATGCAGACGCATAAAATAATAAACTGTGCATAAATAGATCATGCATTCCGACTGGTCTTAAGCATTCTAAAATGATTGATCATTAACTAATCAATCATCACCTAGGGGAATACGTACCTGAGTCAATACAAGACTCGTGTTGCTGCTGGCCCCAGTGAAAAGCGTCCAACTCCTGTCTGGACTACTGCCTCATTTTGGCGGGGTCTGCCCTCGGATCGTCATCGAATAAATACAAATATACTCGCACGCAGGCGAGGGGGTCTGGGGTAAAAAATACAAGTGGTGCAATGGACACGCAGGCCCTTATACATATTTGAATTAAAAGACGCTTCGCAGACCGTCATTTATCTAATTAAATATTACAATCATCGCACACATTGAATAAATAATTAAATAAATACATACATGCCAAACATACACAGGTCGGTCAAAAGCTTAAGACCAGTCAGGGTAAAAGCGCAATAATAATTAAACTGCGATAAATTTAAATTATGCGAAGGTGTTCTAATAAATTAAATGAATTTGATTAAATTCAAATAATTTATTTTTATCGGTTCCATGCATTTAATTTAATTTTAATTCCAAAATTAAATTAAATTAAACCATTAATTTAATTCTTAAACTTTGATTAAATTAATATTTCGGATTAAAAAAAATTAAATTCCTAAATTAATTCCAATTAATTTAATTTAAAGAAAAACTAAATTAATTAAAATTAATTCAGTGCCCAGTTACCTCTCACCGGAGAAAAGTCCGGCGGGACTGCGTACCGCCGCGAGATGTCGTCCTGAACCGCGGTGTGACCGCGGCGTGACCGCGGCGTGACGGCGGCGTGACCGCGGCGTGACCGCGGCGTGACCGCGGAGTGACCGCGGCGTGACCGCTTCCCGCAACGGCTGCATCTCCCAGCAGCCCGCAACTCCGGCGAGCCGATGAAGTTGCTGTCCGGTCTGGCGCGGGCTCGGGTCGGCCGGACAGAACCAGTCTGGCGTAGAGGAGGAGCCGGCGAGGGGTCGGCCAATACGATGGAAAGGTCGGCGCGGAGGAGGAGGGCCGGCACGGTGGGGCTCCGACGCGAGGCCGGTCCGGCGTGGACCGTGTCCAGTGAGGAGAGGCTGGCGCGGTGGAGGAGGGCCGGCGCGGAGGAGGAGGGTCGGCACGGTGGGGCTCCGACGCGAGGCCGGTCCGGCGCGGACCGTGTCCGGTGAGGAGAGGCCGACGCGGTGGAGGAGGGCCGGCGCGGAGGTGCTCCGGCGCGAGGCCGGTCCGGTGAGGAGTCGCGACCGGCAGGAGAAGGGAGGCCTAGGGTTTGGCCTCCCTTGATGCGGCGCGAGGGAGAAGACCCTTACGGGTCTTCCTCCCTTTTTCTTTTTTGACAACAAATGGCCAGCCCATTTGTCCCCCTTTTTTTTAATTTTTTTTAACAAAACGAGAAGACCCCATTTTGGGGTCTTTTCCACTCCCCCTTTTTTTTAAACAAAAAGGAGGAAGACCCCAAGTCTTGGTCTCCTCCATTTTTACTTTATATATTTTATTATTATAATATATAATAAAAAATTATTATAAATATAATCAAATATTTATTATTAATTATTTTATAATAAAATAAATTTATTTGATGTTAATTATCAATTTGAGATAAACACCAAACAAGCATAAACACAGACGTCGATCCGATTAAAACTTTCAAATGATCGTATCATGATCATTTGAAATCGAAACGACGCGCGGTCGAATCCTAATGAACCGTTTTAACACCCCGAAATTAAATTTAATGCATTTTAATATTTTTTGACTCAAAAAAACCTTGCGCAACCTCTAATACCACTGTTGGGATTCCGGGACTACGCAGCGGAAGCCTGTGGGCCGGGATTTTAAATTTTTTCTGCTTCACCGGAGTGACATAACTTTGTCAGCTCCGGTGATCGTGTCCCGACTTGGTCCGGGGATCTCGCAAGGTTAATAAGGAGCACAAAAATAGAACGAATGTTTACCTTGTTCAGAATTGATGTGTAGGACACCGGCGATCGTTGCTCGAAGACTCCGATGTCGAAGCCCTCTAGATCGTCCACACACGCCTTGCGAATCTGCACGCGTGCCGTTTGTCAAGATCCGGGTGCTAGCGCGGATCTTCGACAGACACTTCAGCGCAACGATGATCACCGCATCAAGGGAGGATGCTTCGATCCGAGATGGATGAGCTTGAAGATCTTCCTTGCTTGAGAGACTCTCTCTCTAAGTTCCAGGAGGAGAGAGATGCTCTCAATTTTGAGACATGAATAGTCCTTGTGAGAGAGCATCTCTCTCACTAATATAGGGAGTCTTAAAACACGCGGTGTAGGTTCCCGGCCCCCGTGTATTAGGCGTCCGCTATATAAGCGATGTAAATAATTATTTATGACAAATAAAATTATTCCATAAATAATATTTACAATTTATCACTTACTTGTAATATATAAATATATATTATGTGATAAACTTGAGTCTTTAACTCGACTCATTCCTCCTGATAATATTGAACGAACCTTGGATATTTAAATCCAGTCGAATAATATTAATATGTGTATTTACCATACAACTTGTAAATACATGTTATAAATAAATTCAAATAATTATTCTAAACTCGAATAATTAATGAACTTATTTATTCTTTGGTGATCCATAGAACTTGGATAGTACTCGGACCCTTTGGTGGGGCCCACCAAGTTCTAAATTCCTACTCACAGAATAGGGCATATTTTCAAGGTGCTATTGTGTGTGACCCTCTAGGCCCTTATCTCAATAGCAGTGAATAATATCACCGACCTAGAGCGGGGTCTAGCAACCCATCGAGGCCCCTATAGAGATAAGACAAAGTCGAAGCAACGGCTGCCTTCCTATGAACATGGTTCGTGTAATATAATCTCTTCGTCAACGATATCTCAATAAAGTAGAATGCATACTAGTGTCATCATTCTTTATTTTCTTTATTTTGTTTGTTGATTTGTCCGGACGGTCTTACCTTCGACTACCATGGCCATGGATTTAATGAAGGTGCAACCATCCTAATCAACCAGGCCCAAGATATCTCTTCCTAAACTTGGAAGCGACAAATCCTTTCTCGATCATTCAATCAATGTCATTCCATTAATGACGTACCCAATACAAACTACCTCGCCACGACTTTGTCGCCATGGTTTTCGCCTTATATCAAATGTACGTAATTAAATGACATTCATTGATAATGATCTCGAGTCAGGAGACCATTACACATGCCCATAGATAGGAACGACCAATGACACCAGAAACATGTGGTGTTCCTATTAAGCGGGTCTGTCCTCATGATCTCGTTAGCTAGAGATCATCAAGTGCGAACTTCATGAGATGAAATCTCAATGCTTATGAGCCCCCAGCACCTGATGGTCACACATCATCTGTGTCCTTTCAGAATGATGTATCTGGACCATAGGACGTTACTTTAAGATTACTGTCATGGCATTTCAGGGTTCTCATTATAGCCTGGGACCTGCTATAACCATTTTGATGCGACAGGTGATCTAAGGACATTTCCATTAATAAAGTGGATGCAGAAGTATCTACACTATCATGACAAGATAAATACATGTATAAAACAAACTGAATATATTTAGCAGTAATCAAAGTACAAAACAAGTTGGGTCTAGGGCACCCACTTTCCACAGTTCCTATCTGTGGACGTGTGTATTGGTCCTTAGACTTTAAGATTATTATTAATGGGTATTACAACTCACACACTTAGATGTATTGATGAAAACTGTGATGACACACTGTTCGCAGCGAGGTAGGATACGTTGGGTACGTCACAAGTAATACCGCATTAATAGATAATGCGAGAAAGGATTTTTCCCTTCCGTTCCATAATAGAAGTAGATATCTCAGGCCCTTTGATGGAATTGATATATCCTAAATAAATCCATGGCCATGGTAAGGTATGGGAAAGTTTAATTCCGGGAAGTCAAAGAAAGAATAATCAATCACATGGATTGATGGCACTAGCATGCAACCCGCTTGATTGGAGATATCGAGACAAAGGGATTATATTACACGGTAAACGTTTGTAGGAGGTGACACGTCATTATGGAGTTAACTTATTTCTCTATGGGTGCCTTGGCGTGTTGCTAGATGATAACCTTGGACATTAGGCAGGCTCAGCCTAATTCCACTGAGAAAGAGACCTAGAGGGTTGCACACTAAGTGTGTCCATGTATCTCAGTTAAATATTAATTTAACAAGTTGAATAAAGATTATTCCCGATTGTGGTTTAATAATTATTCAAGGATGTCTGATCGCATTTATTTCGACACTAGTTATTTGAGAGAATATATTGTGGGTGAAATAATATATATTTATTAGAGAGTAATGTTGTTACATTTATTTAAGAAATAAATAGCCATTACTCAAGGTCTAATAAATATGGTGGAGGAAAATAAATAAAAAACTGAAAAAATAAAAGTACACGCCGTGTATATTTATATATACATGCCATGTAGTTTATTTTTCCTGGATTTGTGAGATAATATTGTTTATTTAATTAAATGATATTAAATGTAATACGTTGGACGCATGTCAAGTAATAATGATGGTCAACTGTCATTATTAAGACATGGGGTATTTCTAAGAATTAAATGAAATGATTAAATGCTTATGAGCAATTAATTTCTTTTATTATTCTAGGTATTATAAATCCTAATTACATTATTCTCAAAGTGGTTAGCCATTTTTAGGTTGTGCACAATGGATTGGAAATACTCTAAAGACAAGAGAGAATTCCCTTTCCACCAAGAATGCTTTCAAGTTACGAAAGCAAGATCCTCCACCGCATCAAGGCGATCGAAGACGGACATCGCAAGCGAATGATCTTCCACGCTAGCACCCGGATTTCCCTTTGGCAACGCCCAAAGATATGTGGCACATGTGTGGATCACTGCTAGAGGAATCCTACACTTGGATTCTCTGATGCAACGAAGAATCACAAGATCGTGACCGGAGACACCAACGAAGAAAGAATTCCATCAAGGCAATTCTTATAAATTAATTAAATTAATTATAACCAACGTATGAAGATCGTATCTCAAGGGTTCCGGGACTCTTCTTTTATTTTTCGTTCTTCATTATATTCCGAAGATCTGGCATTTTATATCGTGAAAGATCTCGGATTGAACATCGTTTAACTCTAAAATTAAAGTTGGACAAACCCATCAATGTGCTTCCGCTGCGCCCGGAACCTTCATAGACTTGCCACTAAAAATAGAAAATTTTAGGGGGAATTGTAGGTACCTGATAGATTTCTAAAGAGCCTCAACCTCCAGAGTTGGAGCAGTTGAAGAAATATCATAGCCTGAATTAAGAGTATATATACCAGAGTTTTCCTCAATCCAACATAAAAGATCAGGACCCTGAATTAAGAGTATATATACCAGAGTTTTCATTGTATTGATTCACACAAACATCTTAAATATTATAATAACTTATGAAACCAAATATATCAATGAAAATTTTCATTTATGACCATAAAAATATAGTTAATAAAAAATATTTGTTATATTTTATAAAAAAACTTCCATTTTTAAACATTTATATATCAATGCCTAATTTAAACTTAGTTTTATAACTAGTGTTGTGAGTAATATATTCCCACTCACTTATGCTCACACATTATTATCAGTTTTCAATTCGTTAATATGTAATACTATAAAGTTGAATGATATTTGATTTAAAGTTTAAAATAAAAGAACTATGGGATTCCAATCTTACATAATCCTTCTTCGTCTCTCTTAATGATATTGTTAGCCAGGTCCTTGGGAATGAGCATCCTAGCAATATACACAAGATTGGTTCAGGACCATTACTATATGAGGTACTTTTCAAGTCATTGGGGATTGTGTAACACCCCTAATATTTCATGGTACATTATATTCAATAGATTTTGTTGCACGTAACATTGACTTGGCTTGCATAACATGCAAGATTTAGTTTCTACAAAACAACATTTTAGTGCTGTAATTATTTAAATGATATATTTAGAACATATCCACTAAATATAGTAATATTAATATTAATAAATAAATTTTAAATGTCATTTATAATGTTTTCACATAAATAAGACATATTTTTAATGAAATATATATGTTTGGGTAAAAAAGGTTATATGTTTAGAAATACTATTTTCTTAAAGGAATGACTTTTTATATCCTTTTGTGAACAATAATAAAATTAATTTTAGACACTCACAGAAGTTTAATTTGGTAAAACAGACTTTATATTTGAATTCAGAATATCAAAATTATCTTAGGGTGATTTTTTTTATTTTTATAAAAATATTCAGTTTTTGATTAATAGTGAAAAACACTCCATTATTGTTTAGAAACCAAATTTTTCATTTAAATAATTATTTTAATTTAGATTTTTTAAGTAAAAATAGATAAATAATACATATATTAACCCAAATTAGGTCATTAGAATAATTTTTATAAAATAATTAGATAAAAAAATTCTTTGAACATTTTTTCACATCTTTTTACTCGAATTCTAGCCACATTAAAAGATTGGCATTAAATGTAATTTTACCACTTATGTGAATTGAATTATGAAAATCCGACATACATGGTGGTAATTAGGATGAAAAATGTGGTCTAATAGGATCAAAATAATTTTTTGTGAATAGTAACTTTTGAATTTTATTTACCTTGGTTAAAGGAAAATAGGGTAATTAAAGGTAAAAATAATGTTATAATAATATAAAATTACCCTAACATTTCGACTAATTTCATTGGAAAAGTATATTTCGACCAAAATAAACCTTATTTATAAATTATGATCTTTCTTAAGCCACTTTTGTTAGATTAAGACATTTATTATATTTTATTTAAAGAAAAGTTAAAAATGCCATATTCAATTTTTAATAACTAAGTAGTTTTTAATATAGGGTTATAAAAAAGATAAATATGACTGTAAATAGTATTTAGAAATATAAAATTATTATCTACATAATGGTATTTTTTTATAATTCATGTAAATGAATAATTAAATTAAATGGTGACATAATAATGAAGCAGTAATTGCATTATTAAAGGAAGAATCAATTAAATGATATTTAAAATATTAAAATAAATAAAATTTGAATTAATTAATGGAATAATCTAAATTTTTAGATAATTTGGACATGTTAGTGACTTATTGAAATTATTGGTTTGAAGTTATCTTTTTGTTTTGATGTCATTAAAAATACAAATTTTTAATATTATAAAAATTGATATAAACGATACTTTAAAATAAATAATATTTAATTAAATGTTATCGAATTCATAAAAATATCATGATCAGAAAAATAACTAATATAGTGTTAAATATGTCATAAAATATCAAATTGGTGTTCTTTTGGAATTTTATAGAAACTATATTAACCATCTAATGTAAAAATACAATAAGACCTGATAAGAGTTAAACTGTTTAACTAATGGTTAATTCTAAAATATAAGGTTAATTTTTTGACATAAACATGTCTAAAATATATTGGATTGGAGTATTTATACCCATTATCATCTTATCCTAGAAATAAATCACTTTTTATCTATTAGAAACCGAAAATAAATTTTGAATAAATTAATAAATTAATATTTTTATAAAGTGCCCCTCACCCCCTTATAAAAGGGCACTGCTTCTTATCTTTAATTCACACATCCAAAGCCCTTTGTCTTAGACAAACCCTACCCATTTCATCTCCCAATATCATTAAAATCATCCTAGAGGCTACATATTGGGAATAAATCCATCCTAAGGAGTCATTTCATGAAAATAAAAAGGGGACAACCAAAAAGAGGTAATTGTTTTATCACCTCTTTCATCCTAAGGAGTTCTTTTCTTCTTCTTCTTCATATTTATCTATTTTTTTCATTTTCAAATAATAAATATGATACCTTATACATTATTAGATGTTATTATAATTATCGTACAACCATATTTATCCTTTTACCCATCCTATGAAAAAAAATATCACCATGTGTGCGTACGTACGACTTACCATCTCCACACCATTGTGTAAACTATTTTTCATGTACAGTTTATTTATATAGGTATAATTATGAATATAAAGGATTTAAATAATAAATATAACATTATATTTTTTTCTTTAAAATACATATTCCATCCAATTCCATACCATTTAACCATTTAATAAATGATATTGTCGCTAGAGCGTATGTACGGCATACCATCTCCACAACGCGATGAGATTAATCTTCCACGTTCACCATTCAAGAATGAATATAAAAAATATATAATATGAATTAGTATGAAATACTAGACATAATAATACTATTTAAATATATATACATATATGTAGATATATTTCATTCACTTACTTTCATAAGATAAGAAAATGGAAACAGCATTCATGCGTGCGTACGGCCTACCGTCTCCATGAACGGTGTATTCCATTTCATACATATATCTATTATATATATTTATATCATAAATATGTATAATACATAAATCATGTTATTAATTTTTTAATTAATTAAATCATAATCTAAGTAATACAATCAAGAATAATTGGTCAAAACTCGTACGATAAAAAAGAGATTATTACATGAAATGTTGCTTTGACTCAGAAATTAGTAATAAATGGGTAATATAAAGTTATAAATGAATAACGTATTATATAATGAATATTATTATGATACTGTTTCAAGTTAATAAAATGTTTAAAACCATTATACCGGATTTTCGGATACATACATAGATTATTGGACCTAAGGTAAGGGGACTTCATCACACTTTTATGTTTCGTGAGATATATTCCATTTTCACCACCTTTGTCTTGTGTGTGGGGTATGTACTACCCCAATTATATTTTATATCTTGAATATTTTTATCTTTATAGTATTTAATGATTAATTTTAAGATATTTATCTTATTATTTAAATGTTCAAAGTGGTATGGGATGGGTTGAATATTTAAAGAATTAATCCTTTTCCCATTTCAATATTCTTGACATTATTTTACACAAATATTTATATGGATATAAGAAGATTATAAAGGACATTTTATTTTTATTTTTTATATTCATTAAAATGTTTTAAGAAATGAATATTTTAAATTATTTATTTAAGGGTTAATTTCACAATCTCTTTATTATCCGAGGTTGTTTATAAGTAAGTATTTACTAGTGTATCTTTATTATCCACATCCATGTTTCTTAAAAATGTATTTTAAAATATTATTATTATTCCTAGACTTTTTCTTAAATTCATTTATACTCATGTTTGAATTTTTATTAAACATTTGGAAGGAATATTTTTGTCATTTTCCAAATTAGGTACTTTACGACCTTTTTGAAAAATTAAGGAAATAATGTTTTTTAACTTATACGACGCGAGCGTCTATTTTACGCCATTATTACAACTTAACATTTATAATATTATCTTAAAATATTACAATGTTATTTTCAAATGAAATTTTTTCCTTTATAATTTCATGAATTTTAAATAATTTAAATTAAAATAAAATGATATTTCTCTCAAAGAGTTTTAATGATTTTATTAGATTACTTTCATCTTTCTAAACATCCTTTATTGGATTTTATACTTAATTGAGGATGATTTATTATGATTAAATATTCTATATTTTATTAAAGGGTTTATGATATATTTGAATTTTTATTTTCTATTTCCAAACCATTCATGGTTTATAGTTAAAGTATTAACATTTTGTATGCTAGTTTTAATACGAATGTTTATGTTATGTTTCACAGTTTTCATAAGAGGAATGAATTGGACTATGTAAGTGTAGGGTGGGGCCCTATTTAGCCCCTTGATGAATCGGAAGGTCACATAAGACAATTATGTTTAGGTTTTGGATATTTTCTTACCCAATTATGTATGGGGTCTTGGCTGAATCCTTGACGTTATGTTTAAGATGTCCCGTATTGTGAATTCCCTCATTATAAGATTAGTTACTGATATTGCATGTGATTATTCAACTAGATTAATATCCATGAAAATGTTTAAATGGAATTACTTGTTTTATTATTACCATATTATGTTGAATATTATGTTTAAAAGGATTTTGTTTCAGTTTTATACTTTCCTTAAAGTTTATGGTTATTTAAGAAATCTTCTATTGTATTGTTTAACCTTACTGAGTATGTGAGCTCACCCATTTCATATGTTTTATATTCCTAGTATGCTGTAAGAACCCGGGTCATCTTTTCAAGTATGTTTTCCTTTTTTTGGTGTTATTTAGGAAAAGAAGAGTTTCCAGAAATTTTTTAAGTACACGTTGTGTACTTATATGTACATGTCATGTACTTCGTTGCCGCTCGTAGCTATGTGTTGGCCGTGTAATGGCTGAGCACCCAGCCGTGTGTGGTGACCTAGAGTCCACCTAAAGCGGGGCCCGGTAAGGGAAAGTACACGTCATGTAATTCAAAAGTACATGCCATGTAATTTCATTTTTTCATTAAATGAACTGGGGTCACATCTGATGGATAGAATGCTCTTCTTATTGACCTAACTAATCCAGTAGTGTCTGTATGCCAACAAATCTTCTCCAAGCCCCTAATTCATCGTCCGTTCTCTGAATCGACCATCGTCGATTTCATTGGGATCTCCATAGTATGCTCTTCCTTCTTCTAGAGCCACATTTCCTGATTTCTCCTCTTTCACAAGTTATCCTCGATTGAACTTTTTTATCATTTATGTAGATCTATGGTGTTATTGGGAGATTAAAGGCTTGAGGTTCACATATAATGATCCTACAACACCAAGGTAGGCGGTTTGTTCCTTTTCGTAGATAGTCCTTGAGTTATATGTGAAAAGGTGTCCAATACCCTTGAACGAGGTCTTGTGTGTTTATGGTATTAAACCCTTTTTTTCTTGCTATGCCAAGTTTGATTGGATATAGGTTAATTGTTGATATTAGGGTTATCTTTGTTATACTGTGAATGTTTTTTCTGTGTTTTCTTGTTTGACCCTTTGGTCTAGCTTTGCTGGTTAGGCTACTTTGTTCTTTTATCATGCCTAGTATCGTAGGATGAAGTGATTATTTATATCTGACATGCTATGATGTGTTTTAGATTGTTTAGCCAAGTTTTTTAGAGGTTTACTTTGGCTACTGATTATCATTTATTCATGATTTCATTACTCGGGGCTACGGGAAGCTTGTGTACTGAGACCATAGGGGAAATTGACTTTGAGGGCTTTCCTAGAGTGTCTGTTATAATTATCACACTGCGATACCATAGGGGGGATTGACTTTGAGTTCTACCTCAGAGTGTCTATAGTTACCTTATGAGACCATAGGAGAAATTGATGTTGAGTTCCTCCTTAGATTTTCTATAGTTTCCCATTAAAATACTATAGGGGGAATTGATGGTGAGTTCTTCCTCAAAGAGTATTTAATCACACTTGACTATAGGGGGAATTGACAATGAGTGCTTCCTCAGAGAGTCTTTGGTATGTCTTTCCTTGTTTGGTAAACCACAGGGGTTAGCCTTTGAGAAATACCTAGAGGGTTGCTTGTTTTTTTGGTTAATTAGTTACTTAAAAGTAATGTTGTAAATAGAACTGTAGGACTGTTTACTTTTTGAGTACTTCCTTTTTTACTACTCCCTTTTTATTATCACCAACCATATATATTCACTGACTGTTAGGCACAAACCTTTGGGTGGTTGCCTACTGGGATTAGTCTCACATCCTATTTGGGTCATGCTTTTGGTCCCAAACAAATTATATTGTTGCAAGTATAGATAAGGGAAAATTCCCTTCTACTTTAGGTACTTGATTGGTGAGGAGCTGGAGAGCATGGGACCAAGCCAAGGCTTGTGATGCTGCTGGATATTTTATGTTTTCTTTTGTACTTTGGTTTATTATTGTTTTCTAGCATTGTGACTTGTTTGGATGATTTCCTAGACATATGTATCATGCATCATTTGTATATGTGGGCTCCAATTGTTTATTAATCCCTTTGTTAAATTATTTCATGTTTTACTGCTTCTACTATTACTATCTATTTTACTTCTGTTGTGTTACTCTGCCAATGAGGGAATAGTTTCCCCACTATCACACCCAAGGCCCCCACTGCTAGTCGGCAGCCTTGGGAGTTTGGGGAAATGCTCTTGAGGCCATGTGACCAATCAGGTACGGGGCCCCTCTAGATGGATTCCTAAACCAGGATGTTACAAAGTGGTATTAGAGGCATTCTTTTCTTCGTGACTTATTGTTTGGAGCCTAGATCCTGGGATAGGAAGGAATAGGTACTTGGTAATGATTTTTTCCCGGGAGTAGCTAACCTGTGTATAGGGAAAACACAATCTACCTCGTTATCAAAAAAAATTCTTATTTTGCAATTTTACAGTTCATTTGATTTCCCCATTGGGTGATTCACATGTTTTGTGTTGTTGTTGTTGATGTTATTGAGGTTTTATTTCTGTTTCAACCTGATAAGACGAGGTTACACCATCTCATGAATCATATAGTCCCTTCTTAGATACCACATATCATACATTCTTTCCATGCCATTTTGGGTGCATTAGTGGTTGCATGTTGTTGTGACAGGTGTGGTGCTAGATATGCATGTTGTTGTTATAGATGCTTTGATAAGAATACCTTCTATTTGATAGGGTATTAAACTGTGAAAGGTCTTGTTTGAATGAATTCCAAACTTCAGTTATTGAGGTGTTATGGGCCCTCATGGATCAGAATTTGGTGGATCATTGCCTTTTTTCCTTGTATATGACTTGTATAAGATTTCATGCTTCGATTTGCAGGGAGTACGGGCCCTCACGGATCAAAATTTGGCACTTTAATGTTATTTTCGGTGTTTTTCTGGGTTCTGAAGTTTTTTCTAAGGCTTAATATCTAGAAAAACAAATAATACACGGTGTTTAATGGTGAATACACACCCTATGTCCTTCTGTTCAGGAAGGAACTTAAGTACATTCCATGTAGGGTATGTACATGTCATGTAGTCTCTAACTATGTTACTGAATGTGTGAGCAGAAACACGGGGTTTGGAAATCTGTGGTGGGACACGCCTTGTACCATATGTACATGCTATGTTGCATAGACCTTGTGTCCACCCATGTGACTAATGACACAGATGGATAAATCTGAGCTTATACATGTTGTGTCCATCAGGAACATGTTGCGTAGAGTGATCCATGTAACCGGTTGGGTGACTAACAACATGGGCTGGTGAAGTTCATCTAGTACATGTCATGTCTGGATTTAACATGTCTTGTTGTCTTGTTCTAAGAGAACCATGTGGCTTAGCCATGTAAGATAACTCAGGAAGGGGAAAAGGATTCAAGTACACGCCGTGTGTTAGGAAAATAGTTCGTGTGTATGGGGAGTTACACTACCATTTTTGGATGAAGTACTTTCCCATGTGAAGTCTTAATGGAACTCGTCATGTAGTAATTAAACAGGTCGTGTGTCCATGTTTTGAAAAACATGAATGCTATATTTCCTCTATTCACTTAATACACTTATGATTTTTAGTCCATGTTAATCGTGATCTAAGGTATGTGTAATTGACCATGAAAAGTCATGCCACTGAGACTTCCTCTGGTTATATGCCAGTTGCAAGGCAGTGATCAGACACCGGACATGGCTGATTAGAGACTCCTTGTAGATCCTCCAGTTGTGCCAGTCTTGGCACCATCCATCATTGTGAACATAGGTGTTTATGCACAGTTCAGAGAGGGCTTTATGAGGTTGATCTAGGCCTTCTAGGGAGCATCGTATCCAACCCCGTCGATGGCAGAATTGACGCGGGTCTTTTAGCAGTATCATCCTCCAACCTTCTCCAGGTATGGAGGACCCCATGCTATAGAGTCATGTCTATAAGCCATGCTGATGATCTTTGAGAATCTGGAGACTCCTCTAGAGAGGAGGGTCAATCTTGCTACATATATGCTTCAGGATTCCACCTAGAGATGGTGGGATGTGATCTCAGAGGCGGGAAGCCAAAAAAATATGTCTTGGGAGGAGTTTCAGAGTAGCTTATATAATTACTTCTACCCAGACACCTTGAGGGCTGATCGAGATCGAGATTTCCTGAGTCTGGAGCAGGGTAATATTTCTGTTATGGATTATTCTTCTTGCTTCATAGAGCTGCAGTTCTTTACACACTTTCTAGAAGGTGACAAGTTATTCCTAGAAAGGAAGTTTGAGGATGGTCTCAGGCACGATATCCGATCTCAGGTGAACATCTTCAGGTTGACTTCTATCCCTTCTATAGTCAACCAATAAATGATCATGGAATATAATCTAAGGGATTCTGGAGCTATGGGATAGGGTGGTTCAGCATCTAGAGTTAGTTCTTCGGCCGATAGCAGGAAGCACCGAAAGGAGACTATATGTGGAGATCCAAGTAGGTGGGATGAACCTTTAGGTAGCTAGGTGGTATGCTATTAGTGTGGAAAGGTCAGGAAATATGAGGATGCATTGCCTGAGGGACCCGGTGGAGTGCCAATCTTGAAGCAAGATGGGTCACCATCAGCACTTCAGATAGATCTTATCACCAATAGCTAGTGACAGGGGTTCTTCTATGACTCCACGTCCAGGAGCACCACCACCAATTACTCCTCAGTCAGAGAACAGGAGTTCTTCCAGCCATTCACAGGCCTTCAGCAACAACAGGGTGGATCAGCTCAGAGTGGTCAGGTAGGGTCGCCGGTCTATGGTATAGGCTATACTTTTGCAGTGGAGCAGGATCCCGAACCCTCTATATTTCAAGGTACAATTCTAGTTGCCTCAGTTTTAGCTTCTTCCCTTTTTGATACAGGAGCTTTCCAAAGAATTATATTTGTTTCTATTTTGGAGAGCCTTGGCCTCTGTATCTTTTCTTATGCTAATATCTTGATGTTAGACACTCTGATGGGGACTAGAACGGCTAGTGTATGATAGTCCAAGGAGTGACCTTTTGATGTTGGTGGTTGTCACTTATTATAGTACCTCTATGTCTTAGAGATGATGGGATATGATGTCATCCTTAGAATGGACTGGTTAGTTCCCTTCTAGGCAATTGTTGATTTCCATCGTTGTAGGGTGAGTTTCACATCACCAAAGGGTGGATCGTTTCTTTATAAGGGAGAATGGGATGTCTAGGAGAGAAGATCAGGACCCAAGCATCATGGGTTGGGAGGAGTTACAGCCTGGATTGCTAGTCTATATCTGGATGACCAGGGGACTTCACAGATGGACTTTCCTCTAGTGGTGGATCATTTCAGAGATATCTTTCTAGAGGAACTTGTATGTTTGCCTCTATAGAGAGAGGTGGAATTTTATATTGAGCTAGTGTGAGGAGTGGAACTGGTGTCCATTACTCCTTATAGGATGGCTAAACTAGAGTTTCAGGAGATCAAGAAGTATTTGGAGGAGTTACAGGTTAAGGGTTTCATCCGACCTAGTACTTATCTTTAGGGTTCATCTATCTTATTTGTGAAGAAGGTGGATGGTACCTTCATACTTTGTGTGGATTATCGAAAGTTGAACCAGTTGACAGTCAAGAACCGATATCTCTTGTCGAGGATTGATGATCTCTTTGATCAGCTTCGAGGAGCCCAAGTTTTCTTGAAGATTTAGTTGAGGTTTGGTTACCATCAGTTGTGTGTTAGAGCATCAAATATACCTCTTACAGCCTTTCAGAGCAAGTATGGTCTATACGAGTATATGGTTATGCCATTCGGTCTCATGAACAGCTGTAGTTTTTATGGAACTGAAGAACTGAGTGTTCCATCCATACTTGGATTCTTTCATAGTAGTTTTTGTTGACAATATCTTGGTGTACTCTCACACTCGACATCACCATGATACCCATCTTGAGATCATTTTGAGTACACTGAGAGATCATCAGTTATATGCTAAGCTCTCAAATTACCACTTTTAGATGAACCATATTCAGTTCTTGGGTCATTTATCTCAGAGACAGGAGTATTAGTAGACCCATAGAAAGTGAGGGCAGTAGTTTCCTGGGAGCATCCAAAGAAATTATTTGAGGTAAAAGTTTTCTAGGGATGGATGGATACTACAGAAGTTTGATATAGGACTTTTCACACTTAGAAACACCACTGATGGGCCTGACTAAGAAGAGTGAAAAGTTCTTGTGGTCAGATTCTGGTGAGTTAGCCTTTCAAGAGCTGAAAGGGAGGTTGACTTCAGTATGGATACTAGTATTTCCAAAGCTGGGTAAGAGCTATACTAGGTACTGTGATGCATTAGGTATTGGGCTAGGAGATATTCTTATACAGGGGGAAAGATTCATTGTGTATGGGTCTTAGAAGTTTAGGCCACATGAGAGGAATTACTTGACGCATGATATGTAGTTGACTATTGTTATTCATGCATTACGCTGTTGGAGGCACTATCTTCTAGGAGAGAATTTTGTTGTTTTCACCGACCACAAGAGTCTTATGTATATCTTCACTCAGTGTGATATGAATTTGAGTTAGTGAAGTTGGTTTGAGTACCTTTAGTCCTTTGACTTTGAGCTTGCCTATACACCATGAAAAGGAAACGCAGCGATGGATGAAATGAGAAGGAGGTCTCAGATACAGGCTATGTAGGAGGCCAGTAGTGAGTGGCAGCTTATGTCACTTTTCTCTAAGATTCATTTCGAGGTGCACGAAAGATAGGGGAAGAATTTTCTTTCTTCTGTGGTTGTTACCTATACTCTTCTTGATCTAGTACGAATGAGGCAGCTATCATATTCTTAAGACCTAGTCCTACAGGAGAGTGTGTCAGGAGAGGATCCTATTCCTAGATGGACAGTAGCTGAGAATGAGATCTTTCATTTTCATGGGTGCGTATGGGTGCCAGCAAACATACGCAAGGATCTGATTCGGGACATTCATTACTCAGTTTGGGTAGTTCATCCTGGTGTCACCAAGATGTATCGTGATATTCACCGTCAGTATTGGTGGCCAGGTGGGAAGAGAGATGTTTCTGGTTCTGTCACGAGGTGTTCCAGCTGTTAGCAGGTGAAGGCATAGCATCAGCGACCAGCAGGGATTTTGCAGCAGTTTCCCATTCTCAAGTGGATGTGGAATGATGTCGCGATGAACTTCATGACATGTTTTCTGAGGTCGCCTCGGGGAAAGGATTCTGTATGGTTTATCATTGACAGACTCACAAAGGTTTCTCACTTCTTTCCAATCAAGGAGACCTTCATTGTTGATGAGCTGGAAAGATTGTACATTCGAGATATTGTATGTTTACATGGAGTCACACACTACATTATTTCTTACAGTGATTCACATTTTTCTTCTTGGGTATGGCAGGGGCTACAGAAGGCTTTGGTCACACATGTACTTTTGAGTACAACTTACCATCCCTAGACAGATGGTCAGTCCGAGGGTATGATTCTGGTGCTTGAGGACATGCTTTGAGCATGTATCCTCAATTTTGCAGGTTCTAGAGAGAAAAAAATACCTCTTTTGTATTTTTTATACAATAATATATTTCAAGAAACTATTCAGATGGAAGCTTATGATGCTTTATATAATAATCCATGTCGATCAAACTTATGTTGGCTGGAGACAGGAGAGGCAACTATGTTGGGACCTCTTCATGTCTAGGAGACCACATAGTAGATAGAGTTGATTTAGAAGAAGATGGATACTGCAGAGTCATGACAGAAGTCTTATGTTGATCAACAAAGACGACCTCTGGAGTTTGAGGTTAGAGATCAGGTGTTCCTGCGTGTCACACCGAGGTTGGGAAACATGAGGATTAGGAGATAAGGTAAGCTTCCGCCGTGGTACATCGGGCCGTTTGAGGTGTTGGAGAGAGTTGGGATGGTGGCCTACCGGTTGCAGTTACCTCATAGGTACTGGGCTATGCATGATGTCTTCCACATTTCTCAGCTTTGACGTTACTTCCCAGACCCGTATCATGTTTTTCAAACCGATGAGGTTGAGTTGGGGGTGGATGCCTCATTCGAGGAGAATACTATCTGGATTTTTTATCGAAGTATGAAGGTTCTCTATGGTTGGTCTATTCCTCTGGTACGAGTTCTATGGTAGCACAGGAGAGTACAGGATGAGACTTGGGAGAGGGAGACCGATGTATGGCCATAGTGGTCGGAGCTGTTCAGGGTTTCTTTTTCTAGGCCACCTTTCTAGGGAAATTCGGGGATGAATTTCTATAAGGGGGGAAGTTTATAAGAACCTGGATATTCTTTTCAGGTATGTTTTCCTTTTTCTGGTGTTTTTGAGGAAAAGAGGAGTTTTTGGAAATTTTTTAAGTACACACCGTGTACTTATATTTACACGTCTTGTACTCCATTGCTGACCGTATCCATGTGTTGGCCATGTAATGGCTGAGCACATAGCCGTGTGTGGTGACCTGGAGGCCGCGAAAAGTGGGGCTCAGTAAGGGAAATTACATGCCATGTAATTAAAAAGTGCACACCGTGTACTTTCTTTTCTTCATTAAACGAACTGGGGTCGCGTCTGATGAATAGAATTCTCTTCTTCTCGACCTAAATCATCGAGGAGCATTCGTACACCGACGAATCTTCTCCAAGCCCCTGAATCACCATTAGTTCTCTGAATTGACTGTCGTCGATTGCGTCGGGATCTCCATGGTAAGATATTCCTTCTTCTAGATATTTGTTTACTGGTTTCTCCTCTTTCACAAGTTATCCACAGTTGAGAATTTTTAGCATTTTTGTAGATCTACGATGTTCTTGGGAGATTCAAGGATTGAGGTTCACATATAATGATCCTACAACACTGAGGTAGTTGGTTTGTTCCTTTATGTAGATAGTTCTTGAGTTATATGTGAAAAAGTTCCCAATACCATTGAACGAGGTATTGCGTGTTTATGGTGTTAAACCCTTTTGTTGCCTGCTATGCCTAGTTTGATTAGATAGAGGTTAATTGTTGAGATTAGGGTTATCTTCGCTAAGATGTGAATTTTTTTCCCATGTTTTCTAATTTGACTGTTTGGTATAGCTTTTTCAGTTATGATGCTTTCTTCCTTTCCCATGCCTAGTATTTTAGGATGGAGTGATTATTTATATCTAACACACTATTATTTGTTATAGATTGTTTATCCAAGTATTTCTAGAGGTTTACTTTGGATTCTGATATTCGTTTATGCATGATTTATTTACACGAGGCTGTGGGAACTTGGTGTAATGAGACCATAGGGGAAATTAATATTGAGGGCTTTCCCAGAGTGTCTGTTATAATTATCACACTGTGAGACCATAGGGGGGGATTGGCGTTGAGTGCTCTCTCAGAGTGTCTATAGTTACGTTATGAGAACACAGGAGGAATTGACATTGATTGCTTCCTCAGAGTTTTTGTAGTTTACTATTAAAATACTATAGGGGGAATTGACAGTGAGTGCTTCCTCAGAGAGTCTTTAATCACACTTGACTATAGGGGGAATTGACGGTGAGTGCTTCCTCAGAGAGTCTTTTGGATCTCTTTCCATGTATGGTAAACCAGAGGGGTTAGGCTGTGAGAACTACCTAGAGGATTTCTTGTTTTTTGTTTGGTTGATTAATTGATTAAAAGTAATGTTGTAAATGGAACTGTAGGACTGTTTACTTTTGAGTACTTCCTTGTTTACTGCTCCCTTTTTCTTATCACCTGCCATATATATTCACTGATTGTTAGGCACAGATCTTTGGGTGGTTTCCTATTGGGATTAGTCTCACACCCTATTTGGGTTATGATTTGGGGCCCAAACAGATTATATTGCTGTAGTTATAGATTAGGGAAAATGCCCTTCTACTTCAGGTACTTGATTGCTGAGGTGTTGGAGAGCATGGGACCAAGCCGAGGCTTACGATGCTGTTAGATATTTTCTGTTTTATTTTGTACTTTGGTTTATTAATATTTTCCAGCATTGTGACTTGTTTGGCTGCTTTCCTATACATATGTATTATGCGTCATTTATATATGTGGGCTCCAGTTGTTTATTACTCTCACTATTAACTTATTGCATGTTTTACTATTTATGCTATTACTATCTGTTTTACATCCACTATGTTACTCTTCTAATGAGGGCAGAGTTTCCCCACTATCACACCCAAGGCCCTTGCTTCTAGTCAGCAGCCTCTAGCATTTGGGGAAATACGCTTGAGGCCATGTGACATACTGGGTATGGGGAGCCTCTGGGTGGCTTCCGGAACTGGAACGTTACGTATTCCAAGACATGTTTTATTATTTACAAATAGGGTTAATCTAGGAGAATAATGGAGTTATAAAATTATTAT
Organism: Viscum album; assembly: GCA_963277665.1. NCBI lineage: Eukaryota > Viridiplantae > Streptophyta > Magnoliopsida > Santalales > Viscaceae > Viscum > Viscum album. Next base: position 1,297,376,814 of record OY728122.1, on the reverse strand, counting down.
AAATTTTTTATTTTGTGTTTTTAATTGTAATGTAAATTCCAAATATGTAATCTATCTTCTAGTACTACTAAATTGATCTGTCCTTCGGGATTTGATTCATTGTAATCATGCCAATTTATTAAAATAATGCACCAGCTTCAGGTTTTTGTGGTCATGAAGTTATAGTTGGTATCAAAGAAAGTTTAGCAACAACCATAGAAACTAAATTTAGAAATCGTAGATTAGGGATCATAACCCTAAGATAGACTTTGAATATAAGTATTGAGGAACATGCTAGAATTTTTTTAAAATAGATATTGTGTGGGTATTATAAGAAATACATCCCTGCCTGGATACTACAAGTGGATGTGGTTCTAGAACATATTTACCTAGGAGTAGAAACTTAAACAAGGTTTTCTGGGCTTAACTCAGGGTAAACTGGTACACGACAACAGGCCTTACAACACACCTAGTTTGACACTCTTAGGGGATATGCTTAGAATAATTCACATTTTATTTACAAACCATTAGGAAGGATTTATGTGTAAATATATCCCCAAAGAAATCATTTTTTATGATTATGAAAATATATATGTGTAAAAGTTCAATTAATTCTTATAATTTTTCTAGTTTTGGGATTATACATTACAATATCATCTAACCTAGTGTATGTTGTCATTTGGAAATGGCACCTAGTAGAAGGAATGACAACTCCACCAATGCACATGTTCTAAGGATAAGAAGGATCATATATTTCATGGTCATAATCCATCATTTCTAAGGGAAATTGTCTCCCATGTATTCTCATAATATTAGGAAATAATATCATATGTTAATAAGATATGTAAATAATTCTCTGAGTCCTATGGATTTAAAGGGAAAAAATAATAAGAGGATGGAAGAGGAAAATAATGATAAAGGTAAGAAGGGAAAGAAGGATTTTCCCACATGAGATAACTGTGGAAAGAATCACCCTGGTAATTTCTTTAAGGGAATGGGAGTTTGTTATAATTATGGAGAAAAAAGACACCAAGTGTATGATTTCAATGGTAATAAAAAGTTTCCAATACCCAATGCTTCAACTACAAGGAGATGGTACACTATTTGAATCAATGTCTCAATCATTAGAATATACTATAAATTATGCTATTGGATAATAATCAAGTTATGATACTACCGCAGATAAAGAGAAATGATTAATGTACTTATATAGTTATTGACGAATTATGTCATTTGAGTATTGTATCAATAATGTACTGGTTATATGAATTAGGAAAATAATTGAGGATTGGACTATAGTACTATTTCATTAAGGATTTGAGATTTTACGGTACCAAGTAAAGTGACACAGATGCAAGTAAAACTTTTTAGAAAATAATTATGAGGGAATGATAACCCTGATGGTCTAAAAATTAATTTATTATTATCATAATATCCTTTTAAGGGGTAAGGGGGAACCCAACAAGACATCAATGGCTAGGACCAAAAATCATGTCTCTGTGTTCTAAAATTTCAAAGCCAAAACAATCTAGTCAAGACTACCGAGAAAGGCCCCTACCCAGTATTAAAACCATGAAGACCAGTTTCCACTAAGCCATCACTGCTCGACTAGCTATCTCGTACAGGGATGCATGGTCCCTGTACTGATCGAAAATCCATACCCTCTCAAACATACATATCCTTATAGCAATGACCAAGTGAAAATTCATGCACTGAACCTCATCTAGAGAAGTCCCATGTAGATGAACTGGTTGTAAAAGACCTTAAACCATGAACCTTAGGACCACAACAAACACCACAATAATCCCATTCCAAGTAGACAAAAATTCATCACCATCATGAATCAAACCTTCACACACCTATTCACCATAAAGCCTTCAATATATTTTTCAACTCCACGAAGACAGCATCGAACCATGTCGTGTTCCCACTGCCACCACAGCTACAAAAGCAACCAGAATACTATCCATGTAATGTGAAGCTGAGCCATTTTCACCTAGGATTGGATAACCCAACACCACACCAAGGGAGCATCTCCGATGAAGGTATCTAGACCACTCTGAACCATAAATGCCTTTTTGGTCATGGATCCACTCAGATCAAAACCATGAATGCACCCTCACTAGATTTTGAAGTAAGAGGACCATATACAGCAAGGAGAGGCCATCAGGGAGGTATACCGGTGATGCGACACCACAAATCACACCCATAAAACCACTAATTTCAACACCATCACAAATTCACCAAATAAAAAACCTACAAGAAAATGCAGGGATTCCCAAGTAAAGATTTGATTGATTTGGATAATGTATATTAGATATTATTGACTACCTTGGAACTTATTAATGGTTTATTTATTCCATCATTGTTGGAGTTTATAACATTTTTGGATTTAAGGAGTATATCCAATATTATATGTTTTACATAATGAATAAGGAAGAGCAAACATATTCAAATAGGGTTTTTGGGTAATTCATGGTAGTACCATGTTTTTTTAGAATTCATGATAAAGTTATTCACATTCTTGTTATATAACAAAAAGATCTGCATTATGTTATGTGACCTTATTTATAAAATTTTGGACAGTGATTTTGGAAAAATGTATTTTGGATAAGTCTAATGGTTGTAAGGGATTAAGTAGGACATTGGATTGTATTTTTAAAAGTTAAAACATTTCAGAAGATTATTTTTGGAGTGTTATAAAAATATTGTTTTAAGAAAAGTTCAACCCGCGTGATGGGTGACAACCCATCACATCGGAAAAGGCTGTAGGAATGAAACCTACAATGGAAGTGTGACAAGGATTTATCACCTACCACTGGCCTACATGACGCCTTGGTTTGTATAATGTAGTTTTTTTATTTCAATGGCATAATATATAAAGTATAAATTCATTTTTATATCCCTATACAATTATGATAAATAGAATATGTTTTGAATTTTATTATCCTTTAGAAATAAAGATGACTTTGTGGTTGAAATTAGTTAAAGGATGGAACTCTACTTTCCAAGTAAGTATGAATCCTTTTTTTATTATTCTATGAAGTAAATTAATTCTTAAAATCTAGAGAAACGATATTAAAACCAATAATGTTTTCCTTTTACTTTCTTTTAAGATAAATTAAATGGTCTCTTGGATCATTGTAGATTTATAGATTTCAGATCGTTAACTTTCTCCTAATAATGTTCTCTATCACTCTCCATTAGAGCTTGATGGTAAAATTTTATTTCATGTCCATGTTTTCCAACATGAAACCCTAGTATGTTTTATCTCTAGTGACCTTCATACTTCCCTTTATTTATTTTAAAATGGTGGTATCATTAATCCATTTTATGATATGGTATTTCAATAAAGATATTTTGAAAATTCCATCCCATAGATTTTGTTTCTGAGTTTAAATTGGTAGGATGAAATTTATTGAAGGCGAGGAGAATGTAACACCACTAATATTTCATGGTACATTATCTTCAATATCTTGTGTTTCATGTAACACTAACTTGGCTTGCGTAACATGCAATATTGAGTTTCCACAAAACAACACTTTAGCCCTATAATTATTTAAATGATATATTTTTAAAATATATATTAAATATAAAAATATTAAATGTAATAAATAAATTTTAAATATTATTTATACTATTTTTACATAAATAAAACATATTTATAATGAAATATACATGTTTTGGAAAAAAAAGTTATATGTTTAGAAATACTATTTTCTTAAAGGAACTAATTTTTAGGTTCCTTTGTGAACAATAATAAAATTAATTTTAGACACTCATATAAATTTAATCTAGTAAAATAGTCTTCATTTTTTTAATTTGAAATATCAAAATTACATTAGGGTGAATTTTCGGTATTATTCTGAAAACATTCATTTTTTGATGAATAGTGAAAAATATTGCATTATTGTTTAAAAACAGACTTTTTCATTTAAATAATTATTTAAATTTAGATTGTTTTTTAACTCAAAATAGATAAATAATACATATATTAACCTAATGTAGGTCGTTGGAATCATTTATTTAATTTAATAAGATATAGAAATTCATTGAAGATTTTTTCACGTATTTCTACCTCACTTCTAGCCATATTAGAAGATTAGCATTAAACGTAATTTTACCGATTTTGTGAATTGAATTTCAAAAATCCCACATAAATGATTGTAATCAGGATGAAAATTTTTTTCTAATAAGATCAAAATAATTTTTAGTGAATAGTAACTATTGAATAAGTATATTTCAACTAAAATCAACTTTAAGTATAAATTATGATCTCTTTTAAGACACTTGTGTTAGATTAATACATTTATTATATTTTATTTAAAGAAGTGTTAAAAAGGTTATATTCAAATTTTAAGAACTAAATCATTTTTAAAATGTGGTTATAAATAAGATAAATTAAACTATAAATATTATTTATAATTCTAAAATTATTATCAACATAATGGTATTTTTTTATAATTTTAGAAAATAAATAAATAATAAATGTTGTGACAATAATTAAGCAGTAATTCAATTATTAAAGTAAGAATCAATTAAATGATATTTAAAATTTTAAAATAAATATAATTTACCTAATTAATTTCATAAACTAATTTTATTGAAAACATAGACATGTTATTGAAATATTATAAGTATTGGTTCTAAGTTATCATATTGTTTAGATATTTTTAAAAACAAAAATGTTGAATAGTACCAAAATTGATATAAATGATACTTCAAAATAAATATTATTTAATTAAATTTTATAAAATTCATAAAAATAAATTAGGAAAAATAACTATTATAGTGTAAAATATGTCAAAAATTATCCAATTGGAGTTCTATTGTCATTTTATAGTTACTATATTAACCATGTAGTTTGAAAATACAAGAAGACACGGTAAGAGTTAAACTGTTCAACTAATGGTTAATTCTAAAAGATAAGGTTAATTGTATGACCTAAACCTGTAAAAAATATATTGTTTGATATTTATCTACCCATAATCATCTTATCCTCAAAATAAATCATATTGGATCTATTATCAACTGAAATTAAATTTATAATAAATTAATATTTCAATATTTTTCTAAAGTGCCCATCACCCCCTTATAAAAGGGAACTTCTTCTCTTTAATTAACACATCCAAAACCCTTTGGCTTGGACAAAACCTACCCATTTCCTATACCAAAATCCCTTAAATAATTATAGAGGATACACTTTGGGAATTAATCTATCTTATGGAGTCCTTTTATGAAAATCAATAGGGGACCCCAAAAAGAGGTAATTGTTTTATCACCTCTTTCAAAGTTATTTTCTTCTTCTACATCCTATTTCGATGTTGTTTCCATAATAAAATAATAACTCCAAAACCTTATGCATGATGAGATGTTATTATAACTATGTTACAACCGTATTAATTCTTTTACCCATCCTATGAAAAATAATATCACCATGTGTGCGTAAGTACGTCTTATCATCTTCATTCTGTGGTGTAAACTATTCTACATCTACACATAATTTCATTGGGTATAATGATGGATATAAAGGATGTAAATAATAGATATAACATGATATTTTTTCTTTAAAATTTATATTACTTCCAATTCCATACCATTTATCCATTAAGTAAATGATATTGTCGATCGTGCATACGTACAACGTACCATCTACACAACACAATGAGATTAATCTTCCACATTCACCATTCAAGAATGAAAATAATATATATATATATATATATATATATATATATATATATATATATTATTAATTAGTTTGAAATAAATGAAATACTAATTATAATGGAATAATATATATATATATATTTGTGTTTCTGTACATATATTTCATTCACTTACTTCCATACAATAGGAAAATTGAAACAGCGTTCATGCGTACGTACGACCTAGAGTCTCCATTAACGGTGTATTCAATTTCATATATATATATATATCTTTTATATATATTTATATCTAGAATATATATAATATATAAATCATGATCTTCATTCTGGAAGTAATCAAATCATGATCTAAGTAATACGATCAAGAATAATAGGTCAAAACACATACTATAAAGAAAGTGATTATTACCCAAAATGTTATCTTAACTTAAAATTTATTAATAAATGTGTAATATAAAGTTATAAATGAATCATATATGTTATCATAAATATTATTATGATTCTATTAGAAGTTAATAATATATTTAAAACCATTATACGGGAGTTTCAGACACACAGATATTATCAAACCTAATGTAAGAGAATTTTGTCTCACTTTTAATTTTTGTTAGATATAAGCCATTTTCACCACCTTTGTCTTGTGTCTGGGGTATATACTACCCCTATTATATTTTAAATATTTAATACTTTTATCTTCATAGTATATAAATATAAATTTTAAGATATTGAGCTTATTATTAAATGTTCAAAGTGGTATGGGATTCTTTCAATGTTTAAAGAATTAATCCTTTTTCTATTTCAAAATTCTCTATATTATTTTATATAACTATTTATATGGATATAATGGGATAATAAAGAAAATTTTATGTATATTTTTATATTCATTCAAATGATTTCAAAACGGAATATTTTAAAGGATTTATTTAAGGGTTAATTTCACAATCTTTTTATTATCCGAGGTTGTTTATATGTAAGTATCTACTAGGACATATTTATCATCCACATCCATGCCTCTTAAAAATGTATTTCAAAATATTATTACTATTAATAGAATATTTTTTAATGTTTTTTATACCCATGTTTTAATTTTTTTTAAAACATTTTTAAAGGAATCCTTCAGTTATTTTCCAAATGAGTTACTTTACAACCTTTTTGAAAAATTAAGGAAATAATGTTTTTTTAACGTATACGGCACGAGCGGCTATTTTACACTATTATGGAAACTTAAAATTTAGAAGCCTTATTTACAATATTACAATGTTATTTTCAAGAGAAATTTGATCCTTTATAATTCAAGGGATTTAAAATAATTTCAATGTAAAATAGGGATATTTATATCAATGTGTTTTAATGATTTTATTAGATTACTCTCATCCATGTCAACATAAATTATTAAATTTTATGATTAATTGGGGAAGATTTATTATGATTCAATATTATATAATGTATTAAAGGTTTTATGATATGTTTCAATTTTGATGTGCTATTTTTATACCATTAATGGTTTATGGTTAAAGTATTAACATTTCATATTCTAGTTTTAATACAAATTTTAATGTTATGTTTCACCCTTTTCATATGAGGAATGCATTGGACTTTTCATGTGTCAGGCAGGTGCCTATGTAGCCCCTTAATTCTTTAGTAGGTATCATTAGACAATTATGTTTGGGTTTGGATATTTTCTTACCCAATTATGTTTGGTTTCTTGACCAAAGCCTTGACGGTATGTTTAAGATGTCCTGAATTATTCATTCTCTCATTATGAGATAAGTTATTGGTATTGTGTGTAATTATTTGACTAGTATAATATGCATGTGAAAGTTTAAATGTAACTATTTGATTTATTCTCTCCATATTATGCTGAATATTAGGTTTAAAAGGCCTATATTTTAGTTCTATACTTTCCCTAAAGTTTATTGTTATTTAAGAAATATTCTTCTATATTTTTTAACCTTACTGAGCATCTAATCTCAACTTTTTTTTTGTTTTATTTTCCAAAAATTCCAAGAAGTGTTTTATGATTGCTATATTGGGTAAAGATAGGAGAATAATGGCATTATAAAATGATTATAAATGTTTTGTTATATGTTTTGAATTATAATGTAATGTTAATTTATTTAATCTATTTTCCAAGACTAATAAAGTGATTAGTCCTTTGGTATTTTCTTCCGTTTAATCATTCCAATGTATTAAAATAATGCACTAGCTTCATGCTTCTAGGTTCGGGGCCTTATAGATTGTAACACCAATTACTCCACATTATAACTACTCCCCACCTCTAGATGAGTAGAGGGTGATTCTTGATATGTAAAACATAATTCAATAATAGGGTAACACAATCTAGAAAAAAGTACTCATATACATCTATTGGATGTGAAGGTCATTTATCTGTAAAAATCATTGGTTGAATTAAATCAGAAGATGGTGTACCTGATGATATTACATCAATGGATGGTTTGAGTCAACACAAAAATCATAAAATTTAATAATTATTTTGTACATAAATTTTTATTGGATTTAAGATAAAACTTAAATATACATCACTATTTAATTTTCCAACATATTTTCATACAAGTGTTTGGATATGAGAGTATAGATAGAGATAGAAATTATATTAGTTTTTCAAGTAGTGATGGGGCTTGAATTTTTATTATTTGATGTTGTATGAAAAAAATCAATATATATAAATTCTGTTATTCAATTAGATATATTTTTTTATTACTTGAAATTTATATTGTTTCAATATTTATGAGTTAATTGTTATCTATTTATGTTTATGTTTCTATTAGTGATTATGCATTTTTTTTCTCTCTAGTCGGTTCTTTTGGGAAAAAGAATTCTTTGATTGTTTTGTTTTTTTGACATCTATATATATTAATAGACTAAACAATGTAAATATATAATTAATTATAGGAGCAATTTAAATAGCTGCTATATTTTCAAAATATTTGGAATCCTAAAACTACTGCTAAAGAAACATTCCATTACAGTTCCTAGAAACCACTAATAAATAGATGAAAATAATGAAAGTTGATTACCAACTCCAACATTGGAAGCAAATTATGAAAACCATTATGAAACCATCTGAAGATGTTTTAAATCACCACTAGTCCCTTTATTTTTTGTAATAAAAGAAAGTTATCAAAGAAATTATATTTATTTAAAGATGAATATATCATAAAGTATTAGGGTGTAACATTATACACCATTTAGAATAATTTATCCCTTTAAATTATGTAGATTTGATACAAACAACTAAGGACATTTTTTACTCATCACATCCTCAGGTTCCCATGCAGTTTCCTCTATTTTAGGGATTCACAACAAAACTATTACTAAGTTATTGGCCTTGTTTCATTAAACTTCCTCTCTATGATCTATAATCTCTATCTATTAGCCTTAACTTTCTGAAACACTAGGCTGTATGATACAAACTCTGAAATATCCCTTTTCAAGTTATCCAACTTGAAATACTCTTTTATTTCTTCATATGTCTTCATACTTTCATGATGAATAGAGTATGATGAATTATGAAATTCATCCAACAAATCCTTTCTCACGTCTAGTACCAATGGTGAACAAAATTTGTTCTTGAACCTTATCATTCCAACATGATCATGGTTGAACTTAAGAACACTTCTCAAATTCCTCTATAGTTTCACATCTACCTTATGTTCCAACTTAATGTTATCTTGGATGGATGGTTGGTCATTCCTCTTATAAAGATAAGTTATGTCTCCTTTAATCATGATTTTAATATTTATCTTCTAAAAATCAAAAAATATTGGATCTCTTCCAATCCTTAACATTGAAAAACTAGCTTGGTCTTTTCAACTCAGAGCATCAACCACCTTCTTCGTCTTCCTGGGGTTGTAATTTATTGAAAAGACAATATATTTGATCAACTCAAACCATCATCTTTGGCACATATTCAACTATTTCTATGTAAATATAAACTTCAATCTTATATGATCATTATATATATTGTACCCTTCTCCATATAGACAGTGTATCCATATTTTCAGTGAAAAAATTACTACTACTATCTCCAAATCATGAGTTGGGTAAATTTTATCAAACATTTTAAATTGGTTAGAGGAATAATATATCACCATATATTTTTTCAGGATGAATAATCCTAATCCCTTCTTCAACACATCCCTATATATCATAAACCCTTCTCCACTAAAAGGTAGTGTAAGCATAGGTTCAATGACCATCCTTCCATTCAGCTCTTTGAAATTCTCTTCATATACATATTCCCACAAGAACTTAAACCCTTTCTAAGACAACTTGGTAAGTGGATTAGATAGTCATGATAAATCTCACACAAAGCATTGGTAGAATCCAACCAACCCTAGAAAACTATGGATCTTGATTACCATGGTTGTTCTAGTCTATCTCTCAATAACTTATTTCTTTGAAGGATCCAACAATATTCCCTCACTTGAGATTATGTAACCCAATAATAAAAATTTTTAAATCCAAATTTCACACTTGTTAAATTTAGTATATAAATTATCCTTACTCAGGGTCTTTAGAAAAATTCTCAAAAATTCTCCATATTTTTACTTTCTCTTCAGATATATAAGAATATCATCTATAATTACTACCAAAAACTGATCAAGGTAACCTTTAAATAATCTATTCATTAAATCCATGAATATAATAAGATAATTGGTAAGTCTAAATGGAATATAAATTCATAATGGACATACCACATATGAAATTTTGTCTTGGGTATGTCCTCCTTCTTGACTCATAGGTGATGTAATGACCTAGATTTCCCTGGGAAATTGCTCTGTAAAAATAAAGTATTTTAGGTGTTCCGGTAGGCAACTGTGACTTATTTCAATAGTTTTAAAAATTTCTAGTTTTTTCATTGGGAAATTAGGGTGTTAGTGTTGAAATGTTAATGAATCAGGGATTTATGGGTGTTAGTATTGGTGAGTTAGGCACGTCAACATCACTGAGTTAGGGGTGTCGGTATTGGTAGGTCAGGGTATTGGTAGGTTGAGGCATTGGTAGGTTAGGACATATATAGTTTGAGGTGTCAGTGTCGGTGAATCAAGCCTTTTTTAGGTCGAGGCGTTAGTGGGTCAAGGCCATTGGTGTTAGTGTGATGATGGAGTTGGTACCAGGGTGTTGGTGAGTCATGGCGTCAGTGGGTCATTGCATCAGTTGCTTAGCTTCAGTGACTCATTTCCAATTTTTCCCAGTTTTCTAGTTTCTCCCCTCTTATATATTATTTTATGTAAACTAATTTTAAATCCTTCATTAGAAATTTTAAGGTTTTTTAAATGGATATTAAGTATATCTTTAATATCATAACGTTCTGGTGGATTTGAGATACTCGAACTGTGTGATCTTGACCATGATCCCATGATTAAGGGATTTCAAAACTATTCTTCCATTAATATAGGATCTAGATCTTCAAATTCAGGATCTTCCCTTCCCAGTTTTTTTTTGTTCCCTCTTGGTGTGCCAAGATACTTCCTCCCTAGTCAAGTCATGTGCCTATGTTAAATCCCCTCCTTCTCAATTTTCTTGGATTTCTTCCCAGGTGCTCGCACGATCCTCTGTTTTGACAGAAAGAAGAGTTTTGGTCACCTGTTGTTCAAAGTAGGGATTTCTTCTGCATCTCTTTAATTGTGAATCATGCAGGGTGGGTGTATTAATGATTCCTTGTGAATAACAGGGGAATAATTTTCTTAAAACAAGAAATAAATAAGAAGGTAATATTATCAAAAGATAATAGAGTCAATGAAATAATGGGATTGGAATGTTTTGATGTTGATCACCTATTTTATTTGTTATATTTGATTATTTTATGGGTTTTGTGTTCGTCTTCCAACTAAAAATCATGGTCATTGGTGGTCCTTTATTGCGCACTGGTGGTGTTTTGTTTGTTCTCGTTATGATGTTTGATAATTGGTCATATCATGAAACCTACTTAATCACGTATACCCAGTTAAATGAAATGGATTCCACAAGATTAAAACCCTTTTGTGATCACACCAGTTTATCAAAGTTTATTGAAAACATCATTTACCAAATTTGAATATATCAAGTTTGATAGGTGTGGATGTGTACTGTGTTCTCTGGGGTTCTATCCTTTTTTAGGTTATGGGTACAGGTGTGGATAGAGGAGTTGGCTCTCTGAGAAGGGTATAGTATGTGTGTGCAGAAGGGTTGTGGTTTAATGGTAGTTTCTTTGGGATTTGTGTGCGGGGTTGTGTGGGTGGTGTGTTGGAATCTCAGTTTGAGAGACTGATTGATTGTGGAATGGATGGAATTTCAGGCAGTGGGGCTGCTTTTGTTGTGTTGTGGTTGTTGAGAAACATTGGGTAGTGGGTATGAAATGTGGTTATGGTCTTGTTGTGCAGTGGGACTTCATCTATGAATTGTTTGGGTAGTAGGGAAACAGGCTTGGTTGTGAGGGACATATTGTGTGGTTTAACTTGGAAGAATGATAGTTGGTCGTAGTTTGGTTGCTGATTTTTTTAGTTAATCAAGCTCTTCGCCTTCTAAGGTTGTTGTAGATGTTGTGATTGAAATTTTCCCCGGGTAGTAATATAAAAAACTAATGTGAACCCCTTAATAATTTAAAGTAAATTCTTGAATGAAAAAGGGGCCGGGTTTACACTTTGGTACTGGTTTTATGAGTGCTCATGCATAAAGGGGTAGCAGAAAATGTGGTTCTTGTGGGCTGGTTGCTTGTTTTGGGATCCCAAGGTTGGGGAGAGTGATTGCATACCCATATATATAAATTGTATTTCCTTGTGATTTACATACGTACCCCACCCTTTTTGGGAACCATGTACAGAACACCCCTATTTCATGGGGGAGGGTGTCTTTCCTAACATCCTTGTGGGAGGACGGATGGTTTGTTAGTGACTTTATTCCTCGTGCCTTCTTTTAAGTTCTTACCACTCAAGTATATCCGAGAAGGATATAATGGCTTGAGGTTTACCATAATCCAAGATTCATTGGGAAGGTCTTTTGTGGATGTGAGGATCAGGTGTTTTTGGGATATGTTTTTTTCTGGTGTCTTTGGGATGAGGCCCAGGTATTTGTAGGCGAGATTTGTGGTGTGGTTAGGGTCCCGGTGTTTGCAGGCAGGATTGTGTGTAGTTTGAGGCCCAGGTGTGTGTGGGCAGGTTGTGGCAATGGGAATATGTATATAAGACTGGTAGCATCAAGGCGTTAGTTGTTAGGAGTAAGTAGTTAACCAGTGGGTAAGTGGTTTGGAGTACCTAAATATCGATGTTCTTATACTACTACTTTACTTGACTAGCATTATTTGGTTAGTGTACCTTGGTGAGGCTAGGAAAGTTAGTATTCCTTGGTAGGTGCTTTGAGGTTTTACTATTTTTCATAGGGGAATTAGTATGTTCCCCCACCTTTTCATGGTTGGATTTATTTTTCCTACTGGGTATACTTGTATACTCACCCAACATATGTAAAACTATTCTCAGGTTTCCAGGAGTACTTTGAGGACCGTACTAGACTTTACTAGCTCGGGCATTGGGATAGTTGATGAGATGCTTCTTAGTCTCTTTTATTTTGGTACTTGTTTTAGTACTTTGGTTATACTTTTTTCATAGTTTACATTTGAACATGAATATGTGAATGATTTTTGGCATTGATTTTACCTTTACATTAGAGTTGTTTCGTATTTCAATGTCTTGTCTCCTAATCCTATTTTCATAAAAGGGTAATTACATTCATTTTATGTGAGATTCTATACTCTTGGTGATTGTAGCCACTTTAGGGATTACTGAAGGCGAGTCTCGGGGGTCATTATCTATTCTTCATCTTAAATAAGGAAGTACATGTCACTTTCCACTCTTTACCTCATATCAAAGAAGGCTGTTCATAATAGCTGATGATATAAAAAGTGGGGATTAATCTTGTAAAACTAATGATCTCCTTGTAATTGGTCAAACAGATCATCGATACGGGGTAGAGGATACTTATTCTTAATAATGATCTTGTTAAATTCTTGATAATCAATGTACAAATGAATTAACCCATATTTCTTATTAATGAAAATAATGGGTGAACCTCATGGAAAAACACTAGTCTGAATAAATCTTGTATATAAATTCACCTATAGTTTCTTCTTCAATTCATATAACTCAATTTGGTCCATTTTATACAGTGTATTTGAAATTAGTTTAGCACCAGGTACGATTTCTATTTAAAACTCAACTTTTTTGATTTAGGGGAAGATTACATAAGTCCTCAGGAAATACATTATCATATTCCTAAAAATAGAAAAAATAATTAATATTGAGTTTCTCCCCAAACATTTGAGATAAATACCCCTCATGAATAGTTAGTAAAACCCATATGATAAAAGTAATTTCTTTAGGTGTTCTAGTTCATCCTCACACAAATATACAATCTTAGGATGATTCAGGATATTGATTGAAACTTCCCTTCCTTGAAAATTGATATGGTCTCTACACTAAGAGAGTCAATCCATGAACAAAATTACAACAAATTCAACTAGAATAATAATAATAATATTTGTAAGAATCAAATTCCTACAAAATTCTATTAGAGAATAGCTATAGACATTATATTTGATCATCCTAACATTAGGATTTTTCAATTCCAAATCTCATCTATTCATTGAGGTGGTGATGTGATGCACATAAACAATTATTCAGATATAAAAGAGTGGGTAAAACCAGAGTCAAATAGAACATTTACAATCCTAGAGTTGATGATATGTATACCTTTGACCATGTCACAAGGAAATTCCACTTTGGATGTAGTAATTACATAATATTGGACTTCTTCCCTTGTTTTATTTTGTGGTATGTTACCTTTATGTTTAGGTAATTGGATGACATAGTGCCCCGGATCCTTATAGTTAAAGCGATTTACATTGATGGATTCTCCAATACCCATTTATTCTTGAGCATGGTGGTCTTCTTCTCCACACTTGACCCAAAATATTTTTTCTTTTAAGCATGTACCAAGGCATTTTCTCCAAAAATTATCACATGTTAGAAAATCCACCTTTCTCTTCTTCCCCTTATCCATTTTTCTCCCACCCATCCTCTTCTTATCTTTCTTTCCATCAAATCCATAAGACATGGATAATTTTTTCTCTATCATTATAGTACATGATACTATATCATCATATGATGAGAATGTTTAGGAAACATGTGTCCTTTAAAGGATTGGATTTATTCTATGAAAGAAGCAATCAATATTACTCTTTGAATTATGTATGTAGTATGAAACATGCCTTAATAACCTGGTAAAGTTCACTTCATACTAAATAATATTTTATTCTTCCTTTTGTCTCACACTAATGAATTGTCTATCTATATCTGATTTTTGTTCATGAGGAAAATATTTTTCAATAAAAGTTACTTAAAATCCTTCCACTATATGCTTTCTATTTCCTATACATCCCTAGTATTTTTTATTAATGACCCCATTGATTTGTATCCTATATGAGATGATAAGATATCATCAAAACCTTATCCCTTTCATTACTTCCCAAAGTGAGAAGTATCTTTTCTAAAGAACTTATCCATTACTTAAAAATAAATGGATTTGTGGTTCCATTGAATGATGAAGGTTGCTGTCATGTGAAATGGACTAACATTATTACACCACATTATAGATCAAAAGGATACTTTATATGATTAAGATTATTGTCCATAACCTGAGTCAACTTCCGAAATATAGTTATAATTTCTGAAGATCCAGCTCCTACTCCAGCTCTAGTTTCATTATCTTTCTTATAAGGGAAATCCCCACAT
The DNA here is from genome assembly GCA_963277665.1 of Viscum album. NCBI lineage: Eukaryota > Viridiplantae > Streptophyta > Magnoliopsida > Santalales > Viscaceae > Viscum > Viscum album. The sequence continues at coordinate 1,297,361,378 of OY728122.1, read as the reverse complement.
AGATAACAGGCATTAATACAGTTTCCATTCATGTTTCTTATTCCATTTATAAACAATGGAATTCACTATATTAGATCATAAAATTATAAATCAAAATGTTTAACTTCAAAACTAGTGAAACACTTAACATAAATTTAAATTTTAGGTATAGTTATTCTAAAAATCATAAGCTAGTGTCATTGGTAATAACTTCAAATCAAAAAATATATTTTAAAATATTTTATAACGGTTTGTAAAGAAAATTTTAATTGACCTGAGCATAACCCCCAAGAGTTTCAAACCAAGTGTGCAGTACAGTTCCATTTACTATAAACCAAAATGATGGTTGAGTAATACTCAACCAACACTTTTTGGGGTTATTAACCTTATATGAATCTATTCCAAAACCAAACACACTTGTAGTATCCCATCAGGGATATATTTCCACAAAAACCACATAATCAATTCTTTTCCAAAACTTTTGGATGTTATCTTTTACTTAGAGTTATCCTAAAATTCATTCATATGGTTATGTTCCCTAATCTATGTTTTTAAAATTCTATTTCCAAAGGATTCTACTAAAATTGCTTTGATATGAATGGTAAAGACCCTTACTCTAGTATCCTCGAGCTGGTGGTTACTTTATTACAATGAAATTATATACAATTGATCACATCCCAAAACACTAAATAGTTTTGTAGTTTTTGTAAACTAGATACAGGCTTGGATCTGACATTAAATTTGAAAACATAATATAAAACATGTTATTTTCTTTGAGAACATCATTATTCTATCCAACATATCCTTGCATATAATTCATGGCACACTTCATGGCATCTTAGGGAAAGGAAATATAAGAATTTGGTGAGATTAGTAGATCAATAAAAGGATATATATATTGGAAGTTATTATAGAATTAATAAGTCAAGAATAATTTGGAAGGAATAAATTATGATCAAATAATTCCATATAAATAACAACATGAGATTGAAACATATCCATGGATGTCATAACTATTCAAATAATCACATGGAAAACAATAATTGACTATATAATGATAGAATAAATAATTCCAGACATCTAAAACATACTTTCAAGACCTTGTGCCCAGAATTATTACATAAATGGGTATGTACTTGTCAAAATAACCAACAGTCAATTATTAATACCAATTCATTCATCATATGAATAAATTATACAACTTAATCAACATGCCTTAATAATTAATAACTTTCAATAATGTAAGAACTATCATAAAATTTTTTAATAATTTCCCTAGTCAAACTAATAATAATACATATTAAGAAATGAGGTTGATTGTATCATTAAAGTATACCCTCATTAAAGAATAATATTCGTCAAAGGAAATTAACACAGATTAAAATACTATTAAAATATTACTATGACATTTTCTGAGGAAAATAACCTTTTCATTTTGAAATCACTTATTTAAAGTCTAAAAATGTAAAAAAATATTTGGAAATTCATTTTATTTTAAAGGGACCAGGGAAAATTTAAAAGGAAAATTCAAAATAAAGAGTATTCATGATAATTGGAAAAGTTATTTTTGTAGTGCATGCTAATACAATGATGATGTTTAGACCTTTGGTAAAAAGTAACTCATTTGGAAAATGATAAGAATATTTATTTTATAAATTTTTATAGAAATTCAAACAAGGGTAAAAATGTATTTAATAAATAATTGGGGAATAGTTAAAGCATTTGAAAGAAAATATGGACAGAGAAGAAAAAGATTCATGTCCAAATAGAAAAAAAAGATGATATTCCTTAAAAACATTTTTTTTGTATCTTGAGTACTTAATGAGGGTAAAATGAATGGAGAACTTGTAATTTTTAGAAATAACAAGTAGATAATGAAAATACAATAGGTTTAAGATAGAAAGATAATATAATTACCTCAATAGAAACTTAAAACATAAACAATTGATTTTCCAACACACGTCATTCAATTCATGATGGTGTTGATCGTATTAGATATTATAGTCCCAAACTATACTTACTACTCGGGCATAGTAAAGTGGAAGTGTGGGGTGAAACCAATAGTGTTCACCGATAGTCAAGCAAACATTCAAAAAAAACCATTTAGAGGTATTCCTCGCATTCACTCTTCAAGTTTGGTTTCTACTTAATCTAGTTATTTTGGATTTAAGAAAGGTAATAAGGAAGGGATCAGGGTCAATTTCAGGGCTCTTTATAGAAGATAATTCAAGATTTATCGAGGAATAGTTATATGGATTAGGATACGAAGCAGTGAAGGAGTCACCAATTGGTTTTGGTCAAACCAATTGTATATACCTATGTTGAAACAATCCCATAGTCAGCGTATAGATAAAAATCAAGGTTCATTATTCTTATCTTCTATAAAAAAAAGTGTCATAAGCTAATGGTCATAGTCCTACTCAACTCCAATTAGGTTAGGTTTTTTCAATTTCAATTCCCATGGTCACGATTATGAAAAAAAATGTGGTGAACAATTATTATATGCCTAATTACTATATATAGGGTTACCAAAAATCAATATAGATATTAATTAGGCTCATAAAAACCAGTACTTTCAACCCCTAACCAAAGGTGGTTTATCCATGCATGGCAGTTTTGAACAAAAAAAGAGAAATTCTACACATTCAACACATAATCATGAAACAGTTGAGAAATAAGAAATCTAGGATTGAAAAAACTAAGAATCAATATCAAATAATTAATATAAATGTAAATATAATCAAAAAATCACAGTGCTTGAAGAAACAATGAATAACGATGCAAGAATTGATGAAGTACAATGAAAAATGTTGAAACAGATGTTGCAAACGGAATCATATTTACAAAGGATAAAGAAAAGAAATAGAATAACCAATAATGAAAATGGATTTAATAAAATAGGAAAAGGAATGAATTAAAACTAGTTTCGAATGAAACTCAATTTTAAAAAAGATAAAATTAAATTATTTAGGTTCTATTTATTTTTTTATCACTGGAATATTAATTGGAATAAGAATTATATGAACCGTAAAACATTCATGTCATGTACTACTTAAGTGGATTTTATCCCAACATCCACACACCATGGAATCTGTCTTCATGTCGTGTATTTGAGATCCTCAATTTCCTTTTGAAAATCGGCTCATATCATTGACTAGGTGGGACTTTGAACTTTTCAAGTCGTGTAACTACTACACATTACGTACTTGATACACTTTAAGCAGGATTTTGAATATGAAATTCTCACAACATTTAATTCATATACACATCATGCAACAACTTCACTTCTTGTACTATCTTCGTGGGTTGGTCTGTGCAATATAGGTGTTCTATGAACGAGGACTACACATAATGTATGTAATGCATAAAATTTAAAGCCTATTTTTTCAATTTTCAAAATTCCTTCCAGTGAGTCAAAAATTTCTCTGTAAAACAACCAAAACCCAACAAATTATCAAATAAAATATGGATAATTTTTAATTAAACGTAACCAATATGTATATATAAATTAATCTTTTCAAATTCCCTAACACTCAAATAATTTCTTATCCTCAAGAAAAATTCATATCATTAGAGATTCCAACGGAAATAAGTTTTAAAACAAGAAACTTGCATTACAACCCAACAAATAAAACTAAGGGTAAGAAGAAAAAGTCAGTCCTACAAAATCAATCGTACCGAGAGAATTAGTCATGACACATAGTTCAGTTCTTTATCTATATGCTTTATTCTTTGATTATAATTTCATAATTGTTTCTTATATATATATATTTTAAAAGGTTAGGGCCAAAGCCTCATTTTATTATTTAAAGCAAGGACCTCTTTAGACTGGGTAGAGGGAGACCCATTACATAGCCCGAAGGCCCAAGGCCAAGTGGCCTGAATACTAGGCTTGAAAACCCATTATTTGGCCCAAAGGGCCCCTCAGTGAATAGTACTGCTATAGTACATGTGCTTCTACAGTGCTTCTATAGTGCCGCTACCACTACAGTTTTTTCTAGAGTGCCTCTGCCGCTACAGTGTCACCGCCGCTACATTTTGGCCCCTGCTACAATTCTTCTACAGTACCCAGCTACGTTCTGCTACAGCCCCCCTGTGAAATGTAACTTGAGTTATACTCGTACCATGAATACATGTTCCTAACAATATGATTTAATTGGTTCTAACATCTCTGCTTTTTATATAAAAATAAAAAAATCAATCAAGCGTAGTTCGATAGAATGGTTGAAATGACTTTCAGGATATGGTCGGGTGGGAAAGTGATAAAAATTAAGCTCAAAACTAGGCTAAACTCTAAATTATAATACTTAAAAACAATAAATAGTGTAATGATAAATCCTATAATAAAATTTTCCCATGCTCCAACAACTCAAGGTGGGTCCATGAGAATATCAATTAATTATAAAAAATGTACCATATTCCAGTATTTTTCTTTTTATTTATTTTTTGAAAATCATGTCTAGGCGAGATCTCATATCTATTACCTAACCACATTTGATCCCTCAAAGGATTCATCAGTCTGGTAATGGTGTTTTTTTACCTTCCTAATACACAACCTAATATCTTATATATATATATATATATATATATATATATATATATCAAAGTAATTGGGTAAGAAAATAAATTTCCAAAATCATTCATGGACCACATCATATCAGTCTGGTCAAAGTGTCACCATATATCAGCTCAATTCTAATATCATATTTCCATCAATAGTGAAAATTCCCCCACACTTATTCAAAGGATAGTCATTTATCATACCCAGCTAAGGGAATGAAGGTATAATCGGTTGGAGGAGACTCCATCCTAACAAGTATATTCAAGGCTACTATGAGCTGAAGAAAGAAAGATGTATAGGTGGTTCTAAGAAAAAAGTGACTCACAAAAATTGACTCAATAATTTTAAAAGTGTATTCATTTAATAATAGAATCAATAAGATCTTAATGAATTTTTTTATGGTTTTACATGACCCAGGTATCTCTTAAGAAAAATGATAATGAAATAATATGATAGGTAGGTATGAATCCTCATGTGAATGGAAGTATAAAAAAATAACTAACAATCAATCAGGATATAAAATCCAGTAAAAATTCTATCAAAATAAATTTCAAAAATCTTGAATTTGAATTAAATTACTAAACTCATCAATCATGCTAAAAATTATAAAGAGTACTAATATGGATTTCAATAATCTCTAGCCTAACTTTTTCTTTTACTTAAATGGGTGTAATGATATTTCCTTTTTAAAGAATGATTTCAATGAAAAATGTCTCCTAGACTAGTTGAAGCATGAAAAATTACATGTTTATCAAAAAAAGATAAATACATAATTCCCCACACTTAAAATGAGACATTTTCCACATGGTTCTTAAAAGCATCATGGGAGAGATATCGCATATCACAAAGAAAAAACAGCAATAGAAATTATGAATTTAAACTAGGGAATTGAGAGCTCTTTATAGTCAATGTAACGCCATGGGAAAAAACTTAGTGGAAGGTGATTTAAAATTGGTCTACCTGCATAAATAGTTATCAAAAAATACTTTCACTAGATAAAAAATTAGTCCATAAGGCTAAAACAATATGGATGCGGAAAAATGGGTAGGTGTACACAATGGACAGTAGGTCAAATTAGCTTAGATGAATGAATAAATGGAGTATTGTGAAGGTTGAGAAAAACTATTAAAATAAAATGTGAGAAAATAAAATATAAGGAACTGATAACAAGACTGAAAATAAGGAAAAAAATATGGGTTTCCACCCATAAAGTTCTGAAAATAACAACATCTTCTATATGGATAGACAATGGAATCAGTCAGTGTTGTTCATATGATCAGAAGTCTGCTAACTCCAATAGGAACTAGTGGTCATGTCATCAAGCTCACTGGGATTCTTGGTGGAATTTTTGACCTCAATATTGCACTATTCACGAATCTCATGTGGTAAGAATAGCATTCGTACTCGTCATGGTGGGGACCCCTACTGAGAATAGATCTCAAGTGAGAGATCCTTAAGCTGGTTCTCGATGTCAGCTAGATACTAAGACACCTGCTAAAGGAGGATATATGGTGTCATGAAAGGTGAATCAATGACCATAAATGAAGAATAAGATCTAGAAATAGATAAATTAATGTATTAATAAAATTAAAATGAGAGAATAATTAGTAAATTCAAAATCTCTATCCCATGTATATTTAGAATCAATGATAAATCATTTCAAGTTGAATGTAATTATAATAAAAATAGACACCCAGATAGCGTAAAAAAAGGGGAGGGGACTAGGAAAGAACTAAGTAGTAAACTCAAAGTCACCAAGATCTATATCAGATGTCCCCTTCTAAATAGTTGGTACCTTTAGCTGGCTCAACCTAACGATATTAGCGATGGAGTAAGGGATGGGAGGACCGAACAACATGGTGGGTTTCATTGTTTTGAAATATGGATTGATCAAAGAAGGAGGAGATGAGGTGCTAGTATGTATGGTGTCCATATGACTGGAATCTGGATCTATGAAGGTAACCTCAGATGAGGATGGAATGGTAGGTACCTTTCCCTGTCGGGATTACTCTGCAATAAGCTCCTATTGGGCGGTGAGATCTATCAACCTAGGAGGGAGGTAATCCGGGGCATGAGGTGGGGTGTATATGGATGATGTAGTGGGTCCTACAAAGGGTGGTGGGTGGGTAGACGTATAGGAAAATGGTGGATTAGGAGTGGTAAAATAGGATAGTTCACCAAATTTAATTCCTAAATTAAGGTAGATATGGCATCCGTTCTCATGAAGAAACTAAATAGTAGGTTAAAATTTGGATGGAGGAGTAGTAGGGTCTGGTGAAGATTTGGCAGGGAGATTTGTGGTAATGGTAATATGGGAAGAAATGGTGTAGGTTTTAGTAGTGACGGTAGTAGTGGTAGTAGGAACATGGGTAGGAAAGGTCAAGCAAGTTTCATGCTAGGTTGTAGCCCCGTTGGTATCCTCTATATACATTGGTTCCCACAAATAGATATTTCCACTCTTCATCTGTAGCCCCATCTTATAGAGTAGGATGAATTCAATAAATCAATAATTCCTAGGAATGTGAGGGGAAGGGAGGTATCAAAGACACCAAGGTTCCTATAGAGGTGGGTGATGAATGAGCCACCCATCAACATACTTATCGTTCTCATTTACTACACCTCATAAAATAAATCCAACCAATGCACGATATTGAAATATGGGCCTCCCATGGATGAAGAAGGAATGAGGATTTCCATCTAGATCGCTCTCCCATCAGCCTTTATACAAGCGATCCAGTCATGGGTTAAAGATCATTGAAGGATTCATAGTGAAGTGCCTTAGATCATGGTGGAATTCATAGTCCTAGGATCATTGGAACTCAGAGGTCTTGGGATATCAAACTGTATAATCTCTTATCATCTGAGTGTATCGGATCAATATATAGAGTCAAGAAGAGTGTGGAGATGATGAAATCAATAGATTAGAGGCCGATTCCAATACTAAACTCAGAGAGGGTGAGATCATGGGGTATGACATTGATTCTGAATCAGAAACTAGCGATGGCTAGTTCGAAAGTGTACAGGAACTTGAGGAAGAGATCCTTGAAAGTATCCCCATGCACCTGGGTAATGAGAGACAGTTACAGTCTACCTATGAGGTCAATGGACTCCTGGTGAATATGGAGTCACTCTAGCACCATGAGATCAATGGTATTGTTGTTCCTCATAGGTTTATCCTATTAATGGACTAATGTGACCTGCCTCTTAGGGGTAGAGAGGTGAAAGATGGGGTGGAGTTGGGGATTATCAGTGCCATGCGACCCATTAAAGGTTGAATATAACTCTGCAGTGGCCAAGGAGGAAGAAGAGGCTAATGCTGAGGTTGAGAAGGGAGAGTATGAGGGTGAGGGAGGGATATCAGGGGAGTAATAAGAGAGGTACGGTGAGGTATAGGGAGTGGTGGGGGTGGCTGGTCGCACAGAAGCAAGAGTGTCGGGGAGGTGGGGGGATCATCTTAAATCCTAGGTTCACAAAATTTTAAAGATCCCTGAAATATATTGTAATTTAAAATTAAAAGATGTGAAATGATCAAGTTTTTATTTTTGGGTTATGAAAATTACATATCATGTAATGGTTACATCACATGTATGTGTGCATTTACCTCGTTTTGACCCAAAAACTACATCCTTAGATTTCGGCATGTACTAAGATTTCCTAAACTCTACTCTACCCTATTATAGCCTATTTTAAATAACCTAGGTTGCCTCCCAGTCAATGATTTTTTTATTTTCTAAAGTAATACATGTTTCAATTCATAAGACGTCAATAATAACGACACACTTCTCATGGAATGGTTCTTAAAAAAGTGGGTAATAAGGGTGTTATGAAATTCCTTATTATAGGTTCATTTTAATTTATTTTCTTATGAGTAGTGGATCCCTTTCCCAAAGGAGGTATTTTCTTATTACCATTCCTACTAGTCGCGTGATCATCTTTATTATCAGTAGGAGAGATGAATTGACAATTCAACAACTCATTACTTTTATCAGTGGTCTTCACCAAATCAAACTCAACCTATTCATCACTAACTCTAAATATCAATCTCCCTTGATTAACATCTATCAGTTCCTTCCTAGGGGTGAGAAATGGTATTCCTAAAATGAGGGTTATATCAACTTTGTCTTCCAGGTCTAGGACTTGAAAACTGGTATAGAAAATAAATTTTTAGACTTTTACTAAGACATCCTCAAGAAATCCTTGATGATTATTGACTGGGTGGTCATCAAGTTGGTGTGCCACCCTAGTTGGTTTTATTTCTCAAAGACCCATCAACTTGTAAACACTCATGGGTATGGGGTTGATACTTGCACCTAGATCACACAAGTGCTTTTTAAAATTTCATGTTCCTATAGTGCATGTAATTGATAAACTTTTGGGGTCTCACTTTTTTAAAGGAAACTTCAATTGAACAACTATAGAGAATTATTCATTTAGGGAAATGGATCCTAAGTCCCCCATTTTATTTTTACTAGATGGAAATCCATTAAAAAATCTTTTATAAGAAGGTACTTGAGAAATTTCCTCTCAAAATGGAACATTGATATGAAATTATTTAAATAAATAAATTTTTTTATATTTCCCCTCCTTTTAGATTATTTCATACTTTCAAAAAATGGGAGAGGTGTGTTATATGCTAGTAGTCTTACATAAACATATTCTTTTTTAGGTTGTTATTTTATTGGGGATTTCTCAGTTAGTTATACTACTAAAGTTGTCCCTTAAATAGTTTTATCAGATTCTTCAAAATACTTTTTCTCATCTCCTTAAGGATACTAAACATCTAGCATCTTTTCACTTCTAACAATTATAGCTTTAGCCTATTCCATTTGATGAGCTTTGGTATTACTTGGAAAAGTACATATTAGTCAATCGGATAAATTTTTAGAGATCATCCCCATTTGATGCTCAAGGTTGTGTAGGATAGATTTGTGGTTTTAAATTTCCATTCTTTGAGTTTTCATCCATTGGTCTTATTTCTACACGAAGGTAGTGAGCATGATTTCGAGATTGGATTGGAGTGTTTGTGCTTGTTATGGTGGTCTTAGAGGGTCTTGTTGATACTGTTTCCACTGAGTTGGTGGAAACTATTCAGGTATAGGAAAAGGTTGTTAGAATTTTTTCTATGGTAAAGAATCTATACCTTATGGTGGGTATCGAGGTGGTCCATGATTATTTGGTGGAATCTATCCACACTTTTGTTGAAAATAACATTGGTTTTGCTACTACGGCTGTAGATCCATCCTATAATGATATTTTTTCTACTGATATTGCTGATTTAGTTGATTTTAATTAATTTAATTACAATCATAGAATTGGGGATCCTCTAAGCATACCCTATAGTCTTGGTATTGGTGTGGACCTCCACACATCTCACGGGATTGAATTTCCTTCACTAGAAAAGGAGGGGGTTGTGGTCCAGTAGGAAACTGAAAATTCTCCAAATTATTTATCAGGGACTCAACTTATGCTACCAGGAAGGTACTTTCCTCCACCATATGCATTTCATGTTGAGCTGTTCCTCAATAACTTTTACATAGATGATAATTGTGGGAAACTTCATCAAGAATAGATCATCCAAAATCCAGTTTCTTGAGAATTAATCCACCCTCAGTAGAAATTTCTACAATATTATGTGAAGAAAGTTGGGGTCCCTGGTAGAATGACTGAAATTATAGACACTCATTTAGTTCATGATGTGGGAACTATCAGGTCAGTTCCTTAAATCTATCTCATTCCTATTAGGATGATTCTCCATCCGTCTGGGTAAAGTATTGAATGTCATTCTGGAGCTTCTAATTCTTGATGGGTGCAAAATATTTGTTAAGAAATTACTTGGATAGTTCGTCCCAAGACGTTATTTACTCGGGAGTTTTAATTTGTATCCAATACCTAGTTCTATCATCTGAGAAGAACGAGGAGAAATAGTTCCTAATTGAATCAGATGACATTCCCTAGTTGAAAAGGGTATTGAAAACCTCTAAAAAACTTGGAAATATTCTTATGGGGGTCTTCACATTGTATCCCAATGAATTTACCCATGCTTTTGATCATGTAAAAAATTCTAGTCTTGATTTAAAAATTATGCACTAGAATAGGTTGGAACACAATGTTGGGTGTAGCACCAATAATGGACGATAATATGTAATTCATAACATTGCTCTCCTATAGTGTTTGGTTCTCTCTTTGACTGGTAGTTGGAAAACTTTTCATGTTTTACTGGGTGGGATGTATAGGATTATGGTGATAATCCATTGTGAAGTGGTGTCTTGAAGTTAAGTTTTGATCGATCTCATGATAAAAAATAATAATTTCTTGACCATCGAGGCACTTTGAATGAGTCAGAGGCCCATGATTCATGAAATAGCTGATAAAAATAGAGAGGGAGGACACCTGAACGCCTGATGGAGAAAGAAGGTAAAAATAAAAAAGGGAATGGGGAAAGAAGAAAGGGGAGAGGGTGAGGTAATTTGAAGGATACTATTATAAAGGAAACAGAAATCCCATGAAATGGTGAAAAAATTTAATTCTCCCTCATAAGTCATTCAATTCGAATGTGTTTTGATCATATTAGATATTATAGTCCCAAACCACACTTACTAATAGGGTGTAGTAAAGCTACAAGGTGGGGTTGAACCCTTAGAGATCGCTGGTAGGAAAGCAACCATTCAAAAAACCCTTTATAAGGATTCTTCTCAATCACTCTTTAGGTTTGTTTTCTACTAAATCTAGGTAGTTTGGATAAATGAATGATTAAAGGAATGGATCAATGCCAATTTCATGGATTTGACTGAGGATAATCCTAAATTTAGTTTGGAATAGTTCTAAATATTAGCTTGTGAAGCGGTGAAAGGGTCACCAGTTAGTTTTGGTCAAACCAATTGAATCTTCCTGTACTAAAACTATCTCATAGTCCGAGTACAGTAGAAAAACAAGGTGAATTATTATTTTCTTCAATACAGAAAGCATCACATGATAATGGTCATAGTCCTTCTCAACTCTAATTAGGATAGGTTCATTTAATTACATATCCCATGGTAAAGGTTTTGAAAACTAATGTGATGAAAATTTATTATTATACTAATTACTAGATATAGGTTTACCGAGGTTCAATCTATATATTCATTGTGCTAAGAAACACCCCTACTCTTGTCCCCTAACCCTATGTGTATTAGTTTTTCATGAATATGTAGACCAAATACAAATAAATACTAAACAATCTTTGCATAACCATGAAACAGTTGATAAATAAGTAATATAGGATTAAAAAAATAAGAATCTAGATAAACAAATTCAGTGAAATTTAAATCCAATAAAAAAATCACTTCATATAAATAAATAATTAAGAATGGTGCAAGCGTAGATGAAGGACAAGAGTGTTTCTAAAACAGACATAAAAAATGGAAACAGATTCAAAATGGATGAATAATGGATGTGGATCAACCAAAAACACAAAACGATTTAATAAAACAGGATATGTAATGAATTAAAACTATTTTAGAATGAAAATAATTGAAAAAAATGAGGGAAAATTATGAGAGAAGTTGAAATTTTCTAGTTTATATGTACATACGGCCGACACTAGAATATTAATTGGCTCAAGAAGTACATTATGTATAAATAATTCAGTTTATTCACTAGATTAAGTTGATTTTTTGACAAAATATTCATGTTGTGTAATTAGTCTTCATGTCGTGTATTTGAGATCGATAATTTCCTCTGAAAAATTATCTTGTATCTTTGAAAAGGCGGGACTTTGAACTTTCGATGTCATATAACCTGTAGACATCATGTACTTGATTCAATTTAAGTGGGTTTTTCAACTTGAAATTATCATGATGTGTAAAGAAAATACACATCATGAAACAACTTCACATCTTGTACTATCTTCATCGGTTGTTATGTGGAATGAAATCATGTTGCGAATGAGAACTACGTATGTAATACACAACGTGTAAAGCATGTTTTTCCCATTTTCATCATTTCTTATTTTAAGTTCAGAATTCATAATTCCTATGAAAATAGACCAGAACCCAATAAATTATTGAATAAAACATTAATAATATTTATTAAAATGTATCCAACTTTTATATATAAATTCATCTTATCAACAATCCTGAATAAGGATGAGATTGTGAAATAAACCCTTACCTCATGCCCGAATTTATTTTTAAGTATGTTTAAACTCATATATAATAAATTTAAATTTACTATACTTATATACCAAAAACATATACATAATTATAATATCATATGTGATCTATTTATCACTATTAAACACCCATGTATTAATAATTTTTTATTAAAATCGCCATTTCTAAGTGTTAATTGTCTCATTTTCCATGTAATTTTTGGTTAAATAGTTTCGGTCCTTTCATATTTCTCATGGTTAAACCATATCCATAATGTTAATGATGATATAAATATCATATATATTCATTGTATATATTTATAATCATCCATGAAAAGAAGACATGAAAAATGAATCACCTCACTTCATACAGGTGGTAGTCTACACGTATGCATGAGCGACATTATTTCATAAATATCATATATATATATATATATATATATATATATTACTCCCATATTTATAACCATCCAATTAAAATGGTGATAAAAAATAAATGACACCGCTAAGTGGAGACGGTAATCCGTACGCACGCACGAGCGGTGTTTTTCACTTTTTGTATGATGGAAAAGAGGTAAAAATTGTTTTATCATAATAATAATAACATATAAGTACAATGATGATACTTTATTAATTAATTTATTATGGAAACAACATATTTTTAGTATGTAGAAGAACAAATAAAAGTGAAAGTATCCTGTTAAGAGTTATACCACTTTGTTGAGAAACCTCTTTTGGATTACACCTTAAGCATTGAAAGGATTTTATTATGGAAATAAAAGAAAATATAGGATGTGGGAAAAGGAATCTAGGAAGGTATTATTTTATGTTTTTCTAAGCTATATGGACCAGCCTTTATGAATCAGGGAGAAGAGGAGGTTCCCTTTTAAAATTGAGGGAAATGACGCTCTTAGAATTACAAAAAAAAAAGATTAAAATATATATATATATCATAATAATTTAAAATGGAACCAATTCCCCCCAAAATAAAATATAATATGTTATAGGGTCGAAATAAACTCAACCAATCACATTTTGGAAAGTGTTGGATACATTTCAAACCTTATCTTCTTGTTAAACCACTTTAAACCCATTTTGTCCTTAAGAGTGTTAATATAACTTTTTACCATGATAAATCAATTATATTAACAAAAATAAAAGGGAAATTATAAATAAATTTTTAAATTTTGATTAAAATTTTTAAATCCATTTTATCAGATTTAATTTCTACATGTGGTAGAAATTACTTTTAATATAATAACAAAAAACACCTGGAAAACAGTTTTTAGGAAAATACCTGATTTAATTGTTAAAAATATTTTACCTTGGCATAATGTAATAAATTGGTTTACATGAATATGTTTATTTAAATAATAAAAATGATTTCTTTACTTTTTAAGAAATCCAAAACCAAATGGAATCTTCCAACCATTCCGTTAATTGTAACGACTCAAAAATACTTTTTAATTTGAATAAAATATAACTTATGTCCACAAAAGTCAAGAATGAGTTAACTAATTCAAAATAATATTTAAAATACATTATTTAAATCCTTTAACATATATTTGGTTATTACAATGGTTATTAAAATTTATTATGTCATTATTATATCATTTTAATGTCATAAAAGTATCACTATTTGGAAAATTGTTATTTTCAGAATTAACTTAAAAATAAACTATTTTAGAAAAATATAAATAAATAAATGTAATATAAGTTTAATATCATAAATAAAAAAATGATAAATATTTTTTCAGATAAACTTATTAAATGTTTAAGAATTAATATTATAATAATTGTACAAGACACAACAAAACTGTTTTTTTAGAAATGCATATTTAAACATAAAACTCGATTTATTCTTATCCCATGCCTAGTAAAATGATTTAGATGAGTATTAAAAAATTTGATTAAATATATAATATATAAAATTAATTAAAATAATACATATATGGTGATTAATTTAATTTAATAAGATACAAACACATTTTTCCCATAAAAGAATTTTTTCCAGGAAACAACTTATTTACTTTTATATGATTTAATTTTCACTTATATTCAATTGAAAAATAATGAATTAATTTTATACATGTGTGAACCATATTTTTTCATAATTTAGTTACTCTTATTCATACTCTCCAATTAAACATCTTACCCATAACTTCCCTATTAAGTAATAGTATTTTATTAGTATATCACAGTTCGTTTAAACTTGATGTTTTCTATAAAGAAAGATATCAAAAATATTAAATTTATTTAAATGGAAATATATAATAAAATACTTATGGTTTACACCTATAATTTGGTAAACCACCATATATAGAGAGATACAAATTGGGGTTCTGACGACGGTGGGCTGAAATGGTGGGGGACCTATGATGATGGGGTGCAACGATGATAGGGGACCACGAACATGTGGCCTATGCCAATAGGACATCAACATCGAGAGCTCCAAAAATAAGGGATTAAATGGTGCGTCCTTTAATGGGGAACTCTATATTGGTTAGTTGCATCATGGTTGATGTATATTTAGAGAAATGTGAAGGATTTGGAAGAGGGTAAATAACATATTTTTTTATTCTTTAACATTATTTTTTAACAATTTTCAAACTTGATTATAACTACCTTTCTAGTTTAATTTCCAATTTATTTTCCTATTCCATTTTATTTTTTTTCTATCCAAAAATATTCCAATTACTTGCATGGTAATAAAGTATAAATTGTTGTTTTAGTTTTGTACACCACCCCTATTAAAATTATTTTTTATATGAATTATACTTAATTGGATCATATTAATGAATATTGGTTATCATTTATAATTATAATAAAAATATATTATAAGTAATAATAATAATAATAATTTTTTTAGGGAAGGTTCTCTTCTTAGGTACAATCTCCATGAACCCAAAAGGACTAGATTCAATTTTTTTTATCGCAAAATTCTAATTCAACAGAAACTGAACATTCAAGATGAAAAAGTAAGAAAAAAGTAAAGAAAAACATGAAGATTTAATGTGATACAGTACCTTTGGGGCCTACATACATAGTAAGAACACCACCCACACACACATTTTGTCCAACTCAAACCAAAAAAATGAAGGGTATAAGATAAAGCAGACCATAGATCATGACCAGAATAAAAAATAAATTTAAGAAACCAATTTCGTAGAAAATAAAAGAGGGAAGGATAAATTACACACCCGAATATATTTAATTCTTTTGGGGGTCTTAATCTATTCTCGGTCACCTCTTCTCCCCATATGGTCTCAAAGGGATGCACATAGTCATAGTTTTTATGTGAAGAATCAATACCTCGCAACATCTTCTTGGTTCCTTATAAAGCTACATTTCATCACGTGGATGGATCATCGTCACAAAACACCACCATGATCTGTGCACCAGAGGCACAAACTATAGTCTATAGGCATAAAACCAATAATTAATCCCCAAAAAAGATTTATTGAAGATTAGGGTTTCACTAGAGAAAAAAATGGGAGAAAAACTAGGAGATGAGAATCATAATGAGACATAGCACTAAAGGGATGAGGTAGTGGGTGGTCATCAATCCCCCAGACAACCGTATAGCCTAGAAATGGACAAAGTAATCTGCAACTACCATAGAGCAAGGCTAAAAAATATTGAATCCGCACTAATAGATAATACAAAATAGGTTTATGAAACATAATAAATGTGTTACAATAATAATAAAATTCCAAGAGATCATACACTTTGGTTCAATGAAACAACTGGTGCGGGATGACCGCAAGCATGAGCATGCCAAACAAAACTGCCCAAATCACAGGCCCTTGTGGTAGCCATTAAACCCAACATACAAGGAGAAGACCAACATATAAAAAATAACTAGAAAATAAAAATATTCATAAATGAAAAATCAAATTAATTTTTCATGAATTTGAATAAAATAATTATAAATGACATATTAGAAAACATGGAAATTCAATATGAAAACACCAAAATTCAAAAATATCCACCAATTTCAATTGAAATTGGAGATGTTATGGAATTTAAGTTTATTAAATGGTTACCAAATTCAATTTCTCTAAATAATATTTTAATTTTGATAATACCTCGACTTTAGTCAAACTAT
The DNA here is from genome assembly GCA_963277665.1 of Viscum album. NCBI lineage: Eukaryota > Viridiplantae > Streptophyta > Magnoliopsida > Santalales > Viscaceae > Viscum > Viscum album. Next base: position 1,297,344,602 of record OY728122.1, on the reverse strand, counting down.
TAGTCGGCTTATCATCAGTATGTATCTTATTGACATATGTGGTTCCATATTCAATAACATATCGAAAAAATGTAGTCGAATGTATATGTGTTTGGATTTACCATGGAATAATAGTTTTTTTTGATAAATTTAGATTATATTGACTATTACTAAATATTATTATAATAGACCAATAAATATTGAGTTTAAAAGATAAAACTTTGATCCATAAGGCTTCACTAATAGCCTCAGTCATTGCAATATATTCTGATTTTGTGGCTGATATAGAAACCAGAGATTTCATATTACATTTCCAGGATATAGGACCTCCACAAGCAGTGATTTCATACCCAGTTAATGTCTTTCAAGTATCAATATTACCTGTATAGGTAGCATCCACATAACTAATAATTATTTTAGTAGTATCAACATTTTTACCACAATAAAAGAATAAATTTTAAGAACATGATAGATACCAAATAATCCAATTTAGGGCATGTCCATTTGGTTTCCTAATACATTCCATAAGTTTTCTATGGGTGGAAATAGTAAAGGATACATAAGGTCTGGTGTATATCATGGAGTAAATGACCCTACCAATAATGTTGGAATATGGTATTTGAGATATATAATCTATATCAGCATAAATAATGGGTGATTATGTTAATGAAAGTTAAAAATGTTGACCAAATGGTACACTAATCAGTTTGAGAGATTTGAATAGGGAACTTTTAAGAAAATTCATAACATAAGAATTTTGTTAATGATACAACAGTTTATTAGTTATATCCCAAAAAATATCTACACCAAGGATTTTTTTACTGCCCCTAAGTCCTTCATTTCAAATACACCTTTTAATTGAGATTTAACATTAGTAATAAGCTTCATATTGTTACATATACTAATCAGTTCATCCACATATAATAGAAGGTAAATAATATTTTTTTTATGGAATTGAAATAAATACAAGCATCATATTAGCCACTAGTTAAATTGTTATTAATCAAAAAGGAATCAAATTTTTTGTACCACTTCCTTGAGCCTTTCTTTATACTATACAATGATTAATTTAAAAGGAAAACTTGGTTAGATTTGAATTATTTAGAATAACCATCATGAGGCTTCATATACAATTTTTTATTAAGGTTGCCATGAAGGAAGATATTTTTATTATATTGGAACTAAAATCCATATTTTAATATTACATTGGGCATGGAAAAGTTATTTTCTCACAAAATATAGTCTTTAAAACCATAATTTCTATTTTCAACTTTGGAAAGTCATTTTTAGGTATGGAAATTGATTTAAATCCATTAAAATGAATAATATTAATAAATTAAAATATTTTTGGTCTTGGGTTCTATTAAATTAATTATTACATAATCATTACATATATATAATGTCATAAAACATACAAAAAACAAAAAGCTTCATTTTAACTATTCACTAAAAAATAAAGTATTTTATAAAATTCACAAAAAACCACACTAACCTAATTTTAATGTGATGTTTTCAAATATAATGCTTATTTTATCAAAATAACTTTCTAAATAGGATAATTTTATCTTTTAAATAAAAACTCTTTATTCATTGAAATATAATAATTTTTATGACATAGTTCAATTTCGGACACATATAAAAATTTCTTAGGCCATTGTAAAATTATATTATCATTTATATTTTAATAAATAGTGTTTCAAAAGGATATTTAATTAAAATAAAATTTATATAGAATAATTTAGTTTATTATGAATGTTTATATATTTTTTAAATATACTATTTTATTTGTATCAAAAATCAAATTATCAAATTCATCTTATTTTCATGAATATGTTATTAAAACAAAATAATATTAAAAATGAGATTAAAAAATTAAATGTTTCATCTATGCAAAGGAAATAATAATTTTTTGATATTAAGGTCTAGACACATAACCCATTATTACATCGGCATATATCCTAAGGGTATGGTGTGCGATGGTGGTTGTTTCATGGGGTGTCTTAGCTAGTAGTGACCAAGTAGTTATCTCCACTAACTTGAAATTCTCCCGTAGTTGATTTCATTTGAGCCTCAATTTTTGTGGCACTAATAGGTATTGGTCAAATGTGAACCCAAATGATGCTACGCCCCTCCCATTTTCTAACAGATGGGCTTTAAAAGGAATGAATCTACTAGTTTAGACCATCATTTCCCATTTCTGTATCAATTATCATTTTTCATTGCCTTTTATAAACACTAAATCTAATGGTAAGATTATTACCAATGGTCATAGTTCCCAACGGTCATATTGAACCATGGTCAGAGTACTATTCCAAAAGTTATATTACCTCCTATAAATAAATTTTAATTTCTTCATACATTATTCATTATAATTATTCTCAATATTTTATATCTTTTCCTTATCTAAAATATCAGTTGGTTTACTAATATTTTATTTCATTTATATAGTGTTTTTTCGTGGGGGAAATTATTCTATAATGTTGTAAATATCCAAAAAAATTCTATTTTAATTTTATTATTCTATATTTTTTCCCAATTTAATGATTGTTATTTCCATGGGTTTAGTCGCTGACTAATATAACATTCTTAGTTAATGAAATAAAGTGTTATTTCTTTATATGTGTTTTATGTGTATAATTATATATATTATAAGAAATAATTATTATTGAAAAAAATTCACAAATAAATTATAGGTCATTTCCTTCTTCCCCCTTACGAAATTTCATCCCCAAAATTTTAATTTATATTATCAGTTGAGAATAGATGATGGTACTTCTGTCTAATTTTTTTCTCTAGTTCCCAGGTTACCTCTTCATATTTATGGTTCTACCACAAAACTTTAACAATGTATTTTTTTTCTTGTTGTGTAGAAATTATTCTCTATATTCCAATATCTCCACTGGATTCTCCTTGGAGAGAGTTCATTCTTCAGTTGTACCACCTCCAAATTCATTACTTGTGAGGGATTAGGTATGTACTTCCTCATGAGTGAAATGTGGAACAAAACATGAACTTGAACCATATTTGGTGCAATTGTTAGCCGATAGGACCCTTCCATTATTTGTTAAATGATCTAAAATGGTCCAATGAACATAGTCATATGATTTTATTTATTTCCAAACCTTATTACTATCTTCCATGGTGATATTCAAAGGAATAATTTTTCTACTAAATCAAACTCCAATCCCTTCAATGATTCTCAACATAGCTCTTCGACTGACTCATAGTATCTTTTATATGTTGTAGATGGTTTAAACCTTTTTTGTTTCTTTTTTTGATGAGGGATTTCCCATGTGTGGCCTTTTTGAACCGTCCACACAATTAAACCCCCCTCCCCATGAAGAGGTCACTTTAGAGAGACCCTCATAGGTGAAGGAGTCATTTCAAGCCAAGATAATAGATAATTCTGGAGTGTAACAACCTGAGCGGTGTGGTTCTTCAAGAAATCTGTCAGCACAGGTGGGTTTTACCTCATTCCCCCAGTCAGAAACTGGAAACCCGTCAAGGTGAGTGGATCCAAGGGGAGAGGTTCTCCCCAAAAGTAGACTCCCAAAATTTGAACCATGTACCTCCCACAGAATAGCATTATTGGATGGGTTGAACATTTTATGTTATATCTTTCAAAATATATATACCACGTAGATTTTTTTCACCAACTTCATCCCAAAAGGTTGGAATATAATTTCACTTCCTTTATATAGAAACATATTGAGACATTTGAATCTAGAGTAGAAGCTATTGTTGTATGAGAACTCAACTAATGAGAAATATCGATCCCATCAGCCTTTAAATTCTATTTAGTAGCATTTCTTCATATCTTAAAGTGATTGAATGTCCTTCTTAGATTTACTATCAATTTGGGGGTGATAGGCCATACAAAAATTCTATTTTGTATTCAGGTCATGTTGAAGACTTCTCTAGAATTTAGAAGTGAAACTCATATCATGGTCATAAATTATTAAGAGTGGTACCACATATAGTCTCACCACATCCTTTACATATATCTTATAATTTTTTTCAAGATATATATCTTATTAAATGGTGATGAATTGGGCATCCTTGGTGAGTCAGACCACCACAACCCATATCGCATTGTTTCATCTAGATGTCTTCGGGTGATCGGTGAAAAAGTACATGGGGATGTTCTCCCATTTCCATGTGGGTATGGGAAATGGTTTCATCATCTCCCTATACTTATGTCACTCAAATTTAACATTTTTCATACCAATCACTATGAGATATACTCAGTGATATTCTTCTTCATAATGTCCCACCAGAATTTCTCTCAAAGATCACAGTATAACTTCGTAATTATATCATGGATGGAAAAAAGATGAGTTATATGCAGCATATAGTTGCTCATTCTTTATATCAGGTGATTAAGGAACACATATTCTAGAGCCAAAATGAATGACACTGTCTTCATAAATTTGGAATCAGGAAGCTTCCCCTCCTTTTCTATTTTCAACTTCTTTTGATGCTCTAGATCATCCCTTTTTTCCTCCTTGATCCCCTCTTGGATAGATAGTTGGGAAATAATTTGGGAAAGGTAGAATTTATTACCTTACTTTATGATTTCCAAACCCATCCTTTAAATATTAAGAATATAAGGTCATTATTAATCCACATAATGGATAGAGTAGATAGTTATTTTATATTGAGAGCATTAGTTTCCTTAATCCCCCATCCCTGATGGTAGTTAACAGAGAAAATGAAATCCTTGTTATCTCTAACCATTTTCGATGAAATATTTTGATCACATTCTATGTGAATATATATATCAAACATTGCTGGTCTGTGTATGTATCACATTTTTTCCATAAAGATATTTTCCCCATATCTTCATAGTAAAGATGAATATAGATATCACAAGGGAATGATTGGGATATTTCTATTCATGAGGATTTGACAATTGGGATGTATAATAAATCACTTTTTCAATTTTTATGATTAAAATCCTAGTACTTTTAAGGTTACATCACTATAAATGAAAAATCCATCCCTATTAAAGGGTAAAGTTAGAAAAGTTGCACTAAAGAGCCTCTTCTTCAGTTCATGAAAACCTTCTTCCCACTCATTTTTTTAGATAAACTTAATCCTCATTCAAGGTAACTTTGTTAGTGGATTATAAATCAATGAAATTGTTTCACAAAATTTTATGGTATCTTTATAGAAAAAGGAAACTAAAAATATCGATTATAGTAGTAGGATGTGGCCACTCCTCCAGGACCTTTTTCTTGGAAGGATCCATTAATATTCCTCCACTAGTCATGACGTACCACAGGAATGCAAATTTTTGAAACAAGATTTCACATTTACTAAATTTATCAAAAAAGTTATCCTTCCTCAAATCATGTAATATGACCCTTATATGATCCTCATACTCCTCGTGAATTTTGTAACAAGTTAGATTATAATCAATAAATACCACAAAAAATTTTATCAAGGTAATAGTTTAAGTGTATTAGGGTTTTCAGCAGAATTTGGTGGGGCGTGGTTTTAAAATTTTTCATTTCCAAGATGATAGAACTTGTGGTCTTGAGTGATCTAGGCCATAATATGGTCCTGGGGATCTTTTGGGAATTAAAAAAATCACAAAAATAAATAAGAAAACGTAACTCGATCCGAATCAGAGCGTGCTCGACTACAGCTTGTCACCGATGACCATTACTTGAAGGATCCCAAGTCTAACCCATGTAGATTTTCCACACACACACTAATAATATGTGTACTTATCATTCATTGAATTATATTTTATGGCGTGGAGGTGTGACGAATCATTTGATGTCATGTCTATCACAGCGATCTCTTTCCTTTGATTTGTCAAAGGTGCCTTTAATCGATCACTAGGAGATATATTATCTATGTCTCTATAAATATGGAGAAGATATAATCTCTCATCCATTGGATTAAACAACACAAAATTGAGATTCTCCCCAACTGCTAATATAGTGGGTCGACAAAATACCCAGATTGTGTTCCCCAGTTCTAAAAAATAAATCACCCATTAAATAAGCAACAAATAAATAATTATAATTAACTAAACTACATCATAAATATTATTTATATTTTATCACATACCTATAATATATTTTATATATATTATGTGATAAAACCAATTCATTTAAATTGAAATTTAATTCCCAATAATATTAAACGAACATGGAATGTTAAATTAATATTTGTTTGTATAATATTTTTCCAGTATTCACCAAATACCTTGTGAATCCTTTTAATAACCTCAACCAAGTTATTTTTTTCATGAATAATTATGAATTTGTTTATTTATCAGGGATAAATTATAATAACATAATCCTTAGACCCCATGGTGGTCCCCACCATTTCCTATATATCTATTCTCTAGAATATGGTAGATTCTTGAATGTGCTATTGTGTGTGAAACTCTACGCCTTTATCTCAATAGTAGTGAATAATATTCATAGACCAAGAGAAGATTCTAGCAACCCATCAAGGCACCTAAATATATAAGGAAAATTCATAGCAACAAAAACCAACCTATAAACATGCACTGTGTAATATAATATATTTGTCTTTAGATATCTCATAAATCAAGACACACAATTGTGTTATCGTCCTTTATTAATTTATTCTTTGCAAATCTAACTAGAAAATTTTACCTTTTACGTCCTTATATAATGATTTATGAAGGTACTACAATCCTGATCAACCAGGCTCAAAATAAATTACTTCCTCAACATGGAAGAAAAAATATTATCTTGATCATTAAACTTATACCATACCACCAATGACACACCCAACACAAGATACCTCAGCATGATTTAATTATTATAATTTTTTTATTACATCAATCTATGTGATATAATGTAACACATTGATAATTATCTCAATTCAAGAGAATAATGCACATTCCTATATATAGGAACATACAATGAGACCTGAAACATGTGTTTTTCTTATTATAGGGTAAATCCTAAATATATCACCTACCAGAGATCACCAAGTGTGAACTTTATGAGAGGAAGCCTCAATTATTATGATAACCCATCACCTGATATTCAGACATCCACTATGTATAGTCAGTATTATTTATATATACCATAGGAGTTTTTCTTTAAAATTAATGTCATAGTATCTTGAGGTTCTCGTTATAGCCTGGGATCTGCTATAACATTTTGACGTGATAATTATTCTTTGTACACTACCACTTATATAGTAGATGAAAATTTTTCTACACTATAATGGTAAGAGTACATTATGAATATTTAATTGTATACTTGAAATGGTAATTTAAAAGTACTTTTAAAGTTGGGTCTAGGGAACCCACTTTTACAACACTCCCACATGCACTAGATCCAAATTTAAAACCATCCTTGGAATCTCTCACATGATTAAGATCATGTTTTTATTGAGTCATGACTTTAGTTATGGGGTCTACCATGTCTCTTCTGTGTGGTTATTCTCCTATGTTTGACCTCACCTCCTTGAGTAAAACTTCCCAAGAGATGTTCTCCCCAAGTATATCCCATTTTTTCCACTGTCATAACTTCAAACCATGGATAATATTTCTAATAGAATTATCATAATGATAAAACTTTATGTACTAGGTGCAATTCTATGGATTGTAACAAATCATTTTGTATTTTATAATACTTATTTTGGACAGTTAGAAGATGCAATGTACTTGGTATTTTTAATTATGGATACCATTGGATTATATGAGATTGTATCACTCATTAACATAGACAAATTTCAATATTACATCACATTGATCTAAGGAAGACTTTCTTTTATCCCCTAAAAACTAGTTTCCCTTCTTCTCCACATACTATGTATGTATCCTTTGTACTTTCTCTAGTACTATTGGATGGTTTAGATTTCTTCCCTTGCAATTCTCCTTGATATAACTGATATTTTCCAACTATAAAGTTTATGTTGGAAATATCAATTTTTTTACATATCATGGAATATGTGATTGATCCATCATATAATTTTATAGAACTCAACTCACAACTTTGATCTCATCCTATTCCCATTCATTTCTTCAAGGATAGATTTATATCGTGTGACATTGAAAAAAAATCTCTCTCAACTTTTTCCAACTTGTATTTGACAATACCTTGTCAATATATATATGATTTAATCAGTCTAAGAAAATATTAGATCTACCTCAGTAGATCCTATTCCCTTAAACTTGGGTTTCTAGTCAATCACTAGAGAGTTACTTTCATCCTGGTCCTAACTAACTGTAATTCCAATAGTTGTTTTCTATATGACACTGATCAAATTTCAATTGGAAAAAAATGGTGCTCCCACTAACCTCTTGTAGACACATGGAGAAGATTCATTCCAAATTTGTATTCTATGATCTTCTTGATTAATTTAATCCAAAATTTTATTTTAATAACTTTCACCTCTTATGGGTATTCTTTGGTGTCACAATCCCTCTCTGGTTGCATTGTATAAACACCTTCCATGATTGATGGTCTTGAAATCCAATTCTCAATAAAATTATAAAATAAATTACCTATAAAAAGTATAATTTTAATGGATTTAGAAATAATGACTTGGTATAACCAGTTGAAAATTACTGGTACCACACAGGTATTATCCATGTATCATCTCTCTTAAATTCTTACCATAGTATTCAAAATAATTAACCCCCTAGACTTTGATAAATGGAATCCATTTTTGAAATTTAATTGATCATGTCAATATTAGATAATTTCCATATACTACCTACATGGAGTAATTATTATTCTCAATGAATAATTTTCCACCAAACGTGGTGAATATAAAATGCTTACCATGGTTTCATGCTTCCTACACAATATGTGTCTCTAGAACATTCTATTTACACATGCTATTGTGGAACATATTCTTGTTCCAACTACATATGCATCTTCAACATTGAATAAACCCAAGTCAATTTTTCTCCCACTATATCAAGTAGAGATATGCACCCTTTTATATAAATCTAGTCTACCACTTGACTATAAATTTTCTATCATAGGGATTTCTGTAATATCCTAAGAAACTTTTAGGATAATTACTTTAGATTCACATTTTATTTTCCATGAAGAAAGTTTGTTTATATCCTCAACAAAATCATTGCATTTAAACACATGGTCTTACAAAATAATGGATTTACATAATACTATAACTCATATGATATCCATTTTTCATTCTTGTTGTCATATAGTTATGTGATAACATTTCTAATCACAAATAATGTATAGAAATATAAAATTATCTAAAATGCATGAGTTTTAATATTGATGCTCCTTTACTTTCAAATGAATCTGATGTATATAAGGAAATGTGCATTTAAGGAATTACTCCATGATATATTTTTGTTGAGAAATGTTAACATGTAATACTTTTCATTAATCCTCCTTATTATCATAATATCCTTGATGTGGATAAGGTTATGTGAATTTAGGAATTACTCCCCACTAAATTATATTGATCAATGTATGCTTGGTGAAAATATACTTTGACAGACTAGACTAAAGCATATCATATATTCTGACTATTCATATACCATGCTTCAATTTCACATTCCTTAAACACTTAAACAAATATTATTAATTATAATCATCACCTACTTACCCTTGGAATACTTCACGCTCTCTTTCCAAACTAATTCCAAAAATAATTGCGGTGTACCTTTATTATTAAAGGTTTTTTTAACTAAATAATTTTAAACCTCAATAATACCAAAGGTGTTTAGATATACTGATTCCAAATACCATACTGGGTATATATTTAATGTACACTTTTTTTATTTGAAAAATAATTATCTTTCCACAGTCGGGTAAATATTTTTTACATTTTATATTAATCAGGTATTCCATATTATTCAAGTATCAGTGAACAATTGGTTGAGTATGAGACACCACAAACAACATTCATTTTAGAACTTGGAATAATGTATCCTTATGTCTGAAAGATATGTGAAATAAATTTTTTGGTAATACTAAATGAAATTTCTATTAGAATCATTAAACATGGGAATTAGAAGTCGAATACTTCTCACCACTGACTTAGGAACCAACCTTTCTTAGCCACTTGGAGAATACACCTTACTTGTCCTAATGTTTCTATAGTTGGTTACTATATTCAAATACAAATATATGATAGAAACATTTTATTTAATACCTAATTATAACTGAAATATTATGTGCGATTGATGAATATATATGACATAGAATCAATTACTTACTTCTTTAATTTAATTCATTTCATTTAAACTTTCATAGGTTTTTTTCATGTGATGAAAATAACCACTTGGTTAATATCTCTTTCTTTGATGGACATTGGGAAGGTTCCCTTGACGTCACTCTTTCCATTGTCCTTTTCACCTTTTCTTTCAAGTCGTTCATGGAAAGAACTATAAAATATCTTTATTTAATGTTCTTATTTCTTAGAGAACCTTTACCTATATGGAAAACGAGTATTTTATCCATAATATTAGTTTTTTAATCTTAAACAAAACTAGATTAATTGGGTGAAAAATATATAAGAATTGGATTTATTGAAATATCATGATCTACCTTTCCTATTTACACGTAACCAGGGTAATTATCCCCAATTCATATCTCACTTATCTTTCTCCTCATAATCTTCTCTAAGATGATACAACATGTAATATTATCCATGTCCTAGTATAGTATCCAAAACTCACATTGTATGTTAATGATAGAGTTATGACATTACCATCACATTCATGACACAAGAATCTACTATAATCATTCTTACACCCTCACTTCTTGAGGTGGCTTAAAAATTATTTGAGACACCAACACCTTATATTTTCTATATCATAGTATTGTGTGGAAGTGCCTATAATACTCATTAGAAATTCATGCTTGCTAGGACAATAAATTTTTTCAATAAATATTACAGTATGTGTTATGGCATTACTTTTCATATTCTATAAAAATAAAATCAAGTAGGTTAATAATTTTATCTTGATTACCGATTTATACATTGTTGATCAATTCATTAATTCATTAAATGTATCCCACTATTTAAAAGAATTATATGAGCCCTATGTACTAGAATAAGTATTCTCTAATTCTTGAGTATTCTAGTGTCAAGGATCATTCAATATCCCCTCATACTCTAAAATCTATGGATACACCACTACTCGTAAAGTTCAAAGTTGATATTTGACTGGAAAACCATATTGACTTGCATCTCCTTGATCTGTTGAGTGAACTCCTAGCTTCTAAAATAATAAATATTATTTAATAATCAATTTACTTTTAATTTTAAACAAGTTACTTATGGACACTACTTTGCTATCAACTTTAGTTAAGTTACCCGATCGTTCTCATAAAAACTCCCCAGTAGTAGGAGTCACCCACTATTATGGTTGACCAAGCACATCGAGCACCTAGTTGTGTTAAAATTTAAAATATGGAAGGCATTTGTGATGTAATATTTCTCTGAGAGTTTTTATATTTTTCTTGAAGAATGTAATCCACTTAGATTAGTCTTTTTCACTTTAAGTTTCTATTCTCACAACTAAACATTAATAGAAAAACATTCATTGCTTCTTTATGCATGTTTTTCTTGTTTATTATATTATGTGTTTCCCGCTTCCATGAAAATGCATAAAATAATAAATAAATTATTAAAGGAAATAAATATCGGACTAGTCTTCATCATTTGATATTAGTTGATCCATTTAAACTCAATGGACCAACCATGACCTAGGGAAATCAAACTAGAGTCATTGCTTGGCTCATGATGCATCTTTTCACTATCCAGTGTGTCCAAATCTCATCTAGAGTACCTCCATGTCTTGGTGGGGTAAACATATCATGTGGAATATCACCCTATCTTGGTATGTTCCATATCATACGTTGTCATTTTCAAAAAAACAAATGTACACACACACAGGTGAGGGGGTCTCAAGAGTACAAAATACAAAAAAATAAATTAGATATAATGACCCTTATACATTTTGACCAAAATTAAGATGATGCACATAGCACCATGTAATTAACTACTTATTACAATCATCCCATGTAGGTAACAAATAATTAATTAAAATAACCACGGGTAAGGCAATTGCTCAAGACCAGTTAGAGGGTAATATAAAAGCACAATAAAAACTAAATTGTAATAAATTAAATTATGAGGGAATTTAATTAAATTAAATGAATTAAATAAATTAAAATAATTTAATTCTATTTTGTCCAATAATTAATTTAATTTTAATTCCAAAAAAATTAATTTATTTTATTTTTAATTCCAAAAATTTAAATTTATTTATTTATTTAATTTAACAACAAGATTAAATAAATATTATCCGGATATTAAAATTTATATTTTAAATAAAAATTAATTTTAATTAATTTAATTTAATTCTAAAATTAAATTAATTAACTAAATTAATTTTGATTAAATAAAATATTTTCGGGCCCCAAAACCTCACGTAGGGCTTGTGCGGGTTGGGACGAACCCTCACATACCCATAATGAGCTATGAAAACCTCATAAAGGGGATTTTCGGCCTAGGAAAACCCATCCAAACCCATACCATGTCTGTTATAACTGATATGGACTAATGCAGGGTAGATCTGGTGCAATAAAACCATAGAAGGGTACCACATGCCCCTCATGGATGGAGAGGGGGCTCCGTACTACAGAGGTGATGTCTGAAAGGGGACACTGTGTTGACCATTGATTTTCATATAGACAATGGTGTTGTAGAGGTTAGCACGGTGAAGGGAGACTACAATGGGAAATTATCTCATGGGTGGCTTTCAGTTTGATTATAGGAAGGAGGGGGTATGCATCCTCCCGAGATACCACTTCAGTAGTGGAAGGGTGACCGGCCATGGAGGATGATCAAGAAAACGGGTCGTGTGGATGGATCTAGGCAGTGGCACAAGGTAGGCCCAACATGGCAAACAGTCGTGGGTGGATGGGAGGGTGCTAGTGGTGTTCAGAGAATGAGCTGAGGGAAGGTAGTGCAACTAGATAGAAGACGGTTGGCTGAATCAGCCTGTCCCAAAGGAGGAGGGGCAGTGGGATTATAACTCTTTAGTGGTCAGATGGGTGATGGGTATGACATGTATGGGCTCATCATGAACCAGTCACAACCTAATCTGGTCATATCCATCCATCTTGGAGGTATGTAGAGTTTCATAGTAGCGGTAACCAGTAGTTGTATTTGTAACACCCCAAGGTTTCATAGTACAATATCTCTTTAAAGTAATTCAACAGATTCTTCCTCACACAACATCGAGTTTGAGCGCACGACGACTTACCAAACTAGTCATTCAAAAGCTGTTATGAATAGTATTAAATAAATTTGAATTTTATATATTACATAGAATTTTAACGTCAATATTATGTGTTTATTAGACATAATATAAGAACAAATTCATTTTTTCAGATAAAGGAATTATTTTTCAAAAAATGCAATTTTATCGCCTTTTAATGGAGAACCCTTTTTAAATCCAACATTTGACACTTTCATATATTAAATTTGACAAAATAAACTTCTTATTTAGAATCATGATATAAAAATATAGTTTCAATAAATTTTTGGTGTTTTTCTGATAACTTTCATATTTGGGTGAATAGTGAAAAATACTAAATTCTAATTGAAAAAAACTTTTTAATTCAAAAGAATTTATAGTGTTCAATTATAAATTTTAATGGTTTTGAAGTATAATTAGATTGTATTTTTACCATTTAATCCAATTTTTGTCATTGGATTTAATTTCACTTTGAAATTATACATAAACAAGTGTCAATCTTTTGATAGTAATTGTTTCTTAAAAACACGCTATTTGTTTTGACAACGGGAATTAATTTCAAATTAATTAATGAAACTTCTATGTTTTGAATTTGTAAAAATATACATAATTTTTGAATTTTTAATATCAAATATATATTAGTCTTAATTTTTGGTATTTTTTTGAAAAACATCAATTTTTGATGAATAGTAAAACAACTTAGTAGTAGTTAAAAAACTGGCTTTTTCATTTAAATGAAATTTTACCACTTCTTTGAATTGAATTTCAAGAATCTGACATAAATATTTGTTATAAGTATGTAAAATGTGGTTCAATAAGATAAAAATAATTTCTGGTGAATAGTAACTGTTGACTTTTATATACCGCGATTAAAGGTAAATATGATAATTCAAGTTAAAAAGAACATTATAATAATACAAAATTACCTTAACACTTGTCTTAACCTTATTGGATAAGTGATGGACGACCATGGACATCCTTGGGTCGATTTGGGGACCCCTTGGAGCCACTTAAGAGTGATAGTGACACTTTATTTAAATTAACTTAAAGTAAAGACAAAAATGACATTAACAAATATCTTTTAGTATAACAGTTTTTTCCTGGGGTTATATAAGTCATATTCTCTACTATAAATATTCATTAGAAAGATAAAACTATTTCCTAAATTATTTTATTTTATTTATAATTTTTAGACATCAAATAAATTAAATTATTTATGACACAATAATGATACAGCATTCACCTCGTTAATAAAAGATTTAAATAAATAAGATTATTAATATTAAAACAATTTCCAAAACCTGTCCAATTATTATTGGGTGATTTTATTTCTAACATTAGTTATCTTATATTAGACTTTAATGAGTTTTGGACCTTTTTAAACTGAATATAAGTTTATAATAAAATAACATTTTCAAACTTTCTTAAAGAGCCCATCCTCTCCCTTATAAAAGGGAACCACTTATAACCCATTACTCACACCTCTCAAGCCCCTTGGCTCATCCAAACCCTACCCAAATAAGCTCTAAAGATCCCTATATTCCATATATAAGCCTTACCTTAGGCATAAGTCACTTCATGTAGTCCTTTTGGTTCAAACTAAAGGGAGTTACCCAAATTAAAGGTAATGGTTTCTCTTAACTTCTTTTCTTTTATTTTACTTCTCCAACCCCTAAACTCTTTTTATTCCTTTATTTTAAAACAAAACCAGTATCCTAAATATTATAGGATGTTGTTATGAGAATTATTCAAACTACACTTACACACACCTCCATCTAATGGGTAAAGAACACACTGTTTCTGTGGATGGAAAACTAACACCTCACGAAACGATGATTATTCAATTATCTCCTATCGCCTCTCATGGTGGCCATTAAGATGACAATGTATTTATATATGTTATATATTATGTTTATTTTTAATTTATTCTTCTTTATTTTCCATTTATATAATACATTTATGGTGTCCATTATGGGTAAACATGATAACTTCATTTAAGGATGTGCGGACTACTGCCCCCTCAAAGTGATATAACTTGTTAATGCCTTATGTGGGACGTATAAAGGATGGATTTAATTATATTATATATTATATTATACTGTAATTATAATATACATGTGTATCATTATGTTTTAATTCCATTAAAATATAAAATAGAAATGAAAGTAGTGTTCATGCGTACGTAAGGCTTACCGCCTCCATGAACGGTGCATTTCATTTCTTATCTTCAAATATTATATACTGTTATAAATACATATATATATACTGTATATAAAATATATATATAATAGCCAAATCATGTATATCATTCTGGATATAATGGAATTTTGACCACATGGACAAATTGTTATTATATCAAGTTCATTGTTTACTCAAGTTCTGAACATCGATAAAATATCCAATATGAACTCAAATAATTTACTATTTGTTATAGCAAGGTAATAAGTGATGTAAAAGTAATAATAATATTTAAAAATTTTCTTAATCAAGTATAAATTTACTTAAGTTTATTATTCAGGAATAACAAGGAACATACAAGACAAGTCAGACTTTATGTAAGGGGTTTCTTATCTAACTTTTAATTTCGTAATATTTCCATTGTTCGCCCCCTACTTATTTCATGTGGTGTATTGTGTACTGCAATTTGATTTATATTATCATGATTATACTTTTATTCATGGTATTATGTAATTAATTTGGTGGTAATTAACTTTTTTTCATACGACTCGATTGGTTACAACTTGGTTTTCATCTCACTTCTTATTTCGGTGAGATTCATGCTATATAGCCACTATTTCCTTTTGTGTGGTGTTATGTACTGCCCATTATTGTATTACGTATGTAATATAAATTAATTTATGGGTATTTAAATCTTCATTGTATGATCCTTCTTTCATGGGGTGTATTTTGTAAGTCATCAAATCAGTAAGGGAATTTCTAATTTTGATTTCCACTCATTGGGCTTCACACATACTTTATTGATTATTTTACTCCAAGATTATGTGTGGAATAACTATTTTTTATTTATGTAGTAATTTCCACTCCCATTTGTGTGGATATAGTTTTGATACACATAATCACTCCATTGATAATTTCACAATCCATTGATATGAACTTGATAAGAGTAATCTTAACTCAATTTCCATTCATTGAGTTAAACATCCGAGTCATTGGTGTTGTTTTTACCAGAATATGTGTGAATGTACTCTGATTGATTTAAACTGAATATCCAATGATATTGAGTGTATTTATATTTTTCACACATAATTATGTCATTTATTTGTTCGTAACCTAAGGATATGGTCTTTATAATGGATTTCATCTCAATTTACATTCCATTGATACCTCATTGTTATTATATGCCAATTCACTTTTATATGGTGTATATAATGTACTTTGACATATTATATCATGAATCCATTTATTCTCATTATATTATAAAGTTTTTATTACCTCAATTTTTTTTATTCAAGTGTCCCTGTTTTGGTTAGGAACTCTAACTAAAATATCATTTTAAATTTTTAAAGATTTATTCTTCTAAGTCTTTCTCATTAATGTCCATGTTTTAAAAATGGTTTTAAGGATTTATTTATATGTACATTAATGTTTAAAAATTAAAATTCCTTTTAAAAGTTTCAAAGTGGTATGGGACACTTTGAGTCAAAAACTATTTTAAATGGCTTCTTGATAAATAATGAGACTTTTAAATGTTTTCAAGAAAAAGGGGGATATTTCTCTCAAATAGTTTTGATGATTATTTTCACCTATGTAAATATACTTCATTATTATCTATTGAGGTTAATCTATTATAATAAAATCTCCCATATTGTATTTAATTAGTTATGTTTGACTGTGGATGTGCTATTTTTATACCATTCATGGTTTTTGGTTAAAATATTGACATTTCATATGCTAGTTTTAATATGAATATTTAGATTATATTTCAACCTTTTCATATGAGGAATGCATTGGACTTAGTAAGTGATGGGTGGAGCCCTCTATAGCTCCTCGATGCATCGATAGGTCTCATGAGACAAACTAGTGTCTTGGCACAAGTCATTGACAAAATATTATGTGTAGTCTTGGAACGAGGCCTTGACTATGTGGTTATGATGTCTAGCATTATGCATTCCATAATTATGAGATTAGTTATTGATATTTCATGTGGCTATTTGACTATGATAAAACCCATGACTATGTTTATTATTGAATTATTTACTCAGATCATATTCCTTCCATAAATTGTTCATGTTAATTATTTGTAAAGGCTTGTGTTTTCAATTATTCAACATGCCTAATGTTTATGTTATCTTCCATTGTATTTCTTACTCTTACTGAGCATTTGAGCTCACCCCTTTCTTATGTTTCATTTTCCCAGTATATGAAGAAGTTAGTTATGAGTGACTTGCAGGCATAATCTAGGAAGCTTGGATTTTTTTAAAGGAATAATTTAGCGTTGTTTTTATTTTCAAGTTGTAATGTTGAACTTATGTATGTATCTTGTTTCTAAGACATTTAAACTGATAGGTCCATTGGGACTTGATTCCTTGTAATCATGCCAATGTTATGTAATAATGCACCGACTCTGGGTAACTGGCATCGGGGCATCATAGTATTCATGTGTGGTTGGATGTGGTCTTGGATGTGGTTAAGGGAACTTGGCATGGGGAAGTGACCTTAGAGAGGGGAGTGGTCGGGTCTGGCCAATGAAGGAGGAGGCACCACCTGGGTGAGGATTGTAATATCTTGGATTTCCCCTGTATTATTTTTTAAACATTATATGGAATTATTTTGAGACCAGACCTTTTGACGACATGCGATTCTGAGGTCCGGAGTGCCCAAAATAAATGTTTGAAATAAATTAAAATTTTAAACAGCGCACATGAGCGGTTTTCCAGAAAAAAGTTGAATATTTTTTTAACGGGTGCTCGAATCAGAAATCTGAGGGCACCGTTGCGTTCAGAGCAGTGACTTTACCTTAGTAAGGTCCTAACATCGATCGGCGCGGGTCAACTCCAAAAGATAGTTTTTCGGCGTTTTAAAAGGAAACGCTTTAAAAGAAATAAAATAAATTAATAATTTATTTTTATTATTTTAAAATGTTTCCTTTTTGTGCAGTGACCTAATCCTCCCCTATAAGTTCATGCTTATGGAATGTTCGCAGGGTTAGCCTCATAACCCTGTGAATTGAGAGAGAGAGAGAGAGAGACTCTTGGAGCTTTGGAGGAGGAGGACCCGTTGGTGGACGACGATGATGCGAGAAAATGCCTCTCAGATTCGACTAATCCTGCCAACAAACACGACATAGTGATCACTCTTCAACCAGATCGAGGTAGGGGTTGTTATTTTTATTCTTCTTTCCCCATTTTTGAATTTAAATGATGAACGCAGATCAACCACGAACATGTTGATCCACAGTTTGTAAGTTCCTGTGGGAGGGTTTTATTGGGTTGATTTTAGGGAATTAATCCATGTTTAATTGTTGTTGATTTCTGCTCTGTTTGATCCTACTAATGTGAGTGGATCAACGCCGTGACGAATGAAAGCAGTGGTTTGTTCCTTGATTTTCTTATTGGATTTTTCCCCCTTTCTTTCCTCATGTGTTCTTCGCGTTCTTCATTGGGCGAGGAACAATGGATCGGTGTGCATTCATTTTACAATGCAATGATCCCAAATTTAAGATTCGATGTCACGACGACCTAGCGGAGGTGTGACGAAAATAGCGGACGATGAATTAGATCGGATCGAGAAAGACCATTCTTTGATCATTCTTCGCATGGGTGGATCGTTACATGTTTTCGGGACTGATCGGAGGCATAAAAACAACAGAATCAGCTTCATGGTGTCAGGATAACAAAAAACTATGAGTTTCATGGCGATTGAACGACCGAATCGATGAACGGGGCAACACAGAAGGCGCGACGTTGTAAGTCCGCGATTCTGGAAATTTCCAGAATACACGACGTGTATCTTGAAGTACATGCCGTTTGGACCAGCTCAGCAGTGGCTAGGGTTTTGGGCATCATACAGGTATCACACAGAATGTGACCTTGGTCACATGGCATGTTGGACCTTCCCCAAAGCTCAGCATGTATTCTGGGTAATAAACAGACACGGGATGGACTACACGGCTTTGGAACACGGCGTGTAGACCCTACGCGGCATGGCAGAGGCAGCTACGTAGGACTCAGCATCTATTCTGGGAAATACATGGGCAGGGGATAGACTACATGGCTTCGGAACATAGCGTGTAGACCCTACGTGGGATGGAAGATGCAACTACGCAGGACTCGGCATGTAACTAGGGGATACACAGACATGGGATGGAGTACACAACCGTGTACTCCACCACATGGCCAGGCGAGGCCAGTAATGCGGGTCACCCAGGGTACCTATTACATGGGTTGGCACACATGTGTAGAGGTTGTGTACGGGCACATGGCCAGAATAAATAGATCTGACCCTGTTTACTTAGATACAACATGTAATACGTACCACACACCGTGTACTGCTTTTTTCTACACGACCAGCCTTACAACACGGGCCGTTGTACACGGGCAGTACCCGGGGTTAGAAGACATGGCATGTGACTTTTCTACATGCCGTTTACTTTTTAGAAAATTTCTTGGTCTTCCTGTCCACCATATCTTGGACATGTTTCGTTTGGGTTAGTGCCCCTTCTTCTCATTCCCCTGAAGGTCAGGCATCATTTCCTTCTACAGGAGTATGATCCCTTCAGCAAGACTTTCTGTGATAGAGTTAGTCATCCCTCTGAGAGGCCCGGAGTAGGATCCTAAATCCATTCCTGAACCTAGGTAGAGTGAGACATCTACGTGAACAACTCCATTGGGCATCGATCCTCTACCTAGCAAGTGAATCCGGATGAGTCACGGTATCCACCATGGCTCTGCCACTGATCATCATCTGTGTATCGTGATCTTTCCCACTAAGGATTGTGTTATACTGTAATGAGTGTATCTACCTCTCGTGGATTTTCCCGATGAACAGTGATTCTCAGAAGAATGACATCATAGCTATCAGACACATGGATTGAGTTCTCCAGGAATGAGTGCTTCGTGGAATCTTAAAACAGAATCCCTAGAGGGGGTATGATGTTGTGTGACTTGTCCCTAGATTACAAGTTTGGGATTTTATTATATCTGGATTGTGTTCTCCTATGTTCAGTAGACATATACTGTGTTGAGGTGACTGTACTTTTCCTTTGTGTATTTCTTTGTAGTTTTCGGGGTCCTCTACTGGGTATTATTATACTCACCCCTACACGGGCTTTTCCCGCACGTGTTGTGTCTTGTGCAGACGAGCAACATTTTGACAGAGTCCAGGGAGGACCTGGATAGGACAGAGCTTTCTAAGTTCCCCATAGGCCAAGGCATTCCTACAGCTACGACTAGCAGTAACAGTACCTATTTTCCTTTATAGGTTGGATTTTGTAGTTTTCAGACTCTTGTTTTTTGTGGGATTTTATTTTGTCCAAGTTTACTTTCATTACTTTACTTTCCATCGTACTCTGTTTGTTGGGTTTTGTTGA
Organism: Viscum album; assembly: GCA_963277665.1. Classification (NCBI taxonomy): domain Eukaryota; kingdom Viridiplantae; phylum Streptophyta; class Magnoliopsida; order Santalales; family Viscaceae; genus Viscum; species Viscum album. The sequence goes on along the minus strand of OY728122.1, from coordinate 1,297,323,816 downwards.
ATTCATGCATTTTGTTCCTTAGAGGTTTTTACATTTCAGCATTTTGGGCATGGAGATGGGTGTGTGTGTACAGGTACTTAGGAAATGCCTCCCATGTTAGTAATATGCCTACTCGGTGCTAGTCACTAGCCCCTGGCCTATTGGAGGTGGGCTTGGGGAGTCGTGGTATGGGCCCCACTAGAACAGGTTGCGAGAGAGTGGTATCGAAGGTGAGAGGTTCTACCTTAGTACCAAGAGTTTTTGAGATTGGTTTGGTGTAATAATGTCAATTTTTTTGAGCTTGGATTTCAGGCCAGAGACTCCAATGTTGATGTGGGCGGCCGACGTATGCATTCTCAAGGACTCTGATAACCTGCTTTTCAACTCGGTACATGAAATCACTAGTTGTGGGAAAATAAAAGGATGGTACATGAATAATATAGAAATGGGTTGTGTTTTCCATGTCCTTTGTGTCATCTATCCAGGTATACTTGTTAACCATGTTACATCTTGTTTCCTTATAGGATGCCTCTGCGATGCATTCCTGCTAGGATTCAGCAACGAGATCATGAGGATGACCCCCTCAATGACGAGGCTTCGATACAGGGACCAGTTCCCCAGGCGTTTCCACCAGGTGGTGCACCTATTATACTACCACATGTGGAGCATCTTGTGGTACCTGCAGTACCGACCGACGAGGAGCATAGGATGAGCGTGCTCCATGAGTTCCAGGGATAGAGACCCCTCAGGTTCTGACTCGAGCCTGACCCTCAGGTAGTTGAGGACTGGATTGAGGTGGTGACTAGAGTTTTCCGTCCAGTGATGACACCAGCAAACTAGATGGTGATCCTAGGAGCAATCCTTCTTCAGGGCTCGGCGGGACGATGGTGGAGTCTGAACACACTGACTCATGACGAGGAGACTCTTTCATGTACGGAGTTTGAGTGACTCTTTAGGGAGGAGTTCTATTCAGTTAGGCTGAGAGAAGTGCACATCTAAGAGCATATTTATCTCTAGAAGGGTAGTTTGACGGTAGTTAACTATTCATTGAGGTTCACCAACCTCGCTTGGTACTCGATGGATATGGTCATGGATCAGTACTTCAGAGATCGGACCTTCGAGAAAGGTCTATGAAGATACATTCGAGCTTGTGTCATGCCTCTATGCATTCTAACTTATGCTGGAGTGCTCGAGTGGGCCTTAATGTTTGAGAGATTCTTGGAGGAGCAGAGACAGCTGACGGATGTCAGCAGCAAGCAGACAGGCACGGAGACCTCGCAAGCGGGGAGCCGACATCAGGCATAGGGATCAGGACATGGGAAATGTCATAGGAGGACACCAGATAGGGGATTGATAGTCCAGGGCTCTCATACTAGATCCATTCATCCCATGGAGAAGTGGTGCAACTCGTGTGATGGTAGGGGACATCTCACTATATATTGTCTGACCCGTCAAGCTGCTAACAAGGAGGCGGTGGATGGATCACCAAGGAAGAGGCAGAGAGTGGAGCAGACAGACCCGCTAGGTGGAAAACATGGTAGAGGATCAAGGAGAGCTATAGTTGGGGGAAGACACTTCGATTTACTTCCACCACCACCCCCAGGAGGTCCGCCCTAGGCTCAGGGAGCTGGGGAACAGGGGTAGGGACAGCTGCATGCGGTCGAGGCATATGACCTAGGGACTCCAGGAATGATCTGAGGTACGATATGTGTCTTCTCTACCTTAGTTGTTGTACTTATAGACACATGTGTCAGTCATTCTTTCATCGCCACATGTCTTGTGCAAAACCTTGAGATTCAATTAGAGCCTTTGACTTGATCCTTACACTTTGAGACACATACAAAAGGAGACTCGATGATCACACTCTTTTTCAGACAGTGTGATCTCACCCTTGGAGGTGAGAGTTTCGGTTGGAACCTCTTGGTGGTAGCGTCGAGGCCTATGATGTCATTCTCGTTATGGATTGTTTATCTTCAGTCCATGACAAGATTGAATATTTTAGGAGAATAGTGTGGTGTGTCTACAGTGATGGGATGAGGTTTTCTTTTGTTGGAGAAAAGGAGGCCCAAGAAACACAGAATGGGCTCATGCATAAGAGGGTGAATCCAATCACTCAGGAATTGGCTGGCCTCTCCCTTGGAGTAGTAGATGTTATCAGCTCCCAGTTCCCAGCAGTAGTGATAGAGTACAGGGACATTTTTCTTGAATATGTTCTATGACTACCTCCCCACTGGGAAATCGACTTCTGCATCGACTTACACCCCAAGACGACACTGATTTCCTCATCAGCATATCGGATGGATCTCGTAGAGCTTCGTGAGCTGAGGATGCAGTTTAAGGACTTGGGGATCAAGGGTTTCATGGGACCCAGCATTTCACCCTGGGTGGCCCTAGTATTTTTTTTCCAAGATGGCGGATGGGAGTTTGAGGTTGTGCATGGATTACCGTCTCCTAAATCAGGTAAAGGTGAAGAACAAGTATCCACTACTGAGAATCGACGACCTCTTCGATTAGCTAAGAGGGGTACAATGGTTCTCAAAGGTTGAACTTCGATCAGGTTATCACCAGCTATGGGTGCTGGACAAGGATATACCGAAGAAGGCTTTCAGATGCAGCTACGGTCACTATGAGTACTTGGTGATGCCTTTTGGCATGAAAAACACCCCCGCAGTGTTCATGGGACTAATGAACTAGATCTTCTAGCCGTACTTAGACTGGTTCGTAGTGGTATTCATCGATGACATACTTGTGTAATCGGCGTCAGAGGAGGAGCACGTGAGACACCTATGGATGGTTCTAAACGTACTCTGGGAGAAACAACATTATGGGAAGCTCTCAAAGTTCCAGTTCTATATTCAGGAGGTCCACTTTCTAGGACATGTAATCTCAAAAGATGGTTTAGCTATGGACCTAGACAAGGTGGAGGCATTGTTAACATGGGATCCACCTCAGAGCGTGATGGAGGTGCTGAGCTTCCTCGGGTTGGCCGGATATTACAAGAGATTCATTCCTGATTTCTCCCAAATATCAGCGTCGATGACAGCCTTGAACAGCAAGGGACAATCCTTCATATGGATGAAGAAGTTTCAGCTGGATTTTGAGCAGTTGAGATAGTGTTTAACAAGCTCCCTAGTTTTGAGATTACCAGAGGAGGGTGTTGAGTACGTCGTTTTCTGTAACACATCAGGGATCAGGATTGGTTGTGTCCTAATGTAGAGATAGGCAGTGATTGCTTATGGTTCGCGCTAGCTTAGGCCACATGAGTAGAACTATGTGACCCATGACCTCGAGTTGGCAGAGGTAGTCTTTGCGTTAAAGATGTGGCAACACTACCTTATGGGCGAGCGGTTTATCGTCTCCTCCAACCACAAGAGCCTCAAGTACATCATCTCACAGAAGGATCAAAATATGAGGCAGAGGCCTTGGTTAGAGTTCCTACAGTACTATGATTTTGAGATCATGTATAATTTTGGGAAGGGGAACATGGTGGCTGATTCTCTTAGAAAAAGGTCTAGCTCGCAGCTGTAGAGTGATGCAACAGAATAGTTATCCACATTGCATCTATCCTTTGTGGACAACAAGGATGCAGCTTACCTTCAGTTGATGGTTGTCACCCCTACACTATTACAGTGAGTTAGGGAGGAACAATTGGGGATGTCTACTATGAGTCTATATGTGCTTAGTTATCCACAGGACATACTCTGGATGGATATTCATAAGGTGGGAAGAACATACTTCATTTCAGGGGATGCACTGTTCTAACAGTAGCATTGCGGGAAGAGGTCCTAAGGGAGTTTCACGCACCCTTTTTGGGGGTACATCCTGGAGTGGAAAAAATGTACCAAGATCTCCGACGATAGTTCTGGTGGTCAGTCATGAAGAAGGTGGTTGCAGGGTTCATTTCTCGATGCCTTACATGCCAGCAGGTGATGGCTGAGCAGCAGGTTCCAGCGGGGTTAACTCACCCCTGGAAGTTCGAGAGTGGAAGTGGGATGTAATATTGATGGACTTCGTAAAAGGCTTACCACGAAAATCCAAGGGGCATGATTCCATCTAGGTGATCATTGACCAACTCACCAATTCGGCCCACTTCCTAACTATCAGGGAGCATAGTTCTGTACAGAGCTTGGAATGTCTCTATGTATAGGAGGTAGTTCGGCTTCATGGAGTCCCTTCGATAATAGTCCCAGATCAAGATGCCGGCTTCACATCCCGGTTATGGAATGGATTTCAGGATGCTTTTGGGACTCATATTCACTTGAGAACATCATTCCATACCCAGTCCGATGGTCAGACAGAGAGGACCATTCAGGTTCTGGAGGATATGTTGTGGGCCTGTATCTTGGACTTTGGTCATAGTTGGGAGGTCCACCTACCACTGGTGGAGTCTGTGTACAATAACGGCTACCACTCCACCATTGGTATAGAACCCTTCAAGGCCTTGTATGGGAGACCTTTCCGCTCACCTCTTTTCTGGACCGATCCTGGAGAGTCAGCACTCATGGGTCTTGAGTGGGTGGGAGCTACCATTGAGAAGGTGCAGGTCATCCGGGAGTGGATGAAGACTACACAGAGCCAGCAGAATTCTTATGCTGACAGACAACGGAGACCACTGAAGTTTGAGGAGGGAGACCATGTCCTTCCTCAGGTCTCACCTCAACGGGGGTTATGAAGATTTGGCTGTGGGGGAAAGCTGTCTTTGAGGTTCATCGGACCTTTCCAGATACTATGTAGAGTTGGCGAGGTGGTGTACCGCCTAACTCTACTGCTACAGTTGCATCGGGTACATGATGTATTCCACTTATCGTAGCAAAGGAGGTATATGCATGACCCATCGCACGTTATAGACTGGGGAGATCTAGACATCGAAGATGGAGAGACCTTTGCTGAGTACCCAGTGGAGATTGAGGACCGACATAAGAGGATCCTTCTTGGGTGATCGATTCCCTTGGTGTGCATATGGTGGCAGCATGGGAATCTTTAGGAGAGAACATGGGTTTGGGAGGCTCAGATCCATTCCCAGTACCCTCATCTTTTTGAGTAGCCTTGTTTTGGATTTTCAGGGACGTAAAGTCCCGAGGTGGGGAGAATGTAATATCTTGTATTTTCCATGTATTATTTTTTAAATATTATATAAAATAATTTTGAGACCAAACCTTTCGACGACATGGGATTCCGAGGTCCGGAGTTCCAGGAATAAATTTTTGAAATTAATTAAAATTTTAAATGTTGGGCATGAGCGGTTTTCCTAAACAAAATTGAATAACTTTTGAACGAGTGCCCGGATTAGAAATCTGAGGGCACTGTTGCATTTAGAGTAGTGAATTTACCTTAGGCAGGGCCAAACATCGACTGACGTAGGTCGGCTGCAAAAGTTAGTTTTTGGGCATTTTAAAAGGAAGCCATTTAGAAGAAATAAAATAAATTAATAATTTATTTTTATTATTCTAAAATTTTTCATTTTTTTCACAGCGACCTAATCCTACCCTATAAGTTCTTGATTATGGAATGTTCATAGGGTTAGCCTCATAAACCTGCGAATAGAGAGAGAGAGAGAGCTTCATGGGGCTTTGGCGGAGGAGGACCCATTGGCGAACGACGACGACGCGAGTAAACGCTTCTTAGATTTGAAAAATACCACTAAAGAACATGACGTAATGATTATTCTTCAATTAGATCAAGGTAGGGGTTGTTATTTTTATTCTTCTTTCCCCATTTTTGAATTTAAATGACAAACACAGATCAACCATGAACTTGTTGATCCGCAGATTCGTACGTTCCTACGGGAGGGTTTTATTGGGTTGATTTTAGGTAATTAATCCATGATGAATTGTTGTTGATTTATACTCCATTTGATCCTACTAATGGGATTGGATCAAAGTCGTTAAGAATGATGATGGAGGTTCGTTCCTCGATTTGCTTATTGGATTTCTTCCCCTTTCTTTCCTCATGCATTCATTGCGTTCTTCACGGGGCAAGGAACAACGGATCGTTGCGCATTAGTTTTGAAACAAAATGATCCCAAATTAAAGATCTGATATCACAATGACCTATAGGAGGTCTGAATACGATAGCAGATAATGAATCAGACTGGATCGGGAAAGACCATTGTTCAAGCGTTCTTCACACGGGTGGATCGTTACGTGTTTTTGGGACTGATCGGAGGCCCGAAAACAATGAAATAAGCTTCATGGTGTTGGGGAAACCAAAACCCGTGAGTTTCATGGAGATCAAACAGGCAGATTGACAAACAGGGTAGCACGAAAGGCACGACAGCAGAAGTCCACGTTTCTGGAAATTTCCAGATTACACGATGTTTATCCCGAAGAACACACCGTGTGGACCAGCTCAGCGGTGGCTAGGGTTTCAGGCATCAGACAGGTAGCACACAGCATGTGACCCCAGTCACATGGTGTGTTGGACCTTAATCGAAGCTCAACGTGTATTCTGGGAAATACATGGACATGGGATTGACTACACGGCTTCAGAACACGACATGTAGACCCTACACGGCATGGCAGAGGCTACTACACAGGAATCGGTGTGTATTCTAGGAAATACATGGACACGGGATGGACTACACGATTTCAGAACATGGCGTGTAGACCTTACACGGCATGGAAGAGGCAACTACGTAGTACTCAGTGTGTATCCAAGGGATACACGGATACGGGATGGAGTACACGACTGTGTACTCCACCACATGGCCAGGCAAGGCTAGTAACGCAGGTTACCCCGTGTACTGATTACACGGGTTGGCACACATGGGTTGAATCCATGCACGGGCACATGGCCAGCGTACATGGATCCGACCCCAGTTACATCAACACGGTATGTAATCCATACCACACACCGTGTACTGACTTTTTCTACACGATCAGCCTTACTACATGGGCCATTGTAAACGGGAAGTACCCGGGGTTAGAAGACACAGCGTGTGAAATTTCTACACACTATGTACCTTTTAGAAAATGTCTTGGTCTTCCTGTACACCGTATCTTGGACATGTTTCATTTAGTTTAGTGCCCCTTCTTCTCATTCCCCTGAAGTTCAGGCATCATTTCCTTCTACAGGAGTATAATCCCTTCAGCAGGACTTTCTGTGATAGAGTTAGGCATCTCTCCAAGAGGCCCGAAGAGAGATCCTCTATCTATTCTTAACCCAAGGTACAGTCTGGTATCGACATGAACAACTCCACCAGGCATCAATCCTCTATATATCTGGTGAATCTGGATGAGTCGCAGTATTCTTCATGGCCCTGGCAGTGATCCCCATCTATGTATCGTGATCTTTCCTACTCCCGAGTGTGTTCTCTTGTAATGAGTGTGTCAATCTCTTGTGGATTTTCCTGATGAACAGTGCTTCTTGGATGGATTTCATCAGAGATATCAAACTTGTGGAGTGAGTTCTCCTGGAAATAGTGCTTTGTGGAATCATCTAATGGAATCCCTAGCGGGGGTATGTTGTTGCGTGACTTTACCCTAGATTACGAGTTTGGGATTTGAGTATATCTTTATTGTGTTCTCCAATGTTCGGTAGACATATACTGTGTTGAGAGGACTATACATTTCCTTTGGGTAATTCTTTGTGGTTTCGGGGGTCCTCTACTAAGTATTTTTATACTCACCCCTTCACGGGGTTTGCCCGCAATTTTTGTGTCTTGTGCAGACGAGCAGCCTTTTGAAAGAGTCCAAGGCGGACCAAGATAGGACCGAGATTTCTAAGTTCACCACTGGCTGAGTCATTCCTATGGCTACGAGCAGTAGTCCTAGTTCCTCTTTGTGTTTATAGGTTGTACTTTGTTGTTTTCAGAGTCTTGTTTTTGGTGGGCTTGTATTCTGGCCCAATTTACTTTAAATAATTTAATTTCTGTCGTACTCTGTTGGTTGGGTTTAGTTGTATATGTCACGACCCGCCCTCGGGGTCCGTGCCGTGACTACCCCAAGCCCGCCTTCCATAGGCCAGGGGCTGGCGACTAGCACCAAGGCGTAAATCTCAGTAAAATGGGAAGGCATTGCCTTTGAAAAGTAAACATCACCACAGAGTAAGCAAGCGGAAAGTAAACACTAAACAAAAGTAGAGTACAACTGAAAGTGCGGAAAAGTAAATGGGCCAGTATACAAACCCAAACTGAAAGTAAAGTACAACTCGAAAGGGAAAAACAGAAACTGAAAAGTAAAAGCCGCTACTCTGAGCTGTCCACTGGAAATCCCACCTGAAGGGTGGGTACAGATAGCTCCTCTGCTCCACGGGTTCCGTCGTCCGCTCCGTGCACGTCCCGCCCTGTGGCCCACCTCCGGGTACCGTCCTGCTCTGCAAGCCTCAGCTAAGGTCAACGCTGTCCGTCGTCTGCAACCAACACAACGTAGTGCGGGCAAAGCCCGTGCAGGGGTGAGTATAAGCTACTCAGTAGGGACCCCGAGACCCCTGAAGGTCTCTCAAAATCCACAAAGGATAAACCACGAAGAAAGGTACAATCACGAAGTAACAACTGACACTGCTTAGGTATATGCCCATACATATACCTAAGTCATCAATTCAAATACGCTCCAACCTCCGAGCTCAAGTACAACTCAGTCCACACAGGATAGTAAACGTATTCCACACAGGAAAGCAAAACGTAATCCACACAGGATTGCACAACACAATCCACACAGGAAAGCAATAGGATTCAGCTCACACAGGTATACTTCTTCAAGGACGATAAAGATGATCACTGATCCATCTAAGTCGTCGGACCCACAAAGGATCGATAGGTAACTAACCCCCGCAAAGACCCACACAGGATCGGGCCCACACAGGACCTGTAGGCGCTGGCTCACACAGAACCGCTGAGCGCAAGGACCCACACAGGATCGGGCCCACACAGGACCTGTAGCACTGATCCACGTAGGATCGCTGAGTGCTGTAGTCGTCGTCGTCGAATCCACACAGGATCTCTGTACTGTCGTCGTCGCAGTCACAGTAGCAGTAGTAGTCGTAGCAGTAGAACAGTCGCAGCCAGCACTAGGGTTCCCGCACACAGCTAGCTCGTTCGGAGGGTCCGCTCCACGAGCCGAGAGGCTGATACATCAACTGTCACAAATACCAGAGTTGATGTATCCAAAAGTTCCGTATCGTCAATAGGAACTCAACGCAACAGACGGCGCGTCGATCGGACGCCCGGTCTGAGAGTTATTGGCATTTTCGTCTCCGGGGCCCGGTTGGTTTTTAAGGCAAAACTAACCCGACCGTACTCCACCTGCGTCCAAACCTCGGGCGGAGTATGCCAAAAGATTCGTCTCACTAAGAGGAACACAACGCGACTGACGGCGCGTCAATCGGATGTTCGTAGCTCAAAATATGAGTGTTTCCGCTCCGAAGGCCCGGTTGGTTTCGTGAACGAACCAACCCGGCCGAACTCAAAGTAAACCGAAACCTTGAGTGCGATATACTGAAACGACCGTCTCGATCCAAGGATCGCGTTGCCGCAGACGGTTCGTCATTCGGAGGTCCGAGGCTCAAGTTATGGGCCAAAAACCGATTCTGGTTCGAAACGGGGGGGTACGGGTCCGGGCCGACCCGGCCCGACCCCCCCCCTGGGGCGGCGCGGCGGCCGGTGGCGCGGCGGTGCGGCGGCGCGGCGGCACGGGGGCCGCGGCGGCCGTCGCCGCAAGGAGGCCGCGCGGGGGGATCAAATCCCCCGCCTTTCAAGTGGCGGCGCGGCATAGCCACGCCGTTTTTTTTTTAAAGCGCCCCCCCACGTGGGGGGCCTGCTGGTGCGGAACCGGGGGGGCCGGCTGCCCCCCTCCCTTTAATTAAAACCGCCCCCCTCATAAAGAGGGGGGTTTTGGGTGTTGGCCGGGGGATTAATTCCCCCGGTTTAACGCCTTCCGGCCGGCCAGCTGGCCGGCCGGTTTTCTCCAACGGGACCGGAAATTCCGGTCCCCTCTTCGGTTTCCGACGCCGGCGGCCCGGCCGCCGGTCTTCTCTTCCGCCGCGGCCCGGAACCGGCCGCGGTCTCCTCGTCCCGCCGCGGCCCAGAACCGGCCGCGGTGTTCGTCGTCCGGCGCGGTGCGACGGCACCGCGCCCTTTCGCCATGCCTTTATTCCTTTCAACGCGGCGCGACGGCGTCACGTTCTTGAAGATTCTTCCTCGGTGCGCGCGCGACGGCGTTGCGTAAAATAAAAGTACAACCATCCGCGTGGTGCGACGGCACCACACTACCTTGTTTTCTTCCGCAAATTAATTAAACAAGAACGATGGAGGGGGGTTCGGCCGTGTTCGTGCGGTCCCCCCCCCCCCCCCCCTCACGTTAAAATAATAACACAACTTAAAATAAATCAAGCCACACATTAGTCTTGCTAAAATCACGATCAAGAATAAAATAAGGAAACCAAAAAGATATCGACAACCCCTACCTCGGGTATAAGGTTCGAATATTGTCAAGGTTCCGCGGAAGACGACGTCGCGGAGGTCGGGCGTCGCGGTAGTCGTTCGTCAAATCCGATGACGAAGGGATGCGTTCGAAGAGACACGTCGTTGGAGAAACTTGTATGCCGACGAAGGTTGTCCGAGGAAGAAGCAGTGTTCTCTTTCGTTGACACGGGAGACGAAGAAGAGCGGAGCGGCGTTCTTCGTCGGAAATTGAGCGTTCTTCGTCAAGTCTTGAGGAAAGTCAAATAATAAAGAAAACAACGAACTCAAGAACCCCTACCTCGATAATCGCACGTTGACGTAGTCGTGGAATATCGGTGTCGATTCCTTTGACGTCGGAGGAAGAGTCGTTGTCGATGGCGTTCGTCGCGGAAAACCGTCGCGGAAGAGATGACGTGGAAGAAGTACGTCGCGTCGTGGATGGTCCGTGTTCTTCGGCGGAGAAGTTCTTCGTTGAAGAACAACGTTCTTCGCGTTCTTCGTTGAGTTTGAAGAAGAAGAAGAGCTCTCCACCTCTCAAGAAGACAAACAAATAACCCCCAAAATAAAATAAGACAACATCTTATTTTATTATCACATAACACATTAGAATTTCAAAAGTTTGAAATTCAAAAGGTTTAACTCCCATAATTAAAAAGGTAACTCAAGCCAATAAATGAGGCGTTAAGGGAGTTGGGAGAATCTTAAAGGATTAGGGGTTCGTGTGGGCCCCACCACACTTAATCCTCCCAAGGGAGGTTAAGTGGGTGTGGGTCCCACTTCCAACCCCCCTTGGTAGGTTTTATCAAGTTATAATAAAATTTTTTCTACACAAATTTTATTTAACTCAAACTAAAAACCCCAAAAATTAACTTTCAACCCGCAACAAACGCAACTCCCGAAAAGGTCTCTTTAAGCGAATATCGGCACTGCGAGTTCATCGGTGCCCTCGGATTTCAATTCCGAGCACCGGATCAAAAGTTAGGAATTCCCGCTCGTTCGTTCACTGAACGTAACCGAGCCAAACTTCGGAAATTAATTCTGGGCACTCCGGGCCTCGGAATCAGGTGCCGTCTGAAACCGCGCTCTTGTAAAATTCTAAAGAAAATTAAGAAAAAAATTTCCCTTGAATTTTTCGGGTCTTTACATTACTCCCACCTCAGGGCTTTACGTCCCCGTAAAGATACATCAAAAACTAGGGAAACAAAAGAGGGTACTGAGCACGCATCTGAGCCTCCCGCTCCCATGTGCTCTCCTGGAGATTCCCGTGCTGCCATCTGATGCGCACAAGAGGAATCGATCGCCCACGCAAGACCCGCTCCTGTCGATCCTCTATCTCCACCGGGACCTCCGTAAAAGTCGCCCCATCGTCAACGTCAAGCTCCCCATGGTCAATGATGTGCATCGGGTCGTGCACGTATCTCCTCAGCTGAGATACGTGGAAAACGTTGTGCACCCGGTGCAACTGAGGTGGTAGAGCCAGGCGATAAGCCACCTCGCCAATCCTGCTGAGAATCTGGAAGGGTCCGATGAAGCGCAGAGATAACTTGCCGCCTCGGCCAAATCTCCGAATACCACGTCGAGGTGAGACCCGCAAGAAGACGTGGTCGCCATCCTCGAACTCCAGTGGCCTCCGCCTCCTGTCAGCATATGACTTCTGCCGGCTCTGAGCTGTCCTCATCCGCTCCTGGATGACCTGGACCTCCTCTATCGTGGCCTGGACCATCTCCGGTCCCACCATTGCTGACTCCCCAGGGTCTGTCCAGCACAAAGGAGATCTACATGGTCGGCCGTACAACGCCTCGTACGGTGCCATACCGATGGTGGAGTGGTAGCTGTTGTTGTACGCGAACTCCACCAAGGGTAGGTGGTCCTCCCAGCTACGACCAAAGTCGAGGACACAGGCACGGAGCATGTCCTCGAGTGTCTGAATGGTCCTCTCCGTCTGACCATCCGTCTGAGGGTGAAAGGCTGTGCTAAGATGTAGCTGCGTCCCGAACGCCTCCTGTAACCCCTTCCAAAGCCGGGAAGTAAAGCGGGCATCTCGATCGGAAACGATAGATGATGGCACACCGTGGAGCCGCACAATCTCCTGAACGTAGAGACATCACAAGCTCTCAACTGAGCCCTGCTCTCTGATGGGTAAGAAGTGTGCCGACTTGGTGAGTCGGTCAACAATCACCCAGATGGATTCGTGACCTCTGGAAGTGCGTGGAAGTCCAGTCACGAAGTCCATAGATATGTCGTCCCACTTCCACTCCGGAACCTCCAAGGGCTGTACCAAGCCTGCTGGTACCTGATGCTCTGCCTTCACCTGCTGACAGGTGAGACATCGAGAAACGAACTCTGCTACAGCCTTCTTCATGCCCGGCCACCAGTGCTGTCGTCTGAGGTCCTGGTACATCTTCGCCACTCCAGGATGTACCGCCAAAGGAGAAGTGTGAAACTCTCTCAGCACTTCCTCTCGAAAAGCTACTGGTACCATGGTACGTCCTCTGAAAAGGATGTTGTGCTCTGCTCCAAGGGAGAAGCCATCAGGTGCCTGTCCCGAGGATATCTGTGCACGCCGTGTCTCACAGTCAGCGTCCCCATGCTGTGCCTCCCTGACTCACTGCAGTAGTGGAGGAGTGACTGTGAGAGACTGAAGAAAGGTTGATCCATCTCTATCCACGAAGGATATCTGCAAAGAGGCTAGCTTCTTCGTCGCCTCCTCGAGTAGCTGAATGCCCGTCCTCCTGCTGAGGGCATCGGCTACTACGTTCCCTTTCCCAGGAGTATAGACTATCTCAAAGTCATAGTCCTAGAGGAACTCGAGCCATCGCCGCTGTCTCAGGTTCAGGTCCTTCTGCGAGAAGATATACCTGAGACTCTGATGATCGGAAAAAACTGTAAAGCGCTCGCCCATCAGATAGTGTCGCCATGTCTTCAGAGCGAAGACCACTGCTGCTAACTCCAGGTCATGGGTAGCGTAGTTCTGCTCATGCGGCCTCAACTGTCGTGATCCATAGGCGATCACTGCCCGCTCCTGCATCAGAACACATCCGAGTTCGGTCCCTGATGCATCGCAGTAGACTACATACCCTACTCCCTCCTCAGGCAACCTCAAGATAGGTGCGCTAGTCAATCTCTGTCTCAGCTCCTGGAAGCTCTGCTGACAACTGTCTGACCATACGAAGGGTTTCCCCTTCTTCGTCAAAGCTGTGAGTGATGCCGCAACTCTGGAGAAGTTCGGCACAAATCTCCGATAGTATCCAGCTAGTCCTAAGAAACTCCGAACCTCAGTCACGCTCCTGGGTGGCTCCCATGCTAACACAGCCTCAATCTTCGCGGGATCCACTGCAACTCCCACCTCAGAGATAACGTGTCCCAAAAAGTGGACCTCACGTATCCAGAACTGGCACTTCGAGAGCTTACCATAAAGCTGGTGCTCTCGGAGTGTGTCAAGGACAACTCGCAAGTGATAGGCGTGCTCCTCCTCTGTCGTAGAGTAAATCAGAATGTTGTCGATGAAAACCACAACAAACCGATCGAGGTATGGCTGAAAGATCCTGTTCATGAGAGCCATGAACACTGCTGGAGCATTGGTTACACCGAAAGGCATAACCAAGAACTCATAGTGGCCATACCGACATCTGAAGGTCGTCTTCTGCACATCCTCGTCTCTGACTCTGAGCTGATGATAGCCTGACCTGAGGTCTATCTTCGAGAACCACCGTGCTCCCTTGAGCTGATAAAAGAGGTCATCAATCCTCGGTAGCAGATACTTGTTCCTCACTGTCACCTGGTTCAGGCGACGATAGTCAACACAAAGTCGCAAGCTCCCGTCCGCCTTCTTGGCGAACAATATCGGGGAAGCCCAGGGTGAAACACTGGGTCGGATGAACCCCTTTCCCTGCAAGTCCTCCAACTGTACCCGTAGCTCTCGAAGCTCGGCGGGGGCCATCCGATATGCTGGAGTAGATATCGGGGCTGTACCGGGGTACAAGTCAATATAAAATTCTACCTCTCTGCGAGGAGGTATCCCTGGAACGTCGTCGGAAAAAACATCCGCAAACTGATCCACCACTACAGGAAAACCAGGACTCCGCACGTCAACTGATCCAAGGATAAGGCTAGCCAACTGATGAGTGATGGGCTGTCCTCTCCTCCGCGGAAGTCCATCCTGTGCTGCTAAGGCTCCCTTCTCGCCGGTGAAGGTGAACCTGCTCCCGTCGGTGCGTACACATCGCACCTTGCGCCTAAAACAGTCAATCTGTGCATGGACCGTAGATAGCCAATCCATGCCCAAGATGACGTCGTAAGGCCTCGACGCTGCTACAAGAAGATCCCAGCCGAAGCTCTCGCCTCCTAGAGTAAGCTCACACTGCCGGCACCAGTGCGTAATCGTCGAGTCTGCTCCCGTAGGAGTCTCTAGCCGTAAGGATCGAGCCATCGGCTCTGTCGGAATCTCCGAGCTCCGAACAAGGGCAGCGACTATGAAAGAATGACTCGCTCCTGTGTCTATAAGAACTGCAGCAAGGGTGGAATAGACACAGATAGTACCTCGAATCATCTCGGGTGCGCCGTGGTCGTAGGCCTCTGCTGCCTGGAGTTGTGCCTGTCGCTGCCCGCCAGCTCCCTGTGGTCGGGGTGGACCTCCTGGTGGTGGTGGTGGTAGAGCCTCAAAGCGTCGGCCACCTCCAGCTGCTCGTCCAACTCCTCTACCTCGTCCGCCTCCTCCCTGCGGACCACCACGGTCGACCATCTGCCTCTGCCTCGGTGGTCCATCAACCGTCTACTGCTCCTCGGCACGGCGGGTCGGGCAGTCACGAGCCATGTGGCCCTGCCCGCCGCACGAGTAGCACTGTCTGCCTCTCGTAAGACTGGCTCCGCGCTGTGTGCTCTGCACTGCTGAGCCAGTGCCCTGAGATCGTCTGCCCGAAGGTCTGGTCTGTCTGGACCCCTGAGTCATCCGCCGACTGCCTGCTGCAGATGACTCTTCCACGTGCCGCCCTGCGGTGGGTCGCTGTGCTGGTGTAGACTCAGCAAGGAAGCTCTCGATCAGAAGGGCCCGCTCCAGTACTCCTATCTGAGTCGGTATGCTGAGGGAGATCAGCGATGCCCTGATCTCGTGTCTCAAACCCTGCTCGAAGGTCCGGGCCCGGAAGAATGGGTCCCGTACCATGTCGGTCGAGTAGCGCGAGAGATCGGTAAATCTCGCCGAGTACTGAGCGACCGTCATGCTGCCCTTCCGCAGCTGTAGAAGCTCCTGGATACGCACCGCACGAAGGGTGGCTGGGACAAACTCCGAGCGGAAAAGGCTCTCAAAGTCCGTCCAAAGTAGAGATGCCTCATCGTGCACCTGGAGCATCAAGCTCCACCATCGTCCTGCTGCTGCGTGTAGTAGGCTCGCAGCGAGGATCACCATGAGGTATGCTGGTGTCCTCACTAGCCTAAACACTCGAACTACTGCCTCCAGCCAGTCCTCTGCTGCCTGGGGATCCGTCTCCCCGCGAAACCTGGGCGGTCGCTGGCGCTGAAACTCATGCAGTGCGCTGAGGCGACGTGCATCGTCAGTGGCTGCTGCTGGAAGCATCGGGGGCTCGGCGGGTAGAGCTACCGCCGGTGCCACTACTGGCAAAGGGCCCTGTACCGAGGCCTCGTCGCTCGGTGGGCTGTCGTCACGCTCGACTCTCGGAACCCTAGCTGGCTGCCGTCGTGGGGCCATCCTGAAAAGGAAACAGGTGCGCCACGGTCAGAAAAGTATACCTGGTGAGCTGATATAAGTAATCACAAAGAAAACTTTGAAACACACACGCAATCAATGTTTTCGTGCATTAAGTCGGAAATCAGAAGTCAGGGTCCTGGTGTACGGATACGTCGGCCGTCGCACCATCACTGGACTCCCTGGACTGATAAGCACACTCAATATGCTAAACATTATTGCTTCACATAGAAAAGATCAGAGTTCACGGTAGATCCGAACTCCTCTGATACCAATTTGTCACGACCCGCCCTCGGGGTCCGTGCCGTGACTACCCCAAGCCCGCCTTCCATAGGCCAGGGGCTGGCGACTAGCACCAAGGCGTAAATCCCAGTAAAATGGGAAGGCATTGCCTTTGAAAAGTAAACATC
Organism: Viscum album; assembly: GCA_963277665.1. Taxonomy (NCBI): domain Eukaryota; kingdom Viridiplantae; phylum Streptophyta; class Magnoliopsida; order Santalales; family Viscaceae; genus Viscum; species Viscum album. Next base: position 1,297,307,327 of record OY728122.1, on the reverse strand, counting down.
ACCACAGAGTAAGCAAGCAGAAAGTAAACACTAAACAAAAGCAGAGTACAACTGAAAGTGCGGAAAAGTAAATGGGCCAGTATACAAACCCAAACTGAAAGTAAAGTACAACTCGAAAGGGAAAAACAGCAACTGAAAAGTAAAAGCCGCTACTCTGAGCTGTCCACTGGAAATCCCACCTGAAGGGTGGGTACAGATAGCTCCTCTGCTCCACGGGTTCCACCGTCCGCTCCGTGCACGTCCCGCCCTGTGGCCCACCTCCGGGTACCGTCCCGCTCTGCAAGCCTCAGCTAAGGTCAACGCTGTCCGTCGTCTGCAACCAACACAACGTAGTGCGGGCAAAGCCCGTGCAGGGGTGAGTATAAGCTACTCAGTAGGGACCCCGAGACCCCTGAAGGTCTCTCAAAATCCACAAAGGATAAACCACGAAGAAAGGTACAATCACGAAGTAACAACCGACACTGCTTAGGTATATGCCCATACATATACCTAAGTCATCAATTCAAATACGCTCCAACCTCCGAGCCCAAGTACAACTCAGTCCACACAGGATAGTAAACGTATTCCACACAGGAAAGCAAAACGTAATCCACACAGGATTGCACAACACAATCCACACAGGAAAGCAATAGTATTCAGCTCACACAGGTATACTTCCTCAAGGACGATAAAGATGATCACTGATCCATCTAAGTCGTCGGACCCACGAAGGATCGATAGGTAACTAACCCCCGCAAAGACCCACACAGGATCGGGCCCACACAGGACCTGTAGGCGCTGGCTCACACAGAACCGTTGAGCGCAAGGACCCACACAGGATCGGGCCCACACAGGACCTGTAGCACTGATCCATGTAGGATCGCTGAGTGTTGTAGTCGTCGTCGTCGAATCCACACAGGATCTCTGTACTGTCGTCGTCGCAGTCACAGTAGCAGTAGTAGTCGTAGCAGTAGAACAGTCGCAGCCAGCACTAGGGTTCCCGCACACAGCTAGCTCGTTCGGAGGGTCCGCTCCACGAGCCGAGAGGCTGATACATCAACTGTCACAAAGACCAGAGTTGATGTATCCAAAAGTTCCGTATCGTCAATAGGAACTCAACGCAACAGACGGCGCGTCGATCGGACGCCCGGTCTGAGAGTTATTGGCATTTTCGTCTCCGGGGCCCGGTTGGTTTTTAAGGCAAAACTAACCCGACCGTACTCCACCTACGTCCAAACCTCGGGCGGAGTATTCCAAAAGATTCGTCTCACTAAGAGGAACACAACGCGACTGACGGCGCGTCAATCGGATGTTCGTAGCTCAAGATATGAGCGTTTCCGCTCCGAATGCCCGGTTGGTTTCGTGAACGAACCAACCCGGCCGAACTCAAAGTAAACCGAAACCTTGAGTGCGATATACCGAAACGACCGTCTCGATCCAAGGATCGCGTTTCCGCAGACGGTTCGTCATTCGGAGGTCCGAGGCTCATGTTATGGGCCAAAAACTGATTCTGGTTCGAAACGGGGGGGTACGGGTCCGGGCCGACCCGGCCCGACCCCCCCCTGGGGCGGCGCGGCGGCGCGGGGGCCGCGGCGGCTGTCGCCGCAAGGAGGCCGCGCGGGGGGATCAAATCCCCCGCCTTTCAAGTGGCGGCGCGGCATAGCCGCGCCGTTTTTTTTTTTAAAAGCGCCCCCCCCACGTGGGGGGCCTGCTGGTGCGGAACCGGGGGGGCCGGCTGCCCCCCTCCCTTTAATTAAAACCGCCCCCCTCATAAAGAGGGGGGTTTTGGGTGTTGGCCGGGGGATTAATTCCCCCGGTTTAACGCCTTCCGGCCGGCCAGCTGGCCGGCCGGTTTTCTCCAACGAGACCGGAAATTCCGGTCCCCTCTTCGGTTTCCGACGCCGGCGGCCCGGCCGCCGGTCTTCTCTTCCGCCGCGGCCCAGAACCGGCCGCGGTCTCCTCGTCCCGCCGCGGCCCGGAACCGGCCGCGGTGTTCGTCGTCTGGCGCGTTGCGACGGCACCGCGCCCTTTCGCCATGCCTTTATTCCTTTCAACGCGGCGCGACGGCGTCACGTTCTTGAAGATTCTTCCTCGGTGCGCGCGCGACGGCGTTGCGTAAAATAAAAGTACAACCATCCGCGTGGTGCGACGGCACCACGCTACCTTGTTTTCTTCCGCAAATTAATTAAACAAGAACGATGGAGGGGGGTCCGGCCGTGTTCGTGCGGTCCGCCCCCCCCCCCCCCCTCACGTTAAAATAATAACGCAACTTAAAATAAATCAAGCCACACGTTAGTCTTGCTAAAATCACGATCAAGAATAAAATAAGGAAACCAAAAAGAGATCGACAAACCCTACCTCGGGTATAAGGTTCAAAGATTGTCAAGGTTCCGCGGAAGACGACGTCGCGGAGGTCGGGCGTCGCGGTAGCCGTTCATCAAATCCGATGACGAAGGGATGCGTTCGAAGAGACACGTCATTGGCGAAACTTGTAAGCCGACGAAGGTTGTCCGAGGAAGAAGCGGTGTTCTCTTTCGTTGACACGGGAGACGAAGAAGAGCGGAGCGGCGTTCTTCGTCGTAAATTGAGCGTTCTTCGTCAAGTCTTGAGGAAAGTCAAATAATAAAGAAAACAACGAACTCAAGAACCCCTACCTCGATAGTCGCACGTTGACGTAGTCGTGGAATATCGGTGTCGATTCCTTTGACGTCGGAGGAAGAGTCGTTGTCGATGGCGTTCGTCGCGGAAAACCGTCGCGGAAGAGATGACGCGGAAGAAGTACGTCGCGTCGCGGATGGTCCGTGTTCTTCGGCGGAGAAGTTCTTCGTTGAAGAACGACGTTCTTCGCGTTCTTCGTTGAGTTTGAAGAAGAAGAAGAGCTCTCCACCTCTCAAGAAGACAAACAAATAACCCCCAAAATAAAATAAGACAACATCTTATTTTATTATCACATAACACATTAGAATTTCAAAAGTTTGAAATTCAAAAGGTTTAACTCCCATAATTAAAAAGGTAACTCAAGCCAATAAATGAGGCGTTAAGGGAGTTGGGAGAATTTGAAAGGATTAGGGGTTCGTGTGGGCCCACCACACTTAATCCTCCCAAGGGAGGTTAAGTGGGTGTGGGTCCCACTTCCAACCCCCCTTGGTAGGTTTTATCAAGTTATAATAAAATTTGTTCTACACAAATTTTATTTAACTCAAACTAAAAACCCCAAAAATTAACTTTCAACCCGCAACAAACGCAACTCCCGAAAAGGTCTCTTTAAGCGAATATCGGCGCTGCGAGTTCATCGGTGCCCTCGGATTTCAATTCCGAGCACCGGATCAAAAGTTAGGAATTCCCGCTCGTTCGTTCACTGAACGTACCCGAGCCAAACTTCGGAAATTAATTCCGGGCACTCCGGGCCTCGGAATCAGGTGCCGTCTGAAACCGCGCTCTTGTAAAATTCTAAAGAAAATTAAGAAAAAAATTCCCCTTGAATTTTTCGGGTCTTTACAGTATACATGAATTTTGTTCCTTAGAGGTTTTTACATTACAGAATTTTGGGCATGGAGATGGTTGCATGTGTACTGGTACTTAGGCAATGCCTCCCTTGTTTGTAATATGCCTACTCGGTGTTATTCACCAACCCATGGCATATTAGAGGTGTGCGTGGGGAGTCACGGTGTGGGCCCCACTAGTATGGGTCGTGACAAGAAGGCCTCCCAAGTTGGTAGGAATAAAGAGGCTGAAGGTGCTCACACTGCCCTCATCATGTCATCAGATATGGGAGAGGGGGCCACAAGTTGGGAGGGGGATAAGGATGGGAAACCCCTTGTAGAATATTTTTGTTTTTTGTTTTTGTTTTTATGTTCAAACAACCAACTATTTTTTTATTGATTTTTGATTCAAGCCACCCCCACTCATATTTTACACCTTTTTTTGAATATTGTGTGGAACAATCCACACATTCCACCCCTTGTTACATTTTTCATAAGGCTACCAAAATAGCCTCTTAATATTAAAAAATTGATTATTATAATAATATAATAATAATTATTATTATTATATTTTTAAATTTTTGATTCCAAAATTATGTGGAATGAAAGGGTGGTGAGAGAATACTATTCCAGTTATTGTACCACTAGTTGAATTCATTTATTATTTTTAATTTTGATAAAAACCATGTTCAATTCGAATAAATTATTTGAATTTCCATAACATGGAAGTATGATATCAGATCAACACTTTTTCATTTTCATTGGGACCAAATTTATACCCTCTACATAATTTTCTGAAAATTAATTTTTCTTAGCTTAGAAAATTCTTGTGATCCCTCTAATACCAATTGATGGTACTAGGGTGTTTAGAAGAAGCCTTTAGTCTAATTATTTAAAAAAATTCATCACTAGGTTGACTAAACATTTCATATTTGTAAATATGAGCACTGGTATGGTATTGAGGATCTTTCCTGAATTAAACGAATAAGAAAAAAACCAGAATGTGTACCTCACTCCAAATCAGAGTTCACTTGACTATATCTCATTGTTGGAAACTTTTTATTGAAGGATCTGAAGTCTAACCTCTCTAGATCATCCACACATGTTCCAAGTATCTTCATGATTCCATTTTCTAAATTCTGGGTGCTAGAATAGAGCACTGATGAATCATTCATTGTCACTTTGATCACCTCGATCTCCTACCTTTAATCCATTGAAGTCACCTTGTATTGATCATTCGGAGAGAGTCTCTCTCTGGAAAGTGATGGAGATATATGATCTTGTCTATTGGAATGAACAATACACACTTGAGTTTCTCCTCTATTGCTTATATAGTGGGTCAAACAAATACCCAGATAAGGTTCGCCATACCACAGAAATAAATCAACCATACAATAAGCAATAAATAAATAATTATGACTTACTAAATGGTGTCATAAATACAATTTATATTTTATCACATACTTGTAATATATTTTAAATATATTACGTGATAAAACTGATCCATTTAACTCAACTCATAATTACTACTAATATTAAATAAACATGGAATATTAAAATAATATTCATTCGTATAATATTTTTCCTGTATTCACTGTAACACCCCAAGCTTCCATGGTATATTTCCCTTTGAATAATGTAATGGCTTGCATTGTACGCAACTACGAGATTGTAACACACCACAACCAATCAAACTAGCCATTATGAATAGTAATACCTACTTTTTGAAATTTTATAAATTTTATCCTTCAAAATGGACTTCATTTTTGGATTCAGAATATCTAATTTAGCCTAGGGTGAAATTTTGGTACTTTTCAGATAACTTTTATATTTTGATGAATAGTGAAAATTACTAAATTTTAATTAAAAACAACTTTTTTAATGGAAATAATAAACAGTGATAAATTATGATTTTGAGTGGTTTTAAAGTATATTTAGAATATATTTTTACCATTTAATACAATTTTGGTCATTGGACGTAATTTCACATTTAAACCGGACCTAAACAATTGTCAATCTTTTGACAGTTATTATATCTTAAAAACACGCTTTTTTATTTTGACAGCGGGAATTAATTTTAAATTAATTTCTGCCACTTCTGTGTTTTGAATTTGGAAAAATGGATTCCATATTTGGAATCAGGATGTCCAAATTGTGTAAATAGGTAACTTTTATTTTTAGACATTTAGAATAATTACTTCGGTAAATATTTTATTTACCATGGTTAAAGGGTAAATCCGGTAAATAAGGGTTAAAAAATAATATTATAATAATACTAAATTAACCTAAAACGTATCCTAACCTTATTTTTGGATACATTTCCGACCGTGGGAATCTTTGGGTCGATTTTGGGACTCCATGGAGCCACTTTTAGGTGATAGGGACACTTTATTTTAATCAAGTTAAAATAAATACAAAAATTCCATAAGCATATATCATTTAGAAAAACAATTTTTACATATATTTATATATATTGGATTTCCTAATATAAATATTAATTAGAAATATAAAAATATTTCCTACATAATGGTATTTTATTTATAATTTTTAGAAATTAAATAATTAAATTTATTTATGACACAATGGTGATGTAGTAATTACCTAATTAATGAAAAACTAGAATAATTGATATTATAAATACCCAAATAAATGTAATTTGAGACTTTTTATAAATAACAATAATTTTCTAGGTTAATATGACATGTTAGGATTTATTTTATTAACTTTATTCGAAGTAATCATTCTGTTATGATTTTTACAAAAATCAATTATTGAATAGTGACAAAATTGACATAAAAGAGTTTTTAAAAAAAATAGTATATTAATAATTGATATTAAATTCCTAAAAATCTAAGGTTCATCCAATAGACTTATATCATGATATTTTTATCATTAATGGGCCACTTGGGGGTCTCTTGTATGCATATAGTAAGTTTATTAACCATTTAATATAAAAATACAAAGAGACATTGTAAAAGTGAAACTAATTAACTAAGAGTTAATACTTAATGATAAGGTTAATATAGTAACCCAAACATGTATAAATCCTATTGGTAGAGTGTTTTTAGACCTATCCCCACATTAACCTTTAAATAATCCACTTTGGAGCCATTAGAAACCGAATATGAATTTATTATAATATAATATTTCTAGCTTTTCCAAAGGTGCCCCTCACCCCTCTTATAAAAGGGCACTCCCCCTTCTCATTAATTCATACCTTCAAAGCCTTTTTGTTAGGCCAAACCCTGCCCAAATACTCTCTCAATTTCAATCAATTCATCCTAGAGGCCTTATTTTGATCATAAAGACAGCCTAAGGAGCCCTATTGACAAATCAAAAGCAAGAACCCGAAGAAGAGGTAATGTTTTCACCACCCTTTTTCAAGTTCCTTTCTTCTTCAACTTCTTATTCTTTTTTATTACCTTTATAAAATAAGAAATCCAATATCTTCTATATACTGTGATGTTATTATAAATATAGAACAACAAAATTCATTATTCTATCCATCCCTTAAATGACATGTCACCATATGTGCGTACGTACGGCCTACCGTCTCCACGTCGTGGTGTAATTGTTATTCAATATATTATTTTTTATATGGGTATAATAATGATGTATAATTCATGTAAATAATAAATATAACATGATAATGATTCTTTCTATATGATATACCATCCATTTATATATTATTTTAATATCAAAAGAATGATATTGCCGCTTGTGCGTACGTATGGACTATCGTCTCCACGAACGCGATGAGATTCATTTCCCATTGTATCCATTCAAGAATAAATTTAATTTTATGAATAAAAATAATTTTTAGAGACATGATATCATTATTTATATTAATAATATACATCTCATCCATAACAAATACGGCTCGTATAACAAATAGTATAAAGGAAAACGAATTTGTTAACACCTGAAACAATGACAATACTAAGATATTATTAACAAATCAATGTTAAAAGATCATATATGATATCATATTAATGTAAATGATTCTTTTTTAATTCAATAACAATTATTTCACCATTATATATGAGGTTAACCTACCATCATCCAAGGAAAAAGTACAAAGTAAGGGGTTTCTTATCTCACTCTTAATTTCTTGAGAATTCCATTGTTCACCACTTATTTATTGCATGTGTTGTATGTGTACTGCCCATGATTGTATTCATTTTGTAATATTATTTAGTTTATGGGTATTTACATCATCATTGTCTGATCTTTCTTTAATGGGTGTATTTTTCGTAAGTTACCTAATCGATAAGGGAATTTGAAATTTCAATTTGCACTCATTCGGCTTTAGGTATACTTGATTGATTATTTTACTCTAAGATTATGTGTGGAATCACTATTCATTTGATTATGTCATAATTTTCACTCCCCTTTATGTGGATATACTTTTTATACACATAATCACTCCATTTATAAATTCCCAAGTCATCGATTTGAACTTGATAAGAGTAATTTTAACTCAATCTCCATTTGTTGAGTTAAATATCCAATTCATTGGTGTTTCTTTACAAGAATATGTGTGAATGTCATCTGATTGATTTACACTAAATATCCAATCATATTGAGTGTATTTATATTTTTCACACATAATTATGTCATTTATTTATCCTTAACCTAAGGATATGGTCTTTATAAGAGAATTCATCTCAATTAACATTCCATTGAGACTTCTTTGTTGTTATAAACCAAATCACTTTTATATGGTGTATATAATGTACTTTGACATAGTATATCATGAATCCCTTTATTCTCATGATATTGTAAAGTTTTGATTACCTCAATTATTTTTATTCAAGTGTCTTTATTTTTGTTAGGAACTCTAACTAAAATATCATTTTAAATGTTTTAAATATTTATTATTCTAAATATTTCTCATTAATGTCCATGTTTTAAAAATGTTTTTAAGGATTTATATATATGGACATTAATGTTTTAAAATTAAAATTCCTTTTAAAAGTTTCAAAGTGGTATGGGAAACTTTTATGTAAAAAAAATCAATTTTAAATGGCTTCTTGACAAATAGTGTGAATTTTAAATGTTTTCAAGAAAAGGGGGATATTTATCTCAATAGTTTGATGATTATTTTAATCTAGGTAAATATCCTTAATTATTCTAAATTGAGGTTAATCTGATACAATACAATCTTCCATATTGTATCGAATGAGTTATGTTTGACTGTGGATGTACTATTTTTATACCATTCGTGGTTTGTGGTTAAAATTATTGACATTCTGTATGCTAGTTTTAATATGAATGTTTATGTTCTGTTTCAAACTTTTCATATGAGGAATGCATTTGACTTAGTAAGTGACGGGTGGAGCCTGCTATAGCTCCTAGATGCATCAGTAGGTCTCATAAGACAAACTAGTGTCGTAGCACGAGGCCTTGACAAAATCGTATTTGTAGTCTTGGCACGAGGCCTTGGATATGTGGTTATGATAGTCTGGAATTATGAATTCCATCATTATGAAAGTGATTATTGATATTTCATGTGATAATTCAACTATTAGAATATCCATGTGAATAAGTAAATGACATTATTTCATTTTATCTTTTCCATTTTATGTTTAAGTTCAAGTTTAAAAGGATTTTGTTTTAGTTATACATTGCCTTAAGTATTTATGCTTATCTATGAAAGCTTCTGCTATATTGTTATCCTTATTGAGCATCTAAGCTCACCCCTTTCAATGTTTTATTTTTCCCAGGATTGTGAAGAAGTAAATTATGAAAGACATGCAGGGATAGTATGAGTGTGGACTATGGAGACTATGTTGTTGTAGTTTTCATTTTATGATGTAATGTAAACTTTATTAATGTATCTAGTTATTCCTAGGCTACTAAACTAATCAGTCATTCAAGACTTGATCTTTCTTGTGGTCATGCCAATCTTTTGTAATAATGCACCGACTCTGGGTAACTGGGGTCGGGGTGTTACATTCACCAAATACCTTGTAGGTACTTTTAATAGATTCAAACTATAAGAACATGGATCTTCTTTTTAGGTATGGATATTTATTTTGGGTTGTTTTTTTGGAAAAGGGAAATATTGGGAAATATTATAACTACACACCATGTATTCTTGAGTACACGTCGTGTACTCGGTTACCACAAATTTCCATGTACTGGTTGTGTAATGGACGAGTACATGGCCGTGTGGGTGACCTGGCTGACCTCCTAAAGTGGGGGTCAGTTGAGGCTTGTACACAAAATGTGCATTAAATAAACACACAATGTACATTTCTTTTTACTTGATTAATCGGTTCGAGGTCACGTATCATCTCCATAAAATGCTTCTTCTATCCTCAGTTCATCCAGGAGAGTGATGTATGGATGAAGATCTTCAATCTCCTCTCATTCTTACATCCGAGCTCCAATTGAGATGATGCTGGGAGCATTGGATTCCAATCGGTGAGTTCTCTCTTCTCCTATATCCTCTCTTCCTGATTTCTAATCTCTTGTGAGTTATCAAGGGTTGATCGTTTTTACCCTTTTCATATATCTACATTGTTCTAGGCCGGTTCAAGGGTCAGCGTTCAAGATTGTTCATCATACTACATCAAGGTAGGTGGTTTGTTCCTTTCTTCTAATGTCTTTGGATTTTATTAGCTAAAGGTTCTGAATACCCATGTTTAGGGTATTTCATGTCTTGGAATTTAACCATGTTTAAGACCTGTTATGGTGTGCTTGTTTGAGAAAAGCTAATTTGATTATGCATAAGGTTTTATACCTTGATTATGGATGTGTTTCCAGGTTTGTTTGTTTATGATCATGGGTCTAGAAACCATGTTAGGATAGATTTTTTTTACATGCCTAGTTTTTCTAGGATGGAGTTATTTTTTATTCGAGATGCATGTGATTTGCATTATGAAAATATGTCTAAGGGGAATTGACTATGAGATCTTCCTAAGGTAGGGTCTTTTAATTATCAATTGTTGTCATGAATAACCAAAGGTATTGACTTTGAGAGATGTCATGGGGTCATTGACCAGGGGGGTTAGACCATGAGATATACCCAAAGGTTCATTATTAAATGAACATTGGACCATAGGGAATTGACTATTAGAGCTACTAGAGGTTCATTATAATTTATCTTTTTTCTATGTAGACCAAGGGGTATTGACCTTGAGAACTACCCAGTTGGTCGTTCATAATTGATTAGTACTATGTAGGACCAAAGGGGTAGACTATTTAATCATTCCTCGAGGGTAATTATTATTTTTTGAATTGATGATATGTTAAACCAGAGGGGTTAGATTGGGAGAACTTTCCTAGAGGGTTTTTTGTGAAAAAAATGATAGATTGTGACGATTCTTCCAAACCAAAGCACAACCATGGACTCGGTCTTACTTGTTTGTTTAGATGGTCTTTTGAGATGTCTGTTGGTTATATTATGCAGGGGTAAATATATTAGGCTAGATCCGTGGGTTAAATTATTCAAAGGTTTTAATAATTAATAAATGAAAATGAATGTAATTGAAAACTGTAGGATTGTTTACTTTTGAGTACTTCCTTGTTTATTGCTTCATTTTTCATATTACCCGGTATATATATTCACCGACAGTTAGGAAAATATATTTTGATGGTTTCCTAATGGGATTCATCTCACACCAATTTTGGGTCATGCTTTTAGACCCAAATAGATTATATGGTTCCATGTATAGATAAGATAAAGCGCCCTTCTTCATCAGGTACTCGATTGTTGTTGGAGCTAGAGAGCATGGGACCAATATGAGCCTTTTGATGCTGTTGGAGTTTATTGTTTTCTGTACTTGGTTTCAATATTTTATTTTCATCATTGTGACATGTTTGGATTATTTCCTAGATAAATGTGACATGCATCATTTATTTTGATATGATACAGTTGTTTATACTATTAGTATTCCACTGTTTATTTCTGTTTCATGGTATTACTATTTCTGCTACTATTTGCTATTTTTTTCCACTGTGTTACTCTTCCAATGAGGGTATAGTTTCCCCACTATCACACCAAAGGCCCTCACTACTAGTCGGAAGCCTCTAGAATTTGGGGAAATGTTCTTGAGGCCATGTGACAAACCGGATATTGGGCACCCTTGGGCGGCACCAGGAACATGAGACGTTACAATAACCAATTATTCTTTACTTTGATAATAATGAAATTATTTATTTATCAATGTTTATAATACTTGGACAATCCTTGGACCCTTTTGAGGGTCCCATAGTGTCCTATACCTATTCTACAGAATATGGAAGATTCTTGAATACACTATTTTGTGTGACCCTCTAGGCCCTTATGTCGATAATAGTGAATAATATTCATAGATCAAGAGTGGAGTGTATAAACCCATAAAATCCCTTAAATAGATATGGAAAATTATAGAAATGACAACCAATCTACGAACATGAACTGTGTATTATAATCTCTTTGTCTTTAGATATCTCATAAATAAGGATTCTCACTTATGTAATCGTCTTTTATTTCATTATTGTTTGCTGATCTAAATGGATAGATTTACCTTTGAATGCCTTGGAAGTAAAAATTCTATCTTGATCATTCAACCAATTTCATATCACCAATGACACATCCAACACAAGCTACATCTCCATGATTTAAATATCATGGTTTTTTCCTTACATCAAAGTATGTGATCAAATGTCACACATTGATAATGATATCAAGTTAGGAGACCAATATATATTTCTATAGATAAGAACATACAATGACAACTGAAACATGTGACATTCCTATTGGTGGTTTTATCCTCATGATCTCAACTACTAGATATCACTGAGTGTTAAATTCATGAGAAAAAGTCTCGATGGTGATGAGCCCCCACCACTTGATATTAATACATCAATTTTGTTCAGTTATAATGATGTATCTTAACCATATGACATTTGTTTATGATTAATGTTATAGTATCTTGAGGTTATCATTATATCATGGGATATATTATAACACTTTGATATGACAAATAATCTATTGATATTACCATTTAAATAATGGATGCAGAAATGTCTAAACTATAATGGTAAGTGTACATCATACATATTTAACTTTATACATGAAATGGTAATCTTAAATTTCTATTAAATTTGGGTCTTAGAACCCAATTTTACAACATCTTTAAAGACTCTATTAATCAAATCAAGAAATATGGAAAGAAAATTAGTCAATAATAAGGGAATAACAAATCACAATACCCTTATCTTGTTTGGAAAGGATTCTTAGGGATATCTTATTTCTACACCCTTAACTGATGATACCTTGATTTGAGGTCAATATTAAAAACAATTAACCCCCACAAAGTTGGATAAAAAAATCATGGATCCTTGGAAGAGTATATTTGTTCTTCATCATAATTATAACAAGCCAAAAAATTTATTAATGAAAATTCCTCTTGATATATTTAAATGTATTATTATGTAAAATAGTTATACAAAACATATACACTTCCTTGGATTTATGTTTTTGTATTTTAAAATACCATTGATAATTATTACCATTGTTAATATAGTTGTTCAAGAGTGATCACATGATTAGTATAAATATAGGGCTTTAACAAATCCAATTTACTCAGATAAAGGAAGTGATGGCCTCATCAAGTATAATTTCTCTATACGAAGCCCATTTGTCAGAGCACAAAAGGGAGGAAGAATCACTGGTATTTTCTATTGACCTAACCCAAGCCAAGCTTCAACAAGTTAATCTTGAACAGAACCACCTATGGGAGAAGTGGAAGTTAATAGAGATTACCACGGGAATGATATTCTCTGAGCCTCCCCAAGAGTCTGTCACCATCTCACACCTTATCCTTATGTCTTATGGAGGTGTTATAATGGGTCATGTAACAATCCCATAGCACTATCATTATGTACATTATTATTTCTATAAATAATATACATTCATTTTATAATTGTTAATTTGTAAATGGTTTTTTAAGTAAAAATAGTATTTTTAGTTAATATTCAATTAAGAAATATATTTTAATGAATTAATGGATTTTTTAATTAAATAATGTTTTAATAAAATATTATTACTAAATTAAATTTTATTAAATGTAAATGATTGTATAATTTTTATGAATACAATTGTAATTTTTATTAAGGTCTTAAAGATGTTTTTATCAAAACCCATGAATTTTAGATAAAGGTTGGTTTTTATTTTAAAACTAAAAATTCACATATTTAGAAAAATATTTAGTTAAAATAGATATTTTTTTGGAATCAGGACGTCAAAATTATCCAATGGTCAATTTTTCATAATTTTCTGAGACAGTCGGGTTTTTGGGTAAGAATTAAATACTGTTTAAATATATAATTTCTTTTATGACATAATAATTATCCAATAGTTGTGTAATAAAATAAAATAAATGGGTTTTTCTTCTAATATAAGTTTCACCTTTAAAATAATGTGATTTTAGATTTGTTTGATATATTATAATAATCCTTAGTGGACCCTCCAAGACCTATAAAACATTTTAACATTTTGAAATGATTTCCATGAGAGTGTGAGTCACCTCCACAAAATCAAGCCTCATATTTTAACACGTTAGGCCATTTTCCTTCTAAAATAATGTTTTACACTCCCCTTTGGAAAAAACCATGGGTCAAAACCATGATATGGTTTGTGGTTTTGATTAGTTTAATGTGTAGTGTCCAAAACATAAATAATAAAGAATTCCCTCCCTTTTACTATATAAACCCACTCAAGATCCCACTTCTATTCACTAAAAACCTTTGGAGCATGACTAACCCCTGTGATCCTCTCTCTATAATCCTCCCAAGGTGCCCCAAGATTCCATGAATCCTCTCTCAAGCCTTTGCGATCACACTTCCAAGTAAAGGATTTCTTCCTTTCCCATTTTTGTCCAAATTTATTTATATTGTTATACCCTTTTGTTTTCAATTAAAAATGTTGGGGTATGATTTATAACCTACCCTATACTTCTATACTCATTTTTTAATTATGATATAACCATTTCTCTCTCATTAATTCCTCCCATGAACACACGTTACCATGCCGAAATTCCATAAGAAATTTCTCTCTTCTCATTTTCATTCAAGCGATTATTTTAAATTATACATCTAAATACCATTACATATGTTGGGACATATATATATATTACCCCTTTAATGTAAATTTAATGTAAATATGATTAGATATCCATTTATCTCTTATCAACCATTTTTATGAATTATTTTGTTATTCAGTTATGCTGCGGAAATTGCATTGCGATTCTCTAAGCCAAAGTCATTGTGTAGTGAATACCATGCCAATTTCTCTATCAAGGGTATTCACCTTTATGCACATTTAATTATTGATTAAATAGTTTCATGTATGAATTAAACATTCCTTTATCGTGGAATAAATTATTATATTTAATGAATCCATTTTGTATGATCTTTGTGGTACACTTATGCATAAAATGAAATAATTAAGAAGGGTGTGCCCTGATAGCGCTCCAATGCATTGGGTAAAGAATAGTATCATGACAAATCATGTGAAATGAGTTTTGAATCATGATAATTCATGTTAAATGAGGTTTTACTCATGTTAATTCAACTACAATTAGGTTTTACTCATTCTCCATGTGCAATGAGCCTTGTCTCATGCAAATATCATGTTAAATGTTGTTTCCACGTTTCCATGTTATGATAATCATGCTATATCATGCCTTTATGTTCATGTTTCTATTATGATCCATTTATATTCTTATTGACTAAAATGTATTGTATTCTTCATTTTATTCCTTTTTTACTCTTGTATTGGGATTTATAGCTCACCCTTAACACATGTATGTCCTCAAGTTATCCCATGCAATGCTAAGTATGGGGGAATGTTGTGGTCATGTAAAGAATGTTTTCAATAAAGATGTTTTATTTTTATGTCTTAAGTTACCATATAATTTCCTTAATTTTCCTATATACTATACCTATAGATCTATAGAGTTTTCTTAAGTGCAATTTTATGTAATAAATCATGTTTAAGTGTGTAATAAAGAGCAGGGTTGTTATAGTTGGTATCAAAGGAAAGGTTTAGTTATTTTTGGGATTATGATTAGAAAACCCTATAGAAAGAATTAGGGATAAGAATAAGTATCATAAAAACATCCCTAAATTTTTTTGAGTTTTGATTAAGTGTTTTATTGAAAAAATACATCCCTATCTAGATATGATCAGGTAGAGGCAGATCTGGCATAGATGTATCTAGGGGTAAAACCAGAAAACACCACTTTGAGCTAGACTCAAATGGGAACTAGTGAATGAAAATGGGCATTGCTACACTCGTGGTTAAAAAACTCCTAGGGGATATGAATTGGTAAATTCATAAGCTTCGAATGAACCATTATTAAGGTAATTAAAAAAATGTCCCTAAGAATATATATTGGGAAGTAGATCATGGATAGCATAGATATGTTAAGGAAATAAATGTAATTTATAGGTTATCCCTTTTTTCATTGTATTCCGCTTTAAATGCTTCCCCTAAATTTTCTTTTATTCCAACCAATGGTTGGTAATAGGAAGACACGAACTAACAAATAACGCAAAGATCAATGTGATGACTATTCTAATGAGATTCCCAATCTTATGGGAGTGGGAATCAGAAAATATTTCCTGATACTCTCTCAGTTAACTCAATTTTTGAATAGAAACATGGGTCAAGAGGAACGTTCAACACCCACTAAGAAAGAACAATCTAAAATATAGAGCTTCATGAGACAAAGGCCTCTTACTCTTAATGGATCATCTGATCCCTCAATTTCCGAACAATGGATCAACTCCATTGAAATGATCTTCCCCATCCTTCAATGTTCCGAACAAGAGAAGGTTCATCTGGTAGCTTATCATATGGAGGGTGAATCTGATCAATGGACATTGATAAAAAATATGAATCTAGAGGTGGAGATTGAGGCGTTGGAATGGAAGGATTTCCAGATAATTTTTTTTGACAAATATTTTCCCCACAACCTCTGACTTAATATGGAAAGGGACTTCCTTTACCTTGATAAAAAAGTTGACGAATCCATTAGAGCATAAAAGGAAAAACATCACAAGGCTTTCATGATATTCCTCTGGATTTGTCATTACCCTCTAATGCAAGGTTTACTACTTATTTAGTGGGCTTAAACCTAGAATATAGAAATCCCTAGAAATAAATGACTTCGATAGCTATGAGGAAATTGATTTATGTGACCTCAAAGTCAAAATAGAGATTAGAAAATCTCAGGGGTATCATGGGGATAATAAGCATAAGGTGAAATTTAATTCTGGTGGTTTGATGGATAAATCCAACGGTGCTAAGAAAATCCAGCACCCCACTTTCCAAAGGTGCGGAAAGAAGCACCCAAAAAATTTCCTGAAGGGGACAAGGAAATGCTCTTGGTATGAAAGAGAAGGGAACCAAGCCATTAACTACTGACAATGAAACCCCCCTACTACAAAAGAGGAGAGGAACACCTCATTCGACCCTCAACACATTGTTCATTGCTTCAACTAGAAAGAACTAGGTCACTCTACAAACTAGTTCCCTAAGCCAATGGTTTTTAGAGGCAACCAACAACCTCTAAGGCATCAAGGGAGATCTTTTTCAATCACTACTACCGAAAAGAACCCCAAAAATGAAGTGGTGATAGGTATGCTAGTAATTCATTCAACAATATAGAACGAACTTTTTGATTCTAGTCCCAAAAATTCTTTTATATCCCAAAAGTTTAGTAGAACAATCCCAGCACTCCCAAAAATCATGGAAGTAAAGATGTCGGTGAGAACAGAAAATGGGTAAATTATTGCATCCAAAGAATATAACTCCACCCATATCATAATCTAGGGATTGAACTTCCCAGAAAACCTCATCATACTTCCTATGGTGGAATTTTATTCAATTATTGGCATGGATTGTCTTTCCCTATAAATATCCAACATAAATTTCCATGAGAATGAAATCACTCTCCATATGGAAAATCGACCCTTGATTCTGTACAAGTGAAAAGAGGAGGATGAATCCTCTTTAGAACCATCATCTCAATCATGGATCCTATTGACCTATAAGCATGCGTATCTTGCTAAGATGATTTATTATAAGCAAGAAACCATCCTTGATGACATGCCTATTGTGAGGGAATTAACTAAAGTGTTTCCTGAGAAATTGTTAGGTCTTCCTCCCAGAAGAGATGTTAAATTCTCACTTGATCTTATACCTGGGGAGTTTCCCATATCCAATACTCTATATAGAATGGTTTTTGTGGAGCTTGAGGAGCTAACAAAACAACTACAGGATAATATGGATAAAGTGTTTATATGACCAAGTGATTCACCGTGGGGTGAACCAGTCCTCTTCATCAAGAAGAAGGATGGGTAAATGCGCCTTTGCATTGATTATCATGAGCTCAAAAAATCATGATAAAGAAAAAGTATCCTCTTCTTGGAATTGATGACTTGGATGATTAGTAACGTAGAGAATAATACATCTCCAAGGTGGATCTTCAGTTGGGATATAACCAAGTAATGGTGAAGAAGGAGGATATCCCCAAGACTGCTTTTCGTACAAGATAAGATCACTATGAATTCATAGTAATGCCTTTAAAACTCACTAATGCTCCATAAATATACATGGACTTTATGAATAGAGTCTTTAGAGATTACCCTAACAAATTTTTTTTAGTCTTTATAGATGATATTCTAATATACTCCAAAACCAAGAAGGAGCCTGAGGATCATCTAAGCATTGTACTGGAGACCTTGTGAAAGGAGAAGCTCTATGAAAATTATAGAAAGTGTGAGTTCTAGTTTAAGGAAGTCTCATTCTTGGTTTATATCATCACAAGCAATGGGATATCTGTGGATCCCTCCATGAAAAATTCAATTGAGGGGTAGCCAAGGGAAACATATGTGACAAATATCTTTAGATTCTTTGGGTTAGCTGTATATTATCACCGATTTGTGAGAAATTTCTCATGATTTTAAAACCCTCTTACCCAGCTAAATCAGAAGGGAGTAAAGTTTTCTTGGAGTGGTTAATGTGAATAGAGCTTCAAGGATTTGAAAAATATGATTATCACTACGCCCATTTTCACATTACCCACAAGTGAAGAACTTTTTGTGGTATTCAGTGATGCTTTGAATAAGGGAATGGGTCGTGTGTTGATGAAAAATGACAAAGTAATTTCTTATGCTATAAGAAAATTGATATTTCAAGAGAAAAACTATCCAACACATGATATATAGTCGGATGTAGTAATTTTCGGTTTGAAAATTTGGCAGCATTACATCTTTGGGGTGAAGTGTGAAATATATACGGATCACAAAAGCCTCAAATATATATTCCCACAAAAACAGGTGAATATGTGACACGTTCTTATCGTGGGGTGTGGTAAAAACTTTTATTTACTAAGTTAAAATATAGTATAGTGGTTAACCTAGGTTGTCTCCATAGAGAAGTGCTAAACAATCACTTATGTCACTTTAATTTTGATAATGAAGTGGGGTTGTTTTTTATATTGTTTGGTTTTGAAAACAATGAAACAAAACTAAAAAAGAAAAAAAGAAAAATATTTTTAAAAAATGAAAATAATGTAATTAAAAAATAGTGATAAGTATTTGGGTGATCAGGTCGGGATTGGTTTTCCAATTGCAATGTTATCATAGTTCTTTATTTATTCTTTCATCTTTTATTAAATCAATTAAAATGAGATTTCACAATCGCTTCCTCTCACTTATTTGTTTAACGATGTTAGGGAGATTAAACCTTAATAATATCTTATTTTGGTATAATCTCCATCCATTTGTGAAAGATTTGTAGAGAATACCCTCAATTGATTAAGGCAATTCCCAATCAGGTCTTGTTTATGCCAAACAATCTTGAATATTCAGTACAAATCTGACACGTGCTGACGATCACCAAGTATGTCACCACTATGTTCTAATATATTCCATAATATATAGACCATAACCTATTGTTTGATATAATTTTATTTAATCAAATGAATCATAACAACAAAATATAAAATCAAATACAATTGCACAAGATAATATAAGTTGTTATTACAGTTGAAACCAACTTCATAATAGAGAAAACATTTTATAACATTAATAGCATGAACTCAAACATTACAAAATGGAAAACCTAACCTTCCCCAATAAATCATAATATTTACCCCACCATGGTAAGGTTAATTAAGGAGAATGGGGAAGAAGTATGCATTATAAAACTAATAAGAACAAATGAAAGAAAAGAAAGAACCAAAATTTTCTCCTCCATAATCTGTCCCCCAGAAAGATATCTTCAGTTATGCAACCCTATGGTTGAATAAAATCAAGGTCCCTTATTATAGGAGATGTGTAATGGAGTTGGACATCCACCCAAGAAGTTTTAAAGCATTTGGATCCGTGTGGATGGAGTTATGGCCGATTTAGTAGACTTGACTTATTCTGGCCTCCAATCACTATTCCACCAACCCTACATTGACCGGTTTAAGTGTGGCCTCAATCAACTCAGTTATACATGAAATTTAATTTAAAGCTACCTCGTCAAGGTTTATTTCTGACCCAGCTGGAAGAACCCCATTTGGTGGTCGGTAGCTCTAGATATTGACCATTGAATGAGTCATGGTCCATTCTGTCGGCCAGAATAACTTTTCACATTGGCCGATTTTGTTTGGCCTGTTGGATTTCGAATTGGAACTTGGTCCAGAAGAATAATTTGTATCCAACGAACCATATCATCCTAAAAAATAAATCAGGTGAATTTAATGAAAAATGTAGGAGTTATTCTCGAAATACATAGGTAACATAAATCTGTTTAATGTCCAGAATTAACCACTTTTCACAGTTAAGCTCAAAACTCACCAAAAGTCATAAAATGATGAAAATAAGATCAAATTGATTAATGATAAGAGATTAAATAATTTAAAAACATATGTATAAATATGAAAATATGATCTTTGTAAATTCCCCCACAATTAGCACTTGGACTCTTGGAAAAGTAAACATCGATATTAAATCAAAGAAAATTTTAAAACACATATCCTTGAAATCTAACAATTTATCGCCAAGAAACAAAAGATATCATGACTCATAAACAAACATTATTACAAGTTTTCAATTCAGTTCATTAAATATATTTCCTCTTCAGTTATTCTCCCAAGCACACAAAACACTTACCTAACATGCATTTTCTCTCATCACATAAATATCAATTTTCAACAATGTCTTTCTCATCCAATACTCTTGCAAGGGTCACCATAGGCTTGATAAATTCCTACATCTCCACCCGATGTGAGTCAAAGACATATGTTTATTATGAGGAATTTATAGTTCTTTTCTGTGGCTTTAGGTTGGTAGGATTTAGATGTGAAAACTTCTGAAGCTGAATAAGGAGTACTTGGCTCTTTTTGAAACAAAATTGCATTATTCTAATTTTTACTCAAATATGGTCTTCTCCTCACTCCCCTTAAGAGTAAATCTGCTCCAACAGCATGAAAAATCAGTGAAATTACACACCATTCATCATTTTAGAAAAAAAAAATTTCAATCATCTCAAACATGATTTTTCTTGAAAGCTCCAGATAGGCACAACTTTCTTTTTTATTAGAAGCTCTAGAAAAGGCGTAGATTTCAATAGAATGATCTTTTTAGTAGTATATTATTCTCTTAAACATTTTATTTTCCACCCAATGTATCACCAAATAAGGAAGCACAGTACAAGAAAACTTCCCCCACACTTAAGTTCAACTAGATTATGCAATTTCACTTCAAGAGCAGGTTGGATAGGGAAAATTGTCTTATGATGTGGCAAAATTAGTAGGTTGTTCATGGATTCTATGGGCTACAAGGATTAAATGTACAAGGTGGACCATTATAAAAAGGATTATTTTGAAAAGGGGGATTTAATACCAAAGAAATTCCTCAATCATTTAAAATATATGTACCTCAAAACCCTCAAGTTTTGATAGGAATAAATCAAATTCTAGTTAAATCAAGCTTGGTATGGTTCTCTCAAGAAGTGAGGTGAATGAAAAGTGTTTGAAAATAGGGTTAGAAACCTCACAAAAAAGTGATTTCAAATATAATGGCAGTGAATTGTGGCATGGGATTCTAAAATCAGAGTACCTTTCATGAAATTCATATAAATTTGAACTTGAAACATAGTCATTTTCAGCATTCATTTAGTTTCATGGGATAAATTGTTTCACACATTGAAATGGGTTTCAAAAATGGCGATGATATTCATTTTAGCTCAAAAGTTTTAAAAACACACAAAAATTTGAAAAACACACTTTTTTTTTGAAAAAAATAATTGAAAATACTAAACTTCAAAGGTTCCCTCCCCCACACTTAAATGATGCATTGTCCTCAATGCATTCAAATTGATTTAACATGTAATAATATTTTTAATTGAATCATAGCAGTCAGTAATGTGTAAAGGAAAGGTTCAACCTGACTTATTGGTAGTGCAATGTTGAGGTAAGCTCTTAATTGTTACGCCCATAAAAACCTACAAAGAAAGGCAGATAATAAAACACAACATATTTATTAAAAGTAAAGAAAATATAAATAGAATGAGAATAGAAGGATAGATCTTAGTTTAATCCCAAAAAGTGGGCCCTAGGTTTTGACTGCCTCTAGATGGGAACTTTCAGTCTGTTATCCCCAATCTGATGGTGGGTGAAGTTTCTTTAATATGAACTTCCCGAACTTGTTTTTTACATCATGAACTTCTTCCTTTTTGTTGAGGACTACATGAATATAGTACACCAAATCCAACCCTATGAAAATGATATTAAACTTGCATGGTGAGGGTAGGAAAAAGAATGAGTCCTCCTCTTTATTGGTTTCCATTTTCACAACTTCTTCTTTATTCTCCAATGGTTCCTCAATGTATGCTACATCAAAATAATATTAAATGAGATAATCAAAAAGTAATTCAATTTATATAACATTAAAACATGATGAATCAATATAAAACTCTTCCCTTTCAACGTAATAATCTGGTGTCTATTTTTACTCAAGAAATCCCACTTGTATCTCATCTTGAACTCCATCCAATAAATGATCAACATGTTTGGGGAGCTCTAGGTGTTCCTCTTTAGGTGTATCTTTTTCTTTTTCCTTATCCACCAAATCAATACAATTGTGGTCCAAATCTAAAAATTTATAACAAGGGGAGGTAATACTCAATTAAAATTTAATAAAATCATAAAGAAAAGATTCTAGGAAAATATTTTCTCCCTGAGTTTGTCCAGCTTCAACTGCTTCTTTAATTGGAGGTGCCTCTTGTAGTTGAATTTCAAAAGATAAAGGCAAGCAGTCAGTCTCCTTCATCTTTTCTTTAAATTCCACCACTTTGGCGGTGTCTTCCTTCAATGTTTCTGGTTCTTCTACTTTATAAGGAATATGTGGATCAAGTATTTCTTCACACTTAGTGTAGAAAAAATACATATCTTGTTGATCATCCACATGTATCACAGTAGTCAATTCTTCCTTCTAGTCCTCCTCATTTTCATGCTTAGGTTCTGGTTTTTCCATAAATGCACGGACATATTCAAATGCAAGTTCTAATTTTCTCTCTAGTTTTTCTATGTCATTTCGAAGTTCGTATATCTGAACTATATCATAACCAGCCTCATATACTTGTTCAAAATGTGGGTAGTTGTTACACAAATTAAAGAAATAATCATTTTAAAACATCATGTAAATATAATTTTTTTATGTTCTTTTGAAAAGTGTTAAATATTTATAATTAGATTGTGTCACTACCTCCCCAGAAACGATGCCAATTTTTGACACGTTCCTATCATGGGGTGTGGAAAAAAATTATTTACTATGTTAAAATAGAGTATAGTGTTTAAACTAGGTTGTCTCCAGAGATGAGCACTCAACAATCACTTATGTCACTTTAATTTTGATAATGAACTGGGGTTGTTTTTTATATTGTTTGGTTTTGAAAACAATGAAACAAAACTAAAGAAAGAAATAAAGTAAAATATTTAAAAAAAATTGAAAATAATGTAATTAAAAAATAGTGATAAGTATTTGGGTGATCTGGTCAGGATTAGTTTTCCAATTGCAATGTTATCATAGTTCTTTATTTATTCATTCCTCATTTATTAAATCAATTAAAATGAGATTTCACAATCGCTTCCTCTCACTTATTTGTCTGATGATGTTTGGGAGATTAAACCTTACTAATATCTTAGTTTTTTCTAATATCCATCTATTTGTGAAAGAGTTGTAGTGAATACGCTCAATAGATTAAGGCAATTCTCAATCAGGTCTTGTTTATCCCAAACAATCTTGAATATTCAGTACAAATCTGACACGTACTGACGATCACCAAGTACTTAACCACTATGTTCTGATCTATTCCATAGTATATAGACCATAACCTAGTGGGGATATAATTTTCATTAATCAAATCAATAATAACAGTAGAATATAAAATCAAATACAATTGCACAAGATAGTATAAGTTGTTATAGCAATTGAAACCAACTTCATAATAGAGAAAACATTTTTTAACATTAATATCATGAACTCAAACATTAAAAAATAGAAAACCTAACCATCCCCAATCACTCATAATATTTACCCCATCATGGTAAGGGTAATTTAGGAGAAGGGGGAATAAGTATGCATTATAAAACTAAGAAGAACAAAAGAAAGAAAAGAAAGAAGTAAAATTTTCTCCTCCAGAATCTGTCCACCAAAAAGATATCTTCGGTTATCCCACCATCTTGTCGAATCAGGCCAAGGTACCTTCTTATAGGAGGTGATTAATGGATTTTTCCATCCACACACGAAGTTTGAAATAATTTTGAGCCATGTAGAAGGATTTATGGCCAATTTAGTAGACTTGACTTATTCTGGCCGCCAATAACTATTCCACCAACCCTAATTTGACCGGTTGAAGGGTGGCATTAATCAACTAAGTTATACATGAAATTTAATGTGAAGATACCCCATAATGTTTTCTTTTTGACCCAGCTATAATATCCCCATTTGGTGGTTGGTATCTCGAGATATTGATCATTGAATGAGTCATGGTCCATTTAGCCAGCCAGAATAACTTTTCACATTGACCGATATTGTTTGGCCTATTGGATTTCGAATTGGAACTTGGTCCCGAAGAATAATTTGTATCCAACGAACCATTGCATCCTAAAAAAAATCAGGTGAATTGGATGAAAAATGTAGGAGTTATGCTCAAAATACCGAGGTAACATAAATCTGTTTAATGTCCAGAATTAACCACTTTTCACATTTAAGCTCAAAACTCCCCAAAAGTCATAAAATGATGCAGATAAGATCAAATTGATTAATGGGAAGGGATTATTTTCTCCTCCATAATCTATCCACCAGAAAGATATCTTCGTTTCTCCCACCATCTGGTCGAATCAGTCTGAGGTCCCTTCTTATAGGAGGTAATTAATATAGTTGGCCATCCACCAACAAATTTTGAAAGCATTTGGAGCCGTGTGGAAGGATTTATGGCCGATTTAGTAGACTTGACTTATTTTTGCCGCCAATTACTATTCCACCAACCCTTCTTTGACTGGTTGAAGGGCAGACTTAATCAACTCAGATATGCATGAAATTTTATGTGTAGTTGGATCGTCAAGTTATCTTTCTGACCCAGCTAGAAGAACCCCATTTGGTGGTCAGTAGCTCGAGATATTGATCATTGAATGAGTCATGGTCCATTCTATCGGCCATAATAACTTTACACATTGACCGATTTTTTTTTGGCCTGTTGGATTTCGAATTGGAACTTGGTCCAGACGAATAATTTTTAGCCAACGAACCATTTCATCCTAAAAAAAATCATGTGAATGGATGAAAACTGTAGGATTTATGCTCAAAATACAGAGGCAACATAAATCTGTTTAATGTCCAGAATTAACCACTTTTCACATTTAATCTCAAAACTTACCAAAAGTCATAAAATGATGAAAATAAGATCAAATTGATTAACGAGAAGGGATTATATCATTTAAAAACATATTTATAAATATGAAAATATGAGATCTATCAATATTCACCAACAAATATGGTTAGATAATATAAAAGACTATAACCGCTCAATTCACTACCATATGAGGAAAGAGAATAAGGTCGAAGATGATCTAAGTAGAAAGGATCCAACATCTCATTCATAGATGATAATTGAAAAGGATCCAATCTTCTTAGATTTTATTAAGATGTAAATGTAAATAATAAATAAGGTAACATCATCAATACTTTCACAAATTATTTCTCAACCATCTCTTTTGGAAAGGTTAAAGGATTCTCAAAAGGATGATGTGGGAATTACAAAGAAAGTGGAAACTATCAGAAAATGGAAATCTTATGAGTTCAATGTTAATGAAGAAGTAATTCTGAGATTTGGGACAAGACTATGTGTTCCCTCAAATCTGGGTTTTAAGAATGAACTTTTTCATAATGAAAATAGTTCATATTTCTCCATTCACCTAGAAAACACAAAGATGTATCGAGATATTTGAGAGAATTATTGGTGGGATAACATAAATAAGGTGATCACTAAGTATACATTAGGGTGCCTAGTATGTCAGAAAGTGAAGCCTAAGAGGAATAATTCCAAGGGGATGATGAAACCATTACCCATACCAACATAGAAATGGGAGAACATAACCATGGAATTTGTCACCGGACTTACGAAGATCCAAAGGAAGAAATGCTATCTAGGTTGTTGTGGATCGTCTTACAAAGACTACAAACTTCATTGAAATTTGAGAGGATTTATCATTGGATCAACTGGCACTGATATATATCAGAGAAGTGGTAAGGCTACCTAGAGTACCATTATCTATTGTATCTGTTCGAGATCCAAAATTCACTTTTATGTTCTAAAAGAGTCTTCAACAAGCTCTAAATATTGAGATGAACTTCATTACGGCTTATCATCCTCAAACTGATGGCCAATCTAAGCGTACTTTCCAGAAAATTGAGAATATGTTGAGAGCATGCTCAATAAACTTCAAAGGAAGAAGGGATCAACATCTTCTTCTCATTGAGTTCTCTTATAATAACAGTTTCCACTTAATCATCCAAATGGCTCCTTATGAATCCCTTTATAGGAAGAGCTATGCTAATAATCATCGATGAGACCAAGATTTTGATTTTGGAGACATGGTATTCTTCCACAAATCATTGTGGGAGAGAGTTATGAGATTTGGGAAGAAGGGAAGGCTTATTCCAAGGTACATCGGCCCTTTTGAGGTCCTTAATCACATTAGAGAATTGGCCTATCCACTATAACTCCCGCCGAACCTATCTCAAGTACATGATGTATTCCATGTATCAATCTTGAGGACATACATACCTAACTCATTTCATGTACTCAGTCCAGAGGTGGTACCATTGGAGAATGACCTATCCTATGAAGATAAGCCAGTGAAGATCTTAGATCATAGGTAAAAAGTTCTATGAAATAAGACAATGCCCCTCGTCAATGGGTTGTGGAGAAACCAGAAGTTTGAAGAGGCAACGTGGTAATTTGAGGAAGTGATGAAGCAGAGTTACCCACATCTATTTTAGTGTGGGAAAGGTAACTTTTGAGGGAGGAATTTTTTAAGGGGGAAGATTGTAACAACCCAAACTTTTATTAATGAAAATTATTCTTCAACTATTTAAATGTATTATTATGTAAAATGGTTATATAAAACATATTCACCTCCTTGGTTTTATGTTCTCAGCTTTTAAAATACCATTTATAATTATTATCGTTGCTAATATAGTTGTTTAATAGTGATCACGTGATTAGTATAAATATAGGGCTTTAACATATCCAATTCACTCAGAAAAAGGAAGTGATGGCCTCATATAGTATAATTGCTCCATATGAAGCCCATTTTCAGAGCTTGAAAAGGAGGTAGCATCACTAGTATTCTCTCTTGACCAATCCCAGACTGAGCTTCAACACATTATACTTGAACGGAACCGCCTATGAGAGATGTGGATATTAATAGAGATTACCACCTGAGTGATGTTATCTGAGCCTCCACAAGAGTATTTCACCATCGCGCACCTTACCCTTAGGTCATATATGGGTGTTATAAGTGGTTATCTTACAAGACCCTAGCACTATGATTATTTACATTATTTTTTTTATAAATAATATACATTCATTTTATCATTTTTTTTCTCTGTAAATGGTTTTTTGAATCAAAAATAGTATATTCAGTTAATATTCACATATTAAGAAAATTATTTATATAAAATTAATATTTTTTTAGCCTGGATGTTGAAATTATCCAATAGTGAATTTTTCATAATTTTCTGAAATAGTCGATTTTTTGGGTAAAAATCAAATAGAATTTAAATATATAATGTGTTTTATGACATCATAATGACCCAATAGTGTTGTAATAAAATGTTATAAATGGTATTTTCGGCCAATATATGTTTTAAATTTAAAATAATGTGATTTTTTTTTGTTTTATTTATTTTATAAAGCCTTAGTGGACCCTCCAAGACTGATAAAACATTTTAACATTTTAAAATGATTACCTTAAGAGTGTGACTCACCTCCACATAATCAAGCCTAATATTTTAATAATTTTATCCATTAGAAATCTAAAATAAATTTTTCCATTCCCCTTTGGAAAAAAACATGGGCAAAAACCATGGTCTGGTTTGTGGTTTTTATTTGTTTAATGTGTAGTGTCCAAAACCTAAATAATAAAAAATCCCTCCCTTTTCCTATATAAACCCACCCAACCTCCCACTTATCTTCACTCAAAACATTTGAATATTGACTACCCACTGAAATACTCTATCAATAAACATCTCAAGGTGCCCCAAGCTCCCAAGAATCCTCTCTCGAGCCTCTCCTAAGCCTTTGGTATCACAATTCCAATTAAGGGATTTATTCCTTTCTGATTTTCGTCCAAATATCATTATATTGTTATAACCTTTTGTTTTCAATTAAAAAAGTTGGGGCATGATTTTGAACCTCCTATATACTACCCTACTCATATTTTAATGATTATAGACACCTTTATCTCTCGTTAATTCCTCCCATGCAGACCTTTTACCATGCTGAAATTCCATAAGGAATTTCTCTCTTTTCATTTGCATTCAGGAAATTATTTTAAATTATGCATATAAATTCCATTAAATATGTTAGAAAATGTATCTATATGACCCACTTGGTAACAATTTCATGTTCATATTATGAGATAACCCTTTATCTCTCATAAACTATTTTTATGAATTCTTATGTCATGTCGTTATGCTTTCCAAATTGCAATGTGATTCTCCAAGACAAAGGCATTGTGTAGTTAATACCATGACCATTTCTTCATCAAGGGTATTCACATTTATGCACAATTACTTATTGATTAAAGAGTTTCATGTATGAATTCCACATTCCTTTATCATGGAATAAATTATTAGGTTTAATGAATCCATGTTGTATGATCTTTCTGGCACATTTATGCTTGAAATGAAATGATTAAGAAGTGTGTTCCCTGATAGCGCTCCAATGTGTTGGGTAAAGAATAGTTTCATGATAAATCATGTGAAATGAGTGTTTAATAATGATAATTTATGTTAAATGAGGGTTTAATCATTCTAATTCAAGTACAATGAGGGTTTACTCATGATTCATGTGCAATGATCCTTGGCTCATGCTAATATCATGTTAAATGTTGTTGCCACATTTCCATGTTATGATAATCATGATATATCATGCCTTTAAATTCTTGTTTTTATTATTCTCCATTGATATATCTATTACCTAACATGTATTGTATTCTTCATGTTATGCCTTGTTTATTCTCTTACTAGGCTTTATAGCTCACCCTTTTCACACGTATGTCCTCAGGTTATCCCATGCAATGATAAGTACAATGGAATGTTGTGGTCATGTAAAGGAAGTTTTCAATAAAGATATTGTATTTTTATGTCTTGTGTTGTCATGTAATGTCCCTAATTTCTCAAGACACTAGACCTCTTGATCCTCAGAGTTATCTTAACTGAAATTTCATGTAATAAATCTTGTGTAAGTGTGTAATAAATAGTAAGTTTGTTATAGTAATCCCATTAAATTCTATATAATTTTTGCATAACAACATTGGACCATTCTTATTCTTTATTTAGAGAACAGGTTCTCCCCAAGGAGATACACTTGTTTTAATAAAACCTTTACCCATAATATCATGAAGTTTCTTCTTTAATTCCTCTAACTACATATATTCCATTCTATATAGGGTATTTGATATTGGATTGGGTGTATGTATGAGTGATATGGAGAACTCAACCTCTCTTTTTTGGGGAGTTCAAGGTAACTCTTTAGGAAATAGCTCATTTTATTCCCAAACAATGGGGAAATTCTCTACCTTTATACATTCTCTTTATTATATTTCTTCACCAATCATTTACATTGATAAGGCTATAAGAGATGCTTATAAACATAGTTCAGGCTATAATATCTCTCCTTTTAAAATAACTATAGGTTTTACATTCAAGACCATTGAAATTTATTTTCTTCTATAGTTGATATTTTCATTATAATTTTAGAGCCATTATATCCCAATATAGTTTGGAATTCCAAAAATGGGAATGAATACTATATTTTTAATGAGACTATACTTTTCAAAGTTATTACAAGAGTTTCTATGTATCCTTAAGGCTTGGATAATTACACCAGGATTTCTAACTGATAAATCTACATCCATCGGTTCTTGTTTGATCCTATATTATTTTAAAACATGGAAGAAACAAAGGAATGAATATATCAAGAGTCAAACAAAGTACTTTCTAGATTTGAGAGAATGAAGAGTGTACCTACCCCAACTTCATTTAGATCCTATACTTCAAACATTGTGATTACAAAACCATGACCTTTCTCCATAATCCCATGATGTAGTTGATTGTGGTTTCCTTTAATTATCTTTTAATTTGTACACTGATTCTCTAAGTTCCCAAGAAATCCACACATGAATAATTGAACTTCATATTATTACTGCACCATCTTCTCAATGTTGTTTTCATTTAGATGTTGAGGATTCACCTCACTATAGCATTTATATGGTATAGGGCCATCTCTTATACACTTGTATCACTTTACACTCCCAATAATGGAGTTACCTAAATTTTTATTCTCACATTTTTTGCATCTGTGAAGTTGTACTTTCTTTCCTCCACTTATATGACAAAAATTCTTCCCATGGTTTAAATCCATTGCTCTCTTATTTTCATTCAACCTATGTGATCCGTTTGTCTCTCAATATTCTATTTTTACCTTTAAAGAACCCTAAAATATCTCCTCATAGCTTTCATTATCTCTATTTTCAATGTTCCTTCGTAGATGGGCACTCGTCCCTCCAAATAACCTATCAAACTTTCCCTTAGGATCCATAACAAAGGTAGAAATTTATTGAGAAATTCTTGTAATGTTCATTTCATAGTTTCCCATTACTTCATTTTCCATTTTATTCAACTCTAATAATTCATTGTCCAATTTTTTTCTCATCAAAGGGAGAAAATATTTATTGAAAAACATTCTCTTGAAATTTTCCCAATCCATAGAATCAGTCTCTCCTCTTAGATTGATGTTCTTAATTAGTTTCCACTAATGATCAACTTATCCTTCTAAGTGGTATATGTTGGTCGGAGTGGATACTGAAGAGGGGGGTGAATTGAGTTCCAATTAAAATTTCTGTTAAAAACTTTTAGGATTAAAATCCCCCAAATTAAAATGGCCCAGTCAATTAAGGCAGTAGAGATATAAGTGAATAATTATTCAACAGGTTTCTCAAAGTTTGATTACTCCTCAGTAGAATCAGTATGAGAACTAATTCCACTTTTGAAACAAGTTTACTAAATGAATCACATATACTCACTAACCAGAACTAACTATCAGAGTAACTATAAAAATAGATTTCTGTTTTTGCTAATACAAGCATAATGTATAAATATAAAATAGATTAATGGAAAGATGATCACAACAATTTAAACAAGAGGTTCAGTCTTAAGCCAAGACCAAGTCCTCTTCACTTGGTGATCACTTGCCACCAAGCAATTATATTAAATAGTGATACACAACATGTATCAGGCTTTACAATAGTTTTCACAAACTGTCCTGGTTTTGTAACCTCTACCATAGTTATACGTGGGAAAAATAAACTACCAAGCCACACTAGGCTTCTTCCATAGTTATTCATGGGAAAACAAATGTAAAGAGAGTTTGATATGGGGATTTTCAGTATCCCTCAGTTCAAGCACAAGAGTCAGTGTGTAACACAGACACACTGCTCACAAATGTAAAATACTTAAACACAATAGAGCTTAGGATAGTAGATATAGGTTTAGAATGCTCTCTTGTGTTGGCAGATCAGCTCTGGACTCGTTGGAATGAAGGAAATGAAGTTTTGGTCCTTCTCTGCAAGTTTCCTCCAAAACAGAGTGTCGCAACTTCCAGGTTCTGACTTCCAGATGTAGAGATGATCAGCTTCTTAGGTTTAAAGCTCTTTGTAGCACACCAATACAGCTTGAAAAATGTTCTTTCAATAGATCTTCGTGAAGCTCAGTGTTCCTTTGAATGAGTTCTTGATTTTTCTACTTTTGAT
Organism: Viscum album; assembly: GCA_963277665.1. NCBI lineage: Eukaryota > Viridiplantae > Streptophyta > Magnoliopsida > Santalales > Viscaceae > Viscum > Viscum album. The sequence continues at coordinate 1,297,275,274 of OY728122.1, read as the reverse complement.
GTTGTATGTTTCTCTCTTATGTTTGTATATTCAATATGTCCACATCCATCCTTTATGTCTATCTTTCCTCATACATATATAATGATTTTTCATTTGGTTCAGCATGGGCCGACAAGAGAAATGTTTCAACCACGTGTGGTCTTCCTCATACCACATACTGTTTCCTGATGTGCCTGCAAATAACATTAAATAATGTCAGGTGCATTAATTTGTCCAGACATGACCGTTGTAATAATAATAAAAAAATTGGTAAAGAAAATAATAGAATATCATTAGACTGGAAGCAGATGCATGTCGCACAGTAGACTTCAACGGTAGTCTCTTAAACTGTGGACTTCGTCGGTAGGTTATTCAACTGTGAGATTCATCGATAGGTTCTCTGTCTATAGGCTTGTAACGGTAGACTTTGTGTCAGTGGATGTCTTGTAACGATAGCTGTTACTCTATTTAATAGTAGCTCCTCATTAGTGGACTTCATAGGTAGGCTATTCAACTATGGGCTTCATCAGTAGGCTTGATCAGTGGTAGACTCCAACAGCAAGCTTCTAACGGAAGCTTTCTAACATCAGACTACTTCAACAGTGACCTTTCCAATGGTAGACTTATCTCAACAGGTAATTTCATTAACAGTGGAATATTTCCATTAGTAGACCTTGAGAAAAAGTCGACTATCTCGATAGTAGGATTTGTCTAGCGGTGGCCTTCTACTAATGGTAGACATGTACAACTGTAGACATGAATAGTGATGCTCTCAACAGAAGACTTCAGAAAGAGTCTGACAGTGAACTTCTAACAGAATCCTTGCCATAGTAGTGACCTTGTGATGGTGACTCTTTGTCTGTGAGCTTTGATAAGCAGATCAATGGTATACTTGTGACAGTAACCTTGTACCGGTATATTAGTGATAGTAGATCCTCAACTGTAACCTTTTAGGATCTGTTACCTAGAGTAACAGTGAGCTATAATGGTGACATTGAACAGAAGGCTCTTATCAGTAGCCTTTAACGGTGAACTTATATTTAGATAAATTTAAACTGTAAGCTGATGCAACTAAATTATGAGACTAAGAATATAAACTGTTTAGGATACAAAATATAGATACAGATTAAAAAGGGTTAGCAGATGGCTTAATATATCATGGTCAATTATTTAAACACGATTTGGGATTATCAAAACAGGTGAGTCCAACAATCTCCCCCTTTTTTGTAATCAAAAATTATTCCGGTATGTATTAAAGATAGATATCATATATAATAGAATTACTAAACATAGAGAAAAAATGTCTCATGTAATCAGAGATTAATAAGAGTGTAAAACCAGAAAATATTGGTACATTGTATCAGAGAGAAAGGAAGAAAGATTCAACATAGGATAATATTATAATATTAGCACATTTCTTCCCACATTTCTCCCCAATCACATGATTAGTCTAGAATTATCATAGAATTAGCACAGTATTTCTCCCCCTTTGTGATTAGAAAAAAGAAACACAAATAGAGAAACCAGAGAACGCTTGTATTAATGAAAGTATATTACATGACCCAAAAAGAATACAGAGTCCCTATAAAAACACATAAAGAGACTCAATCCATATCATCCATAGGTAAGGGATATTTCTCTTTAGAAGAATAAGATGGAGGATGAGTTGGTGGATCAACACGTTTTGGAATTGCTGCAGGAATGACTGGAGGGGCAGCAACAGAAGCTCTTGTGGGTCTGTAGTGGGTAGCTCGTTGAGGGATCAGTGGAGTAAGGCTTCTGATATCTTCATTAGGAGATATCATGGAAGAACCACTGGGTTGAGATGTAGGTAAGGTAGGAGGTATGATGACAGGGGTATAATCAACATGGAGAAAGGGTAGAAGAAGGTTTCTAAAATCCATAATAATGCTTCCTCCTCTTTCCATAGCAGATAAAAAATCATCTTTATTCTCCAAAAATTTATCCAATGCAGGGGTCAATTCTATTATTTTGCTGACCTTCTCCCTGAATTCCTAATTCACTGGAGGCAGTTTCATATTCTCTATCAAAATCTTGAAGTGGTTGTTCATTTGGTGCTTGGTATAGATCTTCTCAAAGTAAGAATCTACCTTATTCTTAATGGCTTCATGAGTAGCAGTAGCTACTTTCAAGTGTTCATGAACAACACTGGTGACTTCCCTAGTGGTAGCAAGTACCTGAGAATCAAAGGTGCCACTGGTACTGGCCTTAGCAAGCTCTTCCTAGATTACATTTCTGATCTGGTCAATGTTCATAGAGGAGCTAGATGAGGGAAGGGGTTTGACTGAGAAATCCACTGTCTCTTTGAAAGACTGAGTCAAATTACCAATCACCTTCTAAAAAAGTGCATCCTGACTGTTCAGGTGTTCTTTTATTGATGTCTTAAAATCCTCAAAAACTTCCACAAACTGCTTTACTACCTCTTTGATATATCGAATCTCAGCATTCACTTGGTTTTGAGAACTGCTCATGCCAGTCAATGAAGAAATCGATTGTCTTAGAGAAACCACAGCTCCGGTCCAGCTTTCAAATTTGAGTATGGAACACTTTAATCTCATTCATCATTTCTTTCACTGGACTAGATACAGCACATCCCAAAGATAGATCCAGGGATTTCTCCACACTCCTCAGCTCTTCAACAAGGCTAATCTTCAAATTTGACACTAATTATTATACTTACTTTTTAATTTCAACCTTTAAGGACTCAAGGTCCTCCTTGGTTGCCAAATTTTCAGCCAGAACTACTGGAATAATTTCAGGTAGATAACAGAATCCCTTTGAGGATAGTATTCCTCATCAGAATCTCCATAATTGAGTCCAAGTACCATGTATCCTGGATCTGATGACCAACCCTCTATGTCATATAACATAGAAACTGAACCAAGATGTTGCTCCCCCTCACTTAGAGCTCTCTCCTGAGTAATCTCCTTTACTTGTTCTTCTCTAGGTAACTCAACAGCCTCCTCTGCAACTCTAGCAGTTTCAACAATAGTTTGCACTGTTGGTTCACCAGTGGGGTGAGTCACAACCTCCACTGAGTCATCAATTACTTCCATATTAATGGTAGTAGATTCCACTCCTACTTCCTGAACAAACACTATCTTGTCTATATTATCTATCAGAGGGCTCAAACTGAGCTCTTCTTCTTCATTGTCCTCATCATCAGCTTCTGCAACAACCTATTTTCCTTTATCCTTATCACAAACCTCCTCGATCTCATGAGCAGAATGATCTGACTCGGTAGCCTCATCCTCTTCAGAGGTGTCCTTGAAAATATTATGAGATTCCTCTTCTTCTTCAGTGGTCTCAGTATCACTATCCTTCAGAATAGTCTCTCTTCTTGGGAGTTCCTTAGGAGGGCTAGCTGCTCGAAAAGCTACTGTCCTTACAGGACTGTTAGGAAAATCAGGATCACTCCCATCATCAATGGGGGTGTTTTCTCTTTTAGGGTCTACAGCACCTTCAACTTCCTCCTCCTCATCTGAATAAGACGGTTCTGTCTCATCAGGCTTCAGGCCTGGATCTCACTTGTCTTTTGGCCTAGATGGGTGAGTAGTAGGGTCAAACTTTTCATATATCTTTCCTTCATCATTTACCCATTCCTTCTTCCATGGATTCCAGCTAATTTTCATGAATTTTCCGATCACCTTATAGATAAAAACACTATTCTTGGCCACTATCATCTGTTCTTGATTTCCAGCCACACCCTTTACCTTTAGCATTACTAAAATAAGCTTGGCATGAAATAGAGCATTGGACATTGAACTTTCCTTAGTCTTGTCCTCCAATTATGCCATCAGTAACCTACACAGGTTAATCTTCTTTCCATTCTTCTGTAAGTACATCAGGAATATGTCCCGGTACTTTAGCACTGCAAAATCTCCTCTCCTGGGACTAATTACATGCTGAATGAATTTGAACAAAATCTTGTCTTCTCCATTCATCTCAACTAAAATGATCTTCCTTGATTGTACATTTCCTTTCAGTTCTTCTAGAGATTTTTCATACTCAAAAACATTATTGTCTGGTGGAGCCACTCCAGAGTAGTAATCATATACTCCTTCATGAGGAACTCTCAAACAGGCAGCCCACTCATCAGATGAGAAGCTGACTTCATTTCCATTGACTCTAGATATTATCTTATGTACATCATCTTCCTATTCAAACTTTATATATTCATATAATTCTTTCACAAGCTTCAAGAAGTACGGTCCATTGTTTTTGGAAAAGCATTTGGTCCATCCTTGGGCATCCAGTGCCTTCAGCACTAATGACTTACTCGACAGCAGCCATTCATCACTAAATTCCTTCTCAATAAAGATTTCTCTCTTGGTCAGATACAAGTTGACAGGTCCTGTTGGGGTATTACTAGTCCCACTAGATTCGGCTCGAGTTCTCTTTTTCCTTGGCGCATCCTAATTGACGGTAGGGGGTCACTTGGTTCTAGCCATGGATATTGAAGGAGGTTCGAGGGTTCAGATGAAGAGTTAGGGTTTAGAGATTTTGAGTGCAAGGTTAAAGATTAAGAGAGGAAGGTGGATTGAGATATGTTCATTTCCTTTGGTTTTATCATTTAGGGATATAAATAATAAATAGGAAAAAAATGATTCAAATTCCCGCTGAAATAAAGACAAACAGCGAGGTATCCAACAGTGAGATGTATCAGTGAGGTACACTAGTGAGGTGCAACAGTGAGATGTAACAGTTAGGTTTATCAGACAGGTCCAACTGTGAGGTCCAATAGTGAGGTCCGACTGTGAGTTCCAATAGTGCGGTCTAACTGTGTGGTCTAACTGTGAGGTCTAACTATGAGTTCTAACAGTGAGGTCTAACTGTGAGTTCTAACAGTGAGGTCTAACTGTGAGGTTTCCTATGCTGAAATTAATCATTACTAACTCATGTTTGATGTAATTTAATCTCTCAGAATTCAAGTGCTTTGTGAATATATCAGCCAATTGATGTTCAGTACCAATGAATTCAAGATTGATATCTCCTTTTTGATAATGATCCCTCAAAAAGTGATGTCTCACATCAATGTGTTTTGTCCTGGCATGAGATACTGGATTTTTTGAAATGTTAATAGCACTTATATTGTCACACTTTATAGAGACATGTTTGAATTGATATTCATAGTCTATTAAAGTGTGGTTCATCCACAAAATTTGAGCACAATAACTACCAGAAGCTATATACTCAGCTTTAGTGGTAGATAATGCAACAGAGTTCTGCTTCTTACTACACCAAGATACTAGTTACTTGCCTAAAATGTGACATGTCCCAGAGGAGCTTTTTCTATCTAACTTGCAACCGGAAAAATCAACATTAGAATAACTCATCAGATCAAATGATTTTCCTTTGGGATAGAATAGTCCTAAGTTAGGAGTATGTTTGAGATATTTAAAAATCCTTTTTACAACAGTTAAATGATACTCTTTTGGATTGGATTAAAAGCGAGCACACATGCATACACTAAACATGATGTCAGTTCTACTAGCTTTAAGGTAGAGTAGACTCCCTATCATTCCTCTATAGTTGGTTTGATCCACTGGTTCTCCAGTTTCATCAGTATCTAACTTACAGGTGGTACTCATAGGTGTGTCACTACCTTTACTACCATCAAAAGAAAAATGTTTTAAAAGATCCTTAATATATTTACTTTGATTCAAAACAATTCCATTTTTATTTTGAAAGATATGAAATCCAAGGAAAAATTTGAGTTCTCCCATTAAAATCATTTCAAACTCATTTTTCATCATTTTTTAAAAATCAATACATAATGAATTTTTAGAATATCCAAAGATAATATCAGCCACATAAATTTGTACTGTCAAAACATATTTAGAAATCCATTTAATGAAAAGAGTAGGATCAGCTTTTGGTAAAACCTTTTGAAATAAGAAAAGAGCTGAGCCTATCATACCATGCTCTTGGAGCTTGTTTTAAGCCATATAAAGCCATAGATAGTTTAAAAACATGATTGAAAAAATGGGGATTTTTAAATCCAGGAGGTTGTTAAACAAACACATCCTAAACTATATACCAATTTAGAAAATCAATTTTAACATCCATTTGATAAAGTTTGAGATTAAGATGAGTTGCGTATGCAAGTAGTATCCTAATAGCTTCTAGTCTAGCTACAGGTGAAAAGGTTTCCTCATAGTCTATTCCTTCCTCTTGACTATATCCTTATGCAACTATGCAAGCTTTATTTCTAACTATATTCCCGGACCCATCAACTTTGTTCTAAAACACCCATTTAGTGCCTATGGTCAAAGTGTCCTTAGGTCTTTCCACTAATTCCAAAACTTTGTTTCTTTCGAACTGATTTGGTTCTTCTTGTATAGGCATTACCCAAAATTCATCATTGATAACATCATTAATATTTTTGGGTTCAAGTTGTGAAATAAAATCTTGATGTTCAACCTGGTTTCTTAGAGAAGCTCTAGTTTATGTTCCTCTATTTAAATCGCCTACAACAGCATCTAGAAGATGATTCTTGAGAGTCCTAGTACCTCTAGGAAGATTTGAACTAGATTCCTCATTGTTGTCTGCTCGTTCAGAATCAGCAGGTGCAGATTCTGGAAAATTTCTAGAACTAGATACTTTTACAGGGGATTCACTATCCTAATCATTAAGGTTCAGAATTGAAAAATCTTCTTCAAGATTTTCAAGAGGATTTTTAGGCTTATGTGGATCAGTCTCATTGAATATTACATGAACTGATTCTTCCACACATTTGTGTTGGTCGGAGTGGATACTCAAGAGGGGGGTGAATTGGGTTCAAATTTAAAATTTCTATTAAAAACTTTCAGGCTTAAAGTCCCCCAAATTAAAACGGCCCAGTTAATTAAGGCAGTAGAGATATAAGTGACCTGTTGTTCAACAGGTTTCTCAAAGGTTGATTATTCCTCAATAGAGTCAGTATGAGAACTAATTCCACATTTGAAACAAGTTTACTAAACAAATCAGATATACACACTAACTAGAACTAACTATTAGAGTGAATGTAAAAACAGATTTATGTTTTTGCTAATATAATCATAGAGGATAGATGTTAAACAGAGTAAAGCAAAGATTAACACAACAAATTTAAACAAGAGGTTCAGTCTTAAGAAAAGGCCTAGTCCTCTCCACTTGGTGATCACCTACCACCAAACAGTTATATTAAAAGTGATACACAGCCTGTATTGGGCTTTACAACAGCTTTCACAAACTGTCTAGGTTTTGCAACCTCTACCACAGTTCTACGTGGGAAAATAAACTTCCAAGCCACACCAGGATTCTTCCACAGTTATACGTGGGAAATAAAAATAAAGAGAGTTTAGAAAGGGTATTTTCAGTATCCCTCAGTTCAAGTACAAGAGTCAGTCTGTGTAACATACACACTGCACACAAATGTAAAGTATTTAAACACAGTAGAGCTAAAGACAGTGGGCGTGAGTTTAGAATGATTTGATGTGTTGGCAGATCAGCTCTGGACTCGTTGGAATGAATGAAGTGAAGTTTTGGTCCTTCTCTCCTAATGTCTCCAAAACAGAGTGTCGCAAATTCCAGGTTATGACTTCCAGATGTAGAGATGATCAGCTTCTTGGATGTTAAGCTCTTTGGAGCACACCACGATATCTTGAAAAATATTTTTTCAATTGATCCTCTTGAAGCTCGATGTTATTGTGAATGAGAGCTTGAGGATTCTTATTCAGATTGTGTATGATTCTATCTTATGAGTGTTCTCTATATCTTCAATATCTCCACGCCACTTCTCTTGTTTTTGTATGCATATGTTAGTCACCTTGCTCTGAATGTCTTTCTCGTGTATATATATATGTTCTCTCTTCCAGTTCAGCCTTTTTGACTTGGTTCAGCAGGGGCCGACATGAAAGATTCTTTACCCATATGTGGTCTTCCTCGTACATCGTACTGTTTCCTGATATCCCTACAAATATCATTAAATAATGTCAGGTGCATTAATTTTTCCAGACATGACTGTTATAATAGTATTAATAAAATTGGTAAAGGAAAGAATAGAATATCATTTGACTGGTAGCAGATGCATGTCCCACAGTAGACTTCAACTGTGGTCTTTTCAACTGTGGACTTCATCGGTAGATTATTCAACTGTAAACTTCACCAGTAGCCTCTTTTACTGTAGACTTGTAATGGTAGCTGTTTACTCTTTGTAACAGTGGCTCCTTATTAGTAAACTCCATCAGTAGGATCAACAGTAGACCTATAACAGTAAGCTTCTAATCGATAGTTCTGTAACATCTAACTACTTCAACTGTAACTTTTCCAACTGCAGGCTTGAATAGTGAAGTTCTCAAATGAAAGCTTGAGAAAGATTCTGACAGTGGTCTTATAACAGAAGCATTGTCACAGTAATGACCTTGTAACAGTAACTCTTTGTCTGTGAGCTTTGATAAGCAGATCATCGGTAGACTTGTGACAGTAACCTTGTACCGGTAGCTTCTAGCAGTGACTGTAAAACTTCAACAGTGATCTCCTAGCATCAGTGACTTAGAGTGATAGTAAGATATAACAGTGACTTTGAGCAGAAGGCTCTTACCAGTAGCCTTTAACAGTGAACTTATATTAAGTTAAATATGGACTGTAAGTTGATGCAGCAAAGTCATGAGTCTTAAGAATATACATTGTTGAGAATAAGATATGTGTATATGTAGATTAAAAGGATTAATGACTGACTTAATATATTATGATCAATATTTAAACATGATTTGGGATTATGAAAACGGGTGAGTCCAAAAATCTCCCCCTTTTTGATAATCACAAATTATGTCAGTATGTATTAAAGATAAGTATTAGAGATTCATAAGAGTGTAAAACCAGAAAATATTAGTACATGGTATCAGAGAGAAAGGAAGATAAGATTCAACATAGTATCATAGTAGCATAGTAGCATATGTTTCCCAATCATATGATTAGTCTAGAATCAGAGCAGTATTTCTCAAATTAGCACAATATTTTCTCAAATTAGCACAATATTTCTCCCCCTTTGTGATTAGAAAAAATAAAGACAAATGAGAGAACATAGAAATCTTGTATTAATAAACAGTTCAGTACATGACCCAAAAAAAATACAGAGTCCCTATCAAAAGATAGAAATAGACTCAATCCACAACATCCGTAGGTAAGGGGTCTTTCCCTTTGGAAGAAGAAGATGGAGAAGAAGCTGGTGGATCAGCAAGTTAAGGAATGGCTACAGGAATGACTGGAGGTGCAGCAAAAGAAGCTCCTGTGGGGATGTAATGGGTAGCTCGTTGAGGTATCAGTGGAGTAAGGCTTCTGATATCTTCAGTAGGAGACATCGTAGAAGAACCACTGGGTTGAGATGCAGGTAAGGTAGGAGGGATGATGACAGGGGTGCAGTCCACTTAGAGAAAGGGTAGAAGAAGGTTTCTGAAATCCATAATAATGATTCCTCCTCTTTCCATAGGAGATAATAAATCATCTTTATTTTCCAAAAACTTATCCAAAGCTGGGGTCAATTCTCTCATCTTGCTGACCTGCTCCCTGAATGCTTGAGTCACTGGAGGCAACTTCATATTCTCAATCAAGAGATTGAAGTGGTGGGTCATTTTATGCTTGGTATATACTTTCTCAAAGTAAGCATCCACCTTATTCTTAATGGCCTCTTGAGAAGCAGTAGCTGCCTGTATGTGGTCACGAACAAAGCTTCTAACTTCCCTAGTGGTAGAAAGTATCTGAGTATCAGAGGTGCCACTGGTACTGGCCTTAGAAAACTCTTCCTAGATCACAGTTCTGATCTGGTCAATGTTCACAGTGGAGCTAGATGAGGGAAGTGGTTTGACCGAGAAAGCTACTATCTCTTTGAAAGACTGAGTCAAATTACTAACCACCTTCTAAACAAGTGCATCTTGACTGTTCAAATGTTCTTTCACATATGTCTTAAAAGCCTCAAATACTTCCACAAACTGCTTGACTACTTCTTTGATATATCTAATATCAGCATTCACTTGGGTTTGAGAACTGTTCATGGCAATCAATGAAGCAATAAATTGTCTTAGAGCAACCACAACTCATGTCTAACTCTCAATTTGAGTATGGAAAACTTTAACTTCATCCATCATTTCCTTCACTAGACTAGACATAGCACATCCCAGATATAGCTCCAGGGACTGCTCCACACTCCTCATCTCTTCAACCAGGCTTTTCGTCAAATCTGCCACTGATTCTTTCAGTGCTTCTTTTATTTCAGCCTTTAAAGACTCAAGGTCCTCCTTGGTTGCCAAATTGTCAGCCACAGTAGGTAGGATAATGGACTCCCTTTGAGGCTGGTATTCCTCATCAGAATCTCCATAAATGATTCTAATAACCATATATCCTGGATCGGATGACCAACCATCGATGTCATACAGCACAAAAACTGAACCAAGATGCTCCCCCTCACTTAGAGCATTCTCCTAAGTAATTTCCTTTAATTGTTCTGCTCGAGGTAACTCCACAACCTCCTCTGCAACTTCAGAAGATGCAACAACCATTTTCTCTGATAGTTCAACAGTAGGGTGATTCCTATCCTTTTCTGAGTCATCAATGACTCCCTTATCAATGGCAGTAGATGCCACCCCTGCTTCCTGATCAGGCACTATCTTGACTGTACTATCTATCAGAGGTCTCAAACTAATATCTTCTTCTTCATTGTCCTCATCATTGGCTTCAGAAACATCCTCTTTTTCTTCATGAGTAATATGATCTGACTCGGTAGCCTCATCCTCCTCAGAGGTGTCCTTGACAACATTCTGATATGATTATTCTTCTTCTTCTTCATCAGTGGTCTCAGTATCACTATCCTTTAGAACAGTCTCTCTCCTTGGTAGTTCTTTTGGAGGGCTAGCTGCTCCCAAATCTACTGTCCTTATAGGACTGTGAGGTAAATCAGGATCACTCCCATCATCAATGGGGGTGTTCTCTCCTTGAGGGTCCAGAGCTCCATCATCCTCCTCCTCATCAGAATAAACCGGTTCTGGATCATCAGGATTAAGGCCTGGATCTCTTTTGTCTTTTGTCCTAGTTGGATGGGTATTAGGGTCAAACTTTTCATACAAATTTCCTTCATCATTTACCCATGCCTTCTTCCCAGGATTCCAGCTAATTTTCATGAACTTGCAAATTACCTTTGAGATACAGAAATTGTTCTTGGATACTATCATTTCTTCTTGATTTCTAGCCACACCCTTTACCTTTAGCATAAGTGAAATAAGCTTGGAATCGAATAAGGCATTGGACTTTGAGCTTGCCTTGGTCATATCCTCCAATTGTGCCATCAGTAACCTATATAGTTTAATCTTCTTTCCATGCTTCAGTAAGTACATTAGGAATATGTCCTGGTACTTCAGTACTGCAAAGTCCCCTCTCCTCGAACTAAGTACATGCTGAATGAATTTGAATAAGAGCCTTTCTTCTCCATTCATCTCAACTGCAATGATCCTTCTTGATTTTCCATCTCCTATCAGTTCTTCCAGAGCTTTTTCATACTCAAAAATAGCACTTTCTGGAGGAGCGACTCCAGTGTAGTAATCAAATATACCTTCATGAGGAACTCTCAAACAGGCAGCCCACTCAGTAGACGAGAAACTAACCTCATTGCCATTGACTCTGGACATTAGCTTATGCACATCCTCTCCCTCTTCGAACGTCAGATACTCATAGAATTATTTCACAAGCTTCAGGTAGTAAGGTCCATTGTTGTTGTCAAAGAATTCAGTTCATCCTTGGGCATCTAGTACTCTCAGAACTAATGAATTTCTCTATAATAGCCATTCTTCACTTAATGCCTTCTGAGCAAAGATTTGTCTCTTGGTCAGATGTGGGTTTACAGGTCCCGACGAGGTGTTACTGGTGCCACTGGATTCGACTCGAGTTCTCTTAGTCCTTGGTTCGTCCTCATTGACAGTCGAGGGTCTCTTTGTTCTGGCCATAGAGATTGAGAGAGGTTCGAGGGCTCAGGTGAAGGGTTAGGGTTTAGGAATTTTGAGATCAAGGTTCGATATTGAGAGAGGAAGGTGGACTGAGATATGTTCATTGCCTTTGATTTTATCATTTAGGGATTAAAACAAAATAAAATAGAAATAATAAGAAGAAGAAATAAAAACGGTTTGAATTCTTGCAAAAATAAAAACTAACAGCGAGGTATCAACAGTGAGATGTATCAGTGAGGTACACCGGTGAGGTGAAACAGTGAGGTATAACAGTAAGTTCCAACTGTGAGATCCAACTGTGAGGTTTGACTGTGAGGTCTAGCTATGAGGTTCGACTGTGAGGTCTAGCTGTGAGGTTCGACTATGAGGTCTGACTGTGAGGTTCGACTGTGAGGTCTAGCTGTGAGGTTCGACTGTGAGGAAATTAATCATACCTAACTCATGTTTTATGTAATTTTACCTCTCAGAATTCAAAGGCTTTGCAAATATATTATCCAATTGATGTTCAGTGACAATGAATTCAAGAGTGATATCACCCTTTTGATAATGATCCCTCAAAAAGTGATGTCTCACATCAATATACTTTCTCCTAGCATGAGATACAGGATTTTTGGAAATGTTAATAGCACTTGTATTGTCACACTTTATAGAGACATGTTTGAATTGATATCCACAGTCCAGTAAAGTGTGTTACATCCACAGAATTTGAGCACAACAACTACCAGCAGCTATGTACTCAGCTTCTGCAGTAGATAATGCAAAAAAATTCTTCTTCTTGCTACACCAAGATACTAGTGACTTACCTAAAATGTGAAATTTCCCAGAGGTGCTTTTTCTATCTAACTTGCAACCGGAAAAATCAGCATCAGAATAACTCAACAAATCAAATGATTTTCCTTTTGGATAAAATAATATTAAGTTGGGAGTATGTTTGAGATATTTAAAAATCCCTCTAACAGTAGTTAAATGAGACTCTTTTGGATTGGCTTAAAAGCGAGCACACATGCATACACTGAACATGATTTCAGGTCTACTAGCTGTAAGATAGAGTAGACTTCCTATCATACCTCTGTAGTTGGTTTGATCCACTGGTTCTCCAGCTTCATCTGTATCAAACTTATAGGTGGTACTCATAGGTCTGTCACTACCTTTACTGCCATCCAAATAAAAACGTCTTAGAATATCCTTAATATATTTACTTTGATTTAAAACAATTCCATTATTATTTTGAATGATCTGAAATCCAAGGAAAATTTTGAGTTCTCCCATTAAACTCATTTCAAACTCATTTTGCATAATTTTTGAAAAATCAACACATAATGAATTTTTAGAAGATCCAAAAATAATATCATCCACATAAATTTGTACTATAAAAAAATCTTTAGATATCTATTTAATGAAAAGAGTAGGATCAGCTATCCCTTTGGTAAAACCTTTTGAAATCAGAAAAGAGATGAGCCTATCATACCATGATCTTGGAGCTTGTTTTAAGCCATACAAATCTTTAGATAGTTTAAAAACATGATCGGAAAAATGGGTATTCGTAAAACCAGGAGGTTGTTCAACAAACACATCCTCAACTATGTACCCATTTAGAAAATCAATTTTAAAATCCATTTGATAAAGTTTGAAATTCAAATGAGCTGCATAGGCAAGTAGTATCCTAATAGCTTCTAATCTAGCTACAGGTGCAAAGGTCTCCTCATAGTCTATTCCTTCTTCTTGACTATATCCTTGTGCAACTAGCTTGGCCTTATTTCTAACTATATTCCCAGACTCATCTACTTTGTTTCTAAACACCCATTTAGTTCCTATGGTTAAGGTGACCTTGGGTCTTTCCACTAATTCCCAAACTTTGTTTCTTTAGAACTGATTTAGTTCTTCTTGCATATACATTACCCAAAAATCATCATTGATAGCATCATTAATATTTTTGGGTTCAAGATATGAAAGAAAAGCTTGATGTTCAACCTGGTTTCTTAGAGAAGCTCTAGTTTGTTTTCTTCTATTCAAATCGCCTACAATAGCATCTAGAGGATGATTTTTAAGAGTCATAGTACCTCTAGGAAGGGTTAAACTAGATTCTTCATAGTTTTCTATTGGTTCAAAATCGGCAGGTGTAGATTCTGGAAAATTTCCAGAACTGGATACTTTTACAGGGGATTCACTATCCTTATCATTAAGGTTCAGATTTGATAAATCTTCCTCAATATTTCCATGAGAGGTTTTAGGCTCATGTGGATCAGTTTCATCAAATTTGATATGAACTGATTCTTCCACACATTTGGTTTTCTTATTGAACACTCTATAGGCTTTACTTGAAACAGAAAACCAAGAAAAAATCCTTCATCACTTTCGGGGTCAAATTTGTCAAGATTATCTTTAGTATTAAGAATAAAGACTTTGCAACCAAAAACACTAAAGTAATTAACCTTAGGATTCCTATTATTCCAGAGTTCATAAGGGGTCCTTTTCAGAATAGGCCTAATTAAAACTCTATTGATAATGTAACAAGCTGTATTTACAGCTTCAGTCCAAAAATAAATAGGTAAGTCATACTTATTAAGCATAGTTCTTGCAATTTCTTGAAGGGTCCTATTTCTCCTTTCTACAACTCCATTTTTTTGGGGTATCCTAGGCGCAGAAAATTTGTGACTATAGCCATTGTGTGAGAAGTAAGATTCAAACTCATGATTCTCAAACTCACGGCCATGATCACTTCTTAGGGTTTTAATCTTAAGTCCAATAAGGTTTTCTATAGACTTATAATATTTGAAAAAGTTGGAACAATCTTCACTTTTGTGAACTAGAAAGTATACCCAAGTATACATAGAAAAGTCATCTAAAAGAACATAAACATAGTGCTTCCCATTTAAACTTGAAACTCTTGATGGTCCAAACAAATCCATGTGAACCAACTCAAGTGGTTGAGAAGTTGAAACTTCTTTCTTTGGTTTGAAAGAAACTTTGTGTTGTTTTCCCTTCTGACAGGGATTATACACTTTTTCAATTGGGAATTCCAATTTAGGTAGTTCTCTAACTAAACATTTCTTAGACAGCTTCCTAAGTGAGTGCACATTACAGTGTCCTAATCTTCTATGCCACAACCAAGATTATTTATGAAAAGTATTTAAACAAGAAACATTTTGTTTGGCTAAAGAGTTTAAATCAACAGCATACACATTCCCATTTCTATATGCAGTGAAAACTAAATCATTTTTTGAATTAAAAACATTGCATGAATCATTTTCAAATTTAACATTAAGTCCATCATCACATAACTGAGATATACTAAGTAAATTTTATTTTAATCCATCAACAAAAAGTACTTTATAAATTAATATTGTATTAGGGTTACCAATCTGGCCAAAACTGATGATTTTTCCTTTTGCATTTTCACCAAAGATGACATGCCCACCATCAACTTTAATTAGACTCTTGAAACAAGAATAGTATCCTATCATATGTCTTGAATATCCACTGTCTAAGTACCATAGGGTCTTACAGGAACTCCTTAAGCAACTTCCCTCGAATATGTTAGTCATGGAACACATGTTGGCATGATTCTTTTCAGAATCAGTGGATTCTGATTCACTTGTGCTATCTTCCAAAGCACTCAAGGTTGCTTTCATGGATTTCTTATACTTCTTTTCCTTATAATCATATTTCTTCTTGAATTTTAACTTTGGACAGTCAGCCTTTATGTGTCCTTTCCTCTTGCATTCATAGCAGACTATATCATCTTCCTTGTGAGATTTCATCCAGTCCTTCTTCCACTTACCTTGTTGATCGTACTTACCCTTGTAGTTTGGTTTTCTGAAAAACATCTTCTTCCTATAGAACTTCTTAAATCTCCAGGATATTTGAGCCATTTCTTCATCACTGCCTGAATCTGAATTTTCACTAGCTGAACTTTCAGTAGGTATATGTATTTTCTCCTTGTCTTTTCTCTTTAAAGCAGTAGACTTGAATGCTACAGATTTTCTTTTGGGTTCATCATCTTCTTCTGTGTTAACCTTCAATTCCTATTCATACATCATTAGTTTACCGATCAACTCCCTAACCGGTAGATTGCTGATGTCACATGACTCTCGGATAGACACAGAAGTGCCTCTCCATCTGTCATGCAAACATCTCAATATTCTCATGATCTGCTCCTTTTCTGGAACAGCTTTTCCCAGTGAACTCATGGTGTTAACAATGTCATTAAACCTAAGATACATATCAAAAATGGGTTCATCAGGTCACATATTAAAATTATCATATTTAATAGTATAATTATTTAATCTCATTTCCTTCACATTGGTTGTTTCTTCATGAGAAACAGTCAAGGTGTCCCAGATTTCATGAGCTGTTTTACATGCAGAAATTCAGTTAAATTCCTCATCTCCTAAAGAGTAGTAAAGGGAATTCATAGCTTTACAGTTATTGTTGCAGTTAGACTTTGAAGCATCATCCCAGGTAGATCTAGCAGTTTTGGGAATTTCATATTCTGATTCTATAGCAGACCAAATATCAAAACCATTACTTTCCAAATGAATTTTCATTTTTATTTTCCATTGATCATAATTCACACCATTAAAGAAAGTTGGAATGTTTGTAGCAGCCCCTTCTAGTCTATTGTCCATAACTAGATTTTAGAAAAGATATTAAAGAGAGAAAATTTAGGACTAACAAAAATTTAAGATCTTTAAGATAAAACTAAAATCACAGTTTGAAAAACAGAGGGTTTGAAAACCTTTTATAAACAAGAAAAATACCTTTTATACCAAATGTTGGTCGGATTGGATGCTCAAGAGGGGGTGATTTGAGTTCCAATTTAAAATTTCTGTTAAAAACTTTCAGGCTTAAGGTCCCCCAAATTAAAACGGCCCAGTTAATTAAGGCAGTAGAGATACAAGTGACCTATTGTTCAACAGGTTTCTCAAAGGTTGAATATTCCTTAGTAGAGTCAGTATGAGAACTAATTTCACTTTTAAAACAAGTTTACTAAAAAACTCAGATATACACACTAACCAGAACTAACTATCATAGTGAATGTAAAAATAGATTTATGTTTTTGTTAATATAAGCACAGCAGATAGATGTTAAATAGAGTAAAACAAAGATGAACACAACAAATTTAAACAAGAGGTTCAGTCTTAAGACAAGACCTAGTCCTCTCCACTTGGTGATCACCTGCCACCAAGCAGTTAAATTAAAAGTGATACATAGCCTGTATCGGGATTTACAACAGCTTTCAAAAACTGTCCAGGTTTTGCAACCTCTACCACAGTTCTACGTGGGAAAATAAACTTCCAAGCCACACGAGGATTCTTCCACAGTTATACGTGGGAATCAAAAAGAAAGAGAGTTTAGAGTGTGGATTTTTAGTATCCCTCAGTTAAAGTACAAGAGTCAGTGTGTGTAACTTACACACTGCTCACAAATATAAAGTATTTAAACATATTAGATCTAAAGACAGTGGGGATGAGTTTAGAATGCTCTGATGTGTTGGCAGATCAGCTCTAGACTCGTTGGAATGAAT
Source organism: Viscum album (assembly GCA_963277665.1). Taxonomy (NCBI): domain Eukaryota; kingdom Viridiplantae; phylum Streptophyta; class Magnoliopsida; order Santalales; family Viscaceae; genus Viscum; species Viscum album. The sequence goes on along the minus strand of OY728122.1, from coordinate 1,297,257,793 downwards.
GAAGTGAAGTTTTGGTCCTTCTCTGCAAGTTGTCTCCAAAACAAAGTGTCGTAACTTTCAGGTTATGACTTCCAGATGTAGAGATGATCAGCTTCTTGGAAGTTGAGCTCTTTGCAGCACACCATGACATCTTGAAAAATATTTTTCAATTGATCCTCTTGAAGATCGATGTTATTCGGAATGAGAGCTTGAGGATGATTCTTCAGATTGTGTATGATTATATCTTATGAGTGTTCTCTGTCTCTTCAATATCTCCACATCACTTCTCTTGTTTTTGTATGCATATGACAGTCACCTTGCTATGAATGTCTTTATCGTATATATATATATGTTCTCTCTTTCAGTTCAGCCTTTTTGACTTGGTTCAGCAGGGGCCGATAGGAAAGATGCTTTACCCACGTGTGGTCTTCCTCGTACAACATATTGTTTCCTTATATCCCTAAAAATATCATTAAATAATGTCAGGTGCATAAATTTGTCCAGACATGACCGTTATAATAGTATTAATAAAATTGGTAAAGGAAAGAATAGAATATCATTTGACTGGTAACAGATGCATGTCACACGGTAGACTTCAACTGTGGTCTTTTCAACTGTGGACTTCATCAGTAGATTATTCAACTATGAACTTCACCGGTAGGCTCTTTGACTGTAGACTTGTAACGGTAGTTGTTTACTCTTTGTTACAGTGGATCCTTATTAGTAAAATCCATCAGTAGGATCAACAATAGACCTATAACAGTAAGCTTCTAATGGATAGTTCTGTAACATATGACTACTTCAACTGTATCCTTTCCAACTGCAGGCTTGAACAGTGAAGTTCTCAACTGAAAACTTGAGAAAGAGTCTGACAGTGGTCTTTTAACAGAAGCCTTGTCACAGCAATGACCTTGTGATAGTAACTCTTTGTCTGTGAGCTTTGATAAGAAGATCATCAATAGACTTGTGACAGTAACCTTGTACCGGTAGCTTCCAACAGTGACTGTAAAACTTCAACAGTGATCTTCTAGCATCTGTGACATAGAGTGATAGTAAGCTATAACAGTGACTTTGAGGAGAAGGCTCTTACCAGTAGCCTTTAAAAGTGAACTTATATTTAGATAAATATTGACTGTAAGTTGATGCAGCAAAGTCATGAGTCTTAAGAATATACATTGTTGAGAATAGGATAAGTGTATATGTAGATTAAAAGGATTAATGACTAACTTAATATATTATGATCAATATTTAAACATGATTTGGGATTATCAAAATAGGTGAGTCCAACAATTTGTATTTCTTGTTGAACACTCAATAGGCTTTACTTGAGATAGAATAACCCAGGAAAATTCCTTCACCACTTTTGGGATAAAATTTGTCAAGATTATATTTATTATTAATAATAAATAATTTGCAACCAAAAACTCTAAAGTAATTAGCCTTAGGCATCCTATTATTCCAAAGTTCATAAGGGGTCCTTTTTAGGATAGTTCTAATCTAAAATCTATTGATAACATAACAAGCTGTATTTACAGCTTCAACCCAAAAATAATCAGGTAAGTCATACTCATTAAGCATAGTCCTTGCAATTTCTTCCTATTTCTTCTTTCTACAACTCCATTTTGTTGAGGTGTCCTAGGGGTAGAGAAATTGTTACTATAGCCATTGTGTGAGCAGTAATATTCAAAATCATGATTCTCAAACTCACCGCCATGATCATTTCTCAAGGTCTTAATTTTAAGTTCAATAAGGTTTTCTACAGACATGCAATATTTAATAAAGAAAGAACAAGCTTCACTTTTATGAGCTAAAAAGTATACCCAAGTATACCTAGAAAATTCATCTACAAGAACATAAACATAGTGCTTCCCATTTATACTTTAAACTCTTGATGGTCCAAACAAATCCACGTGAACCAACTAACGTGGTTGAGAAGTTGAAACTTCTTTCTTTGGTTTGGAAGAAACTTTGTGTTGTTTTCCCATATGACAGGGATTACACACTTTATCAATTGGGAATTCTAATTTAGGTAAGTCTCTAACTAAACATTTCTTAGATAGCTTCCTAAGTGATTTCACATTACAGTGTCCTAACCTTCTGTGACACAACCAAGACTCTTTATGAAAAGCATTTAAGCAGGAAACATTTTGTTTGGCTAAGGAATTCAAATCAACAACATATACATTCTCATTTCTACATGCAGTGAAAACTAAATAATTTTTTGAATTAAAAACATTGAATGAATCATTTTCAAATTTAAAATTAAAGCCATCATCACATAACTGATATATGCTAAGTAAATTGTACTTTAATCCATCAACAAAAAGTACTTTAGAGATTAATATTGTATCAGGGTTACCAATCTAGCCTAAGCGGATGATTTTTCCTTTTGCATTGTCACCAAAGGTGACATTCCCACCATAAACTTTAATTAGACTCTTGAAGATAGAATATTCTCATTTCATATGTTTTGAACATCCATTGTCCATGTACCATAGAGTATTACAAGAACTCTTTAAACAACTTCCCTGCAAAACAGATTAAACATGGGGTAATTTTGGTACCCAGATCTTCTTAGGTCCATAGAGGTTAGCTAGTAAAACTTTGGGAACCCATGTTTTCTTTATATATTTTATAAGATCACCAAACACATTTTGATACATAAATACTTTGTTAGGTCCTTTAGAAAATTTTTTCTAAAAAGATTGTCCAGAACTAGAAGTGAACTCTCTAGATTTTAAAACAAATTTGGTTTTGCTAATTTGTCTCTGTCCAAGCAGATATCCTAGACCAATTGTATATTTTAGAGAAATATGTTTTCCTAGAAACTATGTCAAGGTATCCCTACCAGTAGTTAACTTCTCAATATCCTTTCTTAATTGTTCATTAGATAATTTTAACTCTTTATTTTCCTTTATAAGTGTAGCAAATTTCTCTTTTTCTATGTCTAGATTTGACTTGTAATTCGCATTTAAAGCATGTTGTCTTCTTAATGACTTAAATTTGTCCTTGATTTCATTAAAAGTGTCCTCAAGCATTTCTCAATATTAAAAAAATTCTTCCTTGGCCATATCTTCGTTATTATGAGAGTCACTTTCATTCCCAGAATAAAAATTATTATGCACAGGGGGATCAATTGTTACCTTGGATGTCTCTGTCATAAAACATAGATTGGCATGTTTGTTCTATTCTAAGTCTGAAGCATTAGATTCACTCGAACTATCTTCTGAAGCACTCCAGGTTTCTTTCATAGCCTTTTTATAACTTTTTCCCTTATAATCATATTTCTTTTTGAATTTTAACTTCGGGAAGTCAGCCTTGATGTGTCCTTTCCTCTTTCATTCATAGGAGACTATATCATCTTCCTTATCGGATTTCTTCCAATCCTTCTTCCACTTACCTTGATGATCATACATACCCTTGTAGTTTGATTTTCTGAAAAACTTCTTCTTTATATAGAAATTCTTAAATCTTCTGGATATTTTAGCCATTTCTTCATCACTTTATAAATCTGAATCTTCACTAGTTAAACTTTCAGTAGGTATATGTATTTTCTCCTGGTCTTTGCTCTTTGAAACAGTAGACTTGATTGCCACGGATTTTCTCTTAGGTTCATCATCTTCTTCTTTGTTCACCTTCAGTTCTTTTTCATACATCATTAGTTTACCAATCAACTCCTGAATATGTAGCTTGCTGATGTCACATGACTCTCGGATAGACACAAAAGTGTCTCTCCATCTGTCTGGGAAACATCTCAATATTCTCATGATCTGCTCCTTTTCTGGAACAGCTTTTCCCGGTGAACTCATGGTGTTGACAATCTCATTAAACTTGAGGTACATGTCAGAAATGGGTTCATCAAGTCTCATTTTAAAATTATCATATTTAATAGTATAAGTATTTAATCTCATTTCCTTGACATTGGTTGTTCCTTCATGAGAAACTGCCATGGTGTCTTAGATTTCATGAGCTGTTTTACATGCATAAATTCGGTTAAATTCCTAATATCCTAAAGAACAGTAAAGGGAATTCATTTTTTTACAGTTATTGTTATAGTCATACTTTTTAGCATCATCCCAGGTAGATCTAGCAGTTTCGGGGATCTCATATTCAGATTCTATAGCAGACCAAATATCAAAACCAATACTTTCTAAATGAATTTTCATTTTAATTTTCCATTGAGCATAGTTCACACCATTAATGAAAGGTGGTCTGTTAGTAGAATCTCCTTCTACTCTATTGTACATAACTAGATTTTAGAAAATATATTAAAGAGATGAAATTTAGAACTAACGGAAATTTAAGATCTTATAGATAAAACTAAAATCACAGTTTGAAAAATAGAGGGTTTGAAAACTTTTTATAAATAAGAACGTTTCCTTTGATACAAAATGTTGGTCGGAGTGGAAACTCAAGAGGGGGGTGAATTGAGTCCCAATTTAAATTTCTGTTAAAAACTTTTAGGATTAAAATCCAACAAATTAAAACGGCCCAGTCAATTAAGGCAGTAGAGATATAAGTGAATTATTGTTCAACTAGTTTCTAAAAGGTTGATTACTCCTCAGTAGAATTAGTATGAGAAATAATTCCACTTTTTAAACAAGTTTACTAAATGAATCACATATACTCACTAACCAGAACTAACTATCAGAGTAACTGTAAAAACAGATTTCTGTTTTTTCTAATATAAGCGCAGCGGATAAATGTAAAATAGGGTAATGGAAAGATGAACACAACAGTTTAAACAAGAGGTTCAGTCTTAATCCAAGACCTCATCCTCTCCACTTGGTGATCACCTGCCACCAAGAAATTATATTAAATAGTGATACACTGCCTATATCGGGCTTTAAAACTGTTTTCACAAACTGTACAGGTTTTGTAACCTCTACCATAGTTATACGTGGGAAAAATAAACTACTAAGCCACACTATGATTCTTCCACAGTTATGTGTGGGAAACAAATGTAAAGAGAGTTTGATATGGGGATTTTCAGTATCCCTCAGTTCAAGCACAAGAGTCAGTGTGTAACATAGATACACTTCTCACAAATGTAAAATAATTAAACACAATAGAGCTTAGGATAGTAGAGATAGGTTTAGAATGCTCTGTTGTGTTGGAAGATCAGCTCTAGACTCTTTGGAATGAAGGAAATGATGTTTTGGTCCTTCTCTGCAAGTTGCCTCCAAAATAGAGTGTCACAAATTCCAGGTTCTAACTTCTATATGTAGATATGATCAGCTTCTTGGGTTTAAATCTCTTTGTAGCACACCAATATAGCTTGAAAGAGGTTCTTTCAATAGATCTTCATGAAGCTTTGTGTTCCTCTAAATGAGTGCTTGAGTGTTCTTCTTTTGATGTTGTATGTTTCTCTCTTATGTGTGTATATTCAATATGTTCACATCCATCCTTTATGTCTGTCTTTGCTCATACATATATACAGCTTTTTCATTTGGTTCAGCAGGGGCCGACAAGAGAAATGTTTCAACCACATGTGGTCTTCCTCATACCTTTTACTATTTCCTGATGTGTCTGCAAATAACATTAAATAATGTCAGGTGCATTAATTGGTCCAGACATGACCGTTTTAATAATAATAATAAAATTGGTAAAGAAAATAATAGAATATCATTAGACTGGTAGCAGATGCATGTCACATGGTAGACTTCAATGGTAGTCTCTTCAACTGTGGACTTCATTGGTAGGTTATTCAATTGTGAGCTTCATTGGTAGGTTCTCTGTCTGTAGGCTTGTAACGGTAGCCTTTGTGTCAGTGGATGTCTTGTAACGGTAGTTGTTACTCTATGTAACAGTAGCTCCCCATCAGTGGACTTCATAGGCAGGCTATTCAACTTTGGGCTTCATCAGTAGGCTTGATCAACGATAGACTCCAATAGTAAGCTTCTAATGGAATCTTTGTAACATCAGACTACTTCAACAGTGACCTTTCCAATGGTAGACTTATCTCAACAGGTAATTTCATTAATAGTGGAATATGTCCATCAGTAGAACTTGAACAATAGTTGTCTATCTCTACAGTAGGAGTTGTCTAGCGTTAGCCTTCTACTAATGGTAGACATGTCAAACTGTAGACTTGAATAGTGATGCTCTCAATAGAAGACTTGAGAAAGAGTCTGACAGTGAACTTCTAACAGAAGACTTTCCACGGTAGTGAACTTTTTATGGTGACTCTTTATATGGGAGCTTTGATAAGCAGATCAATGGTAGACTTGTGATAGTAACCTTGTACCTGTATATCAGTGATAGTAGATCTTCAACAATAACCTTCTAGGATTAGTGACCTAGAGTAACAGTGATATATAACGGTGACATTGAACAGAAGGCTCTTATCAGTATCCTTTAACAGTGAACTTATATTTAGATAAATGTAAACTGTAAGCTTATGAAACTAAATTATGAGACTAAGAATATAAACTGTTCCGGATAAACAATATAGATACAGATTAAAAAGGGTTAGAAAATGTCTTAATATATCATGGTCAATTATTTAAACATGATTTGGGATTATCAATACAGGTGAGTCCAACAATATACTTCCAAGGTGACTTTCTATAGCTCCAAAAAATGGATTACAAAAAATATCTTTTATATATAGGTAATTCATTATTCATAAATTAATGGGTCAAAAGATCCAATAAAGGAAGTTGGTCATTGACATATGAAGGACTAAACTTCAAGCTATTCTCTTTGATGTGAATTAGGCCACTCAACATGGTTTAGATTATAATTTATAACCCTATATAGTTGATTAATTATCCTCATGAAGTTTTCCATTCCATCATCTATCATGTTAGGGGGGGTTTCAGTGCATCATCCATTATACTCATCATTTATAAGGTTCCTCCTATTTCCCTCCATTTTCTAAAAGAAGGAAAATTTAGTGAGTAAGTTGTTACTTTTAGTAATCTTGAAATTATAAAAGGAGGGTAATTCCTAAAACAACATACTTAAATATGTTCTTCATTTAATCTCCTATAATAACAATTACATCTTCTATATATCCTTCATAATGGTTCATAAAAAGAATGTAGTTAACCAAACATATCCATTAGGAGTGTCAAACTTGGTATGATGTAAGGATCATTTTCATGCTCTAGGTGATGATCGATTCAAATCCCAATGTACCCTTTTTAGGTTTTTTACCCCTAGGTACAACTATATCATATCCACATACACTTTTAGTATCCAGACATATATTTAATTTCTTAGAAGCCACACACGTAATACTTAACAAAAATTCCATAAAAGTTTCCTACATATTTATTTATCCCTAGGGTTCTTATTAATTTTTTATAATCCTAATTTCCATAAATAACTAAATTTTGCTCTGATAGAAACTATTGAATCCTACCTTTTTTTACATAAAACATTCATTACACGGCACAACACTTAATAACACACGAGATATTTTAAGGTTTAGTTTCATGGAAATTATGAACATAATACATGAATAACATAAACAATATTCTAATACACATGAAAGGATTTTTTATATGTTCATCTAAATTTACTTTTACTATTTATCATATCCTAGGGACATACATCAAAATAAAGTGGTGATCATAAATCACAGTAAAGGAATAAAAAGAAGAAGATATTGAGCATGTGACCCCAAGCCATACAATAAGGCATGAGCACAAAAAATGATGCATATCATAATAGAAATATCATGAATCGTAAGAAGTAAATGTGGATTTAACATAAAAATGAGACATTTATAAGCATACCACCAAGGTGTCGTAAATCATAATGACCAAGATTATTCACCAAGGTATCATAAAACATGACATCTATAGAGATTAATTATTTACCCAATGCATCATAGTTCTATCATTGTTCACCCATTATATTTCCTAATTAATATGATCCACATTGACCAAAATAAATAACTTCATCAATAACTTGTGGAGAATAAATAATGGGTTTCATATAAAATCATTGTGTACATAAGACTTTAATAATAAATAATTTTTAACCCATGTAAATTGAATGTGGGTTTCATACTTGTAAATAAATGAATAAATAAATTATATTTAAATCTATTTGAATACCCATGGATATGGAAATTTTTTGGGAATTCAAAACATAACAATATTTCCTGTGAAAGGGATAATATTTAGAAATGAATCTGGCAGCATGATGATATAAAACATGGATTAAGGAAATGGAATAATGGGAGGGGATGAAGGTCACCCATTAATTAAAAAAATATTTTTGAATTAATAGGATAATTCTAAATTATTTTAAATTATTTTAATATAATATTTATAAAAAATTCCACAAAAGATATACCTGAATGGAAAAGAGGAAGTAGAGAATTCCCTTACCTTGAAGAGTTGCTTCTTAAAACTTGAGGATGGAACGGTGAGAACTTAAGGAAATCTTGGAGGGACTCTTTGGGATGTAAAATTATTATAACATCCTGGATTATGGATTTTTATTAGAGTGTAATGTGGGATCATTTGATCTTTATAGTAAAATATGAGGAATTGTTTAATAATTTCCAAATATTGGTCTTGGAATTCTTGGTTGTGGACAATGATAAACTATTGACTTTCCCATGGTTTTTACTAATGTTTTTAGAAATTTGATTAATTTTTTATATTATTTTATTCTATAATAACCAAAATCCATATATTAATATTACTTTGGACTAGGAAAAGTGATTTTTCCACAAAATGTAGTTTTTAAAATCATAATTTCTATTTTAGACTTCGAAAAGTCATCTTTAGGTTTGAGAATTAATCTAAATACATTAAAATAAATTATATTAACAAAATAGAATATATTAAGTCATGTATTATGTTTAATTAAATATTACATAATTATTTAATATATATGAAGTCATAAAAAATATTGAAAACACAAAACTGTATTTTTACTATTCACTAAAAAATGATGTATTTTTAAACAATTCTCAAAAATTAATCCTAAACTAATTTATATATTATGATTTAAAATATAATTTATATTTTATAAAAATAATTTTCTAAATATGATAATTTTATATTTTAAATAAAAACTCATTATTTATTTGAAATTACCAATTTTAATCACAATAAAATTTTCAACACATATAAAAATTTCGTAGGGTGTTGTAAAATTATATTATCATTTATATTTAAATAATTAGTATTTTAAAAGGAGTTTTAGTGAAATTAAACTTTTTATTGAATTCATGAGTTTATTATAAAATTATATTTTCTCATAATACAATTTTATTTCCATCAAAAATCAAATTATAAAATTTAACTTATCTTCATTAATATTTTATTAAATAAAATAATAATGAATATGTGATTAAAAAAATAAACATTTAATTTGGATAAAAGGAATTAAACTTTTATGATACAAGGGTATTGACACAGAACCCCTTATTACACTATCATATTCCCTAAGTGTAAGGTGTGCGATAGTGATAGTTTCATGGGGTGGCTCAGCCAATTTGAACTAGTGGTGATCTCTACTAACTTAAAATTCTCCTGTATTCAATTTCATTTGAGCCTAAGTTATTTATTCTCTACTTGGTGTTGGTCAAGGGAAAACCCTAGTGATGCCACCTCCCTCCCAAGTTATGAAAAATGGGCTTTAAAGGGCATGAAACTACTAGTCGGGGCCACTATTTCTACTTTCTACATCAATTATCATTTTTCATTAACTTTTATAAACACTAGATATATCAGTAACAATATTACCAATGGTTATAGTTCCCAGTATTCATATTGACCAATGGTCTGATTACTATTTCATTGGTCATATTACCACATATAAACCCCTTTTCATTTTTTATACATTATTCCATACAATTCCTCACTAGGTTTTATATCTTTTACTTTTCTAAAATGTTGATTGGTTTACTAATATTCTATTTCTTTTCTATATTTTTATCAGTGGGGGAAACAATTCCAGAACATTGGAAAGATCCAAATTTTCTCATTCTACTTTTCTTATTTTATATTTTTTGAACCATTTTATTGTTTTTTATTTTTAGGGTTTAGTTACTAAATAATGTAATGTTAATAATTAATGAAATAAATTCTTGTTCATTTTTCAATGTGTTGTATGTGTTTAATTCTATATAATATAAGACACATTTATTCAAGAAACAAAATTCACTAATAAAGTTTCTGTCGTTACATTCACTATGCATCTTCACTTCTAATATGGTGTCCTTGGTCATTTGTTGCAAAATATCCCTGACGTGAGATAATTATATTTATTATTTAGAGTAAAAGTGAATCTCATGTGAAACTTCACTCCATAGAAAATTATTCACCTTTTTCTAGAGTCATCCTTCATGAAATTCCATAGAGTGTCAAGATCACACTTAGAAAATAGACTCAATTTTTCTTCAAATAATAATCATGATCATCCTTCTTCAAAACTACTCCTTAATAGTGTATCTTAGGAATATTCTCATCATAGGATGTAATATCATATATAATTTTTATTTTAATATAGCTTGTACACTTCCAAATAGACTTTTAATTGTTTCCTTGAAAACTCACTCACTTAGTGCTTCAAATGTATACCACATGTTATCTTTCTTATGACATCACTTGATACTTTGTCTATAGAGCACAAATTGTCTTTATTTTTTCTCAACACATAGTGTTCAGATATGAAAACCAAACAACCTTCAAGAGAACTCCATGGGTGCTCAATCTTCCCAAAATGCATCTAATATAAAATCTTGTCTTCACTTAAACTCGTGATTCACCTCCAATAAAACTCACATAATATAAATGGTATTCAATAAAGTGTACTGAATTTACCATGTTGATCTTTGAATAAGGAAACCATTGTGTACTTCAACAATGGTATTTATTCTTAGTGTAATCCTAATGGGACTCTCTCACCCCCGTATTACTATATTGGGTGATATTTTTTTGGAATCATTATTCCTTAGCATGCAAGAAATTATATAGCTTATAAAAACTATACATGAATTTTACCATGAAATATGATAATAATTTTCTCCGACCTCACTCATGGTTTTCTAAGATATATCATCATATATCCTCTTTTTATTCCTTCACATAACATATAATACCCCTACATCATCATAACCATAGATAGATCATTTTATATTTATGATCAAAATGTGGTAAACCTTTTTAATCTTCTTCCTAAATCAGATTGGATATCTATATATATTTAAAAAAATCTAACACTAAAAACATGGGTTTATCTGGAATTATTGATTTTATGATATAAAAAAATAAGGATGACAATGGATTAGGTATTTATGGAATTTGAGATACTTGAATATGAAGATATTTAATAATTAAAAGACTCAAATTCTTTTATTAACTAGTTATTTTTTATATAAATTAATATAAATATGTCATGTTGTATTTCAAAAATTGGTTTAACTATCCACAACCATTTTTTAATAATTTGGTGCCTCAGTCAAAGACCAAGGCACAATTTATTCAATAAAAACAAAGGTTACATGAGTCTGAAGGAAGGAATATTATTACAATCCTTATAATAAAGAGGGAGTAAATCATTGGGCAGGTAATCCTACGAAGTTGTGTTGTGGTTGACTCCATTATTCGCAAGACCGTCTGCCACCATATTCTCTTTACGAAAGGCATGAGTGATGATGAAGTTAGTCTCCAGAATCAAAGCAAGATAGTTCATTCGATGGGTAGTAAGAAGCCAGGCTAGATGCACTACACCATTCCAAATGGCTGGAACAATAGTAGTCGAATCACTTACAATATAAATGTTGCTCCAAAAAATTTTCTTCACAAATTCAATGGCATGGATAACAACCATAATTTCCTTTTCTATAGATGAGGCAACACCACAACTATAAAAGAAGCATTTGAGGCACTAACCAAGATAGTCTCTGTAAATAGCACTGCAACTTACTGGTCCTGGGTTGACTTTAGAGGTGCTATCAACATTCACTTTGATCCATCTTGGAAGAGGGGCTTGCCAGAACACCTCAAAAGTGTGTCTAGGTTGTTTGTAGATACCATCAATTCGGAGATGACGGAGTATCTAAAAGTCTCTAACAAAGTTGTTACAATAATCCTTTTGAATCGAGGAAGCATCTCGAATAGCAATAAGAATCCACATCTGAACTGCATTAAGTCTAAACGAGAAATTATTATGAAGAAGAGAATTTCTATCATACCATATCATGTGGAGTAGATCAGCAGCCGCAGTTAAGAAAAGATTCTTAATTTGCTGAGAGGAATCAAAATCCACACAATGCTTCAGTTGGGAATTGATTGAGTCAGATAGTAACCATGTGCAATCAAAAATGTCATAAAAATAGTTCCAAAGAGATGCAACAGTAGCACAAGACTGAAAGAGATGATTATTATATTCTCTATGTTGGTTACAAAGTTGAAACTTCAATAAAAGTTGGATCCCAAAATACTGAAGACAAACCTTAGTGGGTACTCTATTATGAGTTATATTCCACACAAGAGTAAGTTTTGAAGGTTTTATCCAAGGTTTGTCAAAGGATTTCATCCAATAAAAGTTAGAATCAGAGTTCAAAAAATTGTTCTTGTAAAAACTTTTGGAATCAAGGATGCCATTATGAGAAAGTTCCCAAACCAAGAAGTAATTAGAATTAGATAAGGGATACTTTTCAATCACATGAATGATTTTTTTGAGAGATTATTGTTATTAAAAAGTAAAACATCCCTAATAGTGTCGTTAGTGTTCTCTAGAAGAGAATTTGGAGTCATCATGGAAATTAGAGGAGCACCAGTCCAGTTTTCTAGCCAAAAAAATCATGGAGGAATGAGAACTAACCATCCATCTAGAATTATTAATAATATTAGTGAAAGATTTCATAATGGATGTCCAGATGGAAGATGAAATATAATTCAAGTTTCTTTTCTTTAACTTTGTAAGGAATCTTGCTTTTATAAAATCAATGGAATCATAGTTGTTTTGAATCAACCTCCAAGTGAGCCTTGCTTGAAGATAATCATTAAAGAGCTTAAGATTTTTGATGTCAAGACCTCCTTTATCCAAGGTTTTACAATAGGTATCCTAGGGAATGGTCACAATCTTCCTTTCAAGAGTGATTCCAGTCAAAACAAAAAAAATTATATGCATTTCAATTTTCTTAAGAAGACCATCAGACCATTTGTAGACCATCATCTTGTAGGCCATTTCGGAGACAATAGTAGATTTCACAAGATAGATTCTACCTTCCATTGAGAGGGATTTACCTTTACAAGTTGAAAGATGACTGATGACTTGATCAAAAATGGTAGAAAAGTAACTGGAAATAGGCCTTCCCCAAAATATGGGAACACCAAGATAATTGAAAGGGAAGGATCCCTCCTTGATGCCTAAATTATTGATGATATTATCTTTTCTAAGAGAATTTTTTTTCCAAAAAACACAAAGGATTTGTTCCAACTAATAATCTAACCAGAGATTTCTTCATAATGGGAAATGGAATTTTTGAGAGTATGAATATTCCTCTTATCACCTTGTAAGAACAAGATGATGTCATCAACGTGTAAGAGATAAGTGGTCACAGTCAAGTTCTTGGAGGCTTGAACAGGTTTAATCTTGTTTTGATCAACAAGGATAGAGAGAAATCTATTTAGGTAATCTTCTGAAATTGTAAAAAGGATGGAAGATAGAGAGTCTCCCTATCTAACTCCCTTGGTGCATTTAAAGAATCCCTTAGGTGAACCATTGATAATGATTGATATGGATGCTAATTTGAACAAGGAGTTTATCCTACTGATGAAGTTTTCATTCAAACCAAAGCCCCATAGGACTTTGAAAAAAAAACTCCAATCAATGGTATCAATGGATTTATTACTATCAAGTTTTATGGTAATATTTCCTCCTCTGTTGGTATGATTAGGAATGTTGGTGCATTTTGAGGCAAGGTAGATGCAATCATGTATAGACCTACCCTTGATAAAATTGAATTGGTTCCAAGAGACAATTTTATTTCATATATTTGTAAGTCTGTTAGAAAAAATCTCCGTAATGATTCTGAAAAGGGTGTTAATAAGAGAAATAGGTCTGAAGAGATGAATCTCAGATGCATTTTCCACTTTAGGAATTAAAGTAAGAAATTGAGAATTTAGGCCATGGAGAAGGACACCATTGGAAAAAAAAGATTTGACAAGTTTGAAAACATCTAGATGAATAACCTTCCAGTAGTGTTGAAAGAAACTGTTATTAAAACCTTCAGGGTCGGGGGATCTATTAGGATTAAGGATAAAAATGGTGTCTTTGATTTCATGATCAAGAGGGGTGCTTAAAAGATAATAATTTTCCTTCACACCCACCAGAGCTGGAATGACATCATGAAGGAGGTCTTTATTAACATCTGGAACATTGAAAATATTATCAAAGTAAGAGATAACATGATTAGAAATGGTCGCCTCAGTGTCAATGAGGGAATCTTCATCTCTAAGAATGGCAAGAGGTCTGCAAATTTTTTTGATTCTTTGAAGGGAGTTGTAAAACATAGTGTTTCTATCACCATATGGCATCCATTTAGTTTTAAATATCTGTTTATGCATGTTATCTTTAATAACAAGAAGAGTGTTGAGTTTTATAGAGGTGTTAATTTCTAATTGAGAATCCAAAGAAAAGTTAGAGCTAGTGTTGGTGTTTTGAATTTTAATAAGTTCATTCTCAAGAGTAGATATGTCCTTGTCAATTTGTTTAGATATGGAGCTACACCAGCATTTGAGACACTGCTTAAGGTGTCTTAACTTGGTGATACAAGAAAAGGAATCATTGTGATGATTCATGGACTTCCAGAAAAATTATGATGTTGGAACATTCAGTTCAGTAGACCAAGAGTTGTTAAATCTGAAAGGAAGAATGGGTCTGAGATTTTTAGTAAAATGAATGACAAGAATGGGATGATGATCTGAGTTGTGCTTAGTTAGAGTAGTACTAGATATAGTGTCCCATTTTTTCAGAGCAGGGATATTCATTAAGGCCCTATCCAGTTTACTAACCACCACTCTATTATACTATCTTCTATAACAAGTGAGCTGGGAACCAGTGAGGTTAATTTCAACCAGATTACTTTCTTTAATAGTAGTTTGAAATTATCTTGAGGAGATAGAAGAGTGGTATGGAACCATCTTCTCACTAGAGATAAGAATCGCATTAAAGTCCCCAATCACAAACCAGGGATCATGGATATTGTTAGCTAAGTAATAAAGGTCCTGTCATAGAGGTCTACGGTCATGGTATCTATTCTTAGAATAAATCATGGTGCAATAAATGTGTAAGTCATCAGAAGAAAAATCACAAGTAAATATATGTTTAGAAACATTGAAAACATATACATTCTGAAAAGAGGTATGATAAACAATCCAAAGAGATTCTACTACTAGAACAACTTTGCAAGAACCTAAAAAATTATAACCATGAGAACAAAGATGCATGATTCTCGAAGAAAAATTGATTTTAGGTCCAGAAATAGAAAATATTTTAGGCCTGTGAGTCATAAGAAATTTTTTAAGAACAATAAAAGTGTCAGAGTTAGAAATACCCTAACAATTCCAGAAAAATAAATTCCTCATAACATGTGATTGGGGTTAGAACCCCATTTTTTTGAAATACCTGAGCCTTTCTTCCTTTGTGATCTTCTGACATTTTTAGTAGAGGTTAGACTAGGTTTCATTCCTTTTTTACCCATAGGTGAAACCGGAGATTTGTTCAAAGTAACTGTATTAATAATATTCAGATTTGTTTCAGGTGGTTCGGCGGTCAAAAGGGTGGCCCTTAGACTATCATTTGAGTCTGGGGCTGTGTGGCGTGTGCTCACTACTACTGGAAAATATTCAAATGAAACAATACTAGAGATAGGATCACCACTAGAGGTAGATTCCAAGAGATAAAGATCTGTGGTGGGCTGAGCATCTTCAGGTTTAATGAGGTTATCAGGTGGGAAAATGGGAAAACAGGTGGAATCCCTGACCATAGCAGTGTAGTGTGAGCCCACTACTGCTGAGATATCCTCAGAGATGACATTACTAGAGTAAGGATCGCCACCTGAAGCAATGACCAGAGGTGAAGAATCTGTGGGGGTCTGAGTAGCTTCTAGATAAATAACAAATGCCGCGAGGCTGCCCTCCCCTTGGTGCAGTAAAGTATCAGTAGCCTCACAGCCCTCAATTGTATCAGAGTAAAGACTAGGACCCCTTGAGGCTATGGGTATCTTATCCTTCTGTAGATCAGTCATATTACCAAAAGTATTCAAGGATCCTTTGATATCAACTACTCTGGATGGAACGACAAGAACTAAAACATGTTTTTCAGTGACAGTAGAGTTGCATCTATTAGAAACCTCAAAGGTAGATTCAGTTTGGGAATTTTTAAAGGCATCCATAACCAAAATTTAAATTTATTCTAAAATGGATTGATCATGGGAGGCATCCTATTCTTCATCCATAGGCTCAGCCCATGTATTGCCCGAGCCTTCTCCCAAAAGAGGTGTTTTTTTACCCAAATTTTATTTTTATTTCTGAAAGGTTCAGGCTTCTCCAAAGTAGTGTTTTTATCCATATTATTCCTTATAACCTCAGTCCAATCATCATTCCTTGGATGCACAGATTGACTTTTCATCACTCTACAGTTCAGTAAGGAATGTCCTATAATCTTACATAGTTTGCAGAAGGGTGGTTTACACTCAAAATCAATTCGGACCTCTGTATTATAGTCATTCGCATTAAAATTAATAACATCAAGGAGTTTGGGGTCCAAATTTACCTCCACCATAACTCTAGAATCTAGGCCTAGCTCAGTATTCAAGGTGTGTTGATCAATTTTTAGGGGAGTACCTATGTAGGAGGCTAAGTCGTTCAAAATATTTGGGTGCCAAAAATACCAACTAAGACCATGGAATCTAACCCTGATTTGAGCCTTGGAATTCCTACACATGTGTGGGTTAAAGGTATAATCCCATTTGGATATCCTAATAACACTGGGTTTAAGATGAATGTTTCCCAAATTCTATACCTGATCAAGTTCATCTTGCAAGAATAACAAAATTTTAATGTAACCCTGGCCTAATGGAACAATTTTTCAATCAGTAAATCCCCAAATATGAGAAATCCTAGGATTATGTTCTAAGGGATTCCATGGCTTATCACCTTTAAGATATAAAACATGACCCATAACCAAGAATTTACAGAGCTGAGAACGCTGTTGAAGGGCCTCATGATTACCCTCAACTTCAAATTGCCTATTTTCTAGTTTCCTGAAAAGGGAAGGCTTCAACGAGGTAGTTTTATGCAGATCCGTACCATTTAGAGCTTCAAGGAAAGAGATCAATTTAAGTCTAACAACCGTAAGGGATGATTCGTTGTGTGCTTTATCTTCACGATCCACGAAGGATCTTTCCCATTCAGGGTCGAAAGCCGCCATGTTGATATAGATCTATAGCAGATCGAAGCGAACATTGTAGGTATTACGAGAAAACCATAGGAGTCACAAGGGAGTCGTCGACAAGAGCTCTTGAGCCATCCATCATACCTCACAACCATTTTAATATATTATGAAAAATTAAAAAATTTGAATTTTTTTATAAATCTAAATGAAGAAAAATCAAATTAAATTAATAAATTTTGAAATTTCATTATCATTTAAAATGTAAATGAAATGAAATGATAATAATTAATTTGATTTGATTCAAGTTTTACATTTTAAAAAGGACTATAGGAGTGAATATGGAATGATATTTTAGTTTACCACTCTAACACTATAAAAAATTTATTAACCATCAAGAAAACACTACTTAGCAAGGGGATATAATGTTTGGTGACTTATTATATCATAAAAGTTTAACTATCTGAAACCAAACTCATTTAGTGAATATAAAATATATACTATTTTATATTTAAAATATATTATTATAATTCTAAAATATTATATTTCTAAAAGACCATTTTGATTTAAAAAATTATTTAAATATCCAATTATAAATTTAAATTTTTAAAATAACTTAAAAAAAATTGTATGAAATTGAATCTAATATAAATAATTTTATTTTAAAATTCTATTATAGTTTAAAATTTTAAAAATCTATAATTAATTATAATTAATCTAGTCTATTATAGTTTTGAATACTCTAAGGATTTGTTTGGTGCAATGGTAAACAATATAAAAAAATAGAAATGAAACTATGATTTTTTATATTTGTTAGGTAGGAATGGATTTTCCATTTTATCTAATGTTCCATCATATGATGGGAATAATGTTCCTCCTAAAAGGGGTGGACATTTCTATCTTTCAAGGAAAATATAGATTTTAAAAAAACAAATATATCTCTATAGTTCAAACCTACAACCCCTATTTGTAGAATATGATTCACATGTTGTGATTAATTGATCATTAATAAAGAAATATGGTGGAATAAAATTGAACATTATTTCATATAGAATTTTTTTTACAAAATCCTCCCCCCCCCCCACTTCTCCTTTCTATTCTCACATGAAGGTCTCAAGCCTCTCTCACCAGATAAAAGAGGTATCTTTCTCAAATTGATTATTTAAAGAATCTCTCAAAGGAATCCTTTTATATTCATGGTGTGGATTTCATGTTCAACACAAATTCCGCACCAAAACCACCTAAACCAAATAACCTTCATCCATGGTAGGATAAAATATACTTTTCACATTCAACATGTGCAGAATCCATGATTGAATTAGACAATGGGTTAGTGGGGTTTCCAATCAACCATTCAATCATAACATCTAGAAAAAACCTTCTTCAATTATCCTCCTTCATATGCAATCCACTACAGTATATACAAAGTTCTACCATCTTTTTCATGATATCTGTCAGGTTATCTTTTGTGCGGATCTTCACAAGTCATGGTATCAAAAGTTCCATCACCTCATGTATCTAATAATAGTGAATGTTAATGTTCCTTATCAAAAAATGGTACATAGAGTTCTTTCTTGAGTAAAAATCACATTGAATATGACAATGAAACCCATACTCTTTTTGGATGAATATGAACTCTTGGGGAAGATTATTTAAACACAACATCTCTTTATTGGCATCCACAAAAACAATGTACTCTTTTTTATTTGTGGATAAATAAATGCACTTATGATAGCTCAAATATCATGATACAACTAATACTATAAAATTATATATATCCTAATGTGGACATTATGTTATTATGATCTATGTATATATATTTATCTATATAGCCCTCCAAGATTGGTTCATGTCCCCCATTTCAGATACATAGTTTTTATATAACTTTAAAATACCATATAATCCAATTTAATTCATCCAAGTTATGATTCTTGATATTAGAGAGAAATTAGCTCATGGACACTACTTTGGGGAAAATTTATGACCACATACATACCATATTGTACATAAAACTTCAAACTATTGAGTTTGGTATCATGTCCATTTTATTGATTTCTTACTTGGATGAATGAATTTAATTCTTGCTCAAAATCAGATGAATGTGTAGAGGAATGATCACCAGTTTGGCTATATCCATGTTGAAGTATATTAGAAAACTTTCAAAAAACTTCACCTGAGAGAGCCATAATGACATACCCTTTTTATTATTAATGTTATACATACCCAAAATATGTTGAGTCACTACCACGTACTTCTTATCATAAGGTAAAGAAAACTCATTATTCAACTCTCTAATATTTTCTTCAACCTTTACAATAATAAAAATTTCATCAATATAAAGTTGAAGAAAAATAGAGAAACTATACTAAAATATATAGAAGTAAACACACTGGTCTGTTTATGTTTTCTTGTATCCATGACTCAACATGAATGAGTCAAAGTTTTTGTACCACTGTATGGGATCTTGTTTTAATATATACAAGTTATTATTTAATTTTCACATGATATTTTCTTGTCCAAAAACATTGAATCTTTTAGAATGCATCATGTATATTTCCTAAGTGAGGTCACCATGAATAAAATCTAACTTAAGGTCCATAAAATTAAGCTCTGGGTCCAAGCAATCCACCAATATATAAATGAATTTAATTGAATACATTCTAACCATAAGTGAAAATATATCATCAAATTAAATTCCTTTATTCTAGAGGAATTGTTTGACTGCAAACTAATCCTTTTGTTTGACATCCTTTTTCTTGTAAACCTTATTCAGTATAACAACCTGTTTGTTTGTTTGTTCCTACTTATATTTCGGTAGTTCCAGTAAATCATACATTTTTTCATCCATTAATGAATTCTTCTCATCCCCTATTTCATATAACCACTTGATATTTTTTGGATGAGATATTGATTCCTAATATCCATATAGATCCCATCATCACTCAAAAATATTTAATCTAATTAAGGATATCTTGTTGATGGAGCCCTTCCCCATGGAGATTTTAGTACCTATAAAATGATAGGCTTAGGAGGAACACCATAACCTAGATTTTTTAATGGTTTTGTAACGTCCTATGGAGTGTATTAAGTCTCCCACTTCTTAATATCATCCTCCACTACCTCATAGTACGTTGTTGATTAGTCTTCTTGGACTCACTCATCTTCAGTGATAGATGGTACTTGTATAGGTGACGGACCAAGAATCGATTACTCAACACTTTATCTATGAGGAATTATTGGATTTTGAATGTACTCAATCATCTAGTTCTCTTAAAACATGACATCTCTATTTCTAATAACCTTCTTCTCCTTCAAGTCCTAATGATTATATCTAATCTTATCATCTCCATGGATAATGAATATGCATGGTGTAGATATCCCATATATATTTTTTTCAATATATTTTGATAAATATTAAAATTACATACATCTAAATACTCATAAATGAGAGTAATATTTTTGTTTACCAGACCATATCTTCTATAAAATCTGGAAATTAATAGGGAATGATAGTGATCTATTTATGAGGTAGTATGAAACCCAAACTGCTTCTCCCCAAAATTTATTAGGAAGATTATCCAAACTCACCATGCTCCTAACCTTCTCCATGATGGTTATGTTCATCCTTTATATAACTTTCTAGTATTGTGGTGTGTGTGAGGTTGTCCTCACATGTTAGATTCCTCAAATCTTACAATGGGAATCAAACTACCTAGATGTGTACACTCTTTTTCTTGTATGAATGAAAATACTTCAACTTATATCCAATCTTGTGCTCCACCATATCTTGTAACATCTTGAATGATTAAAACACTTTTTCCTTTGTTCACAAGAATAACACCCACACCTTTCAATATGAATTAATAATGAATTTTGGAAAATAACTGGTACCTCTAAATGAATCCACCTCTATGGGACCATATTCATAAAATTGAATGGGATACAACAACTATGATATCCCAAATATAGAAGTGTTGAATGAGACTCTATATTACTTCTTGTATAAGAAGTAGTTTCAAGGATCGGGTGATGCATCCTTGTAAACACTAATGTACTTTTTCATTAGGGTTGATAACCCTCTTTTAATCATGTGGCTAAGTCTCTTAGGCCATAAATTTTATGACACCTATCCTTCCACCATGTTGAGTATGTTTAAGGATATATTCTCATGAATTTTTTATAGCATACCACATTTGTTTCCTCAGATGATGATGATAGAACCTTTCATCATATTCTATAATCTATTTTTGAATAATTTTTTATAGACTTGTTTGTTAAAGGATATTTTTGAAAATAGTTTGATTAAAAGACTTGAAAAATGTTTAACATCCTTCATTGTGATTTTTTCTCCTTTTTTTTTGAATTTAGATGTCACCCATTTCAATCATCTCCACTAAAGTGGTATTCCCCATAATTACTAAAGCGATGTCATTAGCTTGATAAGTCGATAAATAATCACAATGTGGAGTAACATGGTATAATGTTGTAGTATCAAACATGAATTATGTGTCTTGTTCTAACATGTGAAAGAAAGTTTCTTCTTTATATTTGGATTGAAGTTTAACTTCTCCAGTTACATTCACATGTGAATATCCATTTCATATTTTTTTTCTACTACCTTGTCCCTTCTTGGGTTGTAACATTAGGAATTTTATTTTCATGTGTCCCACCATACCAAAATGGTAGTATTTTTATGTTTTCTTCCTTTTAATGATATAACTTCATATACTATATCATTATCTTATAATTTGTATCCCTTGAACACCTCCTTGTTGTATCTCTCAATTATCCAAAATGAGTACTTGCGAGTAGTTGTAACTTGCAATATTCATTAAGGACTCCTTATTTAAAAGTGAATCCTTTACCATTTCAATGATATGTTTTCCTCTTGGAATCAAGTTTTAGAGGTATAATAATAGAGTATACCAACTATCAAGAAATGTGAAAAGTGGGTGGTTCATCTGATCTTCATCATTCAGAGTCTAAGATAAACACACAAATTGATTCACCAATCTCGGGAACTCACTAGTGTGTTCGAATATAGAATTTCCACTATTTAGTTAAATATCCATAAATCAATTTAGTAGGTGGATATTATTTCAAGTGGTATTTTATAGGTAAATATTGTATAATTTAATCTAGATTTTGAACATGCCATTTTCTTATGTAATGTGATGGTAGATGCTATGATCAATTCATTGGTTGATTTGACTGATTATCTTTTTTTTCCAGCTTCTTTAATGGCATTGGGGATGACTCTCTTATTCTCAATAGGGTCAAAGAGATCCTTAGAATTAAGGAAATGTTTATTTTGATATTTATAAATAGAGTAGTTAGAGTAATTCAACATGATAAATTCCTCCTATTTATAGTCCCTATAATTTTAATTCAAAGAAACCTAGTGTAGATTTTAGAAAAGTGTAGTGGTGGTGGGTACTGTAGCAACCAGGTTACTATTCACAGATTGGGTCTTAGGCCAAAAATTTGGGCCTACGGGCTATGTAATGGGCTACATACCCACTGGGCCTTCAGGATATGTAATGGGTCTCCCTATACCCAGTTAAAAGAGGTCTTTGATTTCCTTTAATAATAAAATGAGGCTTCGGCCCCAACCTTTTAAAACAATTATCAATAGTTGAGATAGATGAATGATGTGGTGATGGTGTGGGGATGATATTTCATGTTCAAGATGCTATCAAAATCTAATTGGAAACATTGTTGGTGATAGAAGAATAGCTTATTATCTAGAAATAGGATACTATAACACTTAGGATTGACCCAAAAAATTGTTTAATATTCAATTAAACTGCTAGTAACACCTTATAGTGGTGTGTGTGGACTTCATAGTCAATAGTCTTGAGATTGATATTTCTCTTTCATATGATGCATGTGTTATTTTTCATCCCTCGCACATGATTACATCATTTTTTACCCAAATAGATGGTTCTTTTATGGCAAGAAATTATTATTGAAGTGTTAAATGAATGAACACCAACAAGATGAAACACTTGGACATCATGTGATGGCTCCAGAGTCATTACATATGGATGATGCTCTCCATTTAATGAAGTGAAACAAGGATGGTTATATTAGATTATGTTATCCTCTCATATTGTGTGTGAGATAAAATTGAGTTATAACTAATATTATTTTCCTCTTAAAATGAATTTTTTCATATAGTGAAGGTACAATCACCCCTTTGGTGTTTGGGAGTTTTCATAAAACATTCCTTGACACACTGGTTAGTGATCCCCCCCCCCTCAAAGATAAGAGACATATGTCTGCTAATCCTCATGTCAATTATTAAGTATACCCCATCAAAGAAGAATATTGATGTTTTTAATATTTTGGTGTTTAAGGCACACTATTTTATGATCTATTTTTCAAATATATTTTCATGTTTGATTCCATGGATATAAATCCATGTATGTTTGAGTTCACTTTTATTTCCAATGGTCATATGATGATGAAACAAAATTTGTGAACATTGAACACATCTAGGGGATTTTTTTAGATCTAATATTAGTGGAATTTGGGATGTTGGAATAATATCAACATGGACTTTCCTAATCTGCCTTTAAAATCTAAATTCGAGTAGCTTTAATTTTTTTGGCATTAGAAAATATACAATGATTGTTGTTGTTTCAACATGAGTGGCTTTGATAACATTTTTTATGATTTTCTAAACACTAACAAAGCTGAATGGTGGGAGAAAATGGAATTTTATTTCACATAGAATAAAGTTTAGAGAACCCCCTCCCACTCCTTCATTTCAATTTCATATAGAAGTGTCAAACCTCTCTCACCATATATAGGAGCTCTCTTACTTGAATTTATGGTTGAAGGATGATCTTTGTGTCCTAATTTTATAATCATGGTGGGGGTGTCAAGTCTAACCCAACTCCTCCAACAAAACCACCAACACCAACCAGCCTTCCACCTGTTGTATGTGCACTAAAATGTACATGCATGATATATATATATATATATATATAATATTATATTATATATAATGTATATTTAACACATACATGTAATATATAAATATAATATTTATATAATATCTATTACTGTCAAATTTTTTATTCATCAGTTATAATCCATTATTAATGGATCAAATTCATTTCCTTAATTCACCAAAAAAATCAATGAAATATACCCAACACTCAAAAACACATGCGATGTGTTTGAGATACCTCTATCTTTGGTTGTGTAAGATGATGTGATCCTATCCACATATGGGTAGTGTGGTTTGAGATGTGTATGAACATATAAAAAAATATCGTCCTCCCGAAACTCTATTTATCTCTTTTTATAAGGTGATAGTAATACTTCATATTTTGCGTATCCTCACGAAGAATTCCTGGATCCATTGGCTAGTGTACTCCCTCAAAGGAAGGGTGATTTTGTTCACTTCCCCTCATGATCTTCCTCAAACATTATTCATGGAAGGAAGAGAAAAAAATGTTGGTGCTCAATAAATTAAGCACTAGTAGAAAATATAGGCTTTAGCATTGGTATTTTGACATTAGCTTATAAAAACTTGATTTTAAAAGAAAATAAAGTGGAGTTTTGGTGTTCGTTATCATAAAAACTGATGCCAAAACTGATTCTGAAACATATTTGGAGTTGGTTTTCAAGAAAAATAACACCCAATTGGAAAAAAATATCTTTAATTGGTTTCCTTTAAAACCGACACAAATGATATAAAAGTTAAAAAAATTGGCATCCTTTTTAAGAAAAACCGATGGAAAAAAAATATTTTTTTTATTATTTAGAATGTTGGTTTTCTCAAAAAACAACTCCATAGGTCTTTTAAAAATTATTTCAAGTTCCCGAATCTCTAATTTTATTTCTCTCAAAACCCTCCCTCTCGACGAATGATGACTCTAAATGGCTTTGATGACCCTCGACCACCCTCAACAACTTTCGATTAATTATTGCAGTCAATTTTTATCCACTTTTTCTCTTTATTTTTATTGAATCTTCCATCCTTTATACATATTTCTCAATCATCAATCTATTACAATCGATCCACAACCATGATTTTTGGGTTTTTTTTATTTTTTATTTTAATTCATTTTGGCACTTGTTTTCCTTGAATCTTGTAGGGTTCACTCTATTTCCACAAACTTCTATTGAGTTTATCATAATTTAGAAGTTATTTTTCATTATTCAACTACAAAATTTGTAAGTTTTTTTATTTTTTAAAATAAATTAGGTATAATTATTTGTTATGATAATATTTCATAAGTTGTTATATGTTTTTATGTTTAACTGTTACTTATGATAATGTTTGTAGGATAGTTTGCATAATTTTTCATATAATTTTTTGAAATCTATTTATGTATATTTATTTTTATAATTATTCATATAATTTTTTTTCATAACAATTGTGTGTAATGTATATTTTCCTAACTATTTGTATAATATTTTGTATAATTCATTGTATAAATTTTTGGAACTCAAGTTCTTTTTTTCATAATTATTTGTAGTTATTTTTTAAAATTTAATTTTTATGATAATTTTTTGTTAGTTATTTTATTTTTTTAAAGTTTTAGAGATTATTTATAAGTTTATAAGTTATTTTTTAAATTTTTGAAGATAAATTTTGTATAATTTTTTAAAGATAATTTATGATAATTGTTTATTATTTATTAAGATAAATCATGTATAATATGATTTGATCAATAGGTATAATTTTTTGTTATGATAAAAATAAACATTTGATTATTATGATTGTATGTTTTAATGTTTAAATTTTATCAATTTATATATATTTAAATGTTTATACATTATTTTTTTATTCGAAATTTACATGTTTAAATAATAAGTAATTAAATAATTTATGGATATTAATTAAAATTTTTAGATTTCATACACTTATTTAAATCACATATTGATATGGGTGAAAAACATATTACCAAATGGTAATTTTTTTTGGAATATTATTATAATAAATAAGCTGGATAAAATTTTGGTTTTAACATATTAAAAGAGTTTTTTTTCTAAATGATTTCATATTATATTATGTTGAATCTGAAAGCTTAATTTATTTTTTTATCCCATGAAAAGTTAAGTTATAAAATATGACATGTTAGAAATAATAAAATAGTTATAATAATATAACGATAGTATTTTTCTATCACATAGATTCTGAAAAGATAAAGTATGTTTGAGAAAAAAAATATTATATGATATGGAATAAATTGAATAAATTTTTTCAAACACATATATGATCCATCCTACATGTGGTAATTTAATAGAGTATTTTAGGTGGATTCAATGATACAGATGTTGGGGAGGGGTAGTTCTAGTGTAGTGTGGTTGGTCCTTAGGGTCATGTAATGGGCATTGTGTCTCTAGGCCTTCGAGTCATGTATTGGGCCTTGTGATAATGGGCATGTGGGTCATGTAAGGCTTCCCTCTTGACCTAGTTGAAAAGGGGATTATCATAAACTAAATAAATATTCAAGTCCTCTAGGACATTAAGGAAAGTAATTTATGAGATTATTTAAAACAAATGTATACATTACTTTTAACCCATGTTATTTGTGTTTTAGGATTTAAATTAATGATCATTTATATTTTCTTCTTATTATAGTAAATGCTTCATTTAACCTATATTTTTACATTATAAAATTTACCTTTGTTGTTGATAATGAAAATTTGAATTTAGGTTTAACATTATTTATTCTAGTTTAACTAAAGAGGAATACTGATTTTGATCTTAAAGGACCTAGGTTGAATGGAAGTGGTATTGTGTGATAGACATTTAAAAAATCTCTCTAAACTTGATAAAAGTATTCCTATTCCATTACTATGATCATCAAACATA
The DNA here is from genome assembly GCA_963277665.1 of Viscum album. Taxonomy (NCBI): domain Eukaryota; kingdom Viridiplantae; phylum Streptophyta; class Magnoliopsida; order Santalales; family Viscaceae; genus Viscum; species Viscum album. Next base: position 1,297,230,603 of record OY728122.1, on the reverse strand, counting down.
GTTTTTAGTTATTTATTTAAATAAAATAAATACCTAGAGTAATTTATTTTTGTTTTCATTCCTAATAATCACTAATATTTCCAACCAAATCACAAATCATTTTGATTGTATGTTTTTATGTTTAAAATTTATCTATTTATATATATATATATTTTTAAATGTTTATATGTTTTAAAATTTTTTCCTTTTATATTTCGATCTCAGGTATTGAATATATCATAATGGGTTAAATTTATGAAGAAACACTAGTGATTATGAAAAAGGAGTTGATGATTTCTGGGAATTTTATAAAAAAATATTCAAAACATATATTTGATTTTTTTTCCCAAGTGTAAATTGTCTGAAATTGAGAAAGTTAAATTCCATAGAAATCAAAGATCATCTCAATTTCTATGTTTTATCCCTAATTATACATGTTGGATATGGAATGGTCAAATAACTAAAAATTCAACATCTAATGTTGATGGAAATATTCACAATGAGATAGAGGATCGCATTGAAGAATTAATTAATGATTTAAGTGTTGAAACCAATGAAAAAACAACAAATGTTGAATGGTTGTAGGGATATTCTTAGAAACCATTATACCCTAGTTGTACTAAATATATAGTGTCATCAGTAGTTTTGAGATTAGTCAACTTAAAATTAAGAAATCAGTGGAGTGGTAAAAGTTTACTTAACTTGATTGAGCATTCAAAAGGGATATTTGTAGAAAGAAATGGACTTCTATATTCCAATTATGAGGAAAAGAAAATATTATTCCCAATGGTATTGGGGTATAAAAAGATACATGATTTCCCTAATTATTATGTGTTTTATAGGAAGGAATGTAAATATTTATTAAAATGTTCTACATGTGGGACATCATGGTATAAGATGGATGAAAATACAACATAGATTCATTCTATGGTACTGGCATCTAACCTAATGCTAAATCAATTTTGGTACTTCATAATAATTAAATCTGATTATTTCATTATACAATTCCAATAATTGAACTCTAATTCATTCTTAGGAATAAAAATCAAAGCTATTTCTAAACAAATTTAGTTCCTTCTAATAAATCCTTATTTGAAGCATCTATTTCAAAATTTAGTTGATTTAAAAAGGTTAAGATGGAATTCATATGAGCGCATCTCTAAGTAAAACTTACATCACCCTAATGATTCCTCATAGTGGAAGAGATTTAATAAAAAAAATCATGATTTTGGAAGTGAATTTAGAAATCTCAAAATGGGAATGTGTACTGATGGAGTGAATCCATATCAGAGCCTAAGTATCCAACATAGTTCATGGGACATTTTTTGGTAGTTTACAAATTATCCTAATAAATATGTATAAATAAAAAATATTTTATGAAGATATTGATTAACTCTAGACCAAAAAGTTAAGATATGATATTGACATGTTCCTTTCACCATTGAATTATTATTCGAGACTTCTATGGGAGACAAGTGTTAAATTATTTGATGCATACAAGAGATTATATTTCCTTTTTTGTGATATGATAATGTTCACTATAAATGACTTTACTATATATGGAAACTTATCTAGATAAAGTGTTAAGTGATGTAAAGAATATCCAATTTATGAAGAAGAGACTTCATATAATGAATTTTAGAATGGAATACAGACATTGTATGTTTGACAATAAAGATTTTTTTTTGAATCGATCATCATTATCATAGACAAAAAAAATAATTTAATGGTTTAGAGGAATATAGTTTTTTCCCAAAACCATTTTCAATTTAATAATATTACAACAGGGTGAAAATATTGATTCAACACTTAGAAAGAAAATAATTTTTTGTCTTCAAAAAAATATCTGGAAGAAAAATTATATTTTTTCAAAATAAAAAAGATGGATTTCCTGATTTACTGGACTTGATATCAATGAGAATACATTTATTGTTATCTCCCATTATTAAAGGAAACAAAGAGATATTTAACTCTGGATTTTCACACATTAAGAAAGATTCAGAAGATTAATTTTTTTTAGTGTATTCATGAAATTAAATTACCTTGTGGATATTCTTTAAATGTGAAGAATTTTGTTTCATTGAAGGATTTTAAATTAATAGGTATGAAATCTCATGACTGTCATGTATAATTAAATAAATTCTTTTAGTCTCACTACGTGTTATATTTTCAAAATCTATCAAAAATACTATCATTAGGTTATGTAATATTTTCAAATACATTTGTAGAAAATTCATTAATCCAAATTTTTTATATGTCTTAGAGAATGAATCATCTCTTATACTTTATCAAATATAAATGTATTTCCCACCTACTTTTTTTGATATAATGGTCCATCTGGTGATTCATTTGGTGTGTGAAATAAGAATTTGTGGGCCTATTTATTTACAATAGATGTATCATTTTTAATGATATATGAAAATTTTGAATGGATATGTTAAAAATAATCATCAACTAGGGGCCTCTATTGTTAAAAAAAATATGTATGGTAATATGTGATTGAGTTTTGTACTGCTTATTTGTATGATGTGGATCATATTAGTCTTCCTATATCATGATATATGACAATTGATAATGAGGGTAGATGGATTAAAGGCATAAAGGTAAAGTTTATTCTATATGATGAAGTGATACAGGCGCATTTATAAATTTTGAACAACATAGATGTGGTTCAATCATATATATCATCACATGTTTCTAAATTAAAGGTATGATATAAAAAAATAAATGAAAAGTGGTTGATGATTGAGCATAAAAAGACATTTTTTTCAAGATTTAAAGAGATAGTCATCACTGATATATCTGTATTAGAAACATTGAAATTGTTAGCAAGGGGACCATCTCTTAATGTGATCACATGGTCTGGTTTTGATATTAATGGGTACACATTTTACACACAAAAATATGGATGACAAGAGTTCCATTCAATATAGTTTTGTAATGATCATCACTGAAGCACAACATTTTTCGAGTGAAAAAGATAAAAACCCAAATTCTACATCAACAATATATTTTATAGTTCTTGAAGACTTATGGGAAATTGATTATACTAAATTTTGAGCCACATTTATTAAGTATAATTCGTTTTCTAGTAATAGTGGTGTGAATCATGATGAATATGGGCATAAACTGTTTTAATTTAAAATATTTAGTTGCAATGTGGAATGATTTATCATGGCGATGCATGCATAGAAAATATTTCATTTCATTGATCAATCAAATAATCAACGGTCCATCATTTTTCAATGGGAAAGCATCCATTTGGGTAATGAGGATATTGATGATGTTATTCATTTACATGAGGTTTATTTTTCCATTAAGAAATTTTTTTATGATAACAATGACTATAATGTAGACATAGTGCTTGAAGTATGAAATTTTCTTGCAAAACGGATATGGGAAAACACTAAATTACTCTTATAATAAATCTGGTAAATATTTACATTGTATTTTTTCTTTGAAATTTACAAGTGTAAAAACTATATTTTTTTATAAACATTAGATGTTTAGTTATATATATTTGATTATTTTTAATATTTTTTGTGTTAACTTTTATATTCCACGGTTATGGTTAATTTTTATCATTGAAATACCTATTGTACATTATCATATTTTGGTTAAATTTATTCATATGAAAACTCCTTTTCATAACTTTGATATTTAAATTTATAAATGTTTCTATCATTTTTGAACTAATGTTTATATTTAATATTTTAGCTTTTATATTTTCTGGTTAAGAATCATGACATCGTAATTTTTTTTTAAACAGACACATTTGTACCACATTTATTACTTATATATTTTTGTCTTCCTATTTTATAATTATTCACTTTTCTAATAATAAGAATGTACATATAATTTCATTACATTTTCCTATTTCAATGATAGATACAGATACATAGATAGAGAAATATGTGCCGAGTTATATGTATTTTTTCATATTATTAAATATTTAGTAATATAAATATTTAATGAAAGAAAAAATTTAATTTACCAAAATATAATTGTAGGCCTACTGATGAGACTTAAGAAGTGGATTATTCTCCTTTTAATAATTAGAAATCAATTTCTCAAGTTGGTAAATGTGGAATTACACATTTACCAAAACTGTGATTTGATTGTGGAGACAAATGACTACATATTAGTTTTGATGATGATAATAATGAAACTAGCCCAAATGCAATGCAGATTACCTGCTATACCGCCATGAAGAGCCATTGTAGGAATAAAATTTTATATCCTAATTGGAATTTCGTCAACAAGATGGTGAAATATCAGCTTTGGGAGGTCATAATAGATTTTTTTTCAGTCATCATGATGAAGCATTTCTGGTAAGATAATTATTTTATATTGTAAAATTTATTATATATTTACCTAATTAATTATTACCCAATTTCTATATAATAGGACTCCAAGAGATCTCATCAACAGATCTAGCAGTACAATGTATAGCCTCATACATTTTCACGTGGAGGGCATCATCTACTGGAGAAAAAAACGATTAAAGAAAAATTTGAATCATTAAGAGCTCAATCTACTAGTGGTTCATATGAGATCTAGTTAGGTCCTCTATCTCCCCCCACCCACCATGAAAAATGGAAAAGATAAAGAAGAAGGTGAAATGAAAATTATCTCATAGATCAAGTTATGGAATTAGTTGAAATAACTGTAAGTAAATAATTTTTATTTTTCATGATTTTTTGTACTTTATAAATTAACAACACTAATATACCATTTTCATTTTTCATTTTAGGATGAACTTCAAGACCAATAATCACAAGGAAACTTTATCATTAAGAGTAGGATGAACATCCTAGCCACTATTTTAGGAACTCTCGAACACCTAGGCCACATAAGAGGATATGAGGCGGGACTTAGTATTCCAAAAGTTTTGGGTTATCAAAGTAAGAAATCAAGAGACACAAAAAACAAATCCATAAAAGCTAAGCTCAATGATATAAAATAGCTCATGGTATATCAAATTAAATATTCTATATTTGCTATGTTAGAACAATTTATGAGGTATTCATGGTCTACATAGACTACCTAGACTTCCTAGCCAGCTACACATCCTGTACAGGCCACCCAGCTAGAACAACCTGCCTACTCAGATCCTCCACCTCCTCGATCAGACCCAACCTTATACTGTGAGTAGTATGATAGAGATCCTCATATATGTATTTTAGTTTATATATTCATACATATTTTTTGGGATTCTAAACATCAACAGCCTATGAATATAGGTTAGGTCAAAGTATCAGTACATGATATCATTGATTCGAATGCTCTAATACCATTGTCTACTGAGGAGTTTATGAGAGATGGGGATTGTATGGGTCAATTTTTACTTAGTCCAGATATCCTTCTTCATTAACTTACATTAAAAGTATTAATTTCTTTAAATATTAATTAAATTTGATTTAAAATTACATATAATTTTTTCTAACAATTAATTTATATAGGAGTACCTAAAATCAAAATAAATGGAACAAAGGAAACAAGAATTTTAGGAATAAACATATTTAAATTATTCTGATGTTTCTGATGGGATGCAAATATTATCTTAGGATTATTCTTCCTTAGATAATTTATATGACTTTTTCATGATGTTTGAAATATTTGTAAGAGACTTTACATTGAGAATATTTAGAAAAGTTATCATGGATATGATTAATTTTTAAGAGCTCAGTGTAACTGTGTTGCAGTTTTTTCCATTTATATAAATTTACATTTCAGTTTTTATTTCTTTAATAAAATATGGTTTTATGTGACATAATATATTATTTATTTAATTAGGTATCTACACATGATTCATATTAAGAATGATACCACTAGAGTTTATGGTTTTATGGATCCATAATTCATTTCAATGGCTATGAAATATTTGATGATTGTTGATAGAGTTACATATATATGTGAGAGATTATCAAAGTTTATTATTGGGTGTTGGTTATTTCCATTATTTAATGGGTAATAACACTCAGATAATTATGAACTAATATTCATTATAATTTCATTAATTTTTAACTTTTTGTATTTTAGAGGGCGATGGATGTTCGGCATATTCTGCACAAGTAAATTCATATTATATTATTCTTGTTCCTTATTAGGTGTTTTTCGTACACAATCTAGTACCTTGTTAGACTAATAAGTTTTCTTAACTTTTATAAGTTCATTATATTATTTTTGTATTATTTATACATGTTTTTTTAGTTGAAATATATGAAAATTCAAGTCATGAAAAAAGTTCAATAAAGATCACTTTTTGATAAAGAACTCAAATCTAATTCAATACGTGGAAGTAATGGTAAATATTTTTTATATTAGATAATATTATAATTATATATATATATATATATCAGTGTGTGTGTGTGTGTGTTGGTTTCATTGTCAAGTTAATGTTTTATATCCACAGTGTCATCGTCAATAAGGAATTGTGGATTGTGGATATTATGATTTACTATTCATGTATGAGATCATCACAACTTGGGTAACAACTAAATTTGATAAGGTTAGTTATATTTATTATTTTATATTTTTTTCACAGTATTCTATTTTTTAATCTTATATCATTCAATTTTATTGTTGATGTTCAATGATGTTGACTCGTATATAAATGATGAACTTCCCCATCTTTGATATTTTTTTTGCAAACTATATCATAAGTATGATTATTATTTAAATTATTTGGAATTTATATTTTAATGTTTATGATCAATATTAAATTTTCCTAATAAAAAGTGTTCAAAAAATTATTTTTTTATAATAGGGGTTTGAGCCTAATCATCTCAAAATAATGCTTCAAAAACAATCGTGAATTATTAGGTAATAAATTATCACGTATGTGATTTTTAATTCTAGTTTAAAATATAAATACATAGATAATGTTATTTTTATTAATTAGTTAAATTATGTTTGTTTTATAGATTTTTAGTCAATGATACATGTTTTTTTATTATTGTACATTGTGTTTTCTATTACTAGAATTCTGGTATTTTTTGGAGTGCGATACTTACAATTTTATCAAAAAACAATTATCTTTCGGTCTTGGTTCTTTTCAAAACCAACACTGAATACTTAATAAAAATACATAAGATCTTCATTGTTAGATTTTTCTATAAACTGATGCCAAAGATCATTTTTTTCATTGGTTTCTTCTAGAAATTGATATTTAAAACATGACCAAAAAATATTTTTGGTTTCGGTTTTAAACAAAAAATGATGTTGAAACTAAAAAAAACCCCTAGGAACTTTAGTGTCGATTTCTACTATAAACTGATGTCAAATATCCTTTTGGAGTTAGTTTATAATGTAAAACGATGAAAAAACCCAGAAATAAAATTAAAAAATTCGATTTTTAGTGTCTCTTTTTTAAAACTGACAACCAAACCCTTATTTAAAACATCTCCCTTATAAACATCAGTTAAAACCCAACATTAAAATTGAAAGAAATGATGTGAAAACTTTTTTTCACTAGTTGAGGTATTGTTTTTTACAGAATTATTTACAAGTTAATTTATTTAGATAGGTCTCATATGTTTTGGGTTATCCTCTACTAAATCTGATCGTTAAATGATCATATGAATCCATCAGTGGTACCAGTGGTAGTTTTTTTAAGATTTAAACATTCTTGAATCATTGGTTTTCAAAGAAAATTGATAAATAGTTTTTTATAAAACTAGAGGATAATTACAGACCCTTATATGATTTATGTAAGGGTAAATATGATTTACCATTACGTATGTTGGATATGTAACCTCTATGTTATGGCTTGAATACCTTTACACATAATTGTAAAGTTCCAATGACCCTTACATAAAACCCTTGGGTAGGGTACTAGATTTATGCAACACATTTGGGTTAAGGTAAAAATGATATTTCCCTTACATAGATCATCTTTATAAGATTATTTCTATGGGTAAATCTTATTTACCTTTATGTGGCACTACTTTTGTAAGGGTATTACCTTTACACAACTCATCTGTGTAAAGGTAATACCCATATATAGAAGATCTATGTAAGGGTAACCACTTTATTACCTTTACAAATATGATTTGTGTAAAGGTAATACCCTTACATAATAGTTCCATGTAAAGGTAAATATACATTACCCATTTAAATACCCTTACATAGATGATATACATAAGGGTAACCTCATTTTTACCTTAACCCAAATGTGTTACATAAATATAGTACCCTACCCAAGGTGTTTATGTAAGGGTCATTGGAACATTACCCTTATGTGTAAAGGTATTTGAGCTTTAATATAGAGGTACTTGATGTTTTCCTTTATGCAGCATAAGAAACATTGAGAGTACCCTTACACAAAGGTGATTCATAACGGTAACATCATTACATGAGGGGGAATTGTAAAGCTAATATTCATATTACTTTTATATAGTGGTTTTTCGAATTGAGATTCATAAGGGTGAATGAGAGGATACCCTTATACAAGATGAGGGGTTCTGCATAAGGGGAAGTAGAATACTGTTAAAAAAATAAGATATTAAATAATTTTAATGGTTTTTAAATTGTTTATAAATAATTTTAAGAGTTATTTTGGGGACATTTGATTTATATTTATTTTATAAATTAATTAATTAATTATAAATTTTTTATAATTAATTAAATAAATTTTTATAAAACATTATTACCAAATATTAAAGGATAACGTTTTAATATAACTTTTGAAAAAATAAATGGCATTACATATGATTTAAAAAAAGGGGTTTATTTAAAAATCATAAGTGGTGACTAATAAATTATTTATAAATTAAAAAATATATGATAATTAGATTATATAAAATGTTTATATAATTGATATTTAATTATAAAATGTTTATTATTCATGGAATATTATATAAATTCTATTTAATATAATATATTAAGGATTTCATATTGAAATGAATATAAAATTTTTATATTCTTGAAAATTTATAAAATGTTTTTAATTATAATTCATTTATGAATAGATTATAAATGTCTCATGTTTTGTAAAATAAATAAATTGTTTATTTATTTATTAAATTTCTTTGATATTAATTCTTAGTAAATTGGTTATGAAATATGAATATTTTTTATTTCCATTTATATGATAATTGGATTCTAGGATAGCACCTTACATATCATGTTGGGTTTGATATTAGAAAATCTATTTCTCACCTACCATTACCTTAGTTTGTATTTTTAGTTTTGATTTTGAGAATAGCTGTTGGGGATAGTTTGTGTATATAATTTTTATAGTTTTTCATGAATTTAATTCTATATTGAGTAAAGTATCCCCAAGTAGAGGGACATGGGGTTGGACCACATACATTCCTAGAGACTTTCCATGGATAAGAAAGTGAGAGGGGTTGACTATCTATCCTCCTAGCTTAGAAATGTGGTGTTTTTCAATATTATATAACTCTATTCCATTACATTAAGTGCTCATGTACCATATGCACATCATGCATTTATATATGGATGAATATACTTTACTTCTTTTTTTTGGTGATTAACACATACTTGTGGGTTGTATAATGAGTTAAAAGTTAATGTGGTGTGAGGACAATAATTTGGTGGTTGGAATAGGTATTTACAAAACTAAATCATTAGAATAATTCATACACAAAAGGGAATAAAAATTATAAGATAATTATTACATAGGATGTAATAGTTATTTATTATGAATATGATGTGTATTAAATGGGTGATACTTTAAAATGAAAACCCCTAAAATACTAAGTGTGATATTACTTCCTAAGAGACACTTCTAAAGAACTTGATTATTCAATCAAGTAGGTCATGTCATAGCTGGGTACTCATAGATTATATTGTGTAAGTCAATAAAGTAATGGATGACACTAAAACATCCTTGGGTGGGTCATTCCATTATTGGGTGCCCTTGTACTGACCTTTGTGTTAGCCTATTTTTGAATTTTATTTGGGTTACAATGGGTGAGAGATCCTAGGATTAGGTTACTTGAGGAATAGATTTGGGTGAATTCATATAATGGATTTTCATAAAGGGTTTTCCACTAAACTACCCAAGATTCAAAACTGTTGTGATTCGGTTGGTTCCCTACCCAAATAACCAAGTGGTGAGAGAAATGTCAAAGAGGGTTCATTGTTTAATGAAATATGGATCTTGGCTCATTAAATGGGTATGAATTATGAGGTCATCAATTTTAGTGGGAGCACTATCATTAAATTTCCTTGATGAAAAGATATAAAAAACATGATATTTATTTGATAAAAATTTAATTTGTTGTTAAATTCATCATCATCATCAAACTAACCTTTATATTAATCCTTTAAATTAGAAGCTTAAATTAAGAAGATACTAAGACTAATATCTTAAGAAAATTTGTTGATAAATAGAAATTTTCTCTATGTTAGAATAGTTCCTTCCTAAGTAACCAACTATTGAAGTTGTTCAGCATGAAAATAAATATGTTTATGGAAGCATGGAATGATTCATTTAAGATTTCAAAGGAACTATAAGCTAATTTACCAAAGGAATTATAATCTCAAATACTCAATATGATTGGGTATGTCAATGATATTCGACATGATTAAATATATTTGGATTTACTAAAGAATTAATATAAGGATTATTTTGGTTAATGAATTAATTCTATTTCCATCTATGGAAATGTTTTGGAAAGGTGGATTTATTTAATAAAATTTTACCTGATATTATTGAAGTGTTGAGAATAAATCGACTCAGAATTTGATGTCTATGTTCTGGTACGATACATATAGTATGAGTAGGTAAAGTTCAAAACCAAAACAGATAAAGTTGTAAATTCCAATAATATGTCTTCTAGAATCTAGTAAAGGTTATTTCAAACCTGGGTTATTATCATGAATGATTAATGATTCCATGTGATAATATTATCTAGATTACTTTAAGGGGTTTTAGAACTCCATAGAATGTCCTTGTTTAGTATTAATGTTATATAAATTGATTCTTTTATTTTGAAAGTTATGTGATTCTGAATGTATACTTTAGAAGTTTTCTAGATATATATGATTTCAAAATCAAAGGAAGAATTGAAATAGCTTTTAGTTTTCATTCAAGTGATGTAGTAAATAGTTTCTATATTAGAAATTATAATGTAAAGATATTTATCAATCTTTGATGAATCTAAGTTAAGGAAGTGTATCATCATCTCACTTTTATTATATGATAAGAGGTGTTAAAAAGAGTTTTCATGAACAACATGATATGATTAATTATGTAAGATCTCATATTTTTTTAGGCATATCCCTCTAAGATTTTTCAATGAAACTCTTTTATTTGGGGGTTTCTTCTTATTTAAACCTTGGTGGTCGATTTCCTTTAAAGATGGAGTGCATTTTCTAGAAAAAATGAACTAAAATTTGTGAATGTGTAGTTGAAATAATTAATGGAGTCTAGATAGAAATGTGTGAAATGGGATTAAGAGGGTTCTCCCAGAGTTTAGAAGGATTAATAGGTGGTTTAGTATTTTCTATATAAATCATTCTAAGAGATTTTTGCTAGACATTTACACATTGTGAACATGTTACATGGCATGTAAATATTGTGGGGAAGATGTTTTGATCTAGTTCAAGACGTGTATTGGTTACACACCATGAATCTGGTTCACAATGAGTAATTTTTTGTAGGAATACATCATGAACTGGGTCAGGGCATGAACTGGTTACATGTCATGAAACAAGGTCACAACATGTAAATATTTCCATGCAAAAATCATGAACTGGTTCAAGGATTGAAATGGTTACACACTGTGAAATTGGTTCATGTAATTCAATGCTTGATCAGGGTTATTTTAACATGTGGTAACACATTTATCAACATAACTCATAATTTGAATAATGGGTGATGAGATATCATGTGTTTTATTACACTTTTAATCCCTTTGGATTCAATGGTGTTGATACCTTTCTTGTGTCTACCTTTTGGGTGAGCCTACCCTGGAATAATAATGAATTGGATGATGGATTAAAGTGTGGTTACCATGACATGAGACCTCAGGTGATTTATTGTGATAGATTCACTTTGTAAAATTGTTTTATTGATTTCCAAAATGTCTGGTATTTATATGTTAATAATGGGTGTGAAAACTAGATATATAATGGTTTAAGACCAACTTGATAAATGTAAGGGGTAATTGGATAAATTGACCCTTATGGCTTATGATGATATATGTGGTATTCTTGTTTCTATATCTTGTGTTTTTATTCATGATGAAATGTTTATATAAAGGGCTTGGCCAATTCATTCTAAAATTATTATATAAAGGGCTTGTCCCAGTATCATGAAATGATTATATAAATGGGTTGTCTCAGTATGCTGAAATAATTATATAAAGTTTTTGTCATGTTTATGTCATAATTCTTATAGGGCATGAACCGATTATAATGAAATTCTTATTAAAATGGATTTTCATGATGATGTAATTATGTCATGGACATGTGGTTATGGTTATCATGGTTTTGCAACATGCATAGAAATATTTGGCATGGTTTTGAAGGATTTTAATTATTCTACTATATTAATTGATTAATTAATACATCTATTAGTTTCATTATTTCATGAAAATATTTATCAGACTAGTTTTTTTAAACATGGTGGTATCTACCTATTGAGTTTCACTCGAACCCTATTTGGTTAGTCATTTGGTACTCAAGAAGATCACATGGATGCAGGTTTAAATAAGGTCAAGAGACCTCATAGTTGATTTTTTTCTGGATGGGTTAGAGCTTGGAGATGAAACTGACTTGGGGTTAGAAATTGGGGTATTTTGATATTATGGTGTCTTCTTGTTCTTTTATTTTTATTACTTTTGGTTTCAAATTTAGATACATTCTATCCTATCATTACATGGTTATCTATTATTTGGTTCATTGGTTCTTCCATTTTATTCTAGTTGTTCCTCAAGGGTCATATCCCAGTGGTTATGCATTCGAGGGGTCTCACGGGAGGTCTCAGGTTCGAGTCGCCCTAAGAACTTGTAAGTTTCATAAATTTTATTTTGTTTTTTTAGTATCCCCCTCCCTAAACTATTATAATTTTCTTCCAGTTGTATGTTTTACTATTTATGATATTTTTGTTACTCTGATATTAATTATTATTTTTTATTTTCCACTATATTGTAACATTGTACCATGGGGGTATAGTATCCCCACTATATTATTTATACCCTCACTACTAGTCTAAATCCTATGTAATATGAGGATGCATGCTTGAGGTCCATTATCCAAGTTGATTTAGTTGTATGGGAGAGTTCAAGATCGAGGGATGTTACAAAGTGGTATCAAAGGAGCTTGTTTTACTTTTATATTACTTTTCTATTTGGTAGATGTAGAAAGAAGGCTTGGATGTGTCGATACTTGGTAATGAGATTGTACAAGGGAGTAGCTAACCCATGTATGGAGGAAAATATGAGTACCAATGGATGGGATTGATGTTCATGTTGTTCATTATCACAAGAAGCCTTAGTGTTTGTACCCTTATTTGGAGTGTCGTTCTTGTGGTATGATGGGCTACATGTAGAGGTTTTGTAGGGGAATGCAGTAGAAGAGTAGTTGAAGGGGATCGGGACATGTACCAGAGTCTTGTAAGGATACAAGTACCCCTCAGTAGTCTGGTAGTTGGAGTTCCATTGGACATTCAGGTCAAGGTAGGGTACATGGTACCCCAGTGCAGTAGTGGTAGTACCATGTAGAGGAAACATCCTAGGGGAGTCATATTGGAGCTTAGGGTAGAGGGTAAAGTTAGCTTCACATTATGTATACTACTCCGGCTATTTTGGATGTAGGACCTTCTACCATTAGTGGTATGATTCATGTATCATCAAACCTTGATTATGATTTTTTATATATAGAATCATTTCATTCCTCTATATATTATCTTTTTTCAATTGGGTTGGTAATAGTTTTAAAAATATTTTATGGTGTCTTGATCATCAATAAACCCTTGGGAGTGCAGTTAGAGAATATCAAATGTTGCAAAGCGTGTTCTCAAGAAAATGGTGGATACCATTTCCTTTGGTAAATTTTTGTGTTGTAAAGGAAAATATTTTATTTGATTATTGGTATGGATTGTCTATTTATATACCAAAATCATTTTTATTACTATCATATGATTGTTTCCTTTATATCTCAAAAAGGATTAAAATATTTTCACCAGGGTGAGTGAGATCTTTAGGCTAGTAATGACAGACCAATTCAATAAAGATTAGATTATATCTTGGCTTAGATAGAAAGAGTTTTTCTGGATGATGGAGGAATGAAACAGGATAAATCCCCCCCCCCCCCGCGGTAGATCATTTTTAGAATGTTTTTCCTAATTAATTTTATATCTTACTACTCAAGCGGTAGATCAAACTCATAATTGAGTTGGGGTCGGGATTAGAGCTAGTTTCTATTCCACCTTACAGGATGGCACCAATAGAGCTTCAAGATTTGAAAGTATAGTTGGAAGAACTGTAATATAAGGGTTTCATGTGTCCTAATACATCTCTATTAGGTTCTCTAGTCCTTTTCTCCAAGACTCTAATGATACTTTTCACTTATGGGTGGATTATCAGAGATTGAACTAGATGATGTTCAAGAACTAGTATCCCCTTCTGCACATCAACAATCTCTTTGATCAGTTGGGTGGTGCTAATATCTTCTCTAATTTCTATTTAACATCAAGACACCACCAGTTGAGGGTGAGACCATCAGACATACCTTATACTACTTTTAGGATAAGGTATGGCTTATAAGAGTATATAGTGATGTCATTTGGTGTGATGAATGCACTAAAAGTATTCATGGACTTGATTAATCAGACCTTTCATCCTTTTCTAGAATAGTTTGTGGTGATTTTTTATGATATCTTAGTGTACTCCTAGTCAGTGGCTGATCATGCCCAATATCTTGATATCATCTTGTTTATATTGAGATAGAATCTTCTTTATTCTAAGCTAAACAAATACAGTTTCTGTATTGATAAAGTGAACTTTTTGTTCCATTTAATCTGAGAGGATAGAGTTTCAATGGACCCAGAGAAAGTTTTATCCATGGTATCTTAGGAGAGACCAAATAATATCTTCATGATTTGGTTTTTTATGGGTTAATTAGGTTACAATCAGTTTTTTATCCATATATTTTTTTGTCTGGCATCACTGATATCTGGGCTGACCAAGAAAGGGGTGAAGTTTGTTTGGTTAATTTATTATGAGAGATATTTTCAGGATTTTAATAGAAGCATGAACTTAACACCTATAATCAATTTATGGATACCATGAAAGGAATGTGTCATGTACTATGACACATACATAGTTTTACTCAAATAAGTTCTAATTTATAAGGATTGAGTGGTTGCTTATGGATCCAGAGAGTTGATACTGTGTGAGGGGAATTATCCTGCTCATGATCTGAAATTAGCAGTGGTGGTACATGCCCTAATATCCTAGAGACACTATCTTTAGGGTGAGATGTTTTTAGTGTACATGGACCACAATATCCTCAAGTACATCTTTTGTCAGTAGGTCCTAAACCTTCGGCAGATTAAGTGGGTCAAGTATCTGTATTCTTTCGACATTGAGTTGTATTTGACACCGGGTAAAGGAAACTTTGTTTTTGATGCCTTGAGATGGAAGAAAAATTCAAAGGTAGTGCAGGAGTCTTTCGATGAGTGGAGGAAGATGAAACTATTTGTATAAATACATCAATATGTTCAGGAGTCCCAGTGATGAGTAGCTCTGACTTCGACATTTGTTATACTCGTGTTTCTTAATAGGATCAAGGTAGAGTAGTCATTTGATTCATAAGGCTTGGATATGAGGGATATCTTAAATGGTGGGGATCCATATTTAGGTTGGTCTCTTGGTAGTGGAAATTATCTTCTTTTCCATGGTTGAGTGTGAGTTCCTATGGGCTTGTGTGAGTAGTTGATGAAAGAGTTCCATGCTTCTAAATGGGCAGTACAACTAGGTCTAAGAAAGATGTATTGTGGTCTCCATTGTATGTACTAGTGGTTAGGAATAAAGAAGTATATATCAAGATTTTTAGTAAGATATTTCACTTATCTATAAGTGAAATATGAGGATTAGAGGCATGTTGGGTTGTTACATCCATTGTCCGTTCTAAATTGGAAATGGGATAGTGTCACTATGGATTTTTTGATAGGAATACTCAGGAAACCTCATAAGAATTATTAAATGTGGGTGATAATAGATCTTCTGAATAAGGTCTCCTACTTATTACCTATCAAGGATACCATCATTATTTATGATCTGGGTAGTCTTTACATGAGAGACACAGTATTATCACATGGTGTTCCAATGAGTATTCCTTCTGGTAGTGATTCTCATTTCACATCTTAGTTATTGAAGAGTCCTTATAAGGCTCTTAGATCATAGGTTCTTATGAGTACATCCTATAATCATCAGATTGATGGCCAATCATAGAATACTATTTAGATTTTGGTGGATATGTTATGAGTCTATGTTTTTGGATTTTGGTGGTTCATGGAGAATTATTTAGAATTTGCAGTGTTTTATTATAATAATAGTATCCATGCATCGATGAAAATGAAACTTTTCAAGGCTTTGTATGGAAGGTCATTTTGTTCTACTCTTTATTGGTTAGAGGTAGGTTATTCACTATTTTTTGGACCAAGTCTTGTACAGAAGGCATCTATCAGGTTCAGTTGATTAGGTGGTGGTAGGTGAATGTGAAAATGAGGGAAATTCTTATTATAACCATCAGAGATGACCTCTATAGTTTGAGTTTGGTCATAAAGTTTTTCTTGGGTGTCACCTAGGCTGGGGAAAAGCTGAATCTAAAAATAAGGGAAGTTATTTCCTAGGTTTATAAAGTTATTCAAGATAGTGAAAAGGGTCGGTTCATTGGCATATTGATTATTCCTTCAATAGAACTATAGTTCCATTCACAACAGGTTTCATGTGTTACAAATTTGGAGATATCATCTTGACCCTTGTCATGTTTTATACACTGATGAAATAGAATTTGGTGTAGATGCATCATTTTAGGAGCATCTGATATGGATTGTGGACTATAGTGAGAAGTATCTTTGGGGAGGATTATACCTCTAGTTTGAGTGCAGTGGCAGCATGGGCATGTTCAAGAGGAGACCCAGGAGAGGTAGTCTAATATGTGAGAACAGTGGCTTGACTTGTTCATCAATACCTCATAATGATTCTTAGAGTAGTTCAGGGATGATATTTTATATGGCGGGGAGGTTGGAATATCCCATCTTTTTTCAGGTATGTCCCACTTCAAGTTTTTCAATGAACCTCTTTCTTTTGTGTTTTTCTTATTCTTTAAACCATTTTGGTTAATTTCCTTTGAGTATGGAGAGCATTTTTGGGGGGAAATGACCTAAAGTTTGAGGATGTATGATTGGTAAAATTAATGGAGTCTGGATATAAACATTTCAAATGGGGTTATGAGGGTTCTCCCTGAGTTTGAAGGCTTAGAAGGTGGTTCAGGTTTTTATGAATAAACTAGGTTTAGAGCTCTCTATTGGAAATATACACATCATGAACAGGTCACACGACATGTAAATGTTTCCACAGGAAGATATCGTGAACTAGTTCAGAGCATAAACTAGGAACACACTGTGAAATTGGTTCACAATTTGTAAATGTTTCCATGAAGATATTGTAAACTATTTCAGGATGTGAACTGTTTACATGCCATAAAACTAGTTCACGATGTGTAAATATGGCCAAGAAGACATTTTGAACTGGTTCTGAGTGTGAAATCGTTAAACATTAGGAAACCGGTTCACATCATTTAATTCTTGATCAGGGTTATTATGACACAAGGTGATGAATTTTTTGACATAACTCGTAATTTTAGAAATATACGACATGAAATGATTACATGTCATGTATTTCTTAGGCTTAGTTATTTCTAGGTCACTCTTTTCATATAATATTTTTCTCATTTTTGTGAATTCATCCTCCCTCAAGACCTAGGTGACACTAGACAATTTTGGTGTGCCTTCCTCCCTTTCTAACATCTTGATGAATCATCTGATCCTCGATTAGTTTTTTTCTTAATTTTTCTCCTCTCTTATACTTGTTCTCTAATTAGCGGTGGAATCAATTGATCGTTGTTGTTTTGGGTTTTGATCTTGATGTTGTGTGATCTAGGTTTCTTCTTGGGAACTTTTTCTCATTCTTTATTGTTAGTGTTACATGTTGTAAGCATTTTTTGATTGCCAAATAAAGGTTGGGGGCCTAAAACCAAACCCTATGGTCTTTTTAATTATTTAAGAATTTGCAATATTGTGATTGGGTGTTCCCACCCTAGAATAATAATGAATTGTATAATGGAATAAAGTGTAGTTAACATGACATGAGACCTCATGTGATTTCTTATGATAAATTCACCCTGTAAAATTTTTTAATTGATTATTGAAATCGTTGGTGATGATATGATAATAATTAGTGTTAAAACTTGATTAATGAAAGGGGTAATTAAAATATAAAGGGGTAATTGACTGAATTGACCCTTGTGGATTATAATGTTATATGTGTTATTCTTAATATTATATATTGTGTTGTGTTTCATTCAAAAATGATTATATACAGGTCTTGTCCTGATAATGCTGAAATTATTATATATAAATATTGGCTTGGTATGCTAAAATTATCGCATAATGGACTTGGCCTAGTATGCTGAAATGCTTATATAAAGTGTTTGGCCCAATTTTGTGTAATGATTATAGTTATTGACATGATTATGTTGAAAGTCTTATATAGAGGGATTTTTCCTGGTGATGTTATAATGACATGGACATGTGGTGATATTTGGTATTGTTGTGCTACATGCTTAGAGATATTCCAGCATGGTGTCGAAGTAGGTTTATTGTTGTATTGTATTAGTTGGTTAATTAATACACCTATTTATCAATTTATTGCATACACTTATTTACCAGACTGTTTTTATTTAGACATGATGGTGTCAACCTAGTGAGATTTACTCACACCCTATTTGGGTTTCCATTTGGTACCTGAGCATATTACATGGATTCAGGTTTGGAAAAGGGAATGTGACCTTGTAGTTGACTATTGTTTGATATATGGGTTGGTGCTTGGAGACAGGATCGATATGGGGTTGAGACCAGGGTCTTTTGACTTTATTATGTCATCTTGTTCTTTTATTTATATTACTTTTAGTTTGAAATTCAGATACATTCTAGATGATCATTACACGGTTCACTATTATTTGGTTTATTGATACTTCATTTATATTCTAGTTGTATTCTTTACTATTTCTGCTATTTCTGTTACTCTAATATTTATTTATTTTGTTTATTTTTCATTCCATTGTAACTTTGTACCTAGGATATAGTCTCCCCACTATATTCTTGACACCCCTACTACTAGCCAAAAGCCTCTGGCATATAGGAAGGCATGCTTGAGGTTCAGTAACCAACTGGATTTTTCCACATGAGAGAGTACCAGATTGAGAGACATTACAAATTTTATACATATTGTTTATGAATCATTAGGTTCTATAACATTATTTGAGAAGAATATATGGATAAATTTTTTTATCTAGGATAAATTTGTTATCCGTCTATTTGTTAAAATATGATGGAACATGATTCCAAACCATAATGGTGTATTTAATGAATAAAATATTCTTTTTTTAATAAAATATTCAAAATAAATATAATTCCATATGAGATATGGAAATAATGGTGTATTTGTGAGATATTACCACTAAAATGTAATAAATGTTATTTCCTAAAATACAAAGTAGTTTGTGTTGTGTCTTAGATAGGTATTCTGAAGGGAATATAGTGTCCAAGATGCAAGTGGGATTATGTATGAAAATAGATAAGTTAAAATTTAACAAATAAAATATTTAACCATATTTATTTTAATTGATTATTTACTTTATATCCTAAAATTTTAGGATATGTGACCATTTTGAAAAAAATGAATAGTTACATTTACTTACAATGAGAAATTAAATATTTATGTTAACAAAATGATTATACTAGTATAAGATTATCTTCATTATTTACTTAATATATTGTTTGTGATGGTAAAGCATGTAAATAGTTACATTTAGTTTCCATGATAGGTTAACATCACTATTCCCTAAAGGTTTATACTTTCCAATACATAAAGTGTATCACTGGGTATCTTAAAATATTTTAGGTTATGTAATTAATGAAAAATGTAAATAGATGTATTAATTATTGTAATGAAGTGGATATCACTTTATCCTAAAAGAGTTTAGGATGTATTGGTAATGTGATAATGTAAATAGTTAAGGAATATGATTCCTAATTCTCACCATTATTCAAAATATCTTACTATATAAATGTTACTCTATAATATTTTAGTGGGATTATTTTATCAAATATTTATATAGGGATGTGACAAGAATTACATACGGATGAAATAATCAAAAGAAATTTATGTAGTAACAACAAGAAATTCATGTATAATATCTTAAGATATTGGTTGTAATGGTTAAACATGTCATGTATTTATAATAAATTCAATATCTATTTATCATTCATTCATGTGTACTGTAATTTGACATGAACAGTTGAATGATAAATATCCCCTCAAAGTATAAACATTGAGTTTTCTATAATCAATGATCATAACATAGTATAATGGGTTGTGATTATATGTAAAGTCTATCTTGAATATATTCTTATATCCATTATAAAGGGTTTTATTTGAGAAATTAAGAATATATTCTTTAGGTAATAATTAGAGACTTATCACTTTACTGATCCATGAAAGTATATCTTATGGTATGTCATATGGTTAGAGATATACTTAGGGGTGTATGTTTATTATCAATCCCCCTTCCCTGAGGTTGGTGAGATACCTATCATTCAAACCTTTATACTTTTATACCATATTTATTTAAGTCAACATATGAACATAGCTAACACAGGGTCAGTTGGGTATGTTGTTGAGCATGTCATCGGTCAGAGAGAAACCAAAATGGGATTTTCCACTTGTAAGACAAGAAAAGACATCTAGACATTAATTGAATTTTATAGAGGAAATGCATGACTATGCTTATTTATTTCACAAATGATGTGTTCAACTACATGGATAAGTGACACGTGATGTACTTATTAGATAGATGAATGAAATATGATGTATTCATCAACTTAGTTAGACTATTTCATATAATTAAGAAAATGTGAGATGATTATATTATATTGACATGTTCTATGTTTAGTGGTCACTCTATTTCATGTAAAAAAGGATTATATAGGTATAAATATGATGTATATGATACATATTGTGGTAGACATGTTCGTATAGAGATATTATTCTGTATGATGGGGACCACACCAAACCCCTTAGTAGCTTGAGTAGGACAAATGCATTTATAGATGTAAATATTTCCTTACATCTATGAAATAAATATTTTTTAGTTGTTATCAATACTACTAAGGACCACAGGGTCACAAATTTAGGCCCTTGGATAAGGATAAAATTTTGGAAAAAGTTTTTTTTTCAAAATAAATAGAGTTTGATGAAAACCCATATCCAAAAGAGTTTGGATGGATTCACAAAGAGTTGTGAAGTTTTTTATAAGTCCTTGTAATATTTTAGTGCAAGTGGGATATTTTTGGATGTTCACTAAAATGTACATTCGTGAGATACATATATCTTTAATATATGATATTGTTATATAGTGTATATTTAATACATTAATGTGATTCATGTATTTTTCATGAATGTGATGCATAAATAATATATATATATATATATATAATTTATTTATCCTGAATGATTTCTTCATACATTACAAACCATTATGAATGGATTAAATTCTTTTCATTTATTCATTGAAAATGATTGATGAATTATACCCAATAGTCAAAATTCATATATTGCATTTGATATGTCTCACTCTTTGGCTATATAAGAGGATATAATCCTCTATTCTTGTGTGTAGTGTGTTGTCTGATGTGTATGAACATCTACAATACTATCTACCTCTTGAAGCTCCATTTATCTATTTTAAGATGGTGCTACCACCTATTTGGATTTAGGGTATCCTAAAAAAAATTTAGGATCTATTTGTCAATATAATATCTTGGAGAAAAGGTATTTTTTCACTACTCATAATGATCTTCCTCAATTATGCTCTATGGAAGGAAGACCGAAACTACTACTACTCATGAAATTCAGGTATTCTGTGTTATAGTATTATTTAATGTTAATTTCTTGAAGAAAGATCTCATTGTTTTGGTGTGTCTTCCACATCATATGATCATTAGATGATCATACTAAGCCCATCACAACCATGGTTGTGTCGAATATCTAGTGCACATTCCATATGTAAAATAACTAATGTTGAAGCGCCAAGGGTTTGGTGGGGTTGTTGTACCAGCTATTCAAACATGACAGCTAAAAAAACTCCATCTATATGACCCATATATATTATTCCACAACCAATCTCCATATCCCATTATTTAATAAAAAAACAGTCTATTTTCACATGAAAATCAATTTGTAGATAGCTACACACAATCCCCACCCTTATTCTATTACTAGACAGCCTAAACCATGCTTTGGCAGATGATGATTAATTTGAAAATGGCAACCTGTGACCCCCACCCTTACTACACACCTGGAAAACCCTACTCCCTTATCCAAGTGAACTTTATAGACATAGATTCACAAGACTCAACTTGGGTAGGACACAATATATAGAGATATCTATAATGGGGTTAAGATGATGGTAGCATGCAACGGTGGGGGAGTTGCGATGATAGGATGCTATGGGGATGGTGGCCTATGGTGATATGGCCAGTGATGATAGGGCTCCAAAAATAGGGGATTTGATGATGGTTCCTTTAATGGATTACTCTTGGGTGGGGAGTTTCATTAGGGTTAATGCATATTTAGGAAAATTTGAAGGATTTTGAGGAGGTAAAAGAGTATTTTTTTCATTTGTTAACACCATTTTTTATTGGGTACCAAACATGATTTTAACCACCTTTTCATTTCCGTTTCCTATTTCGTTTCTTGTTGCATTTATCTTTTTATTTCCATAAAATTCTATTCCAATTACTTTAATGGGATCCACATCTAAATTTATATTTTAGTTTTGTACTCTACGACTACTAAAATTTTTTTTTTAAGAATTATACGTAATGGGATCATATTAATAAATATAATTTGTGATTTCTAGTTATAATAAAAAGATTATAATCCATAAGAATAATAAATTATCATTTTTTAGTATTGTAAATATATTAAATAGACTAAAAAACATAATAATTTCATCTCAAGTTGGTTTAAATTATTTCAATAAAAAAGTTGAGGTGTACATGAAAACCGTAAAACTAAAAAACCAATCTTGTGGGGGACACTCCCAATTGTGGGGGAAACTCCAAATTATGGGAGTATTCTATTAGCAACTACTCTTGTGTAAGCATTTTGGCTATAGTAACTACATTTGGTGGAAACAAACTAGTTGACATATTGGACCATTGATAAATCTAATGGTGAGGAAATATTTGGGAAGATCAAAAACCAAAGAAAAAATATTTTTTTTATTCCTCTTTATAATTGGATTAAATTACCAAGATCTATAGAATATGTGTTATGATACTCTGATGATTTATCTGAAGAGAAATACAAAAACGACCCCCTTCTCCCGTAGATGTATCCATCATTGTTGAATCATGTCAAATCATTGTGTGTTCTTCGGATTTATTCTTATGTTTGTTCGATTTCATCGCTATGAACCTTCATTTCCCCAAGAAAGTGGTATCAGTGGGATATGGGACAAAATGAAAAGGTGAAGAGATATTTTCTAGTGACCATAAAATTGAATTTTTCAAAAAACAGTTTATGGACACATATGATATGAGGTCAATGAGACAATTCCAACAGTAGAGGCAGCGTCAAAAATGGAGTTGAAACGAAGCCGATAGAGCAAATCAAAGTTTCAATCAAACCACAGGAACTGCAGTACCCCATTCCAGAGAAGAAGGTACTGTTTAGGCCAGTGGAAAATTTTTAGAAATTTTTTTAGTGACTATTTCGATTAGCCACATCGGTGCCACCTCATTGGTTTATTTAGATCGTTGAAAATGTTTTGTCTATATGTTGTCCAATTAGAGTCAGTTTTTAATGATTCAGGAGTCAATTCTAGCCATTTCAACCATTAAGAACACATCATAATGGTTAGATTTTTGAAATTATCACTCCCTAAATGGATGAAGATACTGGTAAAATGATTAAGCTTACTGATTTTAATTATTCTATCTAGAAACCCAAAATAGAGGATCTTTTATAAATTAAATATTTGTGGAAACCAATAGGCGAGACTACTCAGCCCATTACAGTGAAAGGGAAGGAATTGTCAAAAATTAGTAAACTCAGTGAGAATATGTCAGCCAGTACCCCACCAGTTATTGTCGAGTGGGTCGTGATCAATAGAAAATGTGCTACCCAAATCATAAAACTAATCGATAAGAGTATCTTCCAAAAAAATTCTAATGAACATAGTGCTTCTGTTCTTTTGTGAAAATTGGAAAGGTTGTGTTGTAAAAAAGATGATACCATTTTACCAAAGCACATGAGTGAGTTCCAGGGTACTGTTGATCAGTTGAATTTCATGAAAATGATGATTGATGATGATTTCTAGACATTGTTGATATTGACTTATTTACCAAATATATGGGACACACTATTTGTGTTAGTTAGTAATTCAACTACGGATTGTACTCTCACCATGGATATGGTGAAAGATAGAATAATGAATGAATAATACAAAATTAAATACATGGGGTATACACTTGAATCATAGGATCATGTCACTAAAAGATAAGGGAAGGAGAAATGGCATGGAAGAAGCAGAGGAAGAGAAACCTGTGACCATAGTCTACAAATAAGGGAGAAATCAAAATCTCGATAAAGATATGACATAAAGTGTCACCACTATTGAAATATGGGACACTTCATCTTGGAGTGTAGAAGGTTGAAGACAAAGTAGAGTAATTAGGAATGTAAGACCCAAAATAATGATGTTGTAGTTGTCAATGGAGAAATAATTATTGCTCAAGAAGATAATTAGGTTAGTCTTTCAAGAAATGAATCGACATGGGTGATTGATTCGGAAACCTCCTACCATGTCACTTCCAGAGGATATTTATTATCATCTTATACTTTAGGGAGTTTCAGACACATGAATATGGGAAATGATGGTGCATCCAAAATCACTAGTATTGTTTATATTTTTCTAGAGACTAATATTGGATATAGGTTTCTGTTAAAGTATGTGAGTCATGTTCTTGATATTCACCATAATCTAATATCTACTAGAATTCTTGAGGAAGATGGACATATTTTTGGAGTTTTTGTCCTTGGACCAACTACTTGTAGTTTGATTACATGAATATTCAATGAATTGAATATTAATAAAACTTCTTATTAAATATTTTTTGGTGTTCTACATGAATCTAATGTAATAATGTCCTAGATTATATGTTGAATTGATAAGGTCATAGAAGTTCCCTGATATAATGAGAACATTGATGTGCTATGATGATATTCTCAAAGAATGTTCTACGGTTGGATAACATACTATGATAGGACCCATAGTACATAGAATTTCAAGTGTGAGTACTCACCAGTAGATTAGGATTATTCTCATGAAGTTCTCAATTGGTAATATCTAAGATAGTAGATTATGAGAACAGATCCCCAAGTAGGAATTCTGCATGATCTTATCTCATCTGATATTCCTATCTATGAGTGTATGTGATGGTCCTTAGACTTTAAGATTATTATATATTAATGTTAAAACTCCCCTACATAGATTTATTTTTTAAACCATGATGATTATATTTCATGGTAGATTTGGATACATTGGGTGTGTCATGAGTGAAATTTCATTAATGAATAATTTGAAGAAGGATTTTTTTTCCTTCAATCTTTATGGAAGCTGATATCTCATCCCTTTAATTAGAATAGAACTATCACATGAAATTCCACGATCATGGTGTAACGGTGTGTTTATTTCAGATATTCAAAAAAAAGACATATTGAGCATATAGGTTGGTGAGATAGTTATGAAACCTTATTTATGAAATTTTATAAAAAAGGATTACATTACATAGTGAGAATTCATATGTGGTTGTCGACATTGTGACATTAAGTTATTTCTCTTGGATTCCTTGACCCATTTCTAGACAGTAATCTTCGACTTTATAGAATCCCACCTAATGCCAACATGAAATAATACTAGAGGGTTATACACAAAGTGTTTCTATTGATCTCAATTAAATTCTATTTAAGTTTAATTAATGGAATAAATATTATTCTCAAATCTGAGGAATAATTTTATTGAAGTTATATTGATCACATAAATTAAATTAATATTTATTCATTAGCATGTGAATAAAATATATTTTTTATTTATTAAATATTTTAATAACTATTTATTCACTATATTTTGAATAAAATATTTATTTATAAATAAAATATATATTCAGTTATTCAATAAATGATAGATTAGTTCAAACGAACCAAGACCAAGTCTGATGAAAAATATTAATTAACATGGATTTTACATAAAATTTGTTATTGTGCAAGTTGTAACGTGTGAGAAAATAATAATAATATAATTATTATTATGTGTCATGGGGTTTATTAAAGGTAATAAATGTTATTTAATGTCATGTATGAAATTAAATAATATTTTAACTTAAATCCTAAATCTGTAAATAGATGGTTATTTCTCTTGTATAAAGTATCCAAAATTGAGAATAGATAATTGTTACGCGCAATAAATTATATCTCAACTACTCAGTCTCTCTCCCTCTCAAGAATGATAAGTGAATGAGATATTTCTACTAGGATAAATAATGAGCGATCAAGAAAGAACAACCCATGACATTTGAATCATCGTTCTATCACCCAAATATTGAGTGTTGTTGCTCGAATATCATAGCATCATGTGCGGATCACCACTAGAGGGATTCCATCCTTGGATCCTTGCAACATAGTGAAGGTAATCTGAAAAGGTCCTTTCAGATGATCAACATTCACCAATGATGAAATTTCATATGACTAGGTATTTATTTCATCAAATATTAAATAAATTAATTATAAATTTGACATAAAATATCCCAACTCTTGGTTTTGGACAACAATTATTAAGAAAAACTTAATATATCACCCACCCCTTCATGCTTCTTCTATTCCTAGAACTATTAAGTGGTATTAGTTCGATCACATTTAAATTTATAATTATTTATTTGGTTTTTGATCTATACGTAATTGTGGTTAGATTTTCATTTCAAGTTATTCATTCCTTAATTTGATTTGAATTAACATATTATCAACATATTAATCCTGTTTGTTCAGTGTTTCATTTTCTTAAAGGTTTAAGATCAAATGAAGAATGTTTGGAGATTCCATCGGGAAGTGCCAAATCTTTTTCTGATAAAACTGGGTTACATTGCGTATGGCTAGAGCACATGTCATATACCCATGCGCATTGTATCCAGATGCACTAAGAAATTAATTACTTGTGGTGCTTTTATTGCACACCACGTGTTGACTAGGCCAACCTGGCACACGGTAAGTGAATATGGGGTCTTTAGATGGCATGTACACACCTTCTAGTCAAGCCAAGTTAACACGATGAAGCCCTAGGAGTGTGACTTGGATATATGGAAAGCCATGGTACATGGAATGTTGAAGCATGTACACACCATGTAGTCTCTTATTAATGGAAAAATTTAAAATTATATTAAATTTTAAATTTGATGCATCAAAACATTATTTTATTGATTGATAAACCTCTTTTTGTTTGATAATTTTATAATGGTTTTAAAGAATTATAAATGCTCAATTAATTTATTATAATTATTATTTATTTATTGGTTATTCCATTTATTTTACATGAATTCCATTAATGATGGGTATCTCAAAATAAGATTGGATGATCCTTAAGATGAAAGGTAATTAATTAAATTATTAATTAATTAATTAATTCATGCACTTTTATCTTAAATAATAAAATAATGAATTAAAAATGAATTCTAGCTATTTACATTTGTGTATTCATTTGATGTGTGATTTTTAATGATCTTTACCAAGACCCTTGTATGTTTTGGATGTTGTAATTTACACTACTAGAAATTCAGGCTATAGCCACTATTTAAAACCATGGATATAGGTCAAAAAAATGTAACTATAGGTAATAGCCATGGTTTTCTGAACCATGGAACCTATTGGAATGGAAATGGGGCTTGGGCTATTGTCATGGTTTCCACAGTGAAAATACACCTATAGCCAAAGTTTGAAACCATGGTTATAGATTCTTTATCACTGACCTACATCCATGGTTGAAAACTATGGCTCTATGTATCTACCATAGTTTAGAACCAAGGTTATAGCTTCTAGATTCAAAAAAATACCCAGTCTACTTCCATGATTCACAACTGTGGATACATCCTATAGTTTCCAGAAAAAAAATAGCAGGTTTGCACCCTACTAAAACTCATATAAAACACCAAGCACCATCTATCCCAACTCCAATTTACAATTGTGAACATAAAAGAAATCCACAGAACCTGACCCTACCAACTTGATCAGTACATCAACAACACAAACCAGAGCTAGAAATGGAATTTATGAGTAGAAAAAATATCTAAAATCCTACAGAGAAGGCCAAGAAACTTCACAAAAAACCAATACACTCCTCCCCAAGATCATGAACCAGCAAAAAAAAAATAACCTAGCTTGTTTCTAGCTCCCAATTGGTAGCATGCACGTGAACATAGAATCATTACTCCCCAGATTGATAGAATTTACATAAATCTCATTTTTTATAACATGTTATAAATTGAAAATTCATTCTTGATGATTCCAAAAAGAGTTCTATGGAAAAATTATAAAACAAAATACTTATAAAAACACCAAGAAAATATTTTGAGTCATGATATATTGGTGAAGATGTAGTCAAACATAAAATTTGATAGAACCCAAAAAGATACCATTGGATGTATCTAAATAAAAAATCATATAGAATAATAGATGATTCATAGAAGATTATCTAATTACCCATAGAGTATATAATAGAGGCATAAAATTCAAGATAAAATTTTATAGAACATGTGGGTAGATAAAATGAACCAAATGCTGGAGAGAAGAGCATGTAGGGGTCATGAATCCCTCTAACACTACATTGTGCCTCAAAATAGGCAACCCAACGAAAATCTTCCCTTCACAAGGAGTCGAACAGAAATGAAAATGCACACTCAGTAAAGAAAGATAGGTGAAGTGTGTAAATCTAATGGCTGACAATAATAATCATTATATAGGAAAAATGGAAAGTCAGATTGCTAAATCGGAATCCATGGATAGAAGGAAAGAAAACATGAGTTATAAATGGGTTACACTAACAAGGAATTGAAAGATATTACACAGAATAATGAACAAACACAAAAAAAATTAATCATTTCACCTTAATATAAATACATCCTTCAGTAATAGAAGATTCATCTATTATTTGGCCATATATTGGTGATAAGAATGTTGGCCATTTCCAGTATCAAATCAACCATACCACGATAACACGATATCCAGGGACACCACATCTCAATATATTCAAGACAAAACAGATCATCAAACTGGTCATCTACCATGTATGAAGATTAAAACCATCATGAAAAAAAACATTTTTATGTAGATAAAACAAATATAATCCCAGATAACACACACAACTATTATAAAATCCACCCAAAATAATATACTTCGACCTCTATGATAGCAGATCAAAAGTCTCAATTCCATCAAATAAACATGTTCCAACCAATTATTTGAACACAAAAGTAGAAAATTTCACCTCAAGGATGTTCCAGGAAGCTAGGATTGTCCAGGTTTTCTTTCATCTCCCAAATAAAAAAACATAGACTTAATGAGAAAACATAAACATTATTACATAGTAAAATAACAATTCACCCCAGGGTGCTAACACGTCTCAAGGAAGGGAGCTCCTAAATATGAAAAAGAGGTACCTTAAAATAAAACATCATATTTGGATTCAATAAGAATAATTCATCCAATATAAAATAGAGAAAAACATATATTTGAGATCAAATCATATTATTGTGTGAAATATTATTGATACTCGCAATAGATTAATAAGAGAACATAGATAGTAGATCAAATCAATGATTATTTAAATTCTAAGAAATTAAATATATGTAAAAATTTCATAAAAAAATATAATTAATTGGGAAATATTACAAAATACAGAAGAAAAAAATGAAAATTGGTAGAAGATTTTTAATTTTTAGGGTTCGAACTAGGATTATTCGAATTCTATGACTTACTGTAAACAAAAAAAAAACAAAAAATAGATGATGAAAGACTATGACTATAGAAGATAAAATTTAATATGCTAATAAAAAATTCATTAAGAATCTAAACATCTCACATGACATATAATAAAATAGTGTGAGATAAGGGTAGATAAGGACGAAAAACATTGGAAGAAATATCAAATTGGATTTTTTGATGCATAGCACTGACTCAGAACTTCCCTATCAAACTGCTCAATATAGTATATTGAATTATATCATACCTCTAGGTGCATACATTTCAATGTTTTTTATTATGTTGAATAATAATATCCTAATTAAGTAGTTAATTTTTAGGTGATAATTATGATATTTTGAATAGATAACATATATTGTATTAGGAAAAAAGAAATAAATTTGGATTTTGACCTAATTTATTCTTTTTCTTGTAGTATATAAAAAAACTAGAGTAAAAAAAATTAAAACGTGAGTAATTTCACCCAAAGTCCCTAGATGTAATTGATGAGTGGTGGTCCTGAGGTAGTGATGGAGAGATAGGGGGTCAGGGATATGTATTGTTTCGTAAGATAAAATGTAATCATCTATAACATGTTTATAAAAAATCGTAAAAAATATCTTAAATGTAAAGTAAAATAATATATTTATAAACACCTAGGAGATATCATATGTTGTTGAGTTTAATCTATTTTGAATATGCATTACATAATTTATATATTTCTCTAATGAAATAATTGTGGTTCTTGAATTATGGGATCCCTATTGACATTGTTATTTATAGAACATGGTGCACAATGGTGACAAGGGCCTCTGATGAAAAATCACATACACATCACATAGGTCATGTCAATATTAACCTGTGATGCCCATAGGGCATACCATAATATTTAAATAATAACAAATAACATGTTTTATGGTAAAATTATCATTAATAATATAAATATAAAAAAATATTTATAAATTTCATTAAAAATTTATTTTGAAAAATAATCTAATTTTAATAATTTATGATTATTAATTAAAATAAAAAACCATTACAATTCGATTACAGGAAGGATAATGATAAAGTGAAAGACTTCCTAGTTGTACTTGGTCATGGCATCTGACAAATGCATTACATAGAGTAGTTGGAGGAAGATACCACTATTTTCATACCCAATGTAAATGAATTATCAATGAAGATAAATAGTTTTTATAAAGTCCCACTTATACCTCCTACCCTCATTCCAATTTTATAATATTGTGAGATATGTTAGGGGAGGTATTATTTCAAAAAATTAGTAACAATATTAGTGGATAATGAAACTTTAAATTAAAACTACATGAATTATAATTATTCTAATGGAAAGTTTTATAACTCTTATAATTATGGGAGACTAGAAAATTTAATCCCAAATTCAACCCTTAAAAATAAGGATTTAGACCCTTTTAAAAAAGTTTTAAACCGTTAAGGCCTAAATTCAATTAGTATCTGTAGTATTTACATCCATAAAAATAAATTTTAAAATCGTATGATAATGTATTATTATTGTTTATATTCAAAAGAAATATCACTGGGTAAAAAACCATGAGATTATTCTTATGAATTAATAATCCTCATTCTATAATATTTATCACTATATATAGAAAAATTTATACCCTTTCTATCATAATGTTTTCCCAGTAAAGAGATAGGTAACATAAAAAATAATCCAAGGGGGGAGGAAAATGTGGTGAAACTTTACACTAGGAAATAAATTAATGGAGAAAAGAAAATTGAGGATAGGGAATAAATTGAAATGGAAGAAAAAACAATATTTGCATTATGAGAAAAAGTAGAAAAATCTAGACCCTGTATGACTTTCTCTCTAAAGTGAAATGTCATGACTCATCTAGTGTACTCCCCAATCACTAGAGGCTGGTGACTTATATTGAGATTCAATAACTATCAAATGAGAAGTGATTTACCCTATAATATTCTATCTAAATAAAGCTTCAAATTAAAAAATCAACAATTATAAGTAGCAAAAACAAGTGATAACTTCCCTAATTAAGTCTAAAGTAGAGTTCTATAAATTAAAAAATACATAAAAAATGTTACAAAATATAACTTAAGTATCATGTCATGAAAAATAAAACTTAAATAGATAAAAAAGTAAGATATTATAAACCCTCCACATAACTCTATAATCGTAATAAATATGCTCCATGATTTCAATTGAAATAATTTTATAAATACTACATTCCTCTTCATTAACCCCAAACACTATGCATATAATATGTATTCACATGAGGTATTTAAATACAGAGTGAAAACAATCACTGTAGATTCCACCAAAATTAAAAGAATAATTAGATTTTGATTCCCTTAAATATAAATGATATAGAGAAAGTAAATGATCCAACCACGTTATTTATATCTTGATTTTTAAATAATTAATTTATAACCTAGTCACCAAAGAATCACATATAGGAGTAGCATCAGTGGAGAGGTGGGGTGTCCGCATTTGGTGGAAATGTTGGGGGAGGTTCACAGGGAGGAGAGCTAGCAGTGAAAGGTAGGAAGGACCCATGTTGGGTGGAAGCAAGGGGTAGTATCATGAGGGATAGCGTCAAGGGAGGAGGGCCAGGGAGAAGATAGATCATGAGGGCAGTGTTGGGGGAGGAGGGTTGGGGAGAGGATGGCTCGTGAGGGTAGCTTCGGGGGAGAGGGTTGGGGAGAGGGTCGGAGAGAGGATATATCTCAGGAGGGCAGCATTGTGGTAGGAGGTTCAGGGAGAGGATATAGAGGGCATCGTCGGTGGAGGAGGGTCATGTAGAGGAGAGGGTAATGGTAAGGGGTTGCAGAGAGGAGGAAGTAGAATGTATGAGTCAACTCTACTGCCACACTTTTTAGTAATTACTGGCTTCAAATACCCATATATCCATGGTTTTAATAATACCATGGGTATAAATTAAGTTATATACAGGAACCACTAAAACTGTGGCTATAAGTTAGTGCCAATAGATCATTTTTCTTGTAGTGTTAATTTATTGCATGAGTTTTCAATTATTTAATATTAAATTAAATGATGGACTGTGAGTCATCCCTCCCTCCATTATTTTGTAGGACCTACAAATCCAAGGGTATTTATGTAACCCCCGTTAACCAATCATTTGGTTCTACTCACCTACATGTGAGTAATAAATATTTTTAATTAATGGAACATCCCAAGGAACATGGGGGTGGTTCAAGATGGAACCATATTGATGCCAACCCAGGTGATACACAGGTGGATAAATGTGATGTTGTAACTCATTCCAAGACCAAAAATAGGATTTATTTCCCTAAGGTCAAAGGTTTATTTAACATCCACTCATTAAATCAATTGTTATAGAAAGCTCATGAATGATTCATTTAATTGTTTATTTATTTATATCTATGCAATTATTTATTTTATGGATGAAAGTCCAAGATCACATAAATTAATAAATTAATTTTCCAAGATTAAAATTAAAAAAATGAATTATGCATAAATGTTTTATCCAACATGGTTAATTAATTAATTAACACCAACTTAATATTAACAAAACATTTAATGGATAAAATAAGATAAAAATTTATTCATAATAAATTAAAATCCCTTAATTGAATATTAAGTCAGACTAAGCCTTCCATTACTTGATTGGGAATGAAACCATAGAACTATACATTCTGAGTAAAATGGCGAGGGCTGCTGAGACTTGAAAAAATAGTGGGATATTTAATAAATAAATAAATAATAACATTTAATTTATTATATCACATTTATTTTGTAATAATAAAAGTACTAAAAATATGCCCCTTTTAATTGTAGAATAAAAATGACAAGTTCATCATATAAACAATCCCTACGATCAATATTGGAGAAAGATAAACTCCTAACCAGAAGTAACTTCTAGGAGTATTTTAGATGCCTTTGGGTTGTGTTGTGCCCTGAATAGAAACCTTATGTGCTACAATCCTCAATTTATGATCTTCCTACTAAAGAGGCGAGGGATGAAGAGTTTTTTATCTATGAAAAAAAATATGAGGGATTTGGTCAACATTCAATGTTTTATTTTTTCATTGATGTCTAGTTAACTAATGAAGTCTCAATAAAACATGGATTCATATTGAATGCTTGAGAAACTTTGTGGTCTTTACCAAGAGAGTGATATAAAGTAATGGTTTGATATTTCCAAGGTGTTCTTTCAGAGTAAGCTTGGAGATGGTTTACATTTGGGCTACACGCAATCAATATCATTGGATACATTGAGTGCTTAGAGGTTCTTGGGTCTAAACTTCTTGAATAACTGGGCACAAAAATTATTCAAGCATCACTCCCTTAGATATTCCCTAGTTTTTTGTGAATTTTAATATGGTTAACATTGAGATGTCTCTGCCCGGTCTTCTTACTATTATTTTCCAAGTAGATAAGGATAAAAAGTGTGAAAAACCTTCCATCATTATGGTGAACAAATGGAAATGGAAATAGAAGAGATTTAAACCCAAAACATATACATTCCCCTCCAAGAAGAGGAATATCAAGGGGGAAGCAAGGGAAATTGATGTTATCATTTTCTCATGTGGAAAGAAGGTCCATTGGAAGAAAAACTACACCCAAACAAAGAAGCAAGGGGAATCTTCTGGTGACTTTTTATCAATTGAAATTTATCTATTTCTAAAAATTGGTCATTAGATACATCTTTTGGTGCTCACATATATATTAAAATATAAGAACTAAGAAGATTCAGAAAGATTTACCAAGGAGATGTAGATCTTCGAGTAGCCAATAGAGCTAAACTTGCTATTGTATCTATCATGGAAAACCACCTCACATTTCCAACCATAATGATCTTGGTTTTTAAGTGTTGTTATTATGTGCCTTGAGTTACCAAAAACATTATTTCGGTATCCATACTTGATAGAGATAGATTTATTTTAAAATTTGGGAATAAATATTGCTTCTTTTATAAAGATAGCATTTTTTATAGTAGGGAACATTTAAATAATGGTCTTTATATGTTGGATTACACAAACCAAATAATGGGAATCGATAACGAAGTTACTTCACATGACTCATACCACACCCAAATTTGGAATCATCGATTAGGTCATGTAAATGAAAGGTTCTTGACTAGATTACATCAAGATAGATATTAAGACTCTGTTGTACTAAAACCACTTGGTGTTTGTCAGGAATGTTTACAAGGAAATATAACAAAAACCCCAATTAGTGGGAAATGTGAAAGTGCTAAATAGATTCTTGAATTAGTCTATAATCATGTGTGTGGACCATTTTCTATTAAATTAAGCGGTGGGTACTCATAATTTATAACTTTTACGGATGATTTTAGTAGATATGTATATGTTTAATTAATGTGGTATAATTCGGATTATTTTGAAAAAATCAAGGAATGCAAGAATGAAGTTGAGAACCATCTTGGTAATAAGACAAAAAAATTTCTCAGATCATAGTGGATAATATATTAATCAAGACTTCATTGATTATCTAAGGGAGTTTGGGATTTTATATCAACTCAATTATATTTATACACCTCAACAGAATGATGTCAGTGAAATGTGAAACCACACCTTGTTGGATATGGTGAGATCAATGATGAGTTATGAGAGTCTTCTGTTATCCTTTGGGGGATACAGGTTACAAATAGTAGCATACGTACTAAACTAAGTGGCAACTAAATCAATAGATGGTATACCACACCAATTATAGAAGGTAAAGAAACTTGTGTTGTCTTACTTACATGTGTGGGGTTGCGAATCATTTTTAAGTCCTCTTCAGGTAACAATATTTCACCCTGAGGTACAAAGTGTATCATTATAGGATATCCTAAATTAAAAAAAAAGGATGCTAACTATACAATACTTTATAAAAAAAGGTTGTGGTTGACAGATGTCCTACATTTATTGAGGAGGATCTTATTTATAAAATAGATAGTGGGAGCATGATAGACTTTGATGAAGTCCATGCTCAAGATACACAAGAGTTTGAATAGGAACAAATTTCAAAAAGCCTCATGGAAGAAGAAATTGTTCGGGACACACAATTACTAAATAGTAGTAATTGAGATGTTTGAGAACCAGAATGGTATGTTTTTCTAGCCACAAGGATAGTAAATAATTATTAGTTAAAAATAATTATCCTCAAACCTATAAGGATGAAAAAAGTGTCACAGATGTTTTAGAGTTTCAAGAATCCCTGAATTCTAAAATGGA
Source organism: Viscum album (assembly GCA_963277665.1). NCBI lineage: Eukaryota > Viridiplantae > Streptophyta > Magnoliopsida > Santalales > Viscaceae > Viscum > Viscum album. The sequence goes on along the minus strand of OY728122.1, from coordinate 1,297,194,073 downwards.
TTCCATATACCAAAACTGAGTTCGGATTTTGGTAAGCCCTTTGGTCAATTTAAATACCATTGGTTGCAAATGGGTATTCAAGAAGAAACATATCATGGAAGGAAAAGTCAGAACCTATAAGGTACAATTGGTTGCAAAAGGGTTTAAACAGCATCAAGGAATTGACTACGATGAAACATTTTCACTAGTTGAATCGCCAAAACCCATCAGAATTCTACTTGCTATTATGGCTTGTCAAGATTATGATATTTGGAAAATGGATGTCAAAACATCCTTCCTTAATGGAAACCTTTAGGAATATGTCTATATGACACAACCTGGAGAGTTTTTTACTCCAAATAATTCCAATAAGGTATGCAAGTTGCAAAGATCCATTTATGGATTAAAGTAAGAATCTAGGTCATGGAAAATTTATTTTGATGAGGCCACAACAGAATTTGGTTTCATAAAGAATGAATGTGAGATGTGTGTTTATAAATGGTTTAGTGGGAGTGCATTCATTTTTTAAATAGTATACCAGGAAAGTCAGTCAGAGGTAGGCCCCTGACTATTTATTAAATAAAATAAAAGTACAACAAGTACATAGAAGCACAATTACATATCATAGACTTAAAAACCATCATATCCCCCATAGGAACCTCCTTCCGCAGTGGTCGTCTCTCATTCCGAGCTTTCATAGTGCTTTAGTATCTTGGCATACTTCCATCTAAGGTTCAATTTCTCCAAAGATACCAAGTCATGCGGAGATTGTTTGAAAGAGGATATAGTGGACAGCGGCTTTGGAAGATCAGAATAGTCTTTCCTCATCCTTATTTTTGCTGTGATGTTCACCTCCTGTCCAGATTTCCCCTTCCTGTCCTTGAGAACCTCACAATAGGAAGGCCTGACCATCACACTGTGATTTTCCTTGTCACTGTCTGAGACGTCCCCCCAATTTCCAGCTACCATGCCGTCATTGAAACCATCATCCACCCCTCGATCCCATTCATTACATCTATTACTGTCAATTACAGCCAGACATGGAGGCTGCCCTTCCATCACTTGGCTGGTATCCACTGCCTTCACTGCATTGCCTGGGCTAATCCCTTCATACTTCCCTTCAATATCCTGTAGAGCATCCACTTCCTCTTCGGATTCCAAGACTTTGAACTGGTTGCAGGTGGCAGCATTACTCCCTGAGGTAGTAGGTTGTGGCTGCATCTTCTTCCTCTCACTAATCAGATAATGACTGACATCTGTCATTTGCCCACAACCCTCTACAATCGATGGCATCCCCCCCTCATTCGGATCCGCACAATTGAACCCAACATTGGCAACAATGATAGCAAACCTTCTATCCTCAGCTTCCATCGAAGGCCCCTAATTCCCACTGCTCACCTTGTTGCTGCCACACCCCATCATTGCAGCATCCCCCACATGTAACACCCCAAGCTTCCACGGTACGTTTCCCTTCGAATAATGCGATAGCGTGTTGTACGCAACCTCGAGTTCTAACACACACCACAACTAATTAAACTAGCCGTTGTGAATAGTTATACCTACTTTTTAAATTCATATATATTTTATATTTCAAAATGGACTTCATTTTTGGATTCGGAATATCGAAATTATCCTAGGGTAAAATTTTGGTACTTTTCGGATAACTTTTATATTTTGATGAATAGTGAAAATTACTAAATTTTAATTAAAAACAACTTTTTTAATCAAAATAATTAATAGTGATAAATTATGAATTTGAGTGGTTTTAAAGTATATTTAGAATATATTTTTACCATTTAATATAATGTTGGTCATTGGACATAATTTTACAATTAAACCGAACATAAACAAGTGTCAATCTTTTGATAGTTATTATCTCTTAAAAACACGCTTTTTGTTTTGACAGCGGGAATTAATTTTAAATTAATTTCTGCCACTTCTGTGTTTTGAATTTAGAAAAATGGATTCCATATTTGGAATCAGGATGTTCAAATTGTGTAAATAGGTAACTTTTATTTTTAGACATTTTGAATAATTACTGCGGTAAATATTTTATTTACCATGGTTAAGGGTAAATCCGGTAAATAAGGGTTAAAAAATAATATTATAATAATACTAAATTACCCTAAAACGTGTCTTAACCCTATTGGTTGATACATGGTCGACCATGGAAATCTTTGGGTCTATTTTGGGACCCCATGGATCCACTTGTAAGTGATAATGACACTTTATTTTAATTTAGTTAAAATGAATACAAAAATGACACAAGCATATATCTTTTAGAAGAACAATTTTTACATATGGTTATACATGTTGGATTTTCGATTATAAATATTAATTAGAAAGCTAAAACGATTTCCTACATAATTATATTTTTTTTATAATTTTTAGACATTAAATAAGTTATTTTATTTATGACACAATGATGATGCAGTAATTACTATAATAGTGAAAAATTAAAATAATTGATATTATAAATACCCAAATAAATATAATATGAAACTTTTAATGAATTAAACTAATTTTCTAGGATAATATGATATATTAGGATTGATTTAATTGACTTTGTTCGAAGTAATAAATCTGTTATGAGTTTCACAAAAATCAACTATTGAATAGTGTCAAAATTGACATAAAAGAGTTCTTAAAACAAATATTATATTATTAATTGATATTAAATTCCTAAAAATCTAAGGTTCGGCCAAGAGACTTATATTATGATAGTTTAATCATTAATGGACCACTTGGGGGTCGCTTGGATGTATATAGTAAGTTTATTAACCATATTATATAAAAATACAAAGAGACATTGTAAAAGTGAAACTAATTAACTTAGAGTTAATACTTAAAGATAAGGTTAATATAAGTACCCAAACCTGTCTAAATTATATTGGTTGAGTGGTTTTCGACCTATCCCCACCTTAACCTTTTAATAATAAACTTTTTAGCCTTTAGAAACCGAATATGAATTTATTATAAATTAATATTTCTAACTTTTCCAAAGGTGCCCCTCACCCCTCTTATAAAAGGGCACTCCTCCTTCTCATTTCTTCACACCTTCAAAGCCTTTTGGTTCGGCCAAACTCTGCCCAAATACTCTCCCAACATCCCTCACTACAACCTAGAGGCATTAGTTTGATCAGAAAGCCAACCTAAGGAGCCCTTTTGATCAAATCAAAAGGAAGAACCCGAAGAAGAGGTAATGATTTCACCACCCTTTTCTAAGTTCATTTCTTCTTCCACTTCTTCTTCCTTTGTTCTTACCATTCTAAAATAATAACTCCAGTATCTCACATATACTGTGATGTTATTATAAGTATGGTACAACCATATTCAGTATTCTATCCACCCTTTGAATAACATGTCACCATACGTGCGTACGTACGGCTTACCGTCTCCACGTCGTGGTGTAATTGTTATTCAATATAATATTATTTGGATGGGTATAATAATGATGTGTAACTCATGTAAATAATAAATATAACATGTTAATGATTCTGTATATATAATATACCATTCATTTATATATTATTTTAATATCAAAAGAATGATATTGTCGCTCGTGCGTACGTACGGACTACCGTCTCCACGAACGCGATGAGATTCATTCTCCATCGTAACCATTCAAGTATAATTATCATTTGATGATTTAAAAATGATGTTTAAGGACTAGATATCATTCTGGATATGAATAAGATACAACAACCATGGCTTATGTAACAAAACATATAAAGAAAATGAGTAAGTTAACACCCGAAACGACGATAATTCTAAGATATTATTAACGAATCAATGTTAAAAGATCATATATGATATCATATTAATATATATGATTCTTGTATAATTTAATAACAATTATTTCACCATTATACAGGAGGTTAACCTACCCCAACCAAGGAAAAGTACAAGGTAAGGGTTATTTCACAATCTCTTCATTATCCGAGGTTGTTTATACGTAATAATCTACTGGGATCTCTTTATCATCCACATCCATGTTTCTTAAAAATGTATTTCAAAACATTTTTACTATTTACTAAAATATGAGTTAAAGTCATTTATACCCTTTTTGACTTTTATAAGTGGTTTATAAAGGAATCTTTCCGTCATTTTCAAAACAAGGTCCTTTTTAACCTTTTCGACAGAATTGAGGTAAGAATGTTTTTTTTTAACTTATACGGCGGGTGCGGTTATTTTACGCCGTTATAAAATCTTCAAAGCTTTCCTTACAAGCTTATAAGAATATTTTCAAATAAAATGTTTTATTTTATATGGATCTTAAATGATTTCAAAATAAAAGGAGATATTTCTTTAAAAAGAATTTTGATTTCATCTATGTCAACATCCTTTGATGGATTTTAAGATTATTTGAAGTTGATTTATTATGATACAAAACTTCCATATTGTATTGAAGGTTTTGTGATATGTTTGACTATGGATGTGCTATTTTTATACCATTCATATTTTATGGTGAAATTATTGACATTTCGTATGCTAGTTTTAATACGAATGTTTATGTTATGTTTAAACCTTTTCATATGGGAATGCATTGGACTTAATAAGTGACGGGTGGAGCCCGCTATAGCTCCTCGATGCATCGGTAGGTCTCATGAGACAAACTAGTGTCTTGGCATAAGGCCTTGACAAAATCTTATTTGTAGTCTTGGCACGAGGCCTTGGCTATGTGGTTATGATAGTCTGGCATTATGCATTCCAACATTATGAAAGTGGTTATTGATTTTTGCATGTGATTATTCGATTAGTATAATATCCATGTGAATAATTAAATGGCATTATTTCATTTTATTTATGTCATACCATGTTGAAAGTTCATGTTTAAAAGGCTTTTGTTTTAGTTATACATTGCCTTAAATGTTTATTCTTATTGATGAAAGTTTCCGCTATATTGTTATCCTTACTGGGCATTTGAGCTCACCCCTTTTCTATGTTTTATTTTTCCCAGGAAGTAAAGATGTAAGTTATGAATGACCTGCAGGGATATTATGAGGGGATTATAGTGTGGACTGTGGAAACATTATGTTGTTGTAGTAGTTTTTCATTTTATGATGTAATGTAAAACTTATGAATATATCTAGTGTTTCCAAGGCTACTAAACCAATCGGTCTTTCGAGATTTGATCTTTCTTGTGATCATGCTAATGTTATGTAATAATGCACCGACTCTGGGTAACTGGGGTCGGGGCATTACAGTTGGTATCAGAGGAAGTTTAGTACAAACCTTGGAAGCTAGATTTAGATAAACTCTGATTAGAGCACGTAGACCTAAGATGAACTTTGAGGATTAGTATAGAAGAACTTCCTAGAATTTTGGTATTGTAGAGATTTTGTGAGTTTTCCGAGCAATACATCCCTGTCTGGATACGAGCAGGTAGAGGCGGCTCTGGCACAGATGTACCTAGGGGTAAAACCCGAAAACACCGCTTTGAGCTAGACTCGAACGGGAACTGGTGCACGACAACGGGCCTTGCTGCACTCTTGGTTACGACACTCCCGGGGGATATGCTTAGGATAACTCTCATTTTCTTTACAAATAATTTTGAAGGGATTATGAGTATATACTTCCTCAAAGAAAACATTATTATGATTATGGATTATATCCATAAATAGTTCAATTTATGTTAAGTGTTTTATAAGTATGGGATTATGTATTTTGATTCATAAACTGATCTAGTTTATGCCATTGTTTAGAAATGGCGCCTAGTGGAAGAAATGGAAACCGTATCAATGCACGCACTCCATGTAGGGATTGCCCTCCTGCTCAAGATAATTATAGTGGGGCTGGTGATGCAACTGGTGCTGATCAGCTAATCACCATACTGGGAAAACTTACTCAGGTTATGAATAATAACCTTACCCGTATGGAGAACCCTGATCCGCAGCGTGGAGGATCAATGTTAGATCGATTCATGAGGCAACAACCACCAACGTTCAATGGGAATACAAATCCCTTAGTAGCTGAGCAATGGATATTTTCCCTAGAGAAAATATTTCAGGCTTTGGGGAGCAGTGAAAGGGAAAAAGTTATCATGGCAGTTTACCGCCTCACTGGAGATGCTGATCAATGGTGGTCATTGATTCAAAACATGAAGGAAGATGATGAAGTATCAAATATGGAGTGGAGGGAGTTCAAAGATCTGTTTTTAGAAAAATACTTCCCTCGCGACCATCAAGCAGATATGGAAAGGCAATTTCTGAGTCTGAGACAGAAGGAGGATGAGAATGTCACAAAGTATGAGGCTAACTTTACAAGGTTAGCGAGGTATGCTGGAGATTATATTCGTAACCCAAGAAGTAAGATTGATCGTTTCTTTGATGGGTTAAAACCATTTCTCCGTCGAGCGTTAGTCTCATAATCCTTTTCATCGTACGAAGACATTGTCTCATGTGCTATCAAGACCGAAAAGGAATTCTCTAAGTCTTATGACTTTAAAGCAAAGCAAGAGAAGAAGAGACCTTCTGATCAATCTGGGAATGGAAATAAGGGGAAGAAGGGAAAGGTTGAATATCCATCTTGTGGTAAATGCAGGAAGAAACATCCTGGTACTTGCTTGAAGGGAATGGGAGTCTGTTACAAGTGTGGTGAAAAAGGCCACCAAGCTCATGATTGCAAGGGGAAGAAGGAAGCTACCAACGTTCAGTTCTATAATTGCAGGGAGATGGGGCATTATGCAAATGCATGTCCTAAGCGTCAGGAGAACTTACCTCAGAAAAGGCCAAGGGATCAAGGCCAGGCTTATGCTATCACTACTGCTGAGGTAGAAGCTCCGAAAGACGTGGTGGCAGGTAATTTAATGGTTTACTCAAGTTTAGAAAATGCATTATTTGATTCTGGATCATCGCATTGTTTCATATCTTCCCAGTTTGCTAAGAAAATTAGATATTTCCAATTTGATTTAATAAGGGAGTTGTCAGTTAAAACTCCTAAGGGAAGTATCGTTGCAACAAAGTTTTGTGAATCAGTCCCCATTAGAGCACATAAATTTTCTTTATCTGCTGATTTCATAGTCATACCTATGATTGAGTTTGATATAATCCTCGGTATGGACTGGCTTTCGGACTATGATGCGAAGATTTATTGTAAGAAGAAAGAGGTTACGATTCTTGATGATAATGATAAGGAGCACCTTATTTTTAGAGCAGAATCGTCACCACCTAATTCTTATTTAGATCCACCCCCAGTAGCTCAACTTAATTCAATTATTGGGGAGGAAGAGAATGAAATAACTGTCGGTGAGGAAAGGAATGTTCAAATAGAGGATGTACCTGTTGTGAAAGAATTTTTAGATGTATTTCCGGAAGATTTACCTGGACATCCTCCAGAACGAGAAGTTGAGTTTTCTATTGATTTGATTCCTGGATCAAGGCCTATATCGAAGACCCCTTATAGAATGGCCACTGTAGAGTTAGTCGAACTAAAGAAACAACTAGAAGAATTGAGTAATAAGGGATTTATTCGCCCTAGTGTTTCTCCATGGGGAGCCCCTGTTCTTTTTGTTAAAAAGAAAGATAGATCTATGAGGTTATGTATCGACTACAGGGAGATCAATGCTATAACGATAAAGAACAAGTATCCCCTACCTCGTATTGATGATTTATTTGACCAACTGCATGGAGCTTAATACTTTTCAAAGATTGACCTTCGATCTGGATACCATCATTTGTGTGTGAAGAAGGAAGACATTCCGAAAACAGCATTTCGAACCAGGTATGGGCATTACGAGTTTACTGTAATGCCGTTTGGATTGACTAATGCACCATCTGTATTCATGGATCTGATGAATAGAGTTTTCAAGGAGTATCTCGATGAATTTGTGGTAGTATTTATTGATGATATATTGGTATACTCCAAAACCTATGAAGATCATGAAAATCACTTGCGTATTATCTTGAAGACTCTGAGGAGGCATGAATTATATGGAAAGTTTAGCAAGTGTGAATTCTGGCTTCAGGAGATTTCTTTTCTTGGACATATTGTCTCTAAAGATGGAATCTCTGTTGATCCTTCTAAGACCAAGGCAATCCAAGAATGGCCAGCACCTACGAGTATAACTGAGGTACGTAGTTTTATTGGTTTGGCAGGTTATTATCGACGTTTCGTCCAGAATTTTGCCCGATTGGCAAACCCATTAACGAAGCTCACACGAAAAGGGGTTAAATTTGTTTGGACAAAAGAGTGTGAAGAATGTTTTGAAGAACTGAAAAGAAGATTAGTCAATGCTCCTATATTGACTCTACCATCGGGGAATGATGGGTTCGTTATTTATAGTGATGCATCAAAGAAAGGACTTGGATGTGTCCTTATGCAGAATGATAGAGTTATTGCCTATGCATCACGACAGTTGAAAATTCATGAACAAAACTATCCTACTCATGATCTCGAGTTAGCAGCAGTGATATTTGCTTTGAAGATATGGAGGCACTACCTCTATGGTGAAAAATGTGAGATTTATACTGATCACAAGAGTTTGAAGTATATTTTCTCACAAAAAGAACTCAACATGAGGCAAAGGAGATGGCTTGAATTACTCAAGGATTATGATTGTACGATACACTACCACCCAGGGAAGGCAAACAAGGTGGCAGATGCTTTGAGTAGAAAAGACCATGGAGTTTTGAACAATATGAGAATTGAAAGGGATCCAATTTTCATGGATCTAGTGAAGATGGACATGGGAATAACCCGGGAAGGTGAAACATCAATGCTTTTTCAAATGGTTGTCAAACCATCTTTACTAGAAAGGATTAAGAGTTCTCAGACCAATGATGAAGAATCCCAAAAGAAGATTAAAGCTGTGAATGATGGGAGATTGAGAGACTTTGTGTATGAAGATGGAATTTTGAAATTCGGGAAGAGACTTTGTGTTCCCAATATACCTGATCTAAAAAGGGAATTGCTGGATGATGCTCATAGTTCCAATTTCTCTATACACCCTGGGAGCACCAAAATGTATAGAGATTTGAAGGAACATTTTTGGTGGGACAACATGAAGAGGGAGATTGCTGATTTTGTGTCAAGATGTATGGTTTGTCAACAAGTGAAAGCTGGAAGGCAACAGCCTGGAGGAGTCATGCAACTGCTTCCCATACCGGAGTGGAAATGGGACAATATTACGATGGACTTTGTCATGGGGCTACCAAAGACTCCTAGAAGGAACGATGCAATATGGGTTATTGTCGATCGTCTTACCAAGTCAGCACATTTTCTTGCTATAAGAGAAGATCTACCCCTGGAACGTCTAGCAAGACTATATATTAATGAAGTTGTGAGACTTCATGGAGTACCCTTATCAATTGTTTCTGATCGTGATCCCCATTTTACTTCAAGATTTTGGAAAAGTCTTCAGAAATCCCTGGATACTGAACTTCATTTGAGCACTGTTTACCACCCTCAGACAGACGGACAATCAGAACGGACTATTCAGACCTTAGAAGACATGTTGAGATCTTGCTCACTTAATTTTCAGGGTATGTGGGATCAATATTTACCACTGGTAGAATTTTCTTATAACAATAGCTTCCATTCGAGTATCCAGATGGCACCATATGAAGCGTTATACGGAAAGAGATGTCGTACACCAACCTGTTGGGATGACGTTGGTGAAAGAAAACTTGTAGGCCCAGAACTGGTGGAGGAAACGGTGGAAAAGGTGAAGGTAATCCAAAATCACATTAAATTAGCTCAAAGTAGGCAGAAGAGCTATGCCGATAATCGAAGGAAGGATTTGGAATTTCAAGTCGGTGATCATGTTTTCCTGAAGGTATCTCCAGGGAAGGGAGTCATACGTTTTGGTAAGAAAGGTAAATTGAGTCCCAGATACATCGGACCTTTCGAAATTCTAGAACGAATTGGGGCTGTAGCTTACCGATTGGCAATGTCGCCAAGTCTCTCCAAAGTTCACGATGTGTTCCACGTATCTTTGTTGAGGAAATACATGCCTGACCCAACGCATGTACTCACCTATGAAGATTTAGAACTGGAACCCGATCTGTCTTATTGCGAAGAGCCCATCAAGATTCTTGATACGAGAGAACAAGTGCTGAGAAACCGGACGACGCGTCTGGTAAAAGTTTTGTGGAGAAATCATAATATGGAAGAGGCAACGTGGGAACCCGAGGAACTTATGATGAAGAACCACCCGAGTCTTTTTATACAGTAATACCCTAGAAATTGCGAGGACGCAATTATTTTAAGGAGGGGAGAATGTAACACCCCAAACTTCCACGGTACGTTTCCCTTCGAATAATGCGATAGCGTGTTGTACGCAACCTCGAGTTCTAACACACACCACAACTAATTAAACTAGCCGTTGTGAATAGTTATACCTACTTTTTGAAATCATATATATTTTATATTTCAAAATGGACTTCATTTTTGGATTCGGAATATCGAAATTATCCTAGGGTAAAATTTTGGTACTTTTCGGATAACTTTTATATTTTGATGAATAGTGAAAATTACTAAATTTTAATTAAAAACAACTTTTTTAATCAAAATAATTAATAGAGATAAATTATGAATTTGAGTGGTTTTAAAGTATATTTAGAATATATTTTTACCATTTAATATAATGTTGGTCATTCGACATAATTTTACAATTAAACCGAACATAAACAAGTGTCAATCTTTTGATAGTTATTATCTCTTAAAAACACGCTTTTTGTTTTGACAGCGGGAATTAATTTTAAATTAATTTCTGCCACTTCTGTGTTTTGAATTTAGAAAAATGGATTCCATATTTGGAATCAGGATGTTCAAATTGTGTAAATAGGTAACTTTTATTTTTAGACATTTTGAATAATTACTGCGGTAAATATTTTATTTACCATGGTTAAGGGTAAATCCGGTAAATAAGGGTTAAAAAATAATATTATAATAATACAAAATTACCCTAAAACGTGTCTTAACCCTATTGGTTGATACATGGTCGACCATGGAAATCTTTGGGTCTATTTTGGGACCCCATGGATCCACTTGTAAGTGATAATGACACTTTATTTTAATTTAGTTAAAATGAATACAAAAATGACACAAGCATATATCTTTTAGAAGAACAATTTTTACATAGGGTTATACATGTTGGATTTTAGATTATAAATATTCATTAGAAAGATAAAAAGATTTCCTACCTAATGATATTTTATTTATAATTTTTAGACATTAAATAAGTTATTTTATTTATGACACAATGATGATGCAGTAATTACTATAATAGTGAAAAATTAAAATAACGGATATTATAAATACCCAAATAAATATAATATGAAACTTTTAATGAATTAAACTAATTTTATAGGATAATATGATATATTAGGATTGATTTAATTGACTTCTTTGAAGTAATCAATCTGTTATGAGTTTCACAAAAATCAACTATTGAATAGTGTCAAAATTGACATAAAAGAGTTCTTAAAACAAATATTATATTATTAATTGATATTAAATTCCTAAAAATCTAAGGTTCGGCCAAGAGACTTATATTATGATAGGTTAGTCATTAATGGACCACTTGGGGGTCGCTTGGATGTATATAGTAAGTTTATTAACCATATTATATAAAAATACAAAGAGACATTGTAAAAGTGAAACTAATTAACTTAGAGTTAATACTTAAAGATAAGGTTAATATAAGTACCCAAACCTGTCTAAATTATATTGGTTGAGTGGTTTTCGACCTATCCCCACCTTAACCTTTTAATAATCAACTTTGGAGCCTTTAGAAACCGAATATGAATTTATTATAAATTAATATTTCTAACTTTTCCAAAGGTGCCCCTCACCCCTCTTATAAAAGGGCACTCCTCCTTCTCATTTATTCACACCTTCAAAGCCTTTTGGTTCGGCCAAACTCTGCCCAAATACTCTCCCAACATCCCTCACTACAACCTAGAGGCCTTATTTTGATCAGAAATCCAACCTAAGGAGCCCTTTTGATCAAATCAAAAGGAAGAACCCGAAGAAGAGGTAATGATTTCACCACCCTTTTCTAAGTTCATTTCTTCTTCCACTTCTTCTTCCTTTGTTCTTAACATTCTAAAATAATAACTCCAGTATCTCACATATACTGTGATGTTATTATAAGTATGGTACAACCATATTCAGTATTCTATCCACCCTTTGAATAACATGTCACCATACGTGCGTACGTACGACTTACCGTCTCCACGTCGTGGTGTAATTGTTATTCAATATAATATTATTTGGATGGGTATAATAATGATGTGTAACTCATGTAAATAATAAATATAACATGTTAATGATTCTGTATATATGATATACCATTCATTTATATATTATTTTAATATCAAAAGAATGATATTGTCGCTCGTGCGTACGTACGGACTACCGTCTCCACGAACGCGATGAGATTCATTCTCCATCGTAACCATTAAAGTATAATTATCATTTGATGATTTAAAAATGGTGTTTAAGGACTAGATATCATTCTGGATATGAATAAGATACAACAACCATGGCTTATGTAACAAAACATATAAAGAAAATGAGTAAGTTAACACCCGAAACGACGATAATTCTAAGATATTATTAACAAATCAATGTTAAAAGATCATATATGATATCATATTAATATATATGATTATTGTATAATTTAATAACAATTATTTCACCATTATACAGGAGGTTAACCTACCCCAACCAAGGAAAAGTACAAGGTAAGGGTTATTTCACAATCTCTTCATTATCCGAGGTTGTTTATACGTAATAATCTACTGGGATCTCTTTATCATCCACATCCATGTTTCTTAAAAATGTATTTCAAAACATTTTTACTATTTACTAAAATATGAGTTAAAGTCATTTATACCCTTTTTGACTTTTATAAGTGGTTTATAAAGGAATCTTTCCATCATTTTCAAAACAAGGTCCTTTTTAACCTTTTCGACAGAATTGAGGTAAGAATGTTTTTTTTAACTTATACGGCGGGTGCGGTTATTTTACGCCGTTATAAAATCTTCAAAGCTTTCCTTACAAGCTTATAAGAATATTTTCAAAGAAAATGTTTTATTTTATATGGATCTTAAATGATTTCAAAATAAAAGGAGATATTTCTTTAAAAAGAATTTTGATTTCATCTATGTCAACATCCTTTGATGGATTTTAAGATTATTTGAAGTTGATTTATTATGATACAAAACTTCTATATTGTATTGAAGGTTTTGTGATATGTTTGACTATGGATGTGCTATTTTTATACCATTCATAGTTTATGGTGAAATTATTGACATTTCGTATGCTAGTTTTAATACGAATGTTTATGTTATGTTTAAACCTTTTCATATGGGAATGCATTGGACTTAATAAGTGACGGGTGGAGCCCGCTATAGCTCCTCGATGCATCGGTAGGTCTCATGAGACAAACTAGTGTCTTGGCACAAGGCCTTGACAAAATCTTATTTGTAGTCTTGGCACGAGGCCTTGGCTATGTGGTTATGATAGTCTGGCATTATGCATTCCAACATTATGAAAGTGGTTATTGATTTTTGCATGTGATTATTCGATTAGTAGAATATCCATGTGAATAATTAAATGGAATTATTTCATTTTATTTATGCCATACCATGTTGAAAGTTCATGTTTAAAAGGCTTTTGTTTTAGTTATACATTGCCTTAAATGTTTATTCTTATTGATGAAAGTTTCCGCTATATTGTTATCCTTACTGGGCATTTGAGCTCACCCCTTTTCTATGTTTTATTTTTCCCAGGAAGTGAAGATGTAAGTTATGAATGACCTGCAGGGATATTATGAGGGGATTATAGTGTGGACTGTGGAAACATTATGTTGTTGTAGTAGTTTTTCATTTTATGATGTAATATAAAACTTATGAATATATCTAGTGTTTCCAAGGCTACTAAACCAATCGGTCTTTCGAGATTTGATCTTTCTTGTGATCATGCCAATGTTATGTAATAATGCACCGACTCTGGGTAACTGGGGTCGGGGCATTACACCACAAGCAAGCCACCTTCTATCATGCAGCGATCAAGAGGAGACCTGCCAGCACTAATGATCCCTGGAGCTTCTTGCCTCTTCTCTACAGCCACTGGTGTGCATGATACCATGACAACAGCAGAACCCCTTCAGTCCATAGCTCCCTTGGAAATATTCCCCCGATGCAAGTCCATATTCAGTCTATTTATCACCACAGACACCATAGGATTTGTAGAATCAACTGGATTTTTCAAAACAGGTGCATTATAGGAACCACGTCCAGATGCATTGCCCACCGGATCATCACCAGCAGACTTCCCCCTCCTATAAATAGATTTCCCTATCCTTTTCTCTAGATTAAGAGACCTCCTGCTACCATGTGGATCTTGAAATCTACCATCTAAATGACCCATCATATTGCAGGTATTGCAATAATCGATCCAAGATTCGTAAACCACTGCCTGCTTCCATCTGAACTCCTGGCCCATAGAAATCCAGACCCATTCAACCGGAGGTCTTGAGATATCCACCTCCACACAGAGTCGAGGATTGACCGGGTGACTCACCGTGGTTGTTCGAGCATCAGAGTACAAGAATCTACCAACCAAGTTCCCAAGAAAGCGCATAATCGTTGGGTTTTGGAAAGGTAAAGGAAAATGAGGGAAACTTACCCAAATTAGGACGGAGGTGGGATCACGACCCATACAGAGATCAAAACTCCATCAAAGGAGAAGAAATTTACACCCGTTGCATCACCGTGGAGCATTAGCCCATGACCGAATCAGGTCTTACATTTTTTTTAATGCATAGTAAAATAAATGATTCTCTATGAAGGAATTGGATGAGGCATTTTATATTCTTGGGATCAAGATCCATTTTGATAGATCTAATAGGTTTCTCGGCCTAAGCCAAAGTACATACATTGACAAGATAATGAAGAGATTCAGTATGAAACGATTCCAGAGGGGATTCTTTCCCGCATCACATGGTATTCATCTTTGAAAGAAAATGTGTCCTTGGATACTGGAGGAAAGAAACATAATGACAAGGATTCCATATACATCATTGATTAGGTCAGTCATGTGTGTTATTATATGTACTAGTTTAGATGTCACGTATGCATTAAGTGTGGTAGGAAGATATCAAGATGATCTAGGTGACCTCTATTGGATGGCAGTAAAGAATATCCTTAAGTATCTGAGGCATACTAAGGATATGTTCCAGGTTTATAGAGGAGATGAGGAACTAGTCATTAAAGGATATGCAAATACTATTCTTCAAACTAATCAAGATGACAAGAAGTCATAAACAGGATATATCTTCACTTTGAATGGAGGTGTTGTGAGCTAGAAGAGCTCAAAGAATGTTGTGGTTGAAGATTCTATAGCAGAGTCTGAGTATGTTGAAGCTTTTAAGGAAGCTAAATAAGTAGTGTGAATGGAAAAAATCATCCAATATCTTGATGTTGTAACTATAAGTAAATATCCTATCACACTCTATTGTGATAATAATATAGCGGTGGCTCTTGCAAAACACCCATGGTCACGTCAGTGAACAAATCACATACTTAGAAAGTATTATCTCTTGAGAGATTTTTTTTTAGTGAGGTAAATTTATAGTGATAATTATTTCCATGTAATACAATGTGGAGGACCCTTGACTAAATTCGTGTCTCGGTAAAAATATGACTATCATATGAGGTTTAGCAAACTAAAGGTCGTAGGTAGTTGGCTCTAGTCCAAGTGGGAGTTTTTTGGATTTTGTGTCCTTTGACCAACTATTTGTACTTTGATAACATGAATATCCAGGTTATTGAATATTAATAAAACTTATTATTATAAATAATTTGGTGTTTTACATGAATATAATGTAATAATTTCATTGAGTATACATTATATTGATAAGGTTATTGTAGTTACCTGGTATGATGAGAACCTTGATGTGTTATGATGATATTCTCAAATAACATTCTGTAGTTGGATAACATACTATGATGAGACACATAATACATAAAGTGTCTGGTATGAGTAATCGTAAGGAGATGAGGCTTCTTCTCATAAAGTTCACACTTGGTAATCTCTAATATGGGATATTATAAGAATTGACCCGCCAAAAGGAATTTAGTATGTTTTGGTGTCATCTGATATTCATATCTATGAGCATGTGTGATGGTCCTGAGACTTTAAGATTATTATTAATTCATGTTATAACTCACAAAATTAGATGTATTTTGTAACCCAGATAATAATAGTTTATGTTGAAATTAGATATGTTGGGTGCATCACGAGTGACATGTCATTAATGAATAAGTCGATGAAGGATTTTTTTTCCTTCCACTTTTATGGAAGCTGACACCTCATCCCTTTGATTGGAATAGAACCATCACATTAAATTCCATGTCCATGGTGTAAGGATATCTTTATTTCAGATAGTCAAAGAAAGACATATCAAGAATATAGGTTAGTGACATGGTTATGAAAACTGTTTGATGAGAAAATGTGACAAAGGGATTATATTACACAATGAGCATTCATATGTGGTTGTCGAATTTTTGACATTAAGTTCTTTCTCTTGGGTGTATTAACCCATTGGTAGACAGTAATCTTGGATTTTAGGAAATCTCACTTGATTCCAATGAGAATTAATCCTAAAGGGTAACACACTAATTGTTTCTATTTATCTTAATTAAATTTTAATTGAGTTTAATTAATGGAATAAATATTATTCTCAAGTCTGAGAAATAATTTTATTCAAGTTATATTGATCGTATAAATTAAAAAATATTTATTCACCAGTAGGTGAATAAAATATTTGTTTTATTTATTGAATATTTTGATAAATATTTATGAACTAGAATATGAATAAAACATTTATTTATGAAAAAAATATTCATTTTTTTGTTTAATAAATCATATAGGAGTTCGAATGGACCAAGACTAAGTCTGGTGATAAATATTAATTTAGAAGACCATTACATAACATAGGTTATTGGGAAAGTTAGGGCGCTCCATAAAATAATAATAATATATTTATTATTATGTGGAATGGGGTTTATTAAAGGCAATAAATGTTATTTAATGGTTAGTATACAATTAAATAATATTTTAACATAAATCATAACTCTATAAATAAAGGGTTTTTTCTATTTTGTAGAGTATCCAAAATGGAGAATAAAGAATTTTTTCTCAAAAATAATTCTATATCAACTCTCCATTCTCTCTCCCTCTTGAGAACCAAAAGTGAAAGGGAGATTTCATCAAGACTAAAGAATGAGTGATCAAAAATGAACAAATAAATACATTCTACTTTCCATGATAGAACCCAGAGATCGATTGGTGTTTCTTGGAGATCATAGGAGCATGTGTGGATCACTTCTAGAGGGATTCTACCCTTGGATCCTTACAGTGAAACTAAGTTAATACATAGGGGTCGTTTTAGATGATCATCATTCACCGATGAATAATTTTCTTAAGCCTAGGTATTTATTTCTTCAAATATTGAAAAAATTATAAATTTGATGTGCAAGACACTCACACTTGGTTTCGGGCAACAATTATTAAAAAAATTAATATATCATCCACCTATGCATTCTTCCGCTATGCCTAGAACCATCACATGTCAGTACCTTAAGTGATGTGAAATGGAATATTTCCAAAGTTATATTGGTGGTTAATAAAGTAAAGAATTATACTTCTCTTTATCTAGAATATTCCAAACCGTATGGAGGATAATTCAATGCAGCAAGGAGAGATATTCCTAAATAAGTTTGGCACAATAGCTTTGGTCACATGAGGGAGAGAGGAATCGTAATTCCCCCCAGAGAAGATCTATTACTATGATTAAAAGGTACACATTTGGATACTTTTTTTGATTGAATAATGCAAAAACAACACAGAGTATCATTTCATGGTTTTATACCATCTATAAAATAAAATGTTTTAGATTTTTTCACACTGATATTTTTATGATGAGAACTAAGTCAATGGGAGGTTCAATTTATTTTTTATCTCCAAAGATGATAATTCTAGAAAATTTTGGGCCTTTTCTTTGAAAACTAAAGATCATGTGCAGGATGTTTCCAAGTAGTTTCATGTGAAGGTGGAAAGAGAAACTGGCAGATGGTTAAAATGTTTGTGACCAGACAATGGAGGAGAGTACCATGGTCCATTTGAGGAGTACTTAAAGAGTTTCAACATCAATATAAACAAATTAGTACTGAAGATGACTCAGTATAATGATTTTTTCTAGAGGATGAATAGAACAATTTGAGAGATAGTCGGGCGTATGTTCTCAAATGAAAAGCTTCCAAACACATTTTGGGGGGAGTTAGTGAGGACTGCAGTTGATCTTATCAACCTTTCTCTATTATTTCCACTAAACTAAGACGTTATAGAAAGGTTTTGTATAGGTAAAGATGTTTCATAGAAACACTTGAGAATATTTAGATGTAAGGAATTTTTTCACATCGTGAAAGGTGAGTAGATGAATCTGGATGGAAAAGTAAGGTAGTATATATTTTTAGGATATGATCATGATGAGTTTGGATAGAGATTTTTGGATCATATTAGCAAGAGGATATTCAGAAATAGAGATGTGGTGTTTCTATAGTATGTTATGATTGATGATTTTGAGAAGATATAAAATGCAAAGAAGTTTCAGTCTGAGGAAATTCCAATCATTCTGGAATGAGCCTCACCACCATCAGTACCAGATAATGAAAGAGAGATACACAACACTGATGATACATCACTACCAGGTAATATGTCTCCATCTACTGATATTTCTCCATCATATGATATTCCATAATAGATTCCCATGAGGTACAGTTGAGGATATCTAATTAAGAATGACAACTTATTCATAGATAATCACCACATGAGTATGTGATGATCATTGGTAGGGTAGAGCCAGACAATTATGATGATGCAATCAAGAGTCAACAAAAGATATAATGTGAAAATACTTGCAAGAGGAGATGAGGTCATTACACAAGATCCATACATTTGATTTGGTGGAATTTCTACATAGAAAT
Source organism: Viscum album (assembly GCA_963277665.1). Taxonomy (NCBI): domain Eukaryota; kingdom Viridiplantae; phylum Streptophyta; class Magnoliopsida; order Santalales; family Viscaceae; genus Viscum; species Viscum album. Next base: position 1,297,175,096 of record OY728122.1, on the reverse strand, counting down.
AAGGTACTCAAGAATAAATATGTGTATAGAATCAAAGGGGAAGATGGTAGCTCACAACCATGCTACAGATCCGGAATGGCTGTGAAGGGATTCTGTTAGAAGAAAGGTATTGACTTTGATGAAAATTTTTCCCTTATGGTTAAAATGTATTCTATCTAATTTTTTCTTTAATTAGCAGCTAGTCTGAACATGAAGGTTCAAAAACTTGATATAAATATAGCGTTCTTACATGGTGATATTGATGAGGAGATTTATATAGAGCACCCATAGGGATTTCAGGTGAAAGGTAAAGAAAAATCAGTATGAAAACTTAATAAAATTTTATATGGTTTGAAAAAAGCACCAAGACAGCAGTATAAGAAATTCGACTCATTCATGTAGAAAAATGAGTTCGTAATGATGACTACAAATCATTGTGTTTTCATCAAACATTTTTTTATGGTGATTTCATTGTATTGTTACTTTATGTTGATGATATGTTAATTATTGGTAGAGATATGACCAAGATTTATTGTTTGAAGAAGGATTTGAACAAGCCTTTTGAAACAAAGGACTTGGGAGTCACTACTCAGATTCTTGGTATGAAGATTACTCATGATAGGAGGAATCACAAGATTTTGCTATTTTAGGAGTAATACATTGAGAAGGTTCTTGAAAGATTCATCATGATAATGGCGAAATGATTGAATACTCCACATGCAAGTCACTTCAGGATTATGACAAGTCAAAGTCCTTCGACTAAAGGGGAGAAATTAGAAATGTAAAAGGTTCCATATCAGTCAATAGTTGGTAGTCTTATGTATTTCATAGTATGCATTAGACCAGGTATTGCTCATACTGTTGGAATTTTGAGTAGATTCTTATAAAATCTACGAAATCATCATTGGATAGTGGGGAAATGATATTGAGGTATCTATGAGGTGCATATAATCTTTTTTATGTTTTGAAAGTGATAAACCTATTTTGGAAGGATACACATATACAGATATGGGAGGTTATGTAGACATTAGAAATCCATATCTGGGTACCTGATATCATTTGTAGGGGGAGAAATATCATGGAAATCACACCTTCAAAAGTGTGTTTCCTTCTCTACCACAAAAGTTGAATATATCACAGTCACTAAAGGCTATAATGAGATGTTGTTGATGAAGAATTTTTTTGCAGGAGATGGGATAGATTTTGGAGAATTATATTCTCTATTATGACAGTCATAGCGCTATTCATATCAATAAAAATCCAACATTTCATTATAGGTAAAAACACATCTACATTCGATGCTAGAAGATCTGAAATGTGTTGTAAGAAAGTTTGTTGAAAGATGAGAAAATTCAAAGAAATGACAATGGGGAAGACCTGATGATGAAGATTCTACCTAAAGAGAAGTTGGATGCCTGCAAGGTGACTACAGGTCTAGATTCTTCCCCAAATTGGTCATGAACTGGAGATTTTTATGGGTCACTCCCAATTTTGGGAGTCTTCTATCATCAACTGCTCCTATGGAAGTCTTCTAGCTACAATGACTATTTTGGGCGGTAATAAACTAGGTGGCATGTTGGAGCATTGATGCAGCTGATGGTGAGGAAATATTTGGGTAGTTGAACAATCGAAGAAAAATGTTTTTTTTTCTCTTTATAATGGGATCAAATTATCATGATATATAATATTTTTTTTTGATCCTACGATTATTTATCTGGAGACAAATAAAAGAACGGACCCCCTTTTCTCGTGAATGTAGACACCATTGCTGAATCACGTTAAATATTTATGTGTTCCTCAAATTTCTTCTTTTGTTTGTTCAATTTTGTATCCCTGAACCTATGATTCCCAAAAAAATCCCAAACCAATCAAATCCATTTGTAAATTTTCAAAAATTCAAAAAAAATATCAGATTTAGGAGATCAATTTTTTCCTTTTGAGTCAGGTCGTGTCAGGTGTCCTTTTTTTAAAATTTCAGGTGACCTGTGTTTTTTATTTAGCTGTAAATAATTTTTTACTGAATTATTTTAATTAGTTGAATGATTAAATTTCAAATTTATACCATTAAAAATGATTAATTTCATTTTTTTATGTAAAAAATTTATTTCGTTTGGAAATTTATTTATATATATGGATTATAAATTATATGTATTTGTTTGAATTATTGTAAATTTATTTAAATTTAATCTAACCCACCCTTCAAACTACCTAAACCACCATGTTTAGATTTTTTAAAAACCACATGTTTTAGGGTTGGATGCAGTTTTAAAAAACTTCCATCCACTTTTAATCAGTTGAGGAAGAGAGTATCATGAAATTAATCCGCAATGCTACACACCATTTAAAAAAAGGTATTTTCTAAAAAATATTTTTAACAAAATTGGAGGATAAACTATAATATTGGATTCCATTTCCCAATTCCATTATCCTAAAAAACAACGATCAGGGAGAGTTATGGCATCATGCAGTGCATGTATCAATTTGTCACATTTTTTCTATGTGGATACCAGATCGTGTGTAGGGTGGTCAGTGGTGGGTTCTGAGTGTGTGGAAACTCTACGAAGGGATGAAATGATAAATTTGACACCGATAGATATGGGACGAACAACTAAATGATGGGGAAATGATCAACAATAGGGTTTAAGATACAAACCTCGTGATTTTTCAAGACTCGTTCAAATTAATTAGTGGCATAATGTTAAGAGATATCACCAAGAACATATAAAAATATATAAATTAAAAAGGATGTTCAATATTTCCCCATTTTTATAAATAATAAGAAAACGTGTTTTTATAAAACACTAGTTTTCAAATAAAAAATGAGAAATAATTTTTTTATAAAATAGGAGGATGATTACAGATCATTACGTGAGCTATGTAAGGGTAAATATGATTTACCCTTATATAGGTTGACTGCATAAAGGTCACATCCTTACACACAAAGTATAAAAAATGGTAATATCTATATTGCCTTTACACAAATTATTTATGTAAAGTTAATACCCTTACATAGTAGTTCCACATAAAGGTAAATTTTATTTACCCTTAGAAATACCCTTACACAGATGGTCTATGTAAGGGTAACCTCATTATTACATTATCCCAAATGTGTTGCGTAAACGTAGTACTCTTACGCAAGGGGTTTATGTAAGGGTAATTGGCACTCTACCCTTATGCATAAAGTTATTTGAGCCATTATGTAGTGGTCTCTAATATTTTCCTTTAGGCATCATATGAAACATTCAGAGTACCTTTACGAAAATTTATTGCATAAAAGTAATATATTTAAATGATGGAGCTATGTAAAGTTAATATGCATATTACCTTTACATAGTGGTTTTTTAAATTGAGGTGCATAAGGGTAAAAGAGATGATACCATTACATAGGATGAGGGGTTCTATGTAAGGGGAAGTAAAATACTTTTTAAAAAATGAACATATTAAATGTTTTTAATGGTTTATAAGTTGTTCGTAAATAATGTTAAAAGGTATTTTTTGGATATTTCATTTATATGTAATTTATAAATTAATTAATTGATTATAAAATTTTTATAATTAATTAAATAAATTTTTATGAAACATTATTCCCAAATATTAATGGTTAGTATTTCAAAATACCTTTTGACAAAACAAATGGTATTACATATGATATAAAAATAAGTGGATTATTTAGAAATCATAAGAGGTTATTTATAAACTTTATATAAATTACAAAATATATGATAATTAGATTTTATAAAATGTTTATATAAAAGATATTGAATTATAAAGTGTTTATAATTAATTAATAACATATAAATTCCATTTAATATAAAATATGAAAGATTTCATACTGAAATGAATATAAAATGTTTATATTCATGCTAAATTTATAAAATGTTTATAATTAGCATTTATTTATGAATAGTAAATAAATGTCTCCTGTTTTTTAAAATAAATAAATAGTTTATTTATTTGTTAAATTTCATGGATATAAATTCTTAGTAAATTGGTTGTGAAATATGAATATTTTGTATTCCCATTTTTATGATAAATTGATTCTAGGATAGAGCCTTATATATCATGTTAGGTTTGATATCATAAAATTTAATTTTCATCAACCTTAACTTCAGTTTATATTTTTAGTTATGATTTTGAGAATAGTTTTTTGGGGATATGTTTTGTATATTAGGTGTTAGGGAATTTCTTGGATTGAATTCTCTCTTGAGTAAAGTCTCCCCAGATAGTGGGACTTGGGGTTAGACCACCTACTTTCTGAGAGTCTTACCTTGGATAATAAAGTAAATAGGGTTGACTATCTATCACTCCTAACTTACTCATGCTGAGTTTTTCAATCTTAAATATCTCTATTCCTTTACATGAAGAATTCATGTACCATATATACATGTCTCATTTGGATATTTATGAATATACTTGAATTATTTTTTGGGTGATTAACACAAACTCATGTTGTGTGTATGAGTTACACATTAATGTGGTCTGAACATTTTAATTTTGTGGTTGGAATAGGGATTTCCAAAAGTAAATCATTATAAGAATTCATACACAAAAGGGATTAAAACAATAAAAGATAATTATTACATATGATGAAATAGTTATTTAATTTTAATATTATTTATATTAAATGGGTGAGTCCTTAAAATAAAAACCCCTAAAATACTAGGTGTGAGATTTATTCCCAAGAGACACTTATCAAGAACTTTATCATTCAATCAAGTAGGTCATGTCATAGTTGGGTGCCCACAGATTATCTCATGTAAGGAAGACAAGTATTGGATGACACTAAAACATCCTTGTATAGGTCATTCCATTTTTGGGTACCCTTAGATTGACCTTTATTGTCCTATTTTAATTTTATTTGGGTTACACTATCTGGGATAGCCTAATAGGATTAGGTTACTGGAGGAATATAGTTGATCGAATCCATATAATGGATTTGGATAAAGTCTTATCCACTCAACTATCCAAGAGTCACAACTGTTGGGATTGGGTTGGTTCCCTACCAAAATAACTAAGTGGTGAGAGAAATTCCAGAGAGGATTAATTGGTTAATAAAATGTAGATCTTGGCTCACTAAATGGGAATGATGTAATAGGTCATCTATCACACCCTGACCCATGTTATCATTTTATTTTAATTATTTTATGACCTTTATATATTTTTGTTGCGGTCTGGGGTGAGTCTCAGATGAATTTTCGAGCTCATGTAAAGAAAAATGCGCGTTTTTTGTTCGAAGTTTTTGGGTGCACGAGAGGAGTGCGTTTCAGAAACCATGTGTGGCTCTTCCCAGGTAGTGGTGTGACTTCCCATTCTCATAAAATGAAAATAAATGATTTTTCAATTAGAAAAAACTTTAATTTCATCATTTTAAATTTTTATTTCTATGATTTTTCGGATTATTAAAATGAAATTAAGAATTTTATTATATTAATTTTTATTGTCATGCTTTTATTATAAGAATTATTCTGTATTACTATTATTATTATTACTATTTTTATCACTATTATTTTGTTCATATAATTATAATTATTTTTCCTTTTATTATTATTATTATTATATTTATTACTATTTAATTATAAGATGTTTAAAAAATGTAAATACATATATATATATATAATGTTTTAGTTGTTTTTATTTGTTTTATTATTATTATTATTATCATCATTATTTACACTTTTTTTAGGGTTGCGCCATTTTTTTGTTGATTCTCTCTCCAATTTGAGTGCCCCCCTTTCTTCTCTGTGTGCGGCGGGCCCACCCATCATTCTTCCCCTTTGCTGCAATCGAACGAACCAGTGTGGAAGGACCTCCCGGCTGACCCCTCCTCCTACCTTGGTTCTAGCCGCGAGACCCTGTCCGGATCCTCTTGCCACGCGCTCTCCACCATCCCTCGACTCCTCCTACCCTACATGATCCACCCAGCCACATCCACTCTAGTCTTGACTTTTACCGGTTTCACCACAGCATGACAGCCCCCAACGCCGACTAGACCCAGTCGTCACCTCCTTCCAGCCAACCCGCTCCCGGTTTCACCCCAGCATGATAGCCCGACCCCTGAGCATCTCCGGCGACCCCCCCCCCCCCTCCTATCTGACGCACCCAACGGCGCGACCTCCTCCTGGTGCGGCGTACACCTTTGACAACTCCTCCAACTAGATGAAGCCCCGACCGACCCTCTTCGAGCCGGAGACCTCCTCCGACTGGCATGAACAACATCGACAAACCACCTCCATCCTTCCATCCTTCAGTGCACACAGCCCCTTCCCTTGCTGCATTTTTTTTCGGCGACCGCCCTTGTTGGCGCATACCTTCCAGCTCGTCCCTTGCATTCTCCTCCTTCTCTGGTTGCATCCCCTTCAATATAATCATCTTTATTCTTCGTTTTACTTTTAGTCAGTTTGGGGTTTTTAATTGATTAGAGATAATAATTATTATTATCCTTTTTCGGTTCGTTTGGGTAGCGTTAGGTTAGTTTCAACTTCTAGAGAGCGTGGTTGAGGTGCGAACAAGATCTTGCACTAGTTATGAGGTTGCGTTATCTTCGTTCCATGTATCTGAGGTAGGAATTTCCATTGCACTATCCATTTTTAATTTAAGAAACTTTAATTCTATGTTTTTCTCACTTAGTATACATGTTAAATGTTTTTATGCAACCTTATGGTTAGTCACGTGGTATGTGGTTTACATTTGAAGTCTTTTTTGTTATGGTTTTATTATACAGTTAATTTTTAAGTAAAATTTTCTGAAAAATTGGGTGTTTTTTTATTTATAACCTTTTATGCCTTTGGTTGGTGTTTTATAAGCTGTGCAACATTGATTAAATTATTTTGGTAGTGAGAATTATAAAAGAGGGTGTTTGTGGGGAGCGTATTATTTTAAAAATTTATTTTAATGTGTGGTATGTTTTGTCGAGTTGTGAATACTGGGTGTTTTATGAAAATGGTCTGTAATGTTAAAAACATTGTTTAACAGTTTAAACAAAAAATTAAGGCATGTAATTGGTGTCAATATTTTGTTTGGTATTGAATAGAAATTTTTTTGGTAAACATTTCATGCCTTGTGTTTTTATATATATAAAAGTGCCTGTTTGGATTTTTGGAGTGAAGTGTGATGTAAAATAAATTTTTGCAGTTTATGAATGTATCATCAGTGTGTGTAACAATTTTTTTGGTTCTTCCTATGTTTTCCCTAGTGGTTTTGCTTTTACAAAAGTGTGGTTTGTGTTTTGGCATGTTTTGGCATTTCATTAAAAATGGTCAGGTCTTGAGTGTGTAGTATAGCTATGTTAAAATCTTTTTATCAATGTTTGGATCTGTTATATGAAGTGTTTACATCTCTTTTGGAAATGTGGAAATTGTACCTTTGATAAAAGTAGGTTTTTTGAATAGTGTTTAAAGGCTCGTTTGTCCACTTTTAAAAAGAATTAAAGTGTTTAGTGTAAAACCCCTATGGATGTTCCTCATACCTTGTTGACATGGGATGGCTGGGATGTCCTTGGTATGGAATCCCCAAGTTCCATTATATTGTTTCCTCGGTTGGAAACTCTTGGTATTTCTCGAATTTAAGGCATGAGGGAAATCCTTGGGGAGACTTGGGGTGAGTTCTACTGTGAATTATTTTTTGATTTGATGCTCGACAACATATGTTAACTAACCTCTTTTTATACTTGCGACATATGAACCTGACATATTGAGAGAATTGTCTGAGATGAGTACTACATCGGTAGGTTATGGTACTGACCAGTGGACCATAGTAGGCAGATATGTTTGGGTTTATTTCTATGGGATTTTCCCTCGGCCTGCCTAAGAAGGGATGGATGAGCATTTTGGAGCGTTAGATTTCATTGTATGTGGAATTCTACTGTAGATGGGGTCACAGGTATTAGTGTCATCTGGATTATTCTTGATCTCTCGGGTTCTCCTATGTCTAATGATTTTTAGCTAACAAATTGTTGCTGATATATTTTCATTCCTATTTGCATTGCCCTTGCTATATCTGTCTTGGTACCCTTGTGTGGTTTTTTCATGAAAAGTGACATTTTGGTTTTTCCTAACTCTTATGACAATGTTCTCAAAAGAAAATGTGTTCAAAAATCTTTTTTCTAGTTTTTCAAATGACTAAAGGTAATGTTTTGTACTTTGTTTTCAAGTAAAAATTATAGAAATGCATACTTTGATATATTGTAGTTCAAACATGGAATTAATGTTTCTTAATTTTAAAGGTATTGCATTGGGAATAGATATCGGGCTAGCCTACTGAGTTTTAACACTCACGCCTATAGTTCATTCTGTTTTTTGTGTTTGTGCAGGCTACAGCTTGAGTGCACTCTCCTTGGGAAATGCTAGATTGTTTAGTCAAAGAGTGACCTGCAGGGTCACATAAAGTTAATTCGGACCTCGAGTTTGGTTAGCATTATTTTCTTTCGTTCCTATTTAGTCTTTTTATTTAGTTTATTTATTCTGCATTGCTCTTTTTTATTTCTTCTATATTATTTATTTGTAATTGTAGAAATCATTCCCAAAATCATTGTTGATTCACTGGCGCTTGTCGCCAGCCCAGGAGAATTGGGAATGCTTCTCGGGCCATGTCGTGGACCGGCTCGGGTGATCGGTTCAGGATCGGCCTGGGTTGGTAAGTGACATCGTCATTTTTAGTGGGATCACTATCATTAAAATTCCTTAATGAAACGATATAAAAAACATGATATTCATATGATAAAAAGTTATGTTGTAGATAAATCCAACATCATTATGAAACTAAACATTATATTTATCCTTGAAATGATAATATTAATGTAAGAAACACATAATACTTGTAGCTTAAGAACAGTTCTTGAGAAATTGAAATATTATATGTGTTATAATAGTTCCTTCCTAAGTAACCAAGTATTGAAGTTGTTCAACACAAAAATAAATATGCTTATAGAAGCATGAAATGATTCATTTAATGGTTCAAAGGAACTAGATACTAATTAACCTTAGGAAATATAGTCTTGTATAGTCAATATAATTGGGTATTTCAATGATATTCAATATGATTAAATAGATTTGAAGATATTGAATAATTAATATAAGACTTATTTTGGTTAAGGAATTCATTTTATTTCCATCTATGTAAATGTTCAGACAAGATGGATAGATTCAATAAAATTTTACGCGATATTATTGTAGTGTTGAGAATAAATGAACTAGGCATATTATGTCTATGATTTCATACTATACAGATAGTAAAAGTACATAAAAGTTAAAAACTAGAATAGATAAAGTTTTAAAGTCCAATAATATTTCATGAACAATCTATTTAATGTTATTTGAATCCAATGGTATTATCAGGAATAAGTAATGATTCCATGTGATGAAATTAACTAGAATACATTAAGGGGTTTTAAATTATAACTAATAAACATAGATACATGCATTTTATTGACTATGGTAACATGATCTGTAATAGTTTTTAAGATAAAAAACCCAAGATTTTTCAAGAATCGTTCAAATTAATCAAAGGCCTACTGTTATGAGATACCACCAAGCACGTCTAAAATTCCATCCTATAAAAAGGAGGTTCAATATTTCCCTATTTTTATAAATAATAAAAATATGCATATAATTATTTATGTATGTTTCCAACAATGATTTTAAGGTTAAATATAATTTGAACATTTTAAATTCCCATTCAATGTGAAAGAGTATCTAAAAAATAAAAACAGCAAATTCAAATTTGAAAGAACAACAAAATAAAAATCCATATACTAGAACTGTGTGTTATAATTATAATTTGAAATTTAAATACCAAAATCATGTGTAAAGTTCAATAAAATTTATAATCTATCGGTTAATTAGGGATAAAAATATTCCTATAATTTAAACTTTTAGTAAACCAAACCTTCAACTAATGCATCACACGCTGGTTATTAATTTTCACATTAACTGTAATGGTATTCATTCAAAAAACTTTAGTGAACATGAGTCAAGAATTAGGGGTGGATTAGATTTTTTTAGTTTGATTCTGACAAAAAACAATCCAAACCATCTAAAGGAGTTTGGTTTAGATTAAAAAAAGTCTAAACTATTAATTTGTGGTTTGGTTCAGGTAGAATTGAGAATTGACCTATTTTTTATAGTAACATTCCAAATATGGATCCATGATATTTTATAATTATTAACTCTTAATTTGAATTGAATTTGAGTATGACCCCTATATTGAAAAAAAACTATCAATTTTAACAATCACTACTATATATATAGCCTTTAAAAGCGTGGAAAAAGGAAATTTAGAGTGCTAAAAAACACTAATAATCGAATGGATGATAATATGGGGTTCCCTTTATCAGTTCTAAAAAAGAACTGATAAAGACCCTTTTTATCCGTACTAAAAAAGTGCTTATAATGTCCCATTTTATTAGTGTTTTTTTTAGCACTCGTAAAATTCAAAAATTTAATTTTTAAAAAGAAATTATTTTTTTCAAATTTAGACGGTCGACAAACCCCCTTTTATCACCCCCCCCCCACCAAATAATGATTGTCTAGAATCCCACCCCCTTTAACATATCTTGGAATCCCCCCCTCTAATATCACTACACCCTATTGGGGTGGAGCCCGATGTCATAGTGGAAGCAATTTCAAAACACCAAATAATTCACCTGAAAGCCTTTTATCACCCAAAGAAATTTTTCCACAACACCTGAAGGATTTTTCCACTCAAAGGAATTTTAACATACTCACCCGAAGGATTTTCACACCACACCTAAAGGCAATTTTACAACACACCCACACCCATGAATGTACCATTTTGATGTGTCACAGATCACCATAACCTGGACACACCACTTGATCTCCACAACCAAGAAGACTTTCCATATATAGCACCATCATGAATCTCTCTGAATGTCATCGTTGAAAATTCTATCGCAACTGTTGTATGTCATTATCTTTGTCACCTCTTCTCATGAGCTACCACAAGTGATAGCCTCTTCTTGGTTATCTCTAGGTAGCTACATCTTTCCTTCCCTCATTTTCTTCTTTATCACATACCCATATATATAGAGGTCTGCACCACCCCTCTCAAATATAGGAAGCATATCTTTTTTTCATATCTAATCACACATATATCTTTTTTCCATATCTAATCCCACATATATCTTTTTTCATATCTAATCCCACATATATATTTTTTTCATATCTCTCTAATATTTACTTTTTTATCTCTCATATTAAAATATTAAAATCAAAAAATATCCCAATAATCTCCACCTTGATTTAAAATTTCAATACTCCACCATCATCCCCACCATCAGCGCCATCATGATTTTCAGCTCCACCATCATCGACTTAGCCATGATCAGATCTATCACAATGTCTCCACCTTAGTCAGATATTCATCTCCATAAGATCATCCATGTCGACACTAACATGATTCATCACACCCATTATAGTTTTCATCTTGGATATCTCTAATGAACTCCTCAATGTGAATCCATTACTACAACTTGATCTTCTCAATTCGGAACTGTGAACCTCCTCTGATGCCAATTGTTAGGGTAGGGCCTAATGTCACATGGATGCAGTCGCAAAACACTAAATAATTCACCTGAAGACCTTTTATCAATTGAAGGAATTTTTCCATAGCACCTGAAGGATTTTTTCACCCGACGGAGTTTTGACATACTCACCTGAAGGATTTTGACACCACACCCAAAGGCATTTTTACAACGCACCTAAACCCATGAATGTACCATTTTGATGTACCTCTAATCCCCACAATTGGGACACACTACTTGATCTCCTCAACCAAGAATACTTTTGATACATGGAACCATCATGAATATATATGCACGTTGTCCTTGAGAATTCTCTCACAATCGTCGCACGCCATTGTCTTCATCATCTCTTCACACAAGCTACCGCAAGCGGTAGCCTCTTCCCAGTTATCTCTAGTTAGTTGCATCTTTCCTTCCCTCCTTTACTTTTTTATCACACCGCTATATATACATATAAGTGTGCACCACCCCTCTCAAATATATGAAGCATAACTTTTTTTCATATCTAATCACACATATATCTTTTTTTTCATATCTAATCCTACATATATCTTTTTTCATATATAATCCCACATATCTATTTCTTCCATATCTCTCTCATATATCCATTTTTCTATCTCTAATATTCAAATTTTAAAGTCAAAGAATATCCCAACATGCACCTACCCCACCCACCCAAACGCACCCCTACCTTTGGGGGGTTTTGAACCTGAAACCTCCCCCTCACAATCCCACACCTTTGTCTCTCACCTTTTGTAACACCCCGACCCCAGTTACCCAGAGTCAGTGCATTATTGCGTAACATTGGCATGATCACAAAATATCAAGTCTCGAAATACCGATTATTTTAGTAGCCTTGGAAACACTAAATACATTCATAAATGTTACATTACATCATAAAGTGAAAAACTACAATAACAAAGTCTCCATATTCCACACTCATATCCTCTTCTAACTATCCCTGCAGGTCATTCATAAAATACTTCTTCACGTCTTGGAAAATATTAAAACATTGAAAGAGGTAAGCTCAGATGATTAGTTAGGATAACAATATTGTGGAAGCTTTCATAAATAAACATTAACATTTAAGGCAATGTATAACTAAAACAAAAGACTTTTTAAACATGAACTTCAGCATAATATGGCAAAAAAAAATTTAAATAATGTCATTTACTTATTCACATGGATATTCTACTAGTTGAATAATCACATGCAATATCAATAACCACTTTCATAATGTTGGAATGCATAATGCCAGACTATCATAACCACGTAGCCAAGGCCTCATGCCAAGACTACAAGTAAGATTTTGTTAAGGCCTCATGCCAAGACACTAGTTTGTCTCATGACACCTGCCGATGCATCGAGGAGCTATAGTGGGCTCCACCTATCACTTATTAATTCTAATTCATTCCTCATATGAATAGGTTTAAACATATCATAAACCATAACATAATCGTATCACATAAAACATGTATAAAGGAAACATAAAATTTCCACATTTCAATCACAAGATATCAATAAAACACAATGATATAATAAAAACATTATCAAAACCATTTTCAATACCAAAATAAAAGAAAATTAAAACTTGGTATTTATTTTTCATTTAAAAAAAGTTATGGCTTGTAGAGGAAGCTGAAACTCAAATAATAGTCATGGCGGTGGAGAATTCATTGTCGCCGCATACGTAAGAAAAAACATTACTTTTGTCGTTTAGTAAAAGCTCTTCATATAAAAATATTCCTTTTGAATAAAAGTAAAAGTCAAATGGGTTTATACACCATATAAAAGAAATTTGTGTATAAAACAAAACATGCCTCAATGAATGGAGATTGAGACGAAGTCCCTTACAAAGATCATTTTTTTAAAATAAAATAAATTTATTATGTCTATTCACTATATGTACACATAAATAAAGTAAAAATACAAGATAGTACATAATAATATCATGAAATAATTTGAAAGTAGGAGATTAACCCAAAGAACGTAAATTGGGTTAAGAAGTTCCCTTACAAAGATCATTTTTTTAAAAATAAAATAAATCTATTTTGTGTATTCACTATAAGTACACATAAAGAAAGTACAAATACAATATAGGACATAATAATATCATGACATACTTTGAAAGTAGGAGATTAACCCAAAGAATGGAAATTGGGTTAAAACGTTCCCTTACCTCGTGTCCGACTTGACTCAGTCGTTCTTTAACCTCCTGAATAATAATCTAGAGTTAATTTCTATTTTCTTAAGAACCTTTTCCATGTTAATTATTCCTTTTATATCACTTATTACCATGTTATTAACATTATGTAATTATTTAAGTTAATAACGGTAATTTTGTCGATCTTTGGTACTTGAGTCAAAAATAACCTTCTTATAATTATAAGTTGTTCATGTGGTGAAATATCCATTATATCCAGAATTATATTCCTAATGTAGATATCATATATATCATATATATCCAGTATATACATGCATTTATAATATTACATAACATTTAGAGGTAAGAAATGAAATGCACCGTTCATGGAGACGGTAAGCCGTACGTACGGATGAACGCTACTTTCATTTATATTTCATATTTAATGGAATGAAATTATAATTATATAAAGTTATACTATAATTCCAGTATAATATAATTTATAATACCATTTACTCCATCCTTTATACATCCCACATATGAAATTAACGATTCAAACACTTTGAGGGGGCGGTAGTCCGCACTTCCTAAAATGAAATTATCACGTTTACCCATAATGGAAATCATAAAGGTATGCCATAAATGAGAAATATAGAATCATAAGGAAAACAAAAACATAATATATATCATATATAAAAATATTTTCATCATAATGGCCACCATGAGAGGTGTTAAAAGAAGATTGTACAATCATCATTTCATGAGGCAGTAATTCGCCACCCACAGAAACAGTATGTTCTTTATCCATTAGACGAAGGTGTGTGTAAGTGTAAATAAAATACTTCTCATAAAATCATCCAAGTATATTGAGGATACTTTTTTTGTTACAAAAAAAGTAATAAAAATATTTTAATGGGTTGTAGAAGCAAAATAAAACAAAATAATATAAGAGAAGACATTACCTTAAAATCGGGTAAATCTTTTTTGATTTGAGCCAAAGGCTTCCTTGGGAATAATTCTGCCAAGATTGAGGCTTCTAGGAGTAATAGAGGGAAGTTGAGAGAGAATTTGGGTAGATTTTGGCCGAGACAAAAGGCTTTGAAGGTGTGAATAAGGTGGTAGTGGTGGAGGCCTTTTATAAGAGGAGAGGAGGGGCACTCTTGGAAAGTCATAAAATATTACATTATTATGAAATGACTTTCGGATTCTAAAGGTCCCACAATTATATATTTAGAGGATAAGGTGATAAGGTTTAGAAATACACCCATCCAATAGTCTTTGGACAAGTTTAAGTCTTATATATTACATTATCCTTCCATTTTATTAAAATCGTTAATTAATGAGGTAATCGCTGCATCATCATGGTGTCATAAAAAAATTAATTTATTTAATGTCTAAAAATTATAAAAAAATTACCATGATGTAGGAAATCTTTTTATCTTTCCAATTAATATTTATGGTAAAATATATGACTTGTATAACCCCTTCTAAAAATTGTTTTAGTAAAACAACACATGTGTGTGACAATTTTATTTTTACTTTAAATAAAAAGTTATTAATGTCATTTTCTTACCCAAGTGGATCCATGGGGTCCCCAAGTTGACCCATGGATTTTATTGGTCGTCCATGACTTATAGAATAAGTGTAGGACCAGTTTAAAGGTAATTTCATATTATTATAATATCATTTTTACCTTAAATTTCACTAATTACCTTTAATTGTGATTAATTAAACTTAAAAGTTACTATTCACCAAAAAATTATTTTAATCCCATTGAACCAAATTTTACTTCCTAATGACAACCATGTATGTCGGATTTTTGAAAATCAAATCACAGAAGTGGTAATGTTTCATTTAAACGAAAAATCAGTTTTTTAACTACCACTTAGTGGTTTCACTATTCATCAAAAATTGAAGTTTTTCAAAACAATGCCAAAATTTCACCCTAAGATATAATTGATATTCTGAATTCAAAAATGATGACTATTTTATAAAATTCCAAACATATAAGTTGCATTAATTAATTTTATAATTAATTCCCTCTGTCACAACAAATAGCATGTTTTTAAGAAACAATATATATCAAAAGATTGACAATTGTTTATGTCCAATTTCAAAGTGAAATTAATTTTAATGACCACCATTGGATAAAATGGTAAAAATATATTCTAATTATACTTTAAAACCACTCAATAGTATAATTTATCACTATAAATTATTTTGATTAGAAAAGTTGTTTTTAAGTATTTTTCACTATTCATAAAAAATTGGAAGTTCTCAGAAAAATACCAAAAATTCAACATAGGCTAATTTCGATATTCCGAATCCAAAAATGAAGTCCATTTGGAAATATAAAATATATATAATTTAAAAATTTGGGTATTACTATTCGTAATGGCTCTTTTGATTGGTCGCGGTGTGTTAGAATCTCAAACTTGCGTACAATGAAACCTATTGCATTATTGAAAGAGAAGCGTATCGTGGAAGATCGGGGTGTTACATTCTCCCCTCCTTCAATAAATTGTGTCCTCGCAATTTGAAATTTTTCTTTAAAAATAAAAGGTTGAAAATAGAAAATTTCTTTGTGGAAAACCCACATCGGAAATAAGGTTAATAAAAATATAACTTTAAAAGAAAGAAAGATAAGTACAAAGGTCACCCGAGATAGCCCATACTAGGATTCTATGAAAATATGGATATGGAAGAAAAAAAACCATCAAGGTCTAATGGAGAGTTTTAGAAAACTGGATAAGGAGAAAGTTAACCATAAGAAAATCACAAACTTATGATTGGTTAAACAGTCATTGAATCCCTAGTTGGAAAAGTTAACCGGAAACGTTTTTGTTTTAAGTTACCTTTTATAAAGTTGAGGAATTTATTTAGGAGATTTACTAAGAACGTAAGGGAATATACATACTTGTCATGTAGACTTTCATTCTTTAAAAAAAATTTACCACAAACCCATCTTTCACTCTAAAAGGTAATAGAACTCAAAAATATTCTATTTATCATAATTGTATAAGGTTCCAAATATTAACACATACCATTTAGATTAGGAAAACTTTTTTGTAATAACCAGGGACTTCCTGTAGGCAAGTGGTAAGTAATAAAGGCATGTCGCACTATGGTTGTGGGTTCGATTCCTGCAGCTTTGTCCGACGTGACGGGTTATCCCCCGACCTGCAGGTTGTCCTTTTCCAAAAAATATAGTATTATAATATTCCAAAAGTAATCTTCAGAAATGTTTTAACCTTAAACAATACTGTCTAAAGTTCAACTTAATCCATTCCATCCTTTATAGTTATCCAAAATACCTCTGTCCAGACTTTCTCTAAAAGGTCTCTAAATTCTAAAATCAATTGTATCATCAGATTCCTCAAACAAAGTAAAGTTTCTCTTATTGTGAGATACTAAAAATATGATTACCTTAATCATATTAAAACCTTAATTAAATCAAAAAGTACTGCAGTACAATCCTTATATATATCACATTATTCTTATAACCAGAATATAATCCTTGAGTCCAAAAGCACCAATACATTAATTATTCCACTTCAACTGTAGTAACAACATAATATTGTCCATGATCCCTTGTCCTTTTCTAAGTTAAGTTTCCCTGATGCTTAGGACATTCATTTGCATAATTCCCCATTTCCCTACAATTATAGCATTCAACATTGATAGCCTCTTTATTTCCCTTCCAATCACGAGCCTGGTGACCTTTTTCTCCACATTTATAAAAAACTCCCATTCCTTTTAGGAAAGTACTGGGGTGATTCTTCCCACAATTATCACATAATGGAAAATACTTCTTTCCATTTTTCCCTTTATCTGTCTCTTGTTCCACTGTTCTCTTCTTCTCTTGCTTTACTTTGTTGTCATAAGACTTAGAGAATTACTTTTCTATCTTGATAGCACACAAGACTATATCTTCATATGTTGAGAAAGATTGTGATACTAAATCTCGACGGAGAAATGGTTTTAACCCATCAAAGAAACGATCAATATTACTTCTTGGGTTACATATATAATCTGCAGCATGCCTCGCTAACCATGTAAAGTTAGCCTCATACTTTGTGACATTCTCATCCTCCTTCTGCCTCAGACTCAGAAATTGCCTTTCCATATTTGCTCGATGGTCATGTGGAAAGTATTTTTCTACGAAAATTTCCTTATACTACCTCCATTCCATATTTGATACTTCTTCATCTTCCTTTTTGTTTTGAATCGGTAACCATCATTGATCGGCATCTCCAGTGAGGCGGTAGACTGCCATGACAACCTTCTCCCTTTCGCTACTCCCCAAGGCGTGGAATATTTTCTCTAAGGAGGTTATCCATTGCTCAGCTACTAATGGATTTGTACCCCCATTAAATGTTGGTGGTTGTTTCCTCATGAAGCGGTCTAACATCGATCCTCTACGTTGCGGATCTGGGTACTCCATACGAGTAAGGTTATTATTCATAACCTGAGTTACTTTGTCACGACCCGTCCTCGGGGCCCGTGCCGTGACAACCCCAAGCCCGCCTTCCATAGGCCAGGGGCTGGCGACTAGCACCAAGGCATAAATCCTGGTAAAAAGGGAAGGCATTTCCTTTGTAAAGTAAACAAGAATCACAGAGTAAGCAAGCAGAAGAAGTAAACATTAATTAAAAGCTGGTACAACAGTAAGTGCGGAAAAGTAAAGGGGGGTGGAAATACAATCCCAATTGTAAAGTAAAGTACAACTCGAAAGGGAAAACAACAACTGAAAGGAAAATCCGCAGCGTTGAGTTGTCCTCTGGAAAGGATGTCATGCTCTTCTCTAAAGGAGAAGCCATAAGGTGCATGTCCTGAGGATATTTGTGCACGCCACGTCTCACAGTCAGCATCCCCATGTTGTGCCTCTCTGACCTGCTGTAGTAGTGGAGGAGAGACTGTGAGAGACTGAAGGAAGGCTGCTTCATCTCTATCCACGAAGGATATCCGCAAAGAGGCTAGCTGTTATGTCGCCTCCTCGAGTAGCTGAATGCCCGTCCTCCTGCTGAGAGCATCGGCTACCACATTCCCCTTCCCAGGAGTATAGACTATCTCAAATTCATAGTCCTGGAGGAACTCGATCCATCGCCACTGTCTCAGGTTCAGGTCCTTCTGAGAGAAGATGTACCTGAGACTCTGATGGTCAGAAAAGACTGTAAAGCGCTCACCCATCAGATAGTTTCGCCATGTCTTCGGAGCGAATACCACTGCTACTAACTCGAGGTCATGGGTAGCGTAGTTCTACTCATGCATCCTCAACTGACGTGATCCATAGGCAATCACCGCCCACTCCTGCATCAGGACACATCGGAGTCCGGTCCCTGATGCATCGCAGTAGACTACGTACCCTACTCCCTCCTCAGGTAACCTCAAGATAGGGGCGCTGGTCAATCTCTGTCTCAGCCCCTGGAAGCTTTGCTGACATCTTTCTGACCACACAAAGGGTTTCCCCTTCTTCGTAAGAGCTGAGAGTGGTGCCGCAACTCTGGAGAAGTCTGGCACAAATCTCCGATAGTATCCTGCTAATCCCAAGAAACTCCACACCTCCGTCACGCTCTTGGGTGGATCCCAAGCTAGCACTACCTCAATCTTCATAGGATCCACTGCAACTCCCACCTCAGAGATGATGTGTCCCAAGAAGTGGACCTCACGTATCCAGAACTGACACTTTGAGTGCTTTACATAAAGCTGGTTCTCTCGGAATGTGACTAGTACAACCTGTAAGTGGCATGCATGCTCCTCCTCAGTCGTCGAGTAAATCAAAATGTCGTCGATGAAGACTACGACAAATCGATCGAGGTATGGATGAAAGATCCTGTTCATGAGGCCCATGAACACCGCTGGAGCATTGGTTACGCCAAATGGCATAACCAAGAACTCATAGTGGTCATACCGACATCTGAAGGCCGTCTTCTGCACGTCCTCGTCTCGAACTCTGAGCTGATGATAGCCTGACCTAAGGTCTATCTTCGAGAACCACCGTGCTCCCTTGAGCTGATCGAAGAGGTCATCAATCCTCGTTAGTGGATACTTGTTCCTTACCGTCACCTGGTTCAGGCGACGATAGTCGACACAAAGTCGCAAGCTCCCGTCCGCCTTCTTGGCGAACAATATCGGGGAAGCCCAAGGTGAAACACTGGGTCGGATGAATCCCTTTCCCTGCAAGTCCTCCAACTGTACCCGTAGCTCTCGAAGCTCAGTGGGGGCCATCCTATATGCTGGAGTCGATATCGGGGTTGTCCCAGGGTACAGGTCAATATGAAAGTCTACCTATCTGCGAGGAGGTATCCCTGAAACGTCATCGGGAAAGAAGTCCGCATACTGATCCACCACTGCAGGAAAACTAGGACTCTGCATGTCAACTGCTCCAAGGATAAGTCTAGACAACTGATGAGTGATGGGTTGTCCTCTCCTATGTGGAAGTCCATCCTGTGCTGTGAAGGCTCCCTTCTCGCCGGTGAAGGTGAACCTGCTCCCGTCGGTGCGTACACATCGCAAATTGCGCCTAAAACAGTCAATCTGTGCATGGACTGTAGATAACCAATCCATGCCCAAGATGACATCGTAAGGCCTCGACGCTGCTACAAGAAGATCCTAGCCAAAGATCTCACCTCCTAGAGTAAGATCACACTGTCGGCACCAGTGCGTAATCGTCGAGTCTGCTCCCGTAGGACTCTCTAGCCGTAAGGATCGAGCCAACGGCTCTGTCGGAATCTTCGAGCTCCGAACAAGGGCAGCGGCTATGAAAGAGTGACTCACTCCTGTGACTATAAGAACTGCAGTAAGGGTGGAATAGACACAGATAGTACCTCAAATCATCTCGGGCGCGCCGTGGTCGTAGGCCTCCGTTGCCTGGAGATGTGCCTGTCTCTGCCCGCCAGCTCCCTGTGGTCGGGGGGCACCTCCTGGTGGTGGTGGTGGTAGAGCCTCAAAGCGTCGCCCACCACCTGCTACTCGGCCAGCTCCTCTGCCTCATCCGCCTCCTCCCTGTGGACCACCACGGTCGACCCTCTGCCTCTGCCTGGGTGGTCCCTCAACTGTCTGCTGCTCCTCGACACGGTGGGTCGGGCAGTCACGAGCCATGTGGCCCTGTCCGCCGCATGTGTAGCACTGCCTGCCTCTCGAAAGACTTGCTCCGCGCTGTGTGCCCCTCACTGTCGAGCCAGTGTCCTGAGGTCATCTGCCTGAGGGTCTGTTCTGCCTGGACCCCTGAGTCATCTGTCGGCTGCCTACTGCGGAAGACTCTGCTACCTGCCGCCCTGCGGTAGGTCTCGCTGCTGATAAAGGCTCATCAAGGAAGCTCTCGATCAAAAGGGCTTGCTCCAGTACTCCTGCCTGAGTCGGAATGCTGAGGGAGATCAGCGATGCCCTGATCTCATGTCTCAATCCCTGCTCAAAGGTCCGGGTCCGGAATAATGGGTCTCGTACCATGTCGGTCGAGTAGCGCGAGAGATCGGTAAATCTCGCCGAGTATTGGGCGACCATCAAGCTGCCCTGCCACAGCTGAAGAAGCTCTTGGATGCACACCGCACGGAGGGTGGCCGAGACGAACTCTAAGCGGAAGAGGCCCTCAAAGTCTGTCCATAGGAGAGATGCCTCATCGTGCACCTGGAGAATCAAGCTCCACAATCGGCCCGCTGCTGCGTGCAGTAGGCTCGCAGCGAGGATCACCATGAGGTCTGTTGGTGTCCTCACTAGCCTGAAAACTCGTACAACTGCCTCTAGCCAGTCCTCGGCTGCCTAGGGGTCTGTCTCCCCGCGGAACCTGGGCGGTCGCTGGCGCTGGAACTCATGCAGTGCACTAAGGTGACGTGCATCGTCAGCGGCTGGGGCTGGAAGAATCGGTGGCTCGGCGGGTAAAGGTATCGTCGGTGCCTTAGCTGTCAAAGGGCCCTGCACCGAGGCCTCGTCGCTCAGCGGGCTGTCGTCACACAAAACTCTCGGAACCCTAGTTGGCTGTCATCGTGGGGCCATCCTGAAAAGGAAACAGGTGTGCCACGGTCATAATAGTATACCTAGTGAGCTGATACAAAGTAATCACAATGAAAACTTGAAACACACATGCAATCAATGTTTTCGTGCATTAAGTCAAAAATCAGAAGTCAGGGTCCTGGTGTACGGATACGTCGGCCGCCGCACTAACATTGTAATCCCTGAACTGATAACCACACCCAATACGCTAAACACTACTGATTCACATAGAAAAAGATCAGAGTCCCAAGTTCTGCAGTAGAACCAAACTCCTCTGATACCAATTTGTCACGACCCGTCCTCGGGACCCGTGCCGTGACTACCCCAAGCCCGCCTTCCATAGGCCAGGGGCTGGCAACTAGCACCAAGGCGTAAATCCCGGTAAAAAGGGAAGGCATTGCCTTTGTAAAGTAAACAAGCATCACAGATTAAGCAAGCGGAAGAAGTAAACACTAAGTAAAAGTTGGTACAACAGTAAGTGCGGGAAAGTAAAGGGGGCCGGAAATACAAGCCCAACTGTAAAGTAAAGTACAACTCGAAAGGGAAAATAGAAACTGAAAGGAAAAGCCACAGCGTCGAGTTGTCCTCTGGAATTACCACTTGAATGGTGAGTACAGATAGCCTCCACAGCTCCTCGGTCCAGTCGTCCGCTCCGAGTACACCCTGCCCAGTGTTCCACCTCTAGGTACCATCCTGGTCCGCAAGCCTCCACCACGATCAGCGCTATCCGTCATCTGCAACCAACACAACGTAGTGCGTGCATAGCCCGTGAAGGGGTGAGTATAAGCTACTCAGTAGGGACCCCGAGACCCCCGAAGGTCTCCCAGAATCCACAAAGGATAAACCACATAGGAAATATATAATCACGAAGTAACATCCGACACGGCTTAGGTATATGCCCATACATATACCTAAGTCATCAATTCCAATACGATCCAACCTCCGAGCCCAAGTACAACCCAGTCCACATAGGAAAGCAAAACGAAAATCCACATAGGATAGCACAACACAATCCACACAGGAAAGAACAACACAATCCACACAGGAAAGTAAAACAGGATTTCAGCTTACACAGGTATACTTCTTGGAATGACGATAGAGATGATCACTGATCCATCTAAGTCGTCGGACCCACAAAGGATCGATAGGTACTAACCCCCGCAATGACCCACAAAGGATATGACCCACAAAGGATCGATAGGTAACTTACCCCCGCAAAGACCCACATATGATTGGGCCCACACAGGACCTGTAGGCGCTGGCCCACACAGGACCGCTGAGCGCTGACCCACACAGGATCGAACCCACACAGGATCGGTATCACTGACCCACAAAGGATCGCTGAGTGTTGTAGTCGTCGCCTTCGAATCCACTAAGGATCTCTGCACACTCGTCGTCGTCACAGTAGCAGTCGCAAACACAGCCAGCTCTAGGGATCCCGCACACAGCAAGCTCGTTCAGGAGGGTCCGCTCCACGAGCCGAGAGGCTGATACATCAACTGACACATAGTCCAGATTTTATGTATCCAAAAGTTCCGTATCGTCAATAGGAACTCAACGTCGCAGACGGCGCGTCAATCGGAAGCCCAGTCTGAGAGTAATTGGCTTTTTCGTCCGAGGGGCCCGGTAGGTTTTTAAGGTAAAACCAACCCGACCAGACTCCACCTATGTCCAAACCTCGGGCGGAGTATGCCAAAATATCCTTCTCACTTAGAGAAATCCAACAAAGTTGACGGCATGTCAATCGTACGTCCGTAGCTCAAGATATGAGCGTTTCCGCTCCGAGGGCCCGGTTGGTTTCGTGTACGAACCAACCCGGCCAAACCCAAAGTATTCCGAAACTTTGAGTGTGATATACCGAAACGACCGTCTCGATCCAAGGATCGCATCTCCACTGACGGCGCGTCGTTTGGAGGCTCGTAGCTCATGTTATGAGCAAAAGACCGAAAAGGTCCGGAAACAGGGGGTCTGGGACCGGACCGACCCGGCCCGACCCCCCCCTGGGTCGGCCCGAACTGGGTCGACCCGACCCGGGTATGGGTCCGACCCAATTGGGCGCAACCCAGTCCGGCCAGGGGGCCCGGCCCGGCCTGGGCACGACCCGGCCCGGCGGGTCGGCCCGGCTCGGCTCGGCCGAGCGGAGGAACCGCGGGGCGCACTGCCCTGCAGGATGAGGTGTCGCGGCCCCACGCGGGGCCGCGCTTGGTTAGCGGATGCGGCTTTGCCGCGTCGCATGTGTCGCCGGACCCGCACGGTCGCGGGTCTGGTCTACCGCCGCCCCCTACCGCCGGCGCCCCGCATCGCTGGCGGAGTCTGCGGGCCACCGGAGTTGCTCCGGTGGTCCGATTCCATTTCTGTCTACGCCGTAGCTCCTCCCGGGACACATTCTTCACTACCAGGCCCTCAAATCGCCATTGCGGCCCCGTTTTTCATCATCTGCCAATCCGCGCATCAACGGAAAACTACGGAGGGTTGTCGGGCCGTGTTTGTTTGGCCCGTACCCTCCGCATTAGGTGATAACAATCGGGAATATATTCAACACATGAATAACAAGAAAGGCACAATTTTAATAAAATTAAAATTGAACTTTGATCCGGGTTCTTTGTTTTAAAAGAAACAACCATGGGAATAAATATTGTTCTCAAATAAAACCCATACCTCATCGAAGTCGTCGAACGTGCGTTCTTTGAAGAATTGATCATCGCAGAAGGAGAGGATTGTCGCGTTGCGGAAGGGTGTCGCGTCGTCGCGGTATACGGCATTACGTCGACGAACTCCGAGGATCAAGAACATACAGATTTAATTATAAAAATTAAATCCATGTTGTTGCTATAAACCACAAAGAATTAAAAAGGGTCCGCAATCTCTTACCTCAACGGATGATCGAAGATTTGTTGCGGATGAAGGAACGTCGCAGAAGAACGTCGCGGGAGAAGAATCGTCGGTGTCACGGTACTTGGTGTCGCGTCGTCGATCTTCGAGGGCTCGGCGTTCTTCGTCGCCCTTCGTCGAAGGCCGGCGTTCTTCACGTTCTTCGCATTCTTCGCATTCTTCGCGACACACGGGACGCGGAAAAGCCGCGTCCGCTGACCAAGCGCGGCCCCACGCGGGGCCGCGACACCTCATCCCGCGGGGCAGCGCGCCCCGCGGTTCCTCCGCTCGGCCGCTCGGCCGAGCCGAGCCGGGCCGACCCGCCGGGCCGGGTCGTGCCCAGGCCGGGCCGGGTTGCGCCCAACTGGGTCGGACCCGGACCTGGTTCGGGCTGACCTAGGGGGGTCGGGCAGGGTCGGTCCGGGCCCAGACCCCCCTGTTTCTGGACCTTTTCGTTCTTTTGCTCATAACTTGAGCTACGGGCCTCCGAACAATGCGCCGTCAGCGGAGATGAGATCCTTGGATCGAGACGGTCGTTTCGGTATATCGCACTCAAGGTTTAGGAATACTTTGTGTTTGGCCGGGTGGGTTCGTACACGAAACCAACCGGGCCCTCAGAGCGGAAACGCTCATATCTTGAGCTACGGACGTCTGATTGACGTGCCGTCGACTTTGTTGGATTTCTCTAAGTGACACAGATCATTTGGCATACTCTGCCCGAGGTTTGGACGCATGTGGAGTACGGTCAGGTTGGTTTTTCCTTAAAAACCAACCAGGCCCCTAGGACGAAAAAGCCAATAACTCTCAGACCGGGCGTCCGATTGACGCGCCATTTGCGACGTTGAGTTCCTATTGACGATTTGGATACATGAAATATGGAATATGTGTCATTTGATGTATCAGACTCTCGGCTCGTGGAGCGGACCCTCCTGAACGATCTTGCTGTGTGTGGGATCCCTAGAGCTGGCTGTGTTTGCAACTGCCACTGTGACAACGACGACAGTGCAGAGATCCTCAGTGGATTCGACGGCGACGACTACAGCACTCAGAGATCCTTTGTGGGTCAGTGCTACCGATCCTGTGTGGGTTCGATCCTGTGTGGGTTAGCGCTCAGCGGTCCTGTGTGGGCGAGTGCCTACAGGTCCTGTGTGGGTCTTTGCGGGGGTAAGTTACCTATCGATACTGTGTGGGTCAGATCCTTTGTGGGTCATTGCGGGGGTTAGTACCTATCGATCCTTTGTGGGTCCGATGACTTTGATGGATCAGTGATCATCTCTATCGTCATTCCAAGAAGTATACCTGTGTGAGCTGAAATCCTGTTTTACTTTCCTGTGTGGATTGTGTTGTGCTTTCCTGTGTGGATTGTGTTGTGCTATCCTGTGTGGATTTTCATTTTGCTTTCCTGTGTGGACTGGGTTGTACTTGGGCTCGGAGGTTGGATCGTATTGGAATTGATGACTTAGGTATATGTATGGGCATATACCTAAGCCGTGTCGGATGTTACTTCGTGATTGTATCTTTCCTATGTGGTTTATCCTTTGTGGATTCTGGGAGACCTTCGGGGGTCTCGGGGTCCCTACTGAGTAGCTTATACTCACCCCTGCCCGGGCTATGCCCACACTACGTTGTGTTGGTTGCAGACGACGGATAGCGCTGATCGTGGTGGAGTCTTGCGGAGCAGGATGGTACCTGGAGGTGGAACACTGGGCGGGGTGTACTCGGAGCGGACGGCTGGACCGAGGAGCTATGGAGGCTATCTGTACTCACCATTCAAGTGGGACTTCCACAGGACGACTCGACGTTGTGGCTTTTCCTTTCAGTTGTTGTTTTCCCTTTCGAGTTGTACTTTACTTTACAGTTGGGCTTGTATTTCCGGCCCCCTTTACTTTCTCGCACTTACTGTTGTACCAACTTTTACTTAGTGTTTACTTCTTCCGCTTGCTTACTCTGTGATTCTTGTTTACTTTACAAAGGAAATTCCATCCCTTTTTACCGGTATTTACGCCTTGGTGCTAGTCTCCAGCCCCTGGCCTATGGATGGCGGGCTTGGGGTAGTCACGGCACGGGCCCCGAGGACGGGTCATGACAGCTTGTCCCAGTATGGTAATATGTTGATCAGCACCAGTTGTATCTCCAGCTCCACAATAATTATCTTGAGCGGGAGGGCAATCCCTACACGGAGTGCGTGCATTGATACAGTTTCCATTCCTCCCACTAGGCGCCATTTCTAAACAATAGCATAAAATAGATTAGTTTATTAATTAAAATACATAATCCCATACTTGTAAAACACTTAACATTAATTGAACTATTTATGGATATAATCCATTATCATAAAAATGTTTTCTTTGAGGAAGTATATAGTCATAACCCTTCATAGTGGTTTGTAAAGAAAATGAGAATTATCCTAAGCATATCCCCCGGGAGTGTCGTAACCAAGAGTGCAGCAGGGCCCGTTGTCATGCACCAGTTCCCATTCGAGTCTAGCTCAAAGCGGTGTTTTTGGGTTTTACCCCTAGGTACATCTGTTCCAGAGATGCCTCTACCTTCTCGTATCCAGACAGGGATGTATTGCTCAGAAAACTCACAAAATCTCTATAATACCAAAATTCTAGGAAGTTCTTCTATACTAATCCTCAAAGTCAATCTTTGGGCTATGTGCTCTAATCAGAGTTTATCTAAATCTAGGTTCTAAGTTTAGTACTAAACTACCTCTGATACCAACTGTAACGCCCCGACCCCAGTTACCTAGAGTCGGTGCATTATTGCGTAACATTGGCATGATCACAAAAGATCAAGTCTCGAAAGACTGATTAGTTTAGTAGCCTTGGAAACACTAGATACATTCATAAATGTTACATTACATTATAAAGTGAAAAACTAAAAAACAAAGTCTCCATATTCCACACTCATATCCTCTTCTGACTATCCCTTCACGTCATTCGTAAAATACTTCTTCACGTCCTGGAAAATATTAAAACATTGAAAGGGGTGATCTCAGATGCTCAGTAAGGATAACATATTGCGGAAGCTTTCATAAATAAACATTAACATTTAAGGCAATGTATAACTAAAACAAAAGCCTTTTTAAACATGAACTTCAGCAAAATATGGAAAAAATAAAATTAAATAATTCCATTTACTTATTCACATGGATATTCTACTAGTCGAATAATAACATGCAATATCAATAACCACATTCATAATGTTGGAATGCATAATTCCAAACTATCATAACCATGTATCCAAGGCCTCGTGCCAAGACTACAAATAAGATTTTGTAAAGGCCTCATGCCAAGACACTAGTTTGTCTCAAGAGACCTGCAGATGCATCGAGGAGCTATAGCGGGCTCCACCCGTCACTTATTAAGTCCAATGCATTCCTCATATGAATAGGTTTAAACATATCATAAACCATAACATAATCTTATCACATAAAACATGCATAAAGGAAACATAACATTTCCACATTTAAATCACAAGATATCAATACAACACATTTATATAATAAAAACATTATCAAAACCATTTTCAATACCAAAATAAAAGAAAATTAAAACTTGGTATTTATTTTTCATTTAAAAAAAGTTATGGCTTGTAGAGGAAGCCGAAACTCAAATAATATTCATGGCGGCGGAGAAGTCATTGTCGCCGCATACGTAATAAAAAACATTAATTTTTTCGTTTAGCAAAAACGCTTCGTATAAAAAGATTCCTTTTGAATAAAAGTAAAATTTAAAGGGGTTTATACATCGTATAAAAGAAATTTGTGTATAAAACAAAATATGCCTCAATGAATGGAGATTGAGACGAAGTCCCTTAAAAAGATCATTTTTTTAAAATAAAATAAATCTATTATGTGTATTAACTATAAGTACACATAAAGAAAGTACAAATACAAGATAGGACATAATAATATCATGACATAATTTGAAAGTAGGAGATTAACCCAAAGAACGTAAATTGGGTTAAGAAGTTCCCTTACAAAGATCATTTTTCTAAAAAAAAAATAAATCTATTTTGTGTATTCACTATAAGTACACATAAAGAAAGTACAAATACAAGATAGGACATAATAATATCATGACATAGTTTGAAAGTAGGAGATTAACCCAAAGAATGGAAATTGGGTTAAGAAGTTCCCTTACCTCATGTCCGACTTGACTCGATCATTATTTAACCTCCTGAATAATAAACTAGAGGTAATTTCTATTTTCTTAAGAACCTTTTCCATTTTCATTATTCCTTTTATATCACTTATTACCATGTTATGAACATTATGTAATTATTTAAGTTAATAACGGTAATTTTGTAGATCTTTGGTACTTGAGTCAAAAATAACCTTCTTATAATTACAAGTTGTTCATGTGGTGAAATATCCATTATATCTAGAATTATATTACTAATTTATATATCATATATATCATATATATCTAGTATATACATTCATTTATAATATTACATAACATTTAGAGGTAAGAAATGAAATGCACCGTTCATGGAGACGGTAAGCCGTACGTACGCATGAATGCTACTTTCATTTCTATTTCGTATTTAATGGAATGAAATTATAATTATATAAATTTATACTATAATTAAAGTATAATATAATGTATAATACCATTTACTCCATCCTTTATACATCCCACATATGGCATTAACGATTCAAACACTTTGAGGGGGCGGTAGTCCACACTTTCTAAAATGAAATTATCGCGTTTACCCATAATGGAAATCATAAAGGTATGCCATAAATGAGAAATATAGAATCATAAGGAAAACAAAAACATAATATATATCATATATAAAAATATTTTCATCATAATTTCCATCATGAGAGGTGTTAAAAGAAGATTGAACAATCATAGTTTCGTGAGGTAGTAATTCGCCACCCACAGAAACAGTGTGTTCTTTAGCCATTAGACGAAGGTGTGTGTAAGTGTAAATAAAATACTTCCCATAAAAACATCCAAGTATATTGAGGATACTGGTTTTGTTACAAAATAAAGTAATAAAAAGATTTTAAGGGGTTGGAGAAGCAAAATAAAACAAAATAACATAAGAGAAGACATTACCTTAAAATCGGGTAACTCTTTTTTGATTTGAGTCAAAGGCTTCCTTGGGAAGAATTATGCCCAATGTGAGGCTTCTAGGAGTAATATAGGGAAGTTGAGAGAGAATTTGGGCAGAGATTGGCCGAGCCAAAAGGCTTTGAATGTGTGAATAAGGTGGTAGTGGTGGGGGCCTATTATAAGAGGAGAGGAGGGTCACTCTTGGAAAGTCATGAAATATTACATTATTATAAAATGATTTTCGGATTCTAAAGGTCCCAAAATTATATATTTTGAGGATAAGGTGATAAGGGTTTGAAATCCACTCATCCAATAGGCTTTGGACAAGTGTAAGTCTTATATTTTACATTATCCTTCCATTTTATTAAAATCGTTAATTAATGAGGTAATCGCTGCATCATCATGGTGCCATAAAAATTTTAATTTATTTAATGTCTAAAAATTATAAAAAAATTACCATGATGTAGGAAATATTTTTATCTTTCCAATTAATATTTATGGTCAAAAGTATGACTTGTATAACCCCTTCTAAAAATTGTTTTAGTAAAATAACACATGTTTGTGATAATTTTATTTTTACTTTAAATAAAAAGTTATTAGAGTCATTTTCTTACCCAAGTGGCTCCATTGGGTCCCAAAGTGGACTCATGGATTTTCTTGGTCGGCTATGACTCATCCAATAAGTGTAGGACAAGTGTAAAGGTAATTTCATATTATTATAATATCATTTTTACCTTAAATTTCACTAATTACCTTTAATCGTGATTAATTAAACTTAAAAGTTACTATTCACCAAAAAATTATTTTAATCCCATTGAACCACATTTTACTTCCTAATTACAACCATGTATGTCGGATTTTTTAAAATCAAATCACATAAGTGGTAATGTTTCATTTAAACAAAAAATCAGTTTTTTAACTACCACTTAGTGGTTTCACTATTCATCAAAAATTGAAGTTTTTCAGAACAATGCCAAAATTTCACCCTAATCTATAGTTGATTTTCCGAATTCAAAAATGATGTCTATTTTACAAAATTCCAAACATATAAGTTGCATTAATTAATTTTATAATTCATTCTCGTTGTCACAACAAATAGCATGTTTTTAAGAAACAAAATATATCAAAAGATTGACAATTGTTTATGTCCAATTTCAAAGTGAAATTAATTATAATGACCACAATTGGATAAAATGGTAAAAATATATTCTAATTATACTTTAAAACCACTCAATATTATAATTTATCACTATAAATTATTTTTATTAAAAAGGTTGTTTTTAAGTATTTTCCACTATTCATAAAAAATTGGAAGTTCTCAGAAAAATATCAAAAATTCAACATAGGCTAATTTTGATATTCTGAATCCAAAAATGAAGTCCATTTTGAAATATAAAATATATATAATTTCAAAAAGTTGTTATTAATATTCATAATGGCTATTTTTATTGGTCGCGGTGTGTTAGAATCTCGAACTTGCGTATAATGCAAGCTATTGCATTATTGAAAGAGAAGCGTATTGTGGAAGATCAGGGTGTTACACCTTTATTGTTTTGTTTTTTATTTTAGAAATATCTCTATATTTATATATATTTTGTTACATTTTTTATCCATATATATTTATATATATATTTAAATACACATATAAAATATGTTTTTTGTGTGTATGTGTGTTTATAAATACATAAATACGTACATACATACAAATATATATTTATATATTTGTTTTCATTTATAAATATAATTATACGTGTTTATATTTATTTCCATATACTATATATTAAAATTTATATAAATATATTAGAATATATAGATAAATATATATTTGTTTTTCAATAATCACACATTAATATATATATATATATATATATATATATATATATATTTAAACATTATATATAGATTAATTTTAAAGGTATATAAATATTTATAAATATTCATTTTAAATAAAATTGATATTATTTTTTATTTAGATAATGTTTATATATTCATAAATTTATTTTATATGTAAATATGTTTGATTGTTTATTTATAATATTTAATTTTTAAGTATGAATATATATAAAAAAATAAGTATATATTGTTATATATTTGATTATGAATAAAAATACATTATGAAAAACAATAAAATTTCAAATCTATAATATCAATATCAATGTAATCCTTGGAAATAAATTCTATCCCTATTGAAAAAATATGTATATATTATTAAATATTTGATTATAGTCATTTGAAGTTCGAGTTACGTTTTCAACTTATTTTAGATCTTTTATTTATTTTTTTATTTTTTTTATTTTTTTATCTTAAAATTGTTATTAAATGACTATTACTCAATAATAATTAACAAAATATTAATTGAAAATATTTTTTAAATTATTTTATAAGTCATTGTCACTAAATATATTATATATTATCTGTAAATGCCTATTTAGCCTCATCTAAAACATATTTAAAAATTATATATTATAGTTATATCAATTTAAATATATATATATATATATTAATATATTAATATATTAATATATTAATATATACTTTTTAATTAAATATAATTTTTTTAAATATACCCTTTATTAGCGCTACTAAAAAAACATTGATAAAGGGGTTCCTTTAAAAGTGCTAATAAAGGGGGTACCTTTATCAGTGCTGAAAATCTAATAAAGGGGTACTTTTAATAGTGTTTTTAGCACTGTTAGAATCACATTTTATCAGCGCTTTTTTAACACAGATAAATGTACATCCTTTATCATCATTTTTTAGCACTGATAAAGGGTGACTCTGTGTAAATATATTTCTATGGTAGTGCTCCCTCCTTGCCTTATTCTTCCTCACCATCCATGGTGATTTGGGTCTCCCTCATTGATACCTCCTACATGGTCATAACCACTATACAAAAATCAGAGTTTAGCAGTGGTTATTTAGTAGCTACTTTTTTAAAAACCACTACTATATATTTACTAAAATTAAAAAAATGCTCTTCTCCCCTCCCTGAAATTCTTTACCCTCTATTCGACCCCTCTCTCCACTTTTCCCCCACCCCTGATGTGTCTTCCGACATGATCCCCACTGAGCCCTCCCATAAATCCCTCACCATCGTCATTCTCACCCCCACCCGCAACCTCACAATCACTCTTTCCCCTCTTCCACTATTGGATTTGGTTCCCTAGAACCAAAAAATTTGTATTTTGGATTACAAGAATATTCAAACAAGTGAATATTGATATAAATACCTTATCAAATATTGATTTTTCTTTTTCATAACATTTACATGAAAATTTCATAGAGTATCTATCACATTTATAAGATCATTACAGTTCCCCACTATGGTGATAACCTTTAGATGGTATGATGATATCTCTTAAATATAGTTTTATAGTCGAATAGTGTACTATGATAGGGAACATAGTACATGGGCTATCATGTGTGAGTGCTCGTAAGTCGATGAAGTTTTTTCTCATGAATTTTACATTTTTTTCATCTCCAATATGAGATAGTATGATTATAGACCCTTAAGTATGAATTCTTCATGTTTTGGTGACATTTGGTATTTATATCTATGAGCATGTGTAATGATCCTCATATTTTATAATTATTACTAATACATGTTATGAATCGCACACTTAGATGTACTTTTTATGCCACAATGATAATAGTTTATGGAGAAGTTAGATATGTTGGATACATCACAAATAACATGTTATTAATAATAAGTCGAGGAAGAATTTGTTTCATCCATATTTATGTAATTTGATATCTCAGACCTTTGATTGAAATAAAATTGTTGCATAAATTCCACAGTCATGTTGTAATGATGTTTATTTTAAATAGTAAATGAAATTCATATCAAAAATATATGTTGATGACACATATGTGCAACCTTCTTGATGAGATATTGAGACAAAGAAAATATATTACACAATGAGTGTTTATATGTTGTTGTCATCATTGCAATATTAAGTTATTTCTCTTGAGTTTCTTAACCCATTACTAGACAGTAATCGTGGACTTTAGGAAGTCCCTCTTAATGGAAACGTGAAAAAATTCTAGAGGGTCACACACTAAATGTTTCTGTTGATTTTAATTAAATTCAATTTAAAGTTAATTATTGAAATAAATATTATTTTCATGTCTGATTAATAATTTTATTCAAGATTTATTGATCGAATATATTTAGAAGGTAGAAAATAAATAAATATTTATTAATAAATAATTTATTTGATTACATGAATATATAATAAATATTTATTCTCAATGTAACACCCCAAGATTTCATAGTGTGTTATTTCTTCAAAATAATTCAATAACTTTCACTACATGCAACACCAAGTTCAAGAACACCATGACTTACCAAACAAGCCGTTCAAAAGAGGTTATGAATAGTATTAGATAAATTTTAATGTTTATATAATCCTTATAATTTTAGAATCCATATTATGAGTTTCTTAGATATAATGCAAGAAAAAATTCATTTTCAGTATTGCACTTTTATCAACTTTAATAGTGAAACCTTTTTAAATACTATATTTTAAACTTTTTGACTAAATGGGGACATCAAAAATTTAAAATGAAACATCCCAAGCTTCTACGGTACGCTTCTCTTTGAATAATGTGATAGTGTGTGTTGTACGCAACACCGAGTTCTAACAACCAATTAAACTAGCCGTTATGAATAGTAATAACTACTTTTTGAAATTATGTATATTTTATATTTCAAAATAGACTTCATTTTTGGATTCAGAATATCAAAATTAGCCTAGGGTGAAATTTTGGTACTTTTCGGATAACTTTTATATTTTGATGAATAGTGAAAATTACTAAATTTTAATTAAAAACAACTTTTTTAATCAAAATAATTAATATTGATAAATTATGAATTTGAGTGGTTTTAAAGTATATTTAGAATATATTTTTACCATTTAATATAATGTTGGTCATTGGACATAATTTTACAATTAAACCGAACATAAACAAGTGTCAATCTTTTGATAGTTATTATCTCTTAAAAACACGCTTTTTGTTTTGACAGAGGGAATTAATTTTAAATTAATTTCTACCACTTCTGTGTTTTGAATTTAGGAAAATGGATTCCATATTTTTAATCAGGATGTTCAAATTGTGTAAATAGGTAACTTTTATTTTTAGACATTTTGAATAATTACTGCGGTAAATATTTTATTTACCATGGTTAAGGGTAAATCCGGTAAATAAGGGTTAATAAAATAATATTATAATAATACTAAATTACCCTAAAACGTGTCTTAACCCTATTTTTTGATACATGGTCGACCATGGGAATCTTTGTGTCAATTTTGGGACCCCATGGATCCACTTGTAAGTGATAATGACACTTTATTTTAATTAAGTTAAAATGAATACAAAAATGACACAAGCATATATCTTTTAGAAAAACAATTGTTACATAGGGTTATATATGTTGGATTTTAGATTATAAATGTTCATTAGAAAGCTAAAAAGATTTCCTACATAATGATATTTTATTTATAATTTTTAGACATTAAATAATTTATTTTATATATGACACAATGATGATGCAGTAATTACTATAATAGTGAAAAATTAAAATAATTGATATTATAAATACCCAAATAAATATAATATGAAACTTTTAATGAATTAAACTAATTTTCTAGGATAATATGATATATTAGGATTGATTTAATTTACTTTGTTCGAAGTAATCAATCTGTTATGAGTTTCACAAAAATCAACTATTCAATAGTGTCAAAATTGAAATAAAAGAGTTCTTAAACAAATATTATATTATTAATTGATATTAAATTCCTAAAAATCTAAGGTTCGGCCAAGAGACTTATATCATGATAGGTTCATCATTAATGTACCACTTGGGGGTCTCTTGGATGTATATAGTAAGTTTATTAACCATATTATATAAAAATACAAAGAGACATTGTAAAAGTGAAACTAATTAACTTAGAGTTAATACTTAAAGATAAGGTTAATATAAGTACCCAAACCTGTCTAAATTCTATTGGTTGAGTGGTTTTCGACCTATCCCCACCTTAACCTTTTAATAATAAACTTTGGAGCCTTTAGAAACCGAACATGAATTTATTATAAATTAATATTTCTAGCTTTTCCAAAGGTGCCCCTCACCCCTCTTATAAAAGGGCACTCCTCCTTCTCATTTCTTCACACCTTCAAAGCCTTTTGGTTCGGCCAAACTCTGCCCAAATACTCTCCCAACATCCCTCACGACAACCTAGAGGCCTTAGTTTGATCAGAAAGCCAACCTAAGGAGCCCTTTTGATCAAATCAAAAGGAAGAACCCGAAGAAGAGGTAATGATTTCACCACCCTTCTCCAAGTTCATTTCTTCTTCCACTTCTTCTTCCTTTGTTCTTACCATTATAAAATAATAACTCTAGTATCTCACATATAATGTGATGTTATTATAAATATGGTACAATCATATTCAGTATTCTATCCACCCTTTGAATAACATGTCACCATACGTGCGTACGTACGGCTTACCGTCTCCACGTCGTGGTGTAATTGTTATTCAATATAATATTATTTGGATGGGTATAATAATGATGTGTAACTCATGTAAATAATAAATATAACATGTTAATGATTCTGTATATATGATATACCATCCATTTATATATTATTTTAATATCAAAAGAATGATATTGTCGCTCGTGCGTACGTACGGACTACCGTCTCCACGAACGCGATAAGATTCATCTCCATCGTATCCATTCAAGTATAATTATCATTTGATGATTTAAAAATGATGTTTAAGGACTTGATATCATTATGGATATGTATAATATACAACCTATCCATTACAAATATGTATTACGTAACAAAACATATAAAAGAAAACGAGTAAGTTAACACCCGAAACGACGATAATTCTAAGATATTATTAACAAAGCAATTTTAAAAGATCATATATGATATCATATTAATGTATATGATTATTAAATAATTTAATAACAATTATTTCACCATTATACAGGAGGTTAACCTACCCCATCCAAGTAAAAGTGCAAGGTAAGGGTTTATTTTGCAATCTCTTCATTATTCGAGGTTGTTTATACGTAATAATCTACTGGGATTTCTTTATCATCCACATCCATGTTACTTCGAAATGTATTTCAAAACATTTTTACTATTTAAAAAGAATATGGGTTATAGTCATTTATACCCTTATGTGTTTTTAATGGAATATTTCCATCGTTTTCCAAACAAGGCAATTTTTACCTTTTGACAAATTTAAGGTAAGAATGTTTTTTTTAAACTTATACGGCAGGTGTAGCTATTTACCGCCGTTATAAAATCGTTAAATCTTCCCTTACAAGATTACAAGGATATTTTCAAAGTAAATGTTTTATTTTATAATTATGTGACTTTTAAATGATTTCAAAATGAATAATTTAAGAATTTCAGAAAGGTACTCTTTATCAAAATCAGAATTTTAAATGTTTTAAAGATTTATCTTTATAAATCTTTTTAATTAATGTCTTCAAAATGGTTTTTAAGGATTTATTTATATGGACATGAATGTTTTTTTTAAAAATGTTAATTCCTTTCAAAAGTTTCAAAGTGTTATGGGACACTTTGATTCAAAAATCTCTTTTTAATTACTTCCTTTATAAATGTGTGACTTTTAAATGATTTCAAAAAAAAGGGATATTTCTCTCAAATAGTTTTGATTTCATATATGTCAACATCCTTTGATGGATTTTAAGCTTATTTGAAGATGATTTATTATGATACAAAACTTCTATATTGTATTGAAGGTTTTGTGATATGTTTGACTGTGGATGTGCTATTTTTATACCATTCATAGTTTATGGTGAAAGTATTGACATTTCGTATGCTAGTTTTAATACGAATGTTTATGTTATGTTTAAACCTTTTCATATGGGAATGCATTGGACTTAATAAGTGACGGGTGGAGCCCGCTATAGCTCCTCGATGCATCGGTAGGTCTCATGAGACAAACTAGTGTCTTGGCACAAGGCCTTGACAAAATCTTATTTGTAGTCTTGGCACGAGGCCTTGACTATGTGGTTATGATAGTCTGGCATTATGCATTCCAACATTATGAAAGTGGTTATTGATTTTTTCATGTGATTATTCGATTAGTAGAATATCCATGTGAGTAAGTAAATGGCATTATTTCATTTTATTTATTCCATACCATGTTGAAAGTTCATGTTTGAAAGGCTTTTGTTTTAGTTATACATTGCCTTAAAAGTTTATTCTTATTTATGAAAGTTTCCGCTATATTGTTATCCTTACTGGGCATTTGAGCTCACCCCTTTTCTATGTTTTATTTTTCCCAGGAAGTGAAGAAGTAAGTTATGAATGACCTGCAGGGATATTATGTGGGGATATGAGTGTGGATTATGGAGACAATATGTTGTTGTAGTATTTTTTCGTTTAATTATGTAATGTAAAACTTATGAATATATCTAGTGTTTCCAAGGCTACTAAACCAATCGTTCTTTCGAGATTTGATCTTTCTTGTGATCATGCCAATGTTACGAAGTAATGCACCGACTCTGGGCAACTGGGGTCGGGGCGTTACAGTTGGTATCAGAGGAAGTTTAGTACAAACCTTGGAAGCTAGATTTAGATAAACTCTGATTAGAGCACGTAGACCTAAGATGAACTTTGAGGATTAGTGTAGAAGAACTTCCTAGAATTTTGGTATTGTAGAGATTTTGTGAGTTTTCCGAGCAATACATCCCTGTCTGGATACGAGCAGGTAGAGGCGGCTCTGGCACAGATGTACCTAGGGGTAAAACCTGAAAACACCGCTTTGAGCTAGACTCGAACGGGAACTGGTGCACGACAACGGGCCTTGCTGCACTCTTGGTTACGACACTCCCGGGGGATATGCTTAGGATAACTCTCACTTTCTTTACAAATCATTATTAAGGGTTTATGAGTATATACTTCCTCAAAGAAAAACATTTTTATTATTATGGATTATATCCATAAATAGTTCAATTTATGTTAAGTGTTTTATAAGTATGGGATTCTGTATTTTGATTCATAAACTGATCTAGTGTATTTCATTGTTTAGAAATGGCACCCAGTAGAAGGAATGAGAA
Organism: Viscum album; assembly: GCA_963277665.1. Lineage (NCBI taxonomy): Eukaryota > Viridiplantae > Streptophyta > Magnoliopsida > Santalales > Viscaceae > Viscum > Viscum album. The sequence continues at coordinate 1,297,136,394 of OY728122.1, read as the reverse complement.
CTCCAGAAATGCACATGATCCAAAGAGAAGGAAGGATCATATCTTTCATGGTCTTAAGCTAGAATTTATAAGAGAAATAGTCTCCCATGTATTATCATCATATGAAGAAATAATATCATGTGTTGATAAGATAAGTAAAGAGTTTACTGAGTCCTATGGCTTTGAAGGGAAGCAAGAGAAGAAAAGGATAGAAGAGAGAAAGATTGATAAAGGGAAGAGGGAAAAGAAGAATTTTCCCATATGTGGTAACTGTGGAAAGAAACACCCTGGAACTTGCCTGAAAGGAATGGGAGTTTGTTATAAGTTTGGAGGAAAAGGGCACAAAGTACATGACTGCAAGGGTAAGAAAATGGTTTCAAATGTACAATGCTTCATTTGCAAGGAGTTTGGACACTACGCGAACCTATGTCCCAGTCATCAGACTATGCCGCAAATGATGCTATTGGATAATAATCAAGTTATGATACTACCACAGATGAAGAGGAATGATTAGAGTTATTATGTTGATTATATCAATTGAGTGTTGTATCAACAATGTACTTGTTATAATAATTATGGAGTATATAAGGATTGTACTGCAGTACTATTTCATTAAGGACTTGAGATGGTGTGGAACAAAGAAAAGTGACTCAGTAGCAGGTTAAATGTTTGGAAAATATATGGTTGAGAGAAAGATAAACCATAATATGGTTCTGATACCGAGGTGGTGATTTTAGAATAATACATGATTGATTTGGATAAATTATATTGGATATTATTGACTACCTTGAAGCTGATTAATGATTTTTATATTCCATCATTGTTGGGGTTTAAAACATTTTTGGATTAATGAAGTATATCCAGCATTCTATATGGAATAAGGGAACATGAATGTAATCAATAAGGAATATAGTAATACATGATGAAGGTATTCATATGCTATTACGGGGTAAAAAGGATCTATATTATGTTTACCTTCCTTATAAATGTTGGACTGTGAGTTTGGATAGAATTATTTTGGATAGTTCTAGTTTGGATTATTTTGGATTTCCATAAAAGGACAACCCGGAGGTCGGGCGGCAACCCGTCGCGTCCGGCAAGGCTGCGAGACTTGAACCCGCAACCGAAGGGCGACAAGGGTGTATCACCTACCACTGGCCCACGAGATGTCCTGGATTAAATAATGTAGTTTTTATTAAAAGATCTTGTAGATTAATTATAAATTCCTTTATTTTTGAACCCTGTACGAGTAGTATAAATAGAATTTTTTTTAACGTTCTATTATCTTTTATAGTGAAAGATGAGTTTGTGGTAGAAATTTATTAATGGGTAAAACTCTAATTATAAAGTAAGTATATCTCCTTATGATCTTAGCCAATCTCATAAATAAATTCCTCAACATTAATAAAAGGAACTTAGAACAAAATTTTTGTCCTAGATGGTACCTTAAATCATCACTAATTTATGGCTTTGGGATTGTTGGCCTTTTCATAGCCATGTTCTCTACCACTCTCCATCAGATAATTGATTTCTCTTCCATATCCATATTTTCCTACATGGAACCCTAGTATGTGTTATTTTCGGTAATCTTCATACTTTCCACTCTTTATTCTAAATAGAGGCCTCGTTAATTCATTTTTCGATGTGGGATTTCAACTAATATATTTTGAAACGTCAAAAATGTGTTATCCTAATACCCTATGTTTTGTTGAACCGATGGTATTTCAAATCATCATAGATTGATGAATTTAAGGACCTCAATTTTATACTTGTTTGTGATTGATGACCTCAATCACTACCTATAAATATTTACGTTTTTCCTCCAATTATATGTCTCAAATTGCCACCAATGTTCTCCTAATCGAGATCATAATTTGGTGGTGACCCTTTCATTTCTCTTTTCCTCATATTAAGACTAAATTTTAGTAACCCAATTTCCGATGTGGGTTTTCCCACAAATATATTATCTATTTTCAACCTTTTATTTTCGAAGAAAAATTTCAAATTGCGAGGACGCAATTTATTGAAGGAGGGGAGAATGTAACACCCCAAGATTTCATAGTGTGTTATTTCTTCAAAATAATTCAATAACTTTCACTACATGCAACACCAAGTTCAAGAACACCATGACTTACCAAACAAGCCGTTCAAAAGAGGTTATGAATAGTATTAGATAAATTTTAATGTTTATATAATCCTTATAATTTTAGAATCCATATTATGAGTTTCTTAGATATAATGCAAGAAAAAATTCATTTTCAGTATTTCACTTTTATCAACTTTAATTGTGAAACCTTTTTAAATACTATATTTTAAACTTTTTGACTAAATGGGGACATCAAAAATTTAAAATGAAACATCCCAAGCTTCTACGGTACGCTTCTCTTTGAATAATGTGATAGCGTGTGTTGTACGCAACACCGAGTTCTAACAACCAATTAAACTAGTCGTTATGAATAGTAATAACTACTTTTTGAAATTATGTATATTTTATATTTCAAAATAGACTTCATTTTTGGATTCAGAATATCAAAATTAGCCTAGGGTGAAATTTTGGTACTTTTCGGATAACTTTTATATTTTGATGAATAGTGAAAATTACTAAATTTTAATTAAAAACAACTTTTTTAATCAAAATAATTAATATTGATAAATTATGAATTTTAGTGGTTTTAAAGTATATTTAGAATATATTTTTACCATTTAATATAATTTTGGTCATTGGAAATAATTTTACAATTAAACCGAACATAAACAAGTGTCAATCTTTTGATAGTTATTATCTCTTAAAAACACGCTTTTTGTTTTGACAGCGGGAATTAATTTTAAATTAATTTCTGCCACTTCTGTGTTTTGAATTTAGGAAAATGGATTCCATATTTGGAATCAGGATGTTCAAATTGTGTAAATAGGTAACTTTTATTTTTAGACATTTTGAATAATTACTGCGGTAAATATTTTATTTACCATGGTTAAGGGTAAATCCGGTAAATAAGGGTTAAAAAAATAATATTATAATAATACTAAATTACCCTAAAACGTGTCTTAACCCTATTTGTTGATACATGGTCGACCATGGGCATCTTTGTGTCAATTTTGGGACCCCATGGATCCACTTGTAAGTGATAATGACACTTTATTTTAATTAAGTTAAAATGAATACAAAAATGACACAAGCATATATCTTTTAGAAAAACAATTGTTACATTGGGTTATATATGTTTGATTTTAGATTATAAATATTAATTAGAAATCTAAAAAGATTTCCTACATAATGATATTTTATTTATAATTTTTAGACATTAAATAATTTATTTTATATATGACACAATGATGATGCAGTAATTACTATAATAGTGAAAAATTAAAATAATTGATATTATAAATACCCAAATAAATATAATATGAAACTTTTAATGAATTAAACTAATTTTATAGGATAATATGATATATTAGGATTGATTTAATTGACTTTGTTCGAAATAATCAATCTGTTATGAGTTTCACAAAAATCAACTATTGAATAGTGTCAAAATTGACATAAAAGAGTTCTTAAACAAATATTATATTATTAATTGATATTAAATTCCTAAAAATCTAAGGTTCGGCCAAGAGACTTATATCATGATAGGTTCATCATTAATGTACCACTTGGGGGTCTCTTGGATGTATATAGTAAGTTTATTAACCATATTATATAAAAATACAAAGAGACATTGTAAAAGTGAAACTAATTAACTTAGAGTTAATACTTAAAGATAAGGTTAATATAAGTACCCAAACCTGTATAAATTCTATTGGTTGAGTGGTTTTCGACCTATCCCCACCTTAACCTTTGAATAATAAACTTTGGAGCCTTTATAAACCGAACATGAATTTATTATAAATTAATATTTCTAGCTTTTCCAAAGGTGCCCCTCACCCCTCTTATAAAAGGGCACTCCTCCTTATCATTTCTTCACACCTTCAAAGCCTTTTGGTTCGTCCAAACTCTACCCAAATAATCTCCCAACATCCCTCACTACAACCTAGAGGCCTTAGTTTGATCAGAAAGCCAACCTAAGGAGCCCTTTTGATCAAATCAAAAGGAAGAACCCGAAGAAGAGGTAATGATTTCACCACCCTTCTCCAAGTTCATTTCTTCTTCCACTTCTTCTTCCTTTGTTCTTACCATTCTAAAATAATAACTCCATTATCTCACATATACTGTGATGTTATTATAAATATGGTACAATCATATTCAGTATTCTATCCACCCTTTGAATAACATGTCACCATACGTGCGTACGTACGGCTTACCGTCTCCACGTCGTGGTGTAATTGTTATTAAATATAATATTATTTGGATGGGTATAATAATGATGTGTAACTCATGTAAATAATAAATATAACATGTTAATGATTCTGTATATATGATATACCATCCATTTATATATTATTTTAATATCAAAAGAATGATATTGTCGCTCGTGCGTACGTACGGACTACCGTCTCCACGAACGCGATAAGATTCATCTCCATCGTATCCATTCAAGTATAATTATCATTTGATGATTTAAAAATGATGTTTAAGGACTTGATATCATTCTGGATATGTATAATATACAACCTATCCATTACAAATATGTCTTACATAACAAAACATATAAAAGAAAACGAGTAAGTTAACACCCGAAACGACGATAATTCTAAGATATTATTAACAAAGCAATTTTAAAAGATCATATATGATATCATATTAATGTATATGATTATTGAATAATTTAATAACAATTATTTCACCATTATACAGGAGGTTAACCTACCCCATCCAAGTAAAAGTGCAAGGTAAGGGTTTATTTCGCAATCTCTTCATTATTCGAGGTTGTTTATACGTAATAATCTACTGGGATTTCTTTATCATCCACATCCATGTTACTTCGAAATGTATTTCAAAACATTTTTACTATTTAAAAAGAATATGGGTTATAGTCATTTATACCCTTATGTGTTTTTAATGGAATATTTCCATCGTTTTCCAAACAAGGCAATTTTTACCTTTTGACAAATTTAAGGTAAGAATGTTTTTTTAAAAACTTATACGGCAGGTGTAGCTATTTACCGCCGTTATAAAATCGTCAAATCTTCCCTTACAAGATTACAAGGATATTTTCAAAGTAAATGTTTTATTTTATAATTATGTGACTTTTAAATGATTTCAAAATGAATAATTTCAGAATTTCAGAAAGGTACTCTTTATCAAAATCAGAATTTTAAATGTTTTAAAGATTTATCTTTATAAATCTTTTTAATTAATGTCTTCAAAATTGTTTTTAAGGATTTATTTATATGGACATGAATGTTTTTTTTTAAAATGTTAATTCCTTTCAAAAGTTTCAAAGTGGTATGGGACACTTTGATTCAAAAATCTCTTTTTAATTAATTCCTTTATAAATGTGTGACTTTTAAATGATTTCAAAAAAAAGAGATATTTCTCTCAAATAGTTTTGATTTCATCTATGTCAACATCCTTTGATGGATTTTAAGCTTATTTGAAGATGATTTATTATGATACAAAACTTCTATATTGTATTGAAGGTTTTGTGATATGTTTGACTGTGGATGTGCTATTTTTATACCATTCATAGTTTATGGTGAAAGTATTGAAATTTCGTATGCTAGTTTTAATACGAATGTTTATGTTATGTTTAAACCTTTTCATATGGGAATGCATTGGACTTAATAAGTGACGGGTGGAGCCCGCTATAGCTCCTCGATGCATCGGTAGGTCTCATGAGACAAACTAGTGTCTTGGCACAAGGCCTTGACAAAATCTTATTTGTAGTCTTGGCACGAGGCCTTGACTATGTGGTTATGATAGTCTGGCATTATGCATTCCAACATTATGAAAGTGGTTATTGATTTTTTCATGTGATTATTCGATTAGTAGAATATCCATGTGAGTAAGTAAATAGCATTATTTCATTTTATTTATGCCATACCATGTTGAAAGTTCATGTTTGAAAGGCTTTTGTTTTAGTTATACATTGCCTTAAAAGTTTATTCTTATTTATGAAAGTTTCCACTATATTGTTATCCTTACTGGGCATTTGAGCTCACCCCTTTTATATGTTTTATTTTTCCCAGGAAGTGAAGAAGTAAGTTATGAATGACCTGCAGGGATATTATGTGGGGATATGAGTGTGGATTATGGAGACAATATGTTGTTGTAGTAGTTTTTCGTTTAATGATGTAATGTAAAACTTATGAATATATCTAGTGTTTCCAAGGCTACTAAACCAATCGGTCTTTCGAGATTTGATCTTTCTTGTGATCATACCAATGTTACGAAGTAATGCACCGACTCTGGGTAGCTGGGGTTGGGGCGTTACACTCAACATTTTGAATACAATATTAATTTTATTTATTAAATATTTTCTTAAATATTTATTCACTGGATTTTGAATAAAATATGTATTTATGATTAAAAATATCTCTTATGGTATTCAAGAAATATCGAGGAGTTTGAGTATACCAAGATTGCATCCAGTGATGAATATTAATTTAAAAGTTGGAAAAATAATATTAATAATTTCACCAGTTAGCGCACACCATAAAATAATAATATTATTATTATTATTATTTTATGACATAAGGTTTGTTAAATATAACAATATTATTTAAGGGTTGATACATAATTAAATAATACTTTAACCTAAACTCTAACTCTACAAATAGATGTTTATGTCTATTGTGTAGGGTTAATCGAGATTTGATAATCATTGCACACAACAAAATTCTCTCTCTGTTCCTTCTCTTTTCTTCCTCCCAAGAACAAGAAGTGCTATAGAGATTTCGTTAAGCTCTAAGTAATGACAAGAAATCTACATGAACAGTGCTATAAAATTGGTTCGTGGTGCTAGTACCCAGAAATCAATTAGTGTCACTCAGAGATTAATGGAGCCCATGTAGATCACCGCTAGATGGATTCTACAGTTGGATCTACCTAATGCTAAAAAGGTAATCCGAAAAGGGTTTTTTGGAAGATCAACATCATCATCGAAGAAAGTTTCTAGAATAAGGTAACCATTTCTCCTAATCATAAATAAATTAATTGTAAATTTAACAAGCACAGATCCTTTATTGGGTTTCGTGCAACACTAAGTCAAATTAATTTTTGATTTATCACCCACCACTGATGCTTCTGCCCCATAATCCCATTACACGGCCCTCATCCTTTATTGTCATGCCACTCCATCGACACCCTTTCCCACTTTTGTTGTGTCGATCACCACTATTTCCGCCTATCATTGCATCTCTCTCCCCCCTTCGTTGAGGTGAGTGACTATATATGGAGTAGTAATTGATATATTTTATTAACATGATAAAATATTGTTTTGATAATGGTATTAGATGATTTATGAGGGTAATCTTATCTTATTTTCATTGTGATAGTTGTTTATATGGTGGTTTTTATTTTTATGATGCATTTTATGTTTAAATTTACACTTATGGATGCATCAATATTCACTTATGACAATGGACATGTTGGAATTCCATTTAATCAGACTATAATGTATGTGTATTTACCAACTCCTACATTATATATATATATATCTCATTATTTTTTTTATAATTTCATGGAGTGAGATAGTAGGTTGAGTAATGGGGGAATTTTGGGATATGTTTTATTATTGGATTTATAGAAATAGATTAGGTTGTGTATGTTACAACAAACTAAATAGAATTAACCAAACTTAATTAACATTTGTAAATAAAAAATTTGTTAAATTTGATGAATTGTTTAATATTGGTTTACAAATATTATATAATTTAGAAATTTTGTTTGGTTTGGTTTTGATAGGCTTAACCATTCTTCACTGTTCATAATAGAAATTAACTAATTAAATAATGTATATGAATCATTATTAAAATAGGTATTAATTTTTTATTTCCTTTAATTAAAGTGGGATATAATAAAAATCCTTATTAATTTTAATTGTAATTGTAAATGATGAAATAACACTACATTTAGGTGAGGAAAAGTCAATCAGATGTGTTAAAAAATATAAACCCATGTACTATTCGGTACATTAACTATAAGAAATGTATTTTATTTTTACCATTATACTCTAAAAACTAATTTATTAATTACTACACTATCATTGGTGGGTTTTTTTTATTTTTTTATGTTATAATCTTGTTTATTCCTATGAACAAGGTGGCTAACTCATATATATTGAAATTTATTTTCATTTTCAACACTAAACTAATAATAATTTTTTATATTGTTTATTTTTAATAAATTAGTAATTGTTTTTTAAAATGAAATAACATTTATTATGTGTTTTAATTTCATTTAATGAAGTGTAGGCACTTGGTGATATATGGATAAAAGAAGGATCACATTACCGAGGAACACACCTCAATATGCTAAGGGTTTGGAGGAGTTTTTATATTTTTCAATCATCAATCAATTAACTGATGAGAAAATAAGATGTTCATTCCCTAAATGTAAATTTAGAAGATAGATAAAGAGATATGAAGTTTATTAACACTGGATAATGAGGAAATTACTTGTTTAATATGTGTGTTGTATTTGACGTGAAGAATCAAATTTTACAGAAAGTTTGAGCACTGATCCCAGTCAACAACATGAGGTCCCAACTTCATTGATGACGAAAAATAAAATTTAGAACCATATAAACGATGCTTTCGATATTGTAGGGAAACATCATTAGCATAAAAAAATATTATCATAACCAATTTAGGGTGATAGAAATATTAATTTAAAAATGTGGTTTTTAGGATCACAAGACAACCAGATCAATATTGTAACATATTAGTGGATCCTCCTCCTGATGTTGTAGAGAATAATGTAATAAAAACTATAATAAGAAGACAAATTTGTTTCATGATTTAGTTAATTATGGAAATAAATAGTCGTATGGAGGATGTTTTAAATATTCAAAACATTCTTTTCTATTGATTTTGTATCGTATCAAATGCCAATGTAGAATTATAAATAAGGTTATTCTCGTATATTGGAATTGTTGAGAGATGAATTTCTTAAAGCCAATATCCCAATGTCTTTTTATGATATGAAAAAATTTATTAACAATATTGTTCCGCATTATATAAAAATACATGATTGTACCAAGGATTGTATGATTCATTAGGGATAGGATTCAAGTAGATATGAGTGGAAAAAAATTCATCTTCTAGATAGAAGTTAATAGGTGATGTTGAGAGTCTGAATCAATATACTACTAGGAAGAAGTATAAAAAACACACATGAAAAGTTTTTTCATTACTTCCATTTAAAACATCAATTGAAAATATTATTTCTATCATCAAAAACCACTAAGAACATGAAGTGAAATGCTATAGATAATTATAATTATGGTTTAATGCAACATACAATAGATTCAAAACCATGGAATGCATTTTTTCATCACATCCATATTTCTCATCCAATCCTACGAATGTGCGATTGGGATTTATTAGAGTTAGATTCAACCCATTCAGGACTTTAATTAAAAGTTATAACATTTGGCATGCTGTTTTGATCCCTTATAATCTACCTCAATTGATGTGTATGAAACAAACATCCTTTATCATTTCGATGATTATTTCTAGAAGAAAAATGCGTGGAAATGATATTGATGTATACTTTCATCCTCTAATTTAATAATTTTATGAGTTATGGAGGAACAATTCTGAGAGGTATGATGCGGCTTCTAGAACAATGTTCAAAATGCACACTGATCTAATTTGGACCATTAGTGACTTCCCTAGACTTGGGAACTTATCAAGTTGAAGCACTTACATGGGTTTGGCATGTCTAATTTGTAATAATTTTTTTGAGACTAAACAACTACCTTGTAGTAAAAAATGGTACTTCTTGTGTCATCATAGATTTATTGATGAATCTCATATATTTTGGTTTAACAAGTCAAAATTCAATGGGTTCATTGATCATTTACCACCTCGGATGTTGTTGATAGGTTCTGAAAAATTGGAACAACTAGTAAATATTGAAGAAGAATTTGGGAATATGTATCATTTTAATGATAGTGGAAAATAAGTTCGAAGTTCATTATTATTTGAAATCAGAAAACAACAATGGAAGTGACAAAGTATATTATTCAAAAAAATATATTAGGAATTTAATATGTTGCATCATGATCACAATGTTAGGAATATTGAGGATAATGTTTATAACAATTTTATCTTAACATTAATTAATGATCATGGAAAACATAAGGAATATTTCAATACTTATAATATATTAGAAACAATGAATATAAAGCCTGATCTATGGCCAAATAAGAATGGAAAGTATGATCCAACAATTTTTTCAATGAAAATTAGGGAGAAAGATATATTCCTTCAAATTTTATAATGAAAGAAAGTATCTTATAGATATTAAAATAAAATATCAATGTGTTTTGTCTTACAGAATCATAGTTTACAAGGATTCAAAAGTCATGATTCAAATATTTTTTTAGTATTTATTACCATTGGAATTTCATACATTGTTATCTGAAAAGGATAATGTAGTTTCACGCCAATTCTACACATTTTTTAGACAAATATGTTAGAAAACTATACCACCAATTAATATCAACAAGATTCATTATATATTTTCACTGATACTTTTCACAATGAAGAGCATCTTTCCTCCATCATTTTTACCATCATCGTGGATTTAACTATGCATTTGGTCAATAAAAATACATTAGGAGGTTTTTTACATTATTTATGAATGTATCCAATTGAGAGGTACGTTATTTATATTTTTTCATCTTAAGTAAACAATTCTTGGAAATTAATTAAATATATAACTATGTTTTTTTCATTTTATTTTAAATATACCTTGGTTCATTGAAATCATATATGAAAAATAAAGTTGAACCTAAAGGCTATATTTGTAAAGGTTACTTAAAAGAGGATTGTATTACCTTTGGTTCTAAATATTTGGATTATATTGATACAATATTCAATTGATTTTAATGTATTTATGATATATCGACTTAATCTCAGCTACACAAGAAATCAAAAATATTTCCTACTATTGGACAACCAGTTGGTAGGATCTCAAATATTACACTAACAGAAATGGAATCATTATAAGCACATAGATATGTTCTACTGAATAGTTAAATTATTGATTCATTTCTTAAATGTCCTTGTATATAAACAAATAGGAAAATTATGATTCAAACACAAAATGAGAAAGTTATAAAAATATGTTAATAAAGAGATTGTAGATTGGTTTTCAACATAAATATTAGGTTGACATATATATTTTTTAAGTCTAATAAAGTACACTACATTTTGCAAATCATGAATACTAATACATGAGATGATTTTTCATAAGATTCGATGTTTTTGTCTTGGGGCCCACTAAACTAGGATAGAAATTTTGAAACTTACAATGTGAAGGGCTACAAATTTCATACAGTTGATCCAAAAGAGGGTTTAAAAACATATCCATACAAATTAGGGGATAATATGGAAAGTAGTATATTTACAGTTTCAAAATTATGATACTATGTAAAGTTGACTTGTATTATCAAATTAAACTACCATGATCATTTTTTGGTTGTTTTATTAAAATAAAAGTGGGTCAATATTACCAGGGGTATTAACAGAGGTTCCTTGTAATTTGTTTATATGAACTTCTCTCACTTGACGGATGTCGGTGACCATGAAGTACATGATACATATATCTTCACATCACAAGAAAACATGGTATATTATGTTTAAGAGGTTTTAGATTAAGGGTGGAGTGTATTTTTTCACATAAAACAAAGTCACTTGTATGATATGGGATGAAGTGGAAGATTTAACCTCTAAGAATGAATCCCATCTACAATAAGAAAATGACTTATTTTTCCATCATAATATTGAAAATATAAGTCTTACAAGGCTGGAGGAAGTATAAGAAGTAATTAAGGAGTAGTATAACAACATGATTTAAGGACAAAATGATGGTATGTGCAATCATACATTAAATTTTAAACTACTTATGTTATATGTTATTCGTTTACAACACTGTGGATCTTTTATAACATTTAAATCGATTTTTAGGCATGATTTGTTTATTTCTAAAAAATAAATTTTATATTTTTTAGTAATTTGCATCTTTTGTCATTTCTAAACTTATTTTTCTCCATTAATATTTCAAAATATATGTTTTAAAGATTTTTTACTCATTTAAATGATAGGAATGCTAAGGAAGAAGTGATTCACTTATTGTAGTCGACTACCAGTTGATGTTCCCCTAACCAATGCAACATCATCAGTGTTTCCTGATGATCCAATGGGTTCCCTCCATATAGAATATGGTATGACATCCATATCTTTCTTATAAATGAATTTTATGCCCTATGTCTCCCACCCATCACCATCTGGCACACTGCCACCCGATTCAATAGGTTCTGAACATGATGCCCTACAGTGAGGGAATAGGTGGTCACTTCTATTTCTTCATGAGAATATTATAGGGTCATTATTATAGGTACATATGTTAATGTGAATAAATTTATTAGAGATTTTTATACTAAAAACTAATTTTTTATAAAATATAGAAGTAATATTACTTCTAAGAAAAAAATTAATACTTTATATATATGGAATCTAAATGTGTTGAAGATAATTATCCACTTGGATTATATCTTTTTATTAGAGGAATATGCCTAAATATTAGAATAATGAGGTATTTCATTCATATATAAAGTTAATTTTAATAAATTTTTCCTCAATTTAATTTCATTATTTTATTAAACTGAAATATTTTAAAAAATAATTTCATTGTAAAAATTTCATTCCACTTTATAGTCATAGATCATATCACATGAATGTGGATGTTAAAAAAATTGGTTAAGAAATGGAAAGATTTTAAATGGTGATTGTGGAATGAATTAAATGATACATCATTGACCACTCAAAATATATATGATAAGTTTCTTGAAGGGTACCTTAAGAGTAGTGAAAAGTGTTTTTTGATGGCCATAACCATGTGAAACACAAGGTATTGTGAGTTATATAAATGATCCTTCATAATACATTGGGGTATGAATTCAATTTTTATTTTATTGATTCACACAAACATCTTAAATACTATAATAACTTATGAAACCGAAGATATCAATGAAAATTTTAATTTACAAAGCTCAAACTGTAGTTAATAAAAAATATGTGTCATATTATATAAAAACCATCAATTGTTAAACATTTAGATATCAATTCTAAATGTAAACACAGTTTGATAACTAGTGTTTTCAGTAATATATTCCCACTCACTTAATCTCACACTTTATTATCAGTTGTCACTTTTTTAATATGTATTACTTTAAAGTTGATTGATATTTCATTTATAGGTAGAAATAAAAGAACTATGGTATTTCAATCCCACATATTCCTTCTTTGTCTCTTAGGATGATATAGTTATCCAAGTTCTTAGGAAAGAGTATCCTAGTTATATGCACAATATTGGTTCTGGACCATTATTTTCTATGGTCTTTGGTAGGCATCAGGGATTGCATCACCATCTACTCCACATTATAACTACTCCCTACATCTAGATACTTATAGGTGGTTTCTTGATATTTTAAAACATAATTTGGAAATATGGGAACACAATCTAGCGACAAGGGACTCATATATAGTTGCATAATGTGAATGTCCTTTCACTATAGAAAACATTGGTTGAATTATATCAGAAGATGACTAGACGTGTCCTTGATGACATTACATCGATGGATGGATTGAGTCATCTGGTAAATCATAAAATTTCATAATCATTTGGTTCATAAATTTTTTCAGTTTTTAGTTAAAATTTAAATATATATCACTGTTTAATTTTCAAACTAATTTTCATAAAAGTATTGGGAGAAGGGAGTATATAAGGATACAAAGATAATCTTAGTATGTTGTTTCAATATTTATGTGTTCAGTTTTATCTATTTCTATTTTTATTTTTGTTTATGTATCTTTTTATCTCTCTGACCAGTTCTTTTGTTACAAAAACTTCTATGTTTTTATATTTTTTTGAACATATATATATTATTTTATTAAAATATGACTATATATTATTAATTTTAGGATTGGTTTAAACCGCTGCTACATTTTTAAAATATTTGGTAGCCTAAAACTACTGCAAATAATTTTTTTCCCACAGTTCCAAGAAACTGCTACTAAATTGCTAAAAACAATGTAAGATGATTCCCAAATCCAACGTTAGTGGAAGCTTCTGAAACCCATTGTGAAACCATTTATAGATGGCTTAAACCACCACTAGTCCCATGATTTTTTGTAATAAAATCAAGTTAACAAAGAAATCAGATTTATTTAAAGAGAAATATATCATAAAATATCATGGGGTTATATTAGAACCCCTTTATAAGAAATTATTCCTTGAAATTATGTCACTTTGATACAAAAAAAACTAAGGATACTTTTACCTCATCACATCCTCAGGTTCTCATGTTGCTTCCTCTATTTTATGGTTTCACCACAAAACTTTGACAAGGTGAGTGGTCTTGTTTTGTGTCACTTCCTCTCTGTGATCCATAATCTCCATCGGTTGTTCCTCATAAAAGAGATCTTACTCTAATAGTACAACCTCTGAGTTTAGTAAATGTGAAGGATCAAGTATGTACTTCCTTAATAGAGATAGATGAAATGCATCTTGAACTTGAGAGAGATTCAATGTAAGTTCCAAAAGATAAGTTATCATCATGATATGATAAAAACTTTCAAATGGATGGATATATCCCGGGCTCAACTTTCCCATATTTAAAAATTTCATAACCTTCTTCCAAGGTGATTGTTTCCGACACTTTTTTTGGGGTTTTCCATCATGTTTGGGGGACTTCGGTGTGGTTCTATTTCCCCACATTCCTGTTTTCCAAAGGCGGGTGGCATTCACTCCTTATTCAGGGACGTCTGCTCCTTGATCGAAACGGGATGATGGGATGTCGGTTCTTCCTTCCGTGGATTCCTCCTCAAAACTCGTCACCTAGTTCGGGTCTCCCTCATTAATTTAATACATATTTCATGAAACTCTTCCCAGTTTCATGTTTCCATAGACGCCGGTTAATTATGCTGCTTCTGTCAAGACATTCCAAGGGGTCCGGTCAGGGCAGAAACCTTCAATTGGGGGAGTAATCATGTTAAGGCATCACTGGCGTGTCTGGACTCTGGGGAATTGGCGTGTCAGTCTTTTGTCCCGTATTTTATAGCTTCTCGAGGGCGTGGAAGCCCGAGGCATCCCACATCGAGGGTGGGCAATCATATGCCATAGGCATGTATCTGAGGTTTTCCTCAGCTTCCTGTATTTAACACTGGGTATGCCGCAAGTTTAACGTCCAGTAGAGGTGGATCGGGCTGATCATAACACTAACTAGAGTGGATCAAATTGAAGAAACCCTTTGAGGGAACATCGATATTGGGGCCAACACATGTGAAGCTTCCCGAATACTGTTGAGGGGAATGAGGTGGCATGATCTCACCGGGATGTAGCAGCCTGGGTAAGAATCAGGATGGATGATGGTTTTGGTATTAAGCCTTGAGAAGACTTCCTATGTACCATGCCTTAACATGGATCAAAGCCCTTGTAGTTCGAGAATGGATGTGTGGGGATTACACCCTAGGTTTCCCCATCATTGGTGAGCTGATGTGAAGGATATCGGAATGAACAGGTGGTGGGATTGAACCTTGTGAGGCTTCCTACGTACCATGCCTTAGCATGTATAAAAGACCCCGTAGTTCGGGTATGGATTCTGGTGAACCAACATGATTGAGGACCTTGGTCCAATGGGTGATGGGATTGAACCTCATGGAGTCTTCCTATGTACCATGCCATAGCACAGATCATAGTCCACGTAGTTCGGGATAGGGGCCTGGAACACTGACACGGAGTCGGTCGGGACCAATGGTTGGTGGGCTTGAACCTCAGGGAGGCTTCCTACGTACCATTCCTTGACATGGATCAAAGACCACATAGTTCAGATGGGTACGTGTCGGTAAACCGACGTGAATAAGGACCTTGGTCTAGGTGGATGGTGGGCTTGAACCTCTGGGAGGCTTCCTATGTACCATTCCATGACATGGATCAAAGTCCTCATAGTTCGGGTTGAAAAGGGGTTGTTGAATCGACGTGAAGGGGTGTCAGAACAACTAGGTGGTGGGATCACAATGGTTTACCGCTGGATTGGGATACAGTTTAATGTCATGTGAGATGGGGGAATGTCAGAGAACCGATGTGAGGAAGGTCCTTGGTCCATGTGGATGGTGGGATTGAACCTCTGGGAGGCTCCCTACGTACCACGCCTTATCATGGATCAAATACCACATAGTTCAGGATGGGATGTGGGTGTTGGCGAACCGACGTGAATAATGACATTGGTCCTATGGGTGACAGGCTTGAACCTCAAGGAGTCTTCCTGCGTACCGTGCCTTGACATGGATCAAAGTCCACATAGTTAGGGAAGGGTTTCGTCAGTGAACCGACGTGAAGGTGAAATCGGGGGTCCACTGGTGGTGGGCTTGAACCTCATGGAGGCTTCCTACATACCATGCCTTGACATGGATAAAAGTCCTTTTAGTTCAGGTGTGCAGTTTAACATCATGCGGGACGGGGCATTTGGGGATTATGCCCTGAGGCAACCCAAGGTGTGTCATGGTCGGTGCTCACTCTAAGCCCACGGGATTCATGCTCAGTGTGAGAAACAAGAGGTTGTAGGGACTAGACGATCATGTCGTGAAGGGTGCGTCCGTGGGAAGTGAAGAGGGGCTTACGCGTTGGGCGGCACATGGGGTTGGGACTTACTACAATATGGAGGCCCGAGGGAGACAAAGTGTAGAGGGAGAGGGATTTGGCACCCAGGAAGAGAGGAGGGGCCTGTTCCTTACCACATCCTCTGCTGGCCTTGGGGACCGAAGATGAAAGGAGGGAGAAGGGGGGCTCTGCCTCCTGTAAGGACGGCTAGGGTCTTACACCAAGGTGTCTGCCCTTCCCTGCGGACAAACGCCACTCCCATAAGAAGGATATCATCCCCTTTGGAGACCAAGGGGCATAGAGAATGTCCAAGGTGGGGGCACCCCGGGTGAGAGGCATGGGGAGATGTCACAGTTTAACGTCGTGTGTTGAGGACGAGGGTGGGTTTACTCCGCACCCCTAGGACTTACATAATCGGTACCCTCTGGTCCTTGTGGGACAGAAGGTACCAGTAATTTCATACTGATGGGGGGTTGCGGAGCGAAGCATCGATGGG
This sequence comes from Viscum album, assembly GCA_963277665.1. Lineage (NCBI taxonomy): Eukaryota > Viridiplantae > Streptophyta > Magnoliopsida > Santalales > Viscaceae > Viscum > Viscum album. The sequence continues at coordinate 1,297,119,151 of OY728122.1, read as the reverse complement.
TCCACGTTAGCATGGCTATGCGAAGAAGCAATAGCCATTAGCCTACCTATGCGAAGAAGCATTAGGAAAAGCAACTCTACGGGCGGTATCATCCATCGTACTTTGAATTCACATCGTTCAAACCTAGAGGGTTTCACGGGAAAAGGAATTTCCAAGCATAGGAGTCCATAGGCAGGTTCCTTGCAGATCTCAGTTTCTATGTGTGGTGAAGGGCACTTGCGAAGGGGTGTGCTTCGCGAAATGGTGTTCCTTAGCCTTAGCATGGAGAAGAGGTGCGCATGGGAGGTGCTTCATGAAGTGGATATGCATTCGCAAAGAACAGCCTCCTAGAGCACAGGATCCTTTCAAAGAGAAGTGTTGTGAAGCAAGGTACTTTGTGAAGTACAGTGATCCTACCTTGGCATGGGGATCACATGTACATGAGGGGTGTTTGGCGAAGCATAAATGCTCCACAAAAACCTAGGTCCCCTTGGGGATCCCCCTCCTTCACGAAAGGCATCCCTCTCGAAAGAGGGGATCAAAATGATACATTGCGGAGGCACCTCACGAAGTAAAAATACCTCGTGTAACTCATGATTCACATAGAAAAGGGTGCTTCACGATTTCGGAGCTAGGAAGGTGAAAGGGTGGATTGTCTGTCTTGAGGGATCAGGGGGAGCTTGGTATTTATAGGAAAGAAGCACCGTTAAGTAGAGCTTACACGGCGTAAAGATGGATTGGTTTGCTTCACGGCGGGCTCGCGAACATTAGGGGCGTTTGCGGAGGGTACCACCTCCTTTTATTTGTGGCGGGCTCACAAACGTCAGGGGTGTTCATGAAGGGTACCACCTCCTTTTCTTGATAGCGGGCTCACGAACGTCAGGGGAATTCACGGAGGGTACTGCCTCCTTTGCTTCGCGGTGGGCTCGCGAATGTCAGGGGCATTTGTAGATGGTACCGCCTCCTTTGCTTCGTGGCGCCCACGTTACCTAGGGGAACTCCGTGAAGTGACTTCGCAAAGCCGGTTGTGGGGCCTCTATCGCTTCTTTCTTTTCATCCAAAATCTTGGTGACAACAAATGCCCACCCACGGACTTGGAGCTGCGAAAGGATCAAGGGTCAAAGTCTGATGGAAATCACCAAAATCATCGGTCGTTTACGGTGCTCACTCACGAAGAGGTTGCATGAGGCGGACAAGGGCCGCGCGGGCCGGGCACACCGCGAAGTTCCATGCGGACTGGACATGCCGCGAAGCTCCGAAGGCCGCTGCCTATAAATAGGGGGCCAACCATCTCTTTTTTCCTTTCCCTTCTCTGCAATTTTGTCTTTTTGAGCTCTCGATTCGCGAATCTCCACGTACTCCGCACCTGCTCTCCATGAATCGGTCTTCGCGGAGAACCGTGAGTCTCTGACTCCACGATAGTGCCACGTGAATGTGCGCTTGCAGGCCAAGGCCAGGCTCCGTGACTCGGCTTTGAAAATGAGCTCTGTGAATTGGATTCGCGACCCGGCCTGTAATATTTCTGAGTTCTAAAACCCAATGGCCCATCAAAAAGCTGTCCTGGGAGTGCTTACAGATGTTGCCCAGAGGGATGAGATGGCAAATTGTCTGGTCCTAGGAGAGTTGGTCCATAGACACTCGGACCATAGTTCTTTGATGGAGCTTCTATCAGAGAGCCAAAAGAACTATCCATTGTGCAGGAAGCTTCCCTTGTATGGCTTCAGGATGAGGGATGGCGTCTTCATTCCTGATGCGCGTAAGGACGAACCATCTTACTGGTTTAGGAGCACGTCGTGCCAGCGCCAATGGTTCAGGGCGGCTGATGGTCATGCGCAGGAAGACTTCACACTTGTCACCACCGACTTCCTGTACAATCATCTGAACAATGTTGATGGGAAGAAATTTCAGCCAGAGACATCCCCTCCCATGTACCGCACAATACTAAAGTCATCCTTTAGGGATTCGAGGAAGGGGTGGTCCGATGAGTGGGACCGGTGCCCGGGCGGAAACTTCACAAATGATTGGGCATGGGCCTACTGGGTAGGTGCCTCATGTGAGGAGTTTGGATCTGGGTTGAGGAGAGTGGGTTTGTATGAGGCGGCATGGGCCTTCGAATTCCACATTTATCAACCAAAACAACAGATTCCAGAGTTGTTGAGCAGATGGTCGTCTAGGACCAACACTTTTCACCTGCACCATGGGGAGGTTGGCATCAGTCTGTGGGATGTCCATCAGATTTTGGGGGTCCCGATCTTGGGGGATATGTATGATGAGTTCCTCCTTGTCATGCACGCATGGGAGGATCCGGAGCATATGTCGCGGCTGGAGCTGGAACTGCTGGGGCTGGTCCCCGTAGAAGACAAAGAAGCGGTGAGGGATGTCCACTTCAAGAAGTGGTTCAAGCAGTTACTGAACTTCCCAAAGGATCGAGAGTTTCCCTAGAGGCCTAGAACTTTCCCAAAGTGGGCTCAATGGGGTAAGGAGCATTCATATTGATGGCTCTTGGAGGACAGTCAATGGAATACCTGGGGTTTCAGTGTCAATACTGAACAGTAGCCGATATTCAGACTGGCAGCATTTATCACAGCCCTTATCTGTGATTGGATCCTACCAGTGAGGGATACCAACATGAGGGTGCGGCCCAGCTCATTCATCATGGCATCCATGATGGCCACAGGAGGTCGGTTCAATCTGGGGATTCCGATGCTCGCTAGATTTTACAAGATGCTATGGCATGTTAGTGAGGGAAAGATGCCAAAAAGGATATTCGGGCCCTTCCATATTTTGTATGGGTGGATCGAGGTGCACATTAGGGGGGTTTATGATTATCCAAACCCCATCTCGCCTCTGGGGTCAAACTTCCGCCCATCCATTATGAATGCTGTTGGGATCTTTCCATACAAATTAATTGTACTGTTGGTACTAAACCGGGTGTGGAAGGTGGATGAGTTTAATTTCCACTTATTTCCATTTCCGACGGGGGTACTCAATGACGGAGTTTGGGGGAAATAAGAGCATCGTACCTATCTCCTATCCTTCTGAGGTGGATTCTTGGTGGAAAGAGTGGACCGCGAGCCTCTCTGTGAGCCGTACACCCCACACCAGATTGCAAGGAAATTCAGGTGCCTGCAGCGGCTGACCCCGTAGGTCTACTGGGAGTTGTGCCACAAGGAGCACCCGTGTGTGATGAGGCAATTGTGGCTCATGTTCACACAGGAATATGGGAAAATGCGAAATGCATTGCCTCTGCCTACTGCCGCCTTTGGACTGGTGAAGGAGTATGCCATAAGTTGGGAGGCAGCTTATCCGGGGGAAATGTTGAAGCATCCTACTATTCGAGCTGTTGATGGCAGGCCTTCCCTATCTTTAGGTCGGGGTCGGAGGGAGGAAAGGGCCTCTTGCGATGGAAGGGTTTCTGTGGAGATGAGACCAGCACCAGCTGAGGGTGAGGCAGCAGCGGCAGATCCAACAGCGGTAGTGGACCCGGTGGTCCCAAGAGAGCAGAGTCGTCCAGAGGGGAGTCCACCAATGGGATTCCATAGGATATCCACTTAGGATCTAGGGAAACAGCTAATCCATATTGACATGCCATAGAATGTTGTTTTCTCAAAGGCCTGAGACATTTGGGATGTCAACCGTCAATTCCTCGGCCTGTCCGAGATATGGGAACATTTGGACCATCTTGGGATGGATCTACCGGGTATAGGCCATGTTCGGGTCAGTTTTTCAGTGTCTCCGACAGAGGTGGAGCAGTATCTGGATGAGTTGGAGGACTTTGTACATTACAGGGGTGCCCTACGTCTGATGACAGATCGGGTGAGGGTGCTGCTGGATCGGAAAGTTCCCCAACATTTGTCAGCTGCTGAGCTGAGAGAGCGCTTTCCCCTACTGGAAGAATCAGACGAATCCTCTTGGGGGGTGAGGCTGGTGGAGGGAGCCCGTTGGAGGAGGGCAAGGTCGGCGATCAAGACTCAGGTCTCGAAGATTTCACAGAGGCTCTCGAGGTAACATCCCAAGTTTCATTCCTTGGGGTCTGTTATTAGGTCATTATGGATTTCTTACCAACATATGAACCACGCAGGAGGACCTTGTAAATAGACCTTGTTCTCACCCCTCGGTGGGTGATGATGAAGGACCCTCGGAACCGGCACCTGTGGCCACATCCAGTTATGTGTCTGGCGAGGCTAGGGAACCTAAGGTGGCTCCTCCAAAATCTCTGGACCTTCCGAAAATATACAGAGGGCCACACTTTGAGGTCCCATCATCATAAACTCGGGAGCAGTACCAGGAGTTCAATCTCTGTAAGTCCTCTCTAATGAATTCATTACGGCCACACGTTGATCGCACCAACTAACATCCATGCCCTTCTTTGTTATGTATAGTTCTTCGACTGGCATGGGCCGCTGCGGCGAGGCTGGTCAGGATTTCTGGTGGCACCCCTCCCAGAGGCATGCCAGTAATCATGGAGATATTTACCCAGCCCACCTGGGCTGCAGCACTCCCTATCATTGGTGGGACCACCAGCGGGGTCATGCCTGAGGTCATTGAGGTGGGGTCTAACGATGAGGATCGACCGGTCGACCCAAGTCCCGCCATGCCTGATCCAACGCCAGATGCCACACCTGATCCAATTCCAGACGTGGATCCCGCTAAAGATTTCCTGAGGGCATATCCCGCATACGAGCCTGCCAACCGCGCGGACTAGGATGAGAAGGACTATGATGAAGAGGACGACGATATAGTCCGCCGCCGATCATGGAATCTAATCGTGCGCTTTATCGAAAATACCACCAGGCATTATGGAAGGATGAGATGGACAGACTTCGCTCACGACTGCGCGAACTGAGTGCTGGGGGAGTGGATGCCCAGCACCCTCATCTACTCATCCGTGATCTCGTGGTAGAGAAGATCTGGGGGTATGATCACGGCCTCCGCATAGGCTGGCAGGGGAGGAAGGTGAAGAACATCAAGAAACTCCAAGAGGCTGAAAATGAAGTCCAGCAGCTACAGATCCATGCAAATGAGCACTCATCCTCTCTTATCGAACAATCAGAGCTAATCTTGTGATTGAAGGCCTAGCTGGCAGAGGAAGAAGAGCGTATGAGGCAAGCTTATGGAGAAATGGTCGTCATTCAGGCTAACGTAAAGCGGGCCCAAAATGAGGCTGGTGAATTGTGCCCCATCGCTGTTGAGGAGGATTGGGAGTTGATCTGGCAGCAGCAACTCCTGGATTCCACAAGTCGAAGGGTGGCAGAACTGTAACTCTCTTTTGACGGGGTCAACCCATCCATGGGATGGATAAACCCCCTAGTTCTGTAAGGATCACAAACTCTCAAATGCACTTTCATGTTTTGATTTATTTAATGTCATATCATGCATGAGTTTCATTATCAAGGTTGGATTCATACGCGTCAGTTATATTCGTGAAATGTCCAGTGGTCAATCCCTAATCTCACACTAGTTGAGCCCAATGTGACAAACAAGGGGTAATCACCATGCTATTCCATCTGAATATAATGCGCTGACCAAGCTTCGGGTATCTGGGGTTTAAGTAACCAATCCGGATCTTCTGGTAAGACATGAGAGAGGCCCGATCAGAGGATTAGGACCTCAAAACAATCGACGAGCCATTCTTCCGATGTGCCCTAGTGCACAAGCGGGGTAACGCCAGGGGCGTTGGGATTAGTCCGATTAGAGGGAAGCGGAAGGTGTGAATCACGATACCCAAAAATCCGGAATGCTATGGGGGTGGCATGACAATGAAGGATAACTGTTGACCATGTTCGAAACACATTATCCTTATTGAATTAGCCTGAAATGGGGATAACAAATGAGGTCCGACCATTGACCATGTTCAAAGCACGGAGACTGACTCAAAATGATATCCATTAGTCTTCCGGAACATTGGCCCAGGATAGTAGGTGGGTCATAGGCCGAGCATCCATACTGCTAGGGGGTCCCTCCAGACATGAAAGAGGACGAGGTTCTGAATAAGGGGCATGAAAAGCGTGGAATGTGGAGTGAGGGTTTGTTCAAACAAAATCCAACACTCTTGAAATTACGCCACCGTGGTAGAAGCACAGTAGATGGGCACATCGGTTTGACCATGGATCACTCCTTATTTCAGACAGGACCTCTTTGGCGAGGGAGATATCACTTCCAAATGTCATCTTGGGGCATCCCGAACTTGTTTGGGGTACAGTTGCAGTTACATGGTCCCTCACGAGGGGTCAGGCCATGGGCCGGAAACGGGGAGGAATAGGATCTTATGATTCCTGAGGCTGGACCCGAGGTGAAATGCCTGGGTATCCCTACGTATCCTATGAGGATGGAAATCAAGCCGTATGTAGTTTTGGAGGCGCATTGTAGTCATAAACCAACAATGACAGGTGAAATCCTCTCTGGCAGAGGCTCTAGTGCATCCCATGATCAACTCGGGGCATCCTGAACTTGTTCGGGGTAGAACTGCAGTTTAGTGTCATGCGTTGAGGACATATTTCCTCCTGCGGTTTAACTTCATATGATAGGACATGAAAGGGAAGAGCCCAAGTATCATGTGGTGCGGTAGCTATGAAACTGACATGAATGAGGAGTTGGAGTCCAAATCACACCACGTACCCCCAGAGGAAACTCTTCATGTCGAGGGACCAAGAGTGAGAATTTGGCTGGGCCCGAAGCCGAGTGGTTAGGCATTCCTACATACCCCGTGAGGATGGGAATCAAGCCATACATAGTTCTGAGAGCATAGTTTAATGTCATGCAGGACGATGAGAAGCCTGGCCACGTTGGTACATATCCTACCAAAACTACTAAGCCCATGTGAGTTGTGCTCGGTGTGGGATACAAGAAGTAATGGTGGGACTTTCCCAACACAGGAAGTGGGATGTTAGGACGAAGGGACACTCAGTGAATATCGGCCCAATAATGCTAACTCGTCCATGAGGCACACCTAGACGCGAGAATAGATAGAGCCGAGTATGTCGGAATTACACTTGAACATGAGGAAGTGGAAATGTGTGATTCATGATGCTCGAAATTTGAATCACAATGATGGCGGCGTGATGATGGAGGATAACTATTAACTATGGTGGAAACAAAGCATCCACATCATGTTAACATGGAATGGGGATAGACAGATGAGGGTCGACCGTTGACCATGTTCGAAACATGGGACCATGTCGCAAATGTCATCAGAGATCCATAGGGACATTGGCCCGAAATGATAGGAGAGACCTTAGGCCCATCATCCATGGAGAGACCTTAAGCCTAGCATCCATGTCATCTGAGGGTCCTTTTGTATGTGGAAGAGGATGAGGATCCAAATAGAGAGCTCACAAATCTTGGACATGGAACGGGAGGAATGTCTCCATGGAGATTCCACACTTAGGGCTCTTTGTCAAAATGCATCTGAATATGACAACGAGACGTATTAGATAGAGGTAGTCAAGTCCCATCCCATAGGGAGATCTTAGTTTAGGGTCATAGAATTCAGACCATGGATGGGAGGAAACATAGGAAACACATGGTGGGGTAACTCAAATGCCCGACGTGAATGGGAACTGGGGGTTTCGACCACCACGTGCTCCTTGGATAGTTTTTAGGTCGATGGACCAAAAACGAGAGTTGAACTGGGCCTGCTGCGAAGTGCACAGGCATTCCTACATACCCCATGAGGATGGGGATCAAGTTTCACGTAGTTCTTGAAATGGCATGGTAAAGTACCAATGCAAAGGAAAAAGGGGTGTGCAGGCATGTCCCTTTGCACCAAAAGAAGTGGTATTTGATAAATCGTTTTTGTACATTAAGGTGAGTGGTTTTTTTTGTGAAGCGATAAGACTAGGGTAGCAGTCCTCAGTGTTGCCATAAGAATCAAGTCGGAGTAGGCGTTGACAAATGGTATGGAGAATGACCAATACCCAACGTGACGTCCTCTACGATGAGGTCATCAAAATGCAGTGTCATTTTTCATCGTGCGTCCAGGACGATAATGTCACATTTTAGGGTCATGTGATAGGACCAAGCATCCATTTTAACGTCATGTATAGAAAACTTAGCAGAGACAATGATAGACGGGGAATGTGGACGGTGTAATGAGATATAACCAACGTGAATGGGGACATGATCCCACATCACAACGTATGCAATTCCAATAGGAGAACCTCAGGCCAAGGGGGTCAGATAGGGGTGAGAGAAAAAGGGGCCAGAGAAACTAGCTCCCTGCTGAGATGGACCTAAAAACGAGACGTCTGTGTGGTCTTACGTATCCCATAAGGATGGGAATCAAGCCAAACGTAGTTCTTGAGGGTTCCTTTTAATGTAATGCGGGAAAACATACAGTTTAATATCGTGTGGGGTAGGAAACATTTGGGCTAATTTTTAGAATGGGGTGTGTGGTGCAGATATTGCAAACCCGACGTGAATGAGGACATAATCCCATACCACTCCACACGATCCTCTAGTCAAAGTCCAGAAGGCTGGATAGAAAAGGCAAATTAGCAAGACTCAGGATGGACCCAAAGACAAGAGGTCTGGGCGTTCCTATGTATCCCATGAGGACGGGAATCAAGCCACATGTAGGTATGAGAAGATCTTAGTTTATAGTCTTAGAGCTTAGACCGTAGGTGGATGGAAACCTTCCAAGTAAGCGCAGACCTCGACCCAATCCCTAAGCCCACGTGAGTCAAACTCGGTGTGGGAAACAGGGGAGGAAGATGTCTATTGCAACATATGGAGTGCACACCAAAGGGAAATCATTGCGGAGCCCCTATCACGACTCTGGTCCTCCTAACATGCAGATGTGCACTGAGGAATAGTACCAAGAGTTTCAAAGTTCTACTTGGACATGAGAAGGTGGGGAAGGATGTGAGTCATGCTACCAACATTTTGGGCTTAATGGGGTTGGTGTGGCAATGGAGGATAACTGTTAACCATGGAAAAAATGTAGAATTCATATCGTGTTAGCCTAAAGTGGGAACAACAAATGAGTATCAACCACTGACCATATTTGAAATGCGGGATTTGTATCAATTTGTTGTCTAAAACCCTCAGGGAAGTTGGCCCGTAACAGTAGGAGAGCCCTTAGGTGTGGTATCTATGCCATTTTTTGGGCGTCCCTTCGAGTGAGAAAGGTGATGAAAGCCCTGATGAAAGGGAACATGAAGCCTGGGAAATGGGTGGAAGCATGTCCAAGTAGAATCCAGCATTCCAGGTACTAAACCAGAGTACCCTTGGGCACACTGGTGAACCGCCGAAGAGGGTTGAAGAAGGTGTTCAAGAAGGAGAGGGTAGGCCAAGGGGCCAAGTTGAAATGGAGATTTATGAGAGATGGGGATGGACCCAATGCCTAGACATTCAGGTGGTCCTATGAAATAGCATTGTTTTGGTTGCCCTCAAATGATTAGTGTGATTTAGGGGTACTTAGGTGCAGTATAGTGGCTGACCAAGGTCGTATCTCAAAGGAGGAAGTGAATTTAACAACTTATTAAAGGTATTCTAAAAAAATATAATAAAAACACTACTTTAAAGGATTGGGGTTTGTTATAGTTTATGAATCTAGAAGAAGTTTTCTGGAAGAAGATTGTATATTTTTTTTTTAGTTTTGAAATGAATTTCGATTAAAATGACACAACAAGAAGATGTTTTTTTTAGAAATATATTTTTAAAGGCGTAATCGATATAACTCTACCTCTTCATTTACTTATTAATAAATATAATTTAAATCAATATCCACTTAATTATGATCCCCTAATTTGTTATCCCTTGAACCCTACGAGAGTTAACTTAACCACAAAGATGAAATTACTTAAACCCTAGGCTAGCTTCGGAACACGCAATCGCAACACCCTGCTTTGATTGATGTTCTAAGATTAGCTTATGGTCAGTGGTAAATTAAGGCACATAAACACTCTGGAAATGAGGATTAATTGAGTTTAGGGATTGTATTTGAACTCTAAAAATTGATCATGTGTGGTCTTGTATTACCGATTAAGATCGCGCTCTCACAATTCACACAAATCCCGACCTCGCGCGTTTTGTGTTAATTGTTCAATTGCTCACTTAGTTTCTTCTAATTTGAAAACTCAATTAATGTATCATGTTTAGTGAATTACATTAGATCATTGATTCAAAATAAATGAATGAATAAGGTGAGAGGTTGACCGATTACTAAAAAGAACTACTCTTCCATGGGCGGTGTAGTCATCGTGGAGACGTTTTGCATAAGCAAAGGATTGAAAGGGTATAACCCAATCTTGTCTCCACTCTTGATTCCAACCAAATTAAGAAGATTAATAGAAGAAGAAATTTAAATAAAACAGAATAAATTAGAATAAATAAAAGATGAACAAAGAAGTTTATTACACAAACAAAATCATTACAACATGAAGGAGAAGAAGAAGGCTTCGTCGAAGGGATCCTTGCTTCAAGATCTACCCTTATTGAAATGGTTATAAAATTGGAGTGGATCCACTTCTCATCTGCCCTAAACTTCCCAATTCACGTCCCAAACCCCTCAAAATGAGAAAAACTCCAATTTATAGAGGGGAGGGGAGGAGAGGTTACAAGTGGTTTCAAGTGTGAATGTGGAAATTCGGACCAATATTTTATTCCAAATTGCACCGCCCATTTTACCACCAAAATGCGTGAATTTTCCGGACTTATAGAAGGATAATATGTTCGTATATGGGTCCTTTATCTCATATAAAAAGTTGGGCTTAATCCAGGCCCATATGAAGGAGTTATGGCCGAAACACAGAAGATTTTCCATTCTGGCGAGTCCAGCCCAACTTTGACTTCATGGCCCATGTTCAACACCCAAATGCACTCTTTAGCTCTGGTGTCCTGAATAAAAGTTGTATATAATGAAGTTAGGAACACTATTAGAAAATTTAAAATTCAAATAATAAATATAAAAATATTTATCTTCGAAATACTACAGTGAACTATAAAGGGTAAAACTGGAATTTTCATCAAAATATTCAAATGAATGATCTAATCCCAAATACTTTCTAATTAAACATATTTAACACAATTTGAGGAAATTATATAATTTATTATCAATAAAATATTCAATAAAATAGTGTTTTATCAACTCCCCCACACTTACCCTTTTGCACTCCTGAGCAAAACCTCATATCAAGTAAACATCAGTATCAAATCAAAACCAATTTTAAAACACATATCTTTGAGATCAAACAATTACACACCAAGAAACAAAATATATCATGCCTCATAAAAAATCATTATTTCAAGTTCTTCATTTATATAATTCAATATATTTCCACTTTATTTATCCTCCCATGCACAAAACACTTACCTCACTTGAATTTTCTCTTATCACACAAATGTCAATTTTTTTGCAATGTCTTTCTCATCCAAACTCATACAAGGGTCACCATAGGCTTGATAGATTCCTACATCGCCACCCGATGTGAGTCAATGACATATTTTTATCATGAGGACTTTTCAGGGTTGTTCTGTGGCTTTCGGTTGGTAGGATTTAGATGTGAAAAATTCTAAGGCTAAATGAGGAGGGTTTGACTCTTTTTGAAGCAAAATTGCATTAATCTAATTTTCACTTAAATATGGTCTTCTCCTCAATCCCCATAGTATAAATTTAGCTTCATCGTCATAAAAAGTCATGAAAGGTTTACACCATTCATCATTTCAGCATCAAAAATTTCAATCTTCTCAAGCATGATTTTCTTGAAAGCTCCAGATGGGCACAGCTTTCCACCTCAATTAGAAGCTCCAGAAAAGGAACAGCTTCACTTGTCATGATAGCTCCAGAAAAGGCACAACTTTCAATATAATGAATTTCTTCAGTAGAAAAAACATCTCTTCAGAATTTAATTTTCCACCCAAAGTATCACAGAATGTGGTATCACAACACAACATAGCTTCCCCCACACTTAAGCTCAACTAGATTATGCAATTTCACTTCAAGAGTTGGTTGGATAGGGAAAATTGGCTTGTAAAGTGGCTAACCTAACAGGTTGTGCATGGATTCTAAGGGCTAAAAAGATTAAATGTTCAAGGTAGGCCATTATGAAAAAAGGATTCTTTGAAGTAGGGGCTTTAATACCAATCAAATTCCTCAATCATTTAAACATAAGTACCTCAAACCCTCAAGTTTTGACAGAAATAAATCAAATTCTGGTTAAATCAAGCATGGTTTGGTTCTCTCAACAAGTGAGGTGAATGTAAAGAATATGTAAATAATGGTTCAGAAGCCTCACAGGAAAGTGATTTCAAATATAAAGACAGTGAGATGTGGCATGGGATTCAAAATTCGGTGTACATTTCATGAAATTACTAAATATTTGAACTTGAAACAAAGTCATTTAAGCATTCATTTAAGCTCAGTTTATTGGGATAAATTTTTTCACTCATTGATATGCATTTCAAAATTATGATGAGAATCATTTCAGCTCAAAAATTTCAAAAACACAAAGAAAATTGAAAAATAAACACACAAAATTTGAAAAACACACAAAAAAAATTTGTTTTTTTTAAACAGGAAAACAATTGAAATTACTAAACTAAAAGGTTCCCCCTCCCACACTTAAAATATTGCATTGTCCTCAATGTGAAACCATGAGATGATATATGCACATGAAATGCAGAATTTTTAAATAGGACAAATAATATAAAAGTGAAAGGGTTAGGAACAGCCTGATATGCTCAAGTGATGATGGGGTCATGCAGTGTGATAAAATCCACTGCATCAGTAGGAAGTCCCTCAATGTATCTCTTCAAACGTTGCCCATTGACTGTAAAGCTCCTTCCAGTGTCCTCTTGTGTGATCTCCACTGCACCATAAGGAAAAACATTAGTCACAATATAAGGACCTAACCATCTGGAATGCAACTTACCAGGCATCATCTTGAGTCGTGAACTATAGAGAAGGACTTTCTCTCCAACATGAAACTCCCTTTGTTGGATCATTTTGTCATGAGCTGCTTTTGATCTTTCCTTGTAGAGCCTTGAGTTCTCATATGATGACAGTCGAATCTCCTCAAGCTCTTGAATTTGCAAGTTCCTTTGAATTCTAGCTTGGGCCAAATCCATGTTGCATTTCTTTATAGCCCAATATGCCCGATGCTCGACTTCCAATGGGAGATGACATGCTTTCCCAAAAACAATCCTAAATGGGGACATACCAATGGGTTTCTTGTATACTGTCCTATAATCCCATAATGCATCATCCAAGCGCTTGCTCCAATCCTTCCTATTTGGCTGCACGGTTTTCTCTAATATTTGTTTCAGCTCACGATTTGAAACCTCATCCTAGCCATTTGTTTGGGGGTGGTATAGTGTTGATGTTTTGTGTGTCACCACATACTTCTGAATGAGGGAAGAAAAATTCCTATTGCAAAAGTGTGTCTCTTGGTTACTGATGATGGCCTTTAGTACTCCAAACCTGCAGAAAATTTGAGTCTTGAAAAAATCCACTACAACATGAGAATCGTCAGTCCTGGTGGCCTTGGCCTCCACCCATTTACTCACATAATCAATAGCAACCAAAATATACAAAAATCCAAATGAACTAGGAAAAGGACCCATAAAGTCGATGCCCCATACATCAAAAATCTCACAGAATAGTATAGGTTGTTGGGGCATCTCATGTATCCTAGAAATATTCCCAGTGTGTTGGCAATGAGAGCATGACTTACAAAACACATGGGCATCATGGAACAAGCTAGGCCAATATAATCCAGAGTCCAAAACCTTCCTAGCTATCCGTTGGGGTCCAAAGTGTCCAACACAAGCAAGTGTATGACAGAAATGCAAAACAGACTCAAACTCATGATCGGGAACACACCTCCTAATGAATTGGTCACTACACATGTTCCAGAGGTAAGGATCATCCCACACATATTACCTAGACTCACTTTTTAATTTTTGGACTTGATGATTCTTCAAATTTTCTGGGATTTCAGAGGAAACAATGTAATTAACTAAATCAGCATACCAAGGATGCGTACCTGAGATGGTATAGAGATGCTCATCGGGGAAAGTGTCCTTGAAGTGGTATCTGGTCCAAGGTGTCATCCTCTAGTGTGTGAGTAATACTACTCATGTGTTCTACCACCAAATTCTCTAATCCCTTCTTGTCCTTTATCTCAATATCAAATTCCTGAAGAAGGAGAATCCAACGGATAAGTCATGGCTTTGAATCTGGATTCTTTAGGAGGTACCTCAAAGCTGCATGGTCAGAAAAAACAACTACTTTAGAGCCCAATAAATATGAATGGAATTTATCTAAAGCAAATATGACAGCAAGAAACTCCTTTTTGGTGGTTGTGTAATTTGATTGGTCTGAATACAGTGTCCTTGATGCATAGGCGATCACATGTGAACGTCCCTCCACCCTCTGAGATAAGACAGCTCCAACCGCAGAGTTGGAGGCATCACACATATGCTCAAAAGGAATCTCCCACCGTGGGGGCTGTATGATCGGTGGAGTGGTCAGAAACTTCTTTATCTCATCAAATGATACCCTGCACGAATCATAAAAATTGAAGTCAATATCTTTTTGAAGCAATCAAGATAAGGGTAGAGCGATCTTACTAAAATCTCTGATGAAGCATCGATAAAATCCAGCATGTCCAAGGAATGATCGAACATCACGCACACATGTAGGATATGGAAGGGATGAAATAATGTCTACCTTAGATTTATCAACTTCAATGCCATGTTGTGAGACTATAGGACCTAATACAATTCCCTTTTTGACCATGAAATGGCATTTTTCAAAATTTAAGACCAGATTCTTCTCAATACAACGATGCAACACATCACCCAAACTAGAGATACATTCATCAAATGAGGATCCATAAACTGTAAAATCATCCATAAATACCTCCATGTAGGTCGCAATAAAATCAGAAAAAATACTCACCATGCATCTCTGGAAGGTACCTGGGGCGTTGCAAAGTCCAAATGGCATCCTCCAGTAGGCAAATGTGCCAAAGGGACAGGTGAATGTAGTCTTCTCCTGATCCTCTGGAGATATAGGAACCTGAAAATATCCAGAAAATCCATCCAAGAAACAATAGTGTGTCTTCCCAACTAGTATCTCAAGCATCTGATCAATAAACGGTAGGGGGAAATGGTCCTTGCGCGTGTAATGATTTAGTTTCCTATAATCAATACACACACACCAACTCTTTTGCACCCTCATTGGAACTAACTCATCTTTCTCATTTTTAACAACAGTAACACCACTTTTCTTAGGCACAACCTGAATAGGACTTACCCACTAAGAATCTGAAATGGGATAGATTATACCTACCTCGATTAATTTCTCAACTTCTTTTTTAACAACTTCCAGGAGGGTGGGATTGAGTCTCCTTTGTGGCTGTCTCACTGGTTTAGCCCCATCCTCCAAGAGAATCCTATGCATGAAAATGGAGGGGCTAATACCTGATATATCAGCCAAGGTCCACCCAATCTCCCTGATGTTCTACCTCAAAATATTCAAAAGCTTTTCTTCATGTTCAAAAGGGATATTGTTAGCAATGATAACGGGTAATCTCTCACCACTCAACAAGTATGAGTATTTCATATTTGGTGGAAATGGCTTGAGTTCTAATGAAGGAGGGTGTAGTATGGATGGAGGCATTGAAGGAACTGAAATATGTGCACAAAGAGCATCAGTATCAGAATAGACATCATCAAAATCATAGAATAAAGCATCAAATCCATCAACATACTCAACAGCCATGTCATAATCAGAGTGAACATGATCAAAATCAGAATATGAATCTGCATCAAAATCAAATCCAAGAGAGGATTTTGTATCAGAAACATGTGTGGAAGTAATCTTAGACATCAAACTCGAACCAATACTCATAATATCCCTAAGAATAGGACAATCAAATTCCATGGAGTTTTTATTTGGTGGTTCAAAATAGGAGATAACAAATGCAGAGTGATCCTCTGAGGGGTACTTCATGGAATCCATAACATTAAATATCACGACTTCATCTCCAAACTCCATGTAAATTGTACCTTCATTGACATTTATGATAGTTTTTGCAGTTTTGAGGAAGGTTCTACCTAAGATTATGGGAGCATGAGAACTTACTTGATCGTCCTCCATGTTAAGCATATAGAAATCTGCTGGGAAGATCGTGTCTCTTACCCGGACAAGTACATCCTCAAGGACTCCCGCTGGATATGTTGTAGCTCTATTTTCCAACTACACCACAACTCTCATCGGCTTCAACTCACCAACCTGTGAAGAAGAGAATAGAGAGTGAGGCATCACATTTATGGAAGCTCCCAAATCACAAAGAGCATCAGAGAAGTGCAACTCCCCTATGGTACATGGGATGGTGAATGTCCCGGGATCCTTGCACTTTGTTGGCATTGCTAGAGTTGGTGTAATGAGTGCTGAGACATTCCTTCCAAGTTTGATCCTCTCATTTCCCTTGAGCCATCTTCGATTGGTAAAAAGTTCTTTTAAGAATTTCGCATACCTTTGGATTTTCTTAATGGATTCAAGTAGAGGAATGTTGATCTCCACATGCTTGAATGTGTCCAAAACCTCCTTTTTCATTGTGTCTTCAGCCATCTTCTTGGTTTGAACAACCCTATTTGGAAAAGGAAGGGGTTTAGGAGGAACATCATCAATATTTTTCTTACCTTTATCTTTCTCCTTGGATTTCTCATCAGTTGGTATGGAATGTGGCTTCCCTGGAGTTGTGATGAATCCCAGTGGAATGGTAGGTACAGATGTATCGTTCATTTGCTTCCCACTTCTCAATGTGATGGCATTAACATTCCCCTTTGGATTTGGAGTGGGTTGGGAAGGTAGATTTCCAGAATTCTTACTCACAAGTTCATGGAGGGCGGTGGCAATCTGGCTCATTTGAGTCTTCAACTCCCTCAACTTCGAACCATGACTCTTCAGCTCATTCTGTTGATTAAGAGCAATTTGTTTAAAAAGATCATTAGTGTTAGAGTCTACCTTGTGTTAGAGATTCCCTTGTTGCTGACTCGTTGATGTTTGAGATTCGAATCTCCTTTGGGGTTGTTGGAAACCCTATTGGTAAGGTGGAGGCTGCTGGAAGTTTGGTTGAAAAGGGGGCCTTTGTTGTTGTCCAGAGCCATACCTCATGTCCGAATGATCTTTCCACCCTTGGTTGTATGCTGGATCAAACTTCTTTTGGGGATATGGTTGTTTTTGTTGCTGCTGATATGGTCTCCCAGGGAACGCTGCTGCACAATCTTCTGTTTCTTGGAGTTGTGGGCAACAGTCAGTTGGGTGGCTTGTCTCAATGAAAATACCACAAGGCCTTGAAGGAGGGGGTAGAGATTTATTTTGTGCCAAATCAATTTGTCTCACCATAGTGGTCAATTATTCCAACTTGTTATCAATCAAATGACTTTAAAGAGAAGAAGGACTTACCTGATGTACTCCCCTAACATGTGGTGTACCTCTATCACCAAATTGTTGGGAGTTTTGGGCCATCTTGTCGATCAACGCATGTGCAGCTACTGGTGTCTTGTCCACCAATGCTCCTCCAGCCTCAACATCCACCATTATTCTCTCCATAGGTGTGAGTCCTTCATAGAAGTACTGGATGAGTAGTTTCTCACTGATTTGGTGATGTGGGCAGCTTGCACAGAACTTCTTGAATCGCTCCCAGTACTCATACATTGACTCCCCTTGTGCTTGCTTGATCCCCGAGATCTCCTTATGAATAGAAGTTGTCCTTGATGCTGGAAAAAATCTCTGCAAGAAAAGACGTTTCAAATCGTTCCAACATGTTACATCTTTAGGTTGTAAATAGTACATCCAATCCTTTGCAGCCCCATCAAGTGAGAATGGTAATGCTCTTAATTTGATTTGATCTTCAGAAACATTTCTTGGTTTTAAGTTTGAGAAAACCACATTAAATTCCTTAAGGTGTTTGTTGGGATCCTCACCAGATAAGCCATGAAACTTTGGAAGAAGGTGAATTAATCCAGATTTTAACTCAAAGTCTGATTCGAGATTCGGGTATGCAAAACAATTTTGTTGATAGTTAATATCAGGTACAGTCAATTCTCAAATGGTTCTATTAAGTTCATTTCCATTATTTCCAGCCATTGGTTCTTCTTTTATGTTTGAATTTGAATAGCTTCTAATTTCAATGTTTCCAGAAGAGAGGAATTCACCAACTGGTTGAATATTGAAACTTCCTGTAGACTAAGAATGTATGATTCGTTCCCTAAGGCTGCGTTCAATCTCAGGGTCAATATATAAGATATCTTCGGGATTATTTTGTGTCATAAATCAAATAAAAATGAAAAGAAAGAAAGTGTACCATAGTAAAATAAAAATTAGAAGTTTGAGTTGATGGTCCAAAAAGAAAAGAAGAGGATGAAGAAAAAAAATGAAAACTTGAGAAAGGGGAAAGATGAAAGAGAGAGGTGAAGAAAATAATATAATGAAAAATACAAGAAATAACTATAAATGGTTGAATAAATTACTTGCCTCCCCGAAAATGGTTCCAATTTGAAAGAGCGTTGTCGTGGGCACCCTCAAATGATTAGTGTGATTTAGGGGTACTTAGGTGCAGCAGAGTGGCTGACCAAGGTCGTCTCTCAAAGGAGGAAGTGAATTTAACAACTTATTAAAGGTATTATAAAAAAAATAGAATAAAAACACTACTTTAAAGGATTGTGGTTTTTTATAGTTTATGAATCTAGAAGAAGTTTGTTGGAAGAAGATTGTATATTTTTTGTTTTTAGTTTTGAAATGAATTTTGATTAAAATGACACAACAAGAAGATGTTTTTTTTAGAAATCTATTTTAAAAGGCGTAATCGATCTAACTATACCTCTTCATTCACTTATTAATAATTATCATTTAAATCAGTATCCACTTAATTATGATCCCCTAATTTGTTATCCCTTAAACCCTACGAGAGTTAACTTAACCACAAAGATGAAATTACTTAAACCCTAGGCTAGCTTCGGAACACGCAATCGCAACACCCTGCGTTGATTGATGTTATAAGATTAGCTTATGGTCAGTGGTAAATTAAGGCACATAACCACTCTAGAAATTAGGATTAATTGAGTTTAGGGATTGCATTTTAACTCTACAAATTGATCTCATGTGGTCTTGTATTACTGATTAAGATCGTGCTCTCACAATTCACACAAATCCCGACCTCGCGCGTTTTGTGTTAATTTTTCAATTTCTCACTTAGTTTCTTCTAATTTTAAAACTCAATTAATGTATCATGTTCAGTGAATTAAATTATATCATTGATTAAAAATAAATTAATGAAGAAGGTGAGATGTCTACCAATTACTAAAAAGAACTACTCTTCCATGGGCGGTGTAGTCATCGTGGAGACGTTTTGCATAAGCAAAGGATTGAAAGGGTATAACTCAATCTTGTCTCCACTCATGATTCCAACCCAATTAAGAAGATTAATAAAAGAATAAATTTAAACAAAAAAGAAGAAATGAGAAGAAATAAAAGAAGAACAAATAAGTTTATTGCACAAACAAAATCATTACAACATGAAGGAGAAGAAGAATGCTTCGCCGAAGGGATCTTTGCTTCAAGAGATACCATTATTTAAATGGTTGGAGAATTGGAGTGGATCCACTTATCCTCTTCCCTCAACTTCCCAATTCACATCCCAACCCCTCCAAATGAGAAAAAATCCAATTTATAGAGGGGAGGGGAGGAGAGGTTACATGTGGTTTCAAGTGTGAATGTGGAAATTCGGCCAAATATTTTATTCCAAATGGCACCGCCTATTTGACCACAAAAACACGTGAATTGGCCGGCCTTCTAGAAGTATAATATGTGAGGATATGGGTCATATATCTCCTATAAAAATTTGGGCTTAATAAAGGCATATATGAAGGAGTTATGGCCGAAATACAGAAGATTATCTATTCTGGCGAGTCCATCCCAACTTTGATTTCATGGCCCATTTTCAACAACCAAATGCACTCTTTAGCTCTGGTGTCCTGAATAAAAGTTGTATATAAGTAAGGTAGTAACACGTTTAAAAAAATTCAAATTCAAATAATAAA
This sequence comes from Viscum album, assembly GCA_963277665.1. Taxonomy (NCBI): domain Eukaryota; kingdom Viridiplantae; phylum Streptophyta; class Magnoliopsida; order Santalales; family Viscaceae; genus Viscum; species Viscum album. The sequence goes on along the minus strand of OY728122.1, from coordinate 1,297,099,120 downwards.
TATAAAAATATTTATCTTCGAAATACTACCGTGAACTATAAAGGGTAAAACTGGAATTTTCATCAAAATATTCAAATGAATGATCTAATCCCAAATACTTTATAATTAAACATATTTAACACAATGTGAGGAAATTATATCATTTATTATCAATAAAATATTCAATAAAATAGTGTTTTATCATCCTACGTATCCTATAAGGATAGGAATCAAGACACACATAGTTCTCGAAGATACCCGGGGGTAGGATACCCCAACGAGGAAGTGTATGGCGTGGTGAGTAACCCAATGTGAATGAGGACATAATCCCGTACCACACCTCACAATACCATGAGAGATAACTTGGGAAAGGGGCTCGAAAAGGCCAGAGGCCTTGGTCAGGAAAGCCTGACCAGCTTGCAGTTTAACTTCTTGCAGTAAGGATGAGATCCGGGGGCCCGAAAAGGCCAAAGGGGCCTGAGGCTGGACCTCAGTCAGGGAGTCCTGACCAGCTTGAAGTTTAACGTCTTGAAACTAGGATGAGGTAGGATAAGGTGTCTCATCCGGGGATGTATACGACATGTTGATCATCCCGACGTGAAGGAGAACATATTCCCACACCATATCGTACAATCCCATAAGAGAGGATCTGGACTGGGGGCCTGAAAAGGCCAAGGGGCCTGAGGGTTGGCATTGCCCAGAGGGTGTTCATCTCTTGGAGATACAATGGGGAAGAACGAACCAATACACTCAATGTTTGGGACATCTTGTGGTGGTCCTAATGATCCGGGACCACTGTTGACCCGGTTCGAAACACAGCGTCCCTATATTGACCATTCAGGAGAAACAAATGAGCATCGACCACTGACCATATTCGAAATGCGGGATTTGTATCAACTTGTTCCTCTATGTCCTTGAGGGCATTGTCCCAAAGTGGTAGGAGATCCCTTAGGCCCAACACCCATGGAGATCCCTTAATCCTAGCATCGATGCCACTCGGGGGCCCTTCTGGACGGGGAAGGTGATTGAATCCCAGTCAAGGAGTGGGTGAAGCATAGTTGCACCCATATATAAAAGAGGCGAATGTCTCCAGGGAGAGGGATGTACATCCAGATCGAGGCTAGCTTGACTAGAACTGGGGAAAACGTGCACCCTCTCTATACATCTTAACTCGGGGGGGAAGATTCTGGCTTTTGGGCTGGGACAATAGACGAAATGTTTGGGCATTCCTACATATCCCATGAGGATGGGAATCAAGCCATACGTAGTTCTTGAAGGCCATGCAGTTTAACGTCATGTGGTGAAAACGTGGGAGGATAGAAGAATAGGAGTGGGAACATGGAATGACCATTATAATCCTTGTATGAGTGGGGATAAGGAATCCTACACTATATCATGTCAGGATACTCCGATAAAACTATACCTAGGGGGGATAGTCGGAAAGAAGATTTTGGGTTTGGGCTCAAGATGAGGCGTCTGAGCGTTCCTATGTATCCCATGAGGATGGGAATCAAGCCACACATAGTTCTCAAAATGCAGTTTAACATCATGCAGGACGATGCGTAGTTTAAGTTCATGCTGGACTGAACAGTTTAAGTTTATGCGGGACTAGTATGTATTTTAGGGTTATGTAGGACCGGTTGTCTAAGGTCATATAGGACTATCCAGTTTAAGGTCGTGTTGGACCATAAAGTTTAAGGTCATGCAGTACCATGCAGTTTAAGGTCATGCAAGATTGTGGGGCTCAAGAAAAGTATTGCTTGAGGAACTTGGCATTGGTGGGAGGAGTTATGTACTCACCATCTATGGTCACCAAGGTATATGCCCCATTGGGGTAAACCTTATGAATGATGTAAGGTCCTTCCCATTTGGGCTCTAACTTGGGTGGTTTCCTGCCAGGGATCATTGGTGCTTGAAGGGCCAATACCAGGTCACCTTTTGGGAAATAGAGGAGGAGAACCTTCTTGTTGAAGTCTCCAATTATCTTATTTTGATGCCTTTCCAGATTGTACAGGGCACAGAGCCTATTTTTGTCTAGTGCTTCCAATTCAGCTAGTCAGATTTCAGCCACCTTATCTCGCACCTACTAGTCATAGACTATAGTGCGTAATGATGATAGTTGGATCTCGATGGGTAGGATGGCCTTGGTCCCATAAACCAGGGAATATGGGGTCACCTGGGTGGAATTGCGACTCGTCGTCCGATAAGCCTAGAGGGCGTTGGGGAGTTTGTTCGGCCAAATCTTCTTGTTCTAACCAACCATTTTCCTCAAAATGTTAGAGATGGTTTTGTTGAACTCCTCGATCTATCCATTTTCCTGCGCGTGATATCAGGAGGTATGGTAGGAGTGAATGTTGTACTTGGCGTACAATTTCTTTAGCTCAGCTGCTCGAAAGTTGGTGCCGTTATCGGTGAGGACAGCGTGAGGGACTCCAAATCGGTAGATGATGTTGGATCTCACAAAATCGACAATGGATCTATCCTTGACTTCCTTGAGTGGGACTCCTTCTGCCCATTTGGATAAAAAATTCATAGCGGTCAGGATAAACCTGCACTGGAGAGCTGTCACCAGTGGATAGGGTCTCATGACATCGAGTCCCCACGCTGTGAAGGGCCAAGAGTACTTGGTGGAGTGGAGAGGTTCTGGCGGTCGATGCAGGAAGTTAGCATCAACTTGGCACACATGACATCTCTTGGTGAACTTGATACAATTGTGGATCATAGAGGTCCAGAAGTACCCCATTCTCCGGATCTGATGAGACAACTTCGGCCCAGCCTGGTGGGATCTGCAGGAACTGGCATGAACCTCTTGTATGACCTGAGAAAACTCGACTCCTTGAATACAACGGAGGATAACATCATCGAAACCATGCTTATAGAGGATCTTCTCAAGACTGGGACAACTCTGGGGGGTAAACTGTAGTGCGCAGCGTCGGATTTGCTCGCACTTGGCCTGATCATCCGGGAGGCAACCATTTTGGAGATACTCGACAAAAGGTACTCTCCAGTCAGGAGTCATTTCAACCTCTACATCTGAAGAACCTGGGGCTCCTAACATGGAGGATCCGGTGGTAAGATGGCTTACTCACAGGCCATCGCCATCCTCTAGGGTGACGGGGGTGATGACTCTCCGGTGTGCCACATGTATAATCAGATCATCATGCTCGGGTTCTGCAAGTGATGCAGCTAAGCTGGACAAAGCGTTTTATCGACCATTCTGTGACCGAGGGACATTGATAACCTATGGTCGAGAAGGGAATTGGGCCATTAGATGGAGGGTGCACTCCAACAATGGCACAAGCTCTGGCTTCCTGACAACGTAGTCTCCATTGACTTTCTTGATGACTAGTTTGGAATCCCCTTTCACATGTAAATGGGGCACATCGATCTCAAGGGCCAGATCAAGTCCAGTAATGAGAGCCTGATACTCTGCCTCGTTGTTGGTGCATCCTTATGACAACGGGAATGAGTACGGCAAAACGGCTTGCGTCGGGGTGATGAAGACGATACCCAGACCCACTCTGTTGAGCCTAGGGTCGTTGAGCCTCCTACTGGTGGGGCTCTGGGAGGCACCGTCGAAGCTCATTTTCCAACATGAGATGGCATGATCGACTGATAGGATTGCCTCATCAGGAAAATATAGGTCCAGGGATTGATCCGTGGGGGTTGGATGGGCAGCTAGGAAGTCTACCAATACCTTCCCCTTGATAGCCTTCTGAGGCACAAACTTGATGTCAAACTGTTGGAGGATCACTGCCCACCATGCTAGTCAGCCAGTCAACATGGGGAGGTTTAGAATTTAATTCAGTGAGTCTACCTGAGATACCAACTGTACCTCATGGTTCTACAGGTAATGTCGCAATTTCTGTATGGAAAACACAAGCACAAGGTATCTCTTTTTGATGGGGGAGTATCTGGTCTCCGTATCGAGGAGTATGCGGCTGAGGTCATAGAGGATGTTCTCTATCCCCTCATTGTTCTTCTGGGCAATCAGGGAATCAAGGGACCATTCCAGGGTGGTCACATAAAGGACAAGTGGCTTTCTGGCAATGGGTGGAATCAAGACTGAAGGCTACAGTAGATACCACTTGACTTCCTCGAAATCGGCCTGACACTCTTCATCCCATTCACAGGAAGGGTCTTTCTTCATGAGCCAGGAAAAGGGATTACACTTTCCATCCATATTTTCAATGAATCTATGTATGTAGACTAAGTGGCCTTGGAGACCTCAAAGCTCCTGAATATTTCTCAGGGGAGGCATCTGGCTGATGGCCTTGATCTTCTTAGGGTCGATCTCGATGCCTCGATATCTAACAACGAAGCCGAGAAACTTCTTGGAGGTGACCCCAAGGGCACAATTCAATGGTTTCATCTTCAAGTGGTGGTAACAAAGGAAGTCAAATACTTTCTCAAGGTCCTTGATATGGTCCTAGGGCTGGTGAGATTTTACCATCAGATCATCCACATAGCACTCCACCAATGTTTCGATAATTGGCTTGAATATACGGTTCATGGCCCGCTGATAGGCGGCACCTACATTTTTTAGGCCAAAGGGCATAACCTGGTAACATAAAGTACCTTGGGGGCCCTGAAAGCGGTGGACTCCTCGTCTTCGAGGGCCGTCTGGATCTGGTTGTACCTAGAATATCCATCCATGAAGGAGAGGGCTTAGAACCTAGCCGTAGCATCAATCAACAATTCTGTCACTGGAAGGGTAAAATCATCCTTCAGATAGTAGAGGTTGATATCACGGAAGTCGATAAAGACTCTGATTTGTCCATTCTTTTTCTTGACTGGAACAATGTTGGCTATCCACTTGGGTTACTATACTTCCTTGATGAAGTTGGATCTGATGAGCTTGTAAATTTTTGCCTCAACCATGGCACCATGAGAAGGGTGCATCTTTCTGGGAGGCTGCTTGAACCCGTGATGGTTTGTCAGGAGACCAAGGCGGTGGATGGATACCTGGGGATCTAGTCCTGTAATCTCACCGTAACTCTAGGCGAACACGTCACGATGTTTTTTAAGGAAGTTCTCATATCGCTGTTGCTCCTCTAGGGACATGGCGGCATTGATCAATGTGGGTCTCGGATATTCCTCGCTACCAAGGTTCACCTGTACCAGTTCGTTGACCGTGGTAGAGATGCCTTCTTCAAAGGCAGGGGGAGCATCCTCTAGATCCTCTTCTTGACTTGTGGGGGGGTCTTCCATGGGGGGAGTCACTTCTGAGCCACCAGACTCTGATGGGAGGCTGGTCCCGGCTTGAGCGGCAGTGGTCATCACATCAGGAGACTCATGCGCCGCTAAGACCATGGTGATAAAGGCAGTTGATCCAATATCATTTGGTCTTCGGCCCATGGGTCCATACTTGATATCATTAAAGTAGTAGTGGCATGTCATCTTGAGCTGGTTAATTCCATCCTGGCATAACAAACACGTATGATGTACCTTCATTGCCATGATCCTGACATCCCGATACCGTACATGGGTAGGATTTTCTAGGATCACCTGAGCCTGGTTGGGGTAGGAGTACGTGGTGATTTTTTTCCATCGCTTGGACCTGGGAATATTCCTTCCTCTTGCACCCGAAATGAAAAATCATTGCCCCATTTCGGGGGTCATGGCCTCCAACCAATGGATCGGGAATATGTAGGTGTCATACAGACCTTCCTAGGGGTCACTTGTGACAGTGGCGGGCTCAATCTGGCTTTCCAGAATCTGCTTATCCCAGCTCTTGTAATATTCAGTGTCTAGATAGCGGGCTTCACAAGAGGCAAAATGAGACGCATCTCCTTGGATCACGCCTACTCGACCATTGAGGGAGTATTTGAGGCATTGGTGATACGATGAAGGGACCGTCGCAAGCAGGTGGAGCCATGGAATGCCCATCAATGCATTATACGCGGTGTCCTGGGAGACACCCATGAATTTGGTACTGGCAACTAGGCCACTGAACTGGGTCTTCAAAGGGATCTTGTCGACCGGGGTCTACTCGGTCCTCTCGTATCCCTGTATTCTTAGGTCGGAGGGAGTTAAATCATCCTCAGACTAACCGAGCTTCCACAGTGTCCGAGTCGGGATTAGATTAATCCCAGAGCCCGTGTCAACAAGACAGTGACAGACTTCCACGCCATTGAACTGTCCAGTGGTGTATAGTGGACGAATGTGCCCCTGTATGGGAGGGTCTTCGTCTTCACTAGAAAATGAGATAACTGCCTAGCATTTGGCATTCTCAATTGCCTCAGCATGGAAGACTTCTACAGCTGCTACCTCCATCTCAAACTAGATGGGGCTCCTTAGGGCCTCGGCGAGCACCTCACACATGTTTGATGACAGGCGAAGAGCCTCGAGGATAGAAAGTATCGCTGGGATGCCATCATGGTGATTGAGGACATCATACTTTTGTACCAAGTGTGAGCTTCTGCTTACAGGAGGCCACTCTGTGATTGGAGGCATGGCGGGCCCTGCAGGCTGGACCGACAGCTGGCTAGTGCTAGGTACGCCCCGTTGCTCACTAGTCGAGGCCTGAAGAGTAGCTGCAAGATGAGGGCTGTTCAACTGATATTGGCCTATAGTAGGGTGAGACTGGTCGTGATACGGACAAGGTATCACTGCCCAATCTAGTATCATGAACGGTGGTGGAGGTAGATCCGAGGACACCAGATGGGGAGGTTGCGCATGTTGAGCTCTGCGTTGGGCCTACTGTCTGGTCTTAGTGGCATACACAGCCTAGCTGAAAGTGCCAAATGATGTTCCCTGATGACCCATATAGTTGTGTTTCTGCTGAAGTTGGCATTTTCTGTGGATGTTGGGGAGGTTCGCTTGGAATTCCCACTCGTCAAGAGTCATATAGGGATTTACAAACTCAGCGGTATTAACCGAAGTGTACCCTTGACTATCACTTGACGAATCATCCACCACTAGGCAGATTCTGGGATGGATCCCCATCTCAGGGGGCATGAAGTCACCGAGAGTGCGGGATGATGACGGCATTGGTGGAGTGTGTTGCTTCTTCTTGCACCGTCGATGCTTGCTCTTTTGGGAAGAGGTCGACTGAGATGATGATGCATACACGCTGGTCGCAGCTTCTGAAGGATACGGTTGATTCAAGAATGCCCGAATAATTCCATGGGCATGAGAGACTATTTTATGAGCCATAAAGTCATCGTACTTCCGGGATTCTCTGTTGGGAACCTACTTCCACTCACCTTCGTCATCGCTACCGCTTTCGGACCTCATAAAGACACCTGCCACTTATGTTGGGTCTGGGCCCAGCCTAACTATGTTGTTATTGACCTAGTCCTGGAGCCATTATTTAAACACATAGCACTGCTTGAGGGTGTTCCCCAGAATCCGGTGATAGGGGAAGTAGTTGGGGCGATCGGTGAGATTCGCCTCTCTCGGCCTTTTGCACTCAGGTAAGAGTACAATCCCATGCTCTAAGGCACTACGGAAGTAACTAGGGACCTGATCCTCGCTGAACGAGTAAGTCTAGTGTATTTTCTCCGGATATGGGGATCTGGGAGCTTGGCCCTGACGAGGGGCCGGAGGAGCCTGTCGAGGAGGCGGAGCCTGATTATCTCACCTCGGTGGCGGTGTCGCGTTGTGCGGGGGAACTTGCCGATTTTGAGGTGGTCGCTGCTGGGCAGGAGGTTGTGCATGAGGTGGAGGGCCTCTACGAGGTTATGGAGCTGGTGCTACTAGCAGAAATTCTAGCTGTCTGGGGGATTCTATTTGGGCCACCGTAGCGGGCTCAGCTCTGGTGGCCCTCCTTACTGGGATCATAGGGGGCAGAGAACGTGCCTGACTAGCTTGTTGTAGAGCTTCCTCGAGGCGTTGGGCCTTATCTGAGAAATCTCAGAACCCTCCAGGGTAGTTTTGAGTGATTAAGGAAGGAACCAGTTCTTTTTTGTCATTCCCCACACACATCGTCAGTAATTTCTCATGAGTCAGTGGCATATCGAGGGATTATGTGAGCCCCTTCCACCGGGCAATGAATTCCGCGACTCACTCATCGGGCCTTTGCTTGCACCTGAAGAGGTCTACGATGCTGGTCTTTCATGTGGTGGAGCTGAAATGGTATAGGAATTGCTGGTGAAGATCCTCCCAGCCGGTCACTGATCCAATGGGGAGCTGGTTGTACCAAAAAAACATATGGCCTTCCAATGTCTGCACAAAACATCGGAGTTTTGTGGCTTCCTGCTGTGTTGGAGTCCCCAACATGGGGCCACACCTGGAGGAAAAGTGGGCTAGGTGGTGAGGTGGGTCCCCTATCTCGTTAAAGGGTGAGAAAGTGAGATTTTTAAAACCCGGGGGTGCAGGCATATCATCCACCCATGCTAGATATGGCTTGCAATCTGGTAGGACTTCCACCTACCACTTTTCCAATGCCTCAAGGTGGGCGATGAGTTCCACTATAGGGTCATCCAGGTGGGGGTCCCTGTCTTGGAGAGGATCCCTATCCACAAGTGCATTTTCGGGCTCTTCGACATAGTAGATGGGTTCAGTGGCTCGTGGAGCGACTGGCGGAGTGGCCTGCGGGGCAGCTGGGGGAACCCAGACTGGATTCCTCAGATTTTCGCGCCATTTAGGAGGGTTTGGTGAGATGTATCGTGCCCTCTTGCCGTGAGTTCTGGCTTCAACCCTGTCCTCGGGAGCGGTATGATCAAGGTTGCCCGAAGGTATCTCGCCAGGGGGGATTTGATCCTGCCCCTACTGGCCCGGCCTAGGATGGCCATAGTTGGTTCATCGCTCTATAGCGCATTCGGCCAGGAGTTCGTTGACCAGCCTCTTCTGCTCAGCAAGTTGCTGGCGTAACACAGTCTTCTCGGGGTCTTCCTTCGTCTTCTGCACTGAGGCGGATGGGTCGGAGTTCTTGACAGCTCCGACATGTTCATTACCCATGTCGGCATTCTGACTGAGTACCAACAACTTGATGGGTACAGGGAGACCTAGGAGTTTCCTCTGCTGGCGAGTAATCCTCCCTGATGGGTCCAAAAATGTTGGCACATACTCAGGGGGTAATTCTCCATCAAGAAATTCCAGGTCATCCTCCTTGTCCACGACATCTTCCATTTAGACTGTGACACTTCCCGGGGGCATCTCTTCAATATCGCATATCGAGTCGGGCTTCCATCGAATAGGGCTGAAGAGGAGGGCAGCGTACTTCCCCCATCCATAGACTTGCATGTGGGGGTAGCCTCCCTGATGATTTTTCATAGTACCCTAAAACTCTAAAAGAATTTTTCTTGGAGGATCCCCTGGCGACATGGTGACTCAGGGAACTAGGCCACGGGGAGTGCAGTGAAATCGACCAGACGACATTGCTCGCTGATTTCCTCAAAGTGCACTTGGCTCCTTGGGTACACCACCCGATGATAACGAAGATGGAAGTGTGTCGGCCAAAGGGTTTGATGGAAGCACTCGACTTCCTCTGGGGTTAGGGATTCGGGTGCATAGAAGTTAGATGCCGCCACCAGCCAGAACTTCTCCAGGAAGTGATCCACCGCAAGAATGTTCCATAAGTTCCTGGGCTCGGATTTAGGGTCTAGCCCCGTATTGCCCCACTCGTCAACCGGAGGTGGATGAGGAACCAGTAGGGGTACTGAAGAAGACCATTGAGATAGTAGACTGGGCGGTGGAGAATATGGTGAATGAGCCGACTGGCTGTCGAATTCCAGGCCATCCTCCAAGGAGTGCGGTGACCAGACCACAATATCATGATTCAACGGGCTGACAGCCATACCTTCTGGTGCAGGGATCGCGGTTACTGGTGATGGTTCATTCTGTTTCTCAACCGCCATCGGTCCCCAAAATATCTCTCCATGATCTCTGTTCGAGGTAGAGGGCGCTGCTAGTGATGATGGTGGTGACTGTATGGTCGGAACCTATGGGACTCCCAAAATTTCCTCCTTCGGGATGTACCTGCGAAGAGAGGCGGGAATCCAGTGTACTTCACACTCTAGAAGGATGAGGCTGATATTCCTTGTTCCTGCCTCGATCCTTGACATAGAGGACCAAGGGGAGGGTTCCACCACTGATTCATACTCTACTTCAGAATCTGAGAAACAGACTGGTTTGATCTCATTCTAATGCTTTTCGGTATTCTTCTTGCGGTAGTGACGACTCTCCCTCCTTACCCAAGATGGCTCTTCAGGGAAGGGAAAATTCCTGACACGAGAAGGTACTTCAGCAGTACTAGTGTTGGGGCAGGGAGTACTTCCGCCTGAGTGGTCCGGGGTATGAGGATCACCGGGTCAGATGTCAAAGGGTACATGGGGAGGACCTCCATGTCGGGTACTGGTATGGGTGGGATCCCCACTGGAACTGACGGGAGCATGGGTAGGACCTCCATTCTTGGTTCCCTTGGTGATGTTAATGTGAGTCAGGTCCCCGTACTGATCGGACCTAACACGGGTAGGACCTCCACGCTGGGTTTTGGTGAAGTGAATTTGATCCCCACCCCTCTAGTTGATAGGATTAATAGGACCTATGTTGACTACTACAAGGATGTGAGGAAGGTCCTCACATAGGAGAGTGACTGGATGTGCAACGTCCCCACCTCGGTGGTCTGTGGCAGAAGGGACAGCTCTATATCAAGTGTAATGAGTGTAGGAGAGGCTCCCATACGAGGTGTTGCTACCATGAGGAAGGCCCTCATTTGGGTCGAAGGTGGCATGGGGCATACCTCTGAGCTGGACCTGGTAGCGGGAAATGCATGCATCCTCCATGGTGGTTGCACGAGGAGGGCCCCCATACTAGGTGGCGTTGCTTCGGGTTAGTCCGCGGTGGCCACTACCTGTGCCTGCAACCAAAAGAGTTGACCCAGCCTGCCCATGGGGAGGTTGGGACCTCGATCCGGGTTGGGTGTATAGCTACCCCTACTCGACATATTCAGGGGTTAATAGCGTACGTTGGTGGTGGCTAGGTCCATAGTAGCTGCTGACGTTGACGCCCATTGACGAGCGCCCTCCTCATCTTGTGCTCGACGTTGGAGTTAGGCCAGCCAAGTTGGTGCTGTTGGTGTAGGAAGGTAGTCTGCCTGCTCTTCAGCTCGGGGAACCGGGTGGCAACGCTGTCACGGTCTGGTGGGGGCCCTCACTAAGAACCCCTGGGATGGAACTCTGGCTGGGTTGGCCCGAAAATCCCCTACCTCATCGGCATAGGGCATGGAGTCATCGAGGCATTCCGAGGAGAGGCTCCCGAAATGGTTGAAGGTTGGAGTGGGGAGCAGCGGTTCCCTTCGCAGCCCTCAGGGGCGGCGTTGATGGTGAGGCATAAATGCCTCTAAATCCAGGCGGGCCATGTCCCTCCTAGGGATGACCCCTTCCTCCTCGTACCTACGTACAAGGACATTGATTACCCTTCATTGGATAATCTATGATGGGGAAAGGGGGTGTGGGTGCTTAGTAGTCGCAGCAGTCGAGGTCGTCGTAGAAAAGGTAGAACCATGTGAGGTAGCTGCGTTGATATTGCCCCTTCCCCTACATCGGTGGGCGGGAGGTGATCGGGTTCCGGATGCTGCAACTGGGTTCCTGGAGGCAGGGAGATCAGCTCATTAGTACTAATAGAAAAAGAAATCGACACCCTGTGTGCCAGCTCCATTCTGTCCTCCATGACCTGTAAGAGGGATCCACACTGACAATGCCACAGACTGAGATGCCCAACATTTTGACTACCCCAACTTCTGGTGAGTTTCACGCCAAGCCCACTATTTGCTTGGCGGGACCCGGCACCAGATATTTGTATCTGATGGAACGTCACTCTACTGATGTCTCAAGAACTACTAATCTCCATATTGAGGAGAAGAACTTCACATCGGGTTCACCATTAATGTTTCCAATGCTTTCGTCGGGGCGCACACGTCCTTCACGTTCGGGGGACGTCGGCACGGTTCTGTTTCCCCACATTCCCACTTTCCAAAGGTAGGCGGCATTTGCTCGTTATTTAGGTATGCCTACTCCTTGATCGAAACGAGATAATGGGATGTCAGTTCTTCCTTCCGTGGATTCCTCCTCAGAACTCGTCACCTAGTCCGGGTCTCCCTCATAGATTTAATAAGTAGTTCATGAAACTCTTTCCAGTTCCATGTTTCCATGGACGCTGGTTAATTACGTTGCTTCCGTCAGCACATTCCAAGGGGTTTGGTCAGGGTAGCAACCTTCAGTTGGGGGAGTAGTCACGTTGAGGCATCACTGGCGTGTCTGGACACTGGGGAATTGGCGTGTCTGTCTTTTGTCCCTTATTATAGGGCTTCTCTAGGGTGCGGAAGCCTGAGGCATCCCACATCTATCATGGGGAATAATATTCCATAGGCATGTAATAGAGGTTTTCCTCATCTTCTTGTGTTTAACACTGGGTATGCCGCTAGTTTAATGTCCAACGGAGGCGGATCGGGCTAATCAGAACACTAGCTAGAGTGGATCAGATTGAAGAACCCCCTTGAGGGAACACTGATATTGGGGCTAGCACGTGGTCGGCTTCCTGAATACTGTGGAGGGGAATGAGGTGGCATGATCTCACTGGGATGTGGCGGCCTGGGTAAGAATCAGGATGGATGATGGTTTTGGTCTTGAGCCTTGAGGATACTTCCTACATACCATGCCTTGACATAGATCAAAGCCCTCGTAGTTCGAGAATGAATGTGTGGGGCTTACACCCTAGGTTGCCCAGGCGTTTGTGAGCCGACGTGAAGGAGATCGGAACGACCAGGTGGTGGGCTTGAACCTCGTGAGGCTTCCTATGTACCATGCCTTAGCATGGATCAAATACCCTGTAGTTCGAGTATGGATGTCGGTGAACCGACATGAATGAGGACCTTGGTCCAATGGGTGATGGTATTAAACCTCGTGGAGGCTTCCTACGTACCATGCCTTAGCAGGGATCAAAGTCCACATAGTTCGGGATAGGGGCCTGACACACCGACACAGAATCGGTCAGGACCAATGGTTGGTGGGCTTGAACCTTAGGGAGGCTTCCTACATACCATGCCTTGACATTGATCAAAGACCATGTAGTTCAGATGGGTGTGTATCGGTGAACCGATGTGAATAAGGACCTTGGTTCAGGTGGATGGTGGGATTGAACCTCTGGGAGGCTTCCTACGTACCATGCCTTGATATGGATCAAAGTCCCCGTATTTCGGGTTGAAAAGGGGATGCTGAACCAATGTGAAGGGGTGTCAGAACAACTGGGTGGTGGGATCATAAAGGATTACCGCTGGATTGGGATGTAGTTTAATGTCATGTGGGATGGGGGAATGTCAGAGAACCGATGTGAAGAAGGAACTTGGTCCATGTAGATGGTGGGCTTGAACCTCTGGGAGGCTTCCTACGTACCATGTCTTAGCATGGATCAAAGACCACGTAGTTCAATATGGGATGTGGGTGTCAGCGAACCGACGTGAATAAGGACCTTGTCCCGATGGGTCATGGGATTGAACCTTAGGGAGGATTCCTATATACCATTCTTTGACATGGATCAAAGTCCTCATAGTTCGGGAAGGTTTTCGTCAGCGAACTAACGTGAAGGTGAACCTGAGGGTCCACTGGGGGTGGGCTTGAACCTCGTGGAGGCTTCCTACATACCATACCTTGACATCGATCAAATTCCTCATAGTTCAGGTTTTCATTTTAACATCATGCGGGACAGGACATTTGGGTCTTACGCTCGTAGGTGGCCCAAGGTGTGTCATGGTCGGTGCTCACTCTAATCCCATGGGAGTCATGCTCAGTGTGAGAAACAAGAGGTTGTAGGGACCTGACAATCACGTCGTGAAGGGTGCGTCTGTGGGAAGCGAAGAGGGGCTTATACGTTGGGTGGAAAATGGTGCTGGGACTTACTCTAGGATGGAGGCCCGAGGGCGACAAAGAGCAGAGGGAGAGGGATTTGGCACCGAGGAAGAGAGGAGGGGGCATGTTCCTTACCACGTCCTCCGCTGGCCTTGGGGACCGAAGATGAAAGGAGGGAGTAGGGGGGCTCTGCCTCCTGAAAGGATGGCTAGGGGCTTACACCAAGGTGGATGCCCTTCCCTGCGGACAAACTCCACTCCCAGAAGGAGGATATCATCCCCTGTGGAGACCAAGGGGCGTGGAGAATATACAAGGTGGGGTCACCCCGCGTGAGAGGCACGGGGTGATGTCACAGTTTAACATTGTGTGTTGAGGACGAGGGTGGGTTTACTCTGCACCCCTAGGACTTACATAACTGGTACCCTCTGCTTCTTATGGGAGGGAAGGTACCAAAAATTCCATACTAAAAGGGGGTCGCAGAGCGAAACATTGAGGGGTCCACGTTAGCATGGCTATGCGAAGAAGCAATAGCCATTAGCGTGCGTATGTGAAGAAGCATTAGTCAAAGCAACGCTATGGGAAGAATCGTTTGGGGGACTTTGAAGTCACATCATGCAAACCTAGAGGGTCACACGGGAAAAGGAATTTCCAAGCAGAAGGGTCCATAGGCAGGTTCCTTGCGGAGCTCGGTTAATCTTCATGGTGAAGGGCACTTGCGAAGGGGTGTGCTTTGGAAATGGGGTGACTTAGCCTTAGCATGGGGAAGAGGTGTGCATGGGAGGTTCTTTACGAAGTGGATAGGCATTCGCGGAGCATATCCTCACGGAGCATAGGCGCCTCATGAAGCGAAGTGTCGTGAAGTAAGGTGCTTCATGAAGTACAGTGATCCTTCCTTGGCATGGGGATCACATGTACGTGAGGGGTGTTTTGCGAAGCATAAATGCTCCGCAACAACCTGGGTCCCCTTGGGGATCCCCCTCCTTTGCAAAATCCCTTAGGCTTTGTGAAAGGAATCCCTATCAAAAGAGGGGATCAAAACGAGACAATGCGGAGGCACCTCACGAAGAAAAAATACTTCGTGTAACTCATGATTCGCAGGGAAAAGGGTGCTTCCTGATTTGGGAGCTAGGAAGGTGAAAGGGAAGATTTTCCATCTCAAGGGCTCAGGGGGTGCTTGTTATTAATAGGTAAGAAGTGCCACGAAGCAGAGATTACGCGGTGTGAATAGGGATTGGTTTTCTTCGTGGCGGGCTTGCGAACATCGGGGGCGTTCGCGGAGGGTACCACCTCCTTTGCTTCGCGGTGGGCTCGCGAACGTTAGGGGTGTTCGCAGAGGGCCTCACCTCCTTTTCTTCAAGGTGAGCTCATGAACATTCTGGGAATTCATGAAGGGTACCTCCTCCTTTTCTTCGCGGTAGGCTCGCGAACATCAGGGGCGTTTGTGGAGGGTACCGCCTCCTTTTCTTCGTGGCGGGCTCACGAACGTTAGGTGCTTTCGCGGAGGGTACCACCTCCTTTGCTTCACAGAGGGCTCATGAACGTCAGGGGTGTTAGTGGAGGGTACTGCCTCCTTTGCTTCGCGGTGCCCGCATTGCCTGGGGGAACTCCGTGAAGTGACTTCGCGAAGCCGTTCGTGGGGCCTCTTTCGCTTCTTTCTTTTCTTCCAACATTTTGGCACCAACAGTGATATTTGTAGGAATACCTTTTCAACAACTTCAAACTATAGATCTCACTGATTATTTTCATCATAACTTTTCTATAAACTTCAAGATGCTCTTATGTTCTATCAAATGACTCTAAACTTCTATGTTATTTCCTTAGATAAATCAGGTTAGAATAGATTTATTTTTATAACTTCTTTCCATCACATTGGAGTTTTTCACTTTATACCGTATAGTGATTCATAAGGATCCATCTATATACTAGAGTGAAAGCTATAGTTGTATGAAAATTAGACCAAAGGAAGATGTTGATCCCAACCACCTTTGAAATCCATTGAAAAAGATATCAATATGAATTATAGAGTTTTAATGGTCCAATAAAACTAACCATCAATCTGAGGATGATAATTAGTATCAAAAATAAACTCTCTATCCAGATCCTACTGAATAATTTTATAGAACTTTGAGGTAAACCTCCAATCCTGATCAGATACAATTGTGAGTGGTACTCTATGTAATTTACAACTTTCTTATTTTATAAGTGAGTAAGTTGGTCAAGAGATAAATCTTCTCTAATAGAAAAAAAATGCATGGATATCATAAGGCAATCGACTACAACCCAAATAGAATTGTACCCTTTGGATGTTTTGGGGGGTCTGATGATGAAATCCCTGGTAATGTTTCACTATTTACATTAGAGAATGGGAAATGGTTATAACATACTTTTAGACTTACATCTATCAGCCTTAACTTTCTAACATAATAGGTGTTGGGATACATAATCTAAAATATCCCTTTTCATTTTATCTCACCAGAAATACTCTTTCAGTTATCTATATATCTTCATACTTTTAGGATGAATAAAGTATGATGAATTATGTGATTCATCCACCTGCTCCTTCTTTAAGTCTGGTACCGATGGGGCACATACTCGATTCCAAAACCTTATCATTCCAACATGATCATGGATGAACTTGGGAACACTCCTCACCTTCCTCTATAGTTTCACATCTTCAATATGTGCCTTTGTAATCTTCTATTAGATGTATGGTTGACCATTCATCTAGGAAAGATAAGATATGTCTCTTTTACTC
The DNA here is from genome assembly GCA_963277665.1 of Viscum album. Taxonomy (NCBI): domain Eukaryota; kingdom Viridiplantae; phylum Streptophyta; class Magnoliopsida; order Santalales; family Viscaceae; genus Viscum; species Viscum album. The sequence goes on along the minus strand of OY728122.1, from coordinate 1,297,082,596 downwards.
ATGATTTTAAAATTCATATACTAAAAATTCAAAAATATTGGATCTATTTCAATCCTTATCGTTGAAAAACTAGCATGGAATTTCCAAATCAGAGCATCAGCCACCTTTTTTTCCATCCCAGGGTGGTAATGTATTGAGTATTTATAAATTTGATCAACTCCAACCATCTTCTATGGTTCATATTCAAATATTTTTAAATATACACTTCAAGATTTTATGATCAGTATATATATCATACCTTTCTCCATATAGAAAATTCCTCCATATTTTCAATACAAAATTTACCACTGTCATCTCCAAATCATGATTTGGGTAATTTTTCTCATGAATTTTAAATTAGAGAGAGGTTTAAGATATCACAACACAATTTTTCATGAGGATTCATCCCAATTCCTTCTTCAATACATCTATATATCATAAAACCTTCTCCACAGAAAGGTAGTTTAAACACTGGTTTACTGACCAACCTTCCATTCCGATATTGGAAATTCTCTTCACATTAATATTCTCACAAGAACTAAACCCCTTTCTGAGTCAACTTGGTGAGTATATTATAAAATAAAAATAAATATCACACAAGTCATCTGTATTATCCAACAAAACCAAGAAAACTACATATCTCGATTACCATGGTTGATCTATTCCATCTATCAATAACTTATGTCTTTAAAGGATCCATCGATATTCCCTCAATTTAGATTATATGAACCAAGAATAAAAATTTTGGAATCCAAATTTCACACTTTGTAAATTTAGTATGTAACTTATCCTTCCTCGGGGTCTTCAGAAAAATTATCAAATACACTTCATACTCTTCCTTGCTCTACAGATATATATGAATATTATCTATAAAGACTACCAAAAACTAATCAAGGTAACCTATAAAGACACTATAAATTAAATCCATGAAGATAATAAGAGTGTTGGTAAGTCTAAATGGAATTACTATAAATTCGTAATGGTCATACCTCATATAGAAGGTTTTATTTGGTATATCCTCCTTCTTGACCCATAGCTGATTATATAAAAATAAAAGATTAATCTTGTAAAAATAATGATCTCCTTGTAATTGATCAAAAATATCGTTGATATAGGGTAGAGGATACTTAATCTTAATATTGATCTAGTTAATTTACCGATAATCAATGAATAAACACATTGACCCATATTTCTTCTTAATGAAAAGAATAGGTGAACCTCATGGGAAAACACTAGTTTGAATGAATCTATTATCTAAATTATCATATGGTTTCTTATTTAATTCATATAACTCAATCATTTCTATTTTATATGTTTTATTTTAAATAGGAGTATCACCGGGTATGATTTATATTTAAAACACAACTTTTGATTTAGTGTAATATTAGGTAAGTCCTCAGGAAATACATTATCCTATTCCTAAAAAATTGGAGAAATTTTAATATTGAGTTTCTCCCCAACCATTTGAGATATTTATCCCTCATTAATAGGTAGTAAAACCCATATATAAGAAGTAATTTACATTAGGTGTTTAGGTTTATCCTCCCATTGACATAAAATCTTATGTTTATTCAAGATATTCAATATAACTTCCATTCCTTGAAAATTAATATGGGATCTATACTAAGAGATCCAATCCATGCTCAAAATAGCATCAAATTCAACTATATGAAGAATAATAAGATTTATTGAAAGCACATTCCTACAAACTTCTATCTAAGAGGAGTTATAGACTTAATTTGTGATCATCCTACCATTAGGATCATTCAATTACAACTCAACATCTAATCAATTAGGTGGTAATGTGTTGCACATAGAAAATTCATTTAATATAAAATATTGGGTAGAAACTGAATCAAGTAGAACATTTACAATCCCTAAGTGGATTATAAGTGTACCTTTCACCATGTTGTTTGTAAATTGCACTTTGGATATAGTAATTACATAAGCTTGGTCTTCTCCCCTTGGTCTCTTTTGTGGTAATTTCCCTTTATATTTATGGACTTTTTTGACATTGTTCCCAATATCCTTATAGTTAAAGTAGTTTAATTTGATGAAATCAATTGACTAGAGGCTGATTCCAACTCTGAACTTGACATGGGTAAGCTCATTGGGTCTGTCTTCAAGTCTGAATCAGTCGTTGTTAATGGATAGCTTGAAGGTGGCTAGAAACTCAAGAAATAGCTCCTTGAAAGTCTCCTTATGCACTTAGGTAATGGTATAGATTTGAATCCATCCTATGGGGTCAATGACATCCTCGTAAATATGGATCCACTCAAGAACCATGAAATTGATGGTATTTTTGGTCCTCATTGGTTTCTCCTATAAACAGACCAACGTGACCTACAGCTCGGGAGAAAACAGGGGAAGGATTGGGTGGAGATAAGGATGTTCAATGCCATGGGACCTACTAGAGGCCGAATGTGACTCTTTAATGTTCGAGGGAGTAGAATAGGTAGATGATGAGGTTGAAGAGGATTAGTATGAGGGTGAGTGAGGGGGATTGGGGAACCATGAGGTGAGTCGCGGTGAGGTAGAGGGAGTGATGGGGGTGGCTGGTCTCACAAAAGTAGGAGCATCGAGGTGGCGGGGGGGGGGGGTTCATGAACTATAGGTTCACAACATTTTAAAGATCCCTAAAAGTTCATTTCATGTGAAATTACATGATGTGAAATGATATAATTTTATTTTTGGTTCATAACACTTACACATCATGTAATGGGTATACGATGTGTATGTGTGAATTTTTTCACTTTTTGATCGAGGACCTACATCCCTAGCTTCCATCATGTACTAAGATTTTCTGAACTCTACTCTACAATATTATATCCAATTCGAACTAACCTGATTTTCCTCATAGTAAAGGCTTTGTTTATTTTCTAGATCTGGACATGTTTTAATATAGAAGACATTAATAATAATGGCACACTTCTCATGGAACGGTTCTTAAAAATAGAGGGTACAAATGGTGTTAAGACATTCCTTATTGAATGTTCATTATAATTTGTGTTCTTGTGATCACTGGATACTTTTCCAAAAGGAGTTACTTTCTTAATTCTATCCTTATTGTTCACATTTTAATATTTCTCATCAATAAGAGATATTCCTTGACAATTCAACAAATCATCACTTTTATTAGTGGTCTTTACCGAATTGAACACAACCTATTCATCACCAACTCTAAATATCAATCACCCTTGATTAACATGAATCAATTCCTTATTAGTGGTGAGAAATGGTCTTTCTAAAATAAGGGGGATATCTTCTTCTTCTTCCATGTCCAGGACTAGAAAATCATCAAGGAAAATTAATTTTCCAACTTTTACTAAGAAGTCCTCAAGAAATCCTTGAGGATTATTGGCTGAGTGGTCAGCAAGTTAGAGTTCCAACCAAGTTGTTTTTAATTTTCCAAGACTCAGCTTCTTGTAATCACTAATGGGAATGAGATTTATACTTGTGCCTAGATCGCACAAGGATTTTTCAAAATTGAATGTCCTTATAGTGCATGGAATCGTGAAACTTTTGGGGTCTCTCATTTTTAAATGAAAATTACACTAAACAACTGTGGAGAACTATTCATTTAGGGAGATGAATCCTAAGTACTCCATTTTATTTTTACTAGATATAAAGTCTTTAAAAACTCTTTCATAAGTAGGTACTTGAGAAATTTCCTCTGAAAAGGGAATATTGATATGCAACTATTTAAACAAATTTATTTTTTTATATTTCCCCTCCCTTTTTGGATTATTTTAAACTTTTAAAAAAGTGAATAGGTGGATTTTATTCTAGTGGTCCTATATAAATGTCTTCTTTTTTGGATTGTTCTTTCGGTGAAACATTATTAGTTGGTTCTACTTCCAAATTTGTCCCTTGATCAGTTTTATCAGATTCTTAAAACTTCTTTTTCTCATCTCCATAAGGCTTCTAAAAATCCAATATCTTTTCACTTTTGACAATTATATATTTGTCATATTCCCTCATATAAGAATTGGTATTACTAGGAAAATTACTTGTCAGTCAATTAGATGAGGTTTTAGAGATCTTCTCCATTTGATGGTCAAGGTTTCATAAGATAGATTTATGGATTTTCATTTCTATTTCTTGGAATTTCATCCTTTTTTCTTCTTTATACATGGAGGAAGTGGGTAGGTTTTCAATATTGGATTGGAGAGGTTGTTCTTGTTGCAGGGGTCTTAGTAGATCTTGTTGATAATACCGTGACTGAGCTAGGGGAAACTGTTGAGGTCTAGGAAAAGGTTGTTGGAATTTTTGATGTGGACAAGGAGTTGGACCTTGTAGTGGGTATTCAAGTGGTCCCTGATTCCTTGGTGTCATCTGTCCACTGTTATGATGAAAATAATCTTTATTTTTCTGCTGCGGTTGTAGATCCAGCTTCTGCTAATAGTTTTTCTGTATATATTAATGATTTTTTTGAATGTGATTAATTTAATTTCAATATTTAAATTGGGGATCCTCTAATTTTTCCTTGTATTCATGGTACTAGTGCAGACCTCCACACATACCAAATGGTTGAATTTCCATCACTAGAGAAGGAGGGGGGCTGTGGTGCAGTAAGCAATTGAAAAGAATTCAACTTCTTTGTTAGGGATTCAACTTGGGATACCAGGTAGGTACTTTCCTCCACCAGATGGATTTTGTGCCATGGTTGTACTCTATCACTTTTCCATAGACTAATATTATGGGAAACTTCTTAAATAATGGATTTTCTACCTTTACGATGTCATGAGAATTAATCCACCATCAACTGCCATGTCTACCATAGTATGGGAAATGGGTTAGAGTCCCTAGTAGAACTAATTCCATTATAGTCACACATCTAGTTCGTGATGTGGGCACTTTAAGGTTAGCTCCTTAAATCTATCCCATGTCTCCCAGACTGATTATTCATCTATCTAGGAAAAGTTTTGAATATCATTCTAGAGCTTCAAATTCTAGATGGGTGGAAAATATTTTTCAATAAATTTCGTAGCTAGTTCATCCAAAGTCATGATCGACTTGGGAGTTTGTCTTCATATCCAATCCTTGGCTCGATCATACATGAAAAATGAGAACAAAAAGAGCCTAATTGCATTAGATGATACACCCTAGTTGTAAAAGGTATTGAAAACCTCTAAAAAGTTGGAAATATTCTTATATGGGTCTTTATTTTGTAGCCCACTGAATTGACTCATCTTTTAGATGATGTGAAAATTCCAAGTTTGATTTAAAAAGAGTTCAACTGCATAAGTGGGCGCACAATATTGGGTGTAACACTAGTAATGGATGATAATAAGTAATCTATAATTTTGTGATCCTCTAGAGTCGAGTGCTCTCCTTGATTTTAAGGTTTGTATATATTGCATGTTTTGTTGGGTGGGATGTGTAGGATTGTTGTGATCATCCATTGTTTAGTGGTGGCATGTAGTTAAGGAGAAATCAATCTCAGGATCTAAAAGAATATGTTCTTGAACATATAGGATCTTTGAAGGAGTGAGAGGCCCCTTATGCATGCAATAGATGAGAAAAATCGAGTGAGAGGATGCATGAGGTCCTAAATGAGAAAGAATGTAAAAAAGAAAATGGGAAAGGGGAAATAAGAAAGGGGGAGAGGGTGAGGTCATTCAAAGGGTATTATGCCTAGGAAATAGTAATCCCCACCAATGGTGCCAAAATTTTATTCACCCACATGATTTGTTGAATTAAAATGGGTGTTGATCATATTAGATATTTATAGACCCAAACCTCACTTACTACTAGGATGTAGTAAAGTGAAAATGTGGGGTTGAACCCATAGAAATCACAGGTAGGCAAGAAACCATTTGAACTATCCCCTTAAGAATTATTCCTCACATTCACTAATTAGGATTGGTTTATACTAAATCTAGGCTGTTTGGATAAATGAAAGATAACAAGGAAGGTATTGGGGTCAATTTCAAGGCTCTTGATTGAAGATAATCCTATTTTTATCTTGGAATAGTCCTACTACTTAGGCTGTGAATTGGTGTAAGGGTCACCAATTAGTTTTGGTCAAACCAATTGGAACTACCTATTATGGAACTATCTCATATTCAGGGGATAGCTCAAAAACAAGGTTCATTATACCTAGCTTCTATGTAGAAAGTATCATAGTCTAATGGTCATAGACCTTCTCAACTCTAATTAAGTTAGGTTTGTTCAATTACGCTTCCCATGGTCAAGGTTGTAAAAAATAATGCCATGAAAAATAATTATTATCCTCATTACTAGACATAGGATCACCAAGGTTCAATATATAGATTTATTAGGCTCAAAAACTCCCCTACTCTCAACCTCTAACCCTAACTGTTGGGTGGTGTTGATCAAAAGAAAACAAATAAAACACATGCTACGCATAATCATGAAACAGTTGAGAAATAAGAAATATAGGATTAAAATAATTAAGAATAAATATGAAAAAATTAATTGAAATGTAAATCCAATCAAAAAATCACTGCACATGAAGAAATGATGAAGAACATTGAAAGAGTAGATGAAGGACAAAAGCTTTGTTGAAATAGACATCATAAATGGAAACATATTTATAACAGATGAAGAAAGAATTTTGATTAAACAACAATGAAAAAGGATTTAAAAAAATGGTAAAAGGAATGAATTAAAACTATTGTGGAATCAAAGTATTATAAAAAAGGTATAAAATGATGACAGAAAATGAAATTCTATGGGTTCTTTCTATGTGCATTCGGCACTGGAATATGAATAGGCTTGAGAAGTACACGACATTTAAATCATTCATGTTGTGTACTGGATTAAGTGGATTATGTTCCAATATATTCACATTGTTTAATCAGTCTTCATGTTGTGTATTTGAGATCCTCAATTTCCTCTAAAAAATTGGCTTGCATCTTTGACCAGGTGAGACTTTGAACATTGCACATTGTGTACTTGATTCACTTTAAGTGGGATTTTGAACTTGAAATTATCACGACATGTAATTCATATACACATCGTGAAATATCTTCACATCATGTGCTTTCTTCATAAGTTGTTGTGTGTCCTATAGGCATGTTGTGAATAATTACTACACATCGTGTATATAATACATGACGTGTAAAGATTGTTTTTTTCCATTTTTTAGTATTTCTTCCTTAATGTTTAGAATTCATAATTCCTGATAAAACAAACTAAAACCCAATTCATTATCGAATAAAACATGAATAATATTTAATTATATGTATCTGATGTGTATATATAAATTCATCTTATCAATAAATCCTGAATAAGGATGAGATTGTAAAATAAACCCATACCTCATGTATGACTTTCTTTGTAAGTACTTTTAAACTCATATATAATAAATTTAAATATATTAAAATTATATACCAAAAACATATGGATACTTATAATATCACGTATTATCTCTTTATAACCTTTCAATATCCTTTTATTAAAAATTCTTTAATAAAATTTTCATTTCTGAGTGTTAATTGTCTTGTTTTTCATGTAAGTTTTCGTTCGATAGTTTCATACCTTATATAATTCTCATGGTTCCACCATATCCATAATGATAATGAAGATATTAATATCATATATATTCATTATATACAAATTTAGAATCATCCTTGAAATTTAGACATAAAAAATGAATCACATCACTTCGTACATGTAGTAATCCACACGTACGCACGAGCAACGTTATCATTTTTTAACGAGTGGGAAGGTAAAAAGGTAAATAATATGTTATATTTATAGAGCCATAATTATTTCATAAATATAATTTATTTATTTATTTATTTATTATTCCCATATTTATAACCATCCAATTAAAATGGTGATGGAAAATGAATTACACCGCTTTGTGGAGATGGTAAGTTGTACGCATGCACGAGCGATATTTTTCGCTTTTAGTAGGATAGAAAAGTGGTGGAAAATGGTTTTACCATAATCATAATAACATATTAGTATATTTATGATACTATATTAATTATTTTAGTATGGTTATAACAGATTTAGAGTAAGTATAAGAACAAATAAAATTGAAAGTATCCAGTTAATAGTTATTCCATTTAGTTGAGAAATCTCTTTTTGATTACACCTTAATCCTTGAAAGGATGGTCTTTTGGAAATTAATGAAACACTATGATGTGGGTAAGGAATATAGGAATATATTATTTTAGTTTTTTCCTAGTTATAAGCATCAAACTTTATGAATAAGGGAGGATAAGCGGTTTCATTTTATAAGTGAGGGAAATGACACACTTGGAATTACATAAAATATTAAATAATATATATATCATAATAATTTCACGTTTCACCAAGGAACCCCAAATTAAAATATAATATGTTATAGTGTCTAAATAAACTCAATAAATCACATTTGAGAAATTATTGGATACATTTTAAACATTATTTTCGAGTTAAACCACTTTAAACCCTTTTTATACTTAACTATGCTAATATAACTTTTAACCATGGTAAATTAATTATATGACCAAAAATAAAAGGGGAATTCTATTTTTTTTGAAAATTTAGATTAAAATTTTGAAATCCATTTTTTTAAATTTAATTTCTAAAGGTGGTGGAAATTGATTTTAATATAAGAACACAAAATGCATGAAAAACAATTTTTAGGAAAATACCAGATTTAAGAGTTAAAAATATTTTACCTCAACATAAAGAAATAAATTATTTTCCATGAATATGTTTATTTAAATAATAAAAATGATTTTTTTTTAATTTTGAAGAAATCCCAAACCAAAGGGAATATTCCAACGATGCCATTGATTATAATGACTCAAAAATAGTTTTTAATTTGAATAAAACATAACTTATGTTTTCAAAAGTCAAGCATGTGTTACCTAATTAAAAATACTGTTTTAAAATACATTATTTAACTAATTTAACTTTTATTGTGTCATTATAATGGTTATTACAATTTATTAGTTCATTCTTACATCATATTAATTTCATAAAATTATCAGTATTTGGAAAATAGATATTTTCATTATTCACCTAAAAATAAACTATTTTAAAAATATATAAAAAATTAACTCTATTATTAATTTCATATTCTAAATAAAAAATGATATCAATTTTTCCAAATAAAATTTTCAAAATTTGAATGAACTAATTTTATAATAATTTTTCAAGTCATAACAAAACCATTTTTTGAAAAATACATATTTAAACATAAAACTCGATTTATTCTTATACTTGCCTAGTAAAAACATTTATAGGAGTAATAAAAAGTTTTATTAAATATAAAATATATTAAATTCATTAAAATCATTCATAAATAGTTATTAATTTAATTTATTAAGAAAAAAACACATTCACGCATAAAAACAATTTTTTAGAAAAGCAATGCTTTTACTTTCAGATGATTTCATTTTAATTTATAATAAATTGATAAAAAATGAATTAATTTTGTACATGTGTAAACCATATTTTTTTATAATTTAGTTAGTCTTTTTCATACTCTCAAATCCAACAGTTATCTGATAACTTCATGTATAAATAATAGTATTTTATTAGTATATCACAGTTTGTTTAAACCCAATGTTTCATGTAAGGAAAGCTATCAAAAAAATTAAATTTATTTAAATGGAAATAAATCATAAAAGTTTTGGGTGTTTCACCTATAATTTGGTAAACCATCATAGATATAGAGATCCATGATGAGGTTGTGATGATGGTGGCTTGTGATAGTGGGGGAGCTACGATGATGGGATGTTATGATGACAGGGGCCACGACAATGTGGCATGCACCAATAGGACTCTAACATCAAGGGCTCCAATGAGAAGAGATTAAATGATGGGTCCTTTAATGGAGGAATTTATGGTGGGTAGTTGCATCAGGTTTGATGTATAAATAGATAAAGTTGAAGGATTTGGAGGATGTTAAACAATATTTTTTTTCATTTTTTAACCTTATTTTTTAACAGTTACCAAACTATATTTTAACCACATTTCAAGTTAAATTTAATATTTATTTTCCTATTCCATTTCAAATTTATTCCATCAAAAACTATTCTATGTACTTTAATGGGAATCAAGACCAAATTTATTTTTTAGTTTTGTACAACATCACTATAAAAACTATTTTTATATGAATTATACTTAATTGGATCGGATTAATGAATATTAGTTGTCATTTATAGTTATAATAAATTTATATTATAATTAATAATAATAATAAATTTGTTGGGGGAAGATTCTCTTACTAGGTATAGTCTTTACGAACCTGAAAGAACCAGATTAATTATTTTTTATCATAAAATTCAAATTTAATAGAAACTGAACATTCAAGATGAAAAAGTAAGAAAGAAGTAAAGACGAAAATGAAGATTTAATGTGATTCAGTATCTTTGGGTCCTACTTACATGGTAATAATATCACACACACACTTTATCATGTGGAAGGAATCATGTCACAAAACTCCACCATGATCAGTGCAACATAGGTACAAACTAGAGTCTATAGGCTTAAAACTAGGAATTAATCACCAAAAAAGCTTGATTGAATATTAGGGTTTCACCATAGGAGAAACCGGGGAAAAAAAATAGGATATAAGAATCAGAATAAGACATACCACCAAATGTATGTGTCATAAGGTGGTCATAAATCCCCCCGATAACTACAGAGCCTCGAAACGACTAAACCAATCAACAAGCACCATGGAGCAAGGTTGAACAAGTTTGAATCATCACTAATAGATAAGACTAAATAGGTGGATGACACATAATAAATGGGTGGAAATAATAATTAACTACCAAGATATTACACACTATAGATCAATGAAATGACTCGTGCAGGCTGACCACAGGCACGAGCAGGACAAACAGAATTTCCCAAATCACAGGCCCACGTAGTAGTCATTCAACCTAAAAAACAAGGAGAATAACAACATATAAAAAATAACCATAAAATTAAATTAATAATAAATGAAAAAACATATTAATTTTCCATTCATTTGAATAAAATAATTATAAATGATAGATTATAAAACATGATAATTCAATATGAAATCACCTGAATTCACAAATCTCTAACAATTTCAATTGAAATTGGATATATTCTTGAACTTAAGGTTATTAAATGGGAAAAAATTAAATTTATCACTACTGGAAAAACATCCTATACCCACGGTTCAAAACCATGGGTATAGCCCCCAAAACCGTGGGTATAGGCTATACCCATGGTTTTGGGAACCGTGGGCTGGAACGGCGTTGGTATAGGTCCCCAGCCTATACCCACGGTTTTCCAAAACCATGGGTATAGGTGTTCTTCCACCATTTCAACGAAACCTACCCAATTTCCATGGTGTCAAAGGCTTTTAACCACGGTTTCAAAACCATGGGTACAGATCCTAAAATAATGCACGCGGCGGGTTTCGATCCCGCAACCTCTTCGCTGCAAACATCGCATCTAACAACTACCCTAACATCACCTATGTGTATATATATTTATATTTAGTTAAATATAGTTATATAAACCGTGGGTATAGAGGGAAGAACCATGGGTATAGGACTCCTGCCAAAAAAATTTCCTTCCCGCGGAAAAAAAAATTTCCCGCGCACACACGAGAGACCTATACCCACGGTTTTTCATAATCATGGGTATAGGTATTTTATCCCATACCTATCCCCATGGTTTTGGGGGAAACCATGGGGATAGGTGCCCCTATTCCCACAGTTTTCCAAAACCGTGGGTATAGGTGACTTTTCAGGACCTATCCCCACGGTTTTGGAAAACCGTGGGGATAGACCCCCCCCCCCCCCCCCCATACCCACGGTTTTGGAGAACCGTGGGTATAGGTCTTGAAAATTGACCTATCCCCACAGTTTTCAAAAACCATGGGGATAGGTCCATTTTCCAGTAGTGTATCTAAATAATATTTTAATTTTTATAATACCATGTCTTTAGTCAAACTATCGGTCAGTATATCATCAGTATGTATCTTATTAACACATACGGTTCCAAATTTAATAACATACCTAATAAAATGCAGTATAATGTATATGTGTTTGTATTTTCCATGGAATACTAGTTTTTTTATAAATGTATAGTATATTGACTATCACTAAATAATGTAATAATATAATCATAAAGATTGATTTTAGAATCTAAACCCCTGATCCATAAGGTTTACTTAACATCCTCAGTCAGTGAAATATATTCTGATTTTATGGTTAAAAGAGAAACCATATATTTCATATTACATTTCCAGGATATAGGACCTCCACAAGTAGTGATTACATACCCAGTTAATGACTTTCGAGTGTCAATATTACATGTATAGTCAGTATCTATATATCCAATAATTATTTCAGAAGTATCAATATTTTTACTATAAAAAAAGATAAATTTGAAGTGCATGATAGGTTTTGAAGAAGCCACTTTAGGGAATGTTAATTTGGCTTCCTTGGACTGGACATAAATTTTCTAAGGGTGAAAATTGTAAAGGCTACATCAATACTAGATCATATCATGGAGTACATGACACAACCAATAATATTGGAATGTGGTATTTTATACATATAACCTATATTAGTAGTAATAGTGGGTGATTGTGTTAATTAAATTTTAAAATGATGTCTAAATGGTACACTAATAGGGTTGAGAGATTTTAATAGGTACCTTTTTAGAACATTCATAACATAATAATTTTGGTAAAGATACGACAGTTTATTGGTTATATCCCTAACAATATCTACACCAAGGATTTGTTTTACTGCTCATAAGTCCTTCATTTCAAAGACACCCTTTAATTAAGATTTCACAATAGTAATAAACTTCATATTTTTACATATAATAAGCATGTCATGAATATATAATATAAGGTAAACCATGCGGTTTTTTATGGAATTTAAATAAATAAAAGAAACATATTTTCTACTAGTTAAATGGTCATTAATCATAAAGGAATCAAATTTTGTATACCACTTACTCAAGGCTTGATTTAAACCATACATTGATTTAATTAAAAGGAAAACTTGGTTAGATTTAAATTCTTTAGAACAACTATCATGAGGATTCATATACAATTTCTCATTAATTTTACCATGAAGGAAGACATATTTATTCTATTATAACTTAAATCCACATTTTAATTTTACTTTGGACATAGTAAAGTAATTTTTCCAAGAAAAATAGTCTTTAAAATCATAATTTTTATTTTAGACTTTGGAAAGTCATTTTTATGTATGGAAATTGATTTAAATTGACTAAAATCATAATATTAATAAAATAACACATTTTACATCTTGGATAATATTAAATTAATTATTACATAATTATTACATATATATGAAGTCATAAAACATACCAAAAACAAAAACTACATTTTTACTATTTAGTGAAAAATAAAGTATTTTAGAAAATTCTCTAAAAATCACCCGAACTGAATTTTTATGTACTGATTTCAAATATAAATTTTATTTTATAAAAATAATTTTCTAAATAGGATAATTTTATCTTTTAAATAAAAACTCTTTATTAATTGAAAAATAATATTTTTTATGACATAGTAAAATTGATGACACATATAAAAATTTATAAGGCCACTGTAAAATTGTATTATTATTCATATTTAAATAAATAGTGTTTCAAAAGGATATTTCCTGAAAAAAATTTATATGTAATACCTTAGTTCATTATGAAATTTAGCAAATTTTTTCAACTTATAATTTTGTTTATATCAAAAATCAAATAATCAAATTCATCTTATTTTATTGAATATGTTATTAAAAAATAATACTAAAAATGGGATTGGAAAAATAACTATTTTATTTATACAAAGGAAATAATACTTTTATCATATTAAGGTCTAGACACATAACTCCTTGTTACATTAGCATACATACCAAGGGTAAGGTGTGCGATGGTGGTTGTTCAAGGGGGTGGTTTTACTAACATTGACCAAGTAGTTATCTCCACTAACTTGAACTTCTCCCATAATTTATTTCATTTGAGCCTCACTTTTTAAAGCTCTACTTGGGATTGTTCAAGGGTGAACGCAAATGGTGCTATGCCCCTCCCATGTTCTGACAAATTGGATTTAAATCCATGACTCTATTAGTTCAAACCATCATTTCTAATTTCTATATCAATTATCCTTTATCATTACCACTAATAAACATTAATTCCAATGGTAAGATTATTACCAATGATCATAGTTTCCAATCATCATATTTAACAATGGTCAGATTATTATTCCAAAGGTCATATTACCTCTAATAAATACATTTTCATTTCTTCATTCATTATTCACTATAATTATTCTCAAGATTTTATATCATTTCCTTTTCTAAAATATCAGTTGGTTTACTAATATTATATTTCATTTAAATTGTATTGTTCATGGGGGAAGGATTCTATAATATTGGAAAGATCCAAATTTTCCCATTTTACTTTTATTATTTTATATTTTTTATCCCAATGTAATGTTTGGTATTTTCATAGGTTTATTCACTGAATAATATAACATTATTCATTAATGAAATAAATTGTTATTTTTTTTATATGTGTTGTATGTGTATAATTCTATATAATATAATACATATTTATTCAGGAAAAAAATTCACAAATAAATTATAGGTAATTACCTTCTTCGCCCTCATGAAATTTCATCCCCAAAATTTCAATTTATATTATCGGTTGAGAATAGATTATGGTCCTTTTGTCTCATTGTTTTCTCAAGTTCCCTTGTTTCATCTTCATATTTATGGTTCTACCACAACACATTAACAAGGTAAGTTGTCTTGTTGGGTGTAAATTTTCTCTATATTCCAAGATCTCTACCAGATGCTTCTCAAAGAGAGGTCATTCCCTAATTGTACCAACTCCAAATTCAGGACTTGTGAGGGATCAGGTATGTACTTCCTCATGAGTGATATGTTGAACACATCATGGACTTGAACCATTTTTAGTGGAATTTTTAGCTAATAGGCCACTTATATTATGCAATCAAGGATATCAAAGGGTCTAATGTACCTATGGATAAGATTTTATTTCTTTGAAAACCATATAACTCTCTTCCATGGTGATATTAGAAGGAAGACGTTGTCTCCTACATCAAAATTCAAGTCCCTTCAATGATTTTCAACATAGATCTTTTACTAAATCTAATTAGCTTTTATATATTTTTGGATGATTGGAACCTTTTATGTCATCTCTTTCACAAGATAGACACTATGTAGCCTTCATTTACCAACTTCATCCCAAAAAGTAGGAGTACAACATCACTTTCAATATAGAGCTTCATATAGAGACATTTGAATACTAGAGTGGAAGTTGTTGTTTTATGAGGACTCAACTAATGAGAAATGTTGATCCCATACACCTTTAAATTCCATTTAGTAGGATTTCTTCGTGTCTTCAAGTGTATTAATGGTCTTTTTATATTGGATAATAGTTTGGGAGTGATAGGCCACGCTAAAATTCAATTAAGTATTCATAGCATATTGAATACTTCTATATAATTTAGAATTGAACCTTAGATCATAATCATAAATGATTAAATGTGGTACCCCATTCAGTCTCACCACTTTCATTACATATATATTGTCATGTTTTTCAGGAATGAAATATTCTTGAATGGTGATGAAGTGGGCAGTCTTGGTGAGTTGATCCACCACAACCCATATCACATTGTTTCCTTTTGATATCTTTGGGAGACCTGTGAAAAATATCATGGAGATATTCTCCCATTTCCATGTGGGTATGGGCGATTGATGCATCATCCCCTTGTACTTATATCACTCAAATTTTACTTTTTGGCATACCAATCACTTTGAGAAATACTCAGTGATATCCTTCTTCATGATGTCCCACCAGAAGTGCTCTCAAAGATCACAATACACCTTGGTAATTCTAATATGGATGGAAAAAGATGATTTATATGCATTATCCAATTTGTATTTCTTTATATAATTTGATGAAGGCACACAAATTCTTGTTCCAAACTGAATGACACTATCTTCATCAATTTGGAATTCATGAAGCTTCCACTCCTTTACTATTTTAACCTTATTTTGAAGCTCTAGATCATCCCTTTATGCCTCTTTAATCCTCCCTTGGATAGATGGTTGTGAAATGTTTTGGGAAAGGTAGAATTTATTGCATTTTGTTATTTTTTCTAGACCCTTCCATTACATATTGAAGAAGATAGGGTCGTTCTCAATTCACATCATGGATAGAGTATATGGTTATTTTCTATTGAGAGCATCAACTACCTTATTCCCCCATCCACGATGGTAGTGAATAGAGAAATCATAGTCCTTGATTAGATCTAGCCATATTCTATGATACATTTTCATCTCCTTCAATGTGAATATATACATAAAAATTTCCCAGTTTTTGTATGTATCACATTTTTTCCATTATGATATTTTCTTGTTATCTTCATAGAAAAGATGAATATAGCTAAGACTATGTCATGAGTAGGATAGTTCTATTCATGTGGCTTTAACTATTGTGATGCATAAGAAAACACTTTTTCATTTTTCATGAGTACACATCCAAGTCCTTCTAAAGATAAATCACTATAAATAAAAACCCCTTCCCCGTTAAAGGGTAAAGTTAGTATAGGTGCACTAACCAGCCTCTTCTTCAGTTCACAAAAATCTTTTTCCCACTCCTTTGTCCAAATAAACTTAACTCCCTTTCAATTTAACTTGGTTAGTGGATTATAAAGCCTTGATTTTTTCACAAACCACCTACGGTATATTTCTAGAATAAGGAAACTAAAAATATTTCTTATTGTAGTAGGATGTGGCCACTCCTCCATGACCTTTTTCTTGGTAAGATCAATTGAGATTCCTTCACTGGTCACGATGTGCCCCAAGAATAAAACTTTTTGTAACCATAATTCACATTTATTGAATTTATCAAACAACATATCCTTCCTCAAAACAAGTAATATGAACCTTAGATAATTGATGTGGTCGGAGGTCATCACAGCCCTCAAAATTATATTTATTAACCTACACTAGCACAATGGTGTAGGGTCAATCCATAGAGAAGGCAGGTGAGTGCTCTGAGGTTTTTTATAAACCCCACTGTTTTCAGTAGTGGGGAGATATTTAATTACTTTTCAAATTTTTATATTTTTATAAATATTTTATTTATGATGAAGTGAAAACAAATGACACTAATTTTATAAATCTCCTATTTACGTAATTGGAAAATGAAACAGCTAGAATTAACAGTATAGACTAAAGATAACAGGAAATATAAATGGGTGTTATGATAATTGATCACAGAATGATCTCGAAATATTTTAAATCAAATGATTAAAAGAATGAATCTTTATATGATTAAACTAGCACCTCAAAAATCCTTCCTCTCTAGAAGAATTAACACTTTGTATTATATTTCTCGAAGTTCTCCACTACAAAAACCACATACAGAAATTTGATTTTAATATGTCAATGGAAATCTATCTTATCGATAGTTTCTGTAAATTGAATTTTTAGTTTTAAAAGAAAAATATCAATGATCAATCACACTGAAAGAACATTGATGTTGAAATAAGATTCATTCAAGTGAAAATTCAATTTAAGTTGATAACTAGAGTCAATCTCACCGAAGGAATCCAATTCTCATTGGAAAAAATTTAATGAAGAAAAATAAAATATGTACCAATAGAAATTCCTATTTCTCGAATAATAAATTAAGAAAAGATCAATTTCAATTCAGAAGCAGCAAATACATTATAATAAAATAGAGCAGAGGAAGAAGAATCCTCCCTCTGTGAATGATGTTCATGATTTTATGATCTGATCCTGCAACTCCAAGTCACTGGCACAGCTATGAAATCTCTTGGGAGTCTTCGCTCTCAAAATGGTGTGATCGTGGTAAGAGTATGAGTGTCCTGATCTACTCTCCAAAGGTGTGATCGTGGAATGAATGAGAATCCCAAATTATGTTGTTGCTCTATTTTTGTATCCACCGTCACCGGCTAATCGTTACCACATATTTCCACCGACTTTAAGTGTCCTTCATGTGTGCACCGCACACATGTTTTTATTCATGACTGACACATCATGCTAGTTTTTCCCATGTTACTAACTCCCAGTGAGTTAGTTAAGTGAATATTGATGTTTTCCTATCTCTTGAAAGAACCTACACAGTTAGAACAGAAAATTAAATAAATGAATCAACATTTAAAAGTATACTTTTATAAATTTTAAATGTAAAATTAAATAATTATTAGTTATTATTTTATTTATTATTGATAATTAATTTTCTTAATTTAATTTTAGTATATGTTATTATTTATTTAATTAATTTATGAAGGTGATTAATTAATAATTAGATTAAATTAAAAGTTTTGTATTTATTAAATTATTAGAGTTTATTTTTTTGAATATTTAAGTTTTTAGATTAAAATTTAAGTTTATCACAATAAATAGTTTTATTTTAATTATTATAATTTAAAAAATTATATATAGTTATTATATTTAATAATTATTTTATTCAAAAAGAAGTTAATTTATAAAAATTATATTCATTAAAGTATTTAATTTTTATTTTTATTTTATTAATAATTTTATCATTTGAATTTATTTAATTAATTAGTTTTATATTTTTGTCATGACCCGTCCCCCGGGGCCCGTGTCGTGACTACCCCAAGCCTGCCTTCCATAGGGCAGGGGCTGGTGACTAGCACCGAAAGGCATATCCCCTAAAACCGGGAAGGTGTTTCCTTTATATCATGTAAACACACTCAACCAAACACACAACATGATACGAACACAAGTAAATTGTATATCAAAAAGTGTGCTAAAAGTAAGAGGGGCAGGAATACAAGCTCAATAGTAAAGGTACAAGTACGACTGAAAATACAATACAACTGAAGAAAGAGAAAGAAAGCCATTGGGTCATCCTCTGAGGTTCCTACCTTAAGGGTATGTACAAATTACCTCCTTAGCACTCCATGTTTGCCCATCTCCTCTGCGTACCGACATGTCATATGGTCCACCTTCGGGCACCATCCAGTCCTGGTACCTTTAGCCTCGATCAGTGATGTCCATCATCTACACCAAACACAATAAGGTGTGGGCGAAGCCCATACAGGGGTGAGTATAATGATACTCAGTAGGGACCCTGAGACCTTCAAGGTCTCACAAAATCAACAAAGGATAAACCACAAAGCATGTAAACCAACTGAAAACCCTACTTAGTTATATACCCATACATATACCTAAGTTATCAAGTATACCTATCTCAATCATGAGGAAACACAGGGTCCATCCCAAAATCCCAAAGCTCAACTATTCCACAAAGGAAGTAATACCATGAAGGTAAGTACCACACAGGTACACCACACAAAAGAATACCACCAAGGTATTACCATGAAGGAAAGTACCACACAGGTATGGACTTAGCTCACACCAGGTATAACTTAGGTATAGTAACAGAGATGATTAGATGTAACTACTGAATCATATTACTTTGTTAAGAGGAAGACCCACAAAGAATTCCAAATTACAGACCCACATAGGATCCTAGTACATCGTTAGAACCACACAGGATCCTAGTACACTGTCAGACCCACACAAGATCCTAGTACATTAACAGACCCACACAGGATCCTAGTACTCCGTCAGAGCCAGCTACAGGGTACCCGCACTAAGCTTGCTCGTCTCTAGGAGAGTCTGCTCCTCAAGCTACTAGTTGATACTCCAACTTCCACAAAGTCCCATGAAGAAGTATAACAAAGTACCTCCAAGTAAAAGGGGTCTCAACGTAACAGATGGTGCGTCAATCGGATGCCCGGTCTGTAAGTTATTAGCCTTTTAGTCCCGAGGGCCTGGTTGGATTCGTGCTCAATCCAACCCGATCGTACCCCAAATTTATCCAAATCTCACGTGGGGTATACCAAAAGGACCTTCTTTCTCCAAGGTTTTTGGCACCACAGGAGGCTTGTCAAATGAACACTCGTAGCTCAAGATATGGCAGGAAGAGCGATTATGGACGAAGTTGATCTGGGTCTGGTCCGCCCTGGTAGGACCGACCCGACCCGGCCTGGGTTAACCCGACTTGGTTCGGGTCAGCCCGGCCCATGTTGGGTGGTCCAGCCTGGCCACGTGTGGGGGGGGAGTCACGCGCCCCCCTCCTCCTCTCACCGAATGGCCAAAGTCGTTCGGTCGCCAGCAGCACGTGGGAGCCGCTTGGGTCCTGCTCAGTCCAGCTCGACCAGCTGAAACGGCTGGCCCTTGTCCTCCTAGTGGTGCGTCATGCTCCACCCCTTTGTGGCTGGTCGAGCGTAGGCCGCCTTCTGCCATCCATCGCAGCCAGGAGGGTGGTGACCCCTTGCTCTGATGGCGGCGTGTCGTGTGTCACCCCTTCGCGGCCGGCCGAACACTGGCCACCTTCCCCTTCGCCACCACGGAACAAGTCGTGGCCCTTACTCGTCAGGAGATGCAGACATGCGCCGCCGCCTTGTCATGTGGCTGGCCTCCGCTGGCCACCTCGCTTACTCCGTTGTGGCTGATGGGCCGCGACCCTTCTCTGGCGGTGCGATTGCACCGCCGCTGTCTTCGCAGTCGGTCGTGGTGTCGGTCGCTGTTCCTGAACCCCACTGGTATCGGATACCATCATCCTCCATCTCTAAGAACATACCAAGAACCACAAATATTTCTCGGAGGGGTATATCCATGTTCATTTGGCTCGTACCCTCTGCGTTAGGTCGATATCAAGCGGTTCAAATATTTCTTGAATCAAGAAGAAATGTCAAGAACATGAAAGGGGAAATTCAAAACAATGATCCTCTACCTTGAAGGTTTGTTGATGTCGTGAGGAGGGAAGGATGGACATCAGTTTGTCAATGTGTCACGAGATGAAATCGGTGAAGGCGAAGAGGGTGCCAACAATCGTCGCTTCCACAACACGCTTCCAAAGTCGGGCTTGTGCATCATCCTCTTTCTTGATTCCAAAGAACATTCTTCGATGGAGATAGAATTCTTTGTTTGGAGGAGAAGTTATTCATTGGTGGATGAGTTCCTCCAAAGTTCTCCCAATTCCTCCCTTTCTCCAATGATTTCTCCCAAGCCAAAATGAGGATCCAACATAAATAAATTATGTTTGTCAATTTTAAATTGTTGGCACAATTAAATTTGGCTTTAATTAATTAATGGAAGGTGGCACAAATAAAGTGGAGGAATTTCAAGAGACTTACCCACATTAAATAGGGGGTTTAAGGGGGTTGGGTGGTCCCCACCACTAAATTCATATTGGGGGTTTTAGGTTGAGTGGTCCCCACCTCCACAACCCAAGTAGAGAGGTTTCAAAAATAAAAATTTTAATATTTTTATTTTTCTATCCCTCCACGAAAAAGTAAAAAACTATCTTTCACCCTTGACCTACTATGGTCAAGGTAAAGGTCTCTTTAAGCGAATACTGGTGCTGTGAGTTCAACGGTGTCCTCAGATTTCAATTCCGAGCACCGGTTTAATAGTTACAAAAAACCCGCTCGGATGTCTACTAAATGTACCAGAAAAAAAGTTCAGAAATTCATTTTGGGCACACCTAGACTCAGAATCATGCGCCGTCAATTTTTTGCAGACTCTTAATATTCTCATATAATTAAAAAAAATACATGGAATTTCCAGGTCTTTACATTCTCCCCACCTCAGGGATTTTCATCCCCAAAAGCCACATAATAAAAACTAAGAAAACAAGTGGGGGTACTGAGCACGAATATGGGCCTCCCACTCCCATGTGATATCCTAGAGGTTCCTGTGCTGCTAGAAAATGCACACTAAAGGTATCGACCACCCAAGAAGGATCCACTCCTGTCGATCCTCAATCTCTACTGGAACCTCCGAAAACGTCGCTCCATCATCGATGTCCATCTCGCCATGGTTGATGGTGTGAGAAGGGTCGTGAACGTATCTCCTTAGTTGGGATACGTGGAAGAAATCATGCACCCAGTCCAACTAAGGTGGAAGAGCTAGGCGGTAATCCACCTCGCCAACTCTGCTGAGGACATAGAAGTGTCTGATGAACCTCAGAGATAACTTTCCACCCTGGCCAAAACTCCGCAAAACTCATCAAGGTGAGACCCATAGAAAGACATGGTCACCATCCTCGAACTCCAGAGGTATATGTCTCCTATCAGCATAAGACTTTTTCCTGCTCTGTGCAGTCTTAATCTGCTCCTAGATGACCTGCACCTTCTCTGTGGTAGCCTGTACCATATCTAGTCCCATGAGTGGTGACTCCCCTGGGTCATTCCAGCACAGATGTGATATGCAAGGTTGCTCGTACAACACCTAAAAAGGTGTCATCCCAATGGTGGAGTGATAGATGTTGTTGAATGCAAACTCCACCAAGGGAAAGTGATCCTCCCAGCAGCGACTGAAGTCGAGGACGCAAGCACGTAGCATGTCCTCGAGGGTCTGAATGGTTTGCTTAGTCTGGCCATCCGTCTGAGGACGGAAGGTGGTGCTCAAACAAAGATACATCCCGAAAGCCTCCTTCAACCCCTTCCATAGTCGGGAAGTGAAACGTGAATCTCGATCGGAGACAATCATCGAGGGTACTCAATGTATCTGCACAATCTCTTTCAAATAGAGGCGTCCCAAGCTCTCTACTGAACCCTACTCTATGATCGGTAGGAAGTGGGGCGACTTGGTGAGTCAATCGATGATCACCCAAATAGAATCATGACCCCTGGATGTACATGGAAGTCCCATCACAAAGTCCATAGATATCTTGTTCCACTTCCACTATGGGACCTCTAAAGGCTGAACTAAGTCTGCTGGTACCTGATGCTCCGCCTTTACTTGCTGACAAGTGAGGCGCCGAGAGACAAACTCTGCTACTACTTTCTTTATTCCCGGACACCAGTGTTGTCGTTAGAGATCCTATTACATCTTCACTACTCCTGGATGTACCTCTAGATGGGATGTGTGGAACTCCCTCATCACTTCCTCCTGAAGTGTCACTGGTACCATGGTACATCCTCTGAAAAGGATGATGTGCTCCCCACCTTCAGAAAATCCATCAGGTGTCTATCCTGTGGATATCTGAGCAAGTAGAGCCTCACAGAAAGTGTCTCCGCATTGTGCCTCCCTGACTCGCTAAAGAAATGGGGGAGTGACTGTAAGAGACTGAAGAAAAGCTGCTCCATCTCGATCCACAAAGGATATCTACAAAGTAGCCAGCTGCTTTGTTGCCTCACCTAATAGTTGTATACCAGATCTTCTGCTAAGTGCATCTGCTACTACGTTCCCTTTCCCAGGAGTATATACTATCTTGAAGTCATAGTCCTGGAGGAACTCAATCCAGCGTCATTGTCTTAGGTTCAGGTCCTTCTAAGAGAAGACATAACTAAGACTATTGTGATCTGAGTAGACTGTAAAATGCTCACCCATCAAGTAATGTCGCCACATCTTAAAGGGGATGACCACTGCTGCTAACTCCAGGTCATGGGTAGCGTAGTTATACTCATGTTATCTTAGCTGACGAGAACCATATGTGATAACTACTCTCTCCTGCATCAGGACACATCTGAGCCTAGTCCTGGATGCATCGCAGTAGACTACGTACCCAACGCCCTCCTCTGGAAGCCTCAAGATGGGGGCACTAGTCATCCTCTGCCTCAACTCGTGAAAACTCCATCGGCATCTCTCCGACCACACAAAGGGTTTTCCCTTCTTTGTCAATGCTGATAAAGGTGCTGCAACTCTGGATAAATCTGGCACAAACCTCCAGTAGTATCCAGCCAAACCCAGGAAACTTCGTACCTCCGTCACACTCCTAGGTGGCTCCCAAGAAAGTACCACCTCAATCTTCACTGGATCCACCGCAACTCCAGCCTCTGAGATGACATGTCCCAGAAAGTGAACCTCTCAGATCCAGAACTGGCACTTCGAGAGCTTACCATAAATTCGATGATCTCAGAGTGTGTCTAGGACTACCTACAAGTGATAGGCATGCTCCTCCTCAGTAGTTGAGTAGATCAGAATTTCATTAATGAAGACCACCACAAAGTGATCAGGATATGGCTAGAAGATCCTGTTCATGAGTCCCATGAACACTGCTGGAGCGTTGATTACACTGAACGACCAGACCAAAAACTCATCATGGTCATACCGACATCTTAAAGTTGTCTTCTGCACATCCTCATCTCACACTTTGAGCTGGTGAGAGCCTGATCTGAGGTATATCTTCGAGAATCACCGTGCTCCCTTCAGTTGATCAAAGAGGTCATCAATCCTCAGGAGTGGGTACTTGTTCTTCACGGTTACCTGGTTCAGGCACCGATAATCAACACAATGTCTCAAGCTTCTATCTTCCTTATTGGAAAACAAAATTGGGTCTTCCCAAGGAGAAACACTAGGTGGGATGAACCCCTTTACCTTTAAGTCCTCTAATTGTACCCACAGCTCATGAAGCTCCGCGGGAGCCATCCGATACACTGGTGTAGATATCGATGTCGTCCCAGGGTAAAAGTCAATGTAAAAGTACACCTCTCTGTGAGGAGGTAGACCTGTAACATCATCAGGGAAGACATTTTCATACTATTCCACCACTACAAGATAGCTCAGACTCTCCACATCAACTGCTCCATGGGTAAGGCTAGCCAACTGATTAGTGATCGGCTGCACTCTCCTCCGAGTAAGTCCATCATGTGCTGCAAAGGCTCCCTTATCGCCAGTGAAGGTAAACCTATTCTCATATATGTGGACACACCGCACTTTGCGCCTAATATATTCAATATAAGCATGGAATATAGAAAACCTTTCCATACCCAAGATGACGTCGTAAGGCCTTGACGCTGCTACTTGGAGATCACAGCTGAAGCTCTCGCCTCCAAGAGTAAGGTCACACTACTATCACTAGTGTGTAATCATAAAATCCTCTCTCATAGGAGTATCTAGCTGTAAGGATCGATCCAACGGCTCCATCGGAATCTCCGAGCTCTGAATGAGGGCAGTGGCAATAAAATAATGATTGGCACCTGTGTCTATAAGTACTACAGCTAAGGTGGAGTAGACACAGATCGTACCTCGTATCATCTCTGAAGTGCCATGATTGTAGGCATCAGCTACCTAGAGCTAAGCTCTCCCATGTCCACCTGCTCCCTGCGGTCGGGGTGTACCTCCTTGTGGTGGTGGTGGTAACACCTCGAATCGTCTCCCACCGCCAGCTGCACAGACAGCTACTATGCCACGTACGCCTTCTCCCTGCAGACCTCCTTGGTCAAACCTCTGTCTCTTCCTGGGCGGTCCTTCGACCGTCTTCTGATAATCCATACGGTGTGTCGGACAGTCACAAGCAATGTGACCCTAACCGCTGCATGTGAAATATTTCCTATTCCTCGCATGACTGGCTCTGTCTCTGGTACCCCACACAACCAACCCTGAATCATAAGGTCATCCACCTGTAGGTCCGGTCCTCTTGAACCTCTGTGAAATATGTCTACTACAAACTATAGAAGACTCCGCTACATGAAGACTGGTGGTAGGTCTCACTGTTGGTGACTACTCAGCAAGAAAACTCTCCACTAAGAGGGATCTCTCTAACACCCCCTCCTGCGTCGGGATGTTGAGAGAAATCATTGAAGCCCTGATCTCCTACCTGATTCCCTGATCGAAGGTCTAGGCCCAGAAGAATGGGTCCCGCACCATATCAATGGAGTAGCATGAAAGGTTAGTGAACCTCGCTGAGTACTGAGAAACAGTCATACTTCCCTGTTTCAGATAAAGAAGCTCATGTATGCGCACTGCGTGAAGAGTCGTTGGGGAAAACTCTGCCAGAAACAGACTTTCAAAGTCTGCCCAGAGAAGTGTCACCTCATTGTGAACCTGAAGCATCAAGCTCTACTATATGCCTGCTTCTTCCTTTAGAAGACTGGCGGCAAGGATCACCATGAGATCAGCTGGTGTCCCTACCAGTCGGAAGACTCTCACCACGGCCTCCATACAATCCTCAGCTTCCTGTGGGTCCGTCTTTCCCCTGAACCTAGGTGGCCTCTTGAATTGGAACTCATGCAGCGCGCTCAAGTTATGTGAACCCTCTAC
Source organism: Viscum album (assembly GCA_963277665.1). NCBI lineage: Eukaryota > Viridiplantae > Streptophyta > Magnoliopsida > Santalales > Viscaceae > Viscum > Viscum album. Next base: position 1,297,056,605 of record OY728122.1, on the reverse strand, counting down.
TGCTAGGTCTTGTGGAATCGGTGGCCCAACAGGTAATGGTACCATTAGTGCCTCCGCTGGTGCCTCTATTGGAAGAGGTCCCTGCACCGAGGCCGCGTCACTTGGTGGGCTATCAGTGTGTACTATACCCGAAACCCTAGCTGGATATCTGCGTGGAGGCATCTTGAAAAGAAAACAGGTGCGCCATGGTCAAAAAGTTATACTTGGTGAGATGACTCAAAGAGATCACAAATAAAACTCTTGAAAACACACACGCAATCAGTGTTTTCATGCACTGAGTCGGAAATCAGAAGTCAGGGTCCTGGTGTATGGATACATCAGTCATCGCACCAACACTGGACTCCCTAAACTAATAACCACACTCACTACACTTAACACTATTTCCATTAAAAATAATATCAGAGTCCAATGTTCTACAGTAGAATCGACTCCTCTGATACCAATTTGTCATGACCCGTCCCCCGGGGCCCGTGTCGTGACTACCCCAAAACCGCCTTTCATAGGCCAGGGGTTGGCGACTAGCACCGAAAGGCATATCCCATAAAACTGGGAAGGCATTGCCTTTATATCCATTAAACACACTCAACCAAGTACACAGAAAGATATAAACACAAGTAAATTGTATAGAAAAAAGAGTGCTGAAAGTAAGAGGGGACGGAATACAAGCCCAATAAAAAAGGCACAAGTACAACTAAAAATACAATACAACTGGAGAAAGAGAAAGATATCCACTGGGTCATCCTCTAAGGTTCCTACCTGAAGGGTAGGTAAAAATCACCTACTCATCACTCCACATCCGCCCATCTCCTCTGCGTACCGACACGCCGTATGGTCTACCTCCAGGCACCATCCAGTTCGGGTACCCTCAGCCTTGATCAGCGTTGTCCGTCGTCTGCACCAAACAAAACAAGGTGCGGGCAAATCCCGTGCAGGGGTGAGTATAATGATACTCAGTAGGGACCCTGAGACCCTCAAGGTATCACAAAATCCACAAAGGATAAACCACAAAGCATGTAAACCAACAGACAACCCTACTTAGGTATATGCCCATACATATACCGAAGTTATCAAGTATACCCATCTCAATCATGAGGAAACACAGGGTCCATCCCAAAATCCCAAAGCTAAACTACTCCAAAAAGGAAGGAATACCATGAAGGTAAGTACCACACAGGTACGCCACACAGAAGAATACCACCAAGGTATTACCATGAAGGAAAGTACCACACAGGTACGGAATCATCTCACACCAGGTATAACTTTGGTACAGTAGTAGAGATGATTAGATGTAACTACTGAATTATCTTACTCTGTTAAGAGGCAGACCCACGAAGGATCCCGAATTACAGACCCACACAGGATCCTAGTACATCGTCAGACCCACATAGGATCCTAGTACACTGTCAGACCCACACAGGATCCTAGTACATCGTCAGACCCACACAGGATCCTCGTACTCTGTCAAAGCCAGCTACAGGGTACCCACACTAAGCTTGCTCATCTCTGGGAGAGTCCGCTCCTCAATCTACTGTTCGATACTCCAACTTCCATGAAGTCCCACAAAGAATTATCCCAAAGGACCGCCAAGTAAAAGGGGTCTCAACGTAACAGATGGTGCGTCAATCAGACGCCCGTTCTGTAAGTTATTATGCTTTTAGTCTTAAGGGCCAGGTTGGATTCGTGCTCGATCCAACCCAAACATACCCCAAATTTATCCAAATCTCAAGTGGGGTATACCAAAATGACTATCACGCTAAAAGGTTTCTGGTGCTGTAGACGGCTTTTCAAACAGACGCTCGTAGCTCAAGATATGGTCGGAAGAGCGATTATGGCCAAAGTTGGTCTGGGTCTGGTCCGACCCAGTCAGACCGACCCAAACCGACTTGGTTCGGGTCGGCCCAGCCCGCTGGGTCCGTCCTGGCCCACGCTGGGTGGCCCGGCCTGGCCACGTGTGGGGGGGGGGAGTCATGTGCCCCCACCTCCTCTCACCGAATGGTTGAAGTCGTTCGGTCGCCAATAGCATGCGGGACCCGCTCGGTTCCCACTCGGTCCAGCTCGGATGGCCAAAACGGAAGGCCCTTTTCCTCCTAGCAGCGCGTCATGTGCCACCCCTCTGCGTTTGGCCGAATTTAGACCGCCTTCCTCCATCCTCCACGACCAGGTGGGCCGCGGCCCCTTGCTCCGATGGCGGCGCGTCGTGCATCGCCCCTTCGCAGATGGCCGAACGTCGGCCGCCTTCCCCTTCGTCGTCGCAGCACAAGATGCAGCCCTTCCTCGCTAGGCAGTGCGGACGTGCGCCACTGCCCCGTCGTGCAGCTAGCCTCCACTGGCCGCCTCCCTTGCTCTGCCGCTGCCGACGGGCCGCAACCCTTCTCTGGCGGTGCGGTAGTGCCGCCACCGTCTTCGCGGCCATCCGTGGTGTCGGCCGCCGTTCCTGAACCCCATCGGTGTTGGATACCGTCCTCATCCATCGCGAAGAACATACCAAGAACCACAAAGATATCACGGAGGGGTTGGGCCATGTTCGTTTGGCTTGTACCCTCCGCGTTAGGGCGGTAGCGAGCGGTTCAAATATTTCTTGAATCATGAAAAAATATAAAGAACAGGAAAGGGGAAATTCGAAATAATGATCCCCTACCTCGAAGGTTTGTTGACGTTGTGAGGAGGGAAGGACGGATGTCGGTTTGTCGATGTGTCGTGAGATGAAATCGATAAAGGTGAAGAGGGTGTCAACGATCGTCTCTTCTGTAACACGCTTCCAAAGTTAGGCTCATGCGTCATCCTCTTTCTTGATTCTGAAGAACGTTCTTCGATGGAGACACTACCACAAAAACAGTTTTTCGCAGCGCCCCTCTTTATCAGCGCTTGTTTAGTAGCGCTGATAAAGGGGGGCCTTTATCAACGCTTTTTTTAGCGCTGATAAATGGTCGGCTTCAAAAAAAAATTAAAAAATATATTAATATATAAATATATAAATATAGTTATATTGTTATATAAATATAATATATAATTTTTAAATATATTTTAGATAAGTATAAATGTACATTTACACTTATTATACTTAATATATAAGATATTTAGTGAAAATGACTTCTTAAAAAATTAAAAAAATATTTTTAATTAATATTTTGATAATCATTATGGAGTAATAGTCATTTAATAACAATTTGAGGACTAAACAAATTAAAAAAAATTAAAAAAAAGATCCAAAATATGTTGAAAACGCAACTCAAACTTCAAACGGCCATAACTTTTGATCCGGGTGTCCGTTTGAGCTCTACCACATATCAAATCGAAGTCTGCAACGAGCTCTACGTCTCTGTGACCGGAGAGGACCCCGGTCAAGCGTTTTTCGAGACCCAAAGAGGCCCAGAAGGCCTCCAAAACTGAGTTTTTTGTCGGGGTACCCAGATTTTTTAACATTTTGTGGATTTTCAAACTCGTTTAAGGGGGTATTATTGGATTTTCTTGGCAGGGACTAAATTTATTCCAAGGTATTACATTCATATTGATATTATATCTTTCAAATTTCATCCTTTTTTATAATGAACTGCTATTTATAATCAAATATATAACTATATGTACATATTTTTTATATATTCGCACCTAAAAATTAAATTTTTTAAATAAATAATTAAACATATTTACATATAAAATATATTAGCTTTATTTAAATAATAACTAATATCCATTTTATTTAAAATACCGATATATGAATATTTATATACCTATATATTAATCTAACTATATATATATATTAATCTAACTATATATATATTAATATAACTACATATATATATATTAGTATTACTATAAATATATATATTAATATCACCATAAATATATATATTAAAATCACTATATATATATATATTAATATAACTATATAAATATATATTCATATAACTATATATATGTTAATATAACTATATATATGTTAATATAACTATATATATGTTAATATAACTATATATATATTAATATAAATATATATTACTATATGAATAAATATAACTATATATATATATATAGATATAGATATATATTAATACCACTATATATATATATTAATATTACTATATATATTATAATATAACTATATATATATATATTATAATATAAATATATATATATATTATAATATAACTATATATATATTAATATAAATATATATTACTATACGAATAAATATAACTAAATATATAAATATATATATATAGATATCATGAATTGGAAAGCAAATCAAAATAGAGTAGTGGTAAGGGCTTAGGTGCGCAAGGGGGAGGTCTCGAGTTCAAATCCTGGTGGAGGCAGGGGTGCGCGCGCATGGGGAATATTGTAGCAAGCGCTGTTAAAGGCTGGAGGGGGGGTGCGTGGGGTGTTGTATAGGGGCTGAAAAGCTGTAAAAGGGCCCTGGTAGTATTTTTTAATTTTTTTTAAATTTTTTTAAATTTTTTAAAAAAAAAATTAACTTTTATCAACGCTTTTTAAAAGCGCTGATAAAAGGGTCTTTTATCAGCACTAAAACGAAAGCGTTGATAAAGGAAGCGCTGATATAGGACCCCTTTATCAGTGCTAAAAAAAGCGCTGATAAAGGGGTACTTTTATCAGCGCTTTTTTTTAGCGCTGATAAAGGGGTCCTATATCAGCGCTTTTCGGAGCGCTGATAAAGGGGATATCCCCTTTATCTACGCTGGCTTTATCAGCGCTTTTCTAGCGCTGATAAAGGCCATTTTTAGCGCTGATAAAGGCTGTGTTTGTAGTAGTGAGATAGCGTTCTTCATTTGGAGGAGAAGTTCTTTGTTGGTGGATGAGATCCTCCAAATTTCTCCCAATTCCTCCCATTCCCCAATGATTTCTCCCAAGCCAAAATGAGGAGCCAACACAAATAAATTATGTTTGTCAATTTTAAATCGTTGGCACAATTACAATTGGCTTTAATTAATTAATGGAAGGTGGCACAATTAAAGTGGAAGAAGTTCAAGAGACATCCCCAAATTAAAGAGGGAGTTTAAGGGGGTCGGGTGGTCCCCCCCAATGAATTCAAATTTGTAGTTTTAGTTCGGGTAGTCCATACCTCCATAACCCATGTTGAGAGGTTTCAAAAATAAAAATGTTATTATTTTTATTTTTCTATTCCTCAACAAAAAAGTGAAAAACTATCGTTCACCCTTACCTATTACAGTCGAGGTGAAGGTCTCCTTAAGCGAATATCGGCGCTGCGAGTTCAACGGTGTTCTCAGATTTCAATTCCGAGCACCGGTTCAAAAGTTACAAAGACTCGCTCACACGTTTACTGAATGTACCCGAAAAAAAATCAGAAATTCATTTCGGGCATACCGGACCTTGGAATCATGTGCCATTAATTTTCACAGACTCGTAATATTCTCATATAATTAAAAAAATTACAAGTAATTTCCGAGTCTTTAAAATTTTATTCTATTATTATTAATTTATTAATATTAATATTATTTTTATATTTTATCATTTATCTTTCTAGTTTTTTTAATTATATTTTTTTTATCCCCTCCCCATTTCCTCTTGTTCTGCACGTGGGGGAGGTTTCTTCTTCTTCAGAGCAGAAGACCCGTGGCGGACAGATTGACAATGGATCCAGTGGTTTCTTCAGATGCAAGGCGGCGCGGCATCATCCTCTAACGATGAGGTGACTCGTGGTTCTCCCTCGGCAGCATTGCAGCCCAGCAGTGCGGTGGCTCGGTCTCATATCCTCTGCTCATGATGGCACATGGGACTTCGAACCAGACTCCTCTTCGGCGCAGCTCGCATCAGTATGAAGGCACCTTTCGAAACCAGGGCAGCTCGACACGATACCACCCCGCGAAGCAATTCCAACTTCAGCCTCTTCTTGAGAGACACGGTGGTGCACAACGAGTTCCATTGAGCAACATTGAGGCTTCATTTGGCACAGCTCGGCCTTCTCGGACTTCTGATGGATTAATGGTTCCTCTCCTGGAGACTGTAAACTCAGCTCGCGGCTTCCTATTTATCAACGATCGTCGCTTCTGTAACACGCTTCCAAAGTTAGGCTCATGCGTCATCCTCTTTCTTGATTCTGAAGAACGCTAGATAGCGTTCTTCATTTGGAGGAGAAGTTCTTTGTTGGTGGATGAGATCCTCCAAATTTCTCCCAATTCCTCCCATTCCCCAATGATTTCTCCCAAGCCAAAATGAGGAGCCAACACAAATAAATTATGTTTGTCAATTTTAAATCGTTGGCACAATTACAATTGGCTTTAATTAATTAATGGAAGGTGGCACAATTAAAGTGGAAGAAGTTCAAGAGACATCCCCAAATTAAAGAGGGAGTTTAAGGGGGTCAGGTGGTCCCCCCCAATGAATTCAAATTGGTAGTTTTAGTTCGGGTAGTCCAGACCTCCATAACCCATGTTGAGAGGTTTCAAAAATAAAAATGTTATTATTTTTATTTTTCTATTCCTCAACAAAAAAGTGAAAAACTATCATTCACCCTTACCTATTACAGTCGAGGTGAAGGTCTCCTTAAGCGAATATCGGCGCTGCGAGTTCAACGGTGTTCTCAGATTTCAATTCCGAGCACCGGTTCAAAAGTTACAAAGACTCGCTCACACGTTTACTGAATGTACCCGAAAAAAAATCAGAAATTCATTTCGGGCATACCGGACCTTGGAATCATGTGCCATTAATTTTCACAGACTCGTAATATTCTCATATAATTAAAAAAATTACAAGTAATTTCCGAGTCTTTAAAATTTTATTCTATTATTATTAATTTATTAATATTAATATTATTTTTATATTTTATCATTTATCTTTCTAGTTTTTTTAATTATATTTTTTTTATCCCCTCCCCATTTCCTCTTGTTCTGCACGTGGGGGAGGTTTCTTCTTCTTCAGAGCAGAAGACCCGTGGCGGACAGATTGACAATGGATCCAGTGGTTTCTTCAGATGCAAGGCGGAGCGGCATCATCCTCTAACGATGAGGTGACTCGTGGTTCTCCCTCGGCAGCATTGCAGCCCAGCAGTGCGGTGGCTCGGTCTCATATCCTCTGCTCATGATGGCACATGGGACTTCGAACCAGACTCCTCTTCGGCGCAGCTCGCATCAGTATGAAGGCACCTTTCGAAACCAGGGCAGCTCGACACGATACCACCCCGCGAAGCAATTCCAACTTCAGCCTCTTCTTGAGAGACACGGTGGTGCACAACGAGTTCCATTGAGCAACATTGAGGCTTCATTTGGCACAGCTCGGCCTTCTCGGACTTCTGATGGATTAATGGTTCCTCTCCTGGAGACTGTAAACTCAGCTCGCGGCTTCCTATTTATCAACGATCGTCGCTTCTGTAACACGCTTCCAAAGTTAGGCTCATGCGTCATCCTCTTTCTTGATTCTGAAGAACGTTCTTCGATGGAGACACTACCACAAAAACAGTTTTTCGCAGCGCCCCTCTTTATCAGCGCTTGTTTAGTAGCGCTGATAAAGGGGGGCCTTTATCAACGCTTTTTTTAGCGCTGATAAATGGTCGGCTTCAAAAAAAAATTAAAAAATATATTAATATATAAATATATAAATATAGTTATATTGTTATATAAATATAATATATAATTTTTAAATATATTTTAGATAAGTATAAATGTACATTTACACTTATTATACTTAATATATAAGATATTTAGTGAAAATGACTTCTTAAAAAATTAAAAAAATATTTTTAATTAATATTTTGATAATCATTATGGAGTAATAGTCATTTAATAACAATTTGAGGACTAAACAAATTAAAAAAAATTAAAAAAAGATCCAAAATATGTTGAAAACGCAACTCAAACTTCAAACGGCCATAACTTTTGATCCGGGTGTCCGTTTGAGCTCTACCACATATCAAATCGAAGTCTGCAACGAGCTCTACGTCGTTGTGACCGGAGAGGACCCCGGTCAAGCGTTTTTCGAGACCAAAAGAGGCCCAGAAGGCCTCCAAAACTGAGTTTTTTGTCGGGGTACCCAGATTTTTTAACATTTTGTGGATTTTCAAACTCGTTTAAGGGGGTATTATTGGCTTTTCTTGGCGGGGACTAAATTTATTCCAAGGTATTACATTCATATTGATATTATGTCTTTCAAATTTCATCCTTTTTTATAATGAACTGCTATTTATAATCAAATATATAACTATATGTACATATTTTTTATATATTCGCACCTAAAAATTAAAATTTTTAAATAAATAATTAAACATATTTACATATAAAATATATTAGCTTTATTTAAATAATAACTAATATCCATTTTATTTAAAATACCGATATATGAATATTTATATACCTATATATTAATCTAACTATATATATATATTAATCTAACTATATATATATTAATAAAACAACATATATATATATTAGTATTACTATAAATATATATATTAATATCACCATAAATATATATATTAAAATCACTATATATATATATATTAATATAACTATATAAATATATATTCATATAACTATATATATGTTAATATAACTATATATATGTTAATATAACTATATATATGTTAATATAACTATATATATGTTAATATAACTATATATATATTAATATAAATATATATTACTATATGAATAAATATAACTATATATATATATATAGATATAGATATATATTAATACCACTATATATATATATTAATATTACTATATATATTATAATATAACTATATATATATATATTATAATATAACTATATATATATATTATAATATAACTATATATATATTAATATAAATATATATTACTATACGAATAAATATAACTAAATATATAAATATATATATATAGATATCATGAATTGGAAAGCAAATCAAAATAGAGTAGTGGTAAGGGCTTAGGTGCGCAAGGGGGAGGTCTCGAGTTCAAATCCTGGTGGAGGCAGGGGTGCGCGCGCATGGGGAATATTGTAGCAAGCGCTGTTAAAGGCTGGAGGGGGGTGCGTGGGGTGTTGTATAGGGGCTAAAAAGCTGTAAAAGGGCCCTGGTAGTATTTTTTAATTTTTTTTAATTTTTTTTAAATTTTTTAAAAAAAATTTAACTTTTATCAACGCTTTTTAAAAGCGCTGATAAAAGGGTCTTTTATCAGCACTAAAACGAAAGCGTTGATAAAGGAAGCGCTGATATAGGACCCCTTTATCAGCGCTAAAAAAAGCGCTGATAAAGGGGTACTTTTATCAGCGCTCTTTTTTAGCGCTGATAAAGGGGTCCTATATCAGCGCTTTTCGGAGCGCTGATAAAGGGGATCTCCCCTTTATCTACGCTGGCTTTATCAGCGCTTTTCTAGCGCTGATAAAGGCCATTTTTAGCGCTGATAAAGGCCGTGTTTGTAGTAGTGAGATAGCGTTCTTCATTTGGAGGAGAAGTTCTTTGTTGGTGGATGAGATCCTCCAAATTTCTCCCAATTCCTCCCATTCCCCAATGATTTCTCCCAAGCCAAAATGAGGAGCCAACACAAATAAATTATGTTTGTCAATTTTAAATTGTTGGCACAATTACAATTGGCTTTAATTAATTAATGGAAGGTGGCACAATTAAAGTGGAAGAAGTTCAAGAGACATCCCCAAATTAAAGAGGGAGTTTAAAGGGGTCGGGTGGTCCCCCCTAATGAATTCAAATTGGTAGTTTTAGTTCGGGTAGTCCAGACCTCCATAACCCATGTTGAGAGGTTTCAAAAATAAAAATGTTATTATTTTTATTTTTCTATTCCTCAACAAAAAAGTGAAAAACTATCGTTCACCCTTACCTATTACAGTCGAGGTGAAGGTCTCCTTAAGCGAATATCGGCGCTGCGAGTTCAACGGTGTTCTCAGATTTCAATTCCGAGCACCGGTTCAAAAGTTACAAAGACTCGCTCACACGTTTACTGAATGTACCCGAAAAAAAATCAGAAATTCATTTCGGGCATACCGGACCTTGGAATCATGTGCCATTAATTTTCACAGACTCGTAATATTCTAATATAATTAAAAAAATTACAAGTAATTTCCGAGTCTTTAAAATTTTATTCTATTATTATTAATTTATTAATATTAATATTATTTTTATATTTTATCATTTATCTTTCTAGTTTTTTTAATTATATTTTTTTATCCCCTCCCCATTTCCTCTTGTTCTGCACGTGGGGGAGGTTTCTTCTTCTTCAGAGCAGAAGACCCGTGGCGGACAGATTGACAATGGATCCAGTGGTTTCTTCAGATGCAAGGCGGCGCGGCATCATCCTCTAACGATGAGGTGACTCGTGGTTCTCCCTCGGCAGCATTGCAGCCCAGCAGTGCGGTGGCTCGGTCTCATATCCTCTGCTCATGATGGCACATGGGACTTCGAACCAGACTCCTCTTCGGCGCAGCTCGCATCAGTATGAAGGCACCTTTCGAAACCAGGGCAGCTCGACACGATACCACCCCGCGAAGCAATTCCAACTTCAGCCTCTTCTTGAGAGACACGGTGGTGCACAACGAGTTCCATTGAGCAACATTGAGGCTTCATTTGGCACAGCTCGGCCTTCTCGGACTTCTGATGGATTAATGGTTCCTCTCCTGGAGACTGTAAACTCAGCTCGCGGCTTCCTATTTATCAACGATCGTCGCTTCTGTAACATGCTTCCAAAGTTAGGCTCATGCGTCATCCTCTTTCTTGATTCTGAAGAACGTTCTTCGATGGAGATAGCGTTCTTCATTTGGAGGAGAAGTTCTTTGTTGGTGGATGAGATCCTCCAAATTTCTCCCAATTCCTCCCATTCCCCAATGATTTCTCCCAATCCAAAATGAGGAGCCAACACAAATAAATTATGTTTGTCAATTTTAAATCGTTGGCACAATTACAATTGGCTTTAATTAATTAATGGAAGGTGGCACAATTAAAGTGGAAGAAGTTCAAGAGACATCCCCAAATTAAAGAGGGAGTTTAAGGGGGTCGGGTGGTCCCCCCCAATGAATTCAAATTGGTAGTTTTAGTTCGGGTAGTCCAGACCTCCATAACCCATGTTGAGAGGTTTCAAAAATAAAAATGTTATTATTTTTATTTTTCTATTCCTCAACAAAAAAGTGAAAAACTATCGTTCACCCTTACCTATTACAGTCGAGGTGAAGGTCTCCTTAAGCGAATATTGGCGCTGCGAGTTCAACGGTGTTCTCAGATTTCAATTCCGAGCACCGGTTCAAAAGTTACAAAGACTCGCTCACACGTTTACTGAATGTACCCGAAAAAAAATGAGAAATTCATTTCGGGCATACCGGACCTTGGAATCATGTGCCATTAATTTTCACAGACTCGTAATATTCTCATATAATTAAAAAAATTACAAGTAATTTCCGAGTCTTTAAAATTTTATTCTATTATTATTAATTTATTAATATTAATATTATTTTTATATTTTATCATTTATCTTTCTAGTTTTTTTAATTATATTTTTTTTATCCCCTCCCCATTTCCTCTTGTTCTGCACGTGGGGGAGGTTTCTTCTTCTTCAGAGCAGAAGACCCGTGGCGGACAGATTGACAATGGATCCAGTGGTTTCTTCAGATGCAAGGCGGCGCGGCATCATCCTCTAACGATGAGGTGACTCGTGGTTCTCCCTCGGCAGCATTGCAGCCCAGCAGTGCGGTGGCTCGGTCTCATATCCTCTGCTCATGATGGCACATGGGACTTCGAACCAGACTCCTCTTCGGCGCAGCTCGCATCAGTATGAAGGCACCTTTCGAAACCAGGGCAGCTCGACACGATACCACCCCGCGAAGCAATTCCAACTTCAGCCTCTTCTTGAGAGACACGGTGGTGCACAACGAGTTCCATTGAGCAACATTGAGGCTTCATTTGGCACAGCTCGGCCTTCTCGGACTTCTGATGGATTAATGGTTCCTCTCCTGGAGACTGTAAACTCAGCTCGCGGCTTCCTATTTATCAACGATCGTCGCTTCTGTAACACGCTTCCAAAGTTAGGCTCATGCGTCATCCTCTTTCTTGATTCTGAAGAACGCTAGATAGCGTTCTTCATTTGGAGGAGAAGTTCTTTGTTGGTGGATGAGATCCTCCAAATTTCTCCCAATTCCTCCCATTCCCCAATGATTTCTCCCAAGCCAAAATGAGGAGCCAACACAAATAAATTATGTTTGTCAATTTTAAATCGTTGGCACAATTACAATTGGCTTTAATTAATTACTGGAAGGTGGCACAATTAAAGTGGAAGAAGTTCAAGAGACATCCCCAAATTAAAGAGGGAGTTTAAGGGGGTCGGGTGGTCCCCCCCAATGAATTCAAATTGGTAGTTTTAGTTCGGGTAGTCCAGACCTCCATAACCCATGTTGAGAGGTTTCAAAAATAAAAATGTTATTATTTTTATTTTTCTATTCCTCAACAAAAAAGTGAAAAACTATCGTTCACCCTTACCTATTACAGTCGAGGTGAAGGTCTCCTTAAGCGAATATCGGCGCTGCGAGTTCAACGGTGTTCTCAGATTTCAATTCCGAGCACCGGTTCAAAAGTTACAAAGACTCGCTCACACGTTTACTGAATGTACCCGAAAAAAAATCAGAAATTCATTTCGGGCATACCGGACCTTGGAATCATGTGCCATTAATTTTCACAGACTCGTAATATTCTCATATAATTAAAAAAATTACAAGTAATTTCCGAGTCTTTAAAATTTTATTCTATTATTATTAATTTATTAATATTAATATTATTTTTATATTTTATCATTTATCTTTCTAGTTTTTTTAATTATATTTTTTTTATCCCCTCCCCATTTCCTCTTGTTCTGCACGTGGGGGAGGTTTCTTCTTCTTCAGAGCAGAAGACCCGTGGCGGACAGATTGACAATGGATCCAGTGGTTTCTTCAGATGCAAGGCGGCGCGGCATCATCCTCTAACGATGAGGTGACTCGTGGTTCTCCCTCGGCAGCATTGCAGCCCAGCAGTGCGGTGGCTCGGTCTCATATCCTCTGCTCATGATGGCACATGGGACTTCGAACCAGACTCCTCTTCGGCGCAGCTCGCATCAGTATGAAGGCACCTTTTGAAACCAGGGCAGCTCGACACGATACCACCCCGCGAAGCAATTCCAACTTCAGCCTCTTCTTGAGAGACACGGTGGTGCACAACGAGTTCCATTGAGCAACATTGAGGCTTCATTTGGAACAGCTCGGCCTTCTCGGACTTCTGATGGATTAATGGTTCCTCTCCTGGAGACTGTAAACTCAGCTCGCGGCTTCCTATTTATCAACGATCGTCGCTTCTGTAACACGCTTCCAAAGTTAGGCTCATGCGTCATCCTCTTTCTTGATTCTGAAGAACGTTCTTCGATGGAGACACTACCACAAAAACAGTTTTTCACAGCGCCCCTCTTTATCAGCGCTTGTTTAGTAGCGCTGATAAAGGGGGGCCTTTATCAACGCTTTTTTTAGCGCTGATAAATGGTCGGCTTCAAAAAAAAAATTAAAAAATATATTAATATATAAATATATAAATATAGTTATATTGTTATATAAATATAATATATAATTTTTAAATATATTTTAGATAAGTATAAATGTACATTTACACTTATTATACTTAATATATAAGATATTTAGTGAAAATGACTTCTTAAAAAATTAAAAAAATATTTTTAATTAATATTTTGATAATCATTATGGAGTAATAGTCATTTAATAACAATTTGAGGACTAAACAAATTAAAAAAAATTAAAAAAAGATCCAAAATATGTTGAAAACGCAACTCAAACTTCAAACGGCCATAACTTTTGATCCGGGTGTCCGTTTGAGCTCTACCACATATCAAATCGAAGTCTGCAACGAGCTCTACGTCGCTGTGACCGGAGAGGACCCCGGTCAAGCGTTTTTCGAGACCCAAAGAGGCCCAGAAGGCCTCCAAAACTGAGTTTTTTGTCGGGGTACCCAGATTTTTTAACATTTTGTGGATTTTCAAACTCGTTTAAGGGGGTATTATTGGCTTTTCTTGGCGGGGACTAAATTTATTCCAAGGTATTACATTCATATTGATATTATGTCTTTCAAATTTCATCCTTTTTTATAATGAACTGCTATTTATAATCAAATATATAACTATATGTACATATTTTTTATATATTCGCACCTAAAAATTAAATTTTTTAAATAAATAATTAAACATATTTACATATAAAATATATTAGCTTTATTTAAATAATAACTAATATCCATTTTATTTAAAATACCGATATATGAATATTTATATACCTATATATTAATCTAACTATATATATATATTAATCTAACTATATATATATTAATATAACTACATATATATATATTAGTATTACTATAAATATATATATTAATATCACCATAAATATATATATTAAAATCACTATATATATATATATATTAATATAACTATATAAATATATATTCATATAACTATATATATGTTAATATAACTATATATATGTTAATATAACTATATATATGTTAATATAACTATATATATATTAATATAAATATATATTACTATATGAATAAATATAACTATATATATATATATAGATATAGATATATATTAATACCACTATATATATATATTAATATTACTATATATATTATAATATAACTATATATATATATATTATAATATAACTATATATATATATTATAATATAACTATATATATATTAATATAAATATATATTACTATACGAATAAATATAACTAAATATATAAATATATATATATAGATATCATGAATTGGAAAGCAAATCAAAATAGAGTAGTGGTAAGGGCTTAGGTGCGCAAGGGGGAGGTCTCGAGTTCAAATCCTGGTGGAGGCAGGGGTGCGCGCGCATGGGGAATATTGTAGCAAGCGCTGTTAAAGGCTGGAGGGGGGTGCGTGGGGTGTTGTATAGGGGTTGAAAAGCTGTAAAAGGGCCCTGGTAGTATTTTTTAATTTTTTTTAAATTTTTTTAAATTTTTTAAAAAAAATTTAACTTTTATCAACGCTTTTTAAAAGCGCTGATAAAAGGGTCTTTTATCAGCACTAAAACGAAAGCGTTGATAAAGGAAGCGCTGATATAGGACCCCTTTATCAGCGCTAAAAAAAGCGCTGATAAAGGGGTACTTTTATCAGCGCTTTTTTTTAGCGCTGATAAAGGGGTCCTATATCAGCGCTTTTCAGAGCGCTGATAAAGGGGATCTCCCCTTTATCTACGCTGGCTTTATCAGCGCTTTTCTAGCGCTGATAAAGGCCATTTTTAGCGCTGATAAAGGCCGTGTTTGTAGTAGTGAGATAGCGTTCTTCATTTGGAGGAGAAGTTCTTTGTTGGTGGATGAGATCCTCCAAATTTCTCCCAATTCCTCCCATTCCCCAATGATTTCTCCCAAGCCAAAATGAGGAGCCAACACAAATAAATTATGTTTGTCAATTTTAAATCGTTGGCACAATTACAATTGGCTTTAATTAATTAATGGAAGGTGGCACAATTAAAGTGGAAGAAGTTCAAGAGACATCCCCAAATTAAAGAGGGAGTTTAAGGGGGTCGGGTGGTCCCCCCCAATGAATTCAAATTGGTAGTTTTAGTTCGGGTAGTCCATACCTCCATAACCCATGTTGAGAGGTTTCAAAAATAAAAATGTTATTATTTTTATTTTTCTATTCCTCAACAAAAAAGTGAAAAACTATCGTTCACCCTTACCTATTACAGTCGAGGTGAAGGTCTCCTTAAGCGAATATCGGCGTTGCGAGTTCAACGGTGTTCTCAGATTTCAATTCCGAGCACCGGTTCAAAAGTTACAAAGACTCGCTCACACGTTTACTGAATGCACCCGAAAAAAAATCAGAAATTCATTTCGGGCATACCGGACCTTGGAATCATGTGCCATTAATTTTCACAGACTCGTAATATTCTCATATAATTAAAAAAATTACAAGTAATTTCCGAGTCTTTAAAATTTTATTCTATTATTATTAATTTATTAATATTAATATTATTTTTATATTTTATCATTTATCTTTATAGTTTTTTTAATTATATTTTTTTTATCCCCTCCCCATTTCCTCTTGTTCTGCACGTGGGGGAGGTTTCTTCTTCTTCAGAGCAGAAGACCCGTGGCGGACAGATTGACAATGGATCCAGTGGTTTCTTCAGATGCAAGGCGGCGCGACATCATCCTCTAACGATGAGGTGACTCGTGGTTCTCCCTCGGCAGCATTGCAGCCCAGCAGTGCGGTGGCTCGGTCTCATATCCTCTGCTCATGATGGCACATGGGACTTCGAACCAGACTCCTCTTCGGCGCAGCTCGCATCAGTATGAAGGCACCTTTCGAAACCAGGGCAGCTCGACACGATACCACCCCGCGAAGCAATTCCAACTTCAGCCTCTTCTTGAGAGACACGGTGGTGCACAACGAGTTCCATTGAGCAACATTGAGGCTTCATTTGGCACAGCTCGGCCTTCTCGGACTTCTAATGGATTAATGGTTCCTCTCCTGGAGACTGTAAACTCAGCTCGCGGCTTCCTATTTATCAACGATCGTCGCTTCTGTAACACGCTTCCAAAGTTAGGCTCATGCGTCATCCTCTTTCATGATTCTGAAGAACGTTCTTCGATGGAGACACTACCACAAAAACAGTTTTTCGCAGCGCCCCTCTTTATCAGCGCTTGTTTAGTAGCGCTGATAAAGGGGGGCCTTTATCAACGCTTTTTTTAGCGCTGATAAATGGTCGGCTTCAAAAAAAAAATTAAAAAATATATTAATATATAAATATATAAATATAGTTATATTGTTATATAAATATAATATATAATTTTTAAATATATTTTAGATAAGTATAAATGTACATTTACACTTATTATACTTAATATATAAGATATTTAGTGAAAATGACTTCTTAAAAAATTAAAAAAATATTTTTAATTAATATTTTGATAATCATTATGGAGTAATAGTCATTTAATAACAATTTGAGGACTAAACAAATTAAAAAAAATTAAAAAAAGATCCAAAATATGTTGAAAACGCAACTCAAACTTCAAACGGCCATAACTTTTGATCCGGGTGTCCGTTTGAGCTCTACCACATATCAAATCGAAGTCTGCAACGAGCTCTACGTCGTTGTGACCGGAGAGGACCCCGGTCAAGCGTTTTTCGAGACCCAAAGAGGCCCAGAAGGCCTCCAAAACTGAGTTTTTTGTCGGGGTACCCAGATTTTTTAACATTTTGTGGATTTTCAAACTCGTTTAAGGGGGTATTATTGGCTTTTCTTGGCGGGGACTAAATTTATTCCAAGGTATTACATTCATATTGATATTATGTCTTTCAAATTTCATCCTTTTTTATAATGAACTGCTATTTATAATCAAATATATAACTATATGTACATATTTTTTATATATTCGCACCTAAAAATTAAATTTTTTAAATAAATAATTAAACATATTTACATATAAAATATATTAGCTTTATTTAAATAATAACTAATATCCATTTTATTTAAAATACCGATATATGAATATTTATATACCTATATATTAATCTAACTATATATATATATTAATCTAACTATATATATATTAATATAACTACATATATATATATTAGTATTACTATAAATATATATATTAATATCACCATAAATATATATATTAAAATCACTATATATATATATATATTAATATAACTATATAAATATATATTCATATAACTATATATATGTTAATATAACTATATATATGTTAATATAACTATATATATGTTAATATAACTATATATATATTAATATAAATATATATTACTATATGAATAAATATAACTATATATATATATATAGATATAGATATATATTAATACCACTATATATATATATTAATATTACTATATATATTATAATATAACTATATATATATATATTATAATATAACTATATATATATATTATAATATAACTATATATATATTAATATAAATATATATTACTATACGAATAAATATAACTAAATATATAAATATATATATATAGATATCATGAATTGGAAAGCAAATCAAAATAGAGTAGTGGTAAGGGCTTAGGTGCGCAAGGGGGAGGTCTCGAGTTCAAATCCTGGTGGAGGCAGGGGTGCGCGCGCATGGGGAATATTGTAGCAAGCGCTGTTAAAGGCTGGAGGGGGGTGTGTGGGGTGTTGTATAGGGGTTGAAAAGCTGTAAAAGGGCCCTGGTAGTATTTTTTAATTTTTTTTAAATTTTTTTAAATTTTTTAAAAAAAATTTAACTTTTATCAACGCTTTTTAAAAGCGCTGATAAAAGGGTCTTTTATCAGCACTAAAACGAAAGCGTTGATAAAGGAAGCGCTGATATAGGACCCCTTTATCAGCGCTAAAAAAAGCGCTGATAAAGGGGTACTTTTATCAGCGCTTTTTTTTAGCGCTGATAAAGGGGTCCTATATCAGCGCTTTTCAGAGCGCTGATAAAGGGGATCTCCCCTTTATCTACGCTGGCTTTATCAGCGCTTTTCTAGCGCTGATAAAGGCCATTTTTAGCGCTGATAAAGGCCGTGTTTGTAGTAGTGAGATAGCGTTCTTCATTTGGAGGAGAAGTTCTTTGTTGGTGGATGAGATCCTCCAAATTTCTCCCAATTCCTCCCATTCCCCAATGATTTCTCCCAAGCCAAAATGAGGAGCCAACACAAATAAATTATGTTTGTCAATTTTAAATCGTTGGCACAATTACAATTGGCTTTAATTAATTAATGGAAGGTGGCACAATTAAAGTGGAAGAAGTTCAAGAGACATCCCCAAATTAAAGAGGGAGTTTAAGGGGGTCGGGTGGTCCCCCCCAATGAATTCAAATTGGTAGTTTTAGTTCGGGTAGTCCATACCTCCATAACCCATGTTGAGAGGTTTCAAAAATAAAAATGTTATTATTTTTATTTTTCTATTCCTCAACAAAAAAGTGAAAAACTATCGTTCACCCTTACCTATTACAGTCGAGGTGAAGGTCTCCTTAAGCGAATATCGGCGTTGCGAGTTCAACGGTGTTCTCAGATTTCAATTCCGAGCACCGGTTCAAAAGTTACAAAGACTCGCTCACACGTTTACTGAATGCACCCGAAAAAAAATCAGAAATTCATTTCGGGCATACCGGACCTTGGAATCATGTGCCATTAATTTTCACAGACTCGTAATATTCTCATATAATTAAAAAAATTACAAGTAATTTCCGAGTCTTTAAAATTTTATTCTATTATTATTAATTTATTAATATTAATATTATTTTTATATTTTATCATTTATCTTTATAGTTTTTTTAATTATATTTTTTTTATCCCCTCCCCATTTCCTCTTGTTCTGCACGTGGGGGAGGTTTCTTCTTCTTCAGAGCAGAAGACCCGTGGCGGACAGATTGACAATGGATCCAGTGGTTTCTTCAGATGCAAGGCGGCGCGACATCATCCTCTAACGATGAGGTGACTCGTGGTTCTCCCTCGGCAGCATTGCAGCCCAGCAGTGCGGTGGCTCGGTCTCATATCCTCTGCTCATGATGGCACATGGGACTTCGAACCAGACTCCTCTTCGGCGCAGCTCGCATCAGTATGAAGGCACCTTTCGAAACCAGGGCAGTTCGACACGATACCACCCCGCGAAGCAATTCCAACTTCAGCCTCTTCTTGAGAGACACGGTGGTGCACAACGAGTTCCATTGAGCAACATTGAGGCTTCATTTGGCACAGCTCGGCCTTCTCGGACTTCTAATGGATTAATGGTTCCTCTCCTGGAGACTGTAAACTCAGCTCGCGGCTTCCTATTTATCAACGATCGTCGCTTCTGTAACACGCTTCCAAAGTTAGGCTCATGCGTCATCCTCTTTCATGATTCTGAAGAACGTTCTTCGATGGAGACACTACCACAAAAACAGTTTTTCGCAGCGCCCCTCTTTATCAGCGCTTGTTTAGTAGCGCTGATAAAGGGGGGCCTTTATCAACGCTTTTTTTAGCGCTGATAAATGGTCGGCTTCAAAAAAAAAATTAAAAAATATATTAATATATAAATATATAAATATAGTTATATTGTTATATAAATATAATATATAATTTTTAAATATATTTTAGATAAGTATAAATGTACATTTACACTTATTATACTTAATATATAAGATATTTAGTGAAAATGACTTCTTAAAAAATTAAAAAAATATTTTTAATTAATATTTTGATAATCATTATGGAGTAATAGTCATTTAATAACAATTTGAGGACTAAACAAATTAAAAAAAATTAAAAAAAGATCCAAAATATGTTGAAAACGCAACTCAAACTTCAAACGGCCATAACTTTTGATCCGGGTGTCCGTTTGAGCTCTACCACATATCAAATCGAAGTCTGCAACGAGCTCTACGTCGTTGTGACCGGAGAGGACCCCGGTCAAGCGTTTTTCGAGACCCAAAGAGGCCCAGAAGGCCTCTAAAACTGAGTTTTTTGTCGGGGTACCCAGATTTTTTAACATTTTGTGGATTTTCAAACTCGTTTAAGGGGGTATTATTGGCTTTTCTTGGCGGGGACTAAATTTATTCCAAGGTATTACATTCATATTGATATTATGTCTTTCAAATTTCATCCTTTTTTATAATGAACTGCTATTTATAATCAAATATATAACTATATGTACATATTTTTTATATATTCGCACCTAAAAATTAAATTTTTTAAATAAATAATTAAACATATTTACATATAAAATATATTAGCTTTATTTAAATAATAACTAATATCCATTTTATTTAAAATACCGATATATGAATATTTATATACCTATATATTAATCTAACTATATATATATATATTAATCTAACTATATATATATTAATATAACTACATATATATATATTAGTATTACTATAAATATATATATTAATATCACCATAAATATATATATTAAAATCACTATATATATATATATATATTAATATAACTATATAAATATATATTCATATAACTATATATATGTTAATATAACTATATATATGTTAATATAACTATATATATGTTAATATAACTATATATATATTAATATAAATATATATTACTATATGAATAAATATAACTATATATATATATAGATATAGATATATATTAATACCACTATATATATATATTAATATTACTATATATATTATAATATAACTATATATATATATATTATAATATAACTATATATATATATATTATAATATAACTATATATATATTAATATAAATATATATTACTATACGAATAAATATAACTAAATATATAAATATATATATATAGATATCATGAATTGGAAAGCAAATCAAAATAGAGTAGTGGTAAGGGTTTAGGTGCGCAAGGGGGAGGTCTCGAGTTCAAATCCTGGTGGAGGCAGGGGTGCGCGCGCATGGGGAATATTGTAGCAAGCGCTGTTAAAGGCTGGAGGGGGGTGCGTGAGGTGTTGTATAGGGGTTGAAAAGCTGTAAAAGGGCCCTGGTAGTATTTTTTAATTTTTTTTAAATTTTTTTAAATTTTTTAAAAAAAATTTAACTTTTATCAACGCTTTTTAAAAGCGCTGATAAAAGGGTCTTTTATCAGCACTAAAACGAAAGCGTTGATAAAGGAAGCGCTGATATAGGACCCCTTTATCAGCGCTAAAAAAAGCGCTGATAAAGGGGTACTTTTATCAGCGCTTTTTTTTAGCGCTGATAAAGGGGTCCTATATCAGCGCTTTTCGGAGCGCTGATAAAGGGGATCTCCCCTTTATCTATGCTGGCTTTATCAGCGCTTTTCTAGCGCTGATAAAGGCCATTTTTAGCGCTGATAAAGGCCGTGTTTGTAGTAGTGAGATAGCGTTCTTCATTTGGAGGAGAAGTTCTTTGTTGGTGGATGAGATCCTCCAAATTTCTCCCAATTCCTCCCATTCCCCAATGATTTCTCCCAAGCCAAAATGAGGAGCCAACACAAATAAATTATGTTTGTCAATTTTAAATCGTTGACACAATTACAATTGGCTTTAATTAATTTATGGAAGGTGGCACAATTAAAGTGGAAGAAGTTCAAGAGACATCCCCAAATTAAAGAGGGAGTTTAAGGGGGTCGGGTGGTCCCCCCCAATGAATTCAAATTGGTAGTTTTAGTTCGGGTAGTCCAGACCTCCATAACCCATGTTGAGAGGTTTCAAAAATAAAAATGTTATTATTTTTATTTTTCTATTCCTCAACAAAAAAGTGAAAAACTATCGTTCACCCTTACCTATTACAGTCGAGGTGAAGGTCTCCTTAAGCGAATATCGGCGCTGCGAGTTCAACGGTGTTCTCAGATTTCAATTCCGAGCACCGGTTCAAAAGTTACAAAGACTCGCTCACACGTTTACTGAATGTACCCGAAAAAAAATCAGAAATTCATTTCGGGCATACCGGACCTTGGAATCATGTGCCATTAATTTTCACAGACTCGTAATATTCTCATATAATTAAAAAAATTACAAGTAATTTCCGAGTCTTTAAAATTTTATTCTATTATTATTAATTTATTAATATTAATATTATTTTTATATTTTATCATTTATCTTTCTAGTTTTTTTAATTATATTTTTTTTATCCCCTCCCCATTTCCTCTTGTTCTGCACGTGGGGGAGGTTTCTTCTTCTTCAGAGCAGAAGACCCGTGGCGGACAGATTGACAATGGATCCAGTGGTTTCTTCAGATGCAAGGCGGCGCGGCATCATCCTCTAACGATGAGGTGACTCGTGGTTCTCCCTCGGCAGCATTGCAGCCCAGCAGTGCGGTGGCTCGGTCTCATATCCTCTGCTCATGATGGCACATGGGACTTCGAACCAGACTCCTCTTCGGCGCAGCTCGCATCAGTATGAAGGCACCTTTCGAAACCAGGGCAGCTCGACACGATACCACCCCGCGAAGCAATTCCAACTTCAGCCTCTTCTTGAGAGACACGGTGGTGCACAACGAGTTCCATTGAGCAACATTGAGGCTTCATTTGGCACAGCTCGGCCTTCTCGGACTTCTGACGGATTAATGGTTCCTCTCCTGGAGACTGTAAACTCAGCTCGCGGCTTCCTATTTATCAACCCTGTGGTGCATCATGGTGGTGCTTCTCTTCCCGGAAAAATCCTCCTCATGCAGATGGAAGTGTGGATTCCCCAGGTGGAAAAGTAGTTGTTGTGGTGGTGCTGAGACAGAGTTGCGGTGAAGGTGGTTTTAGGGATGCTGTTCGGGTTCTATGTGATGCGGTATCACAGATATGTGATGCAGTGAATGGTGTCAAGAATATCGAGTTTATGGTGAGACAAAGTAACAATGAAGATGGAACCGGTGCTTTGAGTTGGGAAGAAGAGGTTATGGTGGAAAGAGATACAGTGCGTGAAGTTGCTTGAAAGTGTGAGAAAAAGGAAACGGTTTCATGGTTATGTTACGGTGGCTGGAAGTGAAATGGTGTGTGGTGGCACCATGATGGGGATACAATTGCAGGGGTTAGAACCAGTGTGAGGAAACGCTATAAAGGCTGAAACTGTGAAGGATTAAAACGGTGTCACTGTGAACTTCTGTAAAAATAAAATTTATTATTATGCAGATAAAAAACTTAAACTAAAATACATATTCATAACTATTTAAAAACTAAAATTTATTAAGACAATTATAAACAACTTAAAAACATAATAATAACAAATGAAACAAAGAAAACTTTAATTAAATAATTATTAACTTCAATTAATTAAACTTAAATTAGTACTAAACTAAAACTTAAAATTAAAAAGCAACTAAATTATAAAAATAAAAACTATATTTAAATTATATAACAAAGTTAATTTATTTAAAAAAATTACTTTAACAAATTAAATAAGGTAAACAGTTAGTTATTTTGTTATTAAATAATTGAGTTAATTTAAGAAATTAATTAAATAGATTTAATAAAAGTTGTACGTTTATAATCTTAATTTTATAATTAATGAATTATCATAAGACATCTATTAATTTGGTTATATTATTTTAAATTGATTATATTTTAAAACATGAAATGTTAAATTAACAATTTACATTATTTATGTGCAGAAAGTAATAATTAATTCATTAACTAATAAATGTTAAATTATTAAACATGAAAACAAAAACACCAAACTAAATAAAATGTTTATAGACCGTAAAATTAAAGTAAAACATAAATTAACTAATTTAAAGCTTAAAATACACTATTAATTATAAAAATTGATTAAATAATAGATTTAATAATAAAAATACAAAAGTGCCATTATTTATTAAAGAGTGTTAAAATAAATAATTAAATTGATTAAAATTAATTAAAAATAAGTGGCAAAACATGTGTTTTTAAGGCCACATCAATAATCCTCATACTCATGATTTTTTTTTAAATGTTAGAATATAATCAATAAAGACCACAATGAATTTATCAAGGTAATCATTTGAAAGTATCGGGGTGAACAATGGAAGCTGGTGGGCTAGGGATTTAAAAATTTTCATTACCAGGATGATGGAAATGGTAATATCCAGTTATTTAAGCCCTGATACGGTCTCAAGGATCTTGTGTGAATTAAAAAAATCACAAAAATAAATCAAAATGTGTACCTTGATCTAAATCAGAGCGTGCTTTTTATAGCTTGTCGCTGGCAACCGATACTCAAAGGATCTAAAGTCAAACAACACTAGATCATCAACACACACTCTAAGAATCTGGTCACTCTTCATTGATCGAATTTTGGGCCCTTTCACAGATCTCTGATGAATCATTCAGCGTCGTGTTGATCACATTGATCTCTTTCCTTTGATTCGTCGAAGGCGCCTTTAATCGGTCATTTATAGAGATACTATCTCTCTATTTTAAAATTTGGAGGTGAGATAATCTATCATCCCTTTGAATGAACAACACACACTTGATCTTCTCCTCTCCTTCTAATATAGTGGGTTGAAAAAATACTCGAATGGCGTTCCCCGATCCCCCGAAATAGTCACCAACTAAACAAGTAATAAATAAATAATTATAATGAAATAAAATACATCGTAAATATTTATTATATATTATCACATACCTGTAATATATTTTATGTATATTATGTGATAAAACCAATTCATTTAACTCGACTCATAATTCCCACTAGTATTAAACAAACTTGGAATATTAAATTAATATTCGTTTGTATAATATTTCTCCTTTATTCCACAAATACCTTGTGAATCCTTTTAATAAACTCAACCCAATTATTATTTACTTGAATAATAATGAATTTATTTATTTATCAGTGATCTATTATACTTGGAAAATCCTCACACACCATGGTGGGTCCCTTTATGTCCTATATATCTATTCTCTATAATATGGTAGATTCATGAATGTGCTATTGTGTATGAAACTCTATGCCTTTATCTCGATAGTAATGAATAATATTCATAAACCAAGAGAAGATTATAGTATCCCATAAAGGCCCCTAAAGAGATAAGGAAAATTCGTAGCAACAAAAACCAACCTACAAACATGCATTGTGTAATATAATATTTTTCTCCTTAGATGTCTCATAAAGTAGGACACACACTTGTGTCATAATCCTTTCTTGCTTTATTGTTTTTTGATCTAACTGGAATGATTTACCTTTGACTACATTGGCCAAGGATTTATGAAGGTACTACCATCCTAATCAACCAAGCCTGTGATATATTACTTCCTTAAATTAGAAGTGAAAAATTATATCTTGATCATTCAATTTATACCATACCACCAATGGCGCACCCAAAAAAAGATACCTCACCACGATTTCATTATCATGGTTTTTTCCTTGAACCAAAGTACACGATCAAATGGTACACATTTATAATGATCTGAAGTCATGAAACCAGTACACATGTCTATAGATAGAAACATCCAATGACACCTAAAACATGTGGTGTTTCTATTAGCAGGTATGTCCTCATGATCTAACATACCAGGTATTAGAAAGTGTGAACTTCATGAGAAGAAGTCTCAATGCTTCTGAGCCCCCAGCACCCCATAGTCAGACAACAACTATGTCCATCCAGTATGATGTATCTATACCATAGGACATTTGTTTAAGATTAATGACATAGTATCTCAATGTTCTCATTATAGCCTGAGATATTCTATAACCTTTTGATATAACAATTAATCTATAGTCATTACCATTTAAATAGTGGATGAAAAAATTTATACACTATAATGGTAAGTGTACATTATACATATCTAATTGTGTACATAAAATGGTAACCTAAAAGTACTGTTAAAGTTGGGTCTAGGGAACCCAATTTTACAACACTCTTACTTGTACTAGAGCTAACTTGATAACTATCCTTGGTATCTCTCACATGATTAAGATAATGTTTTTACTGAGTCATTGATTTAGTTTTTGGGTCTTCCATGTCTCTACTGCATTGCTATTCTTCTATGTGTGACCTCGCCTCCTTGGGTAAAACTTCTCAAGAGATGTTATACCTGAGTATATCCTATTTTTCCCATTTTCATAACTTAACCTCTTAGCTAGTACTTGTAATAGAATTATCATAATGATAAAACTTTATATACTATGTGCGATTCAAATAACTAGAAAAAAATATTGTGTATTTTATACTACTCATTTAGATACCTTAAGAAGTTACAACATACTCAGTATTTGTAATTATAGCAACCATTGGATTGTATGAGCTCATCTCTCTCATTACCTTAAACTAACTACAATATTACATCACATTAATATAAGGAAGACTAGTTTTTTTCCCCACAAAACTAGTTTTCCTTCTTCTCCACATACCAATTATATATCATTTATACTTTCTTTAGTACTATTAGATAGTTCGTATTGATTCCATTGTAGTTCTCCTAGAAATAACTGATATTTTCCAACCATAAAGTTTTTGTCGGAAATATCATGTTTTGTAAAAATCATGACATGTGTGATTGATCCTTCACATAAGTGTATGGAACTCAACTCACTACTTTAATCTCCTCTTATACCCATGCATTTCTTATTCAAGAGATTTATACCATGTGACATTGAAAAAAATTATCTATCGAATTATTCTAACTTGTTTTTGACAATACCATGTTAGTATATGTATGATTTTCTAGGTCTAAGAAACCATTAGATCTACCACAATAGAGCATGTTCCCTAGAACTTATGTTTCTAGTCAATCACTAGAGAGATACTTTCATACTGGTCCAAACTAACTATAAGACTAACAATTTTTTTCCATATGTCACTAATCATATTTTACTTAGAAAATAGTGGATATTTTATCACCAACCATAGTGAATATAAAACCATCACCATGGTTTCATGGTTCCTATGAAATATGTGTCTTTGGAACATTCTCTTTCAATGTGCTCTTGTGGAACTTATGCCTATTCCAACTACTTATGCATCTTCGACATCGAGTAAACCCAAGTCAATCTTACTCCCATTATATCAAGTAGAGATATGTACCCTTTTATAAAAATGTAGTCTACCACTTGACCATAACATTTATATCAGAGGTATTTAAGTAATATCCTAGGAAACTTTTAGGATAATTACATTAGATTCACATTGGGTTTTCCTTGATGCAATTTTTTTTATATCCTCAACAAACTCTTTGAATTTACACATATTGTAACATCCCGAATCTGGGTGCCACACAATGGGTGCCCCAGACTTGGTTGGTCACATGAACTCAAGCGCATTTCCCCAAATGCCAGAGGTTGCCGATAGTAGCCAGGGCCTAGGACTGATAGTGGGGAAACTATGCCCTCATTTGTAAAAGTGTAGCGTAGTGGAAATAAATATAACATACAAAAGCAGAAATAGTAAACAATATGGACCTGCAATGGAAGACGGAACTGAAGTAAAAGGAAACCAGTAGTCATATATATGATGATGCAATATGTCTCTAATTCTAAGAAATCAGCCAAAACATGATACACTACAATCTAATACAATACAGCACAAGGTACAAAGTACAGCAAAACAAAACGAAGCAGTGCAACAAGAGCTCAGCATCATCGCAAGCCTAAGCTCGGTCCCATGCTCTCCTACTCCTCCACTAAAATTATGTACCTATATAGGGACCCTTTCCCTTATCGACACCTACAAAAATATAATCTGTTTGGGCCCAAGACATGACCCAAACAGGGTGGGAGAAATAAATCCCAGTAGGAAACCACCAAAGGCCCGTTCCCAACTGTCAGTGAAAATGTGCAACAGCAGTGTGCAGTAATGAAATGCACTAAACTATGAAGTAATAAAAAGTAACCATTCCTACTATTTACATTACCATTTTAACAATTATTTAACAATTCGATATTATAAGTTTTCTGAGACTCAACCTCGACCGAAAATCTCCTATACAGTGCCATAGCAGAAACCACAACAGGATATCTAACAGGTAGAGATAATAATAATACCAAGCCTGTGGTTTAACTTGGCAGGTAGAACAAAAGAAATCATCATAGGCCGAATGGCCTGAAGGCCTTATTTTTTATTTTATTATGGATAATCCACCTTTTAAGAGTTGAAGGGGAACTCGTACATGACCCGTAGGCCCAAGGCACAAGGCCCGACTGACCTGCAAACAAAACCTTTCCCTCAGGCAAAACAGAAATAAAAGTGAGTAACCAGGCCGAGCCCAACTCATAAGCAAGAAATTTATGTATGTTTACTCTGAAGAAAACTCAAAACATGCTACAATCATGGCATACCCACAGGTATCCAGGCCAAACAGCTAAACAATGGAACCACACCATCGGGTGGCCCTGGATCAAAGCAACAATCCAAAATAGTAGTTTATTCTGTATTCATTAGATTACCTATGCAATTCTAGGTATCTTAACAGTCAAGGCCTCAGCCATACGACACCCCGAACATGGGCGCGTGGCCCAACAGTACACAAAATCAACTCAACAATTAGAAATAAACACAAGACCACCTACCTCGATCTCCTCTGATCGATATACATAAAAGTCGCCTCTCGAAACAACCAAGAACGGTGTAGATCTAGGATAAACATTTTCCCGTTCAAACCCAAATAACTTCCCTTAGGGAAAGAATTGGAAGGACAGACTCAAGGAGAGGAAAGACCTTACCCGCGTGATTCAAACAAGATCGTCAGTGAAAGAATCAGAATCTTAGTGATCTTTTGGGAGCTCCTCTAAGCCTCGACCTCCTCTCCCAGTGTTCCTTTTGAGTTTTATGCCTTCTATGCCGAATGAGGAGGCTACTGCCTATTTTTAATGAAAAAACATAACTACACGGCATGTACTCTCAAGTACACGATGTGTAATTTCTTTTTAACTATTCACTGGCGGAAACTCTCCACCATATTACTGTTCATTTGCTGACTGATTATACGGCATACATTACTAAGTACACAGCGTGTACCATCATTCCTCTGGCGGCTACTTCCACCACCTTACTGTTCACCTACTGACTGATTACATGACATGTATTACTAAGTACATGGTGTGTAGTTAGTTTTTACACCCTGAATCACCAACAAGCCTACACACCCTGTATACTAATCCCACACGGGCAAAGTACACAGCGTGTAAAAAAGTACACAACGTGTACCCATAAATTTGGGATTTTTCCCACATTTTCCTTTTTTTTCTCAAAAACACTTAAGGAAAAAGGAAAAGAAGAAACTCGTACCTCAAGAATAAGAACCGGGTTCTTACAAACTTCCCCCCTTAAAGAAATTCGTCCCTGAATTGCCCTTGTAAGGGTGGTGAAGATAAAGCTAAGAACAATTCTGGCCACTGAGCATGTACGTTGGTCTCCCGCTCCCAGGTTTGGTTCTACACTCGGCCATGCTGCCATAATACCCATATGAGAGTAACTGACCAGCCTTGGAGAACCTTCATGCTCCTATAAAAAATAATTATCAGATGCTACTCAAAGGATGCATCTACCTGAAGTTCAACCTCCTTGAGTTAAAAAACATGAGATGGGTCTGAGTGATAATCGCACAACTGAGATACATGGAAGACGTCGTGCATGGTCCGATACCTCTGTGGTAACTTCAGCCTTTAGGAAACCAGCCCGACTCTCTCTAGAATCTCAAATGGCCCTACATACCTCGGTGAAAGTTTACCCTGTCTCCTGATCTGCCTGTGTCCCATATTCGGTGAAACACAAAAGAAAACCTGATCCTCGACTATGAACTTTAAGGGTCGTCTACGGTGATCAGCATAAGATTTTTGACAAGACTGTGCAGTATCCATCCACTTCTAAATCAACTAGACCTGCTCTAAAGTCTCCTACATGAGACATGGTCCCAGTAAATCTACCTCACCTACCTCCAACCAGCATAAGGGTGATTGGCATGGCCTACCATATAAAGCCTCACAAGGTGTCATCTCAATAGTTTCCTGAAAACTATTATTTTAGGCAAACTCGACCAGGGGTATGTGCTTCTCCCAAGAGCCCCCAAAGTCTAGGACACATGTGCGCAGAATTTACTCTAGCACCTATTTCATACACTCTAACTAGCCATCGGTCTAAGGGTGGTAAGCTGTACTCAGAAGCACCTATGTACCGAGTGCCCTATGAAAACTCTACCAAAAACGAGATGTAAAATGGGAGTCCCTATCTGAAACGATAGAATGAGGGACCCCATGAAGACGTACTACCTCTCAAACATAAAACATCCCGAGCTCGTCAACACCAAAGGTCTCCTTGATCGGAAAAAAGTGAGCTACCTTTATAAGTATGTCCACAACAACCCACACGGCATCATTGCCTCGAGGTGACCTCGGTAACCCAGTCACGAAGTCCATCACGACATCATCCCATTTCTACTCTAGAATGGGTAACTGTTGTAACAGTATGACTGGACTCTGATGCTCCACCTTCACCTGCTAACAAGTGGAACATCTCATAACAAAACCAGCTACCTCTCTTTTCATACCCGGACACCAATATTGTCGTCTCAAGTCACGGTACATTTTGGTAACACTAGGATGCACTGCCCAATCTGAAGCATGAAATCCCCGCATCAACTCTTCATGTATATCCCCTGGAACCCACACTATTCCATGGATACGCAATACCTCGTCATCTCCTATCGTCCAATCAGGAGGAGGGTCCTCACTTTCCACAGAATCTTGTAGAACTAGGCCTTCTGAATCTGATAGTTGTCTCATCCACACTCTATCCAGGAGGGTAGAAGTCACAGCTAAGGATGAAATATAGGTTCACCTATGACTCTCATGTGCCTCTAAATTTATCTCAGAGAACAAATCCATAAGCTTCCACACACCACTGGCCTCCTACACTACTTGTATCTGAGTCCTCCTACTTAGTGCATCAGCCACTACATTACCCTTACCTAGTGTCACTACAACATAAATTGACTTTAGCAGTGGTTTTTAGTGGTGGTTCACAAAACCACCGCTAAACATTTTTTTAAAATGCTTTCACGATGGTTTATAATAAATCGTTGTGAAACCATCTCTTCTTTTTTACACTCCAGACACTTCCCCCTCGACCCTGACCCCAATTATCCTCCCAACACCAATTCTCCCCCCGACCCCCTGT
Source organism: Viscum album (assembly GCA_963277665.1). Lineage (NCBI taxonomy): Eukaryota > Viridiplantae > Streptophyta > Magnoliopsida > Santalales > Viscaceae > Viscum > Viscum album. The sequence goes on along the minus strand of OY728122.1, from coordinate 1,297,025,041 downwards.
GACCCCACGACTCCCCTTCTCCTGGAAACCCCCGAGACCCCCCTTCTCCCTGTGACCCCCCCCCCCGGCTACCCCCCAGGTGACCCCCCGCGACCCCCACGATGACCCCCCGTGACCCCCCTTCTCCTGGAAACCCCCCTTCTCCCAGCGACCCCCCCCCCATGACCCCACGACCCCCCTTCTCCTAGCGACCCCCTTCTCCCGGTGAGTTTACTATGAGAAAGTATTTTTTAGGATAATTTTTCATGTTTACATTGAATTCATGTTTTTTTGTTCTGTTTATGAATAAAACATATCAGTTCAATTTATCTTGGGTAAATATAGTTTAGTTTAGTTCGATGTAGTTTTGTTCAGATCAATTTGGATTTGTCTATTTTGTTTTTTTTTTCAATTTATAGTTATTTAGTATTTTTTAGGTAAAGTAGTGTTTGGAAATATTGAATATATATGATTTGGTTCATTTCAATTTAATTTTATACATTTTTTTCATTTTATTCAGTTGAATTTGGTGCAGTTAAATGAAATAAAATAAGATTTATATTATTTTCATAACTATTGTTACACTTTAATTCATTTAAGGTTTGATTGTATTCTATTTGATTCAATTTAATTTTACTCTCGATAGTTTGGTTCATAATTTTTATGGTTTGTTTGATCACTTTTTCTTTAATTTGAAATTTTTTGATACATTTTAAAGTAGCGATTGTCAATATGAATATTTATAAAATATAAAATTAGAAAATTTAAATGTTTTATAATGGTTTTGTTAATTTTATATGAGGGTTTGTTTTTTAAAATTGAATGATTCAAGTGTAATGATTTAGGTTAAACTCATCCAATGAAATAGTTTTTAATATAAAATGATTTTTGAAATTTTAATGCATTGGAATAAATTTATGAAATCAGCGTATATGAGTGGAGCTTTAATGGTCTTAAAATTAGTAGTTTTAGTAAATACCCTTGTAACTGGTTGGTTAGACCGTGAAATGATCTTAAAAGCAATGGGTTTCTAAATTTTTGATTTCAAATGGTTTGAAATAAAGTTGTACAAATTATAAATAGTTTTTTTAGAAATTGTGTAAAGGTTAGGGTTGGTTGGTTTTAATATTTTTAGATCAATTTATTACAAATATTTCATATTTATTTCCTATTTTTGGACATGTCATTGTAAATTAGTTTGGTAAAATAGGTTTGAGGGGACACCGAATATTGAATACTTAGATTTAGATCTATTATTTTGGATCAATACATGCCATTCTAGGTTTTTGTGTTTCATTTTGACTAAATTAATTTTGATTTGGTTTTGTTAGGTTTAGTTTTGTATGGGTCAATTGTGTTCACTTTCATTAAATTCAATTAAATTTTATTTGTTTTTTTCAATTATAATTATGTTGGATTTGGAATGTTAAATATGGTTCGATTCATTTCTTTTGCATCTATTTTTATCTAGTCTTTTATTATTTAGATATATTCAATGAGTCTTACATGTCATTAGTTTTATATTATTTTGTTCATTTAGATTTGGTTCCTTTCAATATGTTTTTATTAAATTAATTTTCAATAATTTTAAATCTAATCGATGTAGAAAAAATTGTATTGTAAGAGTGTATGATAGAAACAAGAGTGTGTGGGTGAATTTCTATTTAAAAAACTAAACTAATATAAAACCCAAACCATGTTTGTTAAAGTGATCAGACTCAGAGATTCTCTAATGATTAGAGTATAGGTATAAGACTTATAAGTCATCCAATAAATTATAGTTACAAAACATACGTACAAACAATCTGATTAAAAAAATATTAAAAATTTAGAAACATAAACTTTATAATATAAATTTCACATATGAATATAAAACTTGTTAAAACAAGTAATATCAAACCTATGTATAATGAATCTATTAATTCAAGTTGGTAATGATCAAGTTGGTTATGGAAATAATTATTTGGGGCTTGGTGAGTCTATTCTTGGTTTCTAAAGGATTTTATCAATTTTTTATGGACATAGTTTCCCCTTGTGTTTCTGATGATAAAAATACTTTTGATTCTATATATGTGTGCTCTAGGGTGGTAGAGGAATTTTAAGATTGATGTTTGGGGTTTTGATGGAAAAAAAGTGGAGGATGGTGTTTGTTAAGAGAGGGGATCTCTTTTTTCCATTTATTGTCATATGGTTAATAGGAATAGATGCCTCAGGTTGGGTTATTGTGTGAAGCTTTTTGATAGGTTGTTTATGTTTCAATTTAGAGATGGGTATTCCCATCTTTCTTATTCATTGTCGAATGATTTGATTTATTGTTATCAAATGGATGATTGTTTTGGTTCCCAACTACTTGTTGTAGTTTCTATATTCCCTATTGAGTGTATCACATTGTGGTAGCTTATGATTGATCATTGAATACCATGATTATGAAATTGATAATGTAATTGACATTGAACTCATGGGATGAGTATTGATGTTGGTTTATCAGATAACGGAAACTATGGGATGATTAGATTAATTATTAGAGGAGCATTTGATGGAAATCTAAGAATTGTAATGGAAAATAATAAATCCAGCTGGATCTAATGAACTAAATTGATTAAATAAGAATTTTTTTTGAATTTAACAAATGAGTGGATAGTAATATCTCTTTACTATGTCAAAATGTTTAATGGTGATGAATCATGATACTTATGTTCATGCATTGAATCTAATCTATACTGGTGTAGTAAAAAATTAAATGGATACCAAGAAACCTCAATAAAAAGTGCATAGGCAACACAAAAGTACATCCATGCAAACCTGAGTTCATGTCAGGCCTAATCTACTAGAACAAAATACACACCAAGCCTAGTTTGGAAGTTCATGTCAAACATTATAGGCCCAATAATGACCTTACTATACTTAATCCCAAGAATCTAATATCTAATATAGCTCCAACATGTGCAGTTCCTCGTGTGAGAACATCAAAAATAGTATGGATTTCAATACACCATAGCACATAAGCTTGAGAATATTCTCCCCAAATAAGTACAATTATATTATGCCTACTTTATGATCAATGGATCATCTTTATTATATTATGTTTCTGTAATCTTACACTATCGTATAGATGAATCTATTTCTCTATTTAGTATTAACTATGTGTTTTAATTTTTTTTAATATTATGTAGCCACATTGTGATATACATGTATAAAAGCTAGATCACATTACCGAGGAACACACCTCAGTATGTTAAGGGTTTGAAAAAGTTTTTAGATTTTTCAATTTTTAATCGATCCGTTGAAGGGAGAATAAGATTTCCATGTCCTAAATGTAAATTTAGAATATGGTTTAAGAGAGATGAGGTTTATGAACATTTAATACTGAAGCAATTCCCTAATCAATATTTGTGTTGGATTTGGCATGGAGAATCGAAAGTTACAGAAAGATTGATCACTGATGTTAATCCACAGAATGAGGTCCCAAATTCATCGACAATGGAAAATGAAATGTAAAACCTCATAAATGATTCATTTGGTACTGTAATATACCACTATCAACATCAAAACATAACAGAACAACTAGATGAGGGTGCTACAAATTGCAATGTGACAAGTGAAGTTTTTGAGACTGTAACACAACCAGATCAAGATTGTAACATATCATTGGATCCTCCTCTTAATTCTGTGGATCCAAATGTAAGAGAAAACTTCACTGAGTAAAATTCATTTTGGGATTTAGTTGATGGTGGAAATCAAGAGTTGTATAGTGGGTGTTTGAAATATTCAACACTTTATTTTCTGCTAAAGTTGTACCATATCAAATGTCTATGTGGAATTACAAATAAGGCAATGTCCATGATATTGGAATTGATTCGTGATGCATTTCCTGAAGCAAAAATCTCTGAGTCTTTTTATGATATGAAAAAAGTTTTTAACAGGGTTGGTCTAAATTATACAAAAATACATGTGTGTCCCAATGATTGTATGCTTTATTGGGGAGAGGATTCAAGTAGATAGAATTGGAAAAAAAATTCTTCTTCTAGATGGCAGTCAAAGGGTGATGTTGGAAGTCTGAATCAACATAATTTCATGGAGAAGAAGAAAATGAACACACCTGCAAAGGTTTTGTGTTACATTCCTTTGAAGCCTTGATTGTAAAGATTATTCATGTCATCGAAAACCGTCAAACACATGAAGTGGCATTCTGTAGATAATAACAATGATGGGTTAATGAGACATCCATGAGATTCACAATCGTGGAAGACATTTGATTCATTAAATCCATATATCTCAGCTGATCCTAGGAATGTTTTAATGGGATTAGCTGCTGATGGATTCAACCCATTTGGGACTTTGAGTACCAGTTATAGAATTTGTCCAGTTGTTTTTATCCCTTACAATTTGCCTCTATGGATGTGTATGCAACAAAAATATTTTATCATTTCGATGATTATTCTTGGAAAAAAAATTCTTGGAAATGATATTTATGTATACTTACAGCCTTTGATTGACGAATTGCAGGATTTATGGAGCAACAGTATTGAGACATTTGATGTTTCTTCTAAAACAATGTTCAAAATGCATGCTGCTTTAATGATGACCATTAGTGACTTCCCTGGGCTTGGGAATTTATCTAGTTGGAACACTTACATGGGTTTGGCTTGTCCCATTTGTAACTTTTATTTTGAGACCAAATGGTTACCTTATAGTAGAAAATGGTGTTTCTTGTACCATCGAAGATTTCTTGATGCATCTCATAGATTTTGGCTGAACATATCAAAATTTAATGGTTTCATTGATCGTAGACCACCTCCAAAGTTGTTAACTAGTTCTGAAATATTGACACAACTTGAAAATGTTGAAACAGAATTTGGGAAGGTTCATCATTTGAATGATAGCAGAAAATGGGTCTGAAGTGCATCATCAAGTGAAATCAGAACGCAACAATGGAAGAAAAAAAGTATATTCTTCAAACTTCTGTATTGGGAATTTAATTTGTTGCAGTATAATCTTGATGTGATGCATATTGAGAAGAATTTATGTGATAATTTGATTTTCACATTACTTAATGAGCATGGAAAGTTGAAGGATCATCTCAATTCTCACAAAGACTTACAAGTAATGAACATAAAACATGATCTCTGGCCATATGAGAATAAAAAGTATGCTCCGGAAATTTTTGCAATGAAAAATAGGGATAAAGATACATTCCTTCAAATTTTAAAGAATGTGAAGGTATCTGATGGGTATTCGAGTAACATATCGAGGTGTTTTGACTTGAAGAATCATTAGTTACATGGATTGAAAAGTTATGATTCACATATTTTGTTACAACAGTTACAACCATTGGCATTGCGTACATTATTACCTGAAAAAGTTACTACTGTTGTACTCTAATTATGCACATTTTTCAGGCAATTATGTGAGAAATCTCTACATCCATTTCAACTTGACAACCTCCAGGAGAGGTTTGTATTGACCCTTTGTGAAATGGAGATGATCTTTCCTCCATCATTTTTTACTGTCATGATGCATTTAACTGTGAATTTGGTTGAGGAAGCTAAATTATGAGGCCCCGTTCATTATCGATGGATGTATCCAATTGAGTGGTATTTTATTTATATGTTTTTCAGTTAAGTAAAAAAAATTTGGCATTTAAATAAATTCATAATTATGATTATTTTATTTCACAGATATCTTGGGAATTTGAGAGCATACGTGAGAAATAAAGCTCAACCAGAAGGCTTTATTGCTGAAGGCTATTTGGCTGAGTAGTGCCTTAACTTTTGTTACAGATACTTGGATGATATTGAGATAATATTTAATCGAGTTGGACGTGTTGAAAACACATTGACTCAATCTCAAATACATCATAAATCAAAAATATTTCCTGCTATTGGCCGATCAGTTGGGAGGACCTCAAATGTGACACTGATAGAATTGGAATTATTACAGGAACATAGATATGTGCTGCTGAATAGTGAAATTTCATATCTAGTTATTAAAGAGTTTAGGATACAAACAAAGAGACAAATGAGAGGCCAAACATGAAATGAGAAAGATATAGTGAAAGTTGTGAATAAAGAGCTTGTAGAATGGTTTGCACGACGTGTAAGTTCATAAATATTACAATAAATACAAATATTAGTTTGACACATACATTTTGTAAATCTAATAAATTATATTTCTTTTTTTAGATCATGAATACTGATACTCGAGCAAAGTTATAAGAATATTTGAAGTTTCTTGCTAGAGGTCCTATAAAACAAGTTAGAAAGTTCGATGTTTACAATGTGAATGGATTTAGATTTTGTACAGTCGATCGAGAAGTGGGTTTCAAAACACAGAATAGTGGTATATTTACATTTTCTAAAGTGGGATACTATATAAAGTTTCTTGATATTATTTAATTAAACTACCACGGGAATTTTTATGTTGTTTTATTCAAATGCAATTGGGTTGATATTATCAGAGGTGTTAAAAGAGATTCCTTGCAATTTACTTCTGTGAACTTCTCTCGCTTGATGGATGTTGGTGATCGTGAACTGCATGATCCATATATCTTATCATCGTGAGAAAAAATGGTATATTATATGATAGATGTTTTGGATGAAGGGTGGAGTGTATTTGCTCACGTAATACAAAGAGATTTGTATGATATGGGTGATGAAGTGGAAGATTTGACCTCTAAAATTGAATCTCATCAACAACAAGAAGCAGAATTATTTGTCCATCATGATATTGAAAATATTAGTCTAGCAAGGATGAATGAAGTGGATGAAGTAATGGAGTAGGAAAACGACATTATTTAAGGGGAAAATTATTGCATGTATAGTTATTTATTCATTCAGAAACCACTTATTTCATTTGTGCAGTCAGTCATTGTCATTGTTATATATATTTTGTTTGTTAGTACTGGGCATCTATTATCATTTAAAAAAAATCTGCATAATTTTTTTGAAATATATATTCTGAACTTAATTTTATTCCATTAAATGATAGGAATGCCAAGGAGGAAGTGGTAAACTATTTCATCTACTACTGCGACAGATGATGATCCATCTGTCTCCCTCCCCACGGCATCTGAGCCACCAGCTGACTACACCCCTGCACCATCTCTCGCACCCTCTGTGGGTGTCCCATTAGATGCTGAGTTTTCGACTCTCCCTTTAGGAGCCTCAGCAGTGGGGTGGCAGCACGCCCCTTCCAGTTCATCATGGGAATATTAGAGGGTCATTGTCATAGGTACAAATTTTAATATAAATAAATTTATTTCATTTTTTTATACTAATTGTTTTCTCATTGAATATGAAAAAAATTCAACCATGGAGAAAAACATAAAAATTCCAGATGTTTGGAATATGAATGGCGAGAAGATAGTCTTGCCATTTGATTCATTTGGGGTACCTATGGATGACGTTGTAGGGTTACTTGGCCAGATTCTAGGCCAACTGGCAGTGGAGCCCATTTCCCTACCTATTTCTTATGATGATTGGAGGCATATGTCTCCGAGTTGTAAAAGTAAATTTTTTGATTCCCAAATAAAGGTAATTTTAATAAATTATGGTTTAATTGAATTTCATGTTACTAATATGTTCAAAATTAATTTATGTATACAGATGTTCTTCCACTTTACATTTGTTGATGTGATATCATGAAAGTGGACGTTGAAAAATCTTGGTAATAAATGGAAAGACTTCAAATAGATATTGTGGTGTGATGTCAATGGTACTTCGTTGACCGTGTAACAAATGTATGAAAAGCTACCCAGTGGGATACCGAAAGAACAGTGGAAAGTTTTTGTTGAAAGACATCGTGATGAGAAACGGATGGTATTGAAATATATATTATTATATTATCCTCATTTTATATTTATACATGTATATGAAGGGGAGATGACATTGAATACATTACTGTTAAATTGAATTTTATTTATTTCAGGATATCTCAAGATAGAATGCATCAAACCGGGCTAAGTAAGTCATCCCTCGCACTGTGGGGTCAAAAAGCTTTTCTAGAAGTCGAACAACTCTGGTAATATTTTCATTAGTTTAAATATTTAAAAGAAAATATTATCTATTTAATATATTAAATTTTTTATTTATCTTTTCTTAATGAATTCATAGAGTTTAAGGCACGAAGCATCCCGAACTGAAGTGTGGTTGGATGTTTACAAAAAATTAAATGGAATTTTTGTTAATGAGCCTGCAAAAGAAGTTGGGGTATGAAGTCAATTTTTTATTATAATAACTTATTATCAGTTTTTTATGTGTTAATATATATTTATATTTGATTTATAGGTAAAAATTAAAGAACTATGGGATGCCAATCCTGGGCAATCCTACTCAGTCTCCCAGGATTATCTGGTTGTTAAAGTCCTTGGGAAGGAGTATCCTGGTAGAGTGTGTGGGATGGGTTTCAGACCCATTCCATCTGAGGTCTTTGGTAGGCCACTAGGGATTCCAGCTACATCTACTCCTGATTATAGTCAGTCTATAACTGAAGTTGCTCAGAGGGAGATTTCTTCTCTACGAACCACAGTTCAAGACCAAGGGGCTCAGATATCTGCTTTTTAGAAAGTGATGAATGATATATATCAACATATGAGCAGATATTCCCTCGGTGGTAGTGCATCGACTGGTGGTAAGCAGGTAAATCACAAAAAATAAAAATCATTTAGTTTTCAAACTTTTATTGGTTTTAAGTTTAAATATAAATATGCAACAGTATTTAATTTTTAATATAATGTTCTTACAGGTGACAATAGGAAGTGAAGATAGAGGTGGAGAGGGTGATGATATGTGTTCATCATCAGACCGTGAGTAGTTTTATTGTTGATGTGTTGGAAAAATATGGGAATATTTGGTTTGTATATGTAACATGTGTGGCACATAGTTGCCACCTAACATTTTCATGACCTAAAATTTTCTTGATTTCTCATGTTTCCTTATATGCATTTTATTTATTTCTAATGTTTCCTTTCATGTATTCATTTCTCGAGTGTGGTATGTACCATATATGTCGATTCTTTATTGTGATGATTCATTTTCTATGATTCATTTTTTATGAGTATTTTTTTCCATAGAATTTTAGGAATGAAAGGGCCAAATATTTCATTCATTTAGAGTATGGTTCTTTGTTTTTTATGGAGTGTTTTACTCACATTACGAGCTTTTAGGTTTTGTGCATATTTTCCTTATGGATGATCCATCTAGGGTGATATGATTCGTTTTCGGGCACAATCATGTTGTTTTATCATAGGTGAATGTATTTTGGTTGTCTACCATATCAAAAATAAATAAAGTTCTTATTACATAACATAACTCGAGGTAAGGTTTGGGCACAAAGTGGGTAGTTCAGTTTTTTGACCCAATGGAAAAGTGTTTGGTGGAAGGAAGTGACACTTTTTGACCTATCATTAAGGTAATAATTTCTAGAGCATTGGTGTTGGTAATTATATTTTCTATCATTGGTGTGGGAGGCATGGATACATGGGGAGACTATGTGATAGTAATCAATTTGAGTGTCTTGATTGTAGTAGGATGAGCCATCTATAGGATTTTTGTAGATCTTTTCCTATAGTATATATTGAATGAGTGTCTGTAATAATTCCACATTCAGGGGTAGGGAAATCAGTTTCATGTTAGGAAGGGAGATAATGTTTGGCCAATCGATCTGTCTGAAGTGGTTTTCATGGTCAAAGCATCCAGACACAAGACTTGCATCACTAGCATAGAGGACTTACTCAAGGTATCTTGGCTATATATTAGGGCCACAGATTAGTATAATTGTATAAAGTGAGACTAATATGTGAGGAACAGAGTGTTGGAACTTCTATAGTGAGAGGTACTATTTTGGTAGCTTCCACTTTAGTATCTAATTTTTTTGATATAGGTGATTCTCATTCCATCATATTTGTGCATGTTGTGGAGATCCTTGGGCTCGACATTCAGTTTTCCTATGAAGTGATGACACTCAAAACTTTGTTGGGTATTTGATTAGAAAATTTATGTTAGTGTAGGGAGTGGACCTTGATATAACTGGGTGTCACCTCATATGGTACCTTTTTTTCCTCGAGATGATGGTTTTGACATCATTCTTGGGATGGAATGGTTGTTCCCCTACTATGCTTACATTGATTGTCATCACCAAAGGGTGTCATTCACATCACCATAGGGTGGGTTTTTTATTCACAAGGTTTAATAGGATGCATGAGAAAGATGATATGGACTCAAGCATCATGGGTTGGGTGTGATGATAGACTGAATTACATGATTATATCTGGAGCATAATGGAGGCATTGGAAAAATTTACATGCCAATAAGGCTCATAGAATCTAAACCCGGTCATGGGAATCCCTATTGTAGAGTTACCAAACAATTCATTTCCTACATTCTCATAATAGAGGTACAGGCAAGATGATGTTGAATAATTAATGATGATACAATCACACAAAATTAACTTCATAACATAAGTGCATACATGAGTTTATGTTTGTAGTTTCTTTGATTTATATTACTAAAGGATGTGCTTTCTTCTTATACATGGAATATCTTTTTATTCTCTCTATATATTACTAATTTTATTTTCTCCAATATACATATTCATACATGTGCTTATTTTCTAGTATACATTACTAGTTTTCACTTATATAGAAAGTAATTGTGACATGACTAATGTATGCACTGTTTTTCTACTATGCATTACCAGGATTCACTTTTATAGAATATAAGTCCATTCTTGTATGAACTTATTTTCAAAGAATTCATTTTTGAAAAAATTAAAATTATTTTTATGTGAACGTGTAATTGATTGATCGTGTCATGCTAATTCGCAGGTTGGGTAGTAGTTCTTTATAACCTAGTGGTTAAAGAAACAAAAGAATGCGTCAAATCAGATGTTCATTAAGGGAAAACGCGAGAGATATCAATTGATAATAATATGAAAGCATAAGATAAGAATAATGATATGAGAGAATGACCATAAATTATGAATATCATACACAATTTATCATATATTACAAGTGGGATGTATGTTGATATGAATTGTTATGTCAAGGTTGGAACTGCTATGGATGAAATAGGTTAAACCTAGGCTTGGCATTGTTTTCATGAAATATGACATACATTCTTGTTTATAATTTTGTTTAAAGATCTAATGGCCATGTGATATGTTTATCTTCATTCCTTTACTGAAAGATGCATTTGATTGTGCTTAGTTAAGCATCTCTTTTCATATTGACTAGTATGTATTCTGTTAGACTATTCATATTCTTGGAATGGTTTTTTTTTCAGGGCACTGGTGTAGGGGATGTAGAGTTGTTATTTTTTTTCTGGATCAGCTTTTAGTGGTGGTTAAAACCACCGCTAAATGAAACTGGTAAAATTGTAGCGGCGGTTTTAATCACCGCTGAATATAGATATTTTTCTCGTAGTGGCGGTTAAAACTTCCACTATAGTGTCCCACCATCCATGTGTATTCCATGGTGGTTTTTATTATTTTAGAGGCACTTTTCCGAGGAGGGGGTGTTTTTTATTTGTGGCGGTTATAACTTCCACAAATAAAAGAGATCCACCAGCCATAAAACCGCCACTAAAAAAACCAGAACCGCCACGAAATGAGGCAACTACGACGATTCATTTAAACCGCCAAGAAATAGATATAACTGCTTCTAATAGTTTCCTGACGTGCAATTTAGCAGTGGTTTCCTAAAAATGTTGCTAATAGGTTATTTTCCTGTAGTGTGTATAGGCAAGCTCAAAGTCGAAGGACTGAAGGTATTCAACCCACCTTCGCTGTCTCAAATTCAAGTCACACTGGGTAAAGATGTATTTAAGACTTTTTTGGTCCGTAAATACCACAAAATGTTCTCCCAAGAGATAATGTCTCTAAAAGCGTAATGCATGAACAACTGCAGCCAACTCGAGATCATGTGTCGGGTAATTCCTCTCATGTGGCCTCAACTGTCGAGACCCATACGCAACTACTCGATCTCCCTGCATCAACACTGCTCCCAGCCCAATACCTGATGCATCATAGTAAATTGTATAGATCTTCCCTTTCTCTGCAATTATTAGGACAAGTGCAGATGTCAACCTTCCCTTCAACTTCTAAAAGGCTGTCTCGCAAGATTCTGACCAAACGAACTTCATACCCTTCTTCGTCAAACTCGTCAATGGCGCTTCTAAGAGGTAGAAATACTATATAAAGCACCTGTAGTAACCATCCAGTCCCAAGAAACTTCATATTTCAAATACGTTCTTAGGATCCTCCCAGGAAACTACTGCTCTCACTTTCTCTGGGTCTACTGCAACTCCTACCTCTGAGATGATATGACCCAGGAAGTGTATCTGGTCCATCCAAAAGTGGAACTTTGAGAGCTTAGCATATAACTTATTCTCTCTCAGTGTACTCAGTATGATATCAATATGGGTGGCATGGTCATGTAGAGTGTGAGAGTACACCAAGATATCATCCATGAAGACTACCACAAAAGAATCCAAATATGGGTGGAACACATGATTCATCAGAGCCATGAAAATTTCTGGCGCGTTTGTGAGTCCGAACAGCATGACCAAGTACTTATATAGACCATATCTACTTTGAAAGGCTATAAGTGGTATGTCCGATGGTCTAATGTGAAACTGATGATATCTGAATCTCAAGTCAATCTTCAATAACACTCTTGCTCCTTGAAGTTGATCAAAAAGATCATCAATCCTCAGTAAGGTATATCAGTTCTTAACCATCAAATGGTTCAGTTTCCGATAATCCACGCAGAGTCTGAGGGTACCATCCGCCTTCTTCGCAAATAGGATAGGTCAACCCCAAGGAGAAGTACTGGTTCAGATGAAACCCTTTGCTTGTAACTCCTCTAACTGCCTCTTTATCTCCTGCAATTCTGGCGTAGCCATCCTATAAGGAGGAATGGACACCGGTGCCTCTCCTGGCACAAGATAAATAGAGAAATACACCTCTAGCTTCATATGTAGACCTAAAAATTCATCAGGGAACACATCCCTGAAATGATTAACCACTAGAGGGAAATCCTTCTGACAAGTTCCCTGGTCATCCAGATATAAACTCGCAATCTGGGCTGTCACTCCACCTCGCCCATGATACTCGGGTCTAGCTCGGCTTGTCTGGACGTCCCATTCACCCTTGTATAGAAACTCTCTTCCCTCTGGTGATGTGAAACTCACCCTGCAATTATAGAAATCTAAAAAGTCTCAAAAGGGTACCAACCAGTCCATCCCAAGAATGAAATCATAGCTCGTCATCTCTAAGACATAGAGGTCCCATAGAAAGTGACACCCACCCTCCTCTAGGGGCACTCCTTGCACTGATGCACACCTATCGTTCCAATTCCCAACAGAGTGTCTAGCGTCATGATATCAAAAGAAGAAAAAACAAAGAGCCCAAGGCTCTCCACAATGGGAACATATATAAATCTATGTGTAGAACTAGTATAAAAAAGTACCGAAGTTAAAACAGAAGCAACTAGAATAGTACCTCTGACAGTGGAAGGTCTAGGATCCTACTCCTATTGGGTCTGTTGCACTACATATATCTGCCCAGTGCCACGGCCCTATGACATAGCCTGGCTACCCTGAGCTGACCCACCCTACTTTCTCTGAGATCCTGGAGTCTGGCTACCACGGCCACGACCACCACCTTGGTCTGAACGTCTAGACGTATTCCAATTCCCTGACTGGTAAGAAGCTGTTGGACCTACTCCTACATGCGGAGTCTGCACAGAACCCCTCTCACTAGTCACTGGTGGAAACATCCTGTAAAAATGCTGCAGATGGCCCACCTTGCCACAAGTTCGACACTCCACTAGGTCATGTGGACACTGAGGTCTCTTGTTCCCCTCTTTACCACATTAGTAGCACAATATCTGGCCACCTGAAAAATTATTCTTGCTAGTACTGCCACCGTGAGAGAAATCCATCTACCTCTTCCTCTTACCGGTATAAATAGTACCAGATACCGGTACCGAACTGCCCTAGTCTGCACTACTAGATTTCTGTAGGTTCCGCTCAGTAATCAACGCCTGGTTCACAATAGCATGCACTGTAGGCAACCTGAAAACATTCACCAGTGCTCAGATGTCATATCAAAGACCATCCTCAAAATTTTTATCCCTCAACATCTCATCACCCACCAGAACAGGTGCAAAATGATGTAGCTCGGTGAAGCGGGTAGAATATTCCATCACTGACATGGCGCCCTACTGAAGATTAATGAACTCTCAAGATCAATCTACCCTTAGCATCTCCGGAAAGAAAAATTCATAGAATACTACCTGAAAATATTCCCACACCATGTCTCGGTGATGCTCAGTCTGGGCGGTAACATCCCACTATCTCTTGGAGGAATCACGTAGCATATAAGTAGAAAGCCTGACCCTCCTCCCAAGAGGCATCTCAAGATGCTTGAAGATCGTCTGCATTGAACCCAACCATGAATCCGAAGCCTGTGGTCCTCCATCCCCTAAAAACATAGGTGGATGCTGCTAATAGAATATGCATGTCAGCTCTGCCATAGATGTGGAAACTGGTGGTGCTCCCTGGAAGGTATGCATGAACTGCATGAAGCCTTCACAGAACTATGCATCCGCACCTGCGTCCAGTATAAAGGCTGGAGCCGCATCTTTCACTATTGGAGGATCCATCGGTAGCCCATGGTATACCATGTCTAGAGTATAATCGTCACCACTCTCTTGGAGAACAGCTCATGGTCGTCTCGGCGGCATGAATCTACAAGGTCAAATACACGCCTTAGTTCAATTTACAGTCGAGGTTTCTTTTGTCCGGTTAAGAGTGCCAAAGAAAAGAAAAACAAAAACCATAAGAACTGGAAAAAAGAGACTACACGGCGTGTATAAAGTCTACACAGTGTGTACCCTTAAGCCCTTACATGGTTGTGTTTTGATGCCAGCCTAGGTGTGTCTCAACCTCAGGTACACGGCGTGTTACACCCGCACATGACGTGTACACCACCCCATCTCCCCATCCACACAGCCAAGTCCACACGATCTCTCACCAGTCAAGACTACACAGCGTGTCCCACAGGTACACAGTGTGTACTAGATGAGCTCCACCTACCCGTGTTGTTTGAGACACATCCAAATACATGGATCACACTACATGGCGTGTTCCAAATGGATATGGCATGTACGGGAAAGGATAACACTAATCTGTGTTGTTAGCTACATGGTTGGGTCCCAAGATTACACTACATGGTGTGCTCGGAATTGAAACGGAGTGTATAAGCTTAGGTTCCTCCGTCCGTGTTGTTAGTTACACGGGTGGACCCTGGGTCAAGCCGACACGGCGTGTACAACCGATACACGGTGTGTTCCCACAAGAACTTCCCTATCCCGTGTCTCTACCCACACATCCCATGACACAGTTAGAGACTACACGGTGTGTACATAAGTTACGGGGCATGTACTTAAAAAAATTTCATTTCTTCTCGAACAGAAGTGTATATGGAATGTGTTCATAGAAACACACAGTGTGTATTCTGGGTTTTTCCAGACAGTACGCCTTAGAAACTACTCTGAATCCACTTTTTCTTTAACTTCAAGCATCATTATGCCAAATTCCAATCTGTGGGGGCCCATACTCCTCGCAAACCAAAGTTTAGCACCTGAACTTTCACATTATAGTACAAAACGCAACAAAAAAAAGCTAGATCACGATCCACTAAATTCTGGTCCAAGAGAGCCCATACTTCTCAGGAACCAAAGTTTAGCGTCCATAAACCCAACCGTAACATGTACCAATACCCTATCAACAGTAGGCGTATCTATCAAGGTACCTATCATAATAGCGTGCATTTTATAGCACAATATATATCATAACAACATGCAGTTTCTAAATCACCTACATGGCATGAAAACTATGCATGACATGTGATTCTAACATGTGCCTAAATGATGCATGAGATGGCATACATTCATCTCATCTGGTTGAAACTAAATATAACCCAATATAAAAATATAAACAGCACACCACAAGTGTGTCACCCAACAGTGAAAATCAAATCAACTGTAAAATTGCAAAACTAGAAAAATTACAATTAAACGAGGTAGATTGGCTTTTCCCTGTACGCGGGTTAGCTACTCCCGGGCACAACTTATTACCAAATACCAATTCTATAAGGACCCGGCCTTATTACATACATAATTTTGAGTTTAGTTAAGAAAACACTTCCATTTACATTGAGGATCTTTTCAAGTTTAGAGCTTTATAGAATTAGGAAAAAACATTCATAACATTACACATTGTTACAGAGTGGATACCATAAAAACAGTTTCCATTTTTCTCAAAATATAAAACATTAAAACTTAAAACAAGACTCCTTGACAATTCTTCAATATTTAACATGTCTTCCATCCTTGTATTACACATCCATTAACCTGTGGAAAATCATTTAAAAACTTGGGATGAGCACAAAGCTCAGTAAGGTAGGAAAAGAAGGAAAAAACACATTAGTCTATGAATACTCATAATGTATGGAAACATTTTCAAAATACATGATTTTAACACATATATACTTACTTAGTGTAACATGATATCTACACAAGATCCACACAAACATCATAAAGGTATCTTGGGGCATTACTTACATAATCTTGTAACCATCTTGGCTACCTTAAAATTTGTAACCCTCACGGCTACCTTACTTTGTGTAACCATCGCAGTTACACTTAGAGTAACCATACGACCGACCTCCAACTTACTAATAAAAAATGCATTGGAGAGAGATATAGGTCCCACCCTTCATTATAAATAATTCCCAAGAACCAAAACATACTCATAAAACATTAATAATTCCATAAAAACATTGCTTTGGAATTTCGTAAAACCGAATTTAAAATGAGGATTTTTAAAGAAAAACCCTTATAAATATCATAAAATTGAAGAGAGACTTAATAGAGTGGATGTAGTGTGTATATATACTGTAAATAAACATAGTAAAACATAATATAAACATAAAAAATCACACACAAAATTTAAATAGAACATAAATAATGAAGTAGAAGGTTAACCCAAAGAATCGAAATCGGGTTATGAATTCTCTTACCTCGGGTTTGTCTTACTTCCAACTTGTTTAAACCTCCTATATAATGGTTAAAAGAGTGTTATTAATATTTTACAGAAACATTTACATGTTTATAACATCTTATATGATCATTTAATAACATCTTTTCACCCTTAATTGTTAGTATTTTCCCCTTGCACTGTTTTTGGTTGAATTCTTTACATGATTTCTATGATTGGTTCGTGGTGGAAATTCTTGTCGATTGGAAGAGAAACTCCAGAATTGGAATGGAGTAGTATTTTAATATAAACATTAACATAAATTATTCCATTTATCATTTTGAATTCTTACATGAAGATGATTCATAAGTTAGAACATTAATGATGTTCGTTTAGATCCTTTTAGTGGTTCTTTGATAATAACAACCTCATTTTGTCTTATAAATTAGAACCATGAGTACAAAAGAATTCCAGAACCATGGGTGAGTAATAAAACATGTATTATAACCTGTTTCAACCATATAAATGGTTTCATGACCATACTTGAAAGAATTAATGGATTTTAAAATCACATCATTCACAATGTTGGTAATTCGACACAAACAGACAATGTTTTTTATTCTTTAATTAAGTGGGAGAGAAGAATAAAGGTGAGTAATTTTTCATAAAAATGATAAAATACATATTATACATGATTTCTGGATAATTCATGCCTCTTAGGTAAGGATATATTAAGAAATAATAAGGAATGAACTCAAAATAAAAGAAAAATTGTGAAATCGCTTACAAAAATTCGGCAGCCTAACGGCTACGCAACATGGTTTTAGAAAATATTAAAAAGAAAGGGGAAAAGGTTCACCCATCCAGAAATGAATCATAATATATAGAATATAAATAATAATAAGGAAATAAGAAAATGGTATGGAAACATGAAAATTATACCACAAAAAAGATAATTTGAAAAGAAAAAGAATGAAATTGAGAATTTTCTTACCTTGTAGAGTAACCCTTAGAACTTGAAGGTTGGGAACTTGGGGGCTTGAGGAAACCTTGGGAGGACTAATATGAAGGTAAGGAGGCCAGAGATTCGTTGAGGGAGAATTTGGAATGATTTCAATGAAGGGAAGAGTTGGTATTTATAGGAAAAGTGAGAGATTATTTTAATAATTTTCAAGGGACACCTCATGGGTGGTATTTGCAAAACCATGGGCTTGCCCAAGGTATTTGCTCATGGTATAAGACACTTGGGAAACCTAACATCTTATATCACTATACAAAAGTCGACCATATTTATGACATTATTATTATATCATTAATGATGTCATTAACACACCGAAACTAAAAACTGTATTTTTTACTATTCACTGAAAAATCAAATGTTTCAGAAAAATTCCCAAAATTCACCCTAACCATTTATCGACGTGTAGATTTAAAAAATGAAATAAATTTTTTGAAAATAATTTTATAAATATTATTAATTTAATATTTAAATAAAATCATACTTAATTCAAAAATTAACATTTCTAATTCTACAACTACTTCTTTATCACAATGAAAAATTAACCAAGATGTTATTATCTTCTATCCTTAGGAAAATAAAATAATAATAAAATTTACTATTCATTAGGGTCATATTACTATTCATATTACTATTCATTACGGTATGTTGCTATTCACCCAAAAAAAATTTGGTTCCAATAGACTCCAAATAACATATTGAACGCAATTGTAGATGACAGTTTCTTGAAATTCAAAACATAGAAGTGGAAAAATTATGTTAAAAGGCTAGTTATAAATATCTACTTAAAACAAAGTTCCAGGAATTTATATTTATTTTTAGAAAAACTTGGGGTGTTACATTATCCCCACCTTCTTGAAATTGTGTCCTCGCAATTTTATTTACTTATTAAACAACTGAGGGTATTTTTCTCTCATAGCATTTTCAGACTCCCGTGTCACTTCTTCAACCATGTGGTTTCTCCACAAAACCTTTACCTGGTGGATTACCTTATTCTGCAATACCTGTTCCCTTCGATCAAGAATCTGAACCGATTTCTCTTCATAAGAAAGGTTCTCTTCCAGCTGAACTGCTTCTGGGCTCAAGACATGTGATAAATCTAGTACATACTTTCTCAACATCGAAACATGGAAAACATTGTGTACCTAAAACAAGATCAGAGGCAAAGCTATGCGGTATGCAACTGTTCCAACTTTCTCCAATATTTCAAAAGGACCGATGAACCGTGGACTTAGTTTTCCTTTCTTAACAAAATGCATCACACTTTTCCAAGGATATATTTTAAGGAAAACATGGTCACCTACCTCGAAAGAGAAGTATTTCCTTCTGTTATCTGCATAACTTTTCTGCCTGCTCTGAGCTGTCCTCATGTGTTGCTAGATCATCCTCACTTTCATAGCCACTTCTTCAACTAATTCTGGCCCCATCAACTTTCTTTCTCCAACTTCATCCCAAAATGATGGAGTCTGACACTGCTTCTCATACAAGGCCTCAAAAGGTGCCATCTGAATACTGGAATGAAAACTGTTATTATAAGAGAACTCAACTAAAGGAAGATGATAATCCCAACTTCCTTGATAGTCCATTAAACAAGCCCGAAGCATATCATCCAAAGTCTGAATCATTCGTTCTGACTACCCATCTGATTGAGGATGAAAAGTTGTATTGAAATTTAACTCTGTTCCCAACAACTTCTAAAGCCCTTTCCAAAAGTTAGAAGTGAACCTGGGATCTCGGTCAGATACAATGGAAAGAGGAAATCCATGTAACCTGAAAATATCCTTGAGGTACAATCGAGAAAGTTGAACCGAATACATTGTATCTCGAATTTATAGAAAATGTGCAGACTTTGTTAGCTGATCAACAATAACCCAAATCACATTGTTACCTCGAGAAGTCTTTGGTAGTCCCACCACAAAGTCCATGGATATATTCTCTCATTTCCACTCTGGTACTGGCAAAGGCTGAAGAATCCCCTTTAGTAACTACTTCTCTGCTTTAACCTGTTGACATTTCAAACATTTCATTGTAAAATCAGCAATATCTCTTTTCATCTCATTCCACAAATAATACTCCCGAAGGTCTCTATACATCTTAGTACTTCCAGGATGAACAGAAAATGGCGAACTATAAGTGTCACACAACAATTCTTTCCTCAACTAGGAATCACAAGGCACACACAAACTTTTTCCAAATCTTAAAACACAATATTTATCAAGATTAAATTCTGGAAACTTACCCATTTTAACCAATTCTACCTTTCTTTATAGCTCATTGTCTTCCTTCTGCGCTTGCTTAACTCTATCTGACAACGAATACTGCACTAAAACCAGAAACAAAACAGATGTATTCCCTGCACCAATAACTTCTAAGAAAAAAATCATCAAATCATTAATCAAAGTATCATGTTCTAGACGTAGCATGGTTAACGATGAATGATGTTTCCGACTTAAGGCATCCACCACTTTGTTTGCTTTTCCAGGATGGTAATTGATCGTGTAGTAATAATCCTTTATCAGTTCTAGCCATCTTATCTTCCTCATGTTTAATTCCTTCTGAGTGAATATATACTTTAGACTTTTATGGTTAGTATATATTTGGAATTTGGTTCTGTATAGATGATGCCTCCATATTTTCAATGAAAAAATCACAGCTGCCAATTCCAAATCATGTGTGGGATAATTTAGCTCATGAGGTTTAAATTGTCTCGAAAAATAGGCAATTATCTGATCATTCTGCATCAAAACACAACCAAGTCCCTTCAAAGAAGCATCACTGTAGATGAAAAACTCACCATTCCGGGAAGGTAAATCCAAAACTGGAGCATTCACCAATCTCTTCTTCAGTTCCTGAAAGCAAACATCACATTCCTCTGTCCAAAAAAAATTAACCCCTTTCCGTGTTAACTTAGTTATCGGGCTAGATAACCATGCAAAGTTCTTAACAAACCGTCGGTAATAACTTGCTAAGCCCAGAAAACTACGAATCTATGTAACATTTGTGGGTCTAGGCCATTCATCAACGACTTTTGTTTTTGCAGGATCAACTGTTATTCCATCCTTATTTACAATGTTCCCAAGAAAATAAATATGTTGAAACCAAAAATTACACTTGCTGAATTTTCATTATAGTTTCTTTTCTTTTAAAGTTTGTAAAACAACCCTTAGATGTTTTTCATGCTCTACTTTATTTTTAGAAAATACCATAATGTCATCAATAAATACAACCACAAACCTATCTAAGAAATCATGAAATACATTATTCATAAGATTCGTGAATACAACAGGTGTATTAGTTAATCCAAACGGCATAACAACAAATTCATAATGCCCATATCTAGTACAAAAGGTTGTTTTTGGGATGTCATCCTCCTTCACCTTCAGCTGATGGTATCCGGATCTTAAGTCAATCTTGGAAAAATACTAAGCTCCCTAGAGATGATCAACCAAGCCATCAATATGAGGCAAAGGATACTTGTTTTTAATAGTGATGTTATTCAAAGCTCTATAATCAATGAAAAGTCTCATGGAACCATCTTTATTTTTAACAAACAAAACTGGGGCTCCTCATGGTGAAGTGCTAGGATGAATGAAGCCTTTGCCAAGAAAATCCTTCAACTGATTTTTCAATTCAAGAAGTTATATTGGAGCCATACGATATGGGGGTTTTGAAATTGGCTTTGCATCAGGAACTAATTCAATTGTGAATTCGACTTCTCGATCAGGTATGAAACCGGGTAACTCATCAGGAAAAACATCAAGGTATTCATTTACCACTGGCACATCATTAATTTTAATAGTTCCATTTTTTTCAACAATATGAGCAAGATAACTTTCATTTACATATTTCAATAATTTATCAGCTTCCTGATATGTTATCAATTGTATGGGTTCATTCTGGTATACAAACTAAAACTCTTTCTGAAAAACAACTTATTTAGCTCTACAGTCAATCTTAGCATGATAATCAAAAATTCAGTCCATCCCCAGAATAACATCAAACTCGACTAAGGGTAAAACAACAAGGTTTGCACGTAAAGTCTTTCTATAGACCACAATAGAAATATTTTTATAATTCCTCTTTTCTATAACATTTCCTCCTGGTTTTTTAACAACAAGTTCAGGTCTCATTTGTTGAGGTGATATTTCCAATTTACCAGAAAATTTCTCAGAGATGAAGGAATGTGTAGACCCCGTATCAAACAAAACTTTAGAAAAATCTGAGTGAACAAATAAAGTACCTGATATAACTTCATTGGATGGCCCGACGTCTGCTAATGTAGTCGCAAAGGATCTCACTACACCTTTCTTCTTGTAGTCTGGCTTCTTTGCATCATTCAGATCTCTCTTTGGGCAGACATTTGCATAGTGACCCATCTCATCACATTTAAAACACTTTATAGTTTGCTTTTCAGGATTAGTCTTTGGATCATTTTCATTGCAATCTTGGGCCATAGTCCAAACTTACCACATTTAAAACACTTCCCAGTTTTTCTAAGACATTCCCCAGGGTGCTTCTTGCCGCACTTTTCAAAAATTGGAAATTGTATTTTCTTACCATCAGATTTCTTTGGTTGATTCTTGCCTATTTCTTGCCAACCGGACCTCTTCTTCTATTTGTTTCAAAAATACACATGATCATCAGCAAACTCCATCTCTACCCTCTCATCACATCAGACAAGTTTATCATAACTTTTTAATTCACGGGAGGACAACTCCCTTCGATACCTTGTCTTCAATCTTGAGTAAAAGTGGTTGATTTTGCTATCGAGATCTAGAATAAGATTTGGATCATACCTCACCAGTCGGGTGAATTTTTCTTCATACACAGCCACTGAATCTTCCTCCTATTTCAATTCAAGTAATTTCTTCTCTATTCTAAGTTGCACCACCTTAGGAAAATATTTTTCAAGGAAAAGACTTTTAAATCCATCCCACTCTAAAGCATCAAAATCCTCTCTACCTGTGATATTCCTTACCATTGACCACCACTGATCAGCTTCTGCTTCAAAACGATAAATGGCAAGACTTACCTTTTGATTATCTAAACATCCCATAACATCAAATATCTTTTCAAGGGATTTGATCCATCCTTCACCTGCCACTAGGTTAGAAGATCCATTGAATGCAGGAGGATGTTGTCTCATAAAATGTTCCACCACTGTCATGCTCCGTTGTGGTACCTCTATTGGTCCTCTTGCATGGATTCCACCACCATTTATTTCATGTGTTATCTGGGCCATTACTGTCACAAACTGCTCAGTTCCAATCCCTACCATTCCGGGCTGTAGATCAGGAAGGATGTCATTCTGTCGGTACCTCTCCTCTTCAGTATCCCTATTCCTTCTGCGAACAACCATTTTGAAAAAACATGTCTTAGATGAAGCAACATGGTAATCTTTAAATGCTATAAAATTTCAAATTAAACATAGAGTGAAAATCATTTATGGTATTCTATTAACATCACCCTAACCCCTAAAGTTATCTAAACCATCCTCTGATACCAACTATAAGGACCTGACCTTATTACATACATAATCTTGAGTTTAGTTAAGAAAACAATTCATTTTACATTGAGGATCTTTTCAATTTTAGATCTTTAGAGAATTAGGACAAAACATTCATAACATTACACATTGTTACAGAGTGGATACCATAAAAACAGTTTCCATTTTTCTCAAAATATAAAACATTAAAACATAAAATAAGACTCCTTGACAATTCTTCAAAATTTAACGTGTCTACCTTCCTTGTATTCCACATCCATTAACCTATGAAAAATCATTTAAAACTTTGGATGAGCACAAAGCTCAGTAAGTGATGAAAAGAAGAAAAAATCACATTAGTCCATGAATACTCATAATGTATGAAAACATTTTAAAAAGACATGCTTTTCACCCATATATACTTACTTCATGTAACATGATATTTACACAAGATCCACACAAACATCATAAAGGTATCTTGGGGCATTACTTACATAATCTTGTAACCATCTTGGCTACCTTAAAATTTGTAACCCTCACGGCTACCTTACTTTGTGTAACCATCGCAGTTACACTTGGAGTAACCATACGGCTGACCTCCAACTTACTCATACCCAGTGCATTGGAGGGAGATATAGGTCTTACCCTTCATCATAAATAATTCACAAGAACCAAAACATACTCATACAAAATGAATAATTCCATAAAAACATTTCTTTGGAATTTCGTAAAACGAAATTTAAAAAGAGGATTTTTAAAGAAAAGCCCTTATAAATATCATAAAATTTAAGAGAGACTTAATAGAGTGGATGGATTATGTATATATACTGTAAATACACATAATAAAACATAATATAAACAGAAACCATCACACAAACAATTTAAATAGAACATAAATAATGAAGTAGAAGGTTAACCCAAAGAATCGAAATCGGGTTAAGAATTCCCTTACCTTGGGTTTGTCTTACTTCCAACTTGTTTAAACCTCTTGTATAATGGTTAAAAGAGTGTTATTAATATTTTACAGAAACATTTTCATGTTTATAACATCTTATATGATCGTTTAATAACATATTTTCACCCTTAATTGTTAGTATTTTCCCCTTGCACTATTTTTGGTTGAATTCTTTACATGATTTCTATGATTGGTTCATGGTGGACATTCTTGTCGATTGGAAGAGAAAATCCAGAATTGGAATGGAGTAGTATTTTAATATAACCAGTAACATAAATTATTCCATTTATCATTTTTAATTCTTACATGAAGATGATTCATAAGTTAGAACATTAATGATGTTCGTTTAGATCCTTTTAGTGGTTCTTTGATAATAACAACCTCGTTTTGTCTTATAAATTAGAACCATGAGTAAAAAAGAATTCCAGAATCATGGGTGAGTCATAAAACATGTATTATAACCTGTTTCAACCATATAAATGGTTTCATGACCATAATTGAAAGAATTAATGGATTTTTAAATCACATCGTCCACGATGTTGGTAATTCGACACAAACGGACAATGTTTTTTATTCTTTAATTAAGTGGGAGAGGAGAAGAATAAAGATGAGTAATTTTTCATAAACATGATAAAATTAAGAGTATAAATGATTTATGGGGAATTAATTCCTCTTGGATAAGGAGATATGAAGAAAGAATAAGGAAGGAACTCAAAATAAAAGAAAAATTGTGAAATCGCTTACAAAAATTCGGCAGCCTAACGGCTACGCAACATGGTTTTAGAAAATATAAAAAAGAGAGGGGACAAGGGTCACACATCCATAAATGAATCATATTATAGAGAATATTAAGAATAATAAGGAAATAAGAACATGGTATGGAAACTTGAAAATTATACCACAAAAAATGGAATTTGAAAAGAAAAAGAATGAAATTTAGAATTTTCTTACCTTGTAGAGTAACCCTTAGAACTTGAAGGTTGGGACCTTGGGGGCTTGAGGAAACCTTGTGAGGACTACTATGAAGGTAAGGAGTCCAGAGATTCATTGAGGGAGAATTGGGAATGATTTAAATGAAGGGAAGAGTTGGTATTTATAAGAAAAGTGAGGGATTATTTTAATAATTTTCAAGGGACACCTCATGGGTGGTATTTGCAAAACCATGGGATTTCCCATGGTATTTGCTCATGGTATAAGAAACTTGGGACACATCACATCTTATCTCACTGTAAAAAATTCTAACATATTTATGATATCATTATTATAACATTAATGATGTCATTAACACACCGAAACTAAAAACTGTATTTTTTACTATTCACCGAAAAATCAAATGTTTCAGAAAAATTCCCAAAATTCACCCTAACCATTTATCGACGTGTCGATTTCAAAAATGAAGTCTATTTTTTGAAAATAATTTTATAAATATTATTAATTTAATATTTAAATAAAAGCATACTTAATTCAAAAATTAACAGTTCTAATTCTACAACTACTTCTTTATCACAATGAAAAATTAACCAAGATGTTATTATCTTCTAGACTTAGGAAAATAAAATAATAATAAAATTTACTATTCATTAGGGTCATATTACTATTCATTAGGGTATGTTACTATTCACCAAAAAAGTTGGTTCCAATAGACTCTAAATAACATACTGAACACAAGTGTAGATGGCAGTTTCTTGAAATTCAAAACACAGAAGTGGAAAGATTATGTTAAAAGGCTAGTTATAAATATCTACTTAAAACAAAGTTCCATGCATTTATATTTTTATTTTTAGAAAAAACTTGGGGTGTTACAAATTCCATCCTATCCCTGACTATAGGCTCTAAAAAGTAAGTCAAAGAAAAGAAACACCTTCTGATACCACTTTGTAATGTCCCGGATCCGGGTTCCACACAACGGGTGCCCCGAACTCGGTTGGTCACATGACCTCAAGCGCATTTACCCAAACGCCTGAGGCTGCTGACTATCAGCAAGGGCCTAGGACTGATAGTGGGGAAACTATGCCCTCATTTTTCAAAGTGTAGCACATTGGAAATAAATATAACATACAAAAGCAGAAAGAGTAAACAATATGAACCTGTGATGGATGAGGGAACTGATGTAAAAGAAAACCAGGAGTCATATATATGATGATGCAATATTTCTCTAATTCTAAGAAAGAAGCCAAAACAGGATACACTACAATCTAATACAGTACAACACATGGTACAAAGTACAACAAAATGAAATGAAGAAGTGCAACAGGAGCTCAGCAGCATCGCAAGCCTAAGCTCGGTCCCATGCTCTCCTACTCCTCCGCTAAAATCATGTACCTGTGTAGGGACCCTTTCCCTTATCGACACTTGTAGCAATATAATATATTTGGGCCCAAGACATGACCCAAACAGGGTGTGAGAAATAAATCCCAGTAGGCAACCACCAAAGGCCCGTGCCCAACTATCAGTGAAAATGTGCAATAGCAGTGTGCAATAATGAAATGAAGTAAACTAGAAAGTACTAAAAAGTAACCATTCCTACCAGTTACATTACCATTTTAACAATTATTTAACAATTCAATATTATGATTTTTCTGAGACTCGGCCTCGACTGATAATCTCCCATACAGTGCCACAGCAAAAACCACAACAGGCTATCTAACAGGTAAAGATAATAATAATACCAAGTCTGTGCTTTAACTTGGCAGGTACAACAAAAGAAATCACCACAGTGAATATTCAAGTAAACCTTATCCTCAAACATGAAAATCCTTACCCTCAGTCAAACAGAAACAAAACCCTCAGGTGACTGCCCACAAGCATAACGAATATTACCCTCAGGCGTATGAGATATTTCCCTCAGGAATAAAAGCTACTACCCTCAGGCATAAGAAATTTTTCCCTCAGGCTAATCAGAACCTTTCCCTCGGGCTAAAAAAACCTTGCCCTCAGGCTAAACAAAACCTTTCCCTCAGGATAAACAGAAATAAAAGCAAGTAACCGGGTCAAGCCAAACACATAAGTAAGCAATTTATGTATGTTTCCTCTCAAGAAAACTCAAAACATGCTACAATCACGGCATACCCATGAGTATCCTAGCCAAACAGATAAACAAGGGAACTGCACCCTCAGGGTGGCCCTGGATCAAAGCAATGATCCCAAACAACATTTTATACTTTATTCATTAGATTACCTATGCAATTCTAGGTATCTTAATAGTCAAGGCCTCAGCCATACGACACCCCGAACATGGGTGTGTGGCACAATGGTACACAAAATCAACTCGACAGTTGGAAATAAACACAAGACCACCTACCTCGATCTCCTCTGATCGATATACGTGAAAGGTGCCTCCTAAAACAACCAAGAACGACGTAGATCTGGGATAAACATTTTCCCATTCAAACCCAAATAACTTCCCTTAGGGAAAGAATTGGAAGTAGAGACTCAAGGAGAGGTAAGACCTTACCCACCCGGTTCAAATGAAATCGTTGGCGGAAGAATCGGAATCTCGATGAGCGTTCGGGAGCTCCTCCAAGCCTCAACCTCCTCTCCGAGTGCTCTTTTTGAGTTTTCTGCCTCCTCTGCTGAATGAGGAGGCTACTACCTGTTTTTAAAAAAAACATAACTATACGGCGTGTACTCTCAAGTACTCGGCGTGTACTCTCAAGTACACGGCATGTACTTTCTTTTTAACTGTTCACTGGTGGCAACTCTCTACCGCCTTATTGTTCATCTGCCGACTGATTAAACGATGTACATTACTAAGTACACAGCGTGTGCCATCATTCCTTTGGTGGCTACTTCCACCGCCTTACTATTCACCTGTCGACTGATTACACGGTGTGTATTACTAATTACATGGTGTGTAGTTAGTTTTTACACCCTGAATCACAGACAAGACCACACGCCTTGTATACTCATCCCACGTGGCCAAAGTACACAGCGTGTGAAAAATGACATGGCATGTACCCATAAATTTGGTATTTTTCCCACATTTCCCTAGTTTTCTCAAAAACACTTAAGGAAAAAGTAAAATAAGAAAATTGTACCTCAAGAATAAGAACCGGGTTCTTACACGCATGTTCTTATGAAATAATGGATTTCCATCATAATATAACTCATATGATATCCATTTTTCATTATATTTAGCATATGGTTATGGGATAACATTTATATTTGAAAATAAGGTCTTGAAATATAAAAGTAACTACAATGCATGAGTTTTAACATTGATGCTCCTTTTACTTACATTATGACTCTAATGTATATAAGGAAATGTTCATTTAAGGAATTTCACCATGCTGCATTTGTGTTGATCAATGTTAACATGTAATACTTATCATTAATCCTCCTAATTAGCATCATATCCCTGGTGTGGATAAGGTAACGTGTATTTAGGAATTACTCCATGCTACATTATATTGATCAATGTATGTTTGGTCAAGATATTGTTCGGTAGACCAGCCTGAAGCACCTCATATATTCTGACCATGCATATACCATACTTTAAGTTCACATTCCTTAAACACTTAAAGGAATCTTATTAAGTATAATCACCACTTACCTACACTTGGAATAGTTCGTTCTATGTAGATGAACTAATTATGAAAGTTTTGTGGCATACCTTTATTTTTAAATGTTTCTTTGTCCAAACTAAATAAGTATATACATCGATAATACCTATGGTGTTTAGCTCTACTAATTATAAATACCATAATGGGTATATCTTTAACATCCTCTTTCAGTTTTACTTGACAAAGAATAGTCATTCCACAACTAGGTAAATAATTATTACATTTTATATTCACTAGGTATTGCATATGATTCAAGTATCATTGAACAATTGGTTGAGTATGAGACACCACAAACAACATTCAATCATGAACTTGGAATAATGTCTCATTGGGTATAAAGGAAACGTGAAATAAATGTTTTCGTAATACTCAATAGATGATCTACTAGAATCATTAAACATGGGAATTAGAAGTTGTATGCTTCTCACTACTGACTTAGGAACCACCCTTTCTCAACCGCTTGGAGAATACACCTTACTTATCATAATGCTTCTACACTTAGTTGTTGTATTCAAATACACATATGTGATTGTCCTATTTTATTTAATACCTAATTATAACTGAAACATTACATGTGATTGATGAATATATCTAACATAGAAGAGGTTACTTGCTTCTTTGATTTAGTTCATTTCATTTAAAATTTTAATGGTTTATTTCATGTGATTCAAATAACCTCCTAATTAATACCACTTTATTTTATGGAAATCAGGAAGGTTCCTTTGATTTCACTCTTTCCATTGGCATTTTCACCCTGTCTTTAAACTTGTTCACAATAAGAACTATATATTATATTTATTTAATGTTCTTATTTCTTGGAGAAAATTTACCTAGATGGTAACAAATCATTTTCTCCATACTATTCGTTTTGTAATCTTAAATGAAACTAGATTAATTGGGTTAAAGAGATATAAGAATGGGATGCCTTGAAAGATCATGATCTTCCTTTTATATTTACACATAACCAGTGTCATTATCCCCAATTCATATCTCACTTCTCTTTCTCCTCATAATCTTCTCGGAGATGAGACAACATGTAATATCACCCATGTCCTCATGCAGTATTCACAACTCACATTGGATGTTGATGATAACATTATGAAATAACCAACAGATGTGTAACACATGAGTCTCTTGTAAACATTTTTAAACCATTTCTTCATGAGGCGGCTTAACTAGTTTTGGGAAACATGTACCTTGAATTTCTGATATCATAGTATTGTGTGGAAGTGTCTATACTAATCATTGGAAACTCATGCTGGATAGGACATTGAATTTTTCCAATAAATATTTTAGTATGTCTTGTGGTATTACATTCTATTTTCTAAAAAAAATAAAATCTAGTAGATTAATACTTTTATCTTGGTTATTAATTTATACATTATTGATTAATTAATTCATTCATTAAATTTCTTCCACTATTTCATCGAATTATAGGATCCCTCTGTACTATAATTGAAATACTATGTTTCTTGATTATTCTAGTGGAAAGGATCATTGAATATCCCCTCATAGTCTACAAGCTATCTATATGCCACTACTCGGAGAGTTCAAGGTAGGTGTTTGACTAGTCAACCACATTAATTAGCGGCTTCGTGATCACTTGAGTGAAGTCCCAACTTCTAAAATAAAAAATTTTATTTAATCAACATTTCTCTCTGAAGTTGCAACAAGAACGTTATGGCTACTCTTTCGCTATCAACTTCAGTTAAGTCAACCCATTGTTCTCATAAGAACTCCCCTATAGTTGGAGTCACCCTCAACTATGGCTGACCAAGAAACCCGAATATCTGGTTGTGTTCAAATTCAAATGAAGAAAGGTGTTTGTGATGTAATATTTCTTTGAGTGTTTTTATATTTTTCTTGATGAATATAATCCATTTATATTAATCTTGTTCACTATATGTTTTCGCGCTCATAACTGAAAATTAATAGAAAAACATTCATTGCTTCTTTATGCATGTTTTTCTTGTTTATTATTTTATGTGTTTCTCGTTGTCGTGCAAATGCATAAAATAAAAAATAAATGCATAAAGGAAATAAATACCCGATTGGTCTTCAGTATCTAATATTGGTTGATCCATTTAAACCTACTGTATCAACCATGACCCAGGGGAATCAAACTAGAGTTATAGCTTGACTCATGATGTAGCTCGTCCCTGTCTACTGTGTCCACATCTCGTTTGGAGTATCGCCTCATATTGGTGGGTCAACTTCTCATATAGACTACCACTCCATCTTGGTGGGGTCCACATCATACATCTTCATTATCAAAAATACAAATATACTCACACGCAAGAGAGTGAGTCCTGAGAGTACGAAATACAAACATATAAATGAGATAAGAATACCCTTATACATTTTGATAGAAATGAAGATGACGCACAAACTGTCATTTTATTAACTACTTATCACAGTCATCGCACGTAGGTAATAAATAATTAATTAAAATAACCAGATATACACAGGTTAGGTCAATTTCTCAAGATCAATTAGCGGGTGATATAAAAGTGCAATAAAAACTAAATTGAAATAAATTAAACTACGAGGGTATTTAATTAAATTAAATGAATAAAATAAATTCAAATAATTTAAATCTATTTGGTCATTTAATTAATTTAATTTTAATGCCAAAAAATTAATTAATTAATTAATTAAATTTAATTCCAAGTTTAAATTTATTTTTTCCGAGTATTAAAAATTATATATTAAAACAAAATTAATTTTAATTAATTTAATTTAATACTGAAATTAAATTAATAAAATGAATTAATTTTGGTTAAATAAAATATTCCCCAGGGTCAGTGCGGGAACCTCATGCAGGGCCAGTGCTGGTTGGGTAGAACCTCGTACGGAGGGAGTTTTGGGCAGGGCAGGCTCATCCAGACCCATACCCTGTTTGGTAGACGTGTTCATCCCTAATGCAAGGTAGATCTGGTGTAACAGAACCTTGGAAGGGTACCTCGCGCCATTCACGGCTGGAGAGAGGGGTGGGACCTGTAGATGTGACATCCGGCAGGGGACATCATGGCAGCCAGAGATGTGGATCTGGCCGCTGGTGTTGCGGAGGTTGGCATGGCAAAGGGAGGCCGCAAAAGGCAGTTCTCCCATGGGTGGCTTTCAGTTCGTCTGTAGTAAGGAGAGCGTCTGCAATCTCTCGAGATACTGCTTTTGTTGGTGCGCAGCGGAGGTGCACGGTACCTCAAACACACAAAACAGGAGCAAGAACGGAGGAACACAAGATTTAACGTGGTTCGGCAGATCTGCCTACATCCACGGAGAAGGGGGGCCGGTTTCTCTATTATCTCTCCGGTCTCGTCGGAGGATTACAAACACATACACCACATTCTCTTCCCTTACAAACAATGGGATTTTCATCCCGTTTAAATAGAGAAAGAAAACTAGGTCGTTGGAGGGTAGCTCATCTACCCTTGAGAAGTCCTCCCGCCGCCTGCTGTGGTCCACCGCGTCGGTTGCCAAACTTTGACGCCCACCAAAGAAGACTCCTTCTCCTTGCCGGAAGAGGACTCTTCCGGCTGAAAAATCCACCCCACATTGGGAGTGGCCCCCACAAATCTCCCCCTCACGACCAATTTGGGGTAGACGCTTGACCTGCGGTCTCCTTGCAGGTGTTGAAAACTTCATCAGCAAATCGAACACACTTCTTCACGCCAGATGACGTGGCACTTCTATCATCTTCAATCAATCTCGGGCTGACTGCAGTCTCCATCAAATGATACAACCCTTGGGACTCCTTCCCAGTAAATATCGTTGCATCCCCACGTGAGACTTCTAATACTCCACCTGATATGGAAATCTTGAACCCTCTCGCATCGAGCCTACTCAATGATATCAAGTTCCGTCTCATCCTCAGAACGAATTTCACATCACCCAGTTTACGAACTCCTCCATCGGGTGTCTTCAATTTCACCATCCCGACTCCTCGAACCTCGCATGTTGACCCATCACCAAGTCTCACCGATTCCTGCACCTGCTAAAAAGTATCAAATGTACCTCTCGCCGTACATATGTGTGCCAAGCTCCCCGAATCCAAAACCCATCCGTCTTCTTTTGGATTTTTAGCCCGCTCGTTCTTCCTTCTCAGAAAACGACATTCCCGCTTCATGTGCCCATATCTTTTGCAGTAATGACACTGCACTTCTTCCCGTTCAACTCGCTCATCTGAGTATGAGCTTCCCGTTGTCACGCAGATTTCATCATCTGCTGATAAACCTGTGATGTTCACATCCTCCTCTTCAACTTTCTTCTTCCCAGCAACGTACCGTTTGCGCTCTCCACAATCACTTTTATAGTGACCCTTCTTCTCGCACCAGAAACACGTGATTTCGCTCGGATCACGTCCCCTGGATTTTGGTCACCATTCTTTACCTCCTGACTGTCGATGTTGGCTCCTCCCACGCTGATCATCTCGCATCGCCATGATTTGATCACCTGAATGCGTCGTGGGTCTTCGAAATGCTTCCGAATCTTGAAGTGATGCCATCACATCGTCCAGCTTCAATGTCTCCTTCCCCACAAGCAATGCAGTCACAAGCCCATCAAATGAGCTTGGTAGTGATGACAAAAGCAAAAGTGCTTTGTATTCCTCTTCAACCTTCACACCGAGCCCCAATAACTGCATCAGGATCTTGTTGAATTCATTGGTATGATCCAACAAATTCGCTCCCTCATCCATGCGCAACTGGTACAGTTTCTTCTTCAGGAACAACTTGTTGGTGAGCAACTTCACCATATACCACTGCTCCAACTTCTTCCAGATCTCCTTCGGTGATGTCTCGTCCAACACCGAGTACTTTACCTCATTCGCCAAACACAGTCGAATTGTGCTGACAACCCGCAACTCGAGCTCTTACCAATCATTGTCACTGGTTGTCTCAGGCTTTTCTCCGATCAACGGTCTGATCAGGCCCTGCTGCACCAAAATATCCTTCACCGTTCTTTGCCACAAACCGAAATTGTTTTGACCATCGAACTTCTCGATGTCAAATTTTGGTAGTGCTCCGCCACCCGTCATCGTCGTTGTCGCAAAACGCGATCACCGCCGTCGATGTCACACCCTTTAATCACCACCTGAAAGAGTATGAATTTTCAAAAACTAATCGTACGGATGCGTCCGGAACGGTCGAAATAGTCAGAATCGACTCCTGGATCGCCGAAATCGGACACCAATTGACCGAGATAATGTCAAAACACGTTCAACGGTCCAGATCACCCATTGTCATGGCGCTGACGTGTCGTTGACGTGGCATGCCGGAATATTGCCGGAATGTTGCCGGCGGCGTGAACAGTACCGTCTTCTCCGACACGGGGTTACTGTTCACCCGCGGGTTTGACCGAACTTTGACTGGCCATATCTCCTTCGTTTCAACTCCGTTTTTCTCGCCGTTTGCGCCGTTGGAATCGTCTCGCCGCCCTCTTCCCGAATCTGCCCTCAGAAAAATTTTCCGACCACTTTCAATTTTCCGGGCACCGGAAAATTTGCCGTCGTCCCGTCGGTTCACCTCCGTTCGCTCCGACTCGCCTCTGATACCACTTGTTGGTGCGCAGTGGAGGTGCGCGGTACCTCAAACACACAAAACAGGAGCAAGAACGGAGGAACACAAGATTTAATGTTGTTCGGCAGATCTGCCTACATCCACGGAGAAGGGGGGCCGGTTTCTCTATTATCTCTCCGGTCTCGTCGGAGGATTACAAACACATACACCACATTCTCTTCCCTTACAAACAATGGGATTTTCATCCCGTTTAAATAGAGAAAGAAAACTAGGTCGTTGGAGGGTAGTTCATCTACCCTTGAGAAGTCCTCCTGCTGCCTGCTGTGGTCCACCGCGTCGGCTGCCAAACTTTGACGCCCACCAAAGAAGACTCCTTCTCCTTGCCGGCAGAGGACTCTTCCGGCTGAAAAATCCACCCCACATTGGGAGTGGCCCCCACAGCTTTGGCGGTGGCTGCGCGGCCGGCCGTGGTGGACGCGAATGACGAAGGGTGGCGCAGTCAGATCTAGGCAGAGAAGCGAGAGGGAGGCTCGAGGTGGCGAGCAGGCGAGTGCTGGTGGTGTTCAAAGGATGAGCTAAGGGAGGGCAGTGCCGCTGGACAGAAGGTGGGTGGTTCAATCTGCGTGTGCCAAAGGAGGAGGGGCAGCGGGATGGAAGCTCTCCGGTGGTCGGATGGGCAACGAGTGTGACACACTTAGGCTCGTCAGAGACCAACCACAGCTAGATCTATCAAGATCCAGCCGGCTCGAAGGTGTGCAGAGGTGCGCGGTGACAGCCACTAGGAATTTTGAGTGAGGGCGGTCGGGTACCAACTCGGATGTGGCCGGAGGGAGCTCAGCACGGGGCGATGGCCTTGGAGAGGGGTACGGCTCGGTCTGGCTGCCAGAGGAGGAGGCGCCTCCTAGGTGAGGCGACTCTCCAGTCGGATTTTTTTTTTTTACGTTTAAAAAAAATATATTTTCCAGAAAACGCTTACGACAAATAATTTTTTAAAAATGCACCTCAAAGGCAGCATCCCGGATGCCGCCTTTGCATTTCGGGACAAGGCGGCATCTGCGATGTCGCCTTTCACCTAAAATTTTTTATTTTTTATTTGTTTTGTTTTGTTTTGTTTATATATATATATATAAACAAAACAAAAAATTTCAGCAGAATTTCTCTATTATTAAAGATCCAGCGCTACAGCCATTACAGCATTCTGGATTCTGACAGAAACTCTTACCCAAGCCTCCCTTTTATAAAAGGGTTTGCCTTGAAAATCATTCTGCATTTTCGATGTGGGATTCAGGTTCTACCTTTACTGCGCAGTACATTCTGCATTTCCAATGTGGGATTCTGTTTCAAATACGTGACTTTGAAATACAATAAAATATAAACTATAAGGCCAATATAAATGAAATTTTAAAAATTGATTAAACATATAATAAATAGTTGAAAACAAAAAGAATTTCCTCAAAAATGTTGATGAAAAATAATCTACAACCTTTCAAAACCGCCTACTTGAAACTTAAAAATGTT
The DNA here is from genome assembly GCA_963277665.1 of Viscum album. Lineage (NCBI taxonomy): Eukaryota > Viridiplantae > Streptophyta > Magnoliopsida > Santalales > Viscaceae > Viscum > Viscum album. The sequence goes on along the minus strand of OY728122.1, from coordinate 1,296,988,969 downwards.
TCAAATAAGTGAATTTGAAAGACTGTAAAATATAAACTATAAAACGAATATAATTGAAACTTTAAAAATTGATTAAACATATAATAAATAGTTGAAAACAAAATAAATTTCCAAAAAAATGTTGATGAGAAGTAATTTATAATCTTTCAAAACCACATACTTGAAACTTAAAATTTTTCAAGTACGTGACTTTGAAAAACCATAAAACATAAAATAGAAGACCAATATAAATGAAACGTTAAACATTGATTAAACATATAAGAAATAGTTGAAAACAAAAGCAATTTCTAAAAAAAATGTTAATGAAAAATAATTTATAAGCTCTCAAAACCGCCTACTTGAAACTTAAAAATGTTTCAAGTACGTGACTTTGAAAGATTATAATTATTACTTCTCATCAACATTTTTTTGGAAATTTCTTTTGTTTTCAACTATTTATTATATGTTTAATCAATTTTTAAAGTTTCAATTATATTCGTTTTATAGTTTATATTTTACAGTCTTTCAAATCCACTTATTTGAAACATTTTTAAGTTTCAAGTAGGCGGTTTTGAAAGGTTGTAGATTATTTTTCATCAACATTTTTGAGGAAATTGTTTTTGTTTTCAACTATTTATTATATGTTTAATCAATTTTTAAAATTTCATTTATATTGGTCTTATAGTTTATATTTTATTGTATTTCAAAGTCACGTACTTGAAACAGAATCCCACATCGGAAATGCAGAATGTACTGCGCAGTAAAGGTAGAACCTGAATCCCACATCGAAAATGCAGAATGATTTTCAGGGGAAACCCTCTTATAATGAATAATTATAATAAATATTTATATTACTGATTAACTAATTAATAATTACCAATTACTAATTAATTAGTTATAATTATTAATTATATTTCTAATTAACTAAATATTTATTATATATGTAATAATTAAGTATTATATAATTGATAATTTTATTACTAATTAACTAATTAGTTATTATATAATTAATGATTAATAAACACTAATTACCAAATTACAAATTATATACTAATTAATTAGTTATTTCGTAATATAAATATTAATTATATACTAATTAAATAGTTAATTAGCAATAGAATTATTAATTATATAATTTTTAATTAGGTAATTAGTAATTATTAATGTTTTATTATTATGTTCATATGGTTATATAAATATATATAAATAAAACCTAATTTACCCCCTCCTGAGATTTCACTCTGACCAACAAGTAAAAATAGTATTTTGATTTCAGTACACATAAAACATGTAAACAATAATATACAATCAATGCATATGTCTGTGGCGAGGAGATTCCGTCCCACATGGTGGTCTGTGAATAGGATGTCCGCGTCGAGTGCGCAGTGAAGTCTGATGACCTGGAGAAGGCTGATCCTCGGGCACTGAAACGTCGACCGTCGCATCCTCCATCTGTGTGTCAGTGGGAGGAGCTGTCAACTACATCTCGTACTGCCATTCGGATCCTTCTCCCACTAGGGTGGTAGAAGGACCTGCCTCCATCGTAGAGGGGAACGAAGCCTGTGATGGAGCTATACCCCAAGACGACGACAGCTCTAGAATCCAAGGTTGTGAAGGATCTGGAACCCAAGATGGAGAGAACTGCGGATATCCGGTCAGGAAAGACGGATCCCATGCCACCTGAGGCACATCCTGAATAGGCTGATCCTGGACTACTAGAGGCCCGACCTCTGCCTGTAGAACAGGCGAGGCCTCACGTGCAGTACGACGCTGTCTACGTCGCCGTGGTCGTGGCTCCTCAGCACCAGCAGCAGCTACAGGATGTTCCTCTGGGGCAGGAACCTTTTGTCTCCGATCCAGACGCGTGAAGATGCTCTCGGAAAGCGCATGAAAAGATGCCCTCACCTCCAGCGTTGTAGCATGGACGGCTGCCCGGCTAAAGACCCCCTCCTCCTCTTCATCACTCATGCGAACAAGCTTCTCTGTGTGACTTCCCTGTAAGTAGATTCAAATGGAATTAGAAAATAATTCAATAAACAAACTAATAGGAATTTATTAACTTACCATCCTCTGCATCTCTATACCAGCTTGGGTAAGATACAGTATAGACTTCAGTCTATACCATGGCGCATAGTTAACCTGCTCTGAAAGAGAGAATCGATTTGTAGGAACACCCTGAATACGTAACTCTGCACGTCTGTGCCAGCAGTCGATAAAACTCGCATGTACTTGGGACCAGTCATCATGATGCCTCCCTATCAACTTCATCTCATGAATCTTGTCTGTCTGTCTAGATGGTAATGGAATCGGCTGAGTACGAAAAAATTGGCGCATGACCCTGTTAGGCTGCTGCCACTCAATAATATGAAAGTGAATGAGGGGCACTACAGCCATAGAATCCTCAAGCCCAACAGTGCAGTATGCTGGCAAATGGTCCATAATACTCTAGTATGGAAGCCATGAAATCTGAAATGACAAGTGATTTTGTCAAAAAAACACCCAACTAAAAACTAAAATTGATGTTATTATTAAAAATGTTAGACAGTGATAGATTGTATATACATACCTGATCAGGTAAGAGACAGTCCAACTATAGCCGATATACGCCCAAATGCTGTCTCGGAACCACGTCAAAATTGTGTTGCTGACACCACCTGTAAAATACAACGATAATGACAAATAATGAGAAATTATAGTCAATAACTCATAGTAGAATCAAAAACCAATAGAAATGACTTATCATACTAGCGTCCACGCGGAGCGTCATGCAGCACCTCCATCTCGACCGGTGGACCAGCAAGGTCAGGGCGGAATGCTGGGATGCGCTCCCATGCCCACATCTGAATAAGGATGACGCATCCTCCAAGACCTGTACGGTCCCTATGGGATAGTCTGCATAATGATCTGTACGTGCATGCCAAGCAGGCTGATCCCCAACTGTACGTCCCAGCCCGATCAAAGTCCTCTAGTAGGGGTAGATACATCATATGCACGTGCATCCCTGAGTGATCAGTACACATGGTCCCACCAATGAGTCGTAAGATATATGCACGGGCGTAACGCATGACGGTCTGCTCATCATCATCATCCTGTAAATGTGGAATCTGCGACTCCAACCAACGCATAGATATGGACGATCCATCTGTATCCCTACGGTCGGACAAAATATCAACGCCTAACAAGCGTTGAGCAAGGTCTGGCCAAGCTACACGAGTGGGTCCAATAATGGGTCTCCCCTGGATAGGAAGACCGAGAAGCACTGCGACATCCTCGAGGGTGATGGTCATCTCTCCCTCAGGCAAGTGGAATGTGTGTGTCTCTGGTCTCCATCTCTCAACGAGGGCAGCAAGTAGGTAATGATCTACAAATGAGAAATCTGATACGGCAAGGCCATAGAAGCCAGCACGGCGCAAGTAAGTTCTAATGGCATGTGGAGGCTCCATGTGATGAAAATGGTGCGCTCGACGCACCTTCACAAATCGATCTGGATGACCCTCTAACACGTCCTGCGAAATATGGGTAGGCTACTGAGTGAGTAGTATGGTATCATCCATCTGCATATAAACAAAGAAAATGAGTCGTAAGTGTAAAATGTAAATATAACATTATGATGTTTTTAGAATTTATCTAATTGTATGTATTCAATATCTTATGCTAATTATTATGATACTATAAATTTGTTATAGAACAGTTTGCTAAAATATCCTACATGTTTAGATTGGGGTTTAGGTTGGAGGGTTTAGGGTTAAAATTTTTAATATTAACGTCCAGGAAACATGTAAATGGGTTAACTGACATACACTTTTCAATATGGGTTAAGTGTTCCGCTTTCGGAGTTTTGAAATAAATTCTATTATTTCATATTTATAGTTATTTCTTGAAAGCATGAATATTAATATGAAATAAGTTATGTTATCTAAAATATTGAATCTTGAATTTGGTTACACATATTTTGGGGGAGCTTTGTGATTAACTACTTATGGATTGGATTAAGATAAACCATGTCAATTAGTAATGATGTTTTTAGAATTTATCTAATTGTATGTATTCAATATCTTATGCTAATTATTATGATACTATAAATTTGTTATAGAATAGTTTCCTAAAATATCCTGCATGTTTAGATTGGGGTTTAGGTTGGAGGGTTTAGGGTTAAAATTTTTAATATTAACATCCAGGAAACATGTTAATGGGTTAACTGACATACACTTTTCAATATGGGTTATGTGTTCGGCTTTCGGAGTTTTGAAATAAATTCTATTATTTCATATTTATAGTTATTTCTTGAAAGCGTGAATATTAATATGAAATAAGTTATGTTATCTAAAATATTGAGTCTTGAATTTGGTTACACATATTTTGGGGGAGCTTTGTGATTAACTACTTATGGATTGGATTAAGATAAACCATGTCAATTAGTAATGATGTTTTTAGAATTTATCTAATTGTATGTATTCAATATCTTATGATAATTATTATGATACTATAAATTTGTTATAGAAAAGTTTACTAAAATATCCTGCATGTTTAGATTGGGGTTTAGGTTGGAGGGTTTAGGGTTAAAATTTTTAATATTAACGTCCAGGAAACATGTTAATGGGTTAACTGACATACACTTTTCAATATGGGTTATGTGTTCCGCTTTCGGAGTTTTGAAATAAATTCTATTATTTAATATTTATAGTTATTTCTTGAAAGCATGAATATTAATATGAAATAAGTTATGTTATCTAAAATATTGAGTCTTGAATTTGGTTACACATATTTTGGGGGAGCTTTGTGATTAACTACTTATGGATTGGATTAAGATAAACCATGTCAATTAGTAATGATGTTTTTAGAATTTATCTAATTGTATGTATTCAATATCTTATGCTAATTATTATGATACTATAAATTTGTTATAGAACAGTTTGCTAAAATATCCTGCATGTTTAGATTGGGGTTTAGATTGGAGGGTTTAGGGTTAAAATTTTTAATATTAACATCCAGGAAACATGTAAATGGGTTAACTGACATACTCTTTTCAATATGGGTTAATTGTTCCGCTTTCGGATTTTTGAAATAAATTCTATTATTTCATATTTATAGTTATTTCTTGAAAGCATGAATATTAATATGAAATAAGTTATGTTATCTAAAATATTGAGTCTTGAATTTGGTTACACATATTTTGGGGGAGCTTTGTGATTAACTACTTATGGATTGGATTAAGATAAACCATGTCAATTAGTAATGATGTTTTTAGAATTTATCTAATTGTATGTATTCAATATCTTATGCTAATTATTATGATACTATAAATTTGTTATAGAATAGTTTGCTAAAATATCCTGCATGTTTAGATTGGGGTTTAGGTTGGAGGGTTTAGGGTTAAAATTTTTAATATTAACGTCCAGGAAACATGTTAATGGGTTAACTGACATACACTTTTCAATATGGGTTATGTGTTCCGCTTTCGGAGTTTTGAAATAAATTCTATTATTTCATATTTATAGTTATTTCTTGAAAGCATGAATATTAATATGAAATAAGTTATGTTATCTAAAATATTGAGTCTTGAATTTGGTTACACATATTTTGGGGGAGCTTTGTGATTAACTACTTATGGATTGGATTAAGATAAACCATGTCAATTAGTAATGATGTTTTTAGAATTTATCTAATTTTATGTATTCAATATCTTATGCTAATTATTATGATACTATAAATTTGTTATAGAACAGTTTGCTAAAATATCCTGCATGTTTAGATTGGGGTTTAGGTTGGAGGGTTTAGGGTTAAAATTTTTAATATTAACGTCCAGGAAACATGTTAATGGGTTAACTGACATACACTTTTCAATATGGGTTATGTGTTCCGCTTTCGGATTTTTGAAATAAATTTTATTATCTCATATTTATAGTTATTTCTTGAAATCATGAATATTAATATAAAAACTTATCTCAGATGTTTGGGGTTTAGAAAACCAAGGAATAAAGAAGAGATAACAACATTTAGTTTACAATATGGGAATGTCACAATGAAGACAATACATCATTATGAATGAGACTGTGAAGTCGACCCAACAACGTTAGGGCATCGCTTCCGGTTATGACCTTCTTTATGACATATTGTGCATCGCAAACTCTGTCCTTGTTCTTGAGGCCAGTCCATCTCATTACGCATCTTACTCGCCTTTGGTCTCCCACGAGGACGTAACCGATTCATGTCAGGTATCACTATCGGCTGGCCTTCAGGCATTGGGAAATAACGATACTCCCCAATAGGTGTCCATGGTGCAGCATAACAGTTGGAAATGATATCCATCCGCTACACTGGATCAACATATGCTTCCCATGAGATGTTCACAGAGGCACATTCTGCGATGGCGTGTGTACATAGAAACCGTAAGGCCAGAAATTTTCCACATTGGCATTGCCTTGTTTCCAGTAATACCACCATTTTTTCACCGACGTGATTTGTGATGGGGTCTGAACGCTCTTGAACTTCAAATCGGGAGTCTTCTCTTCGAAAGAGACAGACGTGATAACCAGAAGCTTCTTCAATATTTTTTTCAATCTCTCATTGAAAGTGTCTTCCATATCTTAGCCCTTGATGTATTCCGTCTGATGCTAGTTTTTGTCTATCCACAATGTACTTCACGCATCGATATAATGTCTCCTGAACTAATGCGGTTATAGGTAGCTTGCGAAGTCCTTTGAAGATACCATTGATTCACTCCACAATGTTTGTCGTCATGTGCCTGTACCTCTTTCCCCCGTCGTATGCCAATGTCCATTTCTCTTTTGGAATCCGCATCATATAATCATAAACTTCTTGATTAGCCTGACGAATTTGTTCAAAACGTTCTTCAAATCGTCGTTGGTCCGACTCATATGTTACAAAACGAAGATGATATTTCACATAAATTGATTTTATATTTATATTGAAACAGTAAAACAGAACGAATAAAATACGTACCAAGCCTCGTGATTGCCTTCTTCATCGGTTCGTTGTGGAATTTTTTATGCACATTGCTAGCAATGTGTCTAATGCAGAACCGATGATGTGCATTTGAGTATCTCCATGTATCAGGATCTGCATTGATTGCCTCATTAATTGCTCGATGACGATCAGATATCAAACAAACTCCCTGAATGTTGGTGAAATGGTTGCTGATACATGCCAGAAACCAACTCCATGATTCATAGTTTTCTTTCTCTACAATGGAAAAGGCAAGCGGAAGAGGTGAACGGTTTCCATCTTGGGTTGCCGCAATCAACAATACGCCCTTGTATTTTCCATATAGAAATGTTCCATCAATCTGAATAAATTGTTTGCAAAAACGAAATGCGGAGATACAAGGAAGGAATGCCCAGAACAACCGATGAAATTGAACACGAGATGGATCAAGTTGATTATCAAGAGACACATGTTCGTTTGTATCCAGATGGAAGACAACTTGGTTATGATGCCTCAGTATGGCTAGAAATTGCGGCAATACTCGATATGAGTCATCCCAATCACCATATACCTTCACAATTGCCTTCTGTTTCTCCATCCATGCCTTATTATAGGAAATATTATAACTGAATGTCTGTAGAATCCTCTCTTGCACAAGGGATATTGGAACATCTTGGCATTTCCTAATCATCTCAACAACAATAGATGACACAAATTCTTCATCCAATGAAGTATGATCTTGTGTGAGACTTGGCTGAATGCAAGTATGAGCCGCCTCAATCCTTGAGATTCTCCAACCTCCAAATGTAATGTCTGGAATAGCCCTTAAGCGAAATCTACAATCATCCCCATACTTCACGCACCGTATAACATATTTTCTATGGCATGATTCGTGAACTACATAGTTGAAGTTTCTCTCAATATGAAATCTCTTTAACGTGCTTTTTAAGGCATCTTTACTGGGAAAATTCCTTCCAATATATAAGGTTTTGTCTACCTCACTAAACCTATCTGGTACAACTCCAGGGAACTCAGTTGTCAGTGTGAGAACAGTATTATCGAATTCAGGCACGCGTGTCATTGCTTCTGACCAAGATGAAAATAGTGGTGGATGATTTATTGACCGAGGTTGATGTACAACAATTACATTTCTCAAAACCTCCTCTCTATCTTCTGTTGGTCCCTCCTCATCAACACTGTTGTCGCCATCTAATCCATCATTATGAAACTCCTCATCAGAAGTCGGATTGACATGTATATCTGGGAGATCATCTAGGTTGTCCTCTTCTGCTGCATCATTTGGAATAGGCTCAATGTCATGGGGTAGACTGTCTTCAACCACTCTTGTATTTCTACGTCTTTGTACAAGTGGACGTTGTTGTTGTATAGTAGCAACAACAACGTATAACTCCATCATGGTACCATCTAACCATTGAGAAAATAAATTAATTGCTTGGACCCACTACGCATCAGCAACCAATGGACAAGCTATATGCCATAGTGTTGTTGGAAATTGCAAATGTCTATAGCTCATAGACATTATCTCTTGATCAGGTCCTAGATTTAAGGAAACACGAATTCTCTCTTGAAGGTCACTTATGGTAACACAATCAAATGTACTAACCATCGTAATTTGTTGTGTACTGTAAGAAGCTCCTTGCTCAGTTTGAATAATCTCCCCATAACAGTACACACAGGCAAACATGGCTCTCTACGTCAAAAATGTTTCTTTCATCAAAATTATGATAGTATAACAAAATATTAACAATTATGTTTGACGATATGATGTTTATTATAATGTAATTTTATTGCGCCTTTCTATACCATAAACTAAGCTACTGATGTTTGACCATATGATATTTATTAGAATGTAATTTTAGAGTGCCTTTTTATTTAGTTTGTTTGTTCTTCTTCATTTCACTTTATATGTTCATTAGTATCGTTAGCTAATCATTATATGAATTCATGTTTTAATCCTATGTTATTTATTAATTATTCTAAAATTAACTAATAATAACTAATCGTTAATTATTCTATTATTCTATAATTAACTAATAATAACTTTAATTTGTTAATTCTTATGTCCTTATTTGATTCTATAACATTATATTTATCATTTATCATTGATAAATATACTTATCATTAGTATCGTTAGCTAATCATTATATGAATCCATGTTTTAATCCTATGTTATTTATTAATTATTCTAAAATTAACTAATAACAATTAATCATTAATTATTCTATTATTTTATAATTAACTAATAATAACTTTAATTTGTTAATTCTTATGTCCTTATTTGATTCTATAACATTATATTTATCATTTATCATTGATAAATATACTGATTTGCTTTTTCTTCTCTTAGAAATTTTAATAGTTTATAAAGAAAATATGAATCATCTTAAGCATATTCCTCAGGAGTGTCAAACCAGGATGCAGTAAGGCCCGTTATCGTGCACCAGTTCCCGTTCGAGTCTAGCTCGAAGCGATGTTTTCGGGTTTTACCCCTATGTACATCTGTGCCAGAGCCACATCCACTTGTTTGTATCCAGACAGGAATTTAATTGCGTAGATAACCACATAATCTTTAAGCTACCAAAATTTCTAAATACTTAATCTGAAGTTAATCTATACTTAATCTATACTACCTAACAGTAATTATTTAAAACTATATATAACTAATTACAAAAACTAAATAACCAAATATTAAGAACTACCTAAACTACTTAACAAATGAAAGATTTAAAACTAAACAAAATTAAATTAATTAAATAAAAACATTAAATTAAATAAAGAAACATACCTCTAAATGAAGCTTCGTAAAAGCTCGAACAGCAAAGGAATTTTTTAGAGAGAGAGAGAAATTCGGAGAGATGAAGTGAGGAATGCAATGAGCAAGTGAGGAGAGGGGAGGGGGGGTGGCCGCCCTTTTATAAGGAGTTCAGGCGAAGGCGGCATCGTGGAAGCCGCCTTTCGCCTCTGCGTATGGCCAAAGGCGGCTTCCACGATGCCGCCTTTGCCATGTCATCGATCCGGGCCAAAGGCGACGCGGGGGAGCAAAGGCAGCATCGCAGATGCCGCCTTTGTGCGCTAAAACAAAGGCGGCATCTGCGATGTCGCCTTTGTAGCGTATTTTTTAAAAAAAATGACCTAGGCAGTTTTTCAGAAATTTTTTTTAGAAAAACGTATTTAAAAAAAATCATCTCCAGTCGGTAGGGATGAGGAGGCTGGTGGTGCTCGCACTGCCCTTGGCGTGTTGTCGAGTTTTTTTTTGAATAATTTTTTTAAAAAAAATATTCTTTAAAAACAGGCTAGGTTAAAAAAAAATTCGAAAATACGCCACAAAGGCGGCATCCTTGATGCCGCCTTTGGGCTCGAGTGAAAGGCGGCATCCCAGATGCCGCCTTTCCCCTAAAACAGAAAAAAAATTCTTGAATTTATTTTTATTTTTTTGTTTTGTTTTGTTTATATATATATATATATATATATATATATATATATATAAACAAAACAAAACAAAAAAAACACAAAAAATAAAATTTTCAGCAGAATTTATCCGCTATTTAAAATCCAGCAGTACTACCATTACAGCAATCTGGATTCTGACAGAAGCTCTCACCCAGGGCTCCTTTTTATAAGAGAGCTTACCCTGGAAATCATTCTGCATTTCCGATGTGGGATTCTGGTTCTCCATTTCCTGCACAAAACATTCTTTGTTTCCGATGTGGGATTCTGTTTCAAGTATGTGACTATGAAAGACTATAAAATATAAACTATAAGGCCAATATAAATGAAACTTAAAAAATAGATTAAACATATAAAAAATAGTTGAAAACAAAAAATAATCATAAAAAATGATGATAAAAAATAATTTATAAGCTTTCAAAACCATTTACTTTAAACATAAGAAGTTTCAAGTACGTGATTTTGAAAGCTTATAAAATATAAAGTATATAACCAATATAAATGAAACTTAATACATGAATTAAACATAAAACAAATATTTGAAAATAAAAATAATTTCGTAAAAAATATTGATGAAATATAATTTATAAGCTTTCAAAACGACCAACATGAAACTTAAAAATGTTTCAAGCATGTGACTTTGAAAGCCTATAAAATATAAACTATAAGACCGATATAAATGAAACATAAAACACAGATTAAACATATAACAAATAGTCGAAAATAAAAAGAATTTCGTAAAAAATGTTCATGAAAAATAATTTATAAGCTTTCAAAACCACCTACTTGAAACTTAAAATGATTAAAGTATGCGGTTTTGAAAGACTAAAATATAAACTATAAGACCGATATAATTTAAAGTTAAAACATGGATTAAACATATAATAATTTATTTAACTATTAAATTAATAGTATTAATAATTAATTATATAATAGTTAATTAGTAATATAATTATTCATTATAATTATTCATTATAACTATTAATTATTATTTATTATTTATATAATACTTAATTAGTAATATAATGATTAATTATATAATTATTAACTATATAATAAATAATTATTTAATTAGTAATATCATTATTAATTATATAATAATTAATTAGTTAATTATAAATAAGATAATTAATTATAATAAGTAATTATAATTATTAATTAGTAATTATTAATAGATAATTATGTAAAAATTAATTAGTTAATTAATAATATTATTATTAATTATATAATAATTAATTAGTAAATTTGTAATATGATTTTTAATGATAATTATTCATTATAATAATTAATTAGTAAATTTGTAATATGATTTTTAATTATAATTATTCATTATAATTATTAATTAGTAATTAATAATAATTAATTATATAAAAATTAGTTAGTTAATTTGTAATATTATTATTAATTATATAATAATAAATTACTAAAATAGTAATATAATTTTTAATTACATTTATTCATTATAATTATTAATTATTAATTAATAATTATTAATTAGTAATTATTAATTATTAATTAGTTAATTAGTAATATAAATATTAATTACAATTAGTCATTATAATTACTAATTATTAATTATTAATAATTAATTATATAATAGTTAGTTAGTTTATTAGTTATATAATTATTAATTATATAATAATTAATTAGTAAATTAGTAATATAATTTTTAATTACATTTATTCATTATAATTTTTAATTATTAATTAGTAATTATTAATAATTAAATATGTCATAATTAATTAGTTAATTAGTAATATTATCATTAATTAAATAATAATTAATTAGTAATATAATTATTATATATATAATAAATATTTAGTTAATTAGAAATACAGTTAATAATTATAACTAATTAATTAGTAATTAGTAATTATTAATTATTAATTAGTTAATTAGTAATATAAATATTTATTATAATTATTCATTATAATTAGTAATTAGTAATTAATAATTATTAATAAGTAATTTGTAATTATTAATTAGTTAATTAGTAATATAAATATTAATTATAACTATTCATTAAATTATTAATTATAAATTATTACTCATTAATTATTACTTATATAATAATTAATTAGTTAATTATTAATATAACTATTAATTATATAATAATTAATTAGTTAATTAGTAATATAATTATAATCTTTCAAAGTCACGTACTTGAAACATTTTTAAGTTTCAAGTAGGCGGTTTTGAAAGCATATAAATTATTTTTCATTAATAGTTTTTTGAAAATTGCTTTTGTTTTCAACTATTTCTTATATGTTTAATCAATTTTTAATGTTTCATTTATATTGGTCTTCTATTTTATGTTTTATGGTCTTTCCAATTCACACACTTGAAAAATTTTAAGTTTCAAGTATGCGGTTTTGAAAGCTTATAAATTATTTTTCATCAACATTTTTTTGGAAATTTCTTTTGTTTTCAACTATTTATTATATGTTTAATCAATGTTTAAAGTTTCAATTATATTCGGTTTATAGTTTACATTTTACAGTCTTTCAAATTCACATATTTGAAACATTTTTAAGTTTCAAGTAGGCGGTTTTGAAAGGTTCTAGATTATTTTTCATCAACATTTTTGAGTAAATTCTTTTTGTTTTCAACTATTTATTATATTTTTAATCAATGTTTAAAATTTCATTTATATTGGCCTTATAGTTTATAGTTTATTGTATTTCAAAGTCACGTACTTGAAACAGAATCCCACATCGGAAATGCAGAATGTACTGCACAGTAAAGGTAGAACCTGAATCCCACATCGAAAATGCAGAATGATTTTCAGGGCAAACCCTCTTATAAAAGGGAGGCATGAGTAAGAGTTTCTGTCAGAATCCAGACTGCTGTAATGGCTGCAGCGCTGGATCTTTAATATTAGAGAAATTCTGCTGAAATTTTTTGTTTTGTTTATATATATATATATATATATATATAAACAAAACAAAAAAAATAAAAATAAAAATAAAAATTTTCAAAAAAAATATTTTTTTAGGAGAAAGGCGGCATCGCGGATGCCGCCTTTCACCCGCAGCGCAAAGGCGGCATCTGGGATTCCGCCTTTGAGGTGAATTTTTAAAAAAAAATTTGCCGGAAGCGTTTTCTGGAAAATATTTTTTTTAAAAAAGGTAAAAAAAAATCCCGTGTTGTCGGACAAGGGAGAGGGGGTTGCAAGTTGGGAGGGAGATATTGTTTTCTTTTATCAAACCAGTCGACAATTTTCTTATTCCTTTTCGAGTCAAGCCACACCCACCCATCTTTCTAGCCTTTTTATAATCTTGTGTGGGAAAATCCACATATGCGACCCTTTGTTACATTTTTTTAGAAGGCTACCAAAATAGCCAATTAATATAAGAATAAAAATGATTATTATAATAAAATAATAATAATTATTATGATAATTATATTATTATATTTTTGATTCCACAATTTTGTGGAACGAAAGCGGGGCTGGAAAACACTACTTTGGTCGGTTTCATTGGGACCAAATTTATACCATCTACTTAATTTGATGCAAATTAATTTTTATTGGTTCAGGAAATTCACGCGATCCCTCAGATACCAATTGAAGGTATCAGGGTGTTCATTAGAAGTCATTGTGAAAGGTATTTAGAGTTTTTCATCACCAAGATGACTAAAACTTTTCATCTCTGGTGATACATGCCCTAGTATGGTTGTGAGAATCTTTCCTAAATTATTAAAATCACAAAAAAATCAGAATGTTTACCTCATTCCAAATCAGAGTGCGCTCGACTGTAGCTCATCGCTGGTGACCGTTGCTCGATGGATCTGAAGTCGAACACCTCTAGATCATCCACACATGCTCCATGAATCTATGTTCTTTCCATTTGTCCAATTTTGGGTGCCAGTATGGAGCTTTGGTGAATCCTTCAGTGTCGCATTGATCACCTCAACCTCTTTCCTTTGATCCATCGAAGATGCCTTGCATTGATCATTCAGGGAGCGACTGTCTCTCTCTCTCTCTCTCTAGAAAGTGGTGGAGATAGATGCACTCGTCCATTGGAAAGAACATCACACACCTGAGTTCCTCCTCTCTAGCTTATATAGTGGGTAGACAAAATACCTGGATAGGATTTCCCAACCCTTGAAAATAAATCACACAATAAATAAGCAATAAATAAATAATTATGATGAACTAAATGATATCATAAATATTATTTACATTTTATCACATACTTGTAATATATTTTAAATATATTATGTGATAAAACTGATTCATTTAACTCGACTCATAATTCTTAATAATATTAAATGAACTTAGAATATTAAAATAATATTCGTTTGTATAATATTTTTCCTTTATTCTTCAAATACCTTGTGAATACTTTTAATAGATTCAACCCAATTACTCATTACTTGAATAATAATGAACTTCTTTTTTATCAATTTTTTATAATACTTGGGCAATCCTCAAACCTCATGGTGGGGCCCACCGTGTCCTATACCTATTCTTCAGAACATGGAAAATTCTGGAATGGGCTATTTTTGTGTGACCCTCTAGGCCCTTATCTAGATAGTAGTGAATAATATTCACAGATCAAAAGGGGAGTCTAGAAACCCATCAAGACCCCAAAAAATTTTATAAAAATTCATAGAATCAACAATCAACCTACGAACATGCATTGTGTAATATAATCTCTTTGTCTTTAGATGTCTCATAAAACAGGGCGCATACTTGTGTCATCATCCTTTATTGTTCATTGATCTAACTAGATAGATTTACCTCTAACTTCCTTGGCCAAGGATTTATGAAGGTACTACCATATTGACTTACCAGGCCCGATATATATTACTTCCTCAACTCGGTAATGACAAGTTATATCTTGATCATTCAACCAATTCCATACCACCAATGATACCCAACACAAGATACCTCTCCATGATTTCATTATAATGGTTTTTTTTCATGTGTCAAAGTATGTGATTGAATGTCACACATTGATAATGATCTCAAGTTAGGAGAACAATACATAATTCCATAGATAGGAACATCCAATAACACTTGAAACATGTGGTGTTCCTATTGGTGGGTCTATCCATGTGATCTCACTACCAGAGATCACCAAGTGAGAACTTCATGAGAAGAAGTCTCAATGCTTATGATCTCTCAACACATGTTAGTTATACATCAACTGTGTCTAGTTAGTATGATTTATCTTCGCAATAGGACATTTTTTTTAAGATTAATGTTATAGTATCTCGAGGTTCTCATTATAGCCCGAGATCTGTTATAACTTTTGATACGATAACTAATTTATGCACATTACCATTTAAATAGTGGATGCATAAATTTCTACACTATAATGGTAAGTGTAAATCATGCATATTTAACTGTATAGATGAAATGGAAATCTAAAATCACTATTAATGTTGGGTCTCAGGCACCCAATTTTACAACATCTTTAAAGACACTATTCATCAAATCTATAAATATGGTAGAATAATTAGTCAACCTAAAGGGAATAACAACTCATAATGCCCATACCTTGTTTGGAAGGAATTATTTGGGATATCTTATTTCTTCACCCTTAACTGATGATACCTTGATCTGAGGTCAATCTAAAAAAATAATTAAGACCCACAAAGCTGGTCAAAAAAACCATCAATCCTTAGAAGATGATATTTGTTCTTCATTGCAATACCATTAATTTCTCTATAATCAATAAATAGAAACATTGGATCATCCTTCTTCTTTACAAAGAGAAGAGGTTCTACCCGAGGAGATGCACTTGGTTGAATAAAACATTTTCCCAAAAGAACTTGAAGTTTCTTGTAATGTCCCAACCTGACTAGCCACTATACCGGTAGCTGGACCAGTAGCCAAATGACCTCAAGCGTGCCTCCCCATATGCCAAAGGCTACAAAATAGTAGTGAGGGTCTATTGATGGTACGGTGGAGAGACTATACCATTTATATCAGAGTCGCACAGTGGTATAATAATGTTAAAACAAAAAACATTAGAGGAAGTAGTAAATAAAGAAAGTGAAACAACATAATCTAATATAATAACTGAATAAAAGTAAAATGCACAATGCCAATTCTGTATAATGATTCATGTAATGTCAAGTGTTATTATAAGGTACAATCAGTACAATATAACAAAATTAAAGAAACACCCAATATTCAGCTCTGGAAGCATCATGAGCATGAGCCCAGTCTTGTGCTCCCTATCTTACATGTACACAGCACAACACAAACAATGAATCCAAATACATGTGATCATAAATTCTACCCGGGTACCAAATGGCGCCTGAGGAGGGTGTGAGATATAAATCCCAGTAGGCTGGAACCCACTATGTCTATCCCAATCCATTTAGTGAAATAAATAAATAAATGATAGTGTATCATATAGTATAATTGCAGAGCGATAACAAATTAAATAACAGCAACTTGGTCCAGGTTCCTAGACAGACACCCGTCCCATACCACCTGCTTTGTCCTAATCCATATATTTAAAGGAGGTTCCTATGAAAGTCATAAAGTACAAATTGTCAATACATTAGCATCTACGAAAGAAAATAAAAAGACCACATGCTTGTGATTTATCTTGGTGGTCATATTGCCATATCAGTATTTAAATATGATCAAAACAAATACAAAGGACATAAAACACAAAGAAAACATGCATTCCATCAAACCATGAAATCTAGAGGTAGAGATACATGTCCATCTAATATAACCTTAAAATAATCCCAAGGTTTTCAATGGGAACATCCAATATAACCCAATACCACCGAGCCCGTCCAAGGTGACCCATACGACATCCCTTGTATCACTCAGGGATGGTGACTCTAAGTTCATACAAAGTATCGAACATAGGAGACCAGGTATCACATGAGGCATGGAATAACCATATTCCCAATGGTTCTGTCCTTGGTTTATCCTATAGGGAACCGATTTCACTCATGATTATAAGAAACTACTCGATGATCCCATACCTGGAAAGCCAAACTATCATTCTCGGTGCTTTGAGTTGTAACCACCCGAGCATAGAGAGTCCGTACAGGGAATACTTAATATGGGAACCATGTTCCCCCCCATCCCATATAAAGGGAGCCATATCAACCAAGGCATATATCTCAAGGCAAGCATTTTCATATATAGATTCCATAAAATAAACTTCGCATGACAAACGATAGAAAGCTATCCATGTACCACAATTCGAACAATAAAATGGTATGAGGCACTAAGCACATGCATAAGCTCAAATCTACAAGGCATAAAATATAATTCAATCCACTAAAACAAGGGCATAAGAGTTTAAACACCTACATAAGTAATGAAATACAAGCATAGGTACAAACAATTAACATGCATCGAATTACATGCCATTAATGACATATAAATAAAACAATATTACAAGATTTTCTGATCATAGCATTCAATAAAAGGCATGGTCATGCCAACCATCAGATTTCATTTCATTTAACACATTCAATTCAATTCATATAGGATGTTTTTATTAAATTAAAATAAGGGGAGTGGTCATACCACCCAATTCATTTCATTCTTCTTCAAACCATTTAATCTAAAGACATTCTATTTAATCATAAAAAACATGAAAATTCAATTTATATGTTTAGAGAGGCACTTAGGGGGTGCCAAGGTCAACTGGCCAATTAACTATAAGCCCAACCCCCTTGAAAAGCATGTCAACAGTTAGGAGGTGCTTGGTTCAAACTAGACATTTATCAAAGGAGGGAAAGTTCCATTTAATAACATGAATTAAGGCCATGTACAAACATTCCTTACATATAATAAAGACATTTAAGCATAGAGAGAAACCAATCCAACATGCTGAGCATGATTTATATCACTAATCAATACTTTTTGGTTGAGAATACAGTGCACCTCCATCAAGGGGGTTTATTATAAAAACATGATATTGTTCTTTAAATAATCCTCTTAATATATTTAAACATCCATTCCAAGGCTTGTTTCAATTCCTCAAAGGAGGAATTTATTATAAAATTCATAAAACACTAATTAATATCAAAGTAATGTGCTAAAGGTGAGAAATTAATGCATTCTTAAATTTAATGGGAAAAAGGAAAGGGTTCATACCTCAAAGAGAAGAAGGCCAAGTCAAACACTTTGACACTGGATGTTTTAATTAACAACCACTCAAAGCTTCCCTCTCCCGCCTCCAAGAATATTCACCTTCACATATACATAAGGAAAAAATAGACCTTACCTACATATTCTCATGGCCATGAATATGTATAAAGGAATACTTACATATATTCTTATATATGCATACACCTGTTTCCACTTACACCCATAAATTTTTTTCATTTTATATGTAAGAAAACCTAGCCCCATTTATATATATATATATTCACTACCATGGGTGAATATACATATAATGGGGGAAATTAGATAAACATATTCTTAACCATGTATACAAGGTAAGTCACCTTTGCTTTTGGTGACTTGAACCCCCCTCAAGGACGAACAAAACTCACTACAAATAAATACTAGAACCAAAATACAACTGAAAGACCCCAAATTAAATTGGTCTAGACAAGAAATGGGAGAAAACCCCTACCTCAAGTGATGAAGACAAGCCAAAATTAACCAAACCACTTCGTCATCAGTAGTGAATATTGAAACACACCATATGCCGACCGGAGAGATTCGTTGAACTCCCTAGAAACAAGTGGAACATAAAAAATCAATCCAAATGAAACCCTAGGGTTTGGACATAAGGAATAGGGAGAAGTGAAGAAGGGAAATTGACCAACCAAAGGAAGAAAAAGGATTGAGATATCATACCTTGAAGGATAGTAGAGAAACCTCTCGGAAATCTAGTAGAGATCGGAAAACCAAGGAGGATCCAAGGGGGGGGGGACTTCGCATGCCTAGGTCTCCAAGGAGGAGGGTGTCACGCGAGTGAAGGGGGGAGAGGGATAGTTATGTTTCAATTTGTTTTATTGTAATTTAAATTTAATTATTTAATTTTGAAAAAACATACTGTGTGTTTAGGTTCACATGGTTAGCCAAACCGTGTGCCAACCGTGTGGTACCCTTGCTTAAAAAACCACCTCACGTAGTTTTCCCCACACTGTTATCCTAACTATGTGCAAACTGTGTGGTGAATAGTGTTGAGGTACTTCCTAAATGGAACTAACCATGCGAGAAGGGTGCACAATTTGGTTAAACCTTGTGCCACCCATTTTGGGAATTTCTACTCCTCTGAAACATATCGCATGGTTTGCTGGAGAGAGCTACACGGTTTTATACAAACTGTTCACCACTTTCAGAGAACCCAAAATTTATATTTCCAGACTCTGGTGCTCCTAAAACTTGACGAAACACCCAGGAGACTTCTAAAGACTTCACCCAAGTCTAAAAACAACACATTTAAGTGTTCCAACTCTCAAAATTACTTTATGAATCTCGGTTTTAAAAACAGACCATCTAGTAAATGAAAAAGTTCAAATTCAATTGGTTTTCCATGTGGTTCAAAAACATAGGTCGGTGCAGCCTTCCCACCTTAAAAATTAACATCCTCAAGAATAATTTGGGAATAACGTAAACCTCACCAAACCTAAAAGGGTCATTAATATTTTTTCAAATGGTCACATTATGTTTCCAAACACCCAAGGAACCTTAAAAGAATTACTTGATCATATGACACCTAAGCCATCAAAACTCGATACAACACTCATTTTCTAACCGAAACATCGAGACAAAACTTACCCGATAATGTTTAGATAGAGAAACGATCACGTCATTATCACATTAAAAATATGGACAAATATAATTCCCACCTTAGTATTTAACATTCATCACTACAAAACACGCCTTTAACAGCGCTAGAATCGGCCTTTATCAGCACTAGAAAAGTGTTGACTACCTTAGTGTGGTTAAAATTTCATGGCTTTTATTAGCACTAAAAAAGAACTAATAAAGGGTAGATTTATCAGAGAAAAAAAAATAACTGATAAAATAACCCATTTATCAATGCTTTCATTTAGTGCTGATAAATAGAGCCTTTATCAGTGCTTTCAAAAGCACTGATAAATGGGGCCTTTTATCAGTGCTTTTTAAAAGTGCTAATAAAAGTATGACTTATCAATGATTTTATTTGCGCTGATAAAAGAAATATTTATTGGCACATTTAGAATCACTGATAAAGATAGAATTTATCAGTGCCTGTATAAGAACTGATAAAATATACTTTTATTAGCACATTTAATATAACTGATAAAGGTTAAAACTATAGTGTGATGCTACAGCACACTACATCACCAGAAAAGGGTGCAGTGTGCTACAACAACACACTTCATCACCATAAAAAGAAAAATAAATTACCAAAATAAGATAAAATATGGAATTTAAAGGAAATAAAATTTCTAACACAAATACAAGAAAAATAAAACATTATTATACTGTATGTCAGTTGTTTATTTTACTAAAATTAATTTAAATTTTGAATAAAAAGGCACACTTGGAGTTGTACCGGTCACACCGTGCATCAAATTAAAGTGTGGATAATCTCAAAATTTCACAAATGAAGTATAGATTGTTGTTCTAAAGTATCAAAACAATCCAAATCTGTTTTCTCACTTTTGAGTATATTAGTTTTTTTACTAAAATTAATGTCAATTTTGAATAAAAAGACACACTTGGAGTCATACCAGTCACATCATGCATTATATTGAGGCTTGGATGATCCATACATGTCCCAAATGACTCATGGATCATTTTTCTAAAGTACCAAAATAATCGGAATCAGCTTCCTTAGTTTTGAGTACCCCATGTGTGTTTTTTATTGAAATGTCATTTTAAACTAGAAACACGCACTTTGATCCATAAATGTAGAATTGTGTGCGGGTGTGACATGAGAATGATTCATACTTGTCAAAAATGAACTATGAATAATTTTCCCAAATTATCAATACAATCTGAGCATGTTTACTCGGTTTTCAGTGAGTGACACTTTTCGTAATAAAATTTCAATTTTAAAATGACAACGGACACTTGGAATCATACCGATCACACTATGCATTGGATTGATGTTTGGATGATCCGTATATGAAAAAAATGATGTATGAATGGTTTTCTTAAAGTAAAAGAACAATCCAAATGTGTTTTCTTGGTTTTGAGTATATTAGTTGTTTTTTCCCTAAAATTAATGACAATTTTGATTAAAATAATGCACTTTGAGTCATACCAGTCACATTGTGGATCAGATTGAGGTGTGGATGATCCCTACACATACCAAATGATGTATGGATCATTTTACTAAATTACCAAAATAATCCTAATACGTTTTATCTATTTTGACTATGTCAGTTGTTTTTTCACTAAAGTTAATGTAAATTTTGAATAAAAAGACACACTTAGAGTCATATCAGTCACACCATGCATCAAATTTAGGGATGAATGATCCCTAAATGTCCCAAATGACTCATGGATCATTTTCCTAAAGTATCAAAAGAATCATAATGAATTTCCTTTGTTTTGAGTACGCCACTTGTGTTTTTACTAAAATGTCATTTTAAACTCACTACTGGATTACAAGCTATTTGCAACGGGGTCCCGTCACAAAATATCTGTTGCGACGAGGTCCCTTCCCAAATAGCTCGTTGCATAAAATGGTGTCACAACTAGTATTTTTTTGCGATGGGCCAGTCGCAAAAAATATTACTTGTGACGGGAAACCGTCCCATCGCAAATAGATCTCCAATTATTTACATTATATATATATAAACTTGTTGCAACGGGCCCATCGCAAATACTTTTTATGACGTAACCACCATCCCATCTCAAATAGTTCTCTGTTTATATATGTTATATATACCTAAACCTTTTGCGATGGGTCCATCGCAAAAAAAGTATTTACGATGGGTTCTTTTACCGTCACAAATACCTTTTTTTAATATATATAAACTATTTACGATGGGGTCTTGTCGCAAAAGGCCTCGTCGAAAATACTAAATAAAATAAAAAAATTTAATAAAATTATGATTAATGAAAAAATAATAATAATATTATTAAAATAATAAAAAAATAAAAATATATTAAAATTCTCAATATTCACAAAAAAAATAAAAAAAAATAATAAAATATTATTATTAGTAGTAGTAAAATAAAAAAATGTTAAAAAATATAATACTAATAAAAAATAATAAAATGATAAAATATTAAAAATATAAAAATATAAAAAAATATAAAAAAAGTAAATTATGAAATATTCACACCAATATAAAAGACAAAAATTATAAATAGTTCTTATTACAAAAAATATTAAATTCAAATGTTTTTAACATAATAAAAAATCACTAGGGGTAGTCTTCTGGAGGAGGTGGAGGAGGTGGAGGAGATGGTGGAGGAAACTTCATCCCTAAACTATGAGTCAGATGGTGCATGTACTCCATCTGCTCGTGAGGCTACTGCTCCCATCGATGCACCTCCTACTCATGTTGCTGCTCCTCCTACTGCTGCCATCGACACACATTCTCCTCATATTGTTGTTACTGCTACTGACGCATCTTTTCCTACTTCTTCTACAACCCTCTATAAGCTCAGTCTGAGCTCACAACTACTCCTGATACTATGAGCCATAAGATTATGCCTCTCCATGAGATCCTCTTGAGCTGGACATCGACATTGCAATAGTACCATAATAAGTTTAAAGAGTCAAATGAAAGATGATACCAACTTCTTGGCCCTTCTCAAAGGCATACTTGGTTGCCTACATCCATGCCGCCTCATTAAAATGGTGGGCACTAGTCTGATCAGTTGTCTCGGCCTGACTCTCAGCATGTGTCTGAGAGGTCGTGGACTCATATGACTCCTTCGGTTCCAATTTTAAATTAAAATATTGAAAATATTATATGCAGTTAATTTTCAAACTGAAAAATAAATAATACTGACCAAAATATGACGCTGGCGATCACCTCTAATCTCTCCAGTGGTTGGATCACTGTACATCCTCCGATAAACGTCATACTCTATAATATCGGGATGCTCGACTGCCTATATGAATATAAAATAAACTTTTTATATTTAATTTTATATAAAATATTTAAAAAAGATACTTACCAGATGCTCTCTATGCGTATTGAATGTATGACTACCAGATCGATGTGTCACCTCCTGTCTCCCCCAGTTCTGCCAGCCCAATGAAGATATCCTTTGAAATCCACCACTCAAACAGTGTGAACATAATCCATCCCAAACGTGAGATTAAATGTACTCCAGTTGGTGGTCTCTACACGACTCATCAAATATTGTCACTCCTTCTTTCTTAATAGTCATCCTTCTCAAATTGTAAAAAAACTGACGGAAACGCTCACGTATAGACACCTCCCATGCCACTTGGATAGTGCCACACATGCTATCATTGATGAGATACTATAAACCCAACAAATAATTTATAATATCAAGTTATTAATGAAATAAATTTCAAAATAAATATTATTTATTCACATACCAGCCAATGATTGAACATATCGAGCTGCACATCAACGGGAATCTGTTCTCATGTGATCCATGGCTGAGAAAAATAATTGTGCAAGATAGCACTCCCCTTTCCAACAGCTACATGTGCAAAATTGTGAAAAAAAAAATAAAAAATAAAACAATTAGTATATAAATAAATTAATGAAAGATAACTAAAATATACAGGTTAGCATACCTCCATGTGCGTGGATCAAATCCAAGACGTGGACGTCGCTCGAGGATAGGGTCAGGAATCATCAGTCGCACAAGACCGCACCCCCTCTACATACCCCCTAAACCGCCAGTAGGCTGAGGGTTAGATGATCCCAAATCCTCCTCATCAAAAGGTAGCTCAGCCTCCTGCAACTCACGAAGTAGATCAGAGTCCATCTGAAACAAAAAATGATTATTTTTAGCAGATTGTTGAAAATAAATATTACATATAGGTATATATTAGTTATGATTATAACCAACATTTAACCATGTCAATGTTCACCTTCATCATCATCTTCATATATGACTATGTCAATGTCTTCATATTCATCCTCAGCATCATCAATATCCATATGAGTTTCAGTTTCATCATCTCTTTCCATTTCAAATTCATTTGTAACATATTTAACATCATCATCACCATCGACCCTTAATTGTGGGGTGTCATCATTGATATTCATGCCTCTATGAAAAAGATGGATGTTGAGTAGTCTCTTGAAAATTTTCAATTCCTTGTACTTTATCGGAACCACATTCAGTTTGAGTAAACTGATTTTCCCCAGATTTCATTTTTATTATGCTCCACCAATCACTCAGGTCTCTTAAAATAGTATAGTACTTTGTGTAATATATTTGATGTGCATGTTGAGCTAGTAAAGATGGTTCATTTACTACAAGAATACTTTTATATTTAATATCGATGATTCCATGAATTAGATGAACAGGAAAACCTCTCTCAGTATCCAACCACCAATATTTAAACATCATTGTGTATTTTTTCCCTAGATAACATAGTTCAATAATTTCATCAAGCATGCCATAAAAGTCAACTTCAGTTTCTCTATGATGATATCCTCTCAAGAAAACTCCACTCTTTTTTTTGATTCCCCGTATGCACGTGTATGAAATCGAAAACCATTCACCATATATGCATTATAAGATTTAACCATTTTGGATGGTGGGTTACTCAATATACACAGTCGCTTATCAATTTTATCAGCATGTTGAGTCACCTAAAAATTTGTAAAAAAATTATCAATATAATAAATAATAAACTAAATTTATATGTTAAACCATCAATAATCTATGTTACCAATTTTTGAAACCATTGAGAAATTTTTTTTCTGACATTCTTCAAGAGCAGCTGTTGTAATTTGTGGAAGTTGTTTCTTGATATGATTATCATATAACCTAAAAATAAAATAAGTTTACTTACTGTAACATAAATTATATAATAAGTGATAGAATCACACACAGTATAAAGGATTCCATTTGTTCATACTTGAGAAAAACATATGTATGAGCACTGTAGTGTTCATCATCTAAAAGCCATCATTCATGAACTCCACCGAAGCCAAGTTCTGGCTGATTAAAAACTGATAATTGATTTTCCATTTTATCATCAACATTCTTCTCATGTCTTACCATATGGTTGTGTTTTGAGGGATATTTATATTCAAAATAATTAGAGTAGAAAAAATCAATTTCCTCTTAAAAATAAGCTTCAGCAATTGATCCTTCAACTGATACTTTGTTATGTAGTTTTTTCTTCAATTTCTACATGCATCTCTTGAATGGGTACATCCATCGAAATTGTACTGGATCTCCATATTTAGCTTCATATGGAAAATGTAATATCAAATTTTCTATTGATTCAAAGAAAGTCTGTGGGAAGATTTTTTCCAGATTACATATAATTACAACAACATCTTCTTCCAGTTTTCTTAGTGCATCGTAGTCTATTGTCGCCACACAAATGTCTCGAAAAAACTATGATATTTATATTATCAAATCCCAAATAATATAATTCAACAAACCTATTAATACAATCAGCATAAGTATTTCCATTATAACATGACAATCATGAATTTTTAATCCAGTAATATGACCATTCTTAACACATCTGCCCAAATTGGAAGCATAGCCATCTGGAAGTCTCAAATTTGAAATCCACTGAAAAAATAATAAGCGATTCCCTTTTAAATGTGTATAAGATACTTTTGGATTCATTAACCTCTATGATCTGGCATTTTGAAATAGTTCAAGTTCTGGTCGCCTAAAAATTTGGGCAAGATCTAATCATGAATTTACATTATCTTTGGTCTTACCTAGTGTATCCAAAACTGTATGAAATAAATTATCAAAATAGTTCTTCTCAATATTAATTACTTTCAACATGTGGCGGACCAACAAATCAGACCAATATGGTAGATCCAAAAAAATTCTTTGTTTTATTCAATTGTGTTCTTTCCCAAAGCTATGAATTTTATCTTGGTTTACTGTTAAACCAAATGTGATATGAGGCAATGAAAATACAACTGATTTTAACTCTATACCTAAGATCATTTTTGGTGGTTCATCCCTTTCAATTGTGCCTTTTCTAAAATGGTATCTGTTCATCCGAAAAGGATAATCGGTTGGATGAAATTTGCGATGATAGTCAAAATAGAAAGGTTTTTTTTCCATTGATGAGCATAAATGCTTTGTTGTCTTTCATACACTAAGGACATGATTTCAGACCATGTGTACTCCAGCCAAATAACATTCCATATTCCAGGAAGTTACTAATTTTTCACATCAATGTAGCTTTTAATATGAAATTTTGTTTCACAGAAACATCATATGTACTAACACTATTACTCCATAATTAATTTAACTCATCAATCAATGGTTTCAAATAATCATCAATATTTTTTTTTCAGATGTTTGGGGATTAATAAGGTCAAAAAGATATAGGGATCCTTCATCAACATCCATGAAGGTAAATTATACGAAGTTATAAAGATAGGAAAACATGAATACTAATTACCATAAGAACCAAATGGGTAGAAACTATCAGTAGAAAGACCCAATCACACATTCTGGGATTCTAAAGAAAAATAAGGATGTAGTCGGTCAAAATGTTTCCATAAATCACCATCAGATGGATGATTCAAGCTTTTACTAGTTAAAATCTTGGTTTTGTGTCATGAAATCATTGATGTTGTGTTCTAAGACATAAATAAATGTTGCAACCTGGGTGTAAGCGGGAAATATCTCAACTATTTTATAAGAATCGATCTTGGATTCTCTGGTTAAGCTTCTTTATACCTCTATTTTCTACATGTGGAACAACTATCCAATGACTCATTTTCACCAAAAAATAATATGCAATCATTTTCACATGCATGAATCTTCCAATAACTAAGACCCATATTACAAACCAACCTCTTTCTCTCATAGTAATTTATAGGCTACACATTTCCTTCAGGTAACGGTGTTTTAACCAAAGAAAATATCTGATCAAAACGGTTTTTTAACATTGCATTATCTGATTTAATAGCCATAAATTTTGCAACTGCTTATAATTTACTTATCTTGCAACCAGGATATAATGCATCCTCAGCAGACATCAACAACTCATAAAATTTGGATGGTTCTAACTCAGGAGTTAAATCAATACCATCCTAAGTTTCAGTTTGTTGATCAGGTGGAATTACAATATCATGTACTAAATTTTGAAACTGTGATGGATCCAGAATCAAGTTATTAGTATCTTCTCTAGAATTTTGTTCACCATATTGATACCAAAAGATATAATCTGGTTGAAAACTAAAACGAAAGAGATGTCCCCCAACCTTGTCAAAAGTGTCAAACGTTCTCAAAGCACATTTTTTACAAGGACACTTAATTGTTCCTTCTAAAACAAATTCTGGTTTTGATGATGTAAATGATAAGAAAGTTTCAACACCCTCAATATATACAGGATTTAAACCAGAACCATTTAGATTTCTGCACTAATTTATCCAAGCATGATCATCTAATAATGATTATTTTTGTCTTCCTTGTTCCATATTTTTCTACAAAATATAAAGTCATTACTTTTTTTGAATAATTTAAAATTAGAAAAACACTATCCAAAAAAATAAGATAAATAATTACAACCACTTCTTAATAATTACCATTAATTACGGGCGACATAATTTCTAGTGGATTGATGACTACTCTTTTGTCTAATGGCTCATTTACTTGCAACTTTCTCACACTAAAATCATAATGAAGAATCTGCTCTCAGGTACACATATCCATTCTCATGCATACAAGAATTTATAAGCGACCTCCTAGTAGATACTTCATTGTGATTTCAGTGTGAGAAAGATGCAAGTAGATGAGGCGTCGGGCAAAAGATCCCCCTTTTCATTGATGACTATTCTCCTTGCAACTGTCACCGCCTGAAAACATTATGAAAAATGTGGTCCTAAAAATGCATATCCAAACTCATGCATATGATATTGGATATGCATACGTAGAAGCATATTTTCAATAATGTTTTGAGTCAGTGAGAGTTGAAAAGAGAAGAGTCATTGAGCAAAAGGAGTGCCACCAATCCACTAGAAATTGTGCCAAATTATTACAATTTATTACAATTGATTTTCTTCTTAATTGTTCCTAATTATTCTTAATGATTCCTAATTATTACTAATTATTCCTAATTATTCCTAATTATTCCTAATTATTGTTAATTATTACTAATTATTGTTAATTATTACTAATTATTCCTAATTATTCCTAATTATTCCTAATTATTCTTAATTATTTTTAATTATTCTTAATTATTCCTAATTATTCCTAATTATTCCTAATTATTCCAAATTATTTCTAATTATTCCAAATTATTCCTAATTATTCCTAATTATTCCTAATTATTCCTAATTATTCCTAATTATTCCTAATTATTCCTAATTATTCTTAATTATTCCTAATTATTCCTAATTATTCCTAATTATTCATACTTATTCCTAATTATTCCTACTTATTCCTACTTATTCCTACTTATTCCTACTTATTCCTACTTATTCCTACTTATTCCTACTTATTCCTAATTATTCCTAATTATTCATACTTATTCCTACTTATTCCTAATTATTCCTAATTATTGCTAATTACTGACAATTATTGCTAATTATTCCTAATTATTGAAAATTATTTCTAATTATTCCTAATTATTCATAATTATTCATAATTATTCCTACTTATTCCTACTTATTGTTATTTATTCCTACTAATTCCTAGTTATTCCTAATTATTGCTAATTACTCCAAATTATTTCTAATTATTTTTAATTATTCCTAATTATTCCTAATTATTCCTAATTATTCTTAATTATTCCTAATTATTCCTAATTATTTCTAATTATTCCTAATTATTCCTAATTATTTCTAATTATTCCTAATTATTCCTAATTATTTCTAATTATTTCTAATTATTCCCAATTATTCCTAATTAATCCTAATTATTAATAATTATTCCTCATTATTCCTAATTATTCCTAATTATTCGTAATCATTCCTAATTATTCCTAATTATTCCTAATTATTCCTAATCATTCCTAATTATTCATAATTATTCCTAATTATTCCTAATTATTCCTACTTATTCCTACTTATTCCTACTTATTCCTACTTATTCCTACTTATTCCTACTTATTCCTACTTATTCTTAATTATTCCTAATTATTCCTAATTATTCCTACTTATTCCTAATTATTCCTAATTATTGCTAATTACTCCTAATTATTCCTAATTATTCCTAATTATTCCTAATTATTGTTATTTATTGTTATTTATTGCTATTTATTGCTATTAATTGCTATTTATTGTTATTTATTGCTATTTATTACTATTTATTGATATTTATTGATATTTATTGCTATTTATTGCTATTTATTGCTATTTATCGCTATTTATTTCTATTTATTGCTATTTATTACAAATTATTGCTATTTATTGCTAATTATTCCTATTTATTACTATTTATTGCTATTTATTGCTATTTATTGATATTTATTACTATTTATTACTATTTATTACTAATTATTACTAATTCTAACTATTTATTACTAATTATTGCTAATTATTACTAATTATTTCTAATTATTCCTAATTTTTCCTAATTTTTCCTAAGTCTCCAAGTTTATCTGCGCGTGGATGGTACTAGAATATTAATAGGCTCAAGAAGTACATGATGTGTAAAACATTCACATCGTGTATTGGATTAAGTGGATTTTGTCCCAACATATGCATGTCATTTTATCATTCTTCATGTCGTGTATTTGAGATCCTCAATTCCCACTAAAAATTTGACTTGTATTATTGACCAGGTGAGACTTTGAACTTTGCACATCATGTAACCTCCACACGCCGTGTACTTGATTCACTTTAAGTGGGATTTTGAACTTGAAATTATCATGACATGTAATAAAAATACACATCGTGCAATAGCTTCACATCATGTATTGTCTTTACAGGTTGGTATGTGGCCTGCAAGCATGCTGTGAATGAGCACTACACATCATGTATGTAATACATGACTTGTAAATCTTGGTTGTTCCATTTTTTAGCATTTCATCCTTTATGTCCCGAATTCATAATTCCTGTGAAAACAAACCAAAAAATAATACATTATTGAATAAAACATGAATAATCTTTAATTAAATGTATCCAATATGTATAAATAAATTTATCTTATCAACAATCCCGAATAAAGATGAGATTGTGAAATAAACTCTTACCTCATGGACGACTTACTTTGTAAGTACTTTTAAAATCATATACAATAAATGTAAATTTATTATAATTCTATACTGGAAACATATATATACTTATAATATGATATATTATCCACTTATAACCTTTCAATACCCGCTAATTAAAAATTATTTATTAAAATTGACATTTTTGAGTGTTAATTGTCTCGTTTTTCATGTAATTTTCGGTTCTATAGTTTCATTCCTTGCATATTTATCATGGTTCCACCATATCCTTATAGTTAGTGATGATATAAATATCATATATATTCATTATATACATATTTAGAATGACCATAGAAATGTGGACATGAAAAATGAATCGCATCGCTTCGTACAGGTGGTAGTCCACACATACGCACGAGCGATGTTATCATTTTTTAATGAGTAGAGAGGTAAAAAGGTAAATAATATATTATATTTACAAAACCGTAATTATTTCATAAATATCATATATATATATATATATATTAATTATTCCCATCTTTATAACCATCCAATTAAAATGGCGATCAAAAATGAATTACACCACTCTGTGGATATGGTAAGTTGTACACACACACAAGTGATGTTTTTCACTTTTCATAGGATGAAAAAGTGGTGGAAAATGATTGTCCCGTAATCACAATAACATATCAGTATATTGATGATACTAGATTAATTATTTTCGTATGGTTACAACATATTTAGAGTAAGTAGAAGAACAAATAAAATTGAAAGTTTCCAGTTCAGAGTTATACCACTTTATTGAGAAACCTCTTTTGGCTTACACCTTAATCCTTGAAAGGACAATATTTTAGAAATAATAGAAATTCTAGGATGTGGGGAAGGAATATATGAAGGTATTATGTTAGGTTTTTTTGAGCTATAATTCTCAAACTTTATGAATAATGGAGAAGAGGTGGTTCCCTTTTATAAGTGAGGGAAATGACACACATGGAATTACTTAAAAGATTAAATAATATATATATATATATATATATATATCTTAATAATTTAAAGTGGCATAGAGGAACCCAAAATTAAAATATAATATGTTATAAGATCAAAATAAACTCATACAATCAAATTTTGGAAATTTTTGGATACATTTTAAACCTTATCTTCTAGTTAAACCACTTTAAACGCATTTTAACCATAACTGGGTTAATGTAACTTTTTACCACAATAAATTAATTAAACACAAAAAATAAAAGGGGTCTTATAAAAAATTCATGAATTTCAATTAAAAATGTTAAATCCATTTTATCAAATTTAATTTCTATAGGTTATGGAAATTACTTTAAATATAAGAACACAAAATGCATGAAAAACTATTTTTAGGAAAATACATGATTTAAGAGTTAAAAATACAAATTTTGTCCGCAAAAGTCAAGCATGAGTCACCTAATTCAAAATAATGTTTTGAAATAAATTATATAAATCCATTAACAAATATTTGGTCATGATAATTGTTATTTCAATTTATTAAGTCATTATTACATCATATTAATTTCATAAAAGTATCAGTATTTCGAAAATCAATTTTTTCACTATTCACCTAAAACATCAACTATTTTATAAAAATAACAAAAATAAACTCTAATATAAATTTTATATTATAAATCCAAAAATTACATCCATTTTTTCAAACAAAATTTTTAAAATTTAAAGAAATTAATTTTATAATAATTGTGAAAGACATAGTAAAAGCATTTTTTTTTAAATGCATATTTAAACATAAAACTTGATTTATTCTTATCCCATTCCTAGTAAAAACATTTAGATGAGTATTAAAAAATATGATTAAATATATAATATATAAAATTCATTAAAATCATTCATCAATAGTGATTAATTTAATTTATTTAGGTAAAAACACATTTCACACATAAAAACAATTTTTCAGAAAAAGAACTTTTTTACTTTCAGATGATTTTATTTTCATTTATAATCAATTGATAAATGATAAATTAATTTTATACATGTGTAAAATATATTTTTTTATAATTTATTTGGTCTTATTCACACCCTTTAATCTAACAGTTGGTTGATAACTTACCAATTAAATAACAATATTTTATTAGTATATCGTGGTTCATATTAACTCGGTGTTGCCTGTAAATCAAGCTATCAAAAAAAATTAAATTTATTTAAAGGGAAATATATCATAAAATATCTAGGTGATACACCTCTAATTTTCTAAACCACCATAGATAGATAGATCTGAGTTGGGGTTATGATGACGGTGTCCTGCAATGGTGGGCGAACTACGATGATGGGGTGCTATGATGATAGGGGCCCTCGACAATGTGCCCTGCGCCAATAGGGCTCTGACATAAGGGACTCTAATGATAAGGAATTAAATTATGGTTCCTTAAATGGAGGAATCTATGGTGGGGATTTTCATCAGGGTTGATGTGTATTTAGAGAAAGGTGAAGGATTTGGAGTAGGGGAATTAATGTATTTTTCATTTTTTAACATTATTTTTTAATAGTTACCAAACTTGATTTTAACCACATTTCAAGTTCAATTTCCTATTTATTTTATTTTTCCATTTCATATTTTTTTCCATAAAAAACTATTCCAATTAATTTAATGGGAATCAAGTTTAAATTGATTTTTTACATTTGTACACCAACCCTATTAAAATTATTTTTTATTTGAATTATAATTAATTGTATTGGATTAATGAATATCAGTTTTCATTTATAGTTATAATAAAAATATATTATAAATATAATAATAATAATAAATTTTTGGGGGGAATGTGCTCTTCCAAGGTACAGTCTCCATGAACCTAATAGAACCAGATTCGGTATTTTTTATCACGCAATTCAAATTCAACAAAAATTGAACATTCAAGATGCGAAAGTAAGAAAGAAGTAAAGATAAAAATTAAGATTTAATGTCCTTTAGTCACTTTGGGGTCTAAGTACACAGTAAGAACACCCCGCACACATGCATTTTATTCAACTCAAAAGAAACAAATGCGGGGTACAAGATAAAGAAAACCATAGATCATGAGAAAAATAAAAAATAACTTTAATCGACCTCTTTAGTAGAAAATAAAAGAGTGAAGAATAAATTACAAACTTGTATTGATTTAATTAATTTTGGGGGTCTTTATCTCTTCTCAGTCACCTTTTCTCCTCATATGAGCTCTACGGGATGCACATGGTCACAAGTTTTGATGTAAAGAATCAATACCTCACTAGATATTGTTTGGAAAGCCACACTTCTTCACAAGAAAGGATCATCATCACAAAACCCCACCAAGAGTGTTTTACTAGAGGTATAAACTAGAGTCGGTGGGCTTAGAACTAGGAATACATCCCCAAAGAATCTTGATCAAAATTAGGGTTTCACTAGAGGAGAAACGAGAGAAAAATTGGGAGATGAGAATCAAAATGAAACATACCACCAAAGTGATGAGGAAACAGGTGGTCATCAATCCCCGTAACAACCATAGAGCCTCAAAACGACCAAACCAATCAGCAAGTGCCATGGAAGAAGGATGAATATGTTTGAATTAGGACTAATAGATAAGACTAAATAGGTGGATGAAATAGATTAAATGGGTGACAATAATAATCAATGTCCAAGAGATCACACATGGTGCATCAGTGAAATGACTAGTGCAGGCTGACCGTAGGCACAAGCAGGCCAAATAGAATTTCCCAAATCATAGGCCCATGCGGCAGTCATTCATCCCAACAAATGAGGAGAAGACCAACATTTAAAAAATAAATAGAAAATTAAATTAATCATAAATGAAAAACCATATTAGATTTTTATTCATGTGAATAAAATAATTATAAATAATGGATTATAAAAACATGAAAATTAAATATGAAAACACCAGAATTCACAAATCATCACAAATTTCAATTGAATTTGGAGATTTTCGTGAACCCAAGGTTATTAAATCAGAACCAAATTCAATTTATCTAAAAAGTAATTTAATTTTGATAATACCATGACTTTAGTCAAACTATCAGTTAGGTTATCATTAGTATATATCTTACGGACACATATTGTTCTAGATTCAACAGCATACCTAATGAAATATAGTCTAATGTATATATGTTAGGATTTACCATAGAATATTATATTTTTGGATAAATTTAAAGTATATTTATTATCACTAAATACTATAATAATAGAATCATAAATCTTGAGTTTAGAATCTAAACGCATAATCCACAAGGCTTCCTTAACAACCTCGGTCAATGAAATATATTCTGATTCTTTGGTTGAAAGAGAAACCACAGATTTATGTTACATTTTCAGGATATAGGACCCCCACAAGTACTGATTACATACCCAATTAATGAATTTTTATTATCCATATTACCTATATGGTCAGTATCTGCATATACAATAATTATTTCAATAGTACCAACATTTTTTACATAACAAAAGGATAAATTTTTAGTCCATGAAAGGTGCTAAAGAATCCATTTTTGGGCATGTCAATTTGGTTTTCCTGGACTAGCCATAAATTTTCTAAGGGTGAAAATTATAAATGATACATCAAGTTTAGTGAATATCATAGTGTACATGACACTACCAATAATATTGGTTTATCGTATTTTAGACATATAATCTATATCAGTAGAAACAGTGGGTGATTATGTTAATGAAAGTTTAAATGTTATCTAAATGGTACACTAATAGGTTTGAAAGATATGAATAGGTGCCTTTTAAGAACATTCATAACATAAGAATTATGTTAAAGATACAACTTTTTATTGGTTATATCTATATAAATACCTAAACCAAGGATTTTTTTACTACCCCTAAGTCCTTCATTTCAAAAACACCCTTTAGTTGATATTTAACAACAGTAATAAGCTTCGTATTATTACATATAATAATCATGTCATCAAAATATAATAGAAGTTAAACCAAGTGATTTTTTATGGAATTGAAATAAATAAAAGAATCATATTGGCTACTAGTTAAATGCTTATTAATCATAAATGAATCAAATTTTCTATACCACTTCCTTGAGGCTTGCCTTAAACTATACAATAATTTATTTAAAAGGAAAACATGGTTATATTTGAATTCTTTATAATAATCATCAAGAGGTTTCATATAAAATATCTCATTAAGGCCACCATGAAGGAATATTGTTTTTTTTCTATTAGAACTAAAATCCATATTTTAATATTACTTTGGACATGGAAAAGTTATTTTTCCACAAAATATAGTCTTTAAAATCATAATTTCTATATTAGACTTTGAAAAGTCATTTTGGGTATGGAAATTGATTTCAATCCATTAAAATTCATAACATGAATAAAATAAAATATTTTAGTTCTTAGATTATGCTTAATTAATTGTTACATAATTATTACATATATATGAAGTCATAAAACATACCAAAAACATAAAACTGTATTTTTACTATTCACTGAAAAATAAAGTATTTTAGGAAATTATAAAAAAATCACCCTAACCTAATTTAAAAATGATTATTTCAAATATAAAGTTTATTTTATCAAAATAATTTTCTAAATAGAAAAAATTTATGTTTTAAATAAAAACTCCTTATTCATTGAAAAATAATAGTTTTTATGTCATAGTCAAATTTCAGACACATATAAAATTTTTTTAGGCCATTGTAAAATTATTTTATCATTTATATTTTAAAAAGATTTTTTTAAAAGTATATTTCATGAAAAAAAAATTATATAGAATGATTTAGTTTATTATGAAAGTGTATATATTTTTTGAACATAAATGTTTATTTGTATCAAAAATAAAATTATCAAATTCATCTTATTTTCTTAAATATGTTATTAAAAAAATAGTACTAAAATGGTATTGAAAAAATAAATATTTCATTTATACAAAGGAAATAATAATTTTATAATATTAAGGTCTAGACACATAATGCCTTATTACACTGACATACATCCTAAGGGTAAGGTGTGTGATGGTGGTTGTTTCATGGGATGGCTTAGCTAACATTGACCAAGTAGTTACCTCCACTAAGTTCAACTTATCCTGTAGTTTATTTTATTTTAGCCTCACTTTTTGGAGCTCTACTTGGGCTTGGTCAATGGTGAACCCCAATGATGTTATGTCCCCCCAATTTCTAACAAATGGGGTTTAAAATTCATGACTCTACTGGTTCAGACCATCATTTCTCATTTCTGCATCAATTATCATTTGTCATTACCATTACTAAACACTAGGTCTAATGGTAAGATTATTACCAATGGTCATAGTTCCCAATAGTCATATTGCACAATGGTCAGATTACTATTCCAAATTTTATATTACCTCCTATAAATACATTTTCATTTCTTCATATATTATTCACTATAATTATTCTCAATATTTTATATCTTTTCCTTTTCTAAAATACCGGTTGGTTTACTAATATTCTATTTCATTTCTATAGTGTTGTTCATGGGGGGAATGATTCTAGAATATTGGAAATATCCAAATTTCCCCATTTTACTTTTATTATTTTATATTTTTTGTCCCAATGTAATATTTGGTATTTCCATGGGTTTATTCACTAACAAATATAACATTATTCATTAATTAAATAAATTTTATTTATTTTTTTATGTATTGTATGTGCATAATTATATATAATATAAGATATGTTTATTATGTAAACAAAAGTCACTAATAAATTATAGGTCATTACCTTCTTCCACCATAATAAATTTCATCCCTGAAATTTCAATTTATATTATTAGTTGAGAATAGATTATGGTACTTATGTCTCATTGTTTTTTCTAGTTCCCATGTTGCCTATTCATATTTATGGTTCTGCCACAACACGTTGACAAGGTAAGTTTTATTTTTGGGTAGAAATTTTTCTTTATATTCTAATATCTCCATCAAATTCTCCTCAAAGAGGGGTCATTCTCCAATTGTACCACCTCCAGATTCAAAACTTGTGAGGGATTAGGTATGTACTTCCTCATGAATGATATATGGAACACATCATGAACTTGAACCAAGTTTGGTGGAAGTGTTATCCAACATGTCACTTCTATTACGCAATTAGGGATCTCAATGGGTCCAATATAGCTAGGGATAAGCTTTTATTTCTTTCCAAACTGAATAACTCTATTCCATGCTGATATTTGAAGGAATAATTTGTCTTCTACATCAAACTCCAAGTCCCTTCAAAGTTTATCAACATAGAAATTATAATAACTCTAGGTATATTTTATATGTTATTGGATGGTTTGAACCTTTTCTTTAATCTCTTTCACAAGATAAGACTAAGTATATTTCTTTCACCAACTTCATCCCAACAAGTAGGAGTACAATATCACTTCCCATATATGGCTTCATATAGAGACAATTGAATACTATAGTGGAAGTTGTTATTGTGTGAGAACTCAACTAATGAAAAAGGCTGATCCCATCAACCTTTAAATTCCATTGAGTAGGCTTTCATCGTTTCTTCAAGTGTATGAATAATATTTTTAGATTGACCATCAGTTCGGGGGTGATAGGATATACTATAATTCAATTTAGTATTCAAATCATGTAGAAGAATTCTCTAGAATTTAGAAGAGAACCTTAGATCATGATCATAAATGATTAAAAGTTCTACCCCATGCTATCTCACCACTTCCTTTACATATATATTGGAATTTTTTTAATAGATAAATATTATTGAATGACGATGAAGTGGGAAATCATGGTGAGTCGATCCACCATAACCTATATCACATTGTTTCCTTTTGATGTATTTGGGTGACCTGTGGAAAATTCTATGGGTATGTTCTCACTTTTCCATCTGGGTATGGGAGATGGTTACATCATCCCCTTATACTTTTTTCACTCAAATTCAACTTGATGGAATACCAAGAACTTTGAGATATACTCAATGATCTCCCTCTTCATGATATACCACTAGAAGTGCTCTCAAAGATCACGACACACCTTGGTACTTCTAGGATGGATGGAAAAAAGATGAGTTATATGAATTATCCAATTTCTCTTTATTTATATCAGGTGATGAAGGCACACAAATTTTAGTTCCAAATTGAAGAAACATATCTTCATCAATTTTGAATTCATTATTCTTCAACTCCTTTCCTATTTTCACCTTCTTTTGAAACTCTAGATCATCCCTTTGTTCCTCCTTAATACTCTCATGGATAAATGGTTGGGAAATAATTTGGGAAAGGTAGAATTTATTACCTACCATTATGATTTCAAGACCCATCATTTACATATTCAAGAAGATAGGGTCATTCTCAATCCACATCATAGATATATTAGATGGTTATTTTCTATTAAGAGAATCAGCAACCTTAATCCCCCATCCAGAATGGAAGTGAATAGATAAATCATAGTTCTTGATTAGCTCTAATCATCTTTGATGACATATTTTGATCTCCTTATGTGTGAATATATACTTCAAACTTTGTTTCTCTATTTATGTATCAATTTTTTTTCATAAAGATATTTTCTTCATATCTTCATAACAATGATGAATATAGCTAACACTAGGTCATGAGTAGGATAGTTCTATTCATTAGGCTTTAACTATTATGATACATAAGCAATCACTTTTTCATTTTTCAAGAGTACACATTCGATTCATTTTTAGGATACATCACTATAGATGAAAATCTTTCCCTATTAGAGGGTAAAGTTAGCATAGGTGCACTAATAAACCTCTTCTTCAGTTCATGAAAACCTTCTTCCCACTCCTTTATCTAGAGAAACTAAACTCTCTTTCAAGTTAACTTGGTTAGTGGATTAGAAATCCATGAAATTTGTTCAAAAACCTTCCATGTTATATTTCTAGAACAAGGAAACTAAAAATATAGATTATAGTGGTATGATGTGACCACTCCTCCATGACCTTTTTCTTAGTAAGATCAGTTGAGATTCCTTCACTGATCATGATATTCCCCAAGAATGTAACTTTTATCACCATAATTCTTATTTATTGAATTTATAAAACAAATTATCCTTCCTCAGATTATGTAATATGACCCTTATATGATCCGCATGCTCCTCATGAATTTTGTAATATGTTAGAATATAATCAATAAATAACATAACAAATTTATCAAGGTAATCATTTGAAGGTATCAGGGTGAGCAGCTGAAGTCGGTGGGCCATGAATTTTAAAATTTTTCATTTCCAGGATGATGGAACTTGTCATCACTAGTTTCTGAGCCCTGATATAGTACCAAGGATCATGAATGAATTAAACAAACCAAAAAAATAAATCAGAATGTGTACCTCGATTCGAATTGGAGTGTGCTCGACTACATCTTGTCACTGGTGACCATTGCTTGAAGGATATGAAGTCGAACCCCTCTAGATCATCCATAAATGATCTAAGAATATATTACCTCTTTGATCATAAAATTATAGGTTCTATAATAGTTCTTAAATGAATCATTCAGTGTCATGTCGATCACATTGATCTCTTCCCTTTGGTTCATCAAAGGCGCCTTTGATCGACCATTTAGAGAGATACTATCTCTCTCTAGAAAGTAAGAGGAGAGAGAATCTATCATACATTGGAATGAACAACTCACACTTCATATTATTCTCTTTTACTAATATAGTGGGTCCACAAAATACCTGGACAGGGTTCCCCGATCCCCAGAAATAAATCACCCACTAAATAAGCAATAAATAAATAATTATAAAAAAATAAAATGCATCATAAATATTATTTATATTTTATGACATTCCTATAATATATTTTATATATATTATGTGATAAAACCAAGTCATTTTACTCAAATCGTAATTCCCTCCAATATTAAATGAACATGGAATATTAAATTAATATCCATTTGTATAATATTTTTCCTTTATTCACCAAATACCTTGTGAATCCATTTAATAAAATCAACCCAATTATTCTTTACTAGAATAATAATGAATTTATTTATTTATTGGTGATTGATTATACTTAGGCAATCCTCAGACTCTGTGGTGGCGCCTTCCATGTCCTATATATCTATTCTCTATAACAGGGTAGATTCTTGAATGTGATATTGAGTATGAAACTCTAGGCCTTTATCTTGATAGTACTGAATAATATTCATAGACCAAGTGCGAATTGTAGAAATCCATCAAGGCCCCTAAAGAGATAGGGAAAATTCATTGCAATAGAAACCAACCTATGAATATGTATTGTGTAATATAATCTATTTGTCTTTAGATATCTCATAAATTTGGACACAAACTTGTGTCATCTTCATTTCTTACCTTATTCTTTTCTGATCAAAATGGATGGATTTACCTCCGACTACCTTGGACAAGTATTTTTGAAGGTACTACCATCCTAATCAACTGCGAGATAAATTACTTCCTCAACTTTGAAACGAAAAATTCTATCTTGATCATTTAACCATACCATAACACCAATGATGCACCCAACATAAGTTACCTTGCCACAATTTCATTATCATGCTTTTTTCATTGCATCAATGTATGCGATCAAATGTCACACATTGATAATGATATCAAGTCAGGATACCAATACACATGTCTATAGATAGGAGCATCCAATGACACTTGAAACATGCGGTGTTCCTATTGGAGGGTATTTCCTCATGATCTCACCCACCAGATATCACCAAATGAGAACATTATGAGAGGAATTATCAATGCTTATGAGCCCCCAACACCTGATAGTAAGATGTCAACTATGTACGATCAGTTTGATGTATCTATACCATAGGAAATTTGTCTAATATTAATGTCATAGTATCTTGAGGTTTTTATTATAGTCTGGGATCTTCTATAACCTTTTGACATGACAATTAATTTATGTACATTACCATTTAAATAGTGTACACAAAAATGTCTACACTATAATGGTAAGTTTACATTATGAGTATCTAACTGTATACAAGAAATATTAATCTAAAAGTACTATTAAAGTTGGGTCAAGGGAACCCACTTTTACAACACTCCCACTTGCACTAGATCCAACTTGATAACCATCCTTGGTAGATCTCACATGATCAGATCATTTTTTTTGTTTATGCATGGCTTTAGTTGTTGGGTATTCCATGTCTCTACTGCATGTCTATTCTTCTATGTACGACCTCACCTCCTTGATTAAAACTTCTCAAGAGATTTTATCCTTGAGTATATCCCCTTTTTTCCACAGACATAACTTGACATCTTGGATTTTACTTATAATATAATTATCATAATGATTAAACTTTATATACTAGGTAATATTCCAAAAATTATAAAAAAATTGTGTATTTTATACTACCTATTTATCTTCCTTCTAAGTTGCAAAGTACTTGGTAATTGTAATTATGGCTGCCACTGGATTGTATGAGATTTTCTCACTCATTACCTTATCCTAACTACAATATTACATCACATTAATCTAAGGAAGACTAGTTTGTGTCCCCTAAAGACTATTTTACCTTCTTCTCCACATACCAGGAATATATCCTTTGTACTTGATCTAGTACTATTAGATAGTTCAAATTTCTTCCCTTGCAGTTCTCCTAGATATAACTAATATTTTCTAGCCAAAAATTTTATGTATGCAATATCATGTTTTGTACATATCATGGCATGTGTGATTGATCCATTGAAAAAGTGTATGAAACTCAACTAACCACTTTAATCTCATCCTATCCCCATGCATTTATTTTTTGAGAGATTTATTCCATGTGGCATTCAAAAAAATTCACTCTCGATTTTTTCTAACTTCTATTTGACAATACTTTTTCAGTATATGTATGATTCACTAGGTCTAAGAAACTGTTAGATTTACCTCAATGGATCTTGTTCCCTGTAACTTAGGTTTCTATTAATTCACTAGAGAGTTACTTTCATCCTGGTCCTAACTAATTGTAAGAACAACATTTATTTTCCATATATCACCAATCATATCTCACTTGAAAAATAATGGCACTCCCACTAACCTCTGGTAGACATGTGGAAACGATTCATTCTAAATGATTATTCTATGATCTTGTTTCTTAATTAAATCATGATTTGGATTTGAGTAACTTGCACCTTGTAACAACCCGAGAGTTCATGTTTTGTGTAATGATATGTTTCCCTTTTAGTTGGACCATCTTGCTTTAAAAAGAAAATGAAAATAAACGAAAAACGTAACAACAAGCATGAATGAAACACTCATTTATTAAGAAACATGACGATTACAACTTCCCACGATCAAAACATCACTAACCAAGGATTCCAACCAAAAATCCGATTACAACGACAGGAAGACTGCTTAGAACTACTAGGAGCCCGAATATGCGGTAGGGATTCCGAACATCCATCATAAGGAACATAAGTATGGCTGACGCCACTGCGACCGTACTCAGCACCAAGGGGATCATGCGAACCATCTTCCGTTCTTCTTCGATCACTTGGAGCAAGGGACACCCGAGACCAAACCCTTTTATAAGCACCAAATATGACCGTTGGACCTCAAACGGCCACAAATCTGACCGTTGGACCTCAAACGGCCACCAATCCGACCGTT
This sequence comes from Viscum album, assembly GCA_963277665.1. Lineage (NCBI taxonomy): Eukaryota > Viridiplantae > Streptophyta > Magnoliopsida > Santalales > Viscaceae > Viscum > Viscum album. Next base: position 1,296,945,855 of record OY728122.1, on the reverse strand, counting down.
GGTACCCAACGAATCCCATGTTCATTTTGACCGTTGGGAGTAAAATGATCGGAATGATAGGTGGGCTGTTTTTCTAAAATGACACCAACACTAATTACCTTTTGTTTTCCAAAATAAGAATTTTATTTTATGTTTTAAATGGAGAAAAAAATTAATATTATTGTCCTCTTCCACTATACTTTTTATTTAAATAATTAAACATTTGTTTTTCTAGTTATATCAAACCTGTTGGATTTCATTTATGAGTTTGCATCAAAATAGATACCTTATTTCTCATATGATTAAACCTTTTATTAATTATTTTAGAAACTACGTCAAATTATGGTTTCTTTCACTTGCGTGTTTCGTGGTAATAATCAACACACTTGTATGTGTGATAAAATATAGTTGCATTAAATGATACCTTCTAAATTAAGAAAATTAGGATAGTTAACTAGCAAGGGAAATTAATATATATATACTTGTGTTATGTTTTTATTACTCAATGTTCTTGATCTTTAATTATCATAATGAAATACTAAGTAGTTAATAAATAAGGTTTAATAATAATGATAATATAATTAATATTTTGGATGTTTTAAAAATGAAATATATATGTATGTACATATAATAAGATGTTTTGATAAATTTATAATTTTATTTGACCAATGTTTTTACTAAAATAATAAAAAGAGGTTTAATAATAATAAAGATAGCATAATATGAATTATTGGTGTTTTAAAAATAATATATCTATATATATATAATAATAATAAAAAACTGGAATAAATGTTTAATACTATAAAAATAAATTATTAAAAACAACTTTTTTTTACTGCGGGAGCCGCGTTTTAAACCCGCGGCGCAACCCCAGCCGTCTGATCCCTCCATCATTTGATCACGGTCGTCCGCTTCTTTTTATCGCGCTGCATCCTCAGCCGCTTGATCAGGCCGCGTTTAATCCCAGCCGTTGATCTGTTTTTACATCCTTCTCCACGTCGCGTTTCTTCCTCCTCGCGCCGAACCAGCAGCACTGCTGCACTGCTTTTTTTTCTTCTTCGCCGTGTAGACCCAGCAACGCCCCTCTTTCCACGCGTCTTGACACTGATCTCGGCTTTGATCTCCCATCATCTCCTCTTAAGTCTCGGACCTCACCGAGGGAGAGGGTGGCTCCGCACCGGTTGGGAAGGGTTTTGCACCGAGGACCGAAGGATCAGTTTCTGATCTCTCAGATCTCCCGGCGACGCTGGCAGAGCTCCGGCCTTCCTCCTCCTCCTCTTCGTCAAGTTCTGGTAAGGGTCATCTGTTTTTTTCAGTTTGTGTAAATACCGGGTCTGTATATAGTTATATATACATTTATACTGGTTATATATGTATATGTATATATTCTATGTTTATACCTTCTAGATCCCGTAGTTGCACCCTATTCCCCCTCCTCTCCGGGTTGAGGGAAGGGAGAAGCCCTTTTACTCTTTTTTTTGAGGTTCTTGAGTTTCGGTTGTTTTTACACATATATATATATATGGTATGTATATATATAAATACGTTTTCACCTGATGTTAGTACAACCAAGTCCACTGAATCCACTTATCCCATTTATCAATCCCTGTCCTCCTCTCCAAAGGTAAGAGGTATGATTGTTTGTTTTCTTTTTCGTCATGTTTGAGTTTCGGAGTATATATATATATATATAAATATATATACATGTTATGTGTTTATATATATTTCGGGTATATGTGAACCGGGTGCGAACCCAGAATTTGAGATCTCTCTCAGCTTGATAAATCGGATAGTGGGTGAAAAGGGAAAACCCCTTCTTATGTTTAGCTTCCTCCAGCCTTGGTACACTATAATTTATACACACCTTACATAAATATATATGTGTATATGAACTTGCATCATGGCCTTAAGAACCGGTTACCACTGTTTTCTTCATCTAGAATTCGATTAGGTTAAAGGCAAATTTTCTTAGAGTTCATTCTATCTCAGTTTTAATGTTATACACATTGTGTATATAAATGCATATATATATGTATATATATATACATTTATATACACATAAGAATAAGAGGACATTTGCAATTATACAATTCTTCTTTCGTGTTTATAACCCTGGTTTTTATTTCGCCTATAAACATGGAGGTTTTTGGGTAATTGTACGAACATGAAAAATCATGCAAGTATACGAAGTATATTAGTAAATACATACATGCGATTATATCGATGTGTATGCACACCAACGTGTACTTGGTTTTCTTATTCCTTTTGTAATGAATTTCGGTATAACATGATGAATTTATGGGTTGGTTGGATTTCAAAATCACTCTCGAAACTAAGAATTTTCATTTATCACTGCTTCGGACAATCAGGATTTTTCCTTTAAATGGATAGTATGGGCTTCTTGAACTATTATAAATGCATTCATTTATTAGTAGGTGTGTTCCCTTGTGATAATGGAAAAGTTTACAAAAACATACATAATGAACTAATTATGCACTTTGTAACTCCAGCTGCCTGTATTAAGCACCTAGTATATCCATTTATCATCACATGTGTAATTAATGAGTGACCATGCTTGAATTGGAAATTTTGATGTATGGAATGTTAAGTGTTATGTTTACCTTCTTAAACCCCATGTTTTCAAATGTTAACTTTTTATGTGCACGAAGAATGAGCATGCATGTCTTAATGTTTTTAATGAAAAAAAAAACTGTTTTCATGTTATGTATATGCGAGAATGGGGTTAAAGTAAGAATGCATGAAACCCCATGAATGTATGACCATGTCAAGATATGTGAGGGATGTATAGGACTTACATGTGACGGGTGCGCCCGGAATTATATAGCGCTCCAATGCATTGGGTAAAGCAAGAGTCTCATGAGACGATCATGTGCGACGGTCTTGGCAAGTTAGCCTTGGCTTGAGCAAAGGAAACGGGGTGGGCAGTGAGCCTTGACCCGTTAAGTATGTTTTACGGTCATGATGAAAAGTCATGACAAAGTCCAGGATTATATATCCCCTCTGCATGTAATGATAAAGGTTACCAGGGGTTAGTTCAACTAACAGGACAACCCCTAGTTGAAAGCTCTCAAGATTATGAAAATGCACTTTATGTGACAAGAACTGTTTTTCATATGGTAAACTGTTAGATGATCTGCTTTCTACTCATGAACCATGATATGCATTTCTTTCCCTGCTTAAGTCATAGAAATCCTTTAGAATTGAAGTAACCTTGTTTTAACATCATGCATTGTTTATTTTGCGCACTCTTATCATGTTCATTTCAAGTACGTGTTTCTCTATGAAAGTGGTTTTCAAACAAAGATGGATTTCATGTTTTTAAGAAATGACAATGTTTTGTTTTAGCAAAGTATGATTTATTCTTTCCAAAAGAACTTAAGAAAGGACTTTCATAAAATGTTTTAAAACCCTTTACTGGGCATTTTTTCTCACCCTACGTTTTGTTTAAAATTTTTCAGGCACGGTTGATATTAATGAAGCTAATCAGAAGCAGCTGGTTTCCCAGAAACCCGAGCCTCATGATCCTCTGTTGTGATGAGACATGATATTTAAACTTGTAATGATGAAATGTTAAGTGTATCATGTCTCATTAAGCACCCCAGCTTTGGGGGTCGCTACAGTTGGTATCAGAGGATGGGTTCAGGAAACTCTGGAAAACCAGGTGATATAAATATATTGCTAAGACTAATTAAGTAAAAACGTTATGATTTTCAGATGGGTGATGTACCTACTGACCTTTTGTCACTTCCCACCGAGGCTCTAGAGAACATTATATCTCTAGCTAGCCGTGGAAACTTCCTGAACTATGCTCACATTCGCATGACGTGTAAGCACTTGTACGATGTATCGAACTCATCTAGGGTGCTTAGTCTCCACCGGGGAATGGGGATGGATTATCTCCTAATGATGATGACCCAGTTTCCCTCGTATTCACGTTGAGGAAGGTATCACGAAGGACTCTTCCGAGTGTTTACAGCTGGCGAGGAATTTGGAACAATGCTAGATAACCCTTTCCAAGAAGCTGCTGCTGCCGGAGATCTTCGAGCAGCTTATCTGTGCCAGGTCCTGCACTATGGCTTCTCGGGCCAGTTAATGGACTTCGGAGCGTTGGAGATTGAGTCCACACGTGTGTCTCTTAGTCAAGAAGTGTGCACCGACGTTTCCCAACTCCACACCCCCCACGCTAAACTCAAGAGGCGATATAAATGTCCCCATGACTTTAGTCCTGTATGTTCAACTTGTGTTTGGTTTGTGGAGTTAGAGAGTTTCGCCTCTCTTTGTGGTGTCCGTCTGGAAAACTCAGACTTGAATGTGTAAAACTTTTTAATTAAAAAGTTTATGATCTCTTTCTTCTTAGTGTTGTTAAGTGACCTCTCTTGTTTACCTTTTCTTCCAGATGGCAAGTCAGATGGACCTCTCGTCTCTGCCTGACGAGTTAATAGAGGTTGTCTTGATCCGAACTTGTATGGTGGACTTTCCCTCTTTTCTCCACCTACGAGGGTCCTGCCAACGTTTTCTGGATATAACAAATAGTCCGGAAATTCTCCGCGCGTGTCAGGAGAATGAATATGTAATCCACCTCCTTGCCACCACCCAGCTCCCCTACTATAGGCAAAGGGGGAGATACCATGAAGGTCTTTTTCAGTGTTTCTCTATGGCACAGAACTTCTCCGCCAGAGCCAGCTTTCTCATAGCAGCTCAGGACGGCAACCTCAGAGCCGCCTACATGTTCCAGATCCTGAACGTCAGCCTTCTCAATCGCGTCGTCCCCCTCAACTACCTCGAGCGTGATGAAGTTCGAAGGGTTACTAGGGGATTTGTCCGCTCAGACGTCTCAGAGCTGTTTATTGCACGGGCCTCCCTGTGGAAGCCTGTGTGTAGTGCCCATGAGCAGGAGTACAGGTCTTATTGCTCGAAGTGTATCTGGGTCAGGGAAACAGAGGAGCTGTGTACCAGTTTAGGGGTTCCGTTAACTGAACCAGACCTTCAGTTTTGGTGATGTTGTGCGACCGAAGTCTTTCTCTTGTCTTTTACGAATAGAATTGCGAGGATGCAATTATTTTAAGGGGGAGATAATGTAACAACCCGAGATTTCATGTTTTGTGTAATGATATGTTTCCCTTTTAGTTGTACCATCTTTCTTTAAAAAGAAAATGAAAATAAACGAAAAACGTAACAACAAGCATGAATGAAACACTCCTTTATTAAGAAACATGACGATTACAACTTCCCACGATCAAAACATCACTAACCAAGGATTCCAACCAAAAATCCGATTACAACGACAGGAAGACTGCTTAGAACTACTAGGAGCCCGAATATGCGGTAGGGATTCTGAACATCCATCATAAGGAACATAAGTATGGCTGACACCACCGCGACCGTACTCAGCACCAAGGGGATCATGCGAACCATCTTCCGTTCTTCTTCGGTCACTTGGAGCAAGGGACACCCGAGACCAAACCCTTTTATAAGCACCAAAGATGACCGTTGGACCTCAAACGGCCACAAATCTGACCGTTGGACCTAAAACGGCCACCAATCCGACCGTTGGTACCCAACGAATCCCATGTTCATTTTGACCGTTGGGAGTAAAATGATCGGAATGATAGGTGGGCTGTTTTTCTAAAATGACACCAACATTAATTACCTTTTGTTTTCCAAAATAAGAATTTTATTTTATGTTTTAAATGGAGAAAAAAATTAATATTATTGTCCTCTTCCACTATACTTTTTATTTAAATAATTAAACATTTGTTTTTCTAGTTATATCAAACCTGTTGGATTTCATTTATGAGTTTGCATCAAAATAGATACCTTATTTCTCGTATGATTAAACCTTTTATTAATTATTTTAGAAACTACGTCAAATTATGGTTTCTTTCACTTGCGTGTTTCGTGGTAATAATCAACACACTTGTATGTGTGATAAAATATAGTTGCATTAAATGATACCTTCTAAATTAAGAAAATTAGGATAGTTAACTAGCAAGGGAAATTAATATATATATACTTGTGTTATGTTTTTATTACTCAATGTTCTTGATCTTTAATTATCATAATGAAATACTAAGTAGTTAATAAATAAGGTTTAATAATAATGATAATATAATTAAAATTTTGGATGTTTTAAAAATGAAATATATATGTATGTACATATAATAAGATGTTTTGATAAATTTATAATTTTATTTGACCAATGTTTTTACTAAAATAATAAAAAGAGGTTTAATAATAATAAAGATAGCATAATATGAACTATTGGTGTTTTAAAAATAATATATCTATATATATATAATAATAATAATAAAAAACTGGAATAAATGTTTAATACTATAAAAATAAATTATTAAAAACAACTTTTTTTTACTGCGGGAGCCGCGTTTTAAACCCGCGGCGCAACCCCAGCCGTCTGATCCCTCCATCATTTGATCACGGCCGTCCGCTTCTTTTTATCGCGCTGCATCCTCAGCCGCTTGATCGGGCCGCGTTTAATCCCAGCCGTTGATCTGTTTTTACATCCTTCTCCACCTCGCGTTTCTTCCTCCTCGCGCCGAACCAGCAGCACTGCTGCACTGCTTTTTTTTCTTCTTCACTGTGTAGACCCAGCAACGCCCCTCTTTCCACGCGGCTTGACACTGATCTCGGCTTTGATCTCCCGTCATCTCCTCTTAAGTCTCGGACCTCACCGAGGGAGAGGGTGGCTCCGCACCGGTTGGGAAGGGTTTTGCACCGAGGACCGAAGGATCGGTTTCTGATCTCTCCGATCTCCCGGCGATGCTGGCAGAGCTCCGGCCTTCCTCCTCCTCCTCTTCGTCGAGTTCTGGTAAGGGTCATTTGTTTTTTTCAGTTTGTGTAAATACCGGGTCTGTATATAGTTATATATACATTTATACTGGTTATATATGTATATGTATATATTCTATGTTTATACCTTCTAGATCCCGTAGTTGCACCCTATTCCCCCTCCTCTCCGGGTTGAGGGAAGGGAGAAGCCCTTTTACTCTTTTTTTTGAGGTTCTTGAGTTTCGGTTGTTTTTACACATATATATATATGGTATGTATATATATAAATACGTTTTCACCTGATGTTAGTACAACCAAGTCCACTGAATCCACTTATCCCATTTATCAATCCCTGTCCTCCTCTCCAAAGGTAAGAGGTATGATTGTTTGTTTTCTTTTTCGTCATGTTTGAGTTTCGGAGTATATATATATATATATATACATGTTATGTGTTTATATATATTTCGGGTATATGTGAACCGGGTGCGAACCCAGAATTTGAGATCTCTCTCAGCTTGATAAATCGGATAGTGGGTGAAAAGGGAAAACCCCTTCTTATGTTTAGCTTCCTCCAGCCTTGGTACACTATAATTTATACACACCTTACATAAATATATATGTGTATATGAACTTGCATCATGGCCTTAAGAACCGGTTACCACTGTTTTCTTCATCTAGAATTCGATTAGTTTAAAGGCAAATTTTCTTAGAGTTCATTCTATCTCAGTTTTAATGTTATACACATTGTGTATATAAATGCATATATATATATGTATATATATATACATTTATATACACATAAGAATAAGAGGACATTTGCAATTATACAATTCTTCTTTCGTGTTTATAACCCTGGTTTTTATTTCGCCTATAAACATGGAGGTTTTTGGGTAATTGTACGAACATGCAAAATCATGCAAGTATACGAAGTATATTAGTAAATACATACATGCGATTATATCGATGTGTATGCACACCAATGTGTACTTGGTTTTCTTATTCCTTTTGTAATGAATTTCGGTATAACATTATGAATTTATGGGTTGGTTGGATTTCAAAATCACTCTCGAAACTAAGAATTTTCATTTATCACTGCTTCGGACAATCAGTATTTTTCCTTTAAATGGATAGTATGGGATTCTTGAACTATTATAAATGCATTCATTTATTAGTAGGTGTGTTCCCTTGTGATAATGGAAAAGTTTACACAAACATACATAATGAACTGATTATGCACTTTGTAACTCCAGCTACCTGTATTAAGCGCCTAGTATATCCATTTATCATCACATGTGTAATTAATGAGTGACCATGCTTGAATTGGAAATTTTGATGTATGGAATGTTAAGTGTTATGTTTACCTTCTTAAAACACATGTTTTCGAATGTTAACTTTTTATGTGCACGAAGCATGAGCATGCATGTCTTAATGTTTTTAATGAAAAAAAAAACTGTTTTCATGTTATGTATATGCGAGAATGGGGTTAAAGTAAGAATGCATGAAACCCCATGAATGTATGACCATGTCAAGATATGTGAGGGATGTATAGGACTTACATGTGACGGGTGCGCCCGGAATTATATAGCGCTCCAATGCATTGGGTAAATCAAGAGTCTCATGAGACGATCATGTGCGACGGTCTTGGCAAGTTAGCCTTGGCTTGAGCAAAGGAAACAGGGTGGGCAGTGAGCCTTGACCCGTTAAGTATGGTTTACGGTCATGATGAAAAGTCATGACAAAGTCTAGGATTATATATCCCCTCTGCATGTAATGATAAAGGTTACCAGGGGTTAGTTCAACTAACAGGACAACCCCTAGTTGAAAGCTCTCAAGATTATGAAAATGCACTTTATGTGACAAGAACTGTTTTTCATATGGTAAACTGTTAGATGATCTGCTTTCTACTCATGAACCATGATATGCATGTCTTTCCCTGCTTAAGTCATAGAAATCCTTTAGAATTGAAGTAACCTTGTTTTAACATCATGCATTGTTTATTTTGCGCACTCTGATCATGTTCATTTCAAGTACGTGTTTCTCTATGAAAGTGGTTTTCAAACAAAGATGGATTTCATGTTTTTAAGAAATGACAATGTTTTGTTTTAGCAAAGTATGATTTATTCTTTCCAAAAGAACTTAAGAAAGGACTTTCATAAAATGTTTTAAAACCCCTTACTGGGAATTTTTGCTCACCCTACGTTTTGTTTAAAATTTTTCAGGCACGGTTGATATTAATGAAGCTAATCAGAAGCAGCTGGTTTCCCAGAAACCCGAGCCTCACGATCCTCTATTGTGATGAGACATGATATTTAAACTTGTAATGATGAAATGTTAAGTGTATCATGTCTCATTAAGCACCCCGGCTTTGGGGGTCGCTACACACCTCTTATTGGTATTCTCTAGTTTCACAATCCCTCTCTTGTTGCATCTTATAGACACCTTCCATGATTGAGGGTCTTGAAATCCAATTCTCAATAAAATGATCATATAAATTAACTATGAAAAGTATAATTTTAATGGATTTAGGCATAGAAACTTGGTATGACCAATAAAAACTTATTGGTTCCACACTTGTACCATCCATGTATTATCTCGCTTGAATACCCACCATAGTATTCAAAATAATTAACCCTTTGGAATTTGATACATGGAATACATTATTGAATTTTAATTGATCTTTTCAATATTATCTAATTTCTATATATTTCCTACTTGTAGGAATTATTATTCTCAATGAATAATTTATCACTGACCATGGTGAATATAAAACCATCACCATGGTTTAATGCTTTCTACACAATATGTGTCTCTGGAACATTTTATTTCCACATGCTCTTGTGGAACTTATTCCTATTCCAACTACATATGCATCTTTGACATTGGCTAAACCCAAGTCAATCTTGCTCCCACTATATAAAGTAGAGATATGCACCCTTTTTTATAAATTTAGTCTACCACTTGACTATAACTTTTCTATCATAGGGATTTATGTAATATCCTAAGAAAATTTTATGATAATTACTTTAAAGGCACATTGTGTTTTCCTTAATGCAAGTTTTTTTATATCCTCAATAAAAACTTTGAATTTAAACACATATTCTTATGATATAATGCATTTCCATCATACTATAACTCATATGATATCCATTTCTCATTATAGTTGGCATATAGTTATGGGATAACATTTCTATTTGAAAATAATTTCACAAAATATAAAATTATATGCAATGCATGAGTTTTAACATTGATGCTCCTTTTACTTACATTGTGACTCTGATGTACATAAGGAAATGTGAATTTAAGGAATTAATCCATGCTACATTTTTGTTTATCAATGTTAACATGTAAGACTTATCATTAATCCTCCTTATTATCATCATAGCCCTGATGTGGATAAGGTAATATGCATTTAGGAATTATTCCACACTATATTATATTGATCAATGTATGCATGGTCAAGATATTATTTGGTAGACTAGCCCGAAGGATCTCATATATTTTGACCATGCATATACCATACCTCAAGTTCACATCCCTTTAAAAAATTAATGGAATCTTATTAAGTATAATCAGCAATTAATTACCCTTGGAATAGTTCGTGCTCTCTAGAAAAAATAATTCTGAAATATTTGTGGCATACCTTTATTTTTAAAGGTTTATTTTTCCAAACTAATTAATTATATATGTCAATAATACCTAAGGTTTTTCTCTTTACTGAGTCTAAATACCATACTAGGTATATCTTTAACATCCAATTTTAGTTTTATTTGACAAAGAATTGTCTTTCCATAGCTGGGTAAATAACTTTTAAATTTTATATTCATTAGGTATTTCATGTAACGACCCGACCCCAGCTACCCAGAGTCGGTGCATTACTTCGTAACATTGGCATGATCACAAAAGATCAAGTCTCGAAAGACCGATTAGTTTAGTAGCCTTGGAAACACTAGATACATTCATAATTCTTTCATTACATCAAAAAGTAAACAAACTACAATAACATGGTCTTCATAGTCCACACTCATATCCTCACTGAATATTCTTGCAAGTCAGTCATAATACACTTCTTCACATCCTGGAAAATATTAAAACATTGAAAGGGGTGAGCTCAGATGCTCATTAAGGATAACAATATTGCAGAAGCTTTTATAAGAAAACATAAGCATTTAAGGCAATGTATAACTAAAACAAAAGCCTTATTGAACTTGAACTTCAGCATAATATGGAAAAATTAAAATAAAATAATTCCATTACTTACTCTCATGGATATTCTACTAGACGAATAATCACATGAAATATCAATAACCACTTTCATAATGAGGGAATGTATAATGCCAGACATTCTGAAACACTTTGTCAAGGCCTCGGCCAAGACGTCTAAAATGATTAAGGCCTCGGCCAAAACCATACATCAAATTGGGAAAGGGCCTCGGCCAATTCCACGTCTAGTTGTCTCATGAGACCTACCGATGCATCGAGGAGCTATAGTGGGCTCCACCCATCACATATTAAGTCCAATACATTCCTCATATGAATAGGTTTAAACATAACATAAATATTCGTATTAAAACTAGCATACGAAATGTCAACAATTTCTCCATAAGCTATGGATGGTATAAAAATAACACATCCACAGTCAAATATTTCACAAAATGTTCAATGGAAGTTTTGTATCATAAATCAATTTCAATTAAACTTAAAACCCATCAAAGGATGTTGACATGGATGAAATCAAAGCTATTTGAGAGTAATATCTCTCCTTTTTGAAATCATTTAAAAGTCCCATAATTATAAAATAATATATTTACTTTGAAGATATTTTTATAAGCTTGTTAGGGAAGCTTCGCCGAAGTTATAATGGCGGAAAATAGCCGCACCCGCCGTATAAGTTAAAAAAAACATTCTTACCTTAAATTTGTCAAAGAGGTCAAAAAGTACATTGTTTGGAAAACGACGGTAAGATTCCTTTCAAAAATGTATAAGGGTGTAAATGACTTTAACACATTTTCAATTTAATAGTAAAAATGTTTTGAAGGACATTTTTAAGAAACATGGATGTGGATGATAACGAGGTCCCAGTAGATAATTATGTATAAACAACCTTGGATAATGAAGAGGTTGTGAAGTAAACCCTTACCTTGTACTTTTCCTTGGTTGGGGTAGGTTAACCTCATGTATAATGGTGAAATAATTGTTATTAAATTATACAAGAATCATATATATTCATATGATATCATATATGATCTTTTAACATTGCTTTGTTAACAATATCATAGATTTATCGTTGTTTCGGGTGTTAACTTACTCGTTTTCTTTTATATGTTTTGTTACGTAAGTCGTGTTTTTCATGGATAGGTTGTATCTTATTCATATCCAGAATGATATCATGTCCTTAAACATTATTTTTAAATCATCAAATGATAATTATACTTGAATGGATACGACGGAGAATGAATCTCATCGCGTTCGTGGAGACGGTAGTCCGTACGTACGCACGAGCGACAATATCATTATTTTGATATTAAAATAATATATAATTGGATAGTATATCATATATACAGAATCATTATCATGTTATATTTATTATTTACATGAATTAAATATCATTATTATACCCATCTAAATAATAATATATTGAATAACAATTACACCACGACGTGGAGACGGTAAGCCGTACGTACGCACGTATGGTGACATGTCATTCAAATTATGGGTAGAATACTGAATATGGTTGTTCCATATTTATAATAACATCACAGTATATAGAAGATACTGGATTTATAATTTTATAATTGAAATAATAAACAAAGAGGGAGTGGAAGAAGAAAGAAACTTGAAAGAGGGTGATGAAAATGTTACCTCTTCTTCGGGTTCTTCCTTTTGATTTGATCAAAATGACTCCTTAGGATGGCTTTATGACTAAAGTAAAGCTTCTAGGATGAAGGGATAGAAGTTGGGAGAGTATTTGGGCAGAGGTTGGCCGAACCAAAAGGCTTGGAAGTGTGAATAAGGTGGTAGAGGTGGGGGCCTTTTATAAGAGGAGAGGAGGGGCTCTTTTGGAAAGATTGAAATGTTACATTATTATACAATGGTTTTCGGATTCTAAAGGTCCCACACTTATATAATTCGTGGATAAGGTGATAAGGGTTCGAAATCTCCTCATCCAATAGGCTTTGGACAAGTGTAAGCCTTGGATTTTGCATTATCTTCTCATTTTATTTAAATCGTTAAATAATGAGGTCATCGCTGCATCATAATGATGTCATAAATAATTTAATTTATTTAATGTCTACAAATTATAAAAAAAATACTATGATGTAGGAAATCTTTTTAGATTTCTAATGAATATTTATATTCAATATTTGGATCTGTATAACCCCACTTAAAAACTGTTTTAGTAAAACAACTCATGTTTGTGTCAATTTAATTTTAACATTAAATAAATATATATTAATGTCATTTTCCAACTAAAGTGGCTCCATGGGGTCCCCAAGTTGACCCATCGGTTGTCTTGGTCGGCCATGACTCATCCAATAGGAGTAGGACGAGTGTCAAGCTCATCTCATATTATTAAAACATTATTTTTACCTTAAACTTCACTAATCACCTATAATCGCGATTAAGAACTTAAAAGTTACTATTCACCAAAAAAATTATTTTAATCTCATTGAACCACATTTTACTTCTTAATGACAACCATTTATGTCGGATTTTTGAAAATCAAATCACAGAAGTGGTAATATTTCATTTTAACGAAAAATCAGTTTTTAACAACCACTTAGTGGTTTCACTATTCATCAAAAATTGAAGTTTTTCAGAATAAGTCCAAAATTTCACCCTAAGCTATAATTGATATTCCGAATTCAAAAATGATGTCTATTTTACAAAATTCCAAACATATAAGTTTTATTAATTAATTTTATAATTAATTCCCGCTGTTACAACAAATAGCGTGTTTTTAATAAACAATTTATATCAAAAGATTGTCAATTGTTTATGTCCAATTTCAATGTTAAATTAATTCTAATGACCACCATTGGATAAAAAGGTAAAAATATATTCTAATTATACTTTAAAACCACTAAATATTATAATTTATCACTATAAATTATTTTGATTAAAAAAGTTGTTTTTAAGTATTTTTCACTATTCATAAAAATTTAGAAGTTCTCAGAAAAATACCAAAAATTCAACATAGGCTAATTTCAATATTCCGAATCCAAAAATAAAGTCCATTTTGATAAATAAAATTTATAAAATTTCAAAAAGTAGGTATTACTATTCACAACGGCTAGTTTAGTTAGTTGTGGTGTGTGTTAGAGCTCGAGGTTGCGTACAACACACGCTATTGCATTATTCGAAGGGAAACGTACAGTGGAAGCTTGGGGTGTTACATTCTCCCCTCCTTCAAATAATTGCGTCCTCGCAATTTCTAGGGTATTACTGCATAAAAAGACTCAGGTGGTTTTTCATCATAAATTCCTCAGGTTCCCATGTTGCCTCTTCCATTTTATGATTTCTCCACAAAACCTTCACCAGACGAGTCGTCCGGTTTCTCAGCACCTGCTCCCTCACATCAAGAATCCTGACGGGCTCTTCACAATAGGAAAGATCGGGTTCCAGTTCTAATTCCTCATAGGTGAGTACATGCGTTGGGTCAGGCATGTATTTCCTCAACAGAGATACGTGGAACACATCGTGAACTTTGGAGAGACTTGGCGGCATTGCCAATCGGTAAGCTACAGCCCCAATTCGTTCTAGAATTTCGAAAGGTCCGATGTACCTGGGACTCAATTTACCTTTCTTACCAAAACGTATGACTCCCTTCCATGGAGATACCTTCAGGAAAACATGATAACCGACTTGAAATTCCAAATCCTTCCTTCGATTATCGGCATAGCTCTTCTGCCTACTTTGAGCTGCTTTGATGTGATTTTGGATTACTTTCACCTTTTCCACCGTTTCCTCCACCAGTTCTGGGCCTACAAGTTTTCTTTCACCAACGTCATCCCAACAGGTTGGTGTACGAAATCTCTTTCCGTATAACGCTTCATATGGTGCCATCTGAATACTCGAATGGAAGCTATTGTTATAGGAAAATTCTACCAGTGGTAAGTATTGATCCCACATACCCTGAAAGTCAAGAGAGCATGATCTAAACATGTCTTCTAAGGTTTGAATAGTCCATTCTAATTGTCCATCTGTTTGAGGGTGATAGGCAGTGCTCAAACGAAGTTCAGTATCCAAGGCCTTTTGAAGACTTTTCCAGAATCTTGAAGTAAAACGAGGATCACGATCAGAAACAATCTATAGGGGTACTCCATGAAGTCTTACAACTTCATTAATATATAGTCTTGATAGACGTTCAAGTGGTAGATCCTCCCGTATAGCCAGAAAATGTGCTGACTTAGTAAGTCAATCAACAATGACCCATATTGCATCATTCCTTCTAGGAGTCTTTGGTAGTCCCATGACAAAGTCCATCGTAATATTATCCCATTTCCACTCAGGTATGGGAAGAGGTTGCAATACTCCACCAGGATGTTGCCTTCCAGCTTTCACTTGTTGACAAACCATACACCTCGACACAAAATCAGCAATCTCCCTCTTCATATTGTCCCACCAAAAATGTTCCTTCAAATCTCTATACATTTTGGTGCTCCCAGGGTGTATAGAGAAGTTGGAACTATGAGCATCATCCAGCAATTCCCTTTTTAGATCAGGTATATCGGGAACACAAAGTCTCTTCCCGAATTTCAAAATTCCATCCTTATACACAAAGTCCCTCAATCTTCCATCATTCACACCTTTAATCTTCTTCTGAAATTCTTCATCATTGGTCTGAGAACTCTTAATCCTTTCTAGTAATGATGGTTTGGAAACCATTTGAAAAAGCATTGATGTTTCACCTTCCCTAGTTATTCCCATGTCCATCTTCACTAGATCCAAGAAAATTGGATCCCTTTCAATTCTCATCACATTCAAAACTCCATGGTCTTTTCTACTCAAAGTATCCGCCACCTTGTTTGCCTTCCCCGGGTGGTAATGTATCGTGCAATCATAATCCTTGAGTAGTTCAAGCCATCGCCTTTTCCTCATGTTGAGTTCTTTTTGTGTGAAAATATACTTCAAACTCTTGTGATCAGTATAAATCTCACATTTTTCACCATAGAGGTAATGTCTCCATATCTTTAAAGAAAATATCACAGCTGCTAACTCAAGATCATGAGTAGGATAGTTTTTCTCATGAATTTTTAGCTGTCGTGATGCATAGGCAATGACCTTATCATTCTGCATAAGGACACAACCGAGTCCTTTCTTCGATTCATCACTATAAATAACAAACCCATCATTCCCCGATGGTAGAGTCAATACAGGGGAATTGACTAATCTTTTCTTTAGTTCTTCAAAACATTCTTCACACTCTTTTGTCCAGACAAATTTAATCCCTTTACGTGTGAGCTTTGTCAATGGGTTAGCCAATCTGGCAAAATTTTGGACGAAACGTCGATAATAACCTGCTAAACCAATAAAACTGCGTACCTCAGTTATACTTGTCGGTGCTGGCCATTCTTGGATTGCCTTGGTTTTAGAAGGATCAACGGAAATTCCATCCTTAGAGACAATATGGCCAAGAAAAGAAATCTCATGAAGCCAGAATTCACACTTGCTAAATTTCCCATATAATTCATGTCTTCTAAGAGTCTTCAGGATAATGCGTAAGTGATTTTCATGATCTTCGTGGCTTTTGGAGTATACCAAGATATCATCAATAAATACCACTACAAAGTCATCAAGATATTCCTTTAAAACTCTATTCATTAGATCCATAAAAACAGAGGGTGCATTAGTCAATCCAAAAGGCATTACTGTAAACTCGTAATGCCCGTACCTTGTTCGAAATGCTGTCTTTGGAACGTCTTCCTTCTTCACACACAACTGATGGTATCCAGACCGAAGGTCAATCTTTGAAAAGTATTGAGCTCCATGCAGTTGGTCAAACAAATCATCAATGCGAGGTAGGGGATACTTATTCTTTATTGTTATAGCATTGATCTCCCTATAGTCAATGCACAACCTCATAGATCCATCTTTCTTCTTAACAAAAAGAACAGGGGCTCCCCAAGGAGAAACACTAGGGCGAATAAATCCCTTATTACTCAATTCCTCTAGTTGTTTCTTTAGTTGAACTAATTCCACAGTGGCCATTCTATAAGGGGTCTTCGATATGGGCCTTGATCCAGGAATTAAATCAATGGAAAACTCAACTTCTCGTTTTGGAGGATGTCCAGGTAAATCTTCCGGAAACACATCAACATATTCTCTCACAATAGGTACATCCTCTATTTGAATATTCCTTTCCTCACCCTCAGTAATTTCCTTCTATTCCTCCCCAATAATTGAATTCAGTTGAGCTACTGGGGGTGGATCTAGATAAGAATTATGTGGCGACGATTCGGCTCTAAAGATAAGGTGTTCCTTATCATCATCATCAAGAATCGTAACCTCTTTCTTCTTACAATAAATTTTTGCATCATGGTCCGAAAGCCAATCCATACCGAGGATTATATCAAATTCAATCATGGGTATGACGATGAGATCAGCAGGTAAAGAACATTTAGGTGCTCTAATGGGAACTAATCGACAAAAATTTGTTGCAACAATACTTCCCTTAGGGGTTTTGACCGACAACTCCCTTGTTAAATCAAATTGGAAATATCTAATTTTCTTAGCAAACTGGGAAGATATGAAACAATGTGATGATCCAGAATCAAATAATGCATTTGCTAAACTTGAGGAAACCATTAAATTACCTGCCACCACGTCTTTCGGAGCTTCCACCTCAGCAGTAGTGATAGCATAAGCCTGGCCCTGATCCCTTGGCCTCTTCTGAGGTAAGTTCCCCTGACTCTTAGGACATTCATTTGCATAATGTCCCTTATCTCTACAATTATAGCATTCCACGTTGACAGCCTCTTTCTTTCACTTGCATTCATGAGCTTGCTGGCCTTTTTCACCACACTTGTAACATACTCCTTTTCCTTTTAGACAGGCACCAGGGTGCTTCCTACCGCAATTATCACAGGGTGGAAATTCATTTCTACCCTTCTTCCCTGTTTCCTTATTTCCTTTCCCAGAGTTTTCAGCGGATCTCTTCTTATCTTGCTTTGATTTAAAGTCATAAGACTTAGAGAATTCCTTTTCCGTCTTGATAGCGCACGAGAAAATACCTTCGTATGAAGAGAAGGTTTGTGATACTAAAGCTCAACGGAGAAATGGTTTCAACCCATCAAAGAAACGATCAGTCTTACTTCTTGGGTTACATATGTAATCTGCAGCATACCTTGCTAACCTTGTAAAGTTAGCCTCATACTTTGCGACATTCTCATCCTCCTTCTGCCTCAGACTCAGAAATTGCCTTTCCATATCCGCTCGATGGTCTCGAGGAAAGTATTTTTCTAAGAAAAACTCTTTGAACTCCTACCATTCCATGTTTGTTAATTCATCATCTTCCTTTGTGTTTTGAATTAGTGACCACCATTGATCGGCATCTCCAGTGAGGCGGTAAACTGCCATGACAACATTCTCCCTTTCACTACTCCCCAAGGCATGGAATATTTTCTCTAAGGAATTTATCCATTGCTCAGCTACTATAGGATTTGTACTCCCATTGAAGGTTGGCGGTTGTTGCCTCATGAAACGGTCTAGCATTGATCCTCCACGTTGCGGATCAGGGTGCTCCATACGAGTAAGGTTGTTATTCATAACCTACGTGAGTTGTCCCAGTACGGTGAGAAGCTGATCGGCACCAGTTGTATCACTAGCTCCACCATAATTATCCTGAGCAGGAGGGAAATCCCTACACGGAGTGCGTGCATTGATACGGTTTCCATTCCTTCCACTAGGCACCATTTCTAAATAATGGCATAAACTAGATTAGTTCATGAATCAAAATACATAATTCCATACTTGTAAAACACTTAACATAAATTGAACTAATTATGGATATAATCCATAATTATAAAAATGTTTTCTTTGAGGAAGTATATACTCGTAACCCTTCATAGTGGTTTGTAAAGAAAATGGGAATTATCCAAAGCATATCCCCTGGGAGTGTCGTAACTAAGAGTGCAGCAAGGCCCGTTGTCGTGCACCAGTTCCCGTTCGAGTCTTGCTCAAAGCGGTGTTTTCGGGTTTTACCCCTAGGTACATCTGTGCCAGAGCCGCCTCTACCTGCTCGTATCCAGACAGGGATGTATTGCTCGGAAAACTCACAACATCTCTACAATACCAAAATTCTAGGAAGTTCTTCTATACTAATCCTCAAAGTCTATCTTCGGGATATGTGCTCTAATCAGATTTTATCTAAATCTAGCTTCCAAGGTTAGTACTAAACTGCCTCTGATACCAACTGTAACGCCCCGACCCCAGCTACCCAAAGTCGGTGCATTACTTCGTAACATTGGCATGATCACAAAAGATCAAGTCTCGAAAGACCGATTAGTTTAGTAGCCTTGGAAACACTAGATACATTCATCATTCTTTCATTACATCAAAAAGTAAACAAACTAAAATAACATGGTCTTCATAGTCCACACTCATATCCTCACTGACTATTCTTTCAAGTCAGTCATAATACACTTCTTCACATCCTGGAAAATATTAAAACATTGAAAGGGGTGAGCTCAGATGCTCAGTAAGGATAACAATATTGCAGAAGCTTTTATAAGAAAACATAAGCATTTAAGGCAATGTATAAC
This sequence comes from Viscum album, assembly GCA_963277665.1. Lineage (NCBI taxonomy): Eukaryota > Viridiplantae > Streptophyta > Magnoliopsida > Santalales > Viscaceae > Viscum > Viscum album. Next base: position 1,296,926,308 of record OY728122.1, on the reverse strand, counting down.
TAAAACAAAATCCTTATTGAACTTGAACTTCAGCATAATATGACAAAAGTAAAATAAAATGATGCCATTACTTACTCTCATGGATATTCTACTAGACGAATAATCACATGAAATATCAATAACCACTTTCATAATGAGGGAATGTATAATGCCAGACATTCTGAAACACTTTGTCAAGGCCTCGGCCAAGACGTCTAAAATGATTAAGGCCTCGGCCAAAACCATAAATCAAATTGGGAAAGGGCCTCGGCCAATTCCACATCTAGTTGTCTCATGAGACCTACCGATGCATCGAGGAGCTATAGCGGGCTCCACCCGTCACATATTAAGTCCAATACATTCCTCATATGAATAGGTTTAAACATAACATAAATATTCGTATTAAAACTAGCATACGAAATGTCAAAAATTTCTCCATAAGCTATGGATGGTATAAAAATAACACATCCACAGTCAAATATTTCACAAAATGTTCAATGGAAGTTTTGTATCATAAATCAATTTCAATTAAACTTAAAACCCATCAAAGGATGTTGACATGGATGAAATCAAAGCTATTTGAGAGTAATATCTATCCTTTTTGAAATCATTTAAAAGTCCCATAATTATAAAATAATTCATTTACTTTGAAGATATTCTTATAAGCTTGTTAGGGAAGCTTCGCCGAAGTTATAATTGCAGAAAATAGCCGCACCTGCCGTATAAGTTAAAAAAACATTCTTACCTTAAATTTGTCAAAGAGGTCAAAAAGTACATTGTTTGGAAAATGACGGTAAGATTCCTTTCAAAAATGTATAAGGGTGTAAATGACTTTAACACATTTTCCATTTAATAGTAAAAATGTTTTGAAAGACATTTTTAAGAAACATGGATGTGGATGATAACGAGGTCCCAGTAGATAATTATGTATAAACAACCTTGGATAATGAAGAGGTTGTGAAGTAAACCCTTACCTTGTACTTTTCCTTGGTTGGGGTAGGTTAACCTCCTGTATAATGGTGAAATAATTGTTATTAAATTATACAAGAATCATATATATTCATATGATATCATATATGATCTTTTAACATTGCTTTGTTAACAATATCTTAGATTTATCGTTGTTTCGGGTGTTAACTTACTCGTTTTCTTTTATATGTTTTGTTACGTAAGTCGTGTTTTTCATGGATAGGTTGTATCTTATTCATATCCATAATGATATCATGTCCTTAAACATTATTTTTAAATCATCAAATGATAATTATACTTGAATGGATACGACGAAGAATGAATCTCATCGCGTTCGTGGAGACGGTAGTCCGTACGTACGCACGAGCGACAATATCATTATTTTGATATTAAAATAATATATAATTGGATAGTATATCATATATACAGAATAATTATCATGTTATATTTATTATTTACATGAATTACATATCATTATTATACCCATCTAAATAATAATATATTGAATAACAATTACACCACGACGTGGAGACGGTAAGCCGTACGTACGCACGTATGGTGACATGTCATTCAAATTATGGGTAGAATAATGAATATGGTTGTTCCATATTTATAATAAAATCACAGTATATAGAAGATACTGGATTTATAATTGTATAATTGAAATAATAAACAAAGAGGGAGTGGAAGAAGAAAGAAACTTGAAAGAGGGTGATGAAAATGTTACCTCTTCTTCGGGTTCTTTCTTTTGATTTGATCAAAAGGACTCCTTAGGATGGCTTTCTGACTAAAGTAAAGATTCTAGGATGAAGGGAGAGAATTTGGGAGAGTATTTGGGTAGAGGTTGGCCGAACCAAAAGGCTTGGAAGTGTGAATAAGGTGGTAGAGGTGGGGGCCTTTTATAAGAGGAGAGGAGGGGCTCTTTTGGAAAGATTGAAATGTTACATTATTATACAATGCTTTTCGGATTCTAAAGGTCCCACACTTATATAATTCGTGGCTAAGGTGATAAGGGTTCAAAATCGCCTCATCCAATAGGCTTTGGACAAGTGTAATCCTTGGATTTTGCATTATCTTCTCATTTTATTTAAATCGTTAAATAATGAGGTCATTGCTGCATCATAATGATGTCATAAATAATTTAATTTATTTAATGTCTAAAAATTATAAAAAAAATACTATGATGTAGGAAATATTTTTAGATTTCTAATGAATATTTATAGTCAATATTTGGATCTGTGTAACCCCAATTAAAAACTGTTTTAGTAAAACAACTCATGTTTGTGTCAATTTAATTTTAACATTAAATAAATATATATTAATGTCATTTTCCAACTAAAGTGGCTCCATGGGGTCCCCAAGTTTACCCATGGGTTGTCTTGGTCGTCCATGACTCATCCAATAGGAGTAGGACAAGTGTCAAGCTCATCTCATATTATTAAAACATTATTTTTACCTTAAACTACACTAATCACCTCTAATCGCGATTAAGAACTTAAAAGTTACTATTCACCAAAAAATTATTTTAATCTCATTGAACCACATTTTACTTCTTAATGACAACCATGTATGTCGGATTTTTGAAAATCAAATCACAGAAGTGTTAATATTTCATTTTAACGAAAAATCAGTTTTTAACAACCACTTAGTGGTTTCACTATTCATCAAAAATTGAAGTTTTCCAGAATAAGTCCAAAATTTCACCCTAAGATATAATTGATATTCCAAATTAAAAAATGATGTCTATTTTACAAAATTCCAAACATAAAAGTTGTATTAATTAATTTTATAATTAATTCCCGCTGTTACAACAAATAGCGTGTTTTTAAGAAACAATTTATATCAAAAGATTGGCAATTGTTTATGTCCAATTTCAATGTTAAATTAATTCTAATGACCACCATTGGATAAAATGGTAAAAATATATTCTAATTATACTTTAAAACCACTAAATATTATAATTTATCACTATAAATTATTTTGATTAAAAAAGTTGTTTTTAAGTATTTTTCATTATTCATAAAAATTTAGAAGTTCTCAGAAAAATACCAAAAATTCAACATAGGCTAATTTCAATATTCCAAATCCAAAAATAAAGTCCATTTTGATAAATAAAATTTATAAAATTTCAAAAAGTAGGTATTACTATTCACAACGGCTAGTTTAGTTAGTTGTGGTGTGTGTTAGAGCTCGAGGTTGCGTACAACACACGCTATTGCATTATTCGAAGGGAAACGTACGGTGGAAGCTTGGGGTGTTACATTTCATATTATTCAAGTATCGTTGAACTATTGGTTGAGTATGAGACACCACAAACAACATTCATTCCTGAACTTGGAGTAATGTCTCCTTGTGTCTAAATGACATGTGAAATAAATGTTTTGGTAATACTCAATAAAATTTCTACTAGAATCACTAAACTCAGGAATTTCAAGTTGTATGCTTCTCATCACTGACTTAGGAACCAACCTTTTATCAGCCGCTTGAAGAATACACCTTACTTCTCATAATGTTTATATACTTGGTTACTATATTCAAATACACATATGTGATTGGTATATTGTATTTAATACCAAATTATAACTGAAACATTACATGTGATTTAGGAATATATCTGACATAAAAGTGATCACTTTCATCTTCGATTTATTTCATTGCATTTAAACTTTCAAAGGTTTATTTCAGGAAATGAAAACAACCTCCTAATTAATACCACCTTCTTTTATGGACATTGGGAAGGTTCCTCTGATGTCACTATTTATATTGTCCTTTTCATCTTGTCTTTCAACTTGTCCACAATAAGAACTATAGATTATCTTTCTTTAATGTTCTTATTGCTTGGAGAAACTTTACCTAGATGGTAACGAAGCATTTTCTCTATACTTTTCTTTTTGTAATCTTAAACTAAACTGAAATAATTGGGTGAAAATATATAAGAATGGGATGTATTGAAAGATCATGATCTACCTTTCATATTTACATGTAACCAGTGTAATTATCCACAATTCATATCTCACTTCTCTTTCTCCTCATAATCTTCTCGGAGATGAGACAACATGTAATATTATCCTTGTCTTGATGTAGTATCCACAACTCACATTAGATGTTGATGATAGCATTATGAAATAACCATCATATGTGTAACACATGAGTCTCCCTGAGGTGGCTTAATAGGTATTTGGGATACCAGCACCTTAAATTTCAGATGTCGTAGTATTGTGTGGAAGCGCCTATACTACTCCTTGGAAACACATGCTATATATGGCGTTGAATTTTTTCAATAAATATTGCAGTATGTCTTGTGGTATTACTTTCCATTTTTTACAAAAATAAAATCTAGTAGATTAATACATTTATCTTGATTACCATTTTAGACATTATTGATTAATTCATTCATTCATTAAATGTCTCCCACTATTTCATCAAATTCAAAGAGCCCTTTGTATTAGAATAGAAATAATATATTGCTTGATTATTCTTGTGGCAAGGATCCTTAAATCTCCCCTCATAGTACACAAACTATGGATATGCCACTACTCAGAGAGTTCAAGGTTGGTGTTTGACTGGCCAACCACGTTAACTTGCAGCTCCTTGATCTGTGGAGTGAAGTCTCAACTTCTAAAATAATAAATATGATTTAATCAACACTTTCCTCTAATGTTACAACAAGATAGTTACAGATACTCATTTTCTATAAACTTTAGTTAATTTAACTCATTGTTCTCATAAGAACCCCTCTGTAGTAGGATTCATCCTCAACTATGGATGACCAAACACCCCAAACACCTGGTTGTGTTCAAATTAAAATGATAGAAGGTGTTTGCGATGTAATATTTCTTTGAGGGTTTTTATATTTTTCTCGAAGAATGTAATCCATTTATATTAGTCTTGTTTACACTATGTTGTTTTCCTCACAACTGAACATTAATAGGAAAACATTCACTACTTTTTGCATGTTTTTCTTGTTTATTATTCTATGTGTTTCCCGCTGTCATGTAAATGCATAAAATAATAAACAAATTCATAAAGGAAATAAATATTTGATTGGCCTTCAACATCTAATAATGGTTGATCCATTTAAACATAATGGATCAACCATGACCTAGGGGAATCATACCAGAGTCATATCTTGACTCATGATGCAACTCATCCCTGTCCAGTGTGTCCATATCTCATCTAGAGTACCGCCTCATCTTTGTGGGGTTAGCATCTCATGCGGACTACTGCCCCGTCTTGGTGGGGTCCACATTGTAAATCGTTATTGTCAAAATACAAATATACCTGCACGCATGCGAGGGGGTCCTGAGAGTACAAAATACAAACAGATAAATGAGATACGAAGATAGTTAAACATTTTGACACAAATGAAGATGATGCACATACCACTATTTAATTAACTACTTATTAAAATCATCACATGTAAGTAATAAATGATTGATTAAAATAACCAAATATACACAGGATAGGTCAATTGCTCAAGACCAGTTAGTGGGTAATACAAAAGAATGATAAAAACTAAATTGTAATAAATTAAAGTAAGAGACTATTTAATTAAATTAAATGAATTAAATAATTAAAATAATTTAATTCTTTTCAGTCTCGTAATTAATTTTATTTTAATTCTAAAAAATTAAATTAATTAATTAATTTAATTTAATACCAAGATTAGATTATTTTTTCAGGGTATTAAAAATTATAGTTTAAAACAAAATTAAATTTAATTAGTTTATTTTAATACTAAAATTAAATTAATTAACTGAATTAATTTTTATTAAATAAATTTTTTTCGACCCCCGAAACCTCACGCAGGGTCTGTGCAGGTCGGTACAAACCCTCTTAGGCCCATACCGAGCTATGTAGACCTAATGTAGGGGAGTTTCGGGCTGAGTTGGACCATCCAGACCCATACCGGGTCTGGTAGACCCGCTCTGGCCCAATGTCGGGCAGATCCGATGCAATAGAACTATGAAAGGGTACCTCGCGCCGCTCATAGCTGGAGAGGAGTGTTGGAAATACAAACCATAACTCCGGGTGGGTTTTTCCAAGCAGGCCGCTACTCTTCCCCGTGCACCGCTTTCCTATGCAGCGCTTCCCCATGCGGCTCTCCCTCTTCCCATGCATATCTCTATTTCCAAGCATATCATTTATTGCCTTATTTTTTGTTCCTCCTTTAATGCTTTGGTGTCCTCTCATTTTTTGAATAGCCTATAAATATGGCTCATATGTAATCCGTAAAAAAATAATAAGAGTGTGTGCAATACAAAAAACTTGAAAGCCTTGTTGTGTTTTTATTGTCCTATTTTATTCCTCTATTTTTTCCCTCGGCTTGTATAGCCAAAAAACTGGTATTAGAGGCAGTACCAAAGCATCCTCCAATTTTCGAAGATGGCTACCGTGATCCAGCCGCAAGTTCCGACGTTGTCTAAAGACAACTATGAGAGGTGGTGCATTCAAATGAAGGCATTGTTCGGGTCGCAATAATTATGGGAGATCGTCACCGACGGGTATGTAGTACCCACTGCGGAGGAAGAAGCCGCCTTCACGAATGAAGAAAAGACGGCCGTCAAAAATCAACGGAAGAAAGACAACAAGGCGTTGTTTCTCCTCTATCAAGGGTTGGATGAATCGACCTTTGAAAAGATTGTCGAAGCAACATCAAGTAAGTAAGCGTGGGACACCCTTGCAACCATCTTCAAAGGAGTTGATTGTGTGAAGTGAGTCCGTCTTCAAACATTACGAGCGGAGTTCGAAGCGGCGTGAATGAAGGAAGGTGAGATTATCTTGGATTACTTCTCACGCCTAATTCTCATTATTAACAATCTGAAAATAAATGGTGAAAAAATGGAGGATATTCGAGTTATTGAGAAAGAACTTCGATCGCTCACAACCAAGTTCGAGCATGTGGTTGTGGAAATCGAAGAATCGAAAGATTTGGAAAAATTATATATTGAAGAGTTGATGGGGTCGTTGCAAGTACATGAGCAGTGAATGAAGAAAAATGCGGGTTCAACAATAGAGCATGCCTTAGAGTCCAAGCTGACTCTGCAAGAACCCAAGAATGGCCAAGCACAATGGGGCAGTTATCGTGCAAGAGGTAGAGGATGTGGATACCATCCAATCTATCAGAAAAAGCAACAAAACTTCAGTAGCTTCCGTGGAAGAGGATACGGTGGAGGCCGATTCACGCATGGTTGTGGAAATGCAAAAAATGTTCAATGCCATAACTGTAAAAAATTTGGCCACTATGCCTCTGATTGTTGGAACAAGGTGGATCATAATGAACGATCCAACTATGCTGAAGTGTCACGCCATGAAGAAGAAGGTACGACACTCCTCCTCGCACAAGAAAAGGCATCTGAATGCCCCGATGTATGGTATCTTGACACGGGTGTGAGCAACCACATGAGTGGTAACAAAGAACTTTTTGAAGAACTCACTGAAGAAGTTCATGGTGACGTGACCTTCAGTGACTCATCGAATGTACCTTTGATTGGTAAAGGTAAAATCAAAATCTATCTGAAGAATGGTGAGTCGAATTACATTTTCAATGTGTATTACATACCAAGAATGAAAAATAATATCATAAGTCTCGGCCAACTCCTTGAGAAGGGGTATGTTATACACTTGGAGAATTCTTCATTGTCAATAAGAGATGCTCATAGGAGGTTGATTTCTCAAGTTCAAATGGCAAAGAATCGCATGTTTCCGCTGCATATCAACACGAAGGCTGAGCAATGTCTTTTTGGGCTCATGAAGAATGACTCATGGAGATGGCATCTGCGCTTTGGGCATCTTCATTTTAATGGACTCAAACTTTTATCCTCATCCAGAATGGTGCGTGGCTTGCAGACGATTGAAGCTCCAAATCATGTGTGTGAGGGGTGCACACTCGGAAAGCAACAAAGGAACTCCTTCCCAAGTGGAGTGTCCAGAAGAGCAAATGAACCACTTCAGTTGGTTCACACTGACATCTGCGGACCACTTGAAACACCCTCACTTGGAGGTAGTAGGTATTTTATTACCCTTATTGATGATTTCAGTAGAAGACTGTGGGTGTATTGCATAAAGGAGAAATCTTCCACCTTTTCTGTCTTTAAAATTTCCAAAGCTCGTGTTGAAGCTGAGAGTGGTCACAAAATCAAAGTGTTGAGATCTGACAGAGGTGGAGAATACACCTCAAATGCATTTCAAGACTTTTGCAGGGAGCATGGCATCAAGCAGCAATACACTGCTGCTTACACCCCACAGTAGAATGGCATTGCAGAATGGAAGAACCGCACCATCCTCGACATGACGAGGACCATGCTGAAGGAGAAAGGGCTGCCAAAGAGTTTTTGGGCAGAGGCAGTGGCGTGTACAGCCTACCTGCTCAATCGGTGTCCAACAAAGAGTGTCAGAAATTTGACACCACAAGAGGCGTGGAGCGGCTACAAACCGAGCGTGGCACACCTAAGAATCTTCGGGTGTTTCGCCTACGCTCAAGTTCCAGAAGCAAGAAGAAGGAAGTTGGATAATCGTGGAGAGAAGTGCATTTTCATCGGCTATTGTGAAACCTCTAAAGCCTACAAGCTTTACAATCCACTAACCAATAAATTAGTGGTTAGTAGAGATGTGGTCTTTAGTGAGGAAGAAGCGTGGAAATGGGATGATGAAGAACCAAACAAGGATGTTGTAGTCGAAACTGAAGATTCTGAAGAAAGACATGATCATCAGGAGCAGACGCCCACAACACCTTCCTCGGGTGCATCATTAGTTAGAAGAAGTCAAGGAGTACATTTCCTCACTCCTCAAAGCACTCCATCAAATCAAAATTTGGCCAACTCATCCTCGCCTATGGCTCCTATGAAGATGAAAAATTTGAGTGACATTTATGAGCAGACCGAAGAGGTAAATCTTTTTTGCTTGTATGCAGATCATGAGCCTTTGACCTTTCAGGAATCCATGAGGGAAGAAAGCTGGAGAATGGCTATGGAAGAAGAAATTTGTGCCATAGAGAGAAATGAAACGTGGGAGTTGACTACACTCCCAAAAAGCCAGAAGAGCATTAGTGTCAAATGGGTGTACAAAATAAAGAGAAATGCTGATGGCGAGATCGATCGATACAAGGCAAAACTCGTAGAAAAGGGGTACAAACAGAAATACGGGGTGGACTATGAAGAAGTATTCGCTCTTGTTGCTCGCCTTGACACGGTACGGATGATTATCTCCCTTGCTGTCCATCACAGTTGGATGATCTACCAACTGGATGTGAAGTCTGCGTTCCTAAATGGAATTTTGGAAGAAGGTGTCTATGTGGACCAGCCTGAAGGCTTTGTTATGCAAGGGGAGGAAGATAAAGTGTATCATTTGAAGAAAGCTCTTTATGGGCTGAAGCAGGCTCCCCGCGCATGGAATGCACGCATTGACAGTTATCTCCGAGAGAATGGCTTTGCCCAATGTCCATATGAGCATGCAGTTTACATCAAGCAGAATGATCGTGGCGATATTCTTATTGCATGCTTGTATGTTGATGATTTGTTGTTTACAGGGAATTGTCGACCAATGTTCGATGATTTCAAGGAGGCCATGTTCAAAGAGTTCGAGATGACCGATGGGGGTCTCATGTCCTTCTTTCTGGGCATTGAAGTGAAGCAACAACATGGCGGCATCTATATATCTCAGAAGAGGTATGCCAAAGAGTTGCTTGAAAAATTCAAGATGGCCGATTGTAATGCTGTAAACACACTGGTTGCAACGAGTTTGAAACTGACAAAAGATGGAGAAGGAAGAAGCGTTGACTCGACTTTGTTCAAAAGTCTGATTGGAAGCCTGAGGTATCTCACAATCACTAGACTAGATATTGTCTACATTGTCGGGCTTCTTAGCAGGTACATGGAAGCTCCGAAGGAGTCACATTGGCTAGCAGCAAAACGTATCCTCAGGTACGTTAAAGGAACGATGGATTTTGGTCTTTTCTACCCATATAATGAAGAAGCAGAGTTATATGGTTACTCAGACAGTGATTGGGGAGGCGACCAAGATGAAAGGAAAAACACCACTGGGTATGTATTTTTTCTTGGATCTACTGCTTTCACCTGGAATTCAAGGAAGCAGAGTGTGGTTGCTTTATCCACGTGTGAAGCAGAGTATGTGGCAGCATCCACTACTGTTTGTGAGGGAATATGGTTGAGAAATTTGTTGAAGGAGATAAAGCATCCACAGGACGGATCCACGGTGATATATGTGGATAACAAGTCGGCTATTGAACTAGCCAAAAATCCGGTGCAGCATGGGAGAAGCAAACATATTGATACTCGTTTTCATTTTCTCAGGGATCATGTGAAACAGAAAACGATAAAATTGGAATATTGTCACACTACCGAACAGGTGGCAGATATTTTCACAAAGGCACTACCGACAGATGCATTCAAAAGGCTGAGAACGATGCTCGGGATGAAGCCGGTTTTGGTTTGAAGGGGAGTGTTGGAAATACAAATCATAACTCCGGGTGGGTTTTTCCAAGCAGGCCGCTACTCTTCCCCGTGCATCGCTTCCCCATGCAGCGCTTCCCCATGCGGCTCTCCCTCTTCCCATGCATATCTCTATTTCCAAGCATATCATTTATTGCCTTATTTTTTGTTCCTCCTTTAATGCTTTGGTGTCCTCTCATTTTTGGAATAGCCTTTAAATATGGCTCATATGTAATCAGTAAAAAAATAATAAGAGTGTGTGCAATACAAAAAGTTTCAAAGGATTGTTGTGTTTTTATTGTCCTATTTTATTCCTCTATTTTTTCGCTCAGCTTGTATAGCCAACAAGGAGCTCGTTCCTATAGAGGTGACGTCCGGAAGGGGACACCGTCCGCTTGTGTTTCAGAAGTCGGCACGGTGAAGGGAGGCCGTGTTGGATTGGTGTTGCCCGATCCGGTTGGGCCGAATGCTTGTGGCCAGTACTGTAGCGGTGCGGACTTCGGGGTCAACAGTACTGTAGCGCTTTTGACTTCCAGCCGACAGACACTGTAGCACTTTTGACAAAGTGAGCCGCCGATCACTGTTGCAACGCGGACTACTATTCAGAACAGTAGACCGTCTTCTTCATATGTAGCCCATTTCAGGCTAGGGTTTTATTGTTGGAAATCCTCTGTAATTTCTGTGCTCCCGAATCATAGTGAAATTCTGCCTCTCCCGTGGACGTAGGTATTTTTCCCGAACCACGTAAATCGTCGTGTTCATTGTTGTTTTTCTTTCTTTTGTTTTCTCGTTTTTCTGTCGTTCTGTCTCCCGGTGTTTCCGCAACAGGCCGCAACGGGTGGTGCTCCCGTGGGTAGATTTCGGTTCGGCCATAGGAACGAGGGGGTTCATGGCATCTCGAGATACTGCTTGGGTGGTGGAAGGGCAGTCGGCCATGGAGTAAGAGGTCGATGAAGGGCGGTGCAGCCGTATCTTGACGGCGGTGTGAGAGAGGCCCAAGGTGGCGAGCAGGTACGGGTGTGCGGGCGGGTGCTGCTGGTGTTTGGTGGATGAGCAGAGGGAGGGCAGCGCTACTGGACAGAAGGCTATTGGCTAAATCCACATGTGCCAAAGGAGGAGGGGTGGCGGGATTGCGGCTCTCCAGTGATCGGACGGGCAATGGGTGCGACCTTCTCGGGCTCATTAGGAAGTAGCTGCAGCCAGATCTGGTCTGGTCCGGCTGGCTCGGAGGTGTACAAAGGCACAAGGCAGCGGGAACCAGCAGTTTCCGGTGAGGGTGGTCAGCTACCGGCTCGGATGTGGTCGGAGGGAGCTTGGCACGGGGCGGTGGCCTTGGAGAGGGGTGCAGCGGGGTCTGGCCTCTTGAGGAGGAGGCACCACCTGGGTGAGGTGGCCTATCCAGTCGGTAGGGATGAAGAGGCGGGAGGTTCTTGCGCTTCCCTCAACATGTTTTCGGAAGAGGGAGAGAGGGGGCTGCAAGTTAGGAGGGGGACAAGTGGGGCCAACCCCTCGTGGGAATTTTTTGTTTTTTGTTTTGTTTTTGTCAAACCAGCTGACCGTTTTTTTTATTCCTTTCCGAGTCAAGCCACCCCCGCCCATCTTTTATGCCTTTTTTTGAATATTTTGTGGAAAAATCCACACATGCCACCCTTTGTTATGTTTTTCACAAGGCTACCAAAATAGCCTCTTAATATAAAAAAAAAATGATTATTATGATATAATAATTATTATTGTTACAATAATTATATATTTATATTTTTAATTCCATAATTATGTGGAATGAAAGGGTGGGTGAAAAACACTATTCCAACCACCATTTTTAATATCCATAAAACCAACTGTAAATCCAAACCAATTCTTTGAATTTCCATAACTTGACGGTATGAGATCAGATCAGCACATGGTTGGTTTCATTGGGACCACATTTATACTCTCACTTAATTTGATGCAAATTAATTTTTCTTGGCTCAGAAAATTCATATGATCCATCTGATACCAATTGAAGGTATCGAGGCGTGCACCAGAAGCCGTTGGGCCAAGAATTTAAAAAAAATCATCATCAGGAAAACTAAACTTGCCGTCTCTAGCGATACAAGCTCTAGTATGATCCTGAGGATCTTTCCTGAATTAAACAAAGCACAAAAACAAATCAAAACGTGTACCTTGTTCTGAATCAGAGCGTACTCGAGTGCAGCTTGTCGCTGGAGACCGTTTCTTGAAGGATCAGAAGATGAACTCCTTTAGATCTCCCACACATGCTCTAAGAATATATGTGCTTTCCATTTGTCAAAATTCTGGGTGTCAATATGGAGCTCTGACGAATCCGGCGATGTCACGTCGATCACCTCAATCTCTAGCATTCAATCCGTCGAAGGTGACTTTCATTGATCATTTGGAGAGAGACTCTCTCTCTCTCTAGAAAGCGATGGAGAGATATGAACTCATCCATTGGAATGAACAACACACACTTGAGTTTCTCCTCTCCAGCTTATAGTGTGTCAAAAAAATACTCGAACATGGTTCCCCGGACCCTAGAAATAAATCACCCACTAAATAAGCAATAAATAAATAATTATGACAAACTAAATGATGTCATAAATATTATTTTTATTTTATCACATATTTATAATATATTTTAAATATATTACATGATAAAACTTAGTCAGTTAACTCAACTTTTAATTCATACTAATATTAAACGAACATTGAATATTAAAATAATATCCATTTGTATAATATTTTTCTTATATTCACTAAATACTTTGTGAATAATTTTAATAGATTCAACCTAATTATTCTTTACTTGAATAATAATGAACTTATTTATTTATCTGTGTTCGATAATACTTGGACAATCCTCAGACATTGTGGTGGTGCCCAACGTGTCCTATACATATTCAACAGATTAGGGTAGATTCTTGAATGCACTATTTTGTGTGACCCTCGAGGACCTTATCTTAATAGTAGTGAATAATATTCACATATCAAGAGAGGAGTCTAGAAACCTATAAAGGCCCCTAAAGTGATAAGGAAAATTCATAGAAATAACAGACAACCTATGAACATGCACTTTGTAATGATCTCAAGTCGGGAAACCAATATCATACCACCAATGACACACCCAACACAAGCTACATCTCCATAATTTGATTATCATGGTTTTTCCTTGCATCAAAGTATGCGATCGAATGTAACATATTGATAATGATCTCAATTCAAGGGACCAATACACATGCCCATAGATTGGAACATCCAATGATAGTAGAAACATGTGGTGTTCCTATTAGTGGGTCTTTCCTTGTGATCTCAACTACCAAAGATCACCAAGTGAGAACTTCATAAGAAGAATTATCAATGCTTATGAGCCCTCAGCACTTGATAATCAGATATCAACTGTGTCCAATCACTATAATGTATCTTGACCAAGAAAATTTGTTTAAGATTAATGTCATAGTATCTGGAGGTTCACATTATAGCTTGGAATCAGTTATATACTTTTGATACGACAATTAATCTATGGACATTACCATTTAAGTATTGGATGTAGAAATTTCTAAATTATAATGGTAAGTGTACATCATGCATATTTAATTGTATACATGTAATGGTAAGCTAAAAATACTATTAAAGTTAGGTCTAGGGAACCCACTTTTACAACATCTATAAAGACTCTATTCATAAAATCTATAATTATGGAAGGAGAATTAGTCAATCTAAAGTGAATAACAACTCATAATGCCTATATCTTGTTTGGAAGGCAGTCTTTGGGATATCTTATTTCTTTACCCTTAACTGATGATACCTTGATTTGAGGTCAATATTAAAAAAGAATTAAGTCCCACAAAGTTGGTCAAAAAAATCATCAATACTTGGAAGAGGATATTTATTGTTCATTGTAATCCCATTATGTTCTCTATAATCAATGCATAGCCACATTGAACCATCCTTCTTCTTTACAAAGAGAAGAGGTTCTCCCCAAGGACACACACGTGTTTGAATAAAACCTTTCCCCAAAAGATCTTGAAGTTGCTTCCTTAATTCCTTTAACTCTACACATTCCATTCAATATGGGGTCTTTGTTATTAGATTGGATCTATGTATGAGTTCAATGGAGAACTCTGCCTCTCTTTTTGGGGGAGGTCTATAAAACTCTTTAGGAATACATCATTATATTCCCAAACAACAGAGAAATTTATAATGCTGCTTTGGTGGTGGCGTAATGGTGAAGGAGAGGGGCATAACCACATCGTTCTTTGAGAGGTTCAGGGTTCGAATCCTAGGAGTCTGCTTTCGAGGTGAACCTCTCCCCTCGGATCCACTCGCCTTGCTGGGTCATCTAGTTCCTAACTGGGTGGGAAAAATGCAGCGCGACCCACCTATACCGACGGATTGTTGTGTCGAACCATCACTTCTTGGGTCGGCACCCTTCGAGATGCTCTGCCATCTCAGCTGGCAATGGATCCTTCCCAAGTGGGGCTCTCTCCTGAGTGATCCATTCGTGGGGAGGGGGGTTTCCTGGTGTGGAGGGTTCGAAAAGGCCACACCAGAGAAATTCCCTTCTTGAAGAGGAAATAGAGAAATTTTTAATCTTTAGACATTCTCTTTATCATTTTTCTTCACCAATCATTTCTATGGAGAAGGCTATAAAAGATACTTCTAAACATAGTTCAGACTAGAATATCTCTCCTTTGAAAATAACTCTAGGTTTTCCATTCATGACCGCTGAAATTTCCTTTCTTATGTAGTTGATATTAGCATTATACATTGAGATCTAATATATCTCAGTATAGTGTTGAATTCCACCATGGGAATGAATACTATTTTTTTAATGAGATTGTACTCTCCAAATTTGGTATTAGAGTTTCTATGCACCCTTGATGCTTGAATAATTCCTCCAAGATTTTTAACTGATAAATCTACATCCATCGGTTCTAGGTTTAATTCTACACTATTTTCAAACTTGGATAAAAGAAAGTAATGTATAAAATAGGATTCAAACAAAGTACTTGATGGCTTTGAGATCACAAAGAGTGTACCTACCACCACATCATTTGGAGCCTCTACTTCATCCATTGTGATTAAAAAACTATGACCTTGCTGCCTCAGACCATGATGCGGCTGATGGAGGTTTCCATTCATTATATTATGATTTTTGGCATTTATTTGAAAAATTTCCAAGCTATACACACTAGAATAATTGAACTTCAATTTATTCTTGCACCATCTTCCAATTGTTGTTTTCATTGAGATATTGAGGAATTACCACACTATGACATTTCCAAGCAGTATGGACATTTCTTCTTCACTTTATCACTTTACACTCCTATGAAATTAGTTCCCTAAATGTTTATTACCACATTTCTTGTATGTGGGAAGTTTTAGTTTATTTCCTCC
Organism: Viscum album; assembly: GCA_963277665.1. Taxonomy (NCBI): domain Eukaryota; kingdom Viridiplantae; phylum Streptophyta; class Magnoliopsida; order Santalales; family Viscaceae; genus Viscum; species Viscum album. The sequence goes on along the minus strand of OY728122.1, from coordinate 1,296,910,517 downwards.
TCTTCTGTGATCAAAATTCTTCCCTAGTTTTAACTCCATTTCTCACTTATTTTCATTCAACTTATGTGACCAATATGTCTCTCCAAAGTCCATTTTAACCTTCAAAGAACCCTACACTATCTTCTCAAAGCTTTCATAGTTTTTATTTTCTATATTCCTTCATAGATGGGGTCTCATTCCAACAAATAACCTATCAAAATTTCCCTTAGGATCCATAACAAAGCTAGAGGTGTATTGAGATAGTCTTGTAATGTTCATTTCATAGTTTCCCAATGATTCATTTTCCTTTTGATTTAGCTCTAATAATTCCTTCTTATTTTTTTCTCATCAAATGGAGAAAATGTTTATTTAAAAAGATTCTCCTAAACTCTTCACACTCCATAACATCAATATCCCCTCTTAGCTTCATGTTCATAATTAGTGTCTACCAATGATCAACTTCTCCTTATAAGTGGTATACTTCTAAGGTGACATTCTCTAGCTCTGAACAATGGAGTACATAAAATATCTTTTATAAAGAGGTAATCCATTTTAAAAAAAACAATAGATCAAAAGATCCAATAAAGGAAGGTGGTAGTTGATGTATGAAGGACTCAACTTCAAGTTGTTCACTTTGAGGTGAATCAGGCCACTCAACATGATTTAGGTTAAATTAATAACCCGAGATAGTTGATTCATCATTCTCATGAATTTTTCCATTTTATCTTCCATTATGTTAGGATGGTCGTCAGTGCATCATCCATTACACTCATCATATATGTGGTCCCCCATATTTCCATCTATTTTCTAAAAAAAGGAAAATTTATTGAGAAACTTGTTACTTTTAGTAATCTTGAAATTCTAAAGATAGGTTAAGTCCTTAAACAACATGCTTAAATATTTCATTAATTTAATCTCCTCTAAAAACAAATACATTTTCTATATATCCTTCATAATGGTTTATAAAAAGCATGTGATTAACCAAACATATCCCTTGTGAGTGTCAAAACAAGTATGCAATAAGGATCATTTTCGTGCACTAGGTGATGATCGATTCAAATCTCAATGTGCCCTTTTTAGGGTTATTCCCACCAGGTACAACTGTGTCAGAGCCACATCCACTTGTAGTATCCAAATAGAGATTTAATTTCTTGGAAGCCACCCACTTAATACTTCACTAAAATTCCATGAAGTTTTCCTATATTTTTATTTATCCCTAGGGTCCTTATTAAAGTTTTATGATCCTAATTTCCACAAATAACTAAATCATGCACTGATAGAAACTGTAGAATTCCACCTTTTTAATACATAAAACTTTCATTTCATGACACAACACTTAATAACACATGAGATCTTTTAAGGTTTAGTTTCATGGAAATTAAGAACATAATACATGAATAAAATAAAAAATATTTTAATCCAATTGAAAGGATTTATTATAGGTTCATATTAAGTTACTTTTATTGCATCTCATATCCTGGGGACATACATCAAAATAAAGTGGTGATCATAAAGCCCTATAAAGGAATAAAAAAAGGAGATATTTAGCATGGGACCATGAGGCATATCAATAAGGCATGATAATAAAAAAATGACGCATATCATGATATAAATAACATGAATCGTAACATGTAAATTTTTATATAACATAAAAATGAGACTTTTATAAGCATATCACCAAGTTTTATCACCAAGGTGTCCTAATTCATAATTACCCAGGTTATTCACCAAGGTATCACAAAACATGAAATATATAGAGATTAATTATTTAACCAGTGAATTGGAGTGATATAATATTTCACCATTCATATTTCTCAATTCATGTGTGCCACATCAATCATAATAAATTATTTCATCAATAACCCATGGAGAATAAAGAACATGTTTCATATAAAATCATTGTGTGAATAATACTTGAACATTAAATCATTTAAACCCATGGAAATGGAATATAGGTTTCATATTTATAAATACCTGAATAAATAAATTATTTTTAAATCTATGTGAATACCCATGGATAATGAAATTATTTGGGAATTCACAATATAAAAAATTTTCATGTGAATGAGATAAATTCAAGAAATGAATGTAAAAGCATGATGGTATAAAATATGGATTAAGGAAATGGAATAATGGGAGGGGAAGAAGGTCTCCCATTAATTAAAACCTATTTTTGAATTAATAGGATAACATAAAAAGGTATGAAATTATTTTAATCCAATATTTATAAAACATTTCACAAAACAGGTACTTGAATGGAAAAGAGGAAGCGGAGAATTCCCTTACCTTGAAGAGTTGCTTCCAAAAACTTGAGGATGGAATATAGAGGAATTATTGACACCTTAAACCAACTATTTGGGAGGTAAAATGACCATAACATCAAGGATTACAGATTTTTAGTGGAGAGGAATGTGGTATGACTAGGTATTTATATTAAAGAGGAGGAATTGCTTAATAATTTCTCAATATAGGTTTTGGAATTCTAGGTTGGGGACAATGAAAAACCATTGAATTTCCCATGGTTTTTACTCATGGTTTTAGACATTTGACTCATGTTTTATAGTATTTTATTATATAAGAACCAAAATCCATATTTTAATATTACTTTGTACACGGAAAAGTGATTTTTCCACAAAACATAGTTTTTGAAATCATAATTTCTATTTTAGACTCTGGAAAGTCATTTTTAGGTTTGGAAATTGATTTAAATCCATTAAAATAGATAATATTAATATAATAACATATATTAGGTCATGGATTATTTTTAATTAAATATTAAATAATTATTACATATATATGAAGTTATAAAACATCCTGAAAACCCAAAACTGTATTTTTACTATTCACTGAAAAATAAAATATTTTTTAAAAAATCTCAAAAATTCAACCAAAACTAATTTCTATGTGATTATTTAAAATATGATTTTTATTTTATAAAAATAATTTTCTAAATATTATAATTTTAAATTTTAAATAAAACTCCTTATTCGAAAGTACATGTCTTTATTACAGCCAAATTTTCAACACATAAAATTTCTTAGACCATTGTAAAATTATATTATCATTTATATTTAAATAATTAGAATTTTTAAAGGATATTTAATGAAATTAAAAATTATATAAAATTCAATAGTTTATTATAAAATTATATTTTCTGATAATACAATTTTATTTACATTAAATTAAAGTATCAAATTCAACTTACCTTCATGAATATTTTATTAAACAAAATAATACTGAATATGGGATTTAAAAAATAAAAATTTCATTTTTACAAAGGGAATTATACTTTTATGATAATAAGGTATTGAAACATAACCCTTTATTACACCATCATATGCCCTAAGTTTAAGGTGTGTGATGATGGTAGTTTAATGGGGTGGCTTAGAAAACTTTGACCTAGTGGTGATCTCCACTAACTTAAAATTCTCCCATAATTGATTTCATTCAAGCCTCAATTATTGAATCTCTACTTGGTCTTGGTTTAGGGAAAACCTTAGTGATGCCACCTCCCTCCCAAGTTATGAAAAATGGGCTTCAAAAGGCATGAATCTACTGGTTGAGGCCATTGTTTTTACTTTTTACATCAATTATCATTAGTCGTTAACTTTTATAAACACTAAATCTAATGGTAACATTGTTACAGATGGTCATAGTTCCCAATGGTCATATTGACCAATGGTCATATTACTATTTACCTAGTCATATTACCTCATATAAATACCTTTTCATTTTTTCATACATTATTCCCAATAATTCCTCTCAAGGTTCTATAACTTTTCCTTTTGTAAAATATTTATTGGTTTACTAATATTCTATTTCTTTTCTATAGTTTTATCTTTGGGACCATTATTCTAGCATATTTGAAAGATCCAAGTTTTCTTATTCTACTTTTCATATTTTATATTTTTTGACCCATTGTAATGTTTTATATTTTCATGGGTTTAGTCACTAAATAATGTAATGTTATTCATTAATTAAATAAAATGTTGATCATTTCCCAATGTGTTGTATGTGTATAATGTTATATAATATAAAACACGTTTATTTATGAAACAAAAGTCACTAATAAAGTTTGGGTTGTTACATTCATTGTGCTTACTCACTTCTAATATGGTGTCCTTAGTCATTTGTAGCATAGTATCCATAATATGAGATACCTACCCATCTTATTTGTATTCAAAGAGAATATCATGTGCATCTTCACTATGTAGAAAATTATGCACCTTTTTTTAGATTCATACTTTATGAAATTTGTAACACCCCAAGCTTCTACAGTATACTTCTCTTTGAATAATATAATAGCTTGTGTTTTAGACAACTTTGAGTTCTAGCACACAACGACCAATCAAACTAGCCGTTTAAAAAGATGTTATGAATAGTAATACCCAATTTTTGAAATTTTATAAATTTTATTTTTCAAAATTGACTTTATTTTTGGATTTTTAATATCAAGATTATCTTAGGGTGAATTTTTGGTATTTTTCTGAAAACTATCAATTTTTTATGAATAGTGAAAAACACTGTGTTATTGTTTAAAACTGACTTTTTATTTAAATAATTATTTTTAATTTAAATTTATTTTAAATATAAAATAGATAAATAATACCTATATTAGTCTAGTTTAATTCATTTTAGTAATTTTATAATAAGATTAGATATATAAATTTTTATTGAACTTTTTAACGTCTTTTACCCACCTTCTAGGCACATGTGCAAATTTACATAAAACGTAATTTTACCGCTTATGTGAATTGAATTTCAAAAATACGGCATACATGGTTGTCATCAGTAAGTAAAATATGGTTCAATAGAATGAAAATATTTTTTGGTGAATAGTAACTTTTGAATTTTATTTACCACGGTTAAAAGTAAATAGGGTAATTAAAGATAAAAATGATATTATAATTACCCTAACACATGTACCAATTCTATTGGATAAGTTTTTCTCAACCAAAATCAACCTTAGGAAAAAAATATGATCCTTTTTTATCCAATTGGATTAGATTAGGAAATTTATTATATTTTATTTAAAGAAGTGTTAAAAGTGTTAAATTCAAATTTTATTAACTAAACAATTTTTAATATAAGGTTATACATAAGATAAATAAGATTATAAATATTCATTAGAAATCTAAAAAGATTTTGTACATCATAGTATTTTATTTATAAATTTTGGTCATTAAATAATTAAATTTATTTATAACACAATGGTGATGCAATAATTTCCATATTAATGAAAAATTAAAATAATTGATATTATAAATATTAAAATAAATGTAAATTGAAACTTTTGATGACATCCAAAAAATTTCTAGGTTAATATAACATGTTAGTTTTGATTCAATGTATTTTTTTTCTAAGTAATTTATTTTTTATGACTTTCAAAAAAAATAATAAATAGTGTCAAATTGACATAAATGAGTTTTTACAACAAATACTATTTTATTAAATGATATAATATTCCTAAAAATATAAAATTCGGAAAAATGACTTAGATAATGTTAGATATGTCATTAATGAACCACTTGAGGTTATGTTGTTATTTTACAGTAACTATATTAACCATGTAGTATAAAAATACAAGAAGACATGATAAAAGTTAAACTATTTAACTAATGGTTAAATCTAAAAGATAAGGTTAATATGGTGACCTAAAAATGTCTAAAACCTATTGGATGAGAGGTTTTAGACCCACACCCACCTTATAATAGAAATAAATCCATTTGGATCTATTAGAAACTGAAAATAATTTTATAATAAGTTAATATTTCAAGATTTTCCTAAAGTGCCCCTCACCTCTCTTATAAAAGGGTACTTTCCCTTATCTTAACTTAACACCTCCAAATCCATTTGGATCTGTCAAAAACTACTCAAATATCCTCCCAAATACCCTCACTTCAACCTAGAGGCCTTAATTTTATCATAAATCCAACCTAAGGAGCCCTTTAATACAAATCAAAAGGAAGCACCCGAAGAAGAGGTAATTATTTCATCACCTCTTCCAAAGTTATTTTCTTCTTATACTTCCTATTTCTATGTTATTTCCATACTAAAATAATAACCCCAGTAAATTTTAGATGATTAGATGTTATTATAAATATGGTAAAACCATATTCATTATTCTATCTATTCTATGAATGAAAAAGTCACCATACGTGTGTACGTACGACTTACTATCTCCACGTCATGGTTTAGTTTGTTATTCAACACTTGATTATTTGGATAAGTATAATAATGAGTATAATTTATGTAAATAATAAATATAACATGTTAATTATTCTGTATATATAATATATAATCCAATTTTATACGATTTCACCATCAATAGAATGATATTGTTGCTTGTGCGTATGTACGACTTACCATCTCCACGATGCGATGAGATTTCATTCCCCATCATAACCATTCAAGAATAATTTTCATTTGATAATTAAAAATAATGTTTAAGAACTTAATATCATTCTAGATATGAATAAAATACTTCCTATCAATAAAAAACATGACTTACGTAACAAAACATATAAAGGAAAACGAATTAGTTAACACCCGAAACAATGATACTACTGAAATATTATTAACAATAAATATTAAAAGATCATATATGATATCATATTTATGTATGTGGTTCTTTTATAATTTAATAACAATGATTTAACCATTATAAAGTAGGTTAATGAACCCACAACTAAGGAAAAGTACAAGGTAAGGGTTAATTTTACAATCTCTTTATTATCTGAGGTTGTTTATACACGAGTATCTATTGAGACTTCTTTATCATCCACATCCGTGTTTCTTAAAAATGAATTTCAAAACATTTTTACTATTTACTAGACTATTGGTTAAAGTCATTTATACCCTTGTTTGACTTTTTATAAAATGTTTTGAAAGGAATATTTCCATCATTTTCCAAACAAGGTACTTTATGACCTTTTTGAAAAATTAAGGAAAGAATTTTTTTTAACTTATACGGTGGGTGCAGCTATTTTCCACCATTATAACACCTTAAAATCATCCCTTACAATCTTATATGAATATTTTCAAAATAAATGTTTTCTTTTATAATTATGTGACTTTTAAATGATTTCAAAGTAGAAGGAGATATTTCTCTCAAATAGTTTTTGTATTGATTTCATCTATGTCAACATCTATTGTTGGATTTTATGTTTAATTGAAGTTGATTTATTATGATACAATATTCCATATTGTATTGATAGTTTTATGATATGTTTGATTATGAATGTGCTATTTTTATTTCATTTGCGGTTTATGGTTAAAGTATTAACATTTCATATGTTATTTTAATAAGAATGTTTATGTTATGTTTCACCATTTTCATATGAGGAATGCACTGGATGTAGTAAGTGACGAGCAGGGCCCGCTATATCCCCTCGATGCATCGATAGGTCTCATGAGACAAACTAGTGTCTTGGAACAAGGCCTTGATAATATTTTTATTTTTAGTCTTGTCACAATGCCTTGACTATGTGGTTATGATGTCCGACATTATGCATTCCATCATTATGAAATTAGCTATTGATATTACATGTGATTATTTGACTAGTAGAATATCCATATGAATAAGTAAATTCCATTATTTGATTTATCTTTTCCATATTATGCTGAAGTTTAAGTTTAAAATACTTGTGTTTTAGTCTTATACATTGCCTTAAATTTTTATACATATTTATGATAGTTTCTGCTATTTTGTTATCCTTACTGAGCATCTGAGCTCACCCCTTTCTTATGTTTTATTTTTCCTAGGATGCGAAGAAGTATTTTATGACTGAACTGTAGAGATAGGATAATGGATATGAGTGTGTTTAAAGGATACAAAATGTTGTTTTTTTTCATTTCATAATGTAATGTAAAATTTATGTATGTATCTAGTAATTCCTAAGATAATAAACGGATTGGTATTTCGGGACTTGATCTCTTATGATCATGCCAATGTTATGTAATAATGCACCAACTCTAGGTAACTGGGGTTGAGATGTTATAGTTGGTATCAGAGGAAGTTTAGTACAAACCTTGGAAACTAGATTTAGAAAAACTTTGATTAGACAACATTACCCTAAGATGGACTTTGAGGATTAGTATAAAAGAACATCCAACAATTTTAGTAATGTAGATATTATGTGGGTTTTCCAAGAAATACATCCCTATATAGATACTACAAGTGGACATGGTTCTGGAACAGATGTACTTAGGAGTAAAAACTTTGACAAGGAGTTTCAGGCTTGACTTGAGGTATCTTAGTACACGACAATGGGCCTTACTATGCACCTAGTTTGACACTCCTGGGGGATATGCTTAGGATAATTCACATTTTTTTTACAAAACATTGTGATGGATTTATGACTAAATATTTCCCCAGAGAAATTTTTTTATGACTATGGATTATATGCATTAACTGGTCAATTTATGTTAAGTATTTTAAAAGTTTGGAATTATGCATTGCAATTCATGAACTAATATAGTGTATGCCATTGTTTAGAAATGACGCCTAGTGGAAGTAATGGAAACGGTATCAATGCACGTAATCCATGTAGAGATTCCCCTCCTATTAAAGATAATTATAGTGGAGCTGGTGATGCAACTGGTACTGAACATATTATAACCATACTGGGACAAATCACTCAGGTTATGAATAATAATCTTACCCGTATGGAGCACCATGTTGCACAACTCAGAGGATCAATGTTAGACCTATTTATGAGGCAACAACCACAAACATTCAATGGGACTACAAATCCATTTGTATCTGAGAAATGGATAACTTCCTTAGAGAAAATATTTAATGCTTTGGGGAGTAGTGAAAGGGAAAAGGTTGTTTTGGAAATTTATCACCTCTCAGGAGATGCAGATCAATGGTAGTCACTAATTCAAAACACACAGGAGGATGAAGAAGTATAAAATATGTAATGGAGGGAGTTTAAATATATTTTCTTAGAAAAATACTTTTCCCGTGAACATCAAGCTGACATGGAAAGAAAATTTCTGAGTTTGAGGAAAAAGGAGGATAATAATGTCACAAAGTATGAGGCGAACTTTACAAGGTTAGCAAGGCATGCTGCAGATTATATATATAACCCAAGAAGTAATATTGAGCGATTATTTAATGGGTTAAAACCATTTCTCTATCGATCATTAGTCTCACAATCCTTCTCATCGTACGAAGATATAGTCTCATGTGATATCAAGACAGAAAATGAATTCTCTAAGTCTTATGAATTTAAAGAGAAGCAAGAGAAGAAGAGATCTTCTAAACACTACGGAAAAGGAAATAAGTGGAAGAAGGGAAAAGCTGAATTTCCATACTGTAGTAATTTTGGGTAGAAACACCCAAGTACATGCCTAAAGGGTATGTGAGTTTGTTAGAAGTGTGGATAAAAATTCCATCAAGCTCGTGATTGCAAGGGGAAGAAAGTGGTTGTTGATGTTCAATGCTAAAATTGTAACGAAATGGGGCATTATGAAAATTAATGTACTAAGAATCAAAGAAACTTACCTTATAAATGGCCAAGAGAGAAAGGCCAAGATTAAAAGATCACAACTATTGAGATTGAAGTTACTAATTATGTGGTGGCAGGTACTTTAATCGTTTCCTCAAAATTAACCAATGCTTTATTTGATTCTATATCAACACATTCTTTCATATCTTCCAAGTTTTCCAACAAAATTAGATATTTTCAATTTCACTTAACAAGATAGTTGTTAGTCGAAACTCATAAGGGAAGTATCAGAGAAATAATGTTTTGTCAATCAGTTACCATTATGGCATATAAATGTTCTTTATCTACTGATCTTATTGTCATAACCATGATTTAATTTGATATAATCCTTGATATGGATTGGATTTCGAACCATGATGTGAAAATTTATTATAAGAAGAAGGAGGTTACAACTTTTTATGATGATAAGAAATCCCTTATCATTTGAGTAGAAACATAACCATTTGATTCTCATCTAGATCCACCCCCAGTAGCTCTACTAAATTCAATTATTGGGAAGGAAGGGAGTGAAATAACTATGGGTGAGGAAAGAAATGTTCAAATAGAGTATGTACCTATTGTGCAAGAATATGTTGATGTGTTTTCAGAGGATTTACCTGGACATCCTCCAGAACGAGAAATTGAGTTTTCCATTGACTTAATTCCTGGTTCAAGGCCCATATAGAAGACCCCTTATGAAATGGTCACTGTGGAATTAGTGGAACTAAATAAACAACTAGAGTAATTGATTAATAAATGTTTTATTCTCCTTAGTGTTTCTCTATGGGGAGACCCTATTCTTTTTTTCAAGAAAAAATATAGATCTATTAGGTTGTGCATTGACTATAGGGATATCAATGCTATAAAAATAAAGAAAAAGTACCCCCTACCTCCCATTGATGATTTATTTGATCAACTTCATGGAGATCAATATTTTTCAAAGATTGACCTTTGATCTAGATATCATCATTTGTGTGTGAATAAGGAATGCATTCCAAAGACAACATTTCAAACCAGGTATGGGCATTACAAGTTTACTGTAATGCCTTTGGGACTGACTAATGCACCCTCTGTTTTCATGGATCTAATGAATAGAGTTTTCAAGGAATATCTTGATGAATTTGTAGTGGTATTTATTGATGATATCTTGGTATACTTCAAAATCTAAGAATATCATGAAAATCACTTGCGCACTATTCTAAAAACTCTTAGAAGAAATGAATTATATGGGAAGTTTAGAAAGTGTGAATTCTGGTTTCAGGAAATTTCTTTTCTTGGCCATATTGTCTCTAATGATGGAATCTATTTTTATCCTTCAAAGACATGGGCAATCCAAGAATTTCCAGCACTGACGAGTATAACTGAGGCATGCAATTTTATCGGTTTAGTAGGTTATTATCAGTGTTTCGTCCATAATTTTGCCCGATTGGATAACCCATTAACCAAGATCACACGTAAAGGGGTTAAATTTGTTTGGAAAAAAGAGTGTGAAGAATGTTTTTGAAGAATTGAATAGAATATTAGTCAATTCTACTATCTTGACTCTATCATCAGGGAATGATGGGTTTTTTATTTATAGTGATGCATTAAAGAAAGGACTTGGTTGTGTCCTTATATAGAATGATAGAGTTATTGCCTATGCATCACGATAGATAAAAATTCATGAACATAACTATCCCACTCATGATCTTGAGTTTTTAGCTGTAATCTTTACTCTGAATATATAAAGACACTATCTCTGTGGTGAAAAATTTGAGATATATATTGATCACAAGAGTTTGAAGTATATTTCTCACAAAAAGAACTCAACATGAGGCAAAGTTGATGGCTCGAACTACTCAAGGATTATGATTTCACTATACACTACCACTCAGGGAAGGAAAATAAGTTGGTAGATGTTTTGAGAAGAAAGGATCATGGGGTTCTGAACAAGATGAGAGTTTAAAGTGATACTATGTTCATGGATCTAGTAAATATGGATATGGGAATAATCATGGAAGGTGAACCATAAATACTTTTTCAAATGGTTTCCAAACCATCTTTACTAGAAAGGATAAAAAGTTCTCAGACTGATGATGAGGATTTTCAAAAGAAAATTAAAGTTGTTAATGATGGGAGATTGATTGACTTCGTATATGAAGATGGAATTTTGAAATTTGGGTGGAGGCTTTGTGTTCCTGACATACCTGATCTAAAAAGGGAATAGTTGGATGATGCTCATATCTCCAATTTCTCTATACACCCTGGTAGTACTAAGATGTATAGATATTTTAACGAACATTTTTGGTGGGACAACATGAAGAGGGAGATTACTGATTATGTGTCAAGATGTGTGGTTTTTCAATAGGTGAAGGCTGGAAGACAACATCCTAGAAGAGTCGTGCAACCTCTTCCCATACCAGAGTGGAAAAGGGATGATATTATGATGGACTTTTTCATGGGGCTACCAAAGACTCTTAGAAGGAATGATGCAATATGGGTCATTATTGATCATCTTACCAAGTTAGTACATTTTCTTACTACAATAGAAGATTTACCACTTGAATGTTTAGCAAGACTATATATTAATAAAGTTTTAAGAATTCATGGTGTAACCCTATCGATTGTTTCTAATCGTGATCCCTATTTTTCATCAAGATTCTGGAAAAGTCATCTGAAATCCCTGGATACTGAACTTTGTTTGAGCACTGCCTACCACCCTCAAACTGATGGACAATAAGAACAGACTATTAAAACCTTAGAAGACATGTTGATATCTTTCTCACTTGACTTTCAAGGTATATGGGATCATTATTTACCTCTGGTAGAATTTTCATATAATAATAGCTTCCATTGAAGTATTCAGATGGCACCATATGAAGTGTTATATGGAAAGAGATGTCGCACACCAACTTGTTGGGATGATATTGGTGAAAGAAAACTCGTAGGCCTAGAAATTGTTGAGGAAACAATGGAAAAGGAGAATATTACCCAAACCCACATCAAAGGAGCTCAAAGTAGGCAAAAGATCTATGCCGATAACTGAAATAAGGGTTTATAATTTCAAGTAGGAGATCATGTTTTCTTGAAGGTATCTATATGGAAGGGTATTATACGATTCGGTAAAAAGGGTAAATTAAGTCCCAAGTACATCAGACCTTTTAAATTCTAGAATGAATTGGAGTTGTATCTTACCATTTGGAAATGTTTTCAAGTCTATCCAAATTTCATGATGTGTTCCACGTATCACTTTTGAGAAAATACATGTCAGGCCCAACGCATGTACTCACCAATGAAGAAATAGAACTGGAACCCAATCTGTCTTATTTTGAAGAGCCTGTCAAGATTCTTGATACCATAGAACAAGTGTTGAGAAACTGGATGACTCGTCTGGTAAAAGTTCTTTAGAGAAATCATAAAATAGAAGAGGCAATGTGGGAACCTGAGGAACTTATGATGAAGAACCACCCGAATCTTTTTTATGCAGTAATATTATAGAAATTTTGAGGGTAAAATTATTTGAAGGAGGTAAGAATGTAACACCCCAAGATTCCACAGTATGCTTCTCTTTAAATAATATAATATCTTGTGTTGTACGTAGCTTCGAGTTCTAGCACATCATGACCAATCAAACTAGTCGTTTAAAAGGCATTTATGAATAGTAATACCCACTTTTTGAAATTTTATAAATTTTATTTTTCAAAATGAACTTCATTTCTGGATTCAGAATATCAAAATTAGATTAGGGTGAATTTTTGGTATTTTTCTGAAAACTTTTAATTTTTGATGAATAGTGGAAAACACTGCGTTATTGTTTAAAACCAACTTTTTATTTAAATAATTATTTTTAATTTAATTTTTTTTAAAGTCAAAATATATACATAATACCTATATTTGTCCAATGTAATTCATTTGAGTCATTTTATAATAAGATTAGATATATAAAATTTTATTAAACTTTTTAAAGTCTTTTACCCACCTTCTATGCACATTTGAAAATTTACATAAAACGTACTTTTACCACTTCTTTGAATTGAATTTAAAAAATCCGATAGATAGGGTTGTCATAATTAAATAAAATTTGGTTTAATATGATGAAAATAATTTTTGTTGAATAGTAACTTTTGAATTTTATTTACCACCGTTAAAAGTAAATAGGGTAATTAAAGGTAAAAATGATATTATAATTACCCTAAAAAATGTCCTAATTCTATTGGATAAGTGTTTTTCAACCAAAATCAACCTTAGGACAAAAATCTGATCTTTTTTGATCCAGTTGGATTAGATTAGGACATTTATTATATTTTATTTAAAGAAGTGTTAAAAGTGTTAAATTCAAATTTTATTAACTAAACCATTTTTAATATAGGGTTATCCATAAGATAAATATGACTATAAATATTCATTATAAATATAAAAATATTTCCTAAATCATAGTCTTTTATTTATAATTTTTAGACATTAAATAATTAAATTAATTTTTGACACAATAATGATGCAGTAATTACCTTATTAATGAAATATTAAAATAATTGATATTATAAATATTAAAATAAAGGTAAATTAAAACTTTTGATGACATCCATGATTTTTTTAGGTGAATATGACATGTTAGGGTTTATTAAATTTATTTTTTTCTAAGTAATCAAGTTGTTACGACTTTCACAAAAAAACTAAATACTAAATAGTGTCAAAATTGACATAAATGAGTTTTTAAAACAAATAATATTTTAGTAAATGATATAATATTCCTAAAAATCTAAGATTCAGACAAATGACTTAGATAATTTTAGATATGTCATTAATTAACCACTTTAGGTTCTCTTTTCATTTTATAGTAACTATATTAACCATGTAGTATAAAAATACAAGAAGACATGGTAAAAGTTAAGCTATTTAATTAACGGTTAAATCAAAAAGATAAGGTTAATATGGTGACCTAAACATGTCTAAAACCTATTTTATGAGAGTATTTCAACCCATATACACCTTATCCTCAAAATAAATCCATTTTTATCTATTAGAAACCGAAAATAATTTTATAATAAATTAATATTTCAAGCTTTTCCTAAAGTGCCCCTCACTTCTCTTATATAAGGGTACTTCCCCTTCTCTTAACTTCACACCTAAAAATCCATTGGGATCTGCCAAAACCTACTCAAATATCCTCCCAACTACCCTCACTTCAACATAGAGGCCTTAATTTGATCATAAATCCAACCTAAGGATCCCTTTTAATCAAATAAAAAAGAAGCACCCGAAGAAGAGGTAATTATTTTATCACCTCTTCCAAAGTTCTTTTCCTCTTATACTTCCTCTTTCTATGTTGTTTACATACTAAAATAATAACTCCAGTACCTTCTACATACTCATATTTTATTATAAATATGGTAAGACCATATTTATTATTCTATCCATCTTATGAATGACAAAGTCACCATACGTGTGTACGTACGACTTACCATCTCCATGTCGTGGTGTAGTTTTTTATTCAACACTTCATTATTTGGATGGGTATAATAATGAGTATAATTAATATAAATAATAAATATAACATGTTAATGATTATTTATATATAATATACCATCCAATTTCATATTATTTCACCATCAATCAAATGATATTATCGCTCGTGCGTACATACGGATTACCATATCCACGACGCGATGAGATTTCATTCTCCATCGTAACCATTCAAGAATAATTTTCATTTAATGATTAAAAATAATGTTTAAGAACTTAATATCATTCTGGATATGAATAAAATACATCCTATCCATAACAAACATGACTTTCATAACAAAACATATAAATTAAAATGAATCAGTTGACACTAGAAACAATGATACTACAGAAATATTATTAACAAGCAATATTAAAGGATCATATATGATATCATATTTATGTATGTGGTTCTTTTATAATTTAATAAAAATGATTTAACCATTATAAAGGAGGTTAACATACCCTCAACTAAGGAAAAGTACAAGGTAAGGGTTAATTTTAGAATCTCTTTATTATCTGAGGTTTTTTATACGTGAGTATCTACGAGGAATTCTTTATCATTCACATCCATGTTTCTTAAAAATGTATTTCAAAACATTTTTAATATTTCCTAGACTATGGGTTAAAGTAATTTATACCCTTGTTTGACTTTTTATAAAATGTTTTGAAAGGAATCTTTCCATTGTTTTCCAAACATGGTACTTTATGATCTTTTTGAGAAATTAAGAAAAGAAAGTTTTTTTAAACTTATACGGCGGGTGCAGTTATTTTCCTCCATTATAACACATTTGAAGCTTTCCTTACAATATTATATGGATATTTTCAAAATAAATGTTTTATTTTATAATTATGTTTCTTTTAAATGATTTCAAAGTAGAAGGAGACATTTCTCTCAAATCGTTTTTGTATTGATTTCATCTATGTCAACATCTATTGTTGATTTTATGTTTAATTTAACTTGATTTATTATGATACAATATTCCATATTTTATTGATAGTTTTATGATGTTTTTGACTCTCAATGTTCTATTTTTATGTCATTCATATGAGTAATGCATTGGATTTAGTAAGTGATGGGCGGGGACCGATATAGCCCCTTGATGCATTGGTAGGTCTCATGAGACAAACTAGTGTCTTGGAATAAGGATTTGACAATATTTTTATTTTTAGTCTTGTCAAGATTCCTTGACTGTGTAGTTATGATGTATGACATTATGTATTCCATCATTATGAAATTAGCTATTGATATTACATGTGATTATTCAACTAGTAGAATATCCATATCATTAATTAAATGACATTATTTGATTTATCTTTTCCATATTTTGATGAAGTTTAAGTTTAAAATAATTTTGTTTTAGTTTTATACATTGCCTTAAATTTTTATGCTTATTTATGATAGTTTCTGCTATATTTTTATCCTTACTGAGCATCTGAGCTCACCCCATTCTTATTTTTTATCTTTCCGAGGATGCGAAGAAGTATTTTATGACCAAACTGTAGGGATAGTATAAGGGATATGAGTGTGTTTAAAGGAGACACAATGTTGTTTTTTTCATTTCATAATGCAATGTAAAACTTATTTATGTATCTAGTACTTCCAAAGCTACTAAACCGATTAGTCTTTCGGGACTTGATCTCTTGTAATCATTTCAATGTTATGTAATAATTCACCGACTCTGGGTAACTAGGGTCGGGGCATTACAAAATTTCATAGAGTGTCAAGATCACACTCAGAAAATAGACTCAGTTATGCTTCAAATATTAGTCATGACCATCTTTCTTCAAAACTACTCACTAATAGTGTATCTTGGGAAGATTCTCATCATAAGATTTCATCTCTTATGTGATTTTCATTTCAAGATAGCATGTACACTTCCAAATAGACCTTTCATAATTTCCATGAAATCTCATACAATTAGTGCTTAAAATATATACCACATGTTATCCTTCTTGTGACGTCACTTGATACTTAGTCAATTGAGAACATATTGTCTTTTTTTTCTGCACACATAGTGTTCATATATACAAACCAGACAACCTTTAAAAAAACTCCATGGGTTGTTAATCTTCTCGAAATGTATCTCATTTAAAATCTTATCTTCATTTAAACTCATGATTCACCTCCAATCAAACTCACATTATATAAATAATATTAAAAAAATGTGTAATGACTTTACCATGTTGGTATTTGAATTAGGTGACCTTTTTGTACTTCAAAAATGGGTGTAATTGTTAGAATACTCCCAATGGTATGTTCTCACCCCCACATCACTAGATTGGGCGATATTTTTTAGGAATCTTTATTCCTTAACAAGCAAGAAATTATATAGCTTATGAAAACTCTACATGAATCTTCTCATGAAATATGATACTCCTTTTCTCTAATAGTAAATAATTTTAATTTTAAAAATAATAATAAACTTAATAATTAAAACTAACATTAATAATAATAATTAATTAAAAAAATTAACTTAATTATTTAATATAATTAAATAGAACTGAAGTATTAACATATTATAAATTTAAATAAAGTAACTTAACTTAATTTAATATAAAATTATTTAATGAAATTAAAACAATCTTATTTTATAACTAAAATAAGTTTTAATAAATATATTAAATTAAATAAGTTAATTACTTAATTAAATAATTATTATTATTAAAATTAATAATTAATCAAACTTTTCAAATTCAAATGTTAATAAGGATTTTTATATTTTTTATCAACCAATACAATAAACATAATAAAACGTAAATATTTAGCTAAATTATTATAACTTAACTATTATAATAATTAATATTTTAATAATAATATTATATCATTTTAATAAAAATATATTTTATAATTACTATTATATAATAATTCTAATAAATTAAATTATCAAATAATATCTAATTTAAAAACTTAATACTTATTTTAAAAACATTTTACTTAATTAAAGTCTTTAATTATAAATATTTATTTATTTACTTTGTGTTTTTGACCGCTTTGTTCTGTTCTTATTGTGCAGTTTCATTTAGGGGACTTAAACACGTCCATGTTCATTTAACTAACTCACGGGAAGTTAATTACGAGGGAAAAGTTAGTGCGATGTGTGGTTTGTGAAACAACACACATGTGCGGTGCAGTAGTAAAAGACAAGTTTAAGTCGGTGAAAGTTGTGGGTGACAAGAATCAGGTGACAACAGATATTAAAAGCAAAGAAAGTAGTAAAATTTAGTGGGAGACACATTCAAGAGACACACATTTGGGGAATTAATTGGATTGGAGTGGAGATCATTCAAACTTTTGACGGATTCTCTCTCATCGGAACATAGAGATCTGGTGGACAACCCTGGAGTTTAAGGATCATAGGAGCAGAGCATCTTTCGGGGAGTTCTTCTTTCCATTGTGTTTGAATTCTTATACTCTATTTTAGTATGTTTACAATTTTTGTAAAGATAATGAACATGATTGTTGGTAAAATATTCTAGTTCAGGGATAAAATTGAGTCTGTTGGTTATATTTCTTTTTCCTTCTCACAAATCATTTTAAATGTGATTAGAATTGATCAGCGAGATCAATTCTAAACACATTCAATTACATTGTACCACTAGTACTTAATTTCCTAACTCCACAGTCATTCGGCGCATCTGATTGTGGATTAATTTCCATAAACATTTAAATTGAAATGAAAACTTCAAATATTATGAAGAGTTCATGCTGTCATCTTTTCCAAATCAAAATCTTCACAGTTGATCTATCTTGGAGTGGAGAACTCCAAGATTGTTCGATTTGAGAGATTTATCTCCTGTAAAGGGAAATAAGTCACTCCATTTCAGTTCCACTTGTTGTAATCATTATCATGAGAAGGAATACTTTTAAAATCAGTAGAATGTAGATTTTTCTCTGATCGTTTTTCTTTGATTGTTCATCTATTAGAAATTTTAATCTCTATTACTATTTGTTTTCAATATTTTTCTTGTTTCATATTAGTTTAGATCAAAACATTTAAAAAAAATTGTACTTTATTGCTTTATAAATCCGCAAAAAAAATTATAAAAAGTAAAGAAAAAGAAAAAGGTAGCGAGTTTACCCCCACTTTTGACAATAGTGAGGATTTTTTAGAACTTTTTAAAGAGAAGTGGTCACAAGCCTTACCTGGGGGTTTGACCCTAGAAACCACTATACGTCGTAGTTAGCAGGAATTATAAATTTTTAAACATTGACTGGCTTCAATGACGGTCGGGTCAAGTTTTTGGGGTCGTTTCCATGGAGGGAACGATCCATTACATTTCTAAAAAAACTTTAAAAAATCACAATAAAAAAACACACCAAAAAAATTGAAAAAATTGAAAACTGTTTAAAAAAATCAATTATGAAAAATTCTGTTTGTTATTGTACTGTTGTTGTTGTTTGTTCTAAATTTCACTTTTTATCACTTATTGCATGAACACTAGGTCTACTTCTGATAGATTAGAGCCCCTGAACCTTGAATTAGATAAACACTTAACTGCTCTAAGAAATAAAAACAAATTTTAAATTGAAAATCTAGATGAGATATTTCCTGTACCTAATGAATTCCAAAACCATATAGAACTCTTAGAAGAAAATGATAGGCCTAGGATGGTGGAGTTCCAAATTCTTCAAGTTTCAAAAAAACCTTCTTCCATTAGGTTATCTCCTAGAGCTAGAAATTATGAACTGAAATAGTCAGACATTTCCTTGTTTCCTACATTCAATGGGCTCTATAATGAGGACTCTCTTTCCTTTATTAGAGATTTCTATAATACTATGCAGTACTTACCTCTTCTAGGACTTATAGAGAATGAACTGGGGATGAGATTCTTTCCCTTTTGTCTTAAAGTGAATGTTAGCAACTGGTTTTTAAGTTTAGATGATTTTTTTGAGAACCAAGATCAAGTGTACAATTATTTTATTATGAAATTATATCCCCAAATATTGAAAGGTGAACTTAGAACAAAAATCACTAGTTTTTATCAAGAGGATGGAGAAACTTTTCACGAATCTTGGGATAGATTCAGAGACCTACTTAGGCAGTGTCCTCATCATCAATTCTCATCTTACCATCTCATGGACACCTTCTATGAAGGTTTGTCCTCCTCTGGATAGAATCTACTTGATCAGGATACTAGGGGTAACTATAATGAAAAGACATATAAATAATTGAGACAAATTTTTAACAACCTATCCCTGAATTCACAACATAAAAATTCAAGAAGAAAAAGAGTGAACAGAAACCCACATACCAGTTCATTGAATGAAACTCAATCCCAACTTGCTAAAATCACCAACCAATTGCAATCTTTAATGAACCAGAACTCTAAGAAAAATGTTAGCCAACTTGGTTGTCAAAACACCAATCAATCTTTAAGAGAACAATGTTCACAATGTGAAATTTTTGGGCACATAGATAATTATTTTCCTAACTTCGATATGCCATCCCAATAATAAGAGAACTCAAATTTTGTTAACTATGATACTAGGATGCCTCCCAAAGAAGATCCATTTTCAAATAATTATAACCAAGTCTATAGAAACCATCCAAACTTATCATGGAAAGATAAACCCCTAATTAAAAAATTCATTACCCCTAATTACTCAAACCAATCAAGACCAAATTTTCAAAATCAACAAGGGGGTGAGTCTTCAAATGCACAAGGAAACAACGATAAACAAATGTCTTCTATGCTTGATCTAATTTTGAACAGAATTAACTCTCAAGAGAAAATATACATGACTCATCTAAATAAACATCAAAATCAATATGAGTCAGATAAAATGAAAAATGATGTTAGAATGCAAAACATGGAAACACAACTTGGCCAACTTTCTAGAGACTTTTCTTCTAGGGAAAAAGGTAGACTTCCAAGCACAACTGAACTTAAAACTAGATATAATTCCATGGCGTTAGTAACTAGAAGTGGGATGAATACTCAAAAGGTTGCTAAAAAATACCTTAAAAATGCCCAAAATGAAAATCTGCTTCAATTTGGAAACAACAATCTACTATGTTCACAAGCTATAAATCAACAAAAAAGTCTTGAAAATGATGAGAATTTGAATATTTCACCTGATACTCAAGCTTAAAATTCTTCTAAAAATCAAAATAACAAATTAAAAGAATTTTTTTTGAAGAGGTGAGGGATATACGCACTGTCCTGAAAATTTCCCCCCCACCCATCCCTTTCCCTAAAAAGATGAAACCTCAAAGAAACACCAAGGCTGAACTTATTTAGTTCCTTGGGCTTCTTACCAAACTTCAAGTTAACATTCATTTCATCTAAGCCTAAATTAAAATTCATTCTTATTTTAAATACCTTAAGAAAATTTTTCCAAAAAAAATACCCTTGAATAATTTTCTACTTATAGCCTCACTGAAGAGTGTAGTGATATACTCCAAAAGAAAATTCCACCCAAAATAAAAGATCTTGGTAGATTTTTTATCCCCTTCACCTTAAGAAATTATGATAAGCTCAACTATCTGTGCGAATAAGGTGCTAGCATTAATCTGATCCCATACTCACTATTTTGACAGTTGAGGTTGGGTGGCCTTCAACCCACCATAGTCACACTGCAATTAGCTGATCGATCTTTCACTCATCATGTGGGTAGTATAAATGACTCTCTAGTTGGAGTTGGGAAGCTATTTTTTCCTTCTGTTTTTCTAGTCTTAGATATGGAGTATGATCAAGAGGTTCCCATCATCATGGGTAGGCCCTTCTTTGCCACGAGTGGTACTGTTATTGATGTCTCTAAGGGTCAGTTTATTTTCAAAATTGGAGAACAATAAGAAGAATTCAATGTGTTTAAAAATGTCAAAGGACCAACCTTTTCTGAAAACTATTCAATGGTAGAGTCCTTAGAGGATGAGAACTCAACTGAAAACTATGAAGAATCTAAAAATCAATCATTTTTTGAAGAAACTCATTTGTAAGTTGAAAATCATGACTTACATGTTTCACAAGTTAAAAAATCTGATCAAACCCCAAATCAAAAAAATATTCCAAAACTGGACAACTGTCCAGTTTCTGCTATAGGAGAGTCCTCTGTTTCTAAAATTAGGAACTTTTTGAGTGAATTTGAAGATGTTTCTATTAACACCAACACTGCTGAGCATTTTGATGATGTATAGGAGGATATTTTGAGACAAATTGATGATTTTTTTCTGATAAAATTGTTGAATTCTAATCTGAAAAATTGGGATAGTGTGTTGCCCACTTTGGACAACAGCACAGTAAATTCTGAAACTGAGATTGAAATTGAAAATCTTTCATCATTTAATACTCCTATCAAGAGATATGTTGAAGATCTTGGACCTCCTAGGACTAATATTCTTACTTAGAGTGTAGAAACACCCATTCTTGAACTAAAACCAATCCTTGTTTATTTGAAATATTCATTTTTGGGTGAGAATTATACTTTTCCTATCATAATTTCTGCTGAGTTGAATGAAAATAAAGAAGAAAGATTGTTGAGTGTGTTAAAGAAATTTAAATCTTCCATAGGCTAGACTATAGTTAATATAAAAAGTATTAGTCCCTCATTCTCCATGAATAAGATCCCTATGGAACTTGACCATAAGCCTATGGTAGAGTGTAAAAGAAGATTAAATCCAAACATGAAAGAAGTTGTGAGAGAGGAAGTGATTAAGTTTTTGGACACTGGAATAATCTATCCCATCTCTGATAGTGCTTGGGTCAGCCCTCTTCAGGTTGTCCCCAATAAGGGAGGTTTCACTGTTGTCAAAAATTAAAAGAATGAATAAATACAAGTTAGAAAAGCCACAAAATGGAGAGTTTGTATAGATTGTAGAAAGATTAATAAATCCACTAGGAAGGACCATTTTCCAATTCCCTTCCTTGATCAAATTCTTGAGATTCTTGATGGAAATGAGTTTTTCTATTTCTTGGATGGGTATTCTAGTTACAACCAGATTCACGTTGCTCCATAGGATTAGGAAAATACCACTTTCACATGCCCCTTTGGGACATTTTCCTATAAGAGGATGCCTTTTGGGTTGTGTGGAGCTCCAGACACCTTTCAAAGGTGTATAATGGCTATTTTTTCAGATATGATTGAAATAATAATTGAGGTTTTCATGGATGATTTCTCCATTGTGGGTAGTACTTTCGATTCTTGTCTTAAAAATATTGAGTTAGTCTTAGAAAGATGCATTGAAACCAACCTTGTTCTTAATTAGGAAAAGTGTCAATTCATGATCACAAAGGGTATAGTTCTTAGTCATAAGGTGTCCAAGAGAGGTCTGGAGGTTGATACTGCTAAATTAGAAGTCATTCAAAATCTGTCACCTCCTGAAAATGTTAAAGGTATTAGAAGTTTCTTAGGGCATGTCAGTTTCTACCAGAGATTCATAAAAGACTTTACCAAAATAACTAATCCCTTATGTTCCCTTCTTATTAAGGATTCACCTTTTAACTTTGATTAAAAGTTTTTGAAATCATTTAATCTACTAAAAGAAAAACTCACTACATCACCCATCATCACTACACCTGATTGGAAACTACCTTTTGAACTTATGTGTGATGCTAGTGATATGGTTGTAGGTGATTTCCTTGGAAAGAGGAATGATAGGAAACTGCATGTGGTGTATTATGTTAGTAGACTACTAGATGAGGTCCCAAAGAATTATAACACTACTGAAAAATAATTACTAGTTGTTTTTCCTCTAGAGAAATTTAAACAGTATTTTTTAGGCTTAAAAGTCATCATTTTTAATGATCATTCTTCCTTAAAGTACTTTCTGTCTAAAAAAAGAAACTAAACCCAGGTTTATTAGATGGATTATATTTGTACAAGAGTTTGATTTAGAGATTATGGATAAGCAGGGACCTGAAAATTTAGTTATTTTCCATCTTTCTAGGATTCCTCTTACTCAATATGAAGATCCTAGGGAAATAAATTCTTCCTTCCCTGATGAAAAACTACTCAATGTATCAATCAGGAAATCTGTATGGTATGAATATTTTTCCAACTTCCTGGCAGTAGGTTTCTTTCCCAGAAATATTTCTAATAACCAAAGGAGGAAATTCATTTATGTGCTTAAATACTATCTATGGGATGATCCCTTACTGTTTAGGAGATGTGCTGATGGTATAATTAGGATATGTGTGCCTGAGGAAGAGATGCTACCTATTTTAGAGAGTTGTCACTCCTCACCTTGGGGAGGTCACCATGGTGGTGAAAGGACTGCTAAAAAATTCTTACAATATGGTTTCTACTTTCCCACACTTTTTAAGGATTCTAGGAGTTATGTGGTTGGCTATGAAAAGTGCCATAGTTTAGGTAATGTGGGTAAGAATAAAGAGTTACCCCAAAAGTTATTTTTGAAGTTAAAATTTTTGATGTCTAGGGTTTAGATTTCATGGTTCCATTTCCGTCATCTCATGGGAATGAGTACATTTTGGTTGCTATTGATTATGTGTCAAAGTTGGTTGAGGCGGTTGCACTATCCAACAATCAAGCAAACAGTGTTGTTAATTTTGTTAAAAATAACATCTTTTCTATATTTAGAGTTCCCAAATCCTTTATCACCGATAATAGAACACACTTTAAGAACTACAAATTTAAATATTTTATAGAAAAATATGGTTGTGTTCATAAAACCAGAACTCCTTATCATCCATAGTCCAGTGGAAAAGTGTAAATTTCAAACAATGAACTGAAACAAATACTTGAGAAAACTATGTCAAATTCTAGGAAGGACTGGTCTCTTAAATTAGATGAAGATTTATGGGCATATAGAACTTCTTTAAAGACCCCAATAGGTATGTCACCATATAGGATATTGTTTGGGAAGTGTTGTCATTTGCATGTGGAGTTGCAAAATAAGTCATATTGGGTAGTTAAGGCTCTGAATTTTGATTTTAAGAGTGCTGGTGAGAGAAAATTACTTGATCTGAGTGAGTTAGATGAAATCAATATAGGGAGTTATGATAATTCAAGGATTTACAAAGACAGTACTAAAATATATCATGATTCCATTATACAAAATAAGGAATTAAAAACTGGACAGAAGGTCCTCCTCTTTAACTCTAGACTCAAACTCTTTCCTAGAAAACCAAATTCCAAATGGTCTGGACCTATTACTATTATAAGAGTACTTAAAAATGGAGCTGTTGAAATTTTAGGTGAAGAGAAAAAATCCATGTTGGTTAATGGGTAGAGAGTGAAGCTTTATTTTTAGGGACAACCAAAGGGATTGGCTATCTTCACGGTGCTTGAGAACTGGTCTTGAATTAAGTCTGGCTGAAGACTTTAAAACTTAGCACTGCATGGGAGGCAACCCATGGTTCTTTTTGTATTTTCTTTATTTCATTTTTGTCTTTTAATAATGTGATGCATCTGTGCTCTATTTTTGGGAAATTTTTGTTGCTACTTTGATTATTTGGTATTCTTGTTCTGAATTTGGAAAGATGATGTTGTTCTGTCATTTAAGGAGTGGAATTCTCATGTAAGATTAATGGAAAAATTATTTAGGGAAGTAATAATATTTTAATTCCTGTATTCATTTTTCCGCTCCTCTTCAATTTAATGAAAATTCATATGACTTCATAAATTTTAGTTGCTGCTGTTAGAAATTCTTCTTGTATTAGAAAAATTTTCTACATGTTTTCTTGAAAAATCTACTTCATGTCATGCATACTAAATTTTTTTGCTTTATGTCACTAAGTTGAATAAAATAATTCTGCTTGTTCCTCCTTGCGGAAAATTTAAATTTCACTGTTGTTAAAATCATTCCACTGCTTGAAACTAAGTGTGTGGGGGTATATATAGGCTTTCTGGTTATTATCTTTTTGTAAATATTCTTTAGTATGAGGTGTTTAGAATGTTTTTGTTGCCTTATTTAAAATTTTATTGAACCTAATCTGCTAAAATGCTCACACTCTATCCACTTTGCACCCCCATGTTACATGCTACTGTTTAAACTTTAATGAAGATATTTGTCAGCCGATTTATTTGATAATGCACATGATTCCATTATGAACCTACTGATAAGTTATTTATTGTGGAAAACAACATTCCGTTGAACTTCATGGAGACCCTTTTAACATGTCATAAATATGATCTATTGAAAATCTGTTTTGAAATTTAATTGTTAAATTGTTCTTCCCCCATTTGGAATTCAACTCTGGGGACAGAGTTGGGTTTTAAGTGCGGAGGAGGGGGTCAATTCTTGACTACGATGAACTGTGTTTTATTTTATTCCCTTCAAATTCCCACCACAAATTTTTTTTCAAAAAAATGTGTACATTTTTTCAAAATTATTGCACAATTTTAGGCTATACATTGAACTCAAATGGGTCTTGCCTATGGATAGTATTTCTTTGGTAGTTAAGTTGTGCTTTGAGTCTGAAATTAATTATAATGGATGATTTCTAAGTGATCTTTACTTAGTGATTTAATGTAGATTTTGGTTTAGGGACTACCTTTGAAAGTGATTTGGGTTACATATTTGTGGAGTTATGATCATAGCTGCTGGAACTAGAAGTTTGACTCTATCTTAGGGGATTCATTCTTCTTATTTTATTTTATCAAAAAAGGTAATCATTTTAGTGAGGAATCATAAATGATTTTTGATATAAATCTTTTAAAACTGAAGTAGTTTTAGAATTTGGGATCCCATGATGAATCTCTTAGACCCTAGATACGGGGTGTGTTTTTGTTTACTATAAAATTCCTTTTTACACCTTGAATAAGTGCACTGCACAGTGCTTAGAACATGATACATGGCTTGGGAAAAATAAAATAAAGTGTCTAGGGTCAAAAACGAGTTTATTAAGGTGAGGGTAATAATGAACTCCGAATGAAGAAGGGGAAAATTGTTTATATGGGAATCATTTAGGTTATATCAATAAGGTGATTCAAAAAAAATTATTGTTGGAACCTAGGTGATGAGTCAAAGTACAAGGTTCCTCTGTTATGTTTTTTATTCCACATATATTTAAGTTGTTGTCACTCTTGAAGTTATCTCTTAAGCCTAGATTGGATTGGTTCACTGAGAAGAGTCACATATGAGGTAGGACACCTTCATTAATAGTTGATTCATTTAATTCTTGATTACCCCTTGAGATACTGTTAAGGAAATATTTTTTTGAACAATTCATTTTCAAATATCCTAAATCAATTTTCAGTCCTCTATTTTAAAAGAGTTAGACATGTTACATTTTGAGAAAAATAATAAATATACTCACATATTTTTTTCAAAGATAATAAAGCATGAGATTGTTTGAGGACAAAAAATGCTTAAGTGTGGGGGAATTTGATGTGGCCTTATTTTACATAGTTTTTCCACATCATTTTATTTAATTTTTAATGTTTTAATTAACTATTTTTACACTTTTTATTAAATAAATGTACTTTTGTAAAGTTTTAATTAAATTCATTAATTTATCAATTTTTATAATTAATTATGTAAATTTGGTCTTCAAAATAGTTAATTTAGATTTATTAATTTTTATTCTCAATTATTTTATTATTTTGATTAGTTTTATTTATTCTGCTCACTATTTAATAATTTGTTACTTTTGTTAATTAATCATATAACCATCTTATTTGTGTATTAATTAATTTAGTTTTTAATTTAATATTTTTCCCTTTAATTTTGACTCATTTAAATAAATCATCTTTATTAATTTATTTGTTTAATCATTATAGAAATTTATATTTTGTAATTAAATAACATAAGTTTTAATCTAATAAAATATTGTTTTTTTGAGTTTTCTTTTTGTTCATTAATTATTTAGTTTATAATTTTAATACTTTAATTTCCTTAATATTTTAAATTAATGAAATCGGTTAGGATTTTAAATTCAAAAACTATTAAATTCATTCTTTTATTAATTTAATTCAGTTTATTAATTAAACAGTTGAATTTAATTATTAAAATTTGTTATTTTAAAGTTTAATTTAATCAATAACTGAGTTTATGTTTTTTAGTTAATTTATTTAGATTTTCATTTTTAATAAATTAATCAATTCATTACTTTAAATAATTTAAGTGTTAGTTTTAGTTAATTAATGGTTTTAAGTTTATTATATCTAATTTTTTAGTTGTGTACATGTGACTCACTGTTGGATTGTCCAACAGTGACTTAATTTAATTGTGTTTTTATTTAATTTAGATTTTAGAATTTTTTTTGATTTATTTTAAATTAATTAGTTATAGTTTGAAGTTTTTAATTTATGTTTTTCTTTGTTTATTCTTTTTTTAGATGACACATCAATGTTTTTTTAACTATCGGTGAGTTGAATCACTGATCACTTTGCAACGATGTCGGTCTCTCTTACGCATCGACTTCGGTCTCTTGTTTTAACTATTGGTGACTTATTATTATTATTTTTAACTAATGGTGATTTATTTTTTTTTAATTTAACTATCAGTGATTCATTGACTTACCGTTCATCTTCTTTCATTAGTTTCATGCTCACACCAGTTTTGACATTTTTTTATTCATTGGTGACTTGTTTTATTTCTTAACCATCAGTGAGACGTCCAACTCACTGATTATCCCCTGTTTCACATCCACCTACCGATGCACTACATCCATTCCTGTTCACCACTCACTAATATTTCACATCCCACCGTAACCTTCCCTGTTTTTCACCCTTGTTACCGATCCCTCTATTCTACCATCGGTCTCACCATTCTTTTTTTCTTTCCCCCCATCGGTCTCACATACCCCTGCTTCCATTTCTTCTATCGGTGATTCACTGACTCACTGATGCATTCCCTCCTCCTACCGATGCCTTTGTTTTTTCACTGTCAATATCTACTTATCACACCGTCCTCCTCACAAGACACCAATGTCTATTGCCTCTTCCCTTGCCACCGAGACCAGCGGTCTCTTAACTCACTGTCGTTGCCTGCTGCAACTCCAAATCCAGCCACAAAATTCTCAGCAACTTCTTCATCATCCTGTGTATCTCTAGCACATTCACTCAAATCAAACCCAAAAAATCACCATAGAACCACAATCCACCAACAACATAATGCATAAAATCAGTGCAACACATCTAACCAGATATGTTTTCTAAATCAAATCCAACCACAGTTGAAACAAATCACACCTTGTGAAGATTTTTGTTGCTGGTATTTTGAATCACCACAAGAAACATTCCACCGCCATCCTATGATGACATTATGTCGTACCAGCTGCAGTCGTTGTTCCAGGAGGGAGAGCAAGCTGGACGTTGTTGGAACAATAAGTTGCGAAGCCTCAGGCCTCCTTGATCTCGAGTCTTCCATCAGTTAGCAACAGCAAACCACTCGCATCCGAAGAGGTTCGATGAAGTGTCGCTGGTTGATCAAGATAGGGGGAACCGCCATCCGCTGCTTCAGGCTTCACCGATCTGAAGAGCCATCGGCACCACTGCTCACCGCTGAACCAAGGCCACTGCATCCAGCTGAAGAAGATTCCCTTGCGCCACCTAATGAGGAGGAGATATGCTGATTGATGCCGCTAGAGGGAGAAGAGGGGTCTGTCGCTGGCCTTTGCGTGTAGCACCGAAGGAGACCAAAGAAGACCCCCCAAGGTTGTTGTGCGCCGAATTGGGGGAAGAAGAAGTAATTAAAAAATATATAATAAAACTGAAAAGAAAACTAAAATGAAACCTAAATTAAAAAATAATAACTAAGCTTATATATTAAACAATAATAATAATGAATTAATAAAACATATAAGATAAATAATTTTAAAAATTATTAATTTAATTATCTTTAAATTAAACTTTAATTAAACTTAATAAATTAATTATAACTTCTAAATAAAATTTAAATAAATTATTATGTTAATGCTGCATACTTAATATTTTTATAATAATTTAATAATAATATATATAAAATAAAATACTAATAATAAGTCATAAATAAAATTAAAATAAGCCAATCTAATTAATTTAATAGTAAATAATTATAATTTTCAAAATAATAATAAACTTAATAATTAAAACTAACATTAATAATAATAATTAATTAAAAATATTAACTAAACTATTTAATATAATTAAATACAACTAAAATATTAACATTTTATAAATTTAAATAAAGCAACTTAACTTAATTTAATATAAAATTAGTTAATGAAACTAAAATAATCTTATTTTACAACTAAAATGAATTTTAATAAATATATTAAATTAAATAAGTTAATTACATAATTAAATAATAATAATTATTAAAATTAATAATTAATTAAACTTTTCATATTCAAATGTTAATAAGTATTTTTATAGTTTTTATCAAGCAACATAATAAACTTAATAAAACTTAAATATTTAGCTAAATTATTATAACTTAACTTTTATAATAGTTACTATTTTAATAATAATAATATTTCATTTTAATAAAAATATATTTTATAATTAATATTAAATAATAATGCTAATAAATTAACTTATTAAATAATATCTAATTTTAAAACTTGATACTTCTTTTAAAGACTTTTTACTTAATTAAAGTCTTTAATTATGAATATTTATTTATTTCCTTCGTGTTTTTAACCGTTTTGTTATGTTCTTCTTGTGCAGGTTCATTCAGGGGACTTAAACACGCCCATGTTTATTTAATTAACTCGTAGGAATTTAGTTATGAGGGAAAAGTTAGTGCGACGTGTGGTTCATGAAAAAACACATGTGTGCGATGCATTAGTAAAAGACAAGTTTAAGTCGGTGAAAGTTGTGGGTGAAAAGAAGCAGGTGACAGTGGATATTAAAAGCAGAGAAAGCAACAAAATTGAGGGGGGGGGGGATAGTCAAGATACACACATTTGGTGAATTGATATTATTCTAGTGGAGATCATTTGGACTTTCAACGGTTTCTCTTTCATCGGAGTAGAGAGATCTGATAGACATCCCTGGACTTGAAGGAGCATAAGAGCAGAGCATATTTTGGGGAGTTCTTATTCCCTTGTGTTTGAATTCTTATACTATTTTTTAATATGTTTAAAATGGTTGTAATGATAATGAACATGACTATTGTTTAAATATTCTAGTTCGGGGATAAAATCAAGTCTGTTGGTTATCTTTCTTTTTTCCTTCTCACAAATCATTTTAAATGTGATCAGAATTGATCGGAGAGATCAATTCTAAGCACATTCAATTGCATCATACCACTATTACTTAATCTCAAAACTCCATAGTCATTCAGAAAGTCTAATTTTGGATTAATTTTCATAAACATTTAAATTGAAATGAAAACTTCAGAGATTTCAGCAAGTTCATTCTTTCATCTTTTCCAAATCAAAATCTTCACAGTTGATCTATCTTGGAGTGGTGAACTCCAAGATTGTTTGGATTAAGCGATTTATCTCCTGGAGATGGAAATAAGTCACTAAATTTCAATGTTACTAGTTTCAATCATTATCATTAGAAGGAATACTTTTAAAATTAGTAGAATGAATTTTTTTCCCCGAGCATTTTTCTTTGATTGTTCATCTATTAGCAATTTTAATCTCTATTATTATTTTTTTCAATCTTTTTCCCATTTCATCATAGTTTAGATCAAAACATTTAAAAATGTTGTGTTCTTTATTTCTTTATAAATATGCAAAAAAATTACAAATATTAAAGAGAATGAAAAAGGTAGTGATTTTACCCCCACTGCTGACAACAGTTGGGATTTTTTAGAACTTTTTAGAGAGAAGTGACCACAAGCCTTCCCTTTGGGTTTGACCCTACAAATCACTATAAATTGTATTTAGTAGGAATTATATATTTTTAAACTTTGACCAGATTCAATGATGGTCGGTCCAGTCACCCTGATGATTCCCCATAGTGGAAGAGATTTGATAAACAATTTCCTGATTTCAGAAGTGAAGTTAGAAAACCCAAAATGGGATTATGTACTAGTGGAATGAATCCATATCAGACCCTAAGCAGACGATATAGTTCATGGATAGTTTTTTTGGTAGTTTACAACTTGTCCCACAAATATTTATGAAGAAAAAATATGTTCTGACGAGCTTGATGAATTCTGGACCAAAATAGTCGGGAAATTATATTGATTTGTATCTTTCACCATTGATTGATGATTTGAAACTTCTATGGGATATAGGTGTTAAAGTTTTCAATGAATACAAGAAAGAGTATTTTATTTTGTGTGATATGATAATTTTCACTGTAAATGAATTTCCTACTTATGGAAACTTATCTAGATACATTGTTAAGGGACATAAATCATGTCCAATTTGTGAAGAAGAGATTTCATATTATCGATTGTAGAATGGAAGATATACAGAGTACATGGGACATTAAAGATTTTTTTCAATTGATTTTTCTTATCATATATTTAAAAAAGCATTTAAAGTTTTGAAAAAGTACAGTATTCCCCCAAAACCATTTTCAGTTAAAGAATATTACGATAGGGAGAAAAATATTGATTCGATGTTTGGAAAGAAAAGAAGTTGTAGTCTTCAAAAAAATATCTAGAAGAAACATTATCTCTTTTTAAAATAGATTATTAGAGATTTATATAGATAAAACATAACATTTATGTGATTCATGTTGAGAAAAACATATGTGACAGTTTTATTGGAACTTTTTTAGACATTAAGGGAAATACAAAATATGGATTGCATGAAAGATTAGACTTGATATCAATAAGAATACATTTGGAATTAGCTCCTACTATGAAAGGAAAAAAACATAGTTACCTTCAGATTTTCACATTAAGAAAGATTGATACATTGACTTTTTTTAGTGTCTTCATGGTATTAAAGTACCCAGTAGATATTCTTCAAATGTGAAGAATTTGGTGTCATTGAAGGATTGTAAGTTAATAGGTATGAAATCTCATGACTGTCATGTATTGATGAAATAACTACATTCAGTCTCACTATGTGGTATATTTCTGACAAATATCAAAAATACTATCATCAGGTTTTGTAATTTTTTAAAATCCATTTGTATAAAACCCATTGATCCAAATTTATTAGATGACTTAGAGGATGAAGTAGCTCTTATTCCTTTTTAACTATAAATTTATTTCCCACCTAAGTTTTTTAATATAATGGTTCATTTGGTGATTCATTGGTGCATGAGATAAGAATTTATGGGCCTATTTATTTACAATTGATGTATATATTTGAAATATATATGAAACTTTTTAATGGATATGTTAAAAATACTCATCAAAAAAAGTCCTATATTGTTAAAAAAATATGTATAGGAAGAGGTGATTGAGTTCTGTAATGATTATTTGTATTAATTGGAGCATATTGGTCTCCCTATATCTCAATATATGACTGTTGATAATGAAGGTATAGGGATTCAAGGCATAAAGGTAAAGTTTTTTCCACGTGATGAAGTGATGTAGGCACAGGTATACATTTTGAACAACAAAAATAGGGTTCAATCATATACATCATTACATTTTGCTGAATAAATGTATGATCTCCAAAAATAAATGAATTTTTTTTGATGATTGAGTATAAAAAGTCATTTGTTTCATGATTTAAATAGAAAGTCATCACAGATATATCTGCATCAGAAACATTGAAATGGTTGGAAAAGGATCATCTCTTAATGTGATCACATAGTTTGGTTTTGATATTAATGGGTATAAATTTTACACAAAATAGTTGTATGATAAGAGTACCATTCAAAATAGTGGTGTAATAGTCATCACTGAAGCACTTCATTTTTCGAGTGAAAAATATAAAAAAGAATTTTTTTGCATCAATGACATATTTTAGAGTTCTTGAAGACTTATGGGAAATTTATTATACTAAATTTTAAGTCATTTTGTTTAATTATAATTGGGTTGCTAGTTATATTGATGTGAAACATGATGAATATGGGTTTAAATGGTTGATTTTAAAATATTTAGTTACAATGAGGAACAATTTATCATGGAGACATAAGCAAAGAAAATATTTTATGTCATTGATTAATCAAATGATCAGTGGTTCATCATTTTTCAAGGGAAAAGAATCCATTTGGGTGATGAGGATGATGATGATGTTATAGATTTATATGAGGCTTATTCATCTATTATGTGATATCTAAATGATAACAATGACTATAATGAAAACATGGTGCATGTAGTAGAAAATGATCATGCTGAAGGGATATGGGAAAAGACTAAATTACTCTCCTAATTAATCTAGTAAATATTTACATTATATTTCTTTTTTGAAATTTACAGGTGTAAAAACTATGTTTTTTAATAACTATTGGATGTTTAATCATATATATTTGATTATTTATATAATTTTTTGTGTCAAATTTTATATTCCACGGTTATGGTTAACAAATTTCTCATTGAAATACCTAATGTACTGTAGTATATTTTGGTTAAATTTATGTATATGAAAACACTTTTTTGTAAATTTCATATTTAAATTTATAAATGTTTCTATAATTTTATAAGTAATGTTTATATTTAATAGTTTAGCTTGCATATTTTTTGGTTAAGCAGTATAAAATAATTTTTTTTTTAAACTAACGCATGTGTACCACTTTTTGTACTCACATATTTTTTTTCATGTTTTATAATTATTCACTTGTGTAATAATATCCAGGTATATAGAATTTCATTACATTTTCCTATTTCAATGATAGATACAAATACATATATAGAGAAACATGTACTGAGGTATATTTATTTTTTAAAATTATTAAATATTTAATGGAAGAAAACTTTTAATTTATAAAAAATAATTGCAGGACTACTGATGAGACTTCATTGGTAGATTCTTCTCATTTTAGTATTCATAAATTGATTTCTCAAGTTGGTAAACGTGGAATTACATGTTTATAAAAACTATCACTTGATCATGGAGATAAGTGATTACATATTAGTTTTGATGATAATTATAATGCAACTGGCTGAAATTTAACACAGTTTACTAGCTATATCACCATGAAAAACTATTGTAAGATTGGAATTTTATATCTTTTTTAGAATTTCATTGACAAGATGGTGAAATATCATCTCTGGGAGGCTGTAATGGATGAAATTTTTTTCCAGCCAACATGATGAATAATTTATGTTATGATAATTATTTTACGTTGTAAAATTTATTATATATTTAACTAATTAATTATTAGTTTATTTTTATATAATAGACCACCATGAGATCTCATCAATAGATCTAATTTTAGAATATATACCCTCATACTTTATCACGTGGAGGGTATCATTTATTGGGGAAAAAATTATTGAAGAAAGATTTGAAGCATTAAGAGCTCAATCTACTAGTGGTTCAAATGAGGTCTAGTTAGGTCCTCCATCTCCCCCCACCCGCCATGAAAAATGTAAAAGAGTGAGAAGAAAAAAAATTAAAATTTACTTACCGAGAAAGCTAATGAAGTATCTGGAATAATTATAAGTAAATATTTTTTATTTTTAAAGATTTTTTTTATTTTATAAATTAACAACACTAATATACCATTTTAATTTTTCATTTTAAGATGAAATTTAGGAGAAATTGATATAGGGAACTTTTATCCCTGAGGGTAGGATGAACATCCTAGCTACTACTGGGGGAAAACTAGAACACATCGTCCACATAAGAGGATATAAGGCAGGTGTTAGTATTTGGAAAGTTTTTTGTTATCAAAGTAAGAAATCAAGAGAAGGCCTTCGGGCCATTCGGGCCATTCGGGCTAAGAGACCCGGAAATTGAATCCCTAAAAGCTAAGATGAAATATATGAAACTATTCATGGGTGATCAAATTCAATTATTTGTACATTCTATGTTAGAACAATTGATGAGACAGTCACAGTCTACATAGCCTACCCTACCTTTACATCCCACCCAGCTGGACTAGCCTACCTAGCCTTCATACTCAGATCCTCCTCCTCCTCATTCAGATCCAACCTTATATTGTGAATTGTATGCTGGAGATACTTATGTACATATTGTATTGTATAGATTTGTACATATTTTAGGGATTCTATAAATCACCATCCTATGCATATGGGTTAGGTCAGCATATTAGTGCATGAAATTATAGATCATAATGATTTGCTACCATTGTCTACCTAGGAGGTTACCATAGTTGGGGATTGTGTGGGTCAAGTTTTACTTAGGCCATATGGCCTTCTTCATTATCTTTTATACAAGGTATGAATTTTTTTAAAATATTCATTACATTTTATTGAAAATTACTTGTAATGTTTTTTGATATTTAATTTATATAGGAGTATCTAAAATCAAAATAAATGGCACAAAGGAAACAAAAGGTTCAGGAACAAATAAATTTAGATAATTCTAATTTTTCTCATGGGTATAAAGATTATCTCAGGATTCTTCTTCCTTGGTTAATTTATATAACTTTTGGATGATGTTAGATATATGTGTAAGAGACTACCCATTGAGAATATTCAGAAAATATATCATAGATCTGATTAATTTTGAAGAGATCAGCATGTCGGTGTTGTAGTTGTTTTCTATGTAAGTAAATTTACATTGATCAGTTTTTATTTATTTAATTAAAGATAGTTTTAAGTGACTTAATATATTACTTATTTAATTAGGTATCTACACATTCTTCTTATTCAGAATGAGACCACTGGTGTTTATGTTTTTATGGATCCAGAATTTATTTCAACGGCTGTGAAATATTTGAAGATTATTGATAGAGTTATATATATATGTGAGAGATTATCAAGGATGGAGATTGGGTGTTAGTTTTTTCCATTCCTTGATGGGTAAGAACACTAAGATAATTATGAACTAATATTCATTATAATTTAATTAATTTTAAACTTTTCTTATTATAGAGGGAATTGGTTGTTAGGTGTATTCTTCCCAAGTGAATACATATTATATTGGTTTTGTGGTTTATTAGGTTTTGTTCATAAAAAAATTATCACCTTTTTAGACAAGTAAGTTTTCTTATTTTTTATAAGTTCATTATATTTAATTTTTATTGTTTATCCCTGTTTTTTAGATGATATATATGAAAATGTAGGTCATAGAAAATTTTTACAAAAATCAATTATCGATAAAGAACCCAAATCTAATCCAATACATTGAATTAATGGTAAATATTTTTTATATTATATAATATTCTGAATTTAGATATATATATATATATATATTGGTTTTTATTATCAAGTTAATTTTTTATAACCACATTGTTATTGTCAATAAGGAATTGTGGAACGTGGTTATTATGTTTTTTTATTCATGTATGAGATAATCACAACTGGGGTAATGAATGAATTTAATAAGGTTATTTATATTAATTATTTTATATTTTATGTCATAGTATTCTGTTTTTTAATCTTATAACAATCAATGTTATTGTAGACATTCAATGATGTAGATTTGTATACAAATGATGAACTTACTCATATTCAATCTTTGTTTGTGAACTACTTGTTAAGTATGATTGCTATTTAAATTATCAATTATGTATATTTTAATGTTTATAATTAATATTACATTTTCCTAATAAAAAGTGTTCAAAAACTAATTCTTTTTTTATAATAGGTGTTTGAACCTCATCGTCTCAAAATAATGCTTCAACAACAACCATGAATGATCGTGTTATAAATTATTTGGTTTTTGTTTTTTTAATTCTAGTTTAAAATATAATTACATGGATATTTTTTTTAAGTTTTTAAATTATGTTTTTTTATAGATTTTTACTTTGTGATACGCATTGTTTGATTGTTTTATATTGTGTTTTCTATTATTAGAATTCTGGTATTTTGGGGGGTTTGATATTTACTATTTTCTAAAAAAAATATCTTTTGGTGTCTATTCTTTTCAAAACCAACACTAAAATCTTAAGAAAAATACATAAGATCTTTAGTGTTGTATTTTTCTACAAATTGATGCCAAAGATCCTTTTCATAATCAATTTCTACTAGAAACCTACATCAAAAACATGATCAAAAATTATTTTTATCATCAGTTCTAAACAAAAACCAATGCCAAAACTTAAAAAACACCATAGGAACTTTGGTGTCAGTTTCTACTAGAAATCAGTGCCGAATATCCTTTTTGGCATTGGATTATAGTGGAAACTGATACCAAAAATCAGACCTAAAATTTAAAAAATCGATTTTTGGTGTCTATTGTTTTTAAAACCTACACCAAAACCCTTATTTATAATGTCACCTTTATAAAATCGGTTTAAAATGGACGTTAAAATTGAAAAACAATGACGTGAAAACTTGTTTTTTCACTAGTGAAGGTACCTTTTTTATAGTATTATTTAAAAATTAATTTATTATAGATAGATCTCATGTGGTTTGGGTTTTCCTACACTACATATGATAATTAAATGATCATATGAAACCCATCAGTGGTATCAGTGGCATCTTCTTTAATATTTAAACTTTCTTGAATCACTAGTTTTCAAAGGAGAATTAGAAATAGTGCTTTTATAAAACTAAAGGATGATTACAAACCCTTATGTGAGATATGGAAGGGTAAATATGATTTACCATTACATAGGTTGGTTGTGTAAAGGTTATACCCTTACATAGAAGTTCTACAAAAGGGTAACTACTGTATTACCTCTACACAAATGAGTTTTTTAAAGGTAATACCCTTACACAATAGTTTCACATAATGGTAAATATGATTTACCCATAAAAATACCCTTACACAGATGGTCTATATAAAGGTAACCTTAATTTTACCTTAACCCAAATGTGTTTCATAATGATAGTACCCTTATGAAATGGGTTTATGTAAGGGTTATTGGCACTTTACCCTTATGTGTAAAGGTATTCGAGCCATTATATAGAGGTCTTTGATGTTTACCTTTACATGGCGTATGAAACATTGAGAGTACCCTTACGCAAAGGTGATGCATAAAGGTAATATCTTTACATAATTTATCTATATAAAGGTAATATGAATATTACCTTTACATAGTGGTTTTTCAAATTAGATGCATAAGGGTAAAAGAGAAGATACCCTTACACAAGATGAGGGGTTCTGTATAAGGGGAAGCAAAATATTGTTAAAAAAATTAACATATTAAATGCTTTAATGGTTTGTAAATTGTTTATAAATCATGTTAAAAGTTATTTTGAGAATATTTAATTTATATGTATTTTATAAATTAATTAATTGATAATAAATTTTTTATAATTAATTAAATAAATGTTTATAAAACATTATTCCCAAATATTAAAGGTTAATATTTTAAAATACATTATGACAAAATAAATTTCATTACATAAGATCTAAAAATAAGTGGTTTATTTAGAAATCATAAGAAGTTAAATTGTTTATTGTTTAAAAATACATGATACCTAGATTATATAAAAAATTTATATAATAGTTATTGAATTATAAAGTGTTTATAATTCATGAAATATCATATAAATTCCATTTAATATAAAATGTGAAGGATTTCATATTGAAATGAATATAAAGTGTTTATATTATTTCTAAATTTATAAAATGTTTATAATTAGAATTTATTTATGAATAGTATATAAATGTCTCGTGTTTTTTAAAATAAATAAATTGTTTATTTATTTGTTAAATTTCCTTCATATTGATGGTTGGTAAATTTCTTCTAAAATATGAATATTTTGTACGCCCATTTTTATGATAATTTGATTCTAGGAGAGATCCTTATATATCATGTTAGGTTTGATATCATAAAATTAAGTTTTTATCTACCTTGACCTCAGTTTTTACTTTTAGTTATTATTTTGAGAATAGTTTTTTGGGATAGTTTGTGCATATTAGATGTTAGAGTTTTTCATGAATTGAATTCTCTCTTGAGAAGTCTCCCTAGATAGAGGAACTTAGGTTCAGACCACCTACTTTCCTAGAGGCTTTCCTTGGATAATAAAGTGAGTGGGGTTGACTATCTGTCACTCCCGACCTACTCATGTGAAGTTTTTCAATCTTATATAAATATATTCCATTACATGAAGCATTCATGTACCATATGAACATGAAGAATTTTGATATGTATGAATATACTTTACTTATT
This sequence comes from Viscum album, assembly GCA_963277665.1. Lineage (NCBI taxonomy): Eukaryota > Viridiplantae > Streptophyta > Magnoliopsida > Santalales > Viscaceae > Viscum > Viscum album. Next base: position 1,296,870,617 of record OY728122.1, on the reverse strand, counting down.
TTTTTGGTTGAGTAATACTAAATTGTGGGTTTTGAAAAGAGTTATACATTAATATAGTGTGGGCACATTAATTTGGTGATTGGAATTGATATTTCCAAAACTAAATCATTAGAATCATTCGTACACAAAAGGGAATAAAAAATTAGAAGATAATTACGACATATGATGTAATAGTTATTTAATATGAATATGATGTATATTAAATTAGTGAAACTTTAAAATGAAAACCCCTAAAATACTATGTGTGAGATTCCTTCCCAAGATAAACTTGTCAAGAACTCGATCATTCAATAGAGTAGGTCATATCATAGCTGGGTGCCCATGGATTATCTTGTATAAGTAAATAAATTAATGTATAACACTAAATAATCCTTGGTTGGGTCATTCCATTGTTAGGTGCCCTTGGATTGACCTTTTTGTTAGCCTATTTTGGAATTTTATTTGGGTTACACTAGCTGGAAAATCCTAACAGGATTATGTTACTGGACCAATAGAGGTGAGTGAATTCATATAATGGATTTGGATAAAGGTTTATCCACTCAACTATCCAAGAGTCACAACTGTTATGATTGGCATGGTTCCCTACCTAAATAACTAAGTGGTGAGATAAATTTCATAGAGGATTCATTTCTTAATGAAATATGGATCTTGGATCGTAAAATGGGTATGATGTACGAGTTCATCAATTTTAATGGGAGAACTATCACTAAAATTACTTAATGAAAAGATATAAAAAATCATGATATTAATATGAAAAAAATTATGTTGTAGATAAATGAACCATCATCATAAAACTAAACTTTATATTAATCCTTGAAATGAGAATCTTAAAGTAAGAAACTCCTAAGACTGGTAGCTTAAGAAATGTTCTTGAACAATAGAAATATTTTATGTGTTATAATTGTTCCTTCCTGAGTAACTAAGTATTGAAGGTGTTCAACATCAAAATCAAGATGATTATGGAAGCATAGAATGATTCATTTATGGTTTTAAATGCACTAGATTCTAATTGAAATAAGGAATTATAATCTCATATACTCAATATGATTGGGTATGTCAATGATATTCAATATGATTAAATATATTTGGAGAGACTGAAGAATTAATATAAGTATTATTTTGGTTAAGGAATTTATTCTATTTCCATCCATATAAATATTCTAGAAGGATGGATGTATTTAATAAAATTTAACTTGATATTATCGAAATAAATGAACTAGGAATATGATGTCTATGTTCTCGTACTGTATAGATAGTACAAGTAGGTAAAAGTTCAAAACCAGAAGAGATAAAGTTGTAAATTCCAATAATATTTCTTCAAGAATCTTATAAAGGTTATTTTAAACCTGGGGTATTATCAAGAAAGAGTAATGATTTCATATGATAATATTATCTAGAATATCAAAAGGGATTTTATAACTCCATGTAATTTCCATGATAGGTATTAATGTTATATAAATTGATTATTTTATTTTGAAAGGTATGTGATACATAATGTATACTTTACAAGCGTTGTATATATACATGAGTTTAAAGTAAAAGGAAGAATTGAAGGATATTTTAGTTTGCATTCATTTAAATTTAGTAAATAGTTTCTACATCAGAAATTATAATGTAAATATATTTATCAAGCTTGGGTGAATCTAAGTAAACAAAGTGTATCACTATCTTTCTTTTCTTATATGATAAGAGGTGTTCACATAGAGTTTTTATGAATAACATGATATGATCAATTGTGTAATATCCTGTATTTTTCTAGGTATGTACCTCTTTGAGTTTTTCATTGAACCTATTTCATTTTGGGTTTTGTTCTTCTTTAAACCTTGGTGGTCGAGCTCCTTTAAGGATAAATATCAGTTACTGGGAAAATGACATAAAATTTCAGGATATATGGTTGGATGAATTAATAGATTTTGGATAGTAATGTGTCAAATGAAATTATGAGGGTTCTACATGAGTTTATAAGGATTCAGATGTGGTTCATGATTTTCTATAGAAATTGGACTGAGAGTTGTCTACTGGACATTTACACACTATGAACATGTTAGACAACATATAAATACTTCCAGAAAGATTTCATGATATAATTCAGGTTGTGTACTAGTTACACATCATGAAAATGGTTCAAAATGAATAAATTTTTGTAGTAATACATCTTGAACTGGTTCAGGGTGTTAACTAGTTACAGGCTATGAAACAAGTTCATGACATGTAAATATTTCCATGTAGACATCATGAACTGGTTCAGGGCATGAAATGGTTGCACACTATGAAACTGGTTCATGTCATGTAATGCTTGATCAAGGTTATTTTAACTCAAGGTGACACATTTATCGATATAAATCATAATTTGATAAATAAATGACATGAAAGGATCACACACTGTGTTTTTCTTAGGAAAAATGGTTTTAAGGAAATTTTATACACATAATATTTTTCTCATCCACATGAAACCCTCCTCTCTTGATACCTAGGAAACTCCTTGTGATTTTGGAGTTCCTTCATCCCTTTAGTACATCTAAATCTATAATTTTATCCATAATTAGTTATTTTTCTTAGGTTTTACCCTCTCTTTCACTTATTCTCTGATTTAGAAGTAGAATCTCTTGACCGTGGTTTTTATAGGTTTTGATCTTGATTCTTTGTGACCTAGGTTTCTTTTTAGGAACTTCTTCACCATCATTCCTGTTGGTTTTACTTGTTGGAAGCATTTTTTAATTTCCAGTTAAATGTAAGTGGTCTAAGAAAAAACATTGTAGTTTGTTTCATTGTTTAATTATGTGAAATATTGTGATTAAGACAACATAACATGCATGTTAATTAATTGAATAATGGGTGATAATAGATCATGTGTTGGATTTCTCTTTGGATCCATTTAGATTCAATGGTGTTGAGGCCTTGCATGAATCTACCTATTGGGTGAGCCTATCTTGGAATAATAATGAATTGGATAAGTGATTAAAGTCTTGTTAGCATGACATGAGACCCTAGGTGATTTATTGTGATAGATTCACCCTAAAAATGGTTTGATTGATTATCAAAATGGCTGGTGATGATTTGTTAACAATTTTTGTGCAAACTAAAATGATAATGGTTTAAGACCAACTTGATAAATGAAAGGGGTAATTGGATAAATTGAACCATGTGGCGTATAATGATATATGTGTTATTCTTATTGTTATATCTTGTGTTGTGACTCATACTGAAATTCTTATATAAAGGGCTTGGCCTAGTGATACTGAAATGCTTATATAAAGGGCTTGTCATGGTATATTGAAATTATTATATAAAGGGATTGTCCTGGTAATGTTATAATGCTTATAGGGATTGACCTGATTATGATAAAATGCTTATACATTGGTATTTTTCCTCTTAATATGATTATGTCATGGACATGTCTTTATGGTTGGCATGGTTGTGCAACATGTTTAGAGATATTCCGACATAGTGTTGAAGAATGTTGATTATTGTATTCTATTAATTGATTAATTAATAAACATGTTTACCTCTTTATTTCATGCACTTATTTACCAAACTGGTTATGTTTATACATAGTGGTATCAGTATATTGAGTTTTACTCGCACACTATTTGGTCCATCATTTGGTACCCGAGTAGATTGCATGGATGCAAGTTTGAATAAGGTAAAGAGACCTTGTTGTTAACTATTTTTTGCTGGATGGGTTAGATGTTGGAGATAGAACTAACAAGGGGTTCAAGAATGGGGTCTTTTTATATTATTATATCAGCTTGTTCTTTTATTTATATTACTTTTAGCTTCACGTTTAGATATATTCCAACCTATCATTACATGGTTCACTATTATTAGGTTTATTGGTTCTTTATTTGTCTTCCAGTTGTGCCCCTAGGGGAGTATCCTAGTGGTTATGCCTTTGGGGGATCTCATGAGAGATATCGAGTTTGATTCACCCCATGTACTTTTAGGTGTTGTAAATTTTCTTTGTTTCTTTGTATCCCCCTCCCTGAACAATTGTAATTTTCCTCCAATTGTATGTTTTACTATTTCCATTATTTTTGTTACTCTGATATTTATTATTATTATTTATTATACACTATATTATAACTCTTTACCATAAGGTTATAGTCTCCCCACTATATTATTTATACCCTCGCTACTAGTTGGCATTATTTGGCATACAGGGAGGCATGCTTGAGGTCTAGTAACCAGCCTGATTTGGCCATGTGGGAGAGTGTCGGATCAGGGGGATGTTACAAAGTGGTATGAGAGGAGCAGGTTGTACTTTTCTATTTATTTACTATTTGGGAAAGGTAGAGATGATACTAGGATGTGTTGAGACTTGGTAATGATCTTTTTCATGGGATTAGCTGACCCATGTACATGGTAAAATCTGAGTACCCATGGATGGGATTGATGTTCATGTTGTTATTTATTACGATCGATGTTATTTCACCTTAGTTGATTCACATGTAGTGTGATGTTATTGATTATTGAGATTTATACTCATAGCATAGTATGGAATGAGGTGAGTATTCATGCATCATGATAGGCACATAGGGATATATCTTGACATGAATTGTTCATTATAGGGGCACATTTATTTCATGTGATATGTTTTCTTGTGTGAAATGTGAAATGAGATACCTGTTACATTTGATAAATGAATTTAAAGGAACTGTTATGCCTTGATAATTCATATGTTAATCCATGTTTAAATAGACCATGATCTAGTTGTTCTCTATTTTTGTCACTTTTGAGGTTAAACTTGTTGTTATCCATTGTTTTGAGAAGTGAGTTTTTCTTATAGAGAAAATTCATCATCATTGTCTTCGAATTGAATTTTAGGAAAGCGGTAATTAGCACGCTCCCAATTTAGCTGAACCAGAGCTTCCTATAGCTCCTGAGGATCATATGGATGTTTAGCTTCATGGAATCTTCTTAAGGTTCATGTGATCCATGGAAAAGGAGTCTGTTCGCATCATGTATTTGATGTCTTAGATAACAAGAGAGTTTCAGCTATAGTATCAACCTACGTTCACTGGGGGGGGATTCCCCTATGTAGTCGAGTCCTGGATCGAGTCAATACAAACAATATTTAAGCATATCAAAACTCCCATTGACAGAAGGGTGAATGTTTCTTCATATAAGCTTCATGGACCTTCAAATCATTGGTGGAATATCCTAGAGAAATTTGGGGGAAAATAGGAGTTATTTTAGAAGAAATTCAAGGTAATTTTTCTAAGACACTTCTATCCTAAGACATTAAGGGATGAGAAGGATTGTGAGTTCATGGAATTGACACAGGTGTGAATATCAATGATGGACCACACTGTACATTTCACCAAATTGCAGTGCTTTGCACTATGTTTAGAAGATGATGAGATCTATAGGGTGAGACATTTTCATAATGGGATTTTCTATGAGATCATGTTATAGGTGAATATATTTTTCTTAATAATATTTTCAAATGTAATGAATTAGGATCTCATCATAGAGGGAAATCTGAGAGAGACCCCGAGTAGTAGCTAGGCAATTCTAGTAGGGAAAATTGGGAGATCTTATTCTAGTGGTAAGACGCACCAATATGACAGTTATCTCCAAGTAAATATGGGAAGAGTAGTCAAGTAAGTGGGAAGCCATCTCAAGATTGTATTCTATTGTAGTGCTATCAGTGTGGTAAGTTTGGTCTACAAGAATCCTTAGTGTTCATACCCTATTTTGGAGTGTCGTACTTTTGGTAGGTTGGGCCACCTATAGAGGTTTTGTAGGAGAATGTAGTAGCAGAGTAGTGGAAGGGGATCAGGACAGGTGCTAGATTATGGGAAGGATATAGCTACCCCTCAACAGACTGGTATTTGGAGTTCCACTATACATTCAAGCCAAGGTAGGGGATGTGGTACCCCAGTATAGGAGTGGTATCACCAAATATAGGTAATAGCCTAGGGGACTTATACTGGAGCCCAGGTCAGAGGAGAAAGTTGGATTCACACTATATAGATTACTCCGACTAGTTTGGATGTAGGGCCTTCTATTGTCAGAGGTACGATTCTTGTATCATCTACCCTTGATTATGTTTTGTTTGATACAAAAGCATTACATTCCTTTATATATTATATTTTTTCAAATATTTAGGTATTATTTGTGCAAATCATGGATGGTGTCTTGATCATCAATACACCATTGGGAGTGCAGTTAGAGAATATCAAACGTTGCAAAGTGTGTTCTCAATAAATTGGTTGTTACCATTTCCTTTGGGAAATTTTTTTGCTGGAAATGATAGGATTTGGTTTGATTCTTAGTATGGATTGTCTAGTTATATACTAGACTCATTTTGATTGTTATTAGAGGATATTTTCCTTTTTGTCTCTAGAAGGAGAAAATTATTTTCACCGGTATGAGTGGGATCTTTAGGCTAGTCATGTAGGACCAATTCAATGAAGATTGGATTATATCACAGCTCAGATAGCAATCCTTTTTCTGGATCATGGAGGAATGTAGCGGGATACATTTACTCCAATGGTAGAACATTTTTAGGATGTTTTTACTAATGAGTTAAATGACTTACAACCAGATAAGTAGATCAAACTCACAATTGATTTAGTTCTAGGAGTATAGCCAGTTTATATTCCACCTTACAGGATGGAACTAGTAGAGCTTCCGGAGTTGAAATTTCAGTTGGAAGATTTATGACCTAAGGGTTTCATGTGTCCAAGTACATCTCCATTGGGTTCTCCAATCATTTTCTCCAATAAGGATAATGATACTTTTCACTTATGTGTGGATTATTAGATATTGAACCATATGACATTCAAGAACTGGTATCCCATTCCGTACATCAACAATATTTTCAATTATATGAGAGGTGATAATATCTTATACAATATTGATTTGAGATCAAGAAACCACTATTTTAGGGTGAGACCATCATATGTACCATGAACTGCTTTTAGGAGAATGTATGGCTTGTACGAGTTTTTAGTGATTTTGTTTGGTTTGAAGAATGAACCAATGGTATTCATGGACTTGATAAATCAGAAATTTCATCCTTTTCTAGACTAGTTTTTGGTGGGTTTTTAATGATATATTAGTTTACTCCCAATAAGTGTATTATCATTCCCAACATCTTGACATAGTCTTGAGTATATTGAGAGAGAATCGGATTTATGCCAAGCTAACCAATTTTGGATTCTGGATTAATAAAGTGAACTCTTAGGTCAATTTCATCTTAAAGGTTGGAGTGTCAGTGGACCCATAAAAGGTTTCATCCATGGTATCTTTAGAGAGACACAATAATATCTTCAAGATTATGAGTTTTCTGGGTTTATAAAGTTACTATCAGTGTTTTATCCATGACTTTTTTTGTCTGGTAGCACTGATGTTTGGGTTGACCAAGAAAGGGGTGAAATTTGTTTTGTTAGATGCTTGTGAGAGAAATTTTTAGGATTTTAAGAGTAGAATAACCTCATAACCTATCCTCACTTTACCTATACTAAGTAAGTTATATGTTGTGTACTATGACACCTCCAGATTTGGACTCGAAGTAGTTCTGATGTTGGAGGATTGAGTGGTTTCTTACGACTCCATAAAGCTGAGACTACATGAGAGAAATTATCCTACTCATGATCTAGAATTATCAGTGGTGGTACATTCCTTGAAATACTAGAGACACAATCTTTAGGGTGAGAGGTTTTTGGTTTGTATGGACCACAAGAGACTCAAGTACATATTTTCTCATTGGGACCTAAAACTTTGGAAAATGAGGTGGGTCATGTATTTGAATTCTTTTGACTTCAAGTTGGATTGCACACTAGGTAAAGGCAACTTCATTGTCTATTCCTTAAGATGAAAGACACAAACATAGGTAGTGCGGGAGTCTTCCGATGAGTGGATTATGATGAAACTCTTTGTATACATGCATCTAGATGTTTAGGAGTCTTGGGGATGAGTATATCTAACTTCAAAAATCTTTATACTCATGTTTCTTGAGTAGATAAAGGTGGAGTATTTATCTGATTCAAAAGTCTTAGCTCTAAGGGGTAGCTTATATGGTGGGGATCCATCATTAGGATGGTCTCTTGGTAGAAAAAATTCTCTTCTTTTCCATGGTTAATTATGGGTTCCTACGGGCTTGCGTGAGTAACTAATGATAGAGTTCTATGCTTCTAAATGGGAAGTACATCTGGGTCTGACAAAGATGTATTGTAATATCTGTAAGTAGTACTGGTGGTTAGGAACAAATAAGGAGGTAACGGGATTTGTGGAAATATATTTCACCTATGGGTAGGTAAAATCTGGTCATTAGAGGACTTCTCAGCTGTTTCAGCCACTGCCCATTCTGAAATGGAAATGGGATGGTGTCACTAAATATTTTGTGATAGGATTACTCAAGACACCTCATAAGAATGATTTTTCATAGGTTATTGTAGATTTACTGAAGAAGGTGGCCTATATATAACATATCAAGGAGAAATTCATTATTTATGATCTAGGTATTCTTTACATACATGAGACAATATGATATCATGGTGTTTCAAGGAGCATCACTTCTAATAGTGATTCTCATTTCAAATCTTGGATCAGGAAGGGTCTTCATAAGTATCTAGGATCACAGGTTCTTTTGAGTACATCCTATCATCCTCAAACTGATGGTCAATCTAAGCAGACTATTCAGATTTTGGTGGATACGTTATGAGCCTATTTTTTGGATTTTTGTGGTTCATGGGAGAATCATTTAGCATTCATGGTGTTCTCATATAATAATAGCTTCCATGCATCGATCCAAATGAAACTTTTTTAGGCTTTGTATGGAATGTCATTTCATTCACCTATTTTTTGGTTAGAGGTAGGTGAGTCATCACTTGTTGGAACTAGTCTCATACAAGAGACGTATGGCTAGGTTCAGTTGATCAGGAGGTGGTAAGTGACTATGAAAAGAATTAATAAATCTTATGATGACCATCATAGATGACATATCTAGTTTGTGTATGGTCATCAAGTTTTTCTTTGGTATCACCTAGGATAGGAAAATGTCATATCTAAAAATAAGGGAAGTTATCACCTAGGTTTTTCAAGTCATTTGAGATAGGGGAAAGGGTCAGTCCATTGGTGTATTTATTATCCCTTGAATAACACTACGGTTCCATGCACGACATGTTTCACATGTCATAGATTTGGAGATATCATCCTAACCCTTATCATGTGTTAGATATTGATGACATCGAGGTTTGTGTAGATGCATCCTTTGAGGAGCATATTATATTGATTGTGTACTATAGTGATAAGTATGTCTAGGGGTGGACTATACCTCTACTTTGAGTATAGTGGTAGCATGGGTGTGTTCAAGAGGAGACCAAGGAGAGGGAGTCTGATATGTGAGCATAGTGGCCTAACTTGTTCATCGATACCCCACAATGATTCTTAGAGAATCTTGTGGAAGATATATTATATGGAGAGGAGGTTGTAAGATCTTATCTTTTTCTAGGTTCGTCCCTCTTTGAGTTCTTCAATGAACCTATTTATTTTTGGTTTTTCTTATTCTTTAAACATTGGTGGTCGAGTTCCATTTAGGATAGAGAGTATTTTTGGGGGGAATCACCTAAATTTTGAGGATGTGTGGTTGGTTTAATTAATGGAGTCTCGATAGAAACATTTCAAAGGGTCTTATGAGGGTTCTCTATGAGTTTGGAAGGCTTCGGAGGTGGTTTGGGTTTTTATGTAGAAAATGGACTGAGAGCTCTCTGTTGGACATATACACATCATGAACATGTTACATGACATGTAAATGTTACTAAGAGTACATCATGAAATATTTTGAAGTGTGAACTGGGTACACATTATGAAACTGGTTCACAATGTGTAAATGTTTATAGGAAGACATCATGAACTATTTCAGGGCACGAATCAGTTATATGACATAAAACTAGTTCACAATGTGTAAATGTTTCCAGGTAGACATCATGAACTGGTTCGGGGAGTGAAATGGTTAAATTCTATGAAACTTTTTTACATCATGTAATTCTCAATCAGGATTATTTTAACAAAAGGTGATGAAATTTTTGACATAACTCATAATTTGAGAAATATACAATGTGAAACGATTATACGTCCTGTAATTCTCAAGCTTAGTGGTTTTAAGGTCACACTGTGTGTATAATCTTTATCTCATCCATGTTCATTTCCTCATATCTTGAGACCTAGGTGACTCCATGAAATTTTGGAGTTCTTTCCTTCCTTCTAGACATCTCGATCAAGAATCTAATCCACAATTAGTTTTTTTCTTAGGTTTTCCCCTCTCTTCTACTTGTTCTTCGATTTAGTAGTGGAATCTCCTGACTGCAATTATTCTGGGTTTTAATCTTGATGTTTTGTGATCTAGGTTTCTTCTTGGGAACTTATTTTCCTTTTTTCTTGTTATCATTTCCTTTTGGAATCATTTTTTGATCTCCAAATAAATGTGGGTGTCCAAAAACCAAACCCTATTGTCTATTTAATTGTTTAAGAATGTATAATATTGTGATTGTGCTGACATAATGTGTGTGTAAATTAATTGAATAATGGGTGATGATAGATCATGTGTTGTATTAATCTTTGGATCCCTTTGGATTCAATGTTGTTGGCACCTAGCTTGCGGCTACCCGTTTGGTGTGCCTACCCTGGAATAATAATGAATTGGCTAATGGATTAAAGTGTGGTTAACATGACATGAGACCTCAAGTTATTGATTATGATAGATTCACCCTGGAAAATGGTTTAATTTATTATTGAAATGGCTAGTGATGATATGATAATAATTGGTGTGCAAACTGTCATGATAATGGTTTAATACCAACTTGATAAATGAAAGGGGTAATTGAAAGATAAAGGGGTAATTGGTTGAATTGACCCTTGCGGATTATGATGTTTTATGTGTTATTCTTATTATTATATCTTGTGTTATGTTTCATGATAAAATGATTATATAAAGGGCTTGTCCTGATGAGGCTGAAATGATTTTATAAAGGAATTTTTCGAGTATGCTGAAATGCTTATATAAAGGTCTTGGCTCGATATACCAAATTACTTATATAAAGTGCTTGGCTCAATTTTGTTGTAATGCTTATAGGTGTTGACATGATTATGCTGAAATTATTATACAAAGGTATTTTACCTAGTGATATGATTATGTCATGGACATGTGGTTATGGTTGGTATGGTTATTCTACATTCTTAGAGATATTTTGGAACAGTGTCAAAGGAGGTTGGTTGTTGTATGGTATTAATTGAATAATTAATACTCATGTTTATCACTTTATTGCATGAAATTATTTATCAAACTAGTTTTATTTACACATGATGGTGTAGAACTAGTGAGTGTTACTCACACCCTATTCGGGTTGTCGTTTGGTACCTGATCAAATTACATGGATGTAGGTTTGGACAAAGGCAAGGGACCTTATAGTCGATTGTTGCTTGCTACATGGGTTGGATCTTGGAGATGAGACTGACATGGGGTTCAGGACCAGGGTATTTTGATTTTATTATGTCATCTTGTTCTTTTATTTATATTACACTTAGAATTACTTTTAGAAACATTCCATCCGGTCATTACATGGTTCATTATTATTTGGTTTATTGATTCTTCCTTTATCTTTCGGTTGTTTACTGTACTATTCCTTCTATTTTTGTTACTCTGAAATTTATTATTATTGTTTATTTTCCATTTTATTATAATTTTTTTCTAAGGATATAGTCTCCCAACTATATTATTTACACCCCCGCTGCTATTTGAAAGCCTCAGGTGTATAGGGAGGCATGCTTGAGGTTCAAAAACCAACTGGATTTGGGAACATGAGAGAGTACTGGATCAATGGACGTTACAAATTTTATACACTAGGATTATGAGGATAAAGTTTTTATCTAGTTATTCGTTAAAATATGATGGAATTTGATTCCCACCCACAGAGGTGTATTTTATTGAATAAAATTTTCTTTCTTAATAAAATACCCAAAATACATATAATTCCATATGAGATATGGAAACAATGGTTTATTTGTTATATATTACTACTAAAATGAAATAAATGTCATTTCCTAAAATGCAAAGTAGTTTTTGTTGTGTATCAGATAGATATTCTAAAGACAATATAGTGTCCAAGAGGCTAGTGAGAGTATGTTTGAACTTATAGAATTTTAAATTTAACAAATGAAATATTTTACCATATTTATTTTAATTGATTTGTTACTTTATATCCTAAAAATATAGGATATTTGATGGTAAAGAAAAATATAAACAGTAACATTTAGTTACTGTGAGAAAGTGAATATCACTGTTAACTAAAGGATTTTAACAGACTAAGATTATTTTCATTCTCCACTTAATATACTTTATGTGATGGTAAAAAAATGTAAAGAGTTACATTTAGTTACCATAACAAGTGAACATCAATATTCCCTAAAGTTTTATACTTTCCAATACATAAAGTGTATCACTTGGTATCCTAAAATAGTTTAGGGTATGTCAGTAAAGAGAAATATAAAGAGTTGCATTAGTTACTGTAACGAAGTGGATATCACTTTATACTAAAAGAGTTTAGGATGTATTAGTAAATTGATAATGTAAATAGTTACATTATTTACATAATATTTCAAGGAAAGGTTTGATGGAAAGGGTTCCAAGGATGTTGAAGTTGTACTTATAAATAGTTATAAGTAGAAAATAGAAGATAAAATTATAACATTTGATGCTATAAAGTTAAGGAGTTTGAATATAAGTTCAAAGAGTTGAACTTAAGGAATATGATTCGTAATTATCACCCTTATTCAAAATATCTTTCTTTGTAAACTAATTAAGAGGTTAGTGGGAGAATTTTGTCAAATATTCATATAGGTATGTGATAGGAATTCCAAACAGATGTAATGTTCAAAAATAATTTCTGTAGTAACAACAAGAAATTCATGCAGAATGTCTTAAGAGATTGGTTGTAATGGTTAAACATATCATGTATTTATATTAAAGGAAATATTCATTTATTATTCATTCATGTGTGCTAAAAATTTACATAAATGGTCGAATGATAAATATCCCCTCAAAATATAAACTTTAAGTTGTCTCTAATCAATGATCATCACATAGTATAATGGGTTTTGATTATATGTAAAGGTTATCTTGAATATATTATTATATCCTTTACAAATGGTTATATATAAGATATGAAGAATATATTCTTGAGGTAATAATTAGAGACTTATCACTTGTACTGATCTAAGAAAGTATATCTTATGGTATGTCATACAGTCATAGATATGCTTAGGGGTGTATGCTTATTATTAATCCTTCTTACCTAAGGATAGTGAGATACCTAGAAAGAGAACCTTTATACATTGATACCATATTTATGTAAGAAAACATATAACCTTAGCTGATACGGGGGTGGTTGGGTATGTTTCTTATCATGTCATTGGTTAGAGATCAACCAAGATGAGATTTTTTCACATATAAGAGAAGAAATGACATATGGCCCTTGATTGAATTAGATGGTGGAAATTCATGAATATACTTAGTTGTTTCACATATGATGTGTTCAACTACATGGATAAGTGACATGTGATGTACTTATCAGATAGATGAATGAAATGTGACGTATTCATCAACTTGGTTAGTCTATTTTAGATAATTATGAAAAGATGGGATGATTATATTAGATTGACATGTTCCATGTTTAGTGGTCACTCGATGTCATGGAAAAAATGGATTATATTGGTATACATATGGTGTATATGATACATCTTGTGGTGGAAATGTTCATATAGAGATATGAGTGTGTATGATGGAGACCACACCAAACCCCTTAGTATCTTGAGTAGGACCGATTCTTTTCTAGATGTCTGTCTCTACTTACATCTATGAAATAAATATTTCATAGTTGTTTCCAATGCTAGTAAGGCCTGTAGGGTCACATAGTTAGTCCCTTGGATAAGGATAAAATCTTGGATCAAGTGTTTATTAAAAATTAATAGATATTGATGAAAAACCATATCCAAAAGAGTTTGTACGGATTCACAAAGAGTTGTGAAGTATTTCATAAAGTCCTTATGGGATTTTAGTGCAAGTGGGATATTGTTGGATGTTCACTAAAATGTACATGCATGAGATACATATATCTATAATATATGATATTGTATATAGTGTATATTTAATACATGCATGTGATACATGTATTTTTTATGCATTTGATGCATAAATAATACATATATATATACATATATACATAAATATAATTTATTTCTCCTGAATGATTTGTTCATCTGTTACAATCCATTATGAATATATTAAAGTATTTTCATTAATTCATTGAAAATGATCAATGAATTATACCTAATAGTTAGAAATTCATATGTTTCATTTGAGATGTCTCAGTCTTTGGCTTTATATGAGGACATGATCCTCTCCTATTGTGGGTAGTGTGTTGTGTGATGGGTATGAACATCTGAAAAACTATCTTCATCATGAAACTTTGTTTATCTCTTTTGATAAGGCTCTAGAAACCATTCATATTTAGGGTATACTCAAAAAGAATTCAAGGATCTATTAGTCTATGTACTCACATAGATACGTGGTGTTTTTTTCACTGGTCATCGTGATCTTCTTCAAACATTCTCCATGGAAGGAAGATCAAAACTGCTACTGCTCATGAAATCTAGGTACTCTATATATTAATTTCTTAAAGAAAGATATCATGTGTTTTTGGTTGTCCTACACTACATATGATCATTATATGATCATAAAAAACCCATCACAACCACGGTCGGTTGGAATAGCTGGTTCACATTCAATATGTACAACAATCAATATTGAAGTAGCCAAGGGGTTTGTGGGGTTGTTGTACCAGCTATTCAAACATGACAACTGTAAAAAAAACTCCATCATTATGACCCCTCGCTATTATGTCATGACCAACTTCCCTATCCAATTATTTTATAGGTGATAGTAAATTTTCATGCAAAAATCAATTTTTATATGGCTACACGCAATCCCCACCCTTTTTTTGTGACTAGCCAACCTATCTCATGCTTTGGCATATGATGATTAATTTTCAAATGGAAACCCATGACCCTTGCCCTTACTGCACACCTAGACAAACCTAATCCCTTCTCCAAGTGACCTTCATAGACATATATTCGTAAGCCTCTAGTATGGTAGACCACCATAGATAGAGATATCATTAATGGGGTTGGATGATGGTAGCATGCGATGGCAAGGGAGTGGGCATGATGGGGTGCTATGAGGATGGGGGACTACAACGATGTGGCCATCATCGATAGGTCTCTGAAAAAAGGGGTTTAGATGATGGTTTATTTAATGGATTACTCTTGGGTGGGGAGTTTCATCAGGGTTGATGCATATTTGGAGAAAGAAAAATGATTTTGAGGAGGTAAAATAATGTATTTTTATTTTCTATTTTATTTTTTAATATAATTTTTTTAACGGCTACCAAACATGATTTAACCACCTTTTTGGTTCTATTTCCTATTTTTCTTATTGATGAATTTCTCCTTTTGTTTAATTCAAAAACTATTACAATTACTTTAATGGAATTCAAGACTAAATTTACTTTTTAGTTTTGTACACTACCCTTATTAAAATTATTTTTATGTGAATTATACTTAATTGGATCAGATTAATGAATATCGATTGTCGTTTCTAGTCATAATTAAAATATATTATAATTAATAAGAATAATAGATTATCATTTTTTGTGTTTTAAATATATTTAAAATATTTAAAAAACATAATGATTTCATCTTGATCTGGTTTACATCATTTCAATAAAAAAGATGAGGTGTGCATGAAAAACATAAAAATAAAAAATAAATCACGTGGGGTCCACTACCATTTGTGGGAGTCTTCTATCAGAAAATGATCATTTTTAAGTCTTCTAGATACAATGACTATTTTGTGCGGCAACTGACTTAATGGCATGTTGGACCATTGATGCAGCTGGTGGTGAGGAAATCTTAGGGTAGATGAACAACCAAAGAAAAATGATTTTTGATTCCTCTTAATAACAGGATAAAATTCCCATAATCTGTAATATATTTTTTTGATCCTATGAATATTTATCCATATATATATAAAATAATGCCCCCCCTTCTCCAGTGGATGTAGCCACCATTTTTGAACAATGTTAAATCTTTGTGTGTTCTTCAATTTATTCTTCTTTTTGTTTAATTTCATCACCACAAACCTCTGTTGCCCCAATAAAGTGGTATCAGAGGTATTTGGGGAAAAACAATAAAGGTGTGGAGATATTTTCAAATTCCATAAAATTTATGCTTTTCAGAAATTTTTTTGAGGCCAGATCCTTGAAGAGCTTAGTGAGATGATTCTAACTGCGCAAATGACGTTAAAAATGGACCTAAAACGAAGTTGATAGAGTTGGTCAAAGTTTTAGTCAAACCCTTGATGCTATAGTACCCCATGTGGAAGAAGATGGTATTATTCACACTAGTGACTACTTTTCAATGAGTTTTACTATGACTGGTCTGGCGAGCCATGTTAGTGCCACCTCATTGGTTGATCTAAACCGTTGAAACTCTTTTGGCTATATCTTGCCAATCAGAGTCTATTTTTAGTGATCCAAGAGTCAATTCCAGCTATTTCAACAATTATGGACACATACGTATGCTTAGATTTTCTAAATTATCACTATATAAATGGATGAAAATACAAGTAATGTGATTAAGCTTACTACTTTTAATTATGCTATCTAGAAACCCAAAAAAGGAGGATATTTTATATATTAAAGATTTTTGGAAACCAATAGTGGAGACCACTCAACCCTTTATAGTGCAAGAGGAGGAATCTTGTAAACCTAGTGAGAAGATGTCAGCTAGTACCCCACTAGTTGATGTAGAGTGGGTCATGCTCAATACAAAATATGCTGCCCAAATCAGACAGTGGATCGATGAGAGTATTTTCCAAAAAAAATCCAATGAACATGATGCTTCTGTTATTTGGTGAAAATTATAAAATATGTATGCAAGGACAGGTTCACAAAACAAAGAAAACCTGATAAGTCATCTTTTCAACTTGAATTACAAAGACAGGACCAATGTATCAGATCACATGAGCAAGTTCTAAGGTACTTTTGATCAGTCGAATTCCATGAAATTGATGATTGATGATGAGTTGAAGACACTGTTGATGTTGAGTTCTTTACCAAATATGTGGGACACACTAGTTTTTTCAGTTATTAATTAAAATACAGATGTAACTCTCACAATGAATATGGTGAAAAATAGAATGATGAATGAACGCTACTGGAAACGCAAGCTATACCAACACAATATTACTAATGGTTTCAAAAACCTTTGGTAAAAGACTCATATACCAACGGTTCTGTAGAAACATTGGTATATCCATATACTAGTTTAGTTTTACCAATGGTTTCATTGAAACTGTTGGGTATAGTGATAATGAAGAGATTTTTGCCAACGGATTACTAAAACTGTTGGGTATAGTAGATATTAAGAGGTTTTTCCCAACGGTTTTTTGAAACTGTTGGGATAACATAACTTTCCCAATGGTTTTTTAAAACTGTTGGGAAAGAAAATACCCAAATATCATCGATCTTCAACTCTAGAGATCTCAAAATTTTTTCCCTAACCGAGATTTGGACGCACCCTCTCAAAAAATTTCCCATAAAACTCAACCGTCTCGAAGGTTTTCCTCTAAATCTCGACGCAAATGCTACTTCCCAACACAACAGGTCTAGTTTCAAACGATTTTTTCTTCCCATTTAAATCGGTATGTGTGAGTTCATTTATTTTATATTTTTTTCTTCCCATTTAATTCGGTATGTGTGTGTTAATTTATTTTATATTTTTTCATTCAATGTTGGTGCAATCTAGTGTGTATTATGATCCCCTTATGAAAATAAGGCATATATAATTTTAGGTTACGGTTCGAACCCTACTTCCCAACCTGCTCCAGAGGGTGCTAACTCTAATTTCCAATGGGGCATCTATCTTTGATTCAATTAATTTTTGTTCTTCCATTCTAAATCGGTAGGTGTGCCTTCATTTATTTTAGATTTTTTTGTTCCATTTTTCTGAAATGTATTACGTATTATGATCCCCTTATGAACACAATCAATATATCATTTTAGGTTGTGGTTTTGTTGTGATTTATCTGTATAGAATAATTTTGGTTGATATTTAAGAGGTCAATATGATCCTGAGTTATTTTATCCTTGGTTTATTTCAAATTTAAGGTCTATTGACTTGATTTTGTTGGTTAGCCATAAATACAATTAGGGCTATCCAAGTGGGGGGCTGGGTTTTCTAAGTGGGGTGTGGGGGGTACGGGTGTCCAGGTGGGGTGGGAGGGGGGGTCTGGGTTTTTCAAGTGGGGTGGGGGTAGGGATGTCCAAGTGGGGTGGGGGAGGGGCTGTCTAGGTAGGGTGGGGGAGGGGGATGGGTTGTCCAAATGGAGTGGGGGTAGGGTTGTTTGGGGTGGGGGTGTGCAGGTGGGGTGGGGGAGGGGCTGTCTAGGTAGGGTGGGGGGGATGGGTTGTCCAAGTGGGGTGACGATAGGGATGCCCAGGTGGGGTGGGGGGGGGGGGGGTTTCCAAGTGGGGTGTGGGGGGTAGGTGTGTCCAGGTGGGGTGGGGGGGGCTAGGTTTTCCAAGTGGGGTGGGGGTAGGGCTGTCCAAGTGGGATGGGGGGGGGGGGGGGCTGGGTTGTCCAAGTGGGGTGGGGGTAGGGCTATCCAAGTGTTGTGGGGGGGGGGCTAGGTTGTCCATGTGGGGTGGGGGTAGGGCCGTCCAAGTGGGGTGGGTGGGTGGGGGGGCTGGGTTGTCTAAGTGGGGTGGGGGTAGGGCTGTCCAAGTGGGGTGGGAGTAGGGATGTCCAAGTGGGGTGGGGGGGGATGGGTTGTCCAAGTGGGGTGGGGGTAGTGATATCCAAGTGGGGGGGGGGGGGGGGGCTGGGTTGTCCAAGTGGGGTGGGGCTAGGGTTGTCCAAGTGGGGTGGTGGGATGGGTTGTCCAATTGGGGTGGGGGTAGGGTTGTCCAAGTGGGGTGGGGGGCTGGGTTGTCCAAGTGGGGTGGCGGTAGGGTTGTCCAAGTGGGGTGGGGGGGGCTGGGTAGTCCAAGTGGAGTGGGGGTAGGGCTGTCTAAGTGGGGTGGGGGTAGGGGTGTCCAAGTGGGGTGGGGGGGGGGGGGGGCTGGGTTGTCCAAGTGGGGTGGGGGTAGGGATGTCCAAGTGGGGTGGGGAGGGTGTGCAGGTGGATGAAGCTCATAACTATAAACTCTCTATAAATCCTGGAAGTATGAAAATGTATAGGGAAATTTTTGATCAATTTTTGGTGGGATAACATAAAAAGTGTTTGATGTTTTTAGTCCTTTTTTATTTGGAATTTCTTTTAATGTTGATGTTTCTTATTGATACCTATAATGGAATTTATTTTAGTTTCTAAATTGGCTGAGACTCCCCCACCATGCATAGTGTATACAACCTCTAACCTTATTTAACCATTCTGTTTACACAGCCTATGCAACCTCTACCCTCATTTATTCAGTGAACTCAATTAATTAATTCAAGCCTTCATTCTCACTAGCATGTAAGAAATTGAATGATGTATACCCATCCTCACATGATTTCTTACCTTAGATAGTGTCCAACATATGGAATATGAGATTTTTAATTCATCAGTTAACCAGGATCATATATTCCTTTTCCCCCAATATGACTATACTAATATAACTTTTGGGTCAATTAAATATAGTTCTCATTATATGTTGTATATTATGTGTCTTTCTTGGCCAATACTCACTTTTATGGGGGTGGGTGATTTTCAATAGCCATGTTGGCATGTGTAGACATCCATAAAAATGTTAGATAAGTCACAAGTTTAATTCAGTAATGTTGTTATCATTGAAATACTTTATTATTAATCTCAAAATTAAAAATAAATGTTTTTTTCTATACTTTATGAAATTAAATCTTTTTACAAACCATGAACAACCTATTAGTGTAGAAGCCTAAAATTTATTCACCCATGGGGTGCGCTTGACTTGGGGAAGTAATTGGGTAATGAAAGGTATGGCCATAGAGGTGCCAATAATGAGTTATTAAACATGAGTGAATGATTTGGGATGCCTATAACACATAATGGGACCCGAGGAATGTGCCTCTTATAGACCTAATGAAAATGAATATAAATAAATTTAAATTTAAATTTTGAGTACTTGTTCTTTACATTATTTTAATAGTTCACTACGTCGACTAGAAACTTCTTCCTTTATCATTTACTTAAATGTATTTTCTATTAAAGTTAAATCCTATTTAATTGTTTATGAAAAAATGACTTATATAAATTATTTTTATAGAATGGACAGAAGTTGGATGTATGAAACTGATCAGATCTCAAGCGATTTTCAAAACAATTTGGAGAGCTTTATAGATTTTTCATTTCACAATGCTTCTGATAGTGGTCACATACACTGACCATGTTCTAATTATGTTGGTAGACCTTGGTTGAGCCATGAAGAAGTCATCTACCACATAACCAAATATGGTTTTCAAGAAAACTACTTTGTGTGGTATCACAATGGGGAGAAAATGAAATCTCAAATTGGTGATGATTAAAATGAAAGGACTAGAATGGAGAATTTGTTAGATGATCAGTTTCCATTTATTCATCATCATGAAAAAGAAAGGATTTTAACTCACGAAGACTTCTATATGAGGAAAGATGATGCATCTAGTGAAAATGATGATATTGATTGGTAAAAAAAATTGAATGATGCTGCCACGACTCTAGTATATCGACAATGTAATAAAATGAAAAAGCTAGAATTTTTAATCCGATTGTTTCATGGGAAAACTAAGTATGGTATTTTTAATACAGCAATTGATTATATTCTTACCCTCTTGAAGGATTTACTTCCAGATGATGCAGATATTCTCTCAACCCACTATATGGCATGGAAGTTAGTTGAAGAACTTGGATTTTCAAGAAACAAAATTCATGCTTTCCCTAAAGATTGAAGTTTATTCTGGGAGGAAACCGCTGAACGAAATGATTTTATAAAATGTGGCACATCCCGCTGGAAGTCAAAATCTGATGGAACACCATCCCGCATTCCACAAAAAGTAATGTGGAACTTTCCATTGATCCCTAGACTCTAGAATCTTTTTATGTCTGATAGAATATCAATAAAAATGATATGGAATGATACCGAGAGAAAGAAGACTAATTATGAGTTAGTTCATCCTACAGATGGATTTGCATGGCAGAGATTTGATGCTCGACATCCTAATTTTGCAACTGACGTGTGTAATGTGAGGCTGGGTCTTTCATGTGACGGTT
Source organism: Viscum album (assembly GCA_963277665.1). NCBI lineage: Eukaryota > Viridiplantae > Streptophyta > Magnoliopsida > Santalales > Viscaceae > Viscum > Viscum album. The sequence continues at coordinate 1,296,849,286 of OY728122.1, read as the reverse complement.
TTAATCTGTTTGGGAAGATTCTTACATCGCACAACACATGGCCAGTTTTTATACACATTTATAATCTTCCCCCATGGTTGTGTATGAAAAAAACTTTCACTTTCATGAGTATGATCATATCTGGTCCTTCTGATCCCGAGATTGATATTAATGTATACATGCAACCTTTAATAAAAGAGTTGAAACTTCTTTGGGAAGTGGGTGTGCGCACATACGATGCATGTTCAAAAGACATATTTCAGATGCGTGATGTGATTATGTGGATGATCAATGATTTTCCGGCTTATGCAATGATGTCTAGATGGAGCACGAAGGGAAAACTATCATGTCTAGTTTTTATGAAGAATACACGATCCAGAAGACTGAAACATCACTGTAGTTTCAGTTTTATGGGACATCGATGATTCTTGCCAAAGGATCATCCATATAGAATGAATCGTCGAAGATTTGATAATACCATAGAGACCGATGATCCACCTCAGCATATGTTTGGAACTGATGTGCTTAATGAATTAAAAGATTTTAGTTTTTCATTCGGGAAGGGTCAAATGAAATCTTGAAAGAGAAAGAATGTTTCCACTGAAACCTATTACAATTGGAGGAAGAGGAGTATCTTTTTTAATTTTCCTTATTGGTCAACCAATTTGTTACGTCATTGATTAGACGTAATGAATATTGAAAAGAATATATGTGAAATGTTGCTTTCGGTTCTTCTAAATGTCAAGGGGAAGACAAAAGATGATTTACGATCTCAGTGTGACTTGGTGGATTGGGGCATCAGACCAGAATTGTATCTTGTGCGTATCAGTGAAAATAAATGGCAACTTCCATGTGCTTCTTATGTGATGAAACCTATGGAAAAAACAATTTCTTGAAGTATTAGAGACTGTTAGAGTTCCTGATGGCTATTTAAGCAACATATCTAAATGGGTCAACAGAAGAGAGTTAAAGCTAAAATCTTTGAAGACTCATGATTATCATGTTCTACTGCATGAGTTGCTTCCAATAGAAATCTGTAATATTTTGTCCAATAATTTAAGGGTGACTGTTATTCGGTTATGCCATTTGTTTAGAGATCTTTGTGCTAAGATGTTTTCCAAGTATTTCTTGCAAAAAATGTTGACAGATGCCCCATTAATTTTGTGTGAGTTGGAGAAAATATTTCCTCCATCATTTTTCGCATGCATGTTGCATCTAACTATCCATATTCCCACTGAAATACTTCTCGAAGGACCTGTTTCTTTTCGTTGGATGTATCCAAATGAAATAAATATGTACACATTAAAGTATTATGTACGAAACAGGAATCATCCCAAAGGTTCTATTATGAACGGTTACTTGGCTCAAGAATGTATGGATTTCTGCTCAATGTATTTGTCTAATCTTACTACAAGAATGAACAGACCAATGAGAAATGAAGAAGAATAGTATGAGCAAATTGAACCCATTTTTCCATCACTTCCTCAAACTGGAGGATTTCCTGGATCATATACATTGAAGACATTAAGCCATGAAGAGCGGGAGATGGAACATCAAACAGTTTTGTTCAACTGTGGTTTGTTCGATAACTATATCAGGTAACTAAATTGAATATTTATATCTTACATATATATCTGTTAAACTATTCATATTTTTTATCTACAGGTAACATAAAACAATGATAAATAGAAAGCATTGTTCTTCATCTTTGAGAAGGAGGGAGACTTTGCAAGGCAAAGAGTTTTCTGCTTGGTTAAAATTGAAGGTAAAAATATTACTGTTTAAAATAATTATATCAATATTTAATCAAGTTTAATATTAATTTATATTGTAGGTATTGAGTTTGTCTATTGACTCTGTCTCTGAGGAAATAAGAGCTTTGGATTTTGGTCCTAATACTGTGGTTCGTGACTGTAAATCAATTGTTATCAATGGGTACAAATTTATTGTCACTGAACAAGAAAAGAACATGAGAACACAACATGATGTTGTTATGGTTACTGCCACAACATATTGTTATGCCAGTGCATCAAATAGTAGACCGCGATTTGAAAATGTGGGTTATTATGGAGTCGTTGAGAAAATAATAATATTGGATTATTACTCTCATGGATGAGTCAAAATGATGAAATGCCATTGGTTTGATTCGATGATTATATAAAGCACATTTATTGATGATTGTGTATTTCGAGTAATTAATATGACTCTCACTCTCACTATCGAAGAATCATATGTGTTGGAATCAATGAATAAAAAAGTTTTTTATGTCAAAGACCAACTTCGACCTGAATTAGGTGTCATAGTTGAAGTAATTCCAAGACATATTTTTGATGATGGTGATGATGGAATTGACACTTTCCCTAGTTCCATTGGAACCAATCCATTTATTTCTTTTGATGACTCCAATAGCTCAATTTTCAGAGTTGATTGTGAACCTGAAGTTTTGGTTGAAAATATATAGAATCATTCATCCATGTTCTCAATTATTTTGGTTTACCTCGATTTGGGTTGTTAAGGATGGTAATATTCAAATTGATTTAGTATTGATCACAAATATGTTTTAGCTGACTTGACCGTTATGTGAATTTTCAATGTTTATTAGTTGCAGTTTTATTTGAATTGCATTTTCTAATTTGGAATTGAACTGTATTCAAACCTAATCAAACAATATTTCTATCTTGGTGAACATTACAACTTGTATGATTTATTAAATCCATTCAAGCTCTTATAAAACAATTTATATCTAAATTACCAATGAATCCCCCTATTCCCTCATATATTTAGTTTTTTGGGTTACACATTAGTTTCCTTTTTCTAATTAATTACATATTTGTTTTCAAAAGTAGGAAAGGCATCCAATTGAAGAGAGACGGAGGAAAAAAATGATGGAGAACAATTGTCGAATGGCGGAGATGGGCGTTCCACCATTAGTTCCTACAGTGAGTACTTTATTTCAAATATATATATTTAAATAATAATGTCATGTGATTAATTTTTTTGTAAACATTTTTGTAGGATCCACCTATATGTCGACGGTTATTCGATGAGGAGCCTAGAATTGGTCCTAGTACTCAGGTCGGTGGTACGAGGAGGGTTCGTACCAGAGGTGGATGAGTAGCTTCGCGTACCCAACTAGACACTGCCCCTCCCACTGACATGTCATCCTTCCCACATTCTGATCCTAGTGTGTCGTTAGGGACACACGAGATATTTAGGCCTCCCATGTTTTCACCACCTTTTTCATCTTCTAGCCCATCTTTTTCATATCCCATGATGATTCCCACTCCCCAGTCAGAATCCAGTCATACAACTGTCCCATCTTTTTTTCCTTCTACTTATATCTCTCTGAGCTTCTATATTCCATCGTCTTCGACACCTGTTTCACCACAGGGTGTTCCATCAGTTTCTGTGGATCTAGCGGCGCTCAGCGATCAGACTGGCGCAGGTATATTTATAGAACCCTAACAAATTTTTATAGAAATATTTATTTTCATTATAACATGTTTTGATAAAATATTTTTTTTTCTTTCATGACAGATACATTTACTGACAGGAGGCGGGGGCGGGGGCGTACACGCATTCGTGCGGTGTGGAACTGTCACAAACAGGTTATGGTGGATTATAATGAATACAGCCAAATGGTTGAGAAAACAGGGCAGCAATGTCGGAGTTTTTTGGCGACGCTTGCCAAATACTCCGACATCATTTCCGTCAGCCCTCTATCATGGATAAATTTTCCACATGAGTTCAAGGATAGAGCTTGGGCAGAGATATGGGTAAAACAATCTGTTGTATTTAATGCCATGAAATATTTTTGTATTTATATGAATTAATATTTTGATGTCAGCTTCGATTTAATTTTCCCGATGGTGAGAATGCACGACCGGAACGTCTAAAGGATTTAGGCGAGATTTCGAGATCCTACAAGAATGAGTTGTATATTGGCTGGCATGCTAGAGTTATCACTAAGTTAGAGGTGGTACCAGTCATGGATGATTGTCCTATAGAGTAGTATCGTCAGATGATTACTCATTGGATGACTACTCAATTTAAGGTATTAATTACATTTGAGGTATTTAAATAATAAATTTCATGTTTTTCATTAATAATATCTTTTTCATTACCGAATTTTATTTAGAAATCATCTGGAAAAAATAAAAAAAACATTGATGCAAGAAAATACCTCCACACACTGGGACGTACTACGATGCGAGATCATGAGAGGAAGCAGGTATGACAATTGTTTATAAGTTTTATTTACGACTTACACTTTCTTTTGTTTCCTCAATTATTTAATCGTTTGATAAATTTTTCATATAAATTTAGTTTTCAATGTCATTGTAGAGGAAAATATAAAATATTGAAGGACGTGTGCCTCGAGAAAAACTATTTTGCTCGAGTCGACGAAAAAAGGATGGAAGTGCGTCAACGAAGCGACAGATTTTAAGTTTTAATCTTTTGATTTTATATTTTAATATATATTTTGTAACTTAATAATATATGTATATTTGTAATAGGATGCTTTAGAGGCCCTCGATTCCCATGAACTAGACAATTTTGGGCCAACTGATCACTTACATTAGGTGTTGGGAGAGGAGCATCCTGGCAGAGTACGTTGCTGACCTAGGATAGCCCCGAAGAGGTATTGTCCCTCCTTAGGTACAAGTTGTAGTGCCACCGAGCTGCAGTAGGTTAGTTCATAGGCAGAACAGGCTAAAAAAAGGGCCACAGAGATGGCAGCATAGTCTGCTAGGGAAAACAGTGCATTTATGAAATTTATTGAAGTTCTACATCCAACATTTCCACCAGAGGCCAACCTAGCTTTTGATGAATATATGTCGTTTATAGGTTTTATATATGGTGCACTAGATGGCAGTTCTAGTGGTGTTCAAGATGATTTCCATCTTGACGGTGATGATGGCGAGGAGTCTGATGCAAAAGAGGAGGGAGAGGAGGAGGGAGAGGCGGATGGTGAGGGTGAGGAGGAGGGCAAGGAGGAGGGCGTTGAGGAGGGTGAGGACGAGGACGAGGGTGATGATGATGGTGATGATGGTAATGGTGATGTGGTACAAGTTGATCCGTTAAATTTTTGACTAATATTACATATATTTGATGTTTAATATATTATAATTATTGGTTTTATCTAGACTTGTAGTATAGTATTGGAGTTGAGTTATTTTTATATATTGTCTGTTTTCATGGATGTTGATGTCTTTTAGTAGTTGCGGTGTATCTTGAGCATGTTTATAGAGTTTTGTGTGTTTGGAAACTCCTTGGATAGTACCCCTCCTTCCTGGACCCTAGACAACCCCCACCATCCTCCTTGGACCCCAAACAGCCCCCCACCCTCCTCCTTGGCCCCCGAACACCCCCCAGACATCCCCCCGGACAGCCCCCCGAACAGCCCCCCACCCTCCTCCATAGACCCCGAACAACCCCTCGGACAGCCCCCCAACCCTCCCCCTTGGACCTCGGACAGCCCCCCGAACACCCCCCGCACAGCCCCCCACACAGCCCCCCCACCCTCCTCCTTGGTCCCCAGAAAGCCCCCTGGACACCCCCCGGACAGCCCCCAGGACAGACCCCCCTCCTCCCTGGACCCCGGACAGCCCCCCGGACAGCCCCCCCACCCTCCTCCCTGGACCCCAGACAGCCCCCTGGAGAGCCCCCTGAACAGCTCCCCGGAGAGCCCCCCAGACAGCCCCCCCCCCCCCCCACCCTCCTCCTTGGACCCCAGACAGCCCCCTGAACACCCCCCAGACAACCCCCCGCACATCCCCCCACCCTCCTCCTTGGTCCCTGGAAAACCCCTCGGACACCCCCCAGACAGCCCCTCGGATAGCACCCCCACCCTCCTCCCTGAACCCCAGATAGACCCCTGGACAACCCCCCCCCCCAGACAGCCCCCCCACCCTCCTCCCTGGACCCCCCAGACATCCCCCCACCCTCCTCCTTGATTTCACATTCCTTTTTTTTATTTATCTGATCATGCAATGTTATTTAGGATTATTCCATTTTTGTATGTCTTGAATTATATGAATGTCTTGGTAAGCTTATTAGCTCAGTCTCATCAAATGCATGTGATGATATGCTTTAATTTGAATATAAAGTCTTGTTGTACATTCTCCATGTTATGTGAATTATGCCTTGTTTGATTTGGTTTACTTTTCAATTGTTAGGATAAGACATGGGTTACATGTTAAGGACTCATGGACGTACTCGTCATTCTCGTGGAATTTAGAGTTGAAATTGCAGGATGTATGCTTTGGTTTCTAGGTGAGGGCTACTAGTATTGTGTTGATACTTTAGGAAAATGATCCATGGGTAATTTTTGATGTGTACGATTCAACCTCGTCTAAATCCGAGGCACGGTGTGGCCGGCAGCACTCTAACTGTGTCTCTTTTGTTTAAAATGGATGGAATTTTAAGTGAAAAGAACAACTGGCATACGGAAAACTGACCAAACGTATTCAGATTCTATTGATACTTTATCACAACGATCCATGGGCCATATGTGACGTGTATGAGTCAACCCCGGCTCAATCCGAGTCGCGGTGTGGTTGGGATCACTCTAAGTGTCTCTCTTACGTTTAAAGTGGACAACATTTTAAGTACATATGGAAAACTGACCAAATGGATTCTGATTGTGTCAATACCTTAGCACAATGATCCATGGGTCATATGTGATGTGTACAAGTCAACCTCGCCTCAATCCGATGTGCAGTGTGGCCGATACCATTCGAAGTGCCTCACTTTTGTTTGAAATGGATTACATTTTAAGTGAAAAGTACAACTGACATATGGAAAACCTGACCAAACGCATTCAGATTGTGTTGATACTTTAGGAAAATGATCCTTGGGTCATTTTTGAAGTGTACGTGTCAACCCATCCTCAATCTGAGGCGCGGAGTGGCCAGCACCACTCAAAGTGTCTCTCTATAGTTTAAAATGGACTTCATTTTAATTGAAAACAACAACTTACATACGGAAAACTGATCAAACACATTCATATTCTGTTGAAACTTTAGGAAAATGTTCCATGAGTCATTTGTGACGTGTACGAGTCAACCCCGACTTAATCCAAGGCCAGGTGTGGCTGGAACCACTCAAAGTGTCTCAGGTTTATTTGAAATAGACAACATTTTAAATGAAAACAACAACTGGCATACGGAAAACTGACTAAACGCATTCAGATTCAGTTGAAACTTTAGTAAAACGATACATGGTTCATATGTGATGTGTAAAAGTCAACCCTGCCTCAATCCGAGGTGCGTGTGGCCGTAACCATTCGAAGTGTCTCACTTTTGTTTGAAATGGATAACATTTTAAGTGAAAAGTACAACTGACATATGGAAAACCAACCAAATGCATTCGTATTGTGTTGATACTTTAGTACAATTATCTTGGGTCATTTTTTATGTGTAAGAGTCAACCAGCCTCAATCCGAGGTGCGGAGTGGCCGACACCACTCGAAGTGTCTCTCATATAGTTTAAAATGGACTTCATTTTAATTGAAAACAACAACTGACATACGAAAAAACCAACCAAACGCATTCAGATTCTATTGAAACTTTAGGAAAACATTCCAAGAGTTATTTGTGACGTGTAAAAGTCAAACCTGCCTCAATCTGAGTCCAGGTGTGGCCGGAACCACTCAAAGTGTCTCAGGTTTATTTGAAATAGACAACATTTTAATGAAAACAACAACTGGCATACGGAAACCGACTAAACGCATTTGGATTCAGTTGAAACTTTAGGAAAAAAATCCATGGGTCATATGTGACATATAAGAGTTAACCCCTCCTCAATCAGAGGTGCAGTTGTGGCCGGAACCATTCTAAGTGTCTCACTTTTGTTTTGAAATGGATAACATTTTAAGTGAAAAGTACAACTGCAATATGGAAAACTGACCAAACGCATTCATATTGTGTTGATACTTTAGTAAAATGATCCTTGGTCATTTTTGAATTGTACAAGTCAACCTAGCTTCAATCTGAGGCGTGGAGTTTCCGGAACCACTCAAAGTGTCTCTCCTATAGTTTAAAATGGACTTCATTTTAATTCAAAACAACAACTGACATACGGAAAACCGACCAAATGCATTCAAGATTCTTTTGAAACTTTAGTAAAACGTTCCATGAGTCATTTTTGACGTGTAAGAGTTAACCCTGCCTCAATCCTAGGCCAAGTGTGGCCGTCACCCACTCAAAGTGTCTTAGGTTTATTTGAAATAGACAACATTTTAAATGAAAACAACAACTGACATACAGAAAACTGACTAAATGCATTCGGATTCAGTTGAAACTTTAGGAAAACGATCCATGGGTCATATGTGATGTGTACGTGTCAACTAAACTTCAATAAAAGGAGCGGAGTGGCCATAACCACTCGACGTGTCTCTCTATAGTTTAAAATGGACTTAATTTTAATTGAAAACAACAACTGACATACGATAAACCAACCAAATGCATTCGTATTCTATTGAAACTTTAGGACAATGATCCATGGGTCATATGTGATGTGTATGAGTCAACCGCACCTCAATCATAGTCACAGTGTGGTCGGGATCACTCTAAGTGTCTCTCTTTTGTTTAAAATGGACAACATTTTAAGTACATATGGAAAACCGACCAAACGGATTCTGATTGTGTTGATAATTTAGAACAAAGATACATGGGTCATATATGAAGTGAAATATTCAACCCTACCTCAATCCGATCGCGGTGTGGCCGGAACCACTCAAAGTGTCTCTCTTTAGTTTAAAATGGACTTCATTTTAAGTGAAAACAAAAACTAACATACGGAAAACTGACCAAACACATTCGGATTCTATTGAACCAGTAGTAAAACAATCCATGGGTCATTTTTGACTTTTATGAGTCAATCCCACCTCAATTCAAGGCACAGTGTGGCCATAACCACTCAAATTTTCTCTCTTTCGTTTAAAATAGACTTCGTTTTAAGTGAAAACAATAAATGACATACGAAAAACCAACCAAATGAATTTAGATTCCATTGAAACTTTAGGAAAATGATCCATGGGTCATATGTGACATGTAAAAGTCAACCCCGCCTCAATCTGAGGCCTGTTGTGGCCGCCACCACTCAAAGTGTCTCACATTTATTTGAAAAGGACAACATTTTAATTGAAAACAACTACTGACATACGAAAAACCGACCAAACACATTCGGAATGTATTTAAAGTTTATAAAAACGATCAATGGGTCATATGTGATGTGTAAAAGTAAACCCTACCTTAATTAGAGGTATGGTGTGACCGAAACCACTCAAAGTGTATCATTTTTTTTTGAAATAAACAACATTTTAAGTGAAAACAACAACTGACATACAGAAAACTAACCAAACACATTCTGAATGTGTTTATGCTTTAGTAAAAATATACATGGGTCATATGTGACGTGTAAAAGTCAACCCCACCTCAATACGAGGTGTGGTGTGGCCAGCACCACTCAAAGTGTCTCTCTTTTGTTTAAAATGGACATCATTTTAAGTGAAAACAACAACTGATATACAGAAAACTGACCAAATGAATTCATATTCAATTTAAACTTTATAAAAACAATCCATGGATTATATTTGATGTTTATGATTCAACCCTGCCTAAATCTGAGGCACAGTGTGGCCATAAAAACTCTAAGTGTCTCGGTTTTATTTGAAATGGACAACATTTTAAGTGAAAAGTACAATTGGAATACGGAAAACTGAACAAATGCATTCTTATTCTGTTGAAACTTTAGGAAAACGATCCATGGGTCATTTTTGATGTGTACGAGTCAACCTTGCCTCAATCCGAGGCACGGTGTGGCCGGAACCACTCAAATTGTCTCTCTTTTGTTTCAAAAGGACATCATTTTAAGTGAAAACAACAAATGACATACGGAAAACCGACGAAACGCATTCGGATTCTATTGAAACTTTATTAAAATGATCCATGAGTCATATTTGATGTGTACGAGTCAACCCCGCCTCAATCCAAGGCCCGTTGTGGCCGAAAACACTCAAATTGTCTCACATTTATTTTAAATGGACAACATTTTAATTGAAAACAATTACTGGCATACGGAAAACTGACCAAAAACATTCTGAATTTGTTGAAACTTTATTACAATGATCAATGAGTCATATGTGACGTGTACGAGTTAACCCCGCCTTAATCCGAGTCATGTTGTGGCTAAAACCACTCAAAGTGTCTCATTTTTTTTGAAATGAACAACATTTTAAGTGAAAACAATAACTGGCATACGGAAAACCGACCAAAAATTTTCAGAATATGTTGATACTTTAGGAAAACAATCAATGGTTCATATGTAACGTGTATGAGTCAACCCCGCTTAAATTCGAGGCACGGTGTTGCCGGTATCACTCCAATTGTATATATTTTGTTTAAAATGGACATCATTTTTAGTAAAAACAACTGGTATACGAAAAACCGAACAAACGTATTCAGATTCTGTTGATAATTATTCAATTTTTTATGTATTTTATTGATAATTGATAATTAAATTATGTATGTATTCAATTATGAATTGAATTCTAGATTCCACATATAATTGTCATCTAAATTTTAAATTGAATTCTAAATCAATTGTGTATGTTTATAATTACGTTATGAATTATGATTTAATTCTGGATGTGTATAGTTCAAGAATTCATTATATGTTAAATGTGTATGAATTTTTTCTCTATATGTATGTCTTAGTTTGTTATTTGTAGGTATAGTAATTTTAAAGGAGGAGAATGGTAGAGGTTTCTATGCAAATTGCAGGCTGCTGTGCAATTTGCACGGCATAGGCTTGTAAAAACCTTTTACCAATGGTTATAAACCATTGGGAAAGGTTTCTAGGTATTTTTTTCCAATGGTTCAATGAGAACCGTTGGCAAAAACCATTCCCAACGGTTTCTAAACCGTTGGGAAAGAGTTGATTTCCTTAGTTTTACCAACGGTTTTGTGTAAAATGTTGGTAAAACTTATGCCAACGGTTTTGCTAAACCAGTGGAATAGGTTAATTTTACTAACCTATACCAACGGTTCTCTGTAAACCGTTGGGATAGGTTTTCCCAACGACTTACTTCCCCACGGTTTGCAGAATTGTTGGTATAACATATACCAACGGTTCGGAAACGTTGGGAAAGACCCCATTTCCAGTAGTGGAAGAATCATGAAGGAAAGATGAGGGGTATACACCTAAATCATAGGCTCTTGTCACTAAAAGACAAGGGAAGAAAAAATGGAAGGGAATAAGAAGAGTAAGAGAACCTTGTGACCAAATTCTTTAAATAATGAGGTGATTTAAATATCAATCAAGATATGACATGAATTGTCACCACTATGGAAATCCTAGACAATTCATCTGGGAGTGTAGAAGGTTGAAAGCAGAGCAAAGTAATTAGGAAGTTAAGACACAATATAATGATGTTTTAGTTGTCAATGAAGAAATAATTAGTGTTGAGGAAGATAATTAGGTCAATCTTGTAGGCCAAGACTCGACATGGGTGATCTATTGTGGAGCCTCCTACCATGTCACTGCCAGAAGAGATTTCTTCTCATCATACACTTCAGGGAGTTTCGGACACATGAAGATGGAAATCTATAGTGCACCTAAAATCACTATAATTGGTAATATTTTTTTGAAGACTAATATTGGATACAGGTTACTGTTGAAGGATTTAATTTATGTTCATGATATTTTCCTCGATCTAATATACACTAGAATTCTTGATGATAATGGACATGTTGTTGGAGTTAGTGTCCTAGGACCAACTTTTTGTAATTTGATTACATGAATATTCGATGTATTGAATATTAATAAAACTTATTATTATATATTTTTTGGTATTCTACATGAATCTAATGTAATAATTTCCTAGAGTATAAATCACATTGATAAGGTCATAATAGTTCCCCGCTATGATGAGAACCTTGATGTGTTATGAAGATATTCTCAAATAATGTTCTGTGGTTGGATAACGTTCTATGATGGGACACATAGTACATAGACTCTCAGGTGAGAGTAATCATAAGGATATGAGGCTTCTTCTCATGGATCTTTCACTTGGTAATCTCTAAGACATGATATTATAAGAACAAACCCGCCAGTAGGAATTCCGCATGTTTTGTTTTCATCAGATATTCCTATCTATGAGCGCATGTGATGTTCCTTAGATTTTAATATTATTATTAATGTGTGTTAAAACTCTCATACTTAGATGTATTTCATAAACCATGATAATAATATTTCATGGAGAAGTTGGATACATTGGGTGCATCATGATTGACATCATTAATGATAAGGATTTATCTCTTCTATCTTTATGGAAGCTGATATCTCAACCCATTGATTGGAATAGAACCATCACATTAAATTTCATGGACATGGTGTAATGACATGTTTATTTCATATTTTCTAAGAAAGACGTATCGAGCATATAGGTTGGTGACACAGTTATGCAACCTGGTTGATGAGATATTATAAAAAAGGGATTATATTACACAGTGAGTGTTCGTATGTGGTTTTTAGCATTGCAACATTAAGTTTTTTCTCTTGGGTGCCTTAACCCATTGCTAGATAGTAATATTAGACTTTAGGAAATCCCACCTAATGCCAACAAGAAATAATCCTAGAGGGTTAAACACTATGTGTTTCCATTGATCTCAATTAAATTCTATTTAAGTTTAATTAATTGAATAAATATTATTCTCAAATCTGATGAATTATTTTATTCAAGTTATATTGATCGCATAAATTAAATAAATATCTATTCACCAACATGTGAATAAAATATTTATTTTATTTATTGAATATTTTAATAAATATTTATTCTCTAGATTGTGAATAAAATATTTATTTATGAATAAAATATTTATTCGGTTGTTTAATGAATGATAGAAGAGTTTAAACAAACCCAGATTGAGTTCGATGAAAAATATTAATTAACAAGACCATAACGTAATATTTGTTATTGTGCTAGTTGGCGTGCACCACAAAATAATAATAATAATATAATTATTATTATGTGGAATGGGGTTTATTAAAGGTAATAAATTTTATTTAATGGCCGGTATGTAATTAAATAATATTCTAACTTAAATACTAACTCTATAAATAGATGGCTATGTCTATTTTTGTAGAGTATCCAAAATTGAGAATATAGAATTTTTGCATACAAAAAATTCTCTCTCAACTCCTAATTCTCTCTCCCTCTCAAGAACGAGAAGTGTAAGAGATATTTCTTCAAGGAAGAAGAATGGGCGCTCAAGAATGAACAACCCAAAACATTTGACTCACCGTGCTAGCACCCAAAGAATGAGTTGTGTTACTCAAAGATCATAGGATCACATGTGGATCACCACTAGAGGGATTCTATCCTTGGATCCTTGCAGGGTAATTAAGGTAATCTGAAAGGGTATTTTTGTACAATCAACATTCACCAATGAATAATGTTCCTAATATTGGATATTTATTTCTTCAAATATTAAATAAATTAACTATAAATTTTACGTACAAGATCCTCGCTCTTGGATTCAAGCAACGATTAATAAATATTTACATATATATATTATCCACCTCTGTATGCTTTCAATGCACCCAAAACTATCAAGTGGTATCATAGTGGTCACATTTAAATTTATAATTATTTATTTGATTGTTGATCTATGCAAAATTGTGGTTATATTTTCATTTCAAGTTATTCATTCTTTAATCTGATTTGAATTTACAAGTTATTGACATATTGATCATGTTTTTTCAATGTTTCATTTTTTAAAAGGTTTAGGAACAAATGAAGAACATATGGATATTCCATCGAAAAGTTTCAAATCTTTTTCTGGTAAAATTGGGTTACATAGCATACGGACAGAGCACACAATGTATACCCATGCACATTGTATCTAGATGTTACAATAAATTAATTACACACTATGCTTTTATTGCATACCACATGCTGACTGAGCCAACCTAGAACACGACAAGTGTAAACAAGGTGTGTAGCTGGCATGTACACACCATGTAGTTCGGCCGAGTTAACACACTGAAGCCCCAAGTGTGTGACTTGGATATATGGAAACTAAGGTACATGGCGTGTAGTTTCTTGTACACAATGTGTATTCTCCCATTAAGGAAAAAATTAAAATTACATTAAATTTTAAAATTACAGCACTAAAATCTTATTTCATTGATTGGAACACCACTGTGTGTTTGACAATTTTATAATGGTTTTAAATAATCTTAAATTCTTGATTAATTTATTGTAATTAATACGTCATTATTGGTTCTATCATTTATTTTCCATGAATTCAATTAATTATGGATATCTATAAATAAGGTTGGATGGTCATTAATATGAAATAGAATTAATTAATTTATAAGTGAATTTATCTTAAAAAATAAAATAATGAAAAAAGAAATGAATTCTAGTTGTTTACTTTTTCGTATTCATTGTATGTATTACCATTCATGAGCTTGACCAATACCTATATATGTTTTTTATGATTTAATTTAATTTATTTCATGAGTTTGTGATTATTCATTCATTCAAAATATAAATTTTTATTTAGAGGAAAAAAAGAGAGGTATAAAAGAGTTAAGGCCTGCAAGGATATACCTATGGAAGAAACAAAAACCTAAGGGGGTCTGAAATAATGAATACCGAGGGCATCCCCTCTGATAATATTGACCCCTTTCGGCTTAAAACTTTTAAAGTCATGAAAATATAAACACTCAGGGTTAGGGATTCTCAACTAAGCTAAGTAGTCTGCCACCTTGCTTCCCTCCCTCCATGTATGGAAAACCTTGATTATGTCCTTCAGGATGTTGAGAAATTTTTTGATGACATAAAAATAGACCATGAAATCACACCCGCACCATGAAGGGTGTTATACCAGAGAAGAGAGTTTGTTTCATATTCCATAATATAAAAATCCCTATATCTACAAATATTGAGGCCCTCATTCATGGTCTTTGCTTCTTCCTTGAGTGTGTTATCCTATCTAAGTCTAATAGAAAAGGTTAAAAAAACTGACCCACTCTTGTCACGCACAATCCCTCCACCACAGATATAACCCGAAACATAGGACCCATCACAATTTTCAATTATTTAATATTAAATTAAATGATGGCCTATGATTCATCCCTCCCTCCATTATTATTTAGAACCTACGTGCACAATTATATTTATGTAACCCCCTTTAACGAATCCTTTGGTTCCACTCACCAGTATGTGAGTAATAAATATTTGTAATTAATGAAGCATCCCAAGGTGTGTGGAGGTGGTTCAAGATGGAACCATAATGATTCCAACTCAGATGATACACTGGTGGATAGGTGAGATGTTGTAATTCATGTCAAGACCGAAAATAAGATTTATTTCCCCTAGGTAAAAGGTTAATTTAATGTTCGCTCATTAAATCAACCATTAGATAAAGCTCATGAATGGTTCATTTAATAAATTTTTTTATTTATGTCTATGAAATTATTTATTTTATGGATGCAATATCATGATCACATAAATTAATTAATTAATTTCCAAATATGGAAATGAAATAAATGAATTATGTGTAATTTTTTTATCCAACATGGTTAATTAATTAAGTAACATCCACTTAATATTAATAAGACATGTAAAGGATAAAATAAGATAAAAATTTATTCATAATAAATTAAAATCCCTCAATTAAATATTAATTCAGACTAAGCCTTCCATTACTTTATTGAGAATGAAACCATAGAACTAAGTGTAGTACATGGCCAAAGTCTAGAAAATTTTTTCAGGGAGTTCTCATGAGATTTTTGGGTTTATGTAACTAAAATTTTACTGAGTTTAATGGTCAAAGTCTTTTCAATAAAAATTTGGAGTCAAATGTTGAGGAAATCCAAGTTAGGATTTCAGGATAGGGGAATCCACTCAACAGATCATGGATTTTCAAGTCCACATATGGAAATACTACTTACCTAATTATGTTATTATGGTTTTCATGGACAAAGTATGGATCATTAAGAAAAGTAATGGGGATACTTTCCACTATAATGTTAAAGAAACTAGACATTCCGTGTTTAATATTGAGGTCAATTGAGACTTGATAAAATACTGGGAGATTTAATAAATAAATAAATAAATAAAAACATTTAATTTATTATATCTCACTTATTTTTTAATCAATAAAAGTACTAATAATCTACTCCATTTAATTATAGAATAAAAATGAAAAGTTCACCATCCACACTATCCCTACAATCAATATAGGATAAACATAACCTCTTAACTAGAATTAAATTCCAAGAGTGGTTCAGATGCCTTTGGGTTGTGTTATTCTATGAACAGAAATATTATGTGCTAGAATCCTCAATGTATGATCCTCCAACTAAATAGGTGAGTGATGAAGAGTTCCTTATCTACGAAAAACATTTGAGTGACGTGGTCGACGTTCAATGTTTGATTCTTTTATCAATGTCTAGTGAACTAATGAAGTCTCATGAAAACATGGATGCGTATAGAATAATTGATCACCTCCATAGTATTTACCAAGAGAGATCTAGACTGTAACAGTTTGGTGTTTACAAGGCGCTCTTTTAGAGAAAGTTTGTAGAAGGTTCCCCAACTGGGCCTCATGTATTCAAGATCATTGGACACATTGATTTCTTAGAGGTTCTTAGTTTTAAACTCCCTGAAGGGATTCAATACATGTGGGGGATGATTTTCCCTTTAATAATAAAACAATAACCAAAACATTTTATAACCAAATAACCACTATATGTTTCATGAAACAATTAAATACAACTCAAACCTTTCATTTATATCAAAACCAAACTAAAACCAAGTGCCCTAGAGGAAGACTATAATATCAAAGTACACTGCGAAAGATGAAACTATTAGAAATCAAGATAACCAAATAATATAAAAGGGTTCACATGCTCCATGCCCTAACTACCCCAATATACAAAGTATCATGAATTACAACTAAGGATTTGTGATACTTTACCTTTTCCCATGTCCCGGTAAACAGTATCTTAAAAATCACCAAAGTGACAAAGAAGGGGTGAGTAATGAAACTCAGTAGATTTTCCCCCAATGACTTCCCTTCTCACTCCACTAGGATATAACATGTTAGAAACATTTATATAAAAATATTTTATATAAAACAATTTATAAAATATTTTTTATCAAATATAAACAAGTACCAATGAAACTATTTTCTCAAAACAACCTCAAGTTACAAAGAAAGAAACCAAAAAATTCTCTAAAATCATTTTACAAATTATATTTTTTCATGACTATTAAACATCACTTATCCACACATCCAACCATGCATGAAAACCTAGACCTCTCTATAATCGTGAGTGGAAAGTTATCCTTTCACTAAGACATCACTTAGTGAACCATTTTGACAGGGGAGAGCCCTGACCCTTATCCATCTCAATAATGATGGGGGAGACTCCTTACCCATATCCATCCTAAATTCACATGAACATACACAACCATTATTCAAACCCAATTCCAAAACAAACATTTCAATAAAACTGTTATTTTATATGAAAACCTTCCAATAAACCAATTCAAATAAACCATTCAAATTAATTTCAATAAAATAATCCATTTTATTGAAAACATTTTGATTAATTCATTTACCACAATTCCAAAAAAAATCCACATTTTAAAACCAAGAACCAAAGAACTTTCTACGAAAACACCCAATTTCCATGTTTCCACAAACCGTCACTCAAGAGGGTTTTCAACAATCATTACACTGAAAATTCAAAATAAATTTAACATAAAATAATCAATTTGAAATCAATCCTTCATATTCTAAATATAAGAGTCGGGAGTGAATCCACATACCTCAAGTTTTATGATGAAAACAAATAATGACACAAAAAATGCCAACGAAATCAGGTTAAATATCCATAAACCCACCTTAAATATCTTCCCCTATCATTAAAAAGACCAAATATAAACATATTTAGCATCAAATATGTTATATCTATCCACATTGGATGTATATATATGAAAATGAGAGGTATAGAGAAGAGGATCTAAGAAAAAGCACCAAGAAAAACCAAGAACGACCACTTACTGTGAGGATCTGTCATCAAAACACTAAGGGAAGCCTTCAGATCACCTTAAGATTAATGTGAGAAGCTTCCTTGAAATTTTGGAAGAGATAATATTGAGTTAGGTCCTCATAGGAGGAAAAATGAGGGAGTTAGAGGAAAAAACAGGTGAAATCCACAATTTTAGGATCTCACTTTTAACCCATGCATGGTTAGTCACATGGTTAAGAAAATAGTGAACTAACTATGTGCAGGATACTACCTCAAGGGTTGAAACTTGAACAGTTGGCTCACATGGTTTCTAAACCGTGTGCCAGCCATGCTAAATCCTACTATCCAACATAGCACGGGTTCTCCTAGGCTTTTGCACGGTTTGGAAAAACTGTGTGCAGACTGTTTTCCTTCCCTTTAGCCTATGTCTCATTGTGCATGGTTTTCTGTAGGTGTTTCACAATTTTCCCAAAACGTGCACCAACCGTTCACCTGTAGAAAATCCCCAAAAATAATCCAAAAGTTCTCCAAAATATCTCAAATTTCACCCATATACTTTACATACTTAAAAATCATGAATAAAGGGTTACTTACTTAAAAATAGGGTAATAAATTCTCCCCACCATTAGCCTTTACATCCTTAGAAAGTATTAAACCTTCCTCTTGCTAAAAGAGTTCTGGCCATTTCTCTTTCATTTCTTTCTTGTGCTCCCAAGTCTCTTCCTAAATATGACCATGTTTCCACAAAACCCACACTAGACCAATGCTTTTTCCATATAAGACTTTCTCTTTCCTATCCACAATCTACACCAAGGTATGTACCAACGAAGCATCTAGCTCTAGTTTAACATGATCCCATCGAATTACATGGTCAAGATCAGGATGTTACTTTTCAACTAAGATACATGAAACAAATTATGTACTACACTGAACCATGGTGGTAATTACAACTGATACGCCACCTCGCTAACCCATTCAAGTATCTCAAAATAGATTTTGTATCTAGGAGATAACTTTGCCTACTTCCCAAAACAAGGATGTCCAAGCCTTGGATAGATCCTCAAGAACACATGATCACTCACCAAAATTGAAAATGGCCATCGAAGATGATCCGCATACAATTTCTGAAGAATCTGTGCCATCCCCATCCTTTTACTGGTCAACTAAATCTTCTTCATTGTTTCTTGGACAAGACGTGGCCCAACTAGTGAAGTCTCACCTGTTTCCACCCAACAATGTGGTGAACGAAAAGGATACCCATATAATGATTCAAACTAATACATTTGTATCTAGTCTTGATAACTATTGTTATATTAGAACTCCACTAACGTCCATGATCCACTAAAAACCATTACATAAGCCCACAACATGTCTTCTAAAATATGTATCATCCTTTCGGATTTCCCATCCTTCTGAGGATGATAGGTCATAATCATATTCAACTGAGTCCAAATGGATTTCTGTAAGGATTTACAGAAATGAGACATAAACCTTGGATATTTGTATTACATGATAAAAACTGGTATGTCATGCCTCTTTACCACTTCTCGGATATAGATTTTTTACAAGTACTCCACCATATGAGTTTCACAAATAGGAATGAAATAAGATGACTTGGTAAACTAATCCACTATGGCCCATATGGAATTGTGTTTCCAAACCATTATTGGGATACATGTAAGAAAATCCATAGCTATCTACTCCCATTTCCACACTAGAATAGGTAAATACTACAACATACCTACCTGTCACTGATGCTCTACCTTAACCTACTAACAAGTTAAGCACCTTGAAACAAACTTAGCCACCTTCCTTTTCATATCGATTCACCAAAACTGTTCTTTCAATGCCTTATAAATATTTTATATTATAGGATGAACATTTCATCTTTAATTATGGTATGTATGAAGAATTTGGTCTTCAAAATCCGTAATTATGACCATCTAATTTATGAACAAAAAACTGAACTATAATCTAGTTTCAATCCCTCAATGGTCTCCCCGCCTTTGAGTTTCGAACTCATCGCCATACATTCTGAATTGGATTTTTGTGCCTCTTTAACTAGGAACCATTGAAAATAGAATAAATATTGTAACATCACCTTGGTCTTAATATTCCACATGCATGTCATCTAGGACTGACATCAATTACCAATCATTTAAAGCCTCTTTTTCCAATTGAGCATATGACTTCCTTATTAATGCATCATCCAATGAATTGCCTTTATCTGATGTATACATAAATTCAAAGTCAAACATTTGGAGATACTTAACCCATATTATTTATCTCAAGTTAAAATACTTTTGGAGAAAATATGTTTCAATCTCTTATGATCAGTAAAAATAGTAAATTTCTCACCGAAGAGGTAATGATGCCAAGTCTTCAAAGAAAAGACTATGGAAGTTAACTCCAAATCATGTTTTGGGTAGTTATTATCATGCACTTGTAACTAAATTGATCCATATGCAACCACATTATCTCCTTTCAATAGAACACACCCTAACCCTAATCCCAAAGCATCACAATACACCATGCACCGTTGTCCTAATTCCGGTAAAATCAAGATCGTTGTGGATGTATGGAAAATATTATGTTCTTGAAAGGACTTATAGAATTCATCATTCCATTAAAATGGAACATTATTATTTTTAAAAGCTTTCATAGGAAAATATCATCATGGAAATTCATGCACAAAGTTTCAATAATTACCATCCAAACTAATAAAACTGTGTATCTCGAAGACGTTCTTCGGCGGTTTCCACAAGATCACAACCTCGATCTTTTCTGGATCCACAGAAACAACTCTTTCAGAAATTAAATGTCCAGGAAAATGTACCTCTTTTATCCAAAAATTACACTTTGATAATTTGGAATACAGAAGATGATCTCTCAAGATTCCCAACACTGTCATCAAGTGTTGCTCATGCTCAACCCTTTTCCTTTAATACGCCAATATATCTTCCACAAACACCACCAAAAAATAATATAGATATCTCTGAAATTTCCAATTCATTAATAACATAAATACCATTGGTTCATTCATAAGACCAAAAGGCATTACCACATATTCATAATGTCCATATCTTCTTCTGAAATTTGTTTTTGGAATATCCTACTTTCGAACCCACAATTGGTGATATCCTGAATGCAAGTTAATTTTGGAGAACCAATGAGATCCCCTTAATTGATTGAATAGATCATCAATTAATGGAAGTGGATACCTATTCTTTATCATAACTTTATTAAGATTATGATAATCCACACACAACCTCAGATTTTTATCCTCCTTTTGGACAAATAAGACTGATTTTGCCCATAGAGACATGCTAGTCTGAATGGAATCTTTTCTTTCTAGATCTTCCAACTACACTTTTAGCTCCCTTAATTTTGTTGGTTCCATTTGATAAGACAGAAGGGAAATAGGATTAGTACCCATAAGGAGATCAATCGTAAACTCCTCTTCTCTCATCAGTGGAAACCCTAAGAAATTATTGGAAAATACATCTGGAAACTGATCCACAACTACTAGAAAATTGTTCTTATCAATCTCGTTTATCGATTAGAAAGACAACAATTCTGTCTAGTATGAGTTCATTCAAACTGCTAGTGCCAACAAGCTCATTACACCTGCCTTTACACTCTTTTCTCCTCAAAAGAGATGCCCGATGCCATCTTCAGTCATGAAACTGACCTTTCTGGTATAACAATCGATGTGACCTTGAATGTTTCCAACCAATCCATACCCAAGATTATATAAAAAACATCCATATCAAGAACAGATAAATCCCATTTTATCTCGGCTCCATCAACATTTATAGGTCATGTTATACACACAAAGGCTCGACACTCTCTTTGACCAAGATGAGTTTGAAGTTTTTTCATTGAAGGAATCATCTCAAGTTTTAAGCCAGGAAAATCAATAGAACGAGAAGAAATAAAGGAATGTGATTCAACCATATCAATCAAAACTTTAATAAGGGTAGAATTCAAAATAATTTCACCTCTCACTATAGATGGTCTAGTCGGATCATTCACAATAACCTACTCTGCTCCATATAATTACTTCATCACAACACTTTTCTCCTTGTTTCCCTATTGATATTGAACAACCTGAGGTGTCATGGTATTCCTAGAATATCCATTGATAGCTCTATTCTACTGATGAGATTTATTCTACATCACTCTCCCCATCGAAGCATAAGACGCCTGTGATACCTAAGAAGTGTCTCGAGCACCTGACCTTGGAGCACTGTGATAATAGTGTTGAAGATGCCCCATACGATTACAGTTGATTCATGCACTATGTGGTATCTTACAATATCTCTTTATGTGGTTGAATGAACCACATTGAAAACATATAGGTTGGATCTTTGGTTTTGGAAGAAGATTCACCAATCCCATTGTTTTATTCTGATTTATGATCTCTCCTTAGAAATAGGTGCCCCTCTTCCACTTTCCCCCAACATTAGAGTTCCCACCATTTCTCATGGGTAACAACATGCTTCCTCCTCCAATAACTCCTAAGATGTCTCTTTAAACCACTATAATTCTATTGACTGTCTCTGTATAGTCTGTAATACATAGTAAAACAATATTTGAGTGAATCTCTTATCTTATCCCTGACTCAAATATGTGTTCCTTGAAGGATGAACTAGCAGTAACTTTGGGTGAAAAGTGAACTAAATTCATGAATCTAGCTACATACACCATGATATAAAGGTTTTCCTACTTTAGGCTGAATAAATCTGTTTTTATTTGAATTCTAAATGTGGGAGGATAGAATTTTTTATTGAAAAATTATTTAAAATACTCACAACCAAGGCCTTGATCCAATTTAGCATGAACAAATAAATCCCACCACTGGAATGCAAGATCCTACAACATATATGTTTCCAACTTGACTTTAATATTTTTTTTGTGCCGATGAAATCAAATATATAATTCATCTTGTTCATCCACACCAATACTTTCTCTAGTTCAGAATCGCCCTGAAAGATTGGTGGGTTCTACTTCTAGAATTGGATGGAATGATCCACTAGTCTTGGCTCATACCTCCTATTTCTATTGTCCATGTCTTGAAAAGCTTGGACTATAATCTAAACCAGTTTTTGTTCACCTATTTCTCAGGTGCAACCACATTATCAACAACTTCTTCTGGTTGGTTTCTAAGAAGTCTACCGGGTTCCATTTTCTAGAAACACAAAAAACTCCATAAGTCTCGCTCTCTATTAACTGAAGGCTTAGAATTTCAAATTCTACCACATCATGTTATCACAACAATGCTTTCTAAAATCATCATTTTCCGTGTTCAACCATTTTTGAAAAATATTAACTTGCTTTTTGATAATAAAACCATTTTCAAAATACTGTCATCATACACTTTTCCAAAAGTCTTTCATTTGAAAAAAAACAATATATTTAAAAAAACAATACATTGCACTAAGACATAAATCATAAATCAAAATGAAATATTCAATCCTAGTGGTAAGTCATTCCTCTACTTAATGCCATGCTCTTCTCATTGGATAAACCCATGACAATGAGATTCTAATACCTTTAAGTGTCTCTAAAACACTTACATACCCAAATCCCTAGTAACTTGAAGTCTATCATAAAAAGGTTCGATACATATTTTTATGATCTACATTTCAAGTCCCAACAATACTACACCTTTTTTTTATCCCAACTCAAGGAATAAACCATAATGAATTCAACTTCAAGATAGACAACCAATACTCAGTCAAAGACAACTTGTTCCAGAAAGATGGAAGGACCAAGTTGATACCACTTGTCCTTAAACAAATTTTGGATCGAACAAAACTAATACCACTTGTAACATCCCTGCCCTTATTATTCTCTTGAGTCGAGGAGGAATTAAAACTAACCCTTAAGTTACATCCCCAAGATGGCAAAGGCAGAAAATAAATGTTGAAGGGATTCAATACATGTGGGGGATGATTTTACCTTTAAGAATAAAACAACAACCCAAACATTCCATAACCAAATAACCTATATATGATGCATGAAAAAATGAAATAAAACTAAAACCTTTCATTTATATAAAAACTGAACTAAAACTAAGTGCCACAGTAGAAGACTACAATATTAAAGTACACAACGGAAGAAAAAACCATCAGAACTCAAGACAACCAAATAATCTTCAAGGATCTACATACTCCATGATCCAACTCTACTAATATCCCAAAAATCACAAAGTAATACTAAGTATGTGTGATAATTTACCTTTTCCCATGTCCCAGTAAACAACATCTACAAAATCACCAAAGTTCCAAAGTAGGGGTGAGTAATGAAACTCAATAGATTTTCCTCATTGACTACCGTACTCACACCACTTGGATAGAACGTGTTAGCAAAATTTATATAAAAAAATTATAAAAAATAGTTTATATCAAAATATAAACAAGTGAAAATGAATCCATTTTATCAAAACAACATGAAGTTCCAAATAAAACAAACAAAAAATGCTCTAAATTTATTTTAAAAATTCTATTTTGTAATAACCATTCCACATCACTTATCTACACATCCAACCATGCATGAAAACTTAGACCTCCATATACTTGCGAGTGGTGATTCATCCTTTCACTAAGTCTTCACTTAGTGAACCATTTTGATGGGGGAGATCCTTTACCCTTATCCATCCCATTAATAATGGGGGAGACTCCTTATCTATATCCATCCTGAATACACATGAACACACACAACCATTATGCTAACCCAATTCCAAAATAACCATTTCATCCATTTCAATAAAACTATTCTTTTTATTGAAAATCTTCCAACAAACCAATTCAAATCAACCATACAAATTCATTTAAATAAAACCATCCCATTTATTGAAAACATTTTGATTAATCCACTTACCATAATTCCATAAAATCCACATTTTAAAATCAACATTCTAAAACCGAGAACCAAAGCACTTTCTACAAAAACACCCAATTAATATGTTTCCACAAATTGTCACTCAATAGGGTTTTAAACAATCATTACATAGAAAATTAAAAATAAATTTTAAAAAAAAATAATCAATTTAAAATAAATCCTTCATATTTGAAATAGAGGAGTCGACAGTGAAGCCACCTACCTCAGGTTTTACAATGAAAACGAAGAACAACAAGAAAAACACCAACAAAACTGGGTTAAATCTCCACAAACCCACATTATATATCTTCCCCCATCATTAAAAAGACCAAATATCAACATATTTGGAATCAAATATCTTAGATCTATCCATAGTAGACATAGATATAAGAAACTAAGAGGGATATAAAAGAGGGTCTAAGAAAAGGAACTAAGAATGATCACTTACCATGAGGATCCAACTTCAAAACTCTAAGGGAAGCCTTCAAATTGCCTCAAGATCAATGGTAGAAGCTTCCTTGAACTTTTGGAAGAGATAATATTGAGTTATCACCACATAAGAGGAAAAAATAGGGAGTTAGAGTTCAAAATGTGTGATATTCACAATTTTAGGATCTCACTTTTAACCTATGCATGGTTAGTCGCAAGATTAAGAAAACCATGTGCTAATCGTGCTCAAGCTACTACCTCAAGGGTTGAAACTTGCACGGTTGTCTCGCACGGTTTCCAAACTATGCGCCAGCTATGCCAAATCCCACTGTCCAACATAGCATAGTTTCTCCTAGGATTTCGCATGGTTTGGACAAACCATGCGTAGCCCGTTCCCCTTACCTTTAGCCTCTATCTCATTGTGCATGGTTTCCTATAGGTGTTTCATGGTTTTCCCAAACCATGCACCAACTATTCACCTGTATAAAAGCACCAAAAACACTCCAAAAGTTCTCTGAATTCTCCAAATCTTCACCCATATACTTTACATAGTTAAAAATAATGAAGAAATTGTTACTTACTTAAAATCGGGGGTACTACAAAATTGTACACGGAAGGACAATTCAGTACCTATAAGGATAGAATAGTTGTAAATGGTTTTAAACAACAACAAGTAATTGACTAGGATGAAACATTTTCACCGGTTGAAATGATAAAATCCATCAGAGTTCTACTTTCCATTGTGGATTTCCATGATTATGAGATTTGGAAAATTTATTTCAAAATAGTCTTCCTTAATGGGAACATTCAGAGAGATGTCTATATGAAAAATCCCATAGAGTTTGTGACTTAAAAGGATTCAAAAAGGGTATGAAAGTTGCAAAGATCCATTTATGGATTAAATCAAGCGTCCGGGTCATGGAACATTCATTTTGATGTGTCCATAAAGGAATTTGATTTCATAAAGAGAGAATGTGAGTCGTGTGTCTATAAATGGTTTAGTGGGAGTGCATTAGTTTTCTTAATAGTATATATTGATGACATATTACTCATTGGAAATGAAATATCATTCTTACAGTTTGTTAAGGCATGGTTAAATAAATTATTCTATGTGAAGTACTTTGTAGAGGAAACATATATTCTTTGGATGGAGATCTATCATGATAGATCCAATAGGTTTCTCGGCCTAAGTAAAAGTACATACATTGACAAGATATTTAGGAGATTCAGTATGGAACAATCCAAGAGGGGATTATTTCCAGCATCACATGGAATTCATCTTTCTAGGAAAATGTGTCCTCAGATACATGAGGAAAGAAACATAATGACAATGATTCTATACGCATCATTGATTGGGTAAGTCATGTATTTTTTTCTATGTACTAGGATAGATGTCACCTATTCATTAAGTGCGGTAGGAAGATATCAAGATGATCCAGGTGACTGCCATTGTATGGAAGTCAAGATTAAACTTAAGTATCTAAGGAGTACTAAGGATATGTTCTAGGTTTATGGAGGAGATAAGGAACTAGTCATTAGAGGATATAAAGATTCCATTTTCCAAACTGATCAATATGGCATGAGGTCAAAAACGAGATACATCTTCACTTTGAATGGAGGTGTTGTGAGCTAGAAGAGCTCAAAGCAGACTGTGGTTTCAAATTCTATAGTAGATTCTGAGTATATTGTGAATTATAAGGCACCTAAAAAAGTAGTATGGATGCGAAAATTCATCCAATATCTTGATGTGGTACATAGAATTAAAGATCCTATCACACACTATTGTGGTAATACTACAACAATGGCTCTTGAAAAAGAGCCAATGTCACATTAGTGGATTAAGCACATAATTTGGAAGTATTGTCTCTTGAGAGATTTTTCTCAGAAAAGTAAAGTTTCAGTGATTAGTATTTCCATGGAAATCAACTTAGTGGACCCCTTGACTAAAGCCTTGAATCAGTAGAAACATGACTATCATGTGAGGTCTAGTGGACTGAAGGTTGTAGGCAGTTAGTTCCAGTCCAAGTGGGAGTTTGTTGGAGTTAGTGTCCTAGGACCAACTGTTTGTACTTTGATTACATGAATATTTGATGTATTTAATATTAATAAAAATTATTATTACATATTTTTTGGTGTTATTCATGACTCTAATGTAATAATGTCTTAGAGTATACATCACATTGATATGGTCATAACAGTTCTCCGTTATGATGGGAACCTTGATGTGCTATGATGATATTATCAAATAACACTCTATGGTTGGAAATGTACTATGATAGGACACATAGTACATAGACTATCAAGTGAAAATACTCATAATAATATGAGACTTCTTCTCATGAAGTTCGTACTTGGTAATCTCCAATATGGGTGATTATGAGAACAAACCCACCACTAGGAATTCTGCATGTTTTGGTGTCATCAAATATTCCTATCTATGAGCCTTTATGATGGTCCTTATACTTTAAGAATATTATTAATCCATGTTACAACTTGCATAATTAGATTTATGTCTTAAACCATAACGATAATAGTTTATAGAAAAGTTGGATACGTTGAGTGCATTACGAGTGACATGTCCTTAATGAATAAGCAAGGAAGGATTTTTTTCCCTTACATCTTTATGGAAGCTGATATCTCGGCCTTTTGATTGGAATATAACTATCTCATTAAATTCTATGGTCATGGTGTAACGACGTGTTTATTTTAGATTGTCAAAGAAAGACATATCGAGCATATAGGTTAGTGATGCGGTTATGCAACCTGTTTAATGAGATATTGTGATAAAGGGATTATATTACACAATGAGAATTCATATATGATTGTTTATTTTATGACATTAAGTTTTTTCTCTTAGGTGACTTGACCTATTTCTAGACAGTAATCTTGGAATTTAGGCAAGATCGCCTAATGCTAATGAGAAAAAATCATAGAGGGTCACAGACTAAGTGTTTCTGTTGATCTTAATTAAATTCTAGTTGAGTTTAATTAATGGAATAAATATTATTCTCAAGTATGAAGAATAATTTTATTCAAGTTATATTGATCGTATAAATTAAAAAAAACTATTTGTTGGAATGTGAATAAAATATTTATTTTATTTATTGAATATTTTAATAAATATTTATTCTCTAGATTTCAAATAAAATATTTATTTATTAATAAAATATTTATTCAGTTGTTTAATAAATGATATAGGAGTTCAAATGAACCAAGACCGTGTCAGGTGAAAAATATTCACTACAAGAAAACCGCCGCGAAACGCGTTTCATGCCTCCATTTCGCGGCGGTTTTAAAAACTGCCGCGAAAAAACTGCCGCTAAACGGCAAAAAAAAAATATTTATTTTTTATTTATTTTTTATTTATTTTTTAATTTTATTCGAGGATTAGCGGCAGTTTCTTAAAAAACCTCCACGAAATAGCGGCGGTTTCGGTAAAACCGCCGCGAAATGAAATGAAAAAATAAAAAAACACGAGAAACCCCAAAATCACTAAAATGACCATAACTTTTGATCTGGGCATCCGTTGAAGCTCCACGACCAGTAAAATCGAAGCTCATGAAGAGATCTAGAGGCACATATAATAAAAACCGTGAGACGGTCTAAGGTGTGGAAGATATTAGAGTTATAAGAAAGTTGAAAAAAGTTCTCCAACTTCAAACGGTCATAACTTTCGCTTCGGGTGTCCGTTTGGGCTCTACCACATATCAAATCGAAGCCAGCGAAGAGAGCTACGCACCAGTTTGACAGAAGAAACCTTCTGTAGTGTTTTTCAACCCCTAAAACCCCTCAAAAGGCCTCCAAAACCCCGTTTTCGTCACCGGTGTCCCGTCGAACTTGTCTTCAAATAGACCTAACTTTCGATCCGTGTGTCAGTTCGGCCTCCTCCACCTTCCAGATCATAGCTCGTTCCATGAGATTCAGTTTGACTGGTCGCGGCGCCCACATGCACTCCTAGATCATATGTTATGGCCTTTTTAGTGGTTATCGGGTTTGTTATGTTTTTCAATGCCTCATTTCTAGCACCCGTTCCCCGTCAGCTTTTTTTTAAATGGTCATAAATTCCGATCCGCCTGTCCATTCGGACTCTTTCACCTTTCAGGTCGAAGATCATTTCAGGATCTTTGATTTGACAGGTCGTGGATCTAAAACGTACTCTCGGATCATAAGTTATCTCCGTTAATGTGAGTCCAATGTTTTTGTCTCTTTATGACCGTTTTGACGGGTTTTAACGGTAGCTCCACTTATTACTGTTTATTTGGGTTTCCATGACTTGTTATCTTTATCAATGGTTTTTTATGGGTTATTATGATGATTATGTTGAATTATTAAGGAGTTTTCCAGAGTTGTCACGAGTTTTCATGCGTTCTCATTCTTTCTAATGCCTCATTCTTCATATGTTTCTCCATCCTTTTTCATGCGTTTTCATGATTTTTCATCCCTTATCACGTCTTTTCATACTTTTTCATGTGTTTCCTTTATTATTTATTATTTATTATTTATAATATACTTTTATTTATTTATTATCTATTATTTGTAACTGGTTATTTATTATTTATTATTTATATTTTTTAATTATTTATGTTTATTTATTATTTATTATTTATTATTTAAGTTCATTTATTATTTATTATTTATTATTTATATTTATTTATTAGTTATTATTTATTATTTATTATTTATTATTAATTATTTATTATTTATATTTATTTATTATTTATATTTATTTATTATTTATATTTATTTATTATTTATTATTTATTATTTATATTTATTTATTATTTATTATTTATATTTATTTATTATTTATTATTTATTATTTATTATTTATTATTTATTATTTATATTTATTTATTATTTATTATTTATTATTTATTATTTATTATTTATATTTATTTATTATTTATTATTTATTATTTATATTTATTTATTATTTATTATTTATTATTTATATTTATTTATTATTTATATTTATATTTATTTATTATTTATTATTTATATTTATTTATTATTTATATTTATTTATTATTTATATTTATTTATTATTTCTTATTTCTTATTTATTATTTATTATTTTTATTTATTTATTTAATATTTATTATTTAATATTTATTATTTATTATTTAATATTTATTATTCATTATTGATTATTTATTATTGATTATTGATTATTTATTATTTATTATTTATTATTTATTATTTATTATTTATTATTTATCTTTATTTATTATTTATTATTTATTATTTATTATTTATTATTTATTATTTATTATTTATTATTTATTATTTATATTTATTTATTATTTATTATTTATATTTATTTATTATTTATTATTTATTATTTATTATTTATTATTTATTTTTTATTTTTTATTTTTTATTTTTTATTTTTTATTTTTTATATTTATTTTTTATTTTTTATTTTTTATTTTTTATTTATTATTTATATTTATTTATTAGTTATTATTTAATAGTTATTATTTATTATTTATCATTTATTATTTAATATTTATATTTATTTATTATTTATTATTTATTATTTATTATTTATATTTATTTATTATTTATTATTTATTATTTATATTAATTTATTATTTATATTTATTTATTATTTATTATTTATTATTTATATTAATTTATTATTTATATTTATTTATTATTTATTATTTATTATTTATTATTTATTATTTATTTTTATTTTTTATTTTTTATTTTTTATTTTTTATTTTTTATTTATATTTATTTATTTATTATTTATTATTTATTATTTATTATTTATTATTTATTATTTATTATTTATTATTTATTATTTATTATTTATTATTTATTATTTATTATTTATTATTTATTATTTATTATTTATTATTTATTATTTATTATTTATATCTATTATTTATTATTTATTATTTATTATTTATATCTATTATGTATTTATTATTTATTATTTATTATCTATTATTTATTATTTATTATTTATTATTTATTATTTATTATTTATATTTATTTATTATTTATTATTTATATTTATTTATTATTTATTATTTATATTTATTTATTATTTATTATTTATTATTTATATTTATTTATTATTTATTATTTGTTATTTATTATTTGTTATTTATATTTATTTATTTATTATTTATTATTTATTATTTATTATTTATTATTTATATTTATTTATTTAATATTTATCATTTATTATTTATTATTGATTATTTATTATTTAATATTTATTATTCATTATTGATTATTTATTATTTATTATTTATTATTTATTATTTATTATTTATATCTATTATTTATTATTTATTATTTATTATTTATTATTTATGTCTATTATGTATTTATTATTTATTATTTATTATTTATTATTTATTATTTATTATTTATTATTTATTATTTATTATTTATTATTTATTATTTATTATTTATTATTTATTATTTATTATTTATTATTTATATTTATTAATTATTTATATTTATTTATTATTTATTATTTATTATTTATTATTGATTATTGATTTTTTATTATTTATTATTTATCTTTATTTATTATTTATTATTTATTATTTATTATTTATTATTTATTATTTATTATTGATTATTTATATTTATTGATTATTTATATTTATTTATTATTTATTATTTATATTTATTTATTATTTATTATTTATTATTTATTTATTATTTATATTTAATTATTATTTGTTATTTATATTTATTTATTATTTATTATTTATTATTTATTATTTATTATTTATTATTCCTTATTTATTATTTATTATTTATTATTTATTATTTATTATTTATTATTATCGAGTTTATATTTATTATTTATGTATTATTTGTTTTTTCAATTAATATATATAAGTATATTAAATTCTGTTTATTAACCACATGGCGAGCTTGTTGGAGTGGTAAAGTCTTTGGAAAATATGCAAGAGGTTAGGGGTTCAAATCTCACCAAACGCAGAATTTCTTTATATTGCATGGGCATGCATGTGCATGTGCATGGGATGTGCATGCATGGATAAATAAATAAATAAAATAAATAAAAAATAAATACGAAATAAAATCAATAAATAATAAATACGAAATTAAATAAATAAAATACATAAATAAAATAAATACGAAAATAAATAAATAAAATAAATAAATATGAAAAATAAATAAATAAATAAATAAATAAAATAAATAAAATAATTAAATAAAATAAATAAATAAAATAAATAAATAAATACGAAAAATAAATAAATAAAATAAATACGAAATAAATATATAAATATATATATATATATATATATAAATAAATAAATATATAAATAAATATATAAAATTAAAAATTAAAAAAATTAAAAAAATTAAAAAAAATAAAAAAATTTAAAAACCGCCGCTAAAAAACCGTCGCGAATAGTTTCCCGACGCACGATTTCGCGGAGGTTTTTCAAAACCGCCGCCAATCGATTTAGCGGCGGTTTAAACCGTCGCGAAACAGAAAAAAACCGCCGCTAAATGCCTTTTTTGCCGTAGTGATTTATTAACAAGATCGTTACATAATATTTGTTATTGTGCAAGTTGGCACGCGTTGAAAAATAATAATAATATAATTATTATTTTATAGCATGGGGTTTATTAAAGGTAATAAATTTTAATTAATAGTCGATATGAAGTTAAATAATATTTTAACTTAAATCTTAACACTATAAATAGACAGATATGTCTATTGTGTAGAGTATTCAAAATTGAGAATAGAGAATTGTTCCACACAATGAATTCTCTCTCAAATCCTTGTTCTCTCTCCCTCTCAAGAACAAGAAGTGAAAGAGATATTTCTTCAAGGAAAAATAATGAGTGATCAATAATGAACAACCCAAGACATTTGAATCACCGTGCTAGCACTCGGAGATCGATTAGTGTTTCTTGAAGATCATAGGAGCACATTTGGATCACCCTTAAAGGGATTCTATCCTTGGATCGTCACAGCACTACAAAGGTAATATGAAAGGGTACTTTCAGATGATCAACATTCACCAACAAAGAAAGTTCTTGAGCCTAGGTATTTATTTCTTAAAATATTAAATAAATTAATTATAAATTTGAAATTCAGGACCCTCGTTCTTAGTTTTGGGAAATAATTATTAAAAAAATTAATATATCGCCCACCTCGGCATGATTCTGCCGCACCTGGAACCATCAAATTTCAGTTACTTTGGTGATGGTAAATGGAAGGTTACCAAAGGTAACTTGGTAATTTCTAAAGGAAATAAAGACACTTCTCTTTATCTCATAGATGTCAAACCTTATGGAGGAGAAGTCAATGCGGCCAGGAGAGATGTTCTTATAGAATTTTGGCACAATCGTCTTGGTCACATGAGTGAGAGGGGAATCAGAATGCTCTCTAGAAAGGATCTCTTGCCAAGAATAAAAGGTACACATTTTTATACTTGTGTTGATTGCATCATGGGAAAACAACACAGATTATCATTTCATGGTTTTATACCATCCAGAAAAGAAAATGTTTTAGATTTGATTCACACAAATGTCTGAATGACAAGCACTAAGTCAATAGGAGGTTCTATTTATTTTTTTATCTTCATAGATGATCATTCTATAAAATTTTGGGTCTTTTCTATGAAAACTAAAGATCAAGTGCAGGATGTTTCCAAGCAGTTTCATGTGAAGGTGGAAAGAGAAATAGGCAGACAGTTAAACTGTGTGTGAGGAGAAAATGGAGGAGAGTATCATGGTCCATTTGAGGAGTACTACGGGGGTTTTGGCATCAAGATAGAGAAATTAGCACCCAAGATGCCTTAGCATAACGATGGTACTGAGAGGATGAACATAATAATTTGCGATAGATTCAATTGTATTCTCTCAAATGTAAAGCTTCAAAACACCTTTTGGGGGAGGAAATGAGGACCAAATTTGATCTTATCTACCTCTCTCCATCAGTTACACTAATCTATGACATTCTAGAAAGGTTTTGGATAGGAAAATATGTTTCATACAAACACTTGAGAGAAATTGGATGTAGTGTATTTGTTCACATCCCAAAAGATGAGCAGATGAAGCTGGATGGAAAAGGAAAGTAGTGTATCTTTTTAAGATATGCTCATGTGGAGTTTGGATACTGGATTAGGGATCCAATTATTAGGAGGATCATCAGAAGAGGAGTTGTGGTGTTTCTAAAGGATTAGACTATTAAAGATTTTGAGAAGCCAGAAAATGTAGAGATGTTGCATTCTGAGGAAATTCTAGTCAATCTAGAACCATTTTCACCAACATCAGTACCAACTGGTAAGAGAGAGATATGTGAAACTGATGATACATCACGACCAGGTAATATGTCTCCATATAATGATATGTCTCAATCATATAATATTCTAGAATATATTCCCCCTGAAGCGTAGTTAAGGATATCCACTAGAGGATGAAAACTGAGTCGTAGATACTTACCACATGAGTATGTGATGCTCACTGATGGGGGGATCTAGACAGTTATGTTGATGCAATCAGGACTCAGGAGAATATAGAATGGAAAACGGTCATGAAAGAGGAGATGAGATCCTTGCACAAGAACCGTACATTTGATTTGGTGGAATTACCACATGGAAAAGGGCACTCAAGAAAAAGTGGGTGTATAAAATCAAAGGAGAATATGGTAGCTCACATCCATGCTACAAATCCAAAATAGTTGTGAAGGGAATTGGTCAGAATAAATGTATTGACTTCGATGAAATTTTTTCTCTTGTGGTTAAAATGTATTCTATCAGAGTTATTCTTGAATTGGTGGCTAGTCTGGATCTGGAGATTCAGAAACTACATATAAAGATAATGTTATTACATGGTGATATTGAAGAGGATATTTACATGAAGTATCTATAGGGATTTTAGGTAAAAGGTAAAGAAAACCTTGTGTGAAAACTTGAGAAAAGTTTATAAGGTTTGAAATAGGCATTGAGACAGTGGTTCAAGAAATTCGACTCACTCATGGAGAAAATGAGTATATAAGGACAACTTATGATCATTACGTTTTCATCAAATAGTTCCCTGATGGTGATTTCATTATTATGTTACTTTGTATTCATGATATGCTGATTATTGGCAAAGATATTGTAGGTTCTGAGCGCAGCAGAAGCGCGTTGGTGGGTGTACCCAACTTTAATTTTTCCATTAACAATGATCAATCTGAGATCCATCACGATAATAAAATGTCGGATCTTCAGAATAGAATGAAGAATGAAAGAAAATTAATAGAGTCCTGGAACCATAGAGAGGATCATAATATGTTGGTTATAATTAATTTAATTAAAAGACAAGAATTACCTTGATGGAATTCTCTCTCTGTTGATGTTTCCAGTCATGATCCAATGTGATCCGTCATTACGTTGTAGAATCCAAGTGTAGGATTCCTCTGGTGGCGATCCACACATGCTCTGTGTATCTCTGGACGTCACTGAAGAGATCTTCAGGTGCTAGCGTAGAAGATCCTACTCTTGCAATGTCCACCTTCGATCACCTTGAGAGCTTCTTGCAAAGCGCTCTCCTTGATCTAGTGGAGAAGGATCTCACTCATAACTTTAGAGTCTTCTTGGAACAAAAGAATTCTCTCTTGGCTTGAGAGATTTCTCTAGATCCGTTGTACACAACCACCATGAATGTCTAAGATAATGAGAATTATATAATTGGGATTTTAATTACTTAGAATAATAAAATGAATTAATTACCCGAAAGCATTTATTCATTTCATTTAATTCTTAGTAAGAACCCATGTCTAACAATAATATTTCACTATTATTATTACTTGACTTGCGCCTAGATAATTACACCTAATATTATTTCTCACAAATCCTTTGAAAAACTACATGACGTGTATATTAATATACATAGTGTGTACTTTTCCATTTTCTTTATTTCCTCCATATTTATTAGACCTTGAATAATGAATATTTATTTATCAAATAAATATCATTGCATTACTTGATAATAAATATATTATTTCACCCACAATATATACTCTTGGATAACTAGTGTTTAAATAAATGTGATCAGACATCCTTGAATAATTATTAAACCAAAATCGGGAATAATCTTTATTTAACTTGTTAAATTAATATTTAACTGAGATACTTAGACACACTTAGTGTGTGACCCTCTAGGCCTCTTTCTCAGTGGAATTGGGCAGAGCATGCCTAAATTCCAAGGTTAGTGTCTAGCAACACGCCAAGGCACCCATAGAGAAAGAATTTAACACCACAATGACACGTCACCACCTACGAATGCTTACCGTGTAATATAATCCCTTTGTCTTGATATCTCGAATCAAGTGGGTTGCATGCTAGTTCCATCAACCCATGTCCTCAATTATTCTTTCTTTGACTTCCTGGAATTGAACTTTCCCATTCCTTACCATGGCCATGGATTTATTTAGGCTATATCAATTCCATCAAAGGTCCTGAGATATCTACTTTCATTATGGAATAGAAGGGACAAATCCTTTCTCACATTATCTATTAATGTTGCATTACTTGTGAAGCACCCAATATATCCTACCTCACTGTGAATAGTGTGTTGTCATGCTTTTCATCAATGCATATAAATGCGCGAGTTCTAATACCCATTAATAATAATCTTAAAGTCTAAGGACCAATACACACGTCTGTAGATAGGAACATCCAATGACACTATGAAATGTGGATTTCCTACTGGTGGGTCTCATTCTCATAATATCATCCTGGATATTACCATGGGAGCACACCATGAGAAGGTGCCTCAAAGTTTTATGAGTCCTCACCCATAATGGACTGTATTATTTTTTTCCCTCAAATAACATCATCCATCCATAGAACACATATTCAAGAACAGTATTATGGAACTTTCGGGTTCTCATCGTAGCAGGGATCTGTTATAACCCTTTAATGAAAAAGCTATTCTTAGGACATTATCACATTCATTTTCATACAGAATAACAATCAAGATGTGATAAGGTATTTATTAATGAATAAAGTAAAAATTAGTTGGTTCTAGGACACCAAATCCAACAGACTCCCACTTGGACTAGAGCCAATTGCTAACAACATTTATCCCGCTATTTCTCACATGATATTCATGCTTCTGCTAAGATAGGCCTTTAGTCATGGGGTCTGCCATGTTCTCTTTCATGGACACTCTGAACACTACAACTTCACCCCTTTGATAGAAATCCCTCAAGAGGTGATACTTCCGGAGTATGTGCTTTGTTCATTGATGCAACCTTGGCTATTTTTCAAGAGCCGCCACTGGAATATTATCACAATACAATGTGATGGGATCTTTACTACTAGGCACCACATCAAGCTCCTAGACAAAGTTTTGAATCTATACAATTTCCTTGGTTGCATCAGAAGCCACTATATATTCAACCTTCGTTGTAGAATTGGCGAAAACTGGTATCTTTGAACTCTTCCATCTCACAACTCCTCCATTGAGATAGAAAACATATCTAGATTGTGACTTCATATCTCTATAATCTTTTTGAAAACCAGCATCATCATACCCTCTGATGACAATCTCCTCATATCCTCTATACACCAGGAACATATCCTTAGTTCTTCTCAGATACTTAAGGATAGTCTTAACAGCAGTCCAATGTTGTTCTCCTGGATCTGCTTGATATCTGCCTACCATGCTCAGTGCATAGGCCACATCAAGATGGTACATAACATGGCATACATGATGGATCCTATAGCCGAATTTTATGGGATATTACTCATTCTATCTTTCTCATATTGTGTCTGAGGACACATTTTCTTAGAAAGATATAGGCCATGTGAAACTATAACCAATCCCCTCTTGGATTGTTCCATACTAAATATCTTTAGTATCTAGTCAATGTATGTACCTTGACTTAGTCAAATCAGCCTCTTGGATCTATCACGAATGATCTTGATCCCTAGAATATAGGCTACTTCACCCAAGTCCTTCATGGAGAAACACTTGTTCAACCAGTCCTTACCTAACTATAAGATTGGTACATCATTTCCAATAAGTAATACATCGTTAACATATACTACTAGGATAATGACTTAAACTAATTATAAACACATGGATCATATTAATTCTTAATGAAACCAAATTTCATTATGGCTTCATCAAATTGAATGTTTCATGACCTAGATGCTTGCTTTAATCCATAAATGGATTTCTGCAACTTGAAAACCCGTTTGGCTTCACCTGGTATCACAAACCCTTCTAGTTGTTTCATATAGACATCTTCCTGAAGATTCCCATTAAGGAATGTTGTTTTGATATCCATTTTCCAAATCTTGTAGTCATGGTAAGATGCTATGGCAAGTATGATTCTTATGGATTTAAAAATGGCAACTGGTGAGAAGGTTTCATCATAGTCAATTCCTTGATACTATCTAAATCCTTTAGCCACTAGACTTACTTTATAGGTTCTAACTTGACCTTCCATGTCCAGATTTCTCTTGAATACCCTTTTTCATCCAATAGGCTTTACACTAACTAGCTCATCGACCAGAACCTAGACTTGGTTCTGATACATGGAATCCATCTCAGAATTCATAGCTTCTAGACATCTTGCAGCTTCTGATCTTTCTACTACTTCATTGTATTAGATAGGTTCATCATTGTCTAATAATAATGAGTCACCATCCTCGGTGACTAGGAAACCAAATCTCTCTGGTTCCCTTAACTCTCTTGAGCTCCTATGTAGTAATTTTGTTTTCATAACCTCTTCCACAGGGACTTGTGGAACTTGTTCTTGTACCAAATCTTGTGTATTATGAGCATAAACTTCATCAAAGTCAATCTTACTCCCACTATCCTTTTGAGGATATGATCCCTCTCAAGAAATATGGCTTGTCTGGTGACATTCACTTTCTTTCCTGGATGGTTATATAGGTAATATCCTTTCGTTTCCTTGGGATATCCTATAAAGATACACCTCATGCCCTGGGGTGCTTGTTTTTTTCCTAAAAATATCTTAACAAATTCCTCACATCCCCATAAACGTGTGTCCGGAAAAATGGGTTTCTTTCCATTCCATAACTCAAAGGTAATTACATTTTCTTCCTTAGTTGGTACTCAGTTTAATGTGTATGCTGCAGTTTATAATGAATATCCCCAAAAGGATAATGGAAGATCTACATGACTCATCATCAACCTCACCATATACAACAAGGTGTGGTTCCTCCTTTCACTAACACCATTCCACCGTGGTTTATAAGGAGTGATCTGATATAGAATCCCAGACTCCCATAAAAGGTCGATGAACTCTTGTTTCAGATATTCTCCACCTCGATCAGATCGAAGTTTCTTTATCTTCTTACCAAGCTGATTCTATACTTCATTCTTGAATTCCTTAAATTTATCTAAGGACTCTAACTTATACCTCATCAAGTAAACATATCCATATCTACTCAAATCATCAGTAAACGTAGTGAAGTGAGAATATCCACCTCTAGATTCTACTAAAAATGGTCCACACACATCTGTGTGCACCAATCCTAGAAGCTATGTGGCCCTTTCACCCTGTCCACCGAAAGGAGGCTTGGTCATTTTACCTTGTAAACAAGTGTGAAATCTATCAATTGGTTTTAGCTCAGTAGAGTCTAAATAGCCATCTTGGAAGATCTTTTTCAAGCGCTTCTCATTTACATGACTGAGATAGTGATTACACAACTGGGTGATGTATGAGTCATGTGATTTTGTTTCTTTATCGATTTCAAAAACTTGGTTTTCATAATTTAATACATACAAATCATTATTTAAATATTCCATACCATAACATATGTTGTTATTATAAAATAATCAACCCTTATTTCCAAACTTGAAAATAAATCCATCCATATCCAAACATGATAGAGAAATTATGTTTTTGGTAACACTAGGAACATAATAACAGTTATTTAAAACCAAAATCATCCATGTTTTGCAATGAGAGGTGGTAATCTCCAATTGTAACACCCCAAAATGATAAAGGGTTAAATGACTAAATGATATGACTCATGTCAACAAGGTGCACCATCCTTTTCAGGAGCCTACCTGATTAGAACTCCATAGTTAAGCGTTCTTTTCTTGGAGTAGTGATCAAGATGGGTGACCTTCTGGGAAGTTTCTTAGGGTGTCTGTGAGTGAGGACAAAGCACACTAGAAAGGACATGTGTTGGCCTGTGGGGACTATCATTAGTCAGATGACCCATTCAGGCATGTGGGTGGGCCCCAGGGTGAGGACCACGTTTCTGTAGGGGCAACTGGTTGTACCTGGCAGGCCAAGACCTGACATCCATGTTAAGGCAGGGTGTTTGTGCTGTCATTGGGGCCTAGTTGTCACATTTGGTATCAAAGGTAGTACCCAGCCTTAAGTGTGGTGCACTACTTGTGTTGAGATGTAGGTCCCATAACGAGGACGTTTTTCTCTAAAGGGGGGTGATTGTAAGACCCCAGAATGATAAAGGGTTAAATGAATAAATGATATGACTCATGTCAATAAGGTGTACATTCCTTTTCAGAAGCCTACCTGATTAAAACTCTACAGTTAAGCGTGCTTGGCCTGGAGTAGTGATCAAGATGAGTGACCTTCTGGGAAGTTTCTCAGGGTGTATGTGAGTAAGGAAAAAAGTACACTGGAAAGGACATGTGTTGGCTTGTGGGGACTATCATTAGTCAGATAACCTGTTCAGGCATGTGGGTGCACCCTTGGGTGGGGACCATGTGTCTGCGGGGCAACTGGTGGTACCTAGTGGTACCTGGTGGGCTAGGACCCGACGACCATGTTAAGGCGGGGTGGTTGTGCTATCACCGGGACCTAGTTGTCACATCAATGGCTTACCCAGCTAGCCTTGTGCTATTGGCAACTCGAAGATCCACCTCTCCTTTGAAAATATTTCTAAATCTACTTGGTTCCTGCATTTGAATACATATGTGAGCCCCACAAGCTATATATAATACCCAATGTGTATAAATGGAAAAATTAAACTCGATAATGAATTCAACTTTAGCGTCCCCACACTTCTGGGTGCAGTTCCTCTTCTAGTGGCCTTTCTTGCCACATGAAAAACATACCACCTCCCATTCCTTTCCCTACCTCTGGATCTTCCCCTTCTTGGAGGGACGGTGCTCAGGGGCTTTAGATCGTTTATGAATCCTTGTCCCCTTTACCTTTTCCTTCCTTTTCTTATTCACCTTAAGGACTATGGGTTTTTCAAGCCTCATGTCCTTATCTGCTTGGAGAATTAAGGTCAAAAGTTTCGATAGAATCTTCTCATTTTTTTCATGTTGTAGTTCACAATAAAGCTAGAGAAGTTCTTGGGAAGTGATGATAGGATGAGATCTGTACGAAACTAATCCAGAAACTTAATCCCTAATATTTCCAGGCATTCAATGTAGCCAATAAGCTTGACTACATGAGGCCCAGTTGGCATAGACTCTCCAATATTAGTTTTGAACAAAGCATTGGAGATCTCATATCTCTCCTATCTCGCCTTCTCTTGATAGAGATCCTTAAGGTGATACATCATGCTATGCACATAAAAGTTTTTATGATGATTCAAGACCTCATTAGACATAGACGATAGCATGAAACATTGTACATATGTGGAATCATCCATATGTTTCATATAGAGAGATAGTTCCTCATCACTGTCCTCTTTTCCAGGCTCAACTGGAACTGGATCTTCTAGCACATACAATTTCCTCTCGTGGAAAAGGATGACGCGTAAACACCTCTACCATTCTTATAAATTGGTGATGGTGAGAAGGTTTTCCTTATCAAGTATGGTTCGCAATGATATGTTTGAAGTAATTTTTATTATCGTTTCTACAAATTAATATGAGCAAAGGTTTTGTGCTTTATCATTATAAAACTGATACAAATAAATAAATTAATACTTATTAGTTGCCCACTATTTTATTAAAATCCAATAGCCCTCTCTGTTGACTTCAGGATATTTTACTTCCTGGATATTCTGGTGGAAAATATCCATATTTACCTTCACATTACCCCAACTATGGTTGGTCAAGAAACTTTAGGGGTTTTTAGGTAGGCATTCCAAATGCCAACTATATTAACTCACAGCTCCTTGATCTGCTGAGTGGACTCCCCAATCCTGGAATCTTTTTATTTTGGATTTCCTCAACCTTTGCCTCTTGTTCACACCAAGTCCAACTATGGAAATCAACCCTTGATGTGAACCAAGTCAAGTCAACCCAAAAACTTGAATTATAATTCCCCGATAATTTAAAGAACCCCAATTAGGGTTGGTCAAGCACTTTGAACTATGGTTCAATTCTAACCAAGATTATGAAAGGCTATACCGACTTAATATTTTCTTTGAGGTATTTTATCCAAATACATAAATTTCCATTTTATTATCTTTGATTACATGCTTTTTAATAGTAAGTTGGATATACTTAAGTGATTAACCATGTCTAAGATAATATTTACGCATAAGTTGGCCTTCTTTTAGTTCAATCTTGTATGCTTTTTTAATTTATTAATTGTGTGATCGTGACAACATGCCCACAATAAATAAACCATGAAACTGACAGAAATAAAATAAATGATATAATCATAATCTTTTTCTATTGGTTAGTTTATCTAGCAGTTGATAAACTAAACCAAGACCTAGGGGAAGAACACCTTGAACCTTTTGGGTTTGTGTTTACAGCTTTCCACCTGTCCACCTTTGTATATCCTTGGATTGGTTTCACCTTGGCTCCTAACTTGAGCCACCTCCTCTATCTTGGGAACTCCATCCATTACATATGCTTTTGTCTCAATCAAAGGTGATGGGTAAAACGGGGTTTTACATAAAATAAACCTTGGGAATGCAGGACCTACATATTAATGAGGAGAAGGCTCACAGTCCAACAAATTTAATTTAAATAAATTAATTAAAATAAACCATTCACATACAAAGGTCTTGGTCTATCTCATGATCATCCATACATGCAACGATATTTACACATAAATAAAACTAGCATTCAATTCCTTAATCGTTCTTGTTTAAGATAAATCACACTTGAATCAATTAATTGTCTTTAATTAATCAATCCTTTTATCTTAAACCCTTTTCTAAATTTCCTTGAGATTATCATCCATCATAATTTTAAACAAATAAATTCATTTAAAATTATCTTTGTACGTAACTTGTACCTTTGAGGAAACTCGGTGAATTCCCATTCATAACTACCCAATGAGTAGAAATGAACATTACTCA
Source organism: Viscum album (assembly GCA_963277665.1). Lineage (NCBI taxonomy): Eukaryota > Viridiplantae > Streptophyta > Magnoliopsida > Santalales > Viscaceae > Viscum > Viscum album. The sequence goes on along the minus strand of OY728122.1, from coordinate 1,296,805,712 downwards.
GATGTTAAATTAAACACACATATATATATAACACCTATCACATGTTGTTCCTCAGCTTTACACCTGAACTATGGTACACATCTCAAGGGTTTGTATAATATAATAATAAATTTTAATAAATATGTATAATTTGGATGAGTACATGGTATGTAGTTCCGACTACATGACGTGTACTTTTGTTCACTGTCCATCCGAAGTACACGCCCAGGGACATGGCGTGTAGATGTACTTTGGAAATATTTGGAGTACACGGCGTGTTCAGTGGGCCACACACCATGTAGTATTTGTGTTACACAGTTTCCAACCAGGAAAGCCTTGTACGGGGTACATAGTCCAACCCTAACCCGAAGGGACTACACGTCGTGTTCAGTGGGCCACACAGCATGTAATCCGGAAACTGTGTGCCACCTATTCCTGGTCAACACACAGAGTCTTAAAGACTTAGATAGAATACAACACACGGCCTGGTTTGGTGGACCATCCCGATGCATAGAACCTAGACTAAATGGTGTGTACTTCCGAATACATGTCTCGTGTTCTGGTGTTGTATAGCCAGGAACATTTGGAACCTCCAGATGAGACCCTATTTTTTATTTTTAATCAAAATTAAAAGTAAAAGGTCGTTTATGTAAGGTGAATGAGAAATGAGAGAGGAGGAACAGATCTCAAGATTTAGATTTTCATAATGATTAAATTGAATTGAAACAAAAAAATTATTAAATGAATAAATCAACAATGAAAAACTAAATAATTATAATCAACGATATGACCAATTTGATACCACTTGTAGGTTTTGGGTGTAGTGGAAGTGCATTGGTGGGTGTACCCAACTTTAATTTTTCCATTAACAACGATCAATCCAAGATCCATCATGATAATAAAACGCCGGATCTTCAGAATAGAAATAAGAACGAAATAAAATTAATAGATCCCCAAAACCATAGAGAGAATCATCATATGTTGGTTATAATTAATTTAATTAAAATACAAGTATTACCTTGATGGAATTATCTCTCCATTGATGTTTCTGGTCATGATCGGATGTGATTCATCATTGCATCGTAGAATCCAAGTGTAGGATTCCTTTAGCAGTGATCCACACATGCTCCATGTATCTCTGGACGTCACCGAAGGGATCTCAGGGTGCTAGTGTGGAAGAGCCTTTTCTTGAAATGTCCGCCTTCGATTTCATTGAGAGTCGCTTGCAAATTGCTCTCCTTGATCCGGTGGAGGAGGATCTCTCTCGTAACTTGAGAGTGTTCTTGGAAGAAAAGAATTCTCTCTTGTCTTGAGATCTTTGTCTAGATCCGTTGTGCACAACCACCATGAATGGATAGGCTAATGAGAATTATATAATTGGGATTTTAATTACTTAGAATAATAAAATGAATTAATTACCTGAAATCATTTATTCTTTTCATTTAATTCTTAGTAAGACCCCATGTCTAATAATAATAGTTGGCTATTATTATTAATTGGAATGCATCTAGTGAATTACACCTAATATTATTTAATTAAATAAATAATATTATTTCTCACAAATACCTAGAAAAACTACATGGTGTGTATATTAATATACACGGTGTGTACTTTTCCATTTTCTTTATTTCCTCCATATTTATTAGACCTTGAATAATGACTATTTATTTCTCAAATAAATATCACTAAATTACTCACTAATAAATATATTATTTCACCCAAAATATATTCTCTCAGATAACTAGTGTCTAAATAAATGCGATCAGGCATCCTTGAATAATTATTAAACCACAATCGGGAATAATCTTTATTCAACTTGTTAAATTAATATTTAACTAAGATACTTGGACAAACTTAGTGTGTGACCCTCTAGGCCTATTTCTCAGCGCCATTAGGAGGATCCTGCCTAAATTCCATGGTTAGCATCTAGAAACATGCCAAGGCACCCATAGAGAAAGAAGTTAAAGCCACAATGATGTTTCACCTCCTATGAACACTTATCGTGTAATGTAATCCCTTTGTCTCGATATCTCAAATCAAGCAGGTTGCATGCTAGTGTCATCAACCCATGTGATCAATTATTATTTCTTTGACTTTATGGAATTGAAATTTCCCATTCATTACCATAGCCATGGATTTATTTAGGCTATATAAATTCCATCAAAGGGCCTGAGATATCTATTTCTATTATGGAATAGAAGGGAAAAATCTATTCTCTCATTATCTATTAATGTTTTATTACTCGTGACACACCCAACATATCCTACATCGCTGCGAACAGTGTGTCATCACAGTTTTCATCAATACATCTAAGTGCACAAGTTTTAATACCCATTAATAATAATCTTAAATTCTAAGGACCAATACACATGTACACATATAGGAACATCCAATGACACTGTGAAATGTGGATTTCCTACTGGCGGGTCTCGTTCTCATAATATCCTCCTAGATATTACCAAGGGCGCACACTATGAGAAGGTGCCTCAAAGTTTTATGATTCCTCGCCCCTAATGGCCTATATTATTTTTTTCCCTCAAATAACATCATTCGGCCATAGAAAATATATTCAAGAACAGTGTTATGGCACTTTCAGGTTCTCATCATAGTAGGGATCTGTTATGACCCTTTAATGCAATAGTTATCCTTAGGACATTACCACATGAATTTTCACATAGAAGAACAATCAAGATGTGATAAGGTATTTATTAATGAATAAAGTATAAAGTGGTTGGTTCTAGGCCACCAACTCCAACAGATATCACCAAGATTGACAGGTTGAAAGGGAGTTAAACAAGTCTTTTGGAATAAAGTACTTGGAGGACATTACTCAGATTCTTGGTGTGATGATTAAACATGATAGGAGGAATCAAAAGATTTGGATATATCAAGAGTGGTGCATTCAGATTGTTTTTGAAAGATTAAACATGTGAAAGGAGAAACTAATTAGTACTCCACTTGCGAGTCACTTTAGGCTCACGACAGGTCAGAGTCCTTTGATTAAAGAGGAGAAAGAAGAAATGGAAAAGGTTTCTTATCAGCCAGTAATTGGTAGTCTTATGTATGTCATGGTGTGCACCCACTACCACATAATTAACTTTACATATCACCACTTTTAACAGTGATGAAAAAATCATTGATAAAGGGGGTACCTTTATCAGCACTAAAAAACACTATTAAAAGGTGATTTTATCAACGCTAAAAAAATACTGATAAAATTATCCCTTTATCACTGCTTTTTTAGTACTGATAAAGGTACCCCCTTTATGAGCATTTTTAGCACTGATAAAATATATATTTTATAAAAAAATATCTATTATTAAAAATAAAATATTAATATATATAAATATATTTATATTGATGTAAATATAATATAGTTTATGAAATATGATTTATATAAGGTTAAATATGCATTTACACTTAATATATAAAATATTTAGTGAAAATGAATTTTAAAAGAATTAAAAAATATAGAATTAATTAATAATTTTCTAATTATTATTTAGTAATAGTCATTTAATAACAATTTGAATATAGAAAAAATAAAAATAATAATAAATGGTCTAAAATAAGTTGAAAATATAACTCAAACTTCAAACAACCAAAATTTTGATTCGAGTTTCTGTTTGGGCTCTACCATATATCAAATTGAATCCTGTGATGAGCTCTACGTCGTCATGGCTAGGGGGCTTGGTCGCTATTTTTTAGGCCAAAAAGGCCAAGAAGGCCTCCAAAAGTGAGTTTTTAGTCGGGATATCCCAATTTTTTAACATTCGATGGAATTTTATCCTTGTTTAAGGGGGTATTATTGGATTTTTTTGGTGGGGACTGAATTTAATCTCAGATATTACATTCATATTGATATTATGGTTTTTAAATTTTTTCATTTTTCAGAATTTAGTTTCATTTATAATCAAATGTATAAAAATATATACATATTTTTTATATGTTCACACATAAAAGTTTAATTTTATAAATATATATGTAAAAATATTTACATGAAAATTATTCTTATAAATATATAAACCTCATATAAATAAAAAACAATATCCATTTTATTTAAATTAAAAATTTATGAATATTTATATACATATACAATTAATGTATATATAATGTTTATATATATATAAATATATTTGTGTGTGTATTGACAAACATATTTATATTTATCTATATATTCTAATATATGTATATAAATATTCATATATAATATATGTAAATAAATTTAAATATGTATAATTATATTTATGGATGCACACATATATATAAATATATGTATGTATGTATATATGTATTTTTAAACACACACATACACGCAAAAAAACATATTTTATATATGTATTTAATCAAATATATATATATATGTACATATATATATATATATTAAAAAATGTAACAAAATATATATAAATATATAGATATATCAAAAAATGCAAAACAAAACAATATAGGCGAGTGGAAGAGGTGCGGGTGTATGAGGGGGAGGTCTCATGTTCAAAACCCTCCAAAGGCAGGGGCGTGCGGGTGGGTGAGCAGGTGCATAGCGCTATTAAAGGGGAAAGTGGAGGCTAGTGTTGTTAAAGGGGGTGGGTGGGGGGGAGGCTGGACAAGTGCTGTTATAAGGGGGTTGAGCACTATTATAAGGAGGGGTTGAGTGCTAATAAAGGGGGTGGGGTGGTCACCCTCCGATTGTAGAAAAAAAATTGAAAATTTATTTCTTTGACCTTTATTAGTGCTAAAAACAATTGGTGATAAAGTTCCCTTTTATCAGCACTTTTTTTAGCACAGATAAAAGACCCCTTTTATAAGCACTTTTTGTAGCACTAATAAAAGGGGGTTGTATCAGCTCTTTTTTAGAGATGATAAAAAGGACCCCTTTTAATAAAGCCTTAATTATCAGTGATTTTTTAGCACTGATAAAGTATTTTTAGCACTTTTAAAACCTGATTCTATAGTATTAACCAGAACAAATATTTCTCATGTTGTTGGCGTTGTGATTAGATTCTTATCAAATCTAGGAAATGAACATTGGACAACGGTGAAATGGATATTGAGGTATCTTCGAGGTGCATCTAGTTATTATTTATGTTTTAGAAGTGATAAACCAGTTTTTGAAGGATACACTAATACAGATATGGCTGGACATGTAGACACAAGGAAATTAATATTTAGGTACCTGATATCATTTGCAGGGGGAGCAGTGTCATGGAACCTTCAAAAGTGTGTTTCCTTGTCTACCACAGAAACAAAATATATCGTGGTCACTAAAGGCTACCAGAAGATGTTGTGGATAATGAATTTTCTATAGGAGCTAGGATAGAGTCAAGAGGATTATATTCTCTATTTCAATATTCAGAGCGCTATACATCACAGTAAGAACCCAACATTTCACTCCATGTCCAAACACATTAACGTGTGATACCACTAGATCAGAAATGTGTTGGAAAAAAGATTTTTGAAAGCTGAGAAAATTCACATCAATGATAATGGGGTAGTCATGAAGACAAAGGTTCTATCGAAAGAGAAGTTGGATACCTGAAACGAGACTACAACTTTAGATTATACCATAAATTGTTCATGAGGGGGATATTTATGGGGGCACTCCCAATTGTGGGATTCTTTTGTTGGGAATTTCTCCTGTGGAAGTCTTTTATTTGTAGTGACTATTTTGGGTGACAACAAACTAGGTGGCATGTTGGACCATTGATGCATCCAGCGGTGAAGAAATCCTCGGGTAGATGAACAACCAAAGAAAAAATATTTCTAATTACTATTTATAATGGGATAAAATTCCCATTATCTGTAATATATGTGTTGTGATCCTCTAATGATTTATCCATATATAAATAAAATAATGTCCCCCCTTCTGTAAGAATTCGGTTTTTCACTCAGGTATGGATCCTTTAATTTTCAGTCTAATCTTTACTTTTGATCTAATATGGATGACTAAGGGGATAAAAAAGGTCTTAGGGGTGTTTGGGGAAATTTTGGAGCCCAGAACCCATCTTTTTGGGAAAAATAGGCTCGGCGTATGATTTAGAGTAAATCATGCTAGAATTCTACATGGTTTGGAAAACCATGAGGATTTTGTTTTTTTAGACAGAGCCACCTCACACAGTTGGTGCATGGTCATGTGGCCTAACCATGTGAGCGCCCCTTTTTCCAAGGTACCCATGCATGGTTTGTGCACAGTTTTTCAAATCGTGCATAGGATATTTTAAGGGTAAATTATCCTTTTTCCCTTAATGATCTAATTAAGCCACCTCCATCTTCCCTAATCTGAGCTTATGCAGGATCAACCTATTTCTATATAAATTTAGGGATTTTTTAAGATATAACCTTGGAATCAAGAGATATCCTTCATCTGGAAACCGATCAAGCTTTCATTCGTCATGTTGGATGTGTAACGGTAAGTACTCAAGTCCTCTTGATCCACTACCTTTATCTTTTTCTCTCGACCGAGATATCGGGGTATGAGAATTTTTCTCCTTTTCTTATATCTACTCCAATCTGAGCTAAATTAAGGGCCTATACTAGAGGATGAGAGTCGTACAAGGCTAAGGTGGGTGGTCTATAAATCATCCCTAAATTTCATTGATTTTGGATTTGTCGTGTGGGGCCCACCGATTTCATCGGGTGTCGTTTATTGAATTTATAGGACATTATTATAATCATTATAAACATATTAATATGATCTTTACATATATGTGATTAATTTTTGGTGGTTATGATCATAACTCCATCACTTCCATGTCGAAGGTTATGCCATAATTGGGTTTTTAATGTTTTGACACGTTTGAGACACCATCGCGTGTGCCTTGGCTTGACCACTCTAAGGGTAATATTTTCTATATTAAATGGCATGTTTATATTTTGAATTGAATAATGTAAAGTACCATTTATGCTTACCAATTGACCCGCCTAAGTTAAGTGCTTAAATTGATAATTAAATGTGAAATGGAAATTGGAAAGTATATTGAGTATATGAATTGACCATATTGAATGTGAATGAATAGTAGGTTTCATATCCATAGAACCCCTTACCACATTAAAGGAAGGTAGAGGAATTAACCTTGAATATGGAATATTCCTTAAATGGATTAAATGTTTTCATGCTACTTGGACTTGTAACATTAATGAAAGGAAAGGCTTGAACCAAATGATTTGATAAAAAGGTTGCATGCTAATTGACCTTATCACACTAATGAAAGGTAAGGCTTGAAATTAATGAAATATTACATGACTTTATAATTAAATATAAATGCCTTGACTCGATCTCGCTTTGAATTCTGATTAGAAAATGCCATGAGCACTCGAAAACTCCATTTCGATTCATGGATATGGTTTGCATAGGCTGATACCCACCTAGATCCTGATCCTTGTCTGTTCTTGGATGCATTGTATGAAACTATATGATCCCTCCATATTATCACATGATTCCTTTGATACACTCCTTGGATCTATCATTGACAAGTAGGTGTCATGGTTAAAGCCCATCGGCCCCTGTCTCTGCTTAGCCCTGTTTTACCTTGGTCGATCACCTTGGACTCGGTAGGCACCTCACTATAGAATGCCTTGGATTACGCTCCTTGGATTACACTCTTACCCCATACCAAGCTATATTTATTACTGATTTGGAGACCCTTTAAGTTTACATCACCTTGGTAATTACCTCAGAACTTCATTACTAAATATCATAAATCATGGTTGCCTTGTTACATCTTGGAACCTTCACTAATTATACTATCATGAGGTGATGTCAGTTTTGCCTATGCCTTATGATACCTATCAATATAAAATTGGTAATTACTTAATTAAATGAACCAGTTACATGTTCAGACACCATCCAATGGCTGAAGTAGGTACTTGGTTATTTATTTACATTGTATTTCTTTACTTTATATATGCATTCCTACACACTGTTACATTTATATTACATGGGCCGAATGTTATAGACACTATTGGTGGTGGCATACTAAGATTTATCTCACACCCTCTCCAAGCACTATTTGGTACCCGGGATAGATTACATGGTTGCAGGTGTTAACAAAGGGAAGCATACGGCTTTAAATACTTGATTGCTTTCTATTTATTATGGATATTGATAGAAGATGACTGAGCTGGAGCTCAGGATGCTTGGGATTATCTATTGATTCCTTTATACTTTTGTGGAACATGTTATGCCTGTTGTTTTGTATCTATGTTTTCTAGTTTTCTAGTGACATGAGATACTATCGGTTGTGGAATGCTATTTCATTTTTTTCAGTTATTGTAACTGTTGTCTCTATTTTTCATTGTGTCTTCTATTTACTTATATTTCTTCCACTATTTACCTATGTTTACTCTCATACTTTGCACTTCACTTTGGTAATGAGGGAATAGTCTCCCCATGGACACACCCTAGGCCCTCGTTGATATTCGGAAGCCTCTGGAGTTCAGGGAGATGCACTTGAGGCCATGTGGCCCACTAGGCTCGGGGCACCAATTGAGTGGTATCCGGGTCTGGGACATCACAAAGTGGTATCATAGGTGGTTCTTTTCCTTTCTTACATTACTATTTGGAGACAATAGATTGTAGATTAAGAACTCTTGGGACTTGGTCATAAGTCGTGATTGGGCATCGCGAACCCATATATGGGGTTAAAACTATGTTTCCTAAAATTAAAGTTGTTGTTCTACTTTTTCCTATTATAGTTGATATTATTTCACCATTGGGTGACACACATGATGTGTGGTGTTGTTGATTATTACTCTAATTGAGAATTTTCTTTCATCCTTGGCCCAATGAAATGAGGGAAAAGAGCATTGTTACATGCATCATATTAGGCAGCTAGATTTCATATGTCATGCATATTGTCATTCCCTATAGGTGAATTTCACTGGTTTTCATTTCTTGATATGCTTGTGATTACTGAGTGATGATGTGATAGTTAGCTTATGCTTGTATTACTCTTAGTTGTGATTGAGTGATTTCTTATCTCAATTCATGAGGTGTATGGCCCCTCATTTATTGGGATGAGTAATTTATCGAGTCGAGCCATTATTCTATAAATAAATGGGTTTCATTTTGGTGATAGGTGTATGGGAACTGATTAATCAGAAAACACTATCCATTATGAAGTGAATCATGAAATATAAAATTAAATGTTTGCACATCCTTATCCCTTCTTATCATGTTTATGAAAGTTAAAGGAGTGAACCTATAAATTAAATTTAAAATGAAATGAAACTTATACTTGAGCACTTATCGATACTTGGCCATCTAAGTGGGTAGTTTGGGTAGTATAACTTGGGTAGTGATTTTTATTATGTCCATATTCCTCTAGTGATGCTATCTTTCTGCTAAATATTTATTTTGAGGCGTGTGATTGGAAATTGTTGACCAATTTCACCACGAAATCCTTGTATCATACTCTAGGAGGGTGGTGACAACCATGATCCAAACATGGTGGGCCCTGAGATACCAGTCTTACCTTCAAGAGTGCCACTTGAGGCACCAGATGTTTTATCTCTATATCTATTGTGGAAAGTCTCGTATTAGAGATACAGTATCACTATGGTGTAATGAACCTAGATATGTTGTTAGGGCTACGAACAGAGGGCATACTCCAGTGTTGGGATTGTCCCCTTGAGGTAGGCAGTTACCCTTTCTTATGAAACCTCTTTGTTCTCGAGATGACAGGCTTCTATTTCATTCTTGGAATAGACTGGTTGGTTCACTATTACGCTTTTGTAGACTTCTATCACCACATAGTATCTTTTACATCACTAGAAGGTAGTAGTTATCTGCATAAGGGTGATTGGGATGTATAGGCTGGGAGAGCTAGACCGAAGCATCATGGGATAGGTGGGTGACTGTCCAAATTTCCAATCTCTTCATAGAGGATCAGGGTTTACGAAAAACTGATTTTTTCCCAGTGGTGGATCATTTCAGGGATATCTTTTCTGGTGATTTTTATGGCTTACCTATTGAGAGAGAGGTAGAGTTTACAATTGAGATTGTTCCAAGAGTAGATCCAATGTACATTACTCCATACAGGATGGCACCTATAGAGCTTCAGGAACTCAAGTAGAAGTTAGAGGATTTAGAGGCCAAAGGTTGTATACATACCAGTACATCCTCTTGGGGTTCACCTATGGTTTTTTCCAAGAATGAGGATGGAACCTTATGTCTATGCATGGATTACAGAAGGTTGAACCAGCTTACGGTCAAGAACCAGTATCCACTACCTCAAATAAATGATCTCTTCAACCAGCTCCTAGGAGCAAAGGTTTCTCCAAGATCGACCTGAGATTGGGTTATCATCATGTACGAGTCATACCATCAGACATACCTCGTATAGCTTTTCTTAGCGGGCATGGTCTGTATTAGTACCTTTCTATGCCATTCGGTCTTATGAACGTGCCCTCTATTTTCATGGTTCTGATGAAAAGTGTGTTCTACCCCTATTTAGATTATTTTGTCATGGTCTTTGTGGTTGACATCTTGGTGTATTCTCACACTCGTAGAAACCATGATAAACATATTGTGATCATTATGAGTATACTGAGAGAGCATAATTTTTATGTGAATCTTGTTAAGTTCCACTTCTGTATCAACAAAGTTCACTTCTTGGGTCATATTATCTCAAAATCAAGAGTCTCAATTGAACCAAAAAAGGTTAGTGCTATAGTTTCCTGGGAGTATCCCAAGAACGTTTTTGATATCAGGAGTTTCTTAGGGATTATGGGATATTGCAGAAATTTCATATAGGAATTTTCACGTCTTTATACTCCTCTTACTAGTCTTACAAAGAATTGTGTCAAGTTCACATGTTTAGAATCATATGAGAAAGCCTTTCAGGAGCTGAAATGGAGGCTTGTCTTTGCACCTATTCTGATTCTTCAAAATCCTAGAAAAGGTTATACCATCTTCTATGATGCATTTGGAATCGGCCTAGGAGCAGTGCTGATATAGGAGAAAAAATTCATTGCATATGGATCTCGACAGTTGAGGCCTCATGAGAGAAACTACCTAACGAAAGACCTTAAGATAGCAATATTTGTTCATGCCTTCCATTGCTGGAGACATTATCTGATGGGTGAGTGCTTTTTGGTGTACATGGACCACAAGATCCTAAAATATATCTTTTCACAACATGAATTGAACCTCAGGCGGTGGAGATGGGTTGAATATCTTCAATCCTTTGATTTTGAGCTTCCCTGTACATCTGGGAAGGGCAATGTGGTTCCAGAAGCATTGAGTCAGAAAACTCAAGCACATGTCATATGGGAAGCTAGTGATGAATGGAAATTGATGGCCCTATTTTTTGAGTTGAATCTGGAGTTTCCTAATAGTCATGAGTAGTCTTACTTCTCATCCTTGACAGTTACCTCTTTCCTCCTTGAGAAGGTGAAGAGTAGGAAGTTTTCAGATCCTAAAGGCTTAGTTCTCCATGAGAGTATATCAAGAGATAACCCACCTCTGGATTGGTCTATGGATAAAGACGATGTCCTATATCTAGGTGTACATATCTGGGTTCCTACATACATTAGAGAAGATTTGATGAAAGAGTATCACGCCTCTCATTGGGAAGTTCATCCAGTCATCTCAAAGATGTATCGAGATATACGGTGCTGGTATTGGTGGCCTGGGATGAAACGATAGATAGAAATCTTTATCACTAAGTGTTCCACATGTAAGAAGGTGAAGGTGAAGCACCAGAGACCTGTAGTCTTGTTACAGTCGCTTCCAGTCCCGGAATGGAATTTGGAAGATGTTTCCATGGATTTTTTGGTCGTCTTACCTAGGTCTCCAAGGGGTAGCGATGCTATCTAGGTAGTCATTGACCGACTAATAAAATTATCCCACTTCATTCCTATATATGAGAATTTCTCAGTTGATGAGATGGGAATACTATATTTCTGTGAGATCATACAACTACAAGGGGTCCCATGTACTATAATTTTAGATAGGGATGCTCATTTCACTTCACGGTTCTGGTAGGGGTTGCAGAAAGATATGGGAACTCAGGTGATTCTAAGCACAACTTTTCACCCTCAGGCTGATGGACATTCGAAACGGAAGATATAGGTTCTAGAGGATATGCTCTGAGTATGTTTCCTTGATTTCATCAGTTCATGGGAGAATCTTATCCCTCTCATTTATTTCTCCTATAATAACAGCTTTTAGGCCACAATTCAGATGGATACATTTGAATCTTTGTATGGTAGGCCATTTCATTCAGCCCTATGCTGGCTAGAGGTAGGTGAGGCAACCCTGCTAGGTCCTCATCTTGTTCAGGAAACTTCAGAGTAGGTTCATCTAATCAGAAATCATATGACTATTTCCCAGTCTAGAAAAAAATCTTATGTCGATCTCTATCGATGACCTCTTGAGTTCAAGGTCGGGGATCATGTTTTTCTTCGAGTATCACCCAGGATTGGGTATAAATGGTTACGAAAGCAAGGAAAGTTGTCGCCTAATTGTGTAGGGCCTTTTGAAATTATAGAGAGATTCAATCTGGTATCTTATCAGTTTCTTTTACCTTATATTTATCATTCCATGCACGACATCTTTCATACTTCATAGCTTAGCCAATATCATGTCAACCTGTCTCATAATTTTGATCCTGAGGAAGTTGAGTCAGATGTTGATGCTACCTTTGAGGAGTATCCAGTATGCATCGTCGACCGGAGTACGAAGGATTTATGAGGATGATTTGTCCCTCTAGTACGTGTGATATGGCAGCACGGCCGGGTACAGGATGAGACTTGGGTGATCTAAGCTGACATATTTGCCCAATGGCCAGAGTTGTTTTTAGACAATGTTTCTCCAACCTTAGAAGGTGAACTCGGGGATGAGTTCTTTTAAGGTGGGGAAGATTGTAAGAATCCATTTTTTCACTCAGGTATGGATCCTTTAATTTTTAGTCTAATCTTTACTTTGGACCTAATATGGATGCCTAATGGGTTAGAAAAGGTCTTATGGGTGTTTGGGGAAAGTTCGGAGCCCGAAACCCATCTTTTTGGGAAAACTGGCTTGGCGCATAGTTTAGAGTAAACCGTGAAAGAATTCCACATGGTTTGGAAAACCATCCGGATTTTGTTTTTTTTATAGATCCACCTCACATGTTTGGCACACGTTCATGCGATCTAACCGTGCGAGTGCCCCTTTTTCCCAGGTACCCTTGCATGGTTTTCACACGGTTTGTCAAACCGTGCACAGGCTATTTTAAGGGTAAATTGTCCTTTTTCCCTTAATGGTCAAATTAATACACCTCCATATTCCCTAATATAAGATTATGTGGTATTAAACTATTTATCACTCGTTTTGGGGATTTTTTAAGTTTTATCCTTGGAATCAAGAGATATCCTTCATCTGGAAACCAATCAAGCTTTCGTTCGTCACATTGGATGCGCAACGGTAAGTACTCGAGTCCTCTTGAGCCGTTTATTGAATTTATATGTTTTTCTTATAATAATTAGAACCATATGGATATGCTCTTTATATATATGTGATTAATTTCTGGTGGTTATGACCACAACTCCATCCCTTCCATGTCGAAGGTTATGCCATAATCGGGTTTTTAGTGTTTTCACATGTTTGAGCCACCGTCAGGTGTGCCTTATCTTGACCACTCTAAGGGTAAGATTTTTTATATTGAATAGCATGTTTTTATTTTGAATTGAATAATGGAAAGTACCATGTATACTTACCACTTGACCCACCTAAGGTAAGTGCTTCAATTGATAATTAAATGTGAAATAGAAATTGGAAAGTATATTGAGTATATGACTTGACCATATTGAATGTGAATGAATATTAGGTTTCATATTTGTATAACCCCTTACCAAATTAATTTAAGGTAGTGGAATGAACCTTTAATATGGAATAGACCTTAAATGGATTAAATGGTTGCTTGCTACTTGGATTTGTCACATTAATGAAAGTCAAGGCTTGAACCAAATGATTTGATAAAAAGGTTGCATGATACTTGGCCTTATCAAACTAATGAAAGGAAAGGCTTGAACCAAATGAAATATTACATGACTTCATAATTAAATATAAATGGTTTGACTCGATCTTTCCTTTGATTATGATCAAAGAATTCCATGAGAACTCAGGAACCCCATTTCGATTCAAGGATACAGTTTGCATAGGAAAATACCCACCTAGTCCTATATCCTTGTCTATTCTTGGATGCCTGGTATGAAATCATAGAATCCCTCCATATTATCATGGGATTCCTTAGATACACTCCTTGGATCTAGAATTGAAAAGTAGGTGTCACGGTTAAATCCCATCAGGCCTTGTCTCTGCTTAGCCCCATTTTACCTTGGTCGATCACCTTGGACTTGGTAAGTGCCTCATTGTGGAATGCCTTGGATTACACTCCTTGGATTACACTCTTACCCCATGCCAAGCTATAGTTATTACTGAGTTGGAGACCCTTGAGGTCTACATCACCTTTTTTATTACCTTGGTACTTCATTATTAAATATCATAAATCATGGTTTCCTTGTTACATATTGGAACCTTCACTATTTATAATATCACGAGGTGATGTCAGTGTTGGATATGCCTCATGAGACCTATCAATATAAAATCGGTAATTACTTAATTAAATGAATTGGTTACATGTTCAAACACCAGCCAGGTACTTGGGTATTTAGTTATATTGTACTACTTTACTTTATATATGCATGCTTGCACACTGTTACATTTCCATTACACGGGATGGATGTTATAGACACCATTGGTGGTGGCCCACTGAGATTTATCTCACACCCTCTTCGGGTGCCGTTTAGTACTCGGGGTAGATTACATGGTTGCAGGTGTTGACAAAGGGAAGCATACAACTTTAGACACTTTATTGCTTTCTATTTATTATGGAGTTTGATAGAAGATGACTAATCCAAAGCTCGGGATGTTTGGGATAGTCTTTTGATTACTTTATACTTTTGTGGAACATGTTATGCCAATTGTTTTGTATCCATGTTCTCCAATTTTCTAGTGACATGACATACCATCAGTTTTTGAATGTTATTTTAATTGTTCCATTTATTGTTATCGTTGTCTCTATTTATAGTTGTGCATTCTATTTACTTATATTACTACTACTATTTACCTATGTTTACTCTCATCTGTTGCGCTACACTTTGGTAATAAGGGAATAGTCTCCCCACGGACACATACTAGGCCCTTGCTACTAGTTGGCAGCCTCTGGTGTTTGGGGAGATGCGCTTGAGGTCATATGGCCTACTAGGATCGAGGAACCCGTTGAGTGAAATTCAGGTTTGGGATGTCGCATCTTCTCCCGTGGATGTGGGCACCATTGCCAAATCATGTTAAATCTTTGCATTTTATTCCAATTCCTTCTTATGTTTGTTCGATTTCATCGTTACAAACCTCGGCTGCCCCAATAAATCCATACCAATCAGATCCATCCTTAAAACTGAAAAACTTCAAAAACATCCTAGATTTGGTGGATCAATTTTTTTCTTTTTGAGTCTAGTTGAGTCGGGTGTCCTTTTTTTAAATGTTGGGTGACCTCTTTTTTTTATTTAGGTATAATTAATTTTGTACTGAATGATTTTCATTAGTTTAATGATTAAAGTACAATTTTATACCATTAAGAATGAATACTTTCATTATGTTTTTTGTTAAATAATGATTTCATTTGGGAATTTATTTTTATATATGGGTTATAAATTATATGTATCTATTTTAATTATTATAAATTTATTTCAATTTAAACTAACCCACCCTTCAAACTACCTAAACTACCATGTTGAGATTTTTTAAAAACTGCATGTTTGAGTGATGGAGGTAGGTTTAAAAAAAATCATCCCTTTTTATAAGATTAGGATGAGTAGTGTGAAATTGATCCACACCTCTGCACACCATTTAAAAAAATGTATTTTCTCAAAAATATTTTAAACCAAATTGTAGGATAAACTGGAATATTGGATTCAATTTCCCAAGTCCATTATCCAACCAAACAATGGTGGGGGAAAGTTATGATGTCATGCAGTGCGTGTATGGCTACGTCACATTGCTGGTGGTCGGTGGTGGGTGTCAGATGCATGGGAACTCTACAAAGGGATGAAATGATGAATTTGACATCGGTGGTGATAGTATGCGACAAAATGTGGTTGATCTTCTCCTCCTCTCATAACCATTAAGGATCAAAATCAATTTAGGTTTATGCTACTTATATTTTATATATTTTATTGGGAAAATTGATCCTATTATTATTTATTTAATAATCCATTTTTAAATTATTGAATATGATTCAAAAGTTAATGATAGAGACTGATCAACAATGTAGTCAACCATTTATCAGGTGTGACTTACATCATAATGAGACAGATTGTAATCAGAACTGGAATCAGACTTGAGTTTCGTAAGAGTATGAAGGAGATGGTTGGATGTGTTGTCAAAGAGGGAGATTGAAATTTTAAGGTTGAGAAGATTTGTGGAAAATGTGAGAAACCAAAGGTACTCGTTTTCATTCATAGAAAAATCCAAAAGATATAAATCTTCAGAGAATAATGCTGATGGGTATTGTATTCAGAAGAGAAAGAAGAACCCTGATTTTTTTTCAAATGATTTTATCAATTGGGTCAAGAACCATCATATCAGAGTTGATACTGATTCATCCTACAATCGTAATGACAAAATAGGAATGGGAAAATAGCAACATAATTGTATCGAGAAATCAGAATGGTATCTATTCCTCATACAAGAAATTGGTACGGAACATCGTAATGAAGGAATCAGATTGAGGAAATCAAATTTAGACTGATGTTTGTGAAGAAAGATATAAGGGAGATGAATTTTTTAGAAGATTCAAGAAGGATCAAAAAGAAATGAGAATAATTGAGAAGCATGGACAAAGTCAAGATGCACCAAAAATTCAAAGAAACATACAAATTTGGGGAATTTGGTTAGGCGGGAAAATTTCAGGGATCCCACCCAAATCACAATTGGGGCGAGTATAAAAGGAAAAAAGTAAATTGTATGTTTATGAGAGAAGTATTGTTCATGATATGTAGAGAGAAGATGGAGTGCTGAATAATTTTAGAGAGAGAATAAGAAGTTTCCACATTGAGCTTTGTTGAAGAAGTTTCTTTGGATAGGAGTGAAAGGAGAAGAGACAAGATTATAATGTATCCAGCTAATCATCATATTCAGTGGATCATCATATTCAGCTGACTATCGTATTATTATTGTCATCATATTCATATGGTTATTGTAATTGGATAGATAATTGGACCAAGATTATTATATTGGGATTTTCAGACTGGGGAAGATGGTGATCAGAATTTTTTGAACCGTATTCTGACGGTTTATATTTTTTGTATTATGAAATTGGATAAGGAAATCGGACTGAGTTTCATATCAAAGTCCTTTAATTTCTTACCATCTTATGGGTAATAAAGTGAATATTTTTTTTAAAAGAATACATTTTTGGAAGTTGATAAAGTAGCATAGGTAACATGTGTTGTTACACAAACATTGTATTACATCATTTGTGTTGGAGGGAGAACACGTACAATTGGATTGTTTACATAATGCTACATGACTGTAAAGGAATATCTTACTCATTGTATTCCACAAAAAAGTATTGATTTCTAGTTTATTGTGTGGTATTATATTATTTCCAAACCATACCAAGGACGTAGCTACTCTTAATGAATAGTGAACCTTTTAAATTATTCTATTTCTTTGGATGTGTGTTTGATTTGTTTTCAGCGGGGAATGAAATATTTAACATGAGGTGAAGGTTGTTTCATTTTCAAGGAAACATAAAAAGAAAAGATATCATTGATTCACCCCCTCCCCCTATCAGTGATACAATTATCCTAACAAGGCACTTTAACTTGTGGTGAACATGTTCATATAGAGATATGAATTTGTATGATGGAGATCACACCAAAACCCTTAGTAGCTTGAGTAGGACCGATTCTTTGCTATATTCCTCTCTTACTTACATATATAAAATAGAGATTTCATAATTGTTTCCAATACTACTAAGGCTCGCAGGGTCACATGGTTAGACCCTTGGATAAGGATAAAATTTTGGACAAATTATTTGTTTAAAATGAAGAGAGTTTGATGAAAAACCATATCCAAAAGAGTTTCAATGGATTCACAAAGAGTTTTTAAGTTTTTCATAATGTACTTGTGTGATTTTAGAGCAAGTGGGATATTGTTGGATGTGCACTAAAATGTACATGCATGAGATACATATATCTATAATATATGATATTATATATAGTGTATATTTAATGCATGCATGTGATGCATAAATAATATATATATATAATATATATATATACATATATACATATATATAATTTATTTCTCTCAAATGATTTATTTGTCGCTTCCAATCCATTATGAATGGATTGAATTCATTGCATTAATTCATTGAAAACGTTCAATGAATTATGCCCAACAGTCAGAAACGCATATGTTGTGTCTGATATGTCTCGGTCTTTGGCTATATAAGAGGATGTGATCCTCTCCTATTATGGGTAGTGTGTTTTGCGATGTGCATGAACATTTGTAAAACTATATTCCTCTTGAAACATCATTTATCTCTTTTGAGAAGGCACCATCACCCATTTGGATTTAGGGTATCCTCACTATTGTGCCACGTCTAGCTTCCATATCCCATTCTTTGACAAAAGATGGTTGATTTGCATGCGACAATCGATATGTAGATAGATACACATGATCCCCACCCTTGTTCTATGACTAGCCAGCCTAGCCCATGTTGTGGTTCACTGACCACTAAGAGATATGAATGGAGGAAAAAACAGAACTTTATTTCACAAGAACAAAGGATTGCAATGACCCCAACCACACCTCCCTTTATTTCACAAACATGGAGCTCTCAAGGCCCTCTCAAGGATGGAGCTCTCTTAGATTGAATTTATCTCTGGCTTGGATCTCTATGCTGGAAGCTCCCTTGGCCTCTTTATATAGCCATGGCGGGGGTTCCAAGTTTGACACAACTCCCTCACTAATTCTCCACCAATCCCTCCACCCACCATGGACTTCTCCCATGGATGCCACCTATTATAGTGGGTGGAGTTGATGCACCAGCTGCCTACCAAGGCAGTTGGAAAAGTACAAGCTCCAACAATTCTCCCCCTCCAGCTACAATCCACTAGAGCATTTGTAATGATCCGGCTTCTCTCAAGCAACCACATTTGTCATCATATCCACGAAGTTCTCATTCGTGTGGATCTTCACAAGTCACAACAGTTACCGATCCATCACTTTGCATATCCAATGATAACAAATGTTGACATGATTTTTGATATCCTTCATGATCCCCCTCATCAGTCCTCAATAGGTACTCTAACTTCGAATATTTTGTTGACAGAATACTTCCTCGTGAAGATCTTTGAACCTGTGAAATGTTAGGTTCGGGAGGCACAACATCACCAAGATCCTATAATGGTTCTGAAACTTCTTGTGGAGAGGATTGAGTCCCCCCTGCTCAATATCCTCCTCCACTGCCTCCTGGTCCGTTGTTGATGAGTCTTATGGCACCTCCTCCTCTTCAATGATAGGTGGTGCTGGTATAGGTGTTGAATCATGAATTGAGTCATCGACAGTTTCCTTTCGAGACATTTTAGGATTTTGAATATCCTCGATCGTCTAGTTCTCATGGAACACGACATCTCTGCTTCTGATCACCTTCTTCTCCTTCAGGTCCCAAAACTTGTATCTAAACTCCTCATCTCTATAACCGATGAACATGCATGGAATATATCTTCCATCTAGCTTCTTCCTGAGCTCCTTGGATACATGTACAAATGCCAAACACCCAAATACTTGTAAATGAGAGTAAGAGGGATGTTTACCAGACCATATCTTCTGTGTAATCTCAAAATTTAGGGAGACTGATTGTGATTAGTTGATGAGGTAGCATGCAACCTGAACAGCTTCTCCCCAGAATGGCTTAGAGAGCTTAACCAAACTCATCATGCTTCTAACCTTCTCCATGATGAATCTGTTCATCCTTTCTACAACTCTGTTGTATTGTGGGGTGCATGGGACCATCCTCTCATGTCGGATGCCCTGACTCCTTCAATAGGCATCAAATTCCCTGGATGTGTACTCTCCTCCATTGTCTAAATGAAGACATTTCAGCTTCCTTCCAGTTTCACGCTCCACCATGGCATGGAACATCTTGAAGTAGTCCAGTACTTGGTCCTTCGTCTGCAAGAAGAAAACTCACACCCTTTGAGATGCATCATCAATAAAGGATAGAAAATATTTGTTACCTCCGAGTGAATCCACCTCTATGGGTCCATATACATCAGAGTGCATCAGATCCAGCAACTCTGATCTCCGTGATGAAGTAGTATTGAATGAGACTTTATGATGCTTCTCATACAAGCAGTATTTACAAGGGTCAAGTGATGCATCCTTGTCAATACTGATGTACTTTTTCTTCGTTAAGGTAGATAACCCTTTTTCACTCATGTGGTTGAGCCTTTTATGCCACATATTGGAAGACATTTCTCCTTTCGTCGAGCTGAGACTTTTTGCACATATCTTCACATGAGTTTTGTATAACGCACTGCATATGTGTCCTCAGGCGATGACAATGGATCCTTTCGTCATCTACCATGCTTCATTGTTGAATATTTTGTCATAGCCTTGTCGATCAAAGGCTATACCTGATAACAGGTTGAGTTGAAGGCTTGGAACATGTCGAGAATCCTTTATGGTGATTGTGTATCCAACGTTCGTCTTGACTTGGATATCACTCATGCTAACATTCTCTGTCGAATGGGTATTCCCCATCTTGACTGCACCAAAGTCACTGGCTTGATAAGTCAAGAAATACTCACGATGCGGAGTGAAGTGGTATAATGCTGCAGTATCGACCACCCATTCTGTGTCTTGACTGGATGTATGAAAGCACGTCTCTTCTTCGTCTTTGGAGCAAAGCGTGATTTCTCTAGAGACTGTCACGTGTGCGTCTCCATTTCTTCTTTGTTGGTTGCTACTTTGAGCCTTTTCTTGCAGCAACTTTTGGTAGTTCCGTTTCATGTGATCCATCATGCCGCAATGGTAGCATTTGTATGATGGTCATCTGCTATATATAGACCTACTCTCGCTTTGGTGTCTGTTTTTGGCCTCTCGACCACCTCCTGTGGATGGTCCCTCCATGAAATTTCAATTTTTCAAAAATTGGTGCATAATATGAAAAAATGGAGCTCATCGATGCATCCGGAAAGGTTGAAAATGGTGGAATTGACTCTTGAATCCTCGAAATCAGACATCGATTGATCAAGATATGATCAAAAAAGTGTCAACGGCTGAGATCGTCGGATAATGTGGTGAGGACGTGACACGCCGGAGTAGCTTCTGGAAACTCGCCGAAAAACTCATCGGCGTCGAAATAGTACCTTCTTCTCCGACAGATGGTACTGTAGCACTCAAACTTTGACCAAACTTTGACCAGGGCTAAGAAGCTCATTTTAGCTCTGTTTTCAATGTCGTTTGCGCCGTTGGAATCATCTCGACATAAGCTTTTAGAATATGCCTTCAAAACAAGATTCCGGACAACTTGAATTTTCCGATCACCAAAAAATTACCACTGCTCGCCATCGTTTCATCGGAACCTCCTTTGATACCACTTGTTGTGGTTCGCTGACTACTAAGAGAAATGAATAGAGGGAAAAACAAAATTTTATTTTACATGAAAAAAGGATTACAATGACCCGTCCCACACCACCATTTCTTTCACAAACATGGAGCTCTCAAGGCTCTCTCAAGGATGGAGCTCTCTTGGCTCGAACTGATCTCTGGCTTGAATCTCTATGATGGAAGCTTCTTTGGCCTCCTTATATAGCAATGGTGGGGGTGTCAAGTTTGACACAACTCCCCCACCAATTCTCCACCTGTCCCCCACCCACTATGGAATTCTCTCATGGCTGTCACCTACCATGGTGGGTGGAGTTGATGCACAAGCCACCTACCAAGGCAGCCGGAAAAATAGAAGCTCCAACAGCCCATGCTTTGGCAGACGATGATAAATTTCCAAATGGCAACCTTTGACCCCCACCCTTGTTGCACGCTTGGCCAACCGTACTCCCTTCTCTGAGTGACCTTCATAGACACGGATTCACAAGGCTCTACTTTGGTAGATCACCATAGATAGAGAGATCCATAATGGGGTTGTGACGATGGTAGCTTGCAATGGTGGGTGAGTTGCGATGATGGGGTGCTACAGGGACTGGGGCCTACGCCGATGTGGCCTGCACCGATAGGGCTCCGACAATAGGGGATTCAATGATGTGTCCTTTAATGGAGGACTCTTGGGTGGGGAGTTGCATCAGGGTTGACACATATTTGGAGAAAGGCGAAGGATTTGGAGGAGGTGAAACAATGTATTTTTTGTTTTTTATTTCAAATTTTAACATCATTTTTTTAACGGTTACCAAACATGTTTTTAACCACCTTTTCGGTTCTATTTCCTATTTCGTTTCTTGTTGCATTTCGCGTTTTGTTTCCATAAAAAACTATTCCAATTAATTGAATGGGATCCAATTCAAAATTGATTTTTTTTAGTTTTGGACCAATTTTTTTCTTTTGAGTCCGGTCGAGTCGGGTGACTTTTTTAAAAATATTGGGTTGACCTGAACTACCTGATTTAAATATAAAAGTTTTTCACGTGCTCAATTTTAACTTTTTTTTGAAATTTAATTAGATATATATAATTTTGTACTGAATGATTTTCATTAGTTGAATGATTAAAGTTCAAATTGATACCATTAAAAATGATTACTTTCATTGTGTTTTATGTAAAATAACGAATGAATTTAGAAATTTATTTATATATATGGATCATAAATTATATGTATTTGGTTTAATTATTATAAAAATTTATTTCAATTTAATCTAACCCACCCTTAAAACTACCTAAACTGCCATGTTGAGATTTTTGACAAACCACCTGTTTGAGTAGCGTGAAATTGATACGCACCTCTGCACACCATTTAAAAAAAAAGTATTTTCTCAAAAATATTTTAAACCAAATTGGAGGATAAACTGGAATATTGGCTTCCAATTCCCAAGTCTATTATCCGACCAAACGGCAGCGGGGGGTGAGTTATGACGTCATGTAGGGCGTGTATGGCTGCATCACATTGCTGCCACGTGGATACCAGCTGGTGTGTGGGGTGGTCGGTGGTGGGTGCCGGTTGCGTGGGAACTCTACGAAGGGATGAAATGACGAATTTGACACTGATGGGGATGGGATGCACCACTGGAACGGCAAGAAGTGAATCGTCGGGGGAGGTGTTTTAGTCATTCCAGCCTTGCGGATATTACAAAATGCGGCTGATCTGCCGCTCCCCTCATTACCATTGATGATAAAATTTAACCTCCAAAATCAATTTAGGTTTATCCTACTTATATTTTATATATTTTATTGGGAAAATTGAACCTATTATTATTTATTTAATTAACCGGTTTGAAATTAACTAATGTTATAGTAAATGGTATCAAATCATAAACAATCAACGCACATACATGCATTTTCTTGAAGATGGGGACATGACCTGTAATAGGGTTTAAGATACAAAACCCATGATTTTTCAAGACTCATTCAAATTAATCAGAGGCCTAATGTTATGAGATATCACCAAGCACATCTAAAAATCCATACAATAAAAAGGAGGTTCAATATTTCCCCATTTGTATAAATAATAAAAATATGCATATAATTCTTTATGTACATGTCCAACAACGGTTTTAATGTTAAAGATAAGTCGAACATTTTAACAACATGAAAGAGTATCTAAAAGAATAGAAATGACAAATTCAAATTTGAAATACCACCAAAATCAAAATCAATGTGTTGAAACTGTGTGTTATACTTTTAAGTAGAAATTCCATTACACAAATCACGTGTTAACAATACCATAAAAACGGCTTTACACGACGTCACCCTTTAACAGTCCTAAAAAAAGCATTGTTAAAGAGGTAGTTTTATCAATGCTAAAAACACTCATAAAGAGTACTTTTAACATCGCTAAACAAAAGAGTCATTAAACATACCCCTTTATCAATATAAGAACTCAAACCTTCTTTTCAGTTATGAGTTTTCTTTTCTAGTTTTTTTTTGAGAAAAAAAGGAGAAATTGAAAATTTAAGGAGTACACGCAGTGTACTTTTGAGTACAAGCCATGTACCTGGTTGCTGCAGGTGACTGTGTACTGGCCATGTAACGGTCGAGTACATGGCTGTGTGGGGTGACCTGGAGGCCACCTAAAACGGGGGCCGATTAAGTCAAGTACACGCCGTGTACTTTTAAAGAACATGCGGTGTACTTTTCTTTTTAATTGTTATATCGGACCAAGATCGCGTTTCATTCACAGAAAGCACTTCTTCTCATTCTGTCTCGTCCAGGAGCGACCAAAGACGATGAATCTTCTCCGAGCCCCTGACCCGCCGTCGATTGCGTTAGAACCGCCACAATGAGTTCTTCCTTCTTCTAGAGGCTCATATCTTGATTTCTCCTCTCTCGCGAGATATTCTTGGTTGAGCGTTTTAGACGTTTTTGTAGATCTACGACATTCTAGGTCGATTCAAAGACTGAGATTCAACTATATCAATCGTACAACGTCGAGGTAGGTTGTTTGTGTCCTTCCGGAGTTAGTCTTCGAATATTATATGCAAAAGTATCCAATACCCTAGAACGGGGTATTGTGTGTTTAGAGATTTTAGCTCTGTTAATGTCTTCTATGCCTTGTGTGCCTGAGTAGAGGTTGTTTGATTGTGAATAAGTTTATTTACCTTGATATGGATGTATTTGCCCATGTTTGAACTGATATTGGCCGTTGGACCTAATTTTTCATGTTTGGCTACTTGTTTTCCATGCCTAGTGTTGTTAGGATGAAGTGATATTATCTGATGTTGTTATATGCTTGTAGTTGTTTAGCCAAGTAGTTCTTGAAAGCTATTAGCCAAGTAGTTCTTAAGGTTTACTTTGACTGTTGAACATCGTTGTGCACGATTGACTTATACAGGGCTATGAGAACATGGTGTAGTAAACTATAGGGGGAATAGACACTGAGGGCTTCCCCAGAGTGTGTTTACTTTTCACGTTGCAAGACCATGGGGGGGTGGACATGAGTGCTCCCTCAGAGTGTCTGTAGATCCACATTGTGAGACCAAATGGGGAATTGGACGTTGAGTGCTTCTCCAGAGTGTCTGTAGTTTACCGATAAAAGACCACAGGGGGAATTGACGGTGAGTGCTTCCTTAGAGAGTCTTTGCTAAAGCTGAACCAGAGGGGTTAGACTGTGAGTACTTCCTAGAGGGTTGCGTGTGTTTGTTTGGTTGAACCAGATGGGTTAGGCTGTGAGTACTTCCCAGAGGGTTTCTTGTATTTGATTATCTGCTTACTTGATATATGTAAATGAATGTAATTGAAACTGTAGGATTGTTTAATTTTGAGTACTTCCTTGTTTACTGTTTCATTTTGCTTATTATCTGCCATATATATATATATATATATATTCATTGACTGTTAGGCACAGAACTTTGAGTGGTTACCTACTGGGATTCGTCTCACACCCTGTTTGGGTCATGTTTGTGGGTCCAAACAGATTATATTGTTGCTGGTATAGATAAGGGCATGCACCCTTCTACGTCAGGTACTTAACTGCTATGGAGGTGGAGAGCATGAGACCAAGTTGAGGCATGCGATGCTGCTGGAGTTTATTTGTTTTCATTATACTTTGGTTTAGTACTATATTTCACCATTGTGACTTGTTTTGCTGCTTTCCTATATACTTATGACATGCATCATTATTGATATATATATATGCTGCAGTTGTTTAGTTACTTCCAGTCTTCTGCTGTTTACTGTTGTGCGGTATTATAACTGTTTTCGCTATTTTTATGTAAAGGCCCGGAAATTTCAAGGATTTTTTTTCTTAAATACTTTGAAATTTTATGAGTACGCAGTTTCTGACGGCACCTGAATCCGAGACCCGGTGTGTCTGGAATCAGTTTTTTTGAAGTTTTGTTCGGGTACGTTCAGTAAACGTACGAGCGAGTTCTTCTATCTTTTGAACCGGTTCTCGGAATTGAAATTCGAGGACACCGATGAACTTGCAGCGCCGGTATTTTCTTAAGGAGGCCTTTACCGCAGTTGCGTTTTATGCGGGTTGAAAGTTAATTTTTGGGGATTTAGAATAAATTAAATAAAATTGTTGTACACAATTTTATTTATTTTTGATACCTATAACCTACAAGAGGAAGTTAAGGGTGGGACCACACCCCACATAACCTCCCCTGAGAGGATTTAGTGTGGTGGGGCCCACACGAACCCAAACCCTTCCACCTCCCCTCAACTCCCCATTAATTTCCTACTGTTTATTTTGACAACTCCTCATTAATGGTGGAGCCTCTCCACCTCCCTCTTCCCATCAATTGTGCCAACTCATATAATTAATGTCTATATTAATTATTCGACAGCTCTTTTGAATCAAATTGAATTGCATGACAATTCTATTAATTTGAGAGCCTTTTTATTTCTTTTTGCGTTGGCAAATCACTTTTGGGGGAAGGCTCTTGAGATTTAGAAGAGAGGTGATCCTTCTTCGACGAAGAACACCGTTCTTCAACGAAGAACATCCCCGACGCAGAACGCGAAAAACTTCTTCCAACGACGCATCTTCCTCGGACGCACCTCGACGTCAAGGAGTCTACGTCGCCTACAACAACGACTCATCCTCCATCGTTGACGGGAAGACACCGTTCTTCCGCGATGCCCGACTACAATGACGCTCGTTTTCCGCGGCTCGACGACGTGCGACGTCAATTACGAGGTAGGGGGTTTATGTTCAATTTTTATTGATTAAAATTGTTCTTGTACTTCATTAAAGGTTTTGGTTTGTCTATGGATAAATGTTATTGCCTAACGCGGAGGGCGTGAGTCAAACAAACACGGCCCGACGACCCTACATCGTTTCTTGTTTTATTAATTCGCAAAGGGAGGCAGTGGTGAATGGAGGCGGCGGCGAGCGAAGGCGGCGGCCGCGTGCGAAGAACCGCATCCTACAACCACGGGCCGCTCGGCCGACGAAGAACCGACCGACTAAGCCGGCCTGACCAAAGAGACCGCGACACCACGAGGGCGCCGCGCTATGGAGGACTGCGGCCCGCATTCCGTGGGCCGCTTCGGCGGGTGAACCGGCCGGCTCGTCAGCCGGCCGGGTTGGAGAAGGCCGCGGCGCAGCCTGGCGCCGCGTGCGGAAGACAGCGGCCCGCCCAAGCGGGCCGCTCGCGCTGGAGAAGCTGACCAGCTTCGGCTGGCCGGATTGGAGGGCGGCGCCGCCAGTTCGGGAAAGCGGGGGGCCGCGCCCCCCCCCCCCCCCCCCTCGAACCGCTCGACCACCTGGGTTGAGCCGCTCGGCCAGCCGGGCCGAGCCACCTGCCACGGGCCGGGTAGAGCCCCACCAGGCCGGGCCACACATTTTCAGGCCGGTCCGACACCAGACGGGTCAGACCCACCAAAACCGGGTCGACCCGACCCGCCAGCCCACTGGGCTTGACGGGCCGGACCCGTTTTCACTTAAACGTGAATAACTTTAAGACCGCGCATCCGATCGACGCACCGTCTGCGGCACTAGGACCCTCACGATAAAGAGGTCCTTTTACGATACTCTAAGTGCGTTTTGGAAGACTTTGGAAAATGGCCGGGTTTGGAACGAGCGTAATTCCAACAGGGCCCTTAGAACGAAAAAACAAATAACTCTCAGACCGGGCGTCTGATTGACGCGTCGTCTGTCGCTTTGAGTTTCTTTGGGACGTTGATCTATCGACCCCTTTGCTCGAGGAGAGGACCCTCCCAGAATCGAGCGTGCTGTGTGCGGGAACCCTAGAGCGGGCTGCGACTGCGTCAACTACTGTACTGGAATCCTCCGTGGGTTCGATAGTGACGACTACCGTACTGGAATCCTTTATGGGTTCGACAACAATGACTACTGTTCTTGTATCCTGTGTGGGTCCAGCAGTTTGACCTCTGTACTTGTATCCTGTGTGGGTCCGACAGAGTAGCTGGTCTTGTATCTTGTGTGGGTCCGACAGCTTAGCTGCTCTTGTATCTTGTGTGGGTTCGACAGCTTAGATGAATCAGTGACTACATCTGATCATATCTATCGCTATATGAAAGATGTATACCTGTGTGAGCTGAGTCTTGATTTTCAATCATTATCATCGATGTGATTGACTTCTTTTCTGTGTGGATTGGGTTGTATTTGGGCTCGAGAGTTGGAGCCGTACTATGGTTGATAACTTAGGTATATGTATGGGCATATACCTAAGTAGGGTTGGTTGATACTTCATGTTTGTATCTCTCTTCTGTGGTTTATCCATTTTGGATTCTGGGAGACCTTCGGGGGTCTCGGGGTCCCTACTGAGTATCATATACTCACCCCTGCACGGGCTTTGCCCGCACTATGTTGTGTTGGTTGCAGACGACGGACAACACTGATAGAGGTAGAGACTTGTAGAGCTGGATGGTACCCGGAGGTTGACCACTTGGCGAGACGTACACGGAGCAGATAGACGGACTTGAGGTGCAGAGGAGGCCATCTGTACCCACCCTTCAGGTGGGATTCTTGTAGGATGACTCAGTGGTTACTGTTTTACTTTACTACGGTTGTGCTAGCTTCAGTTGTACTGTACTTTCAGTTGGGTTTGTATAATGACCCATTTACTTTTTAACACTTACTTTTGTACTCAGTTTACTTAGTGCTTACTTCAGTTGTGTACTCTATTGTGCTGTTTACTTTTATAAAGGCAATGCCTTCCCTTTTTATCGGGATTTACGCCTTTGGTGCTAGTCGCCAGCCCCTGACCTATGGAAGGTGGGCTTGGGGTAGTCACGACACGGGCCCCGAGGACGGGTCGTGACATTTTATCTGTTTCTTTTTACTGCGTTACTCTGCCAATGATGACATAGTTTCCCCACTATCACACCCAAGACCCTCGCTGCTAGTCGGAAACCTCTGACGTTTGGGGAATTGCGCTTGAGGCCATGTGACCAACCGGGTACGGGGCACCTTTGGGCGACACCCGAAATTGGGACATTACAAAGTGGTATCAAAGGTAGGTTCTTTTCTTCTTGACTTACTATTTGGAGCCTATAATTAGGGATAGAAAGGAATATGTACTTGGTAATAAGCTGTTTCTGGGAATAGCTAACCCGGGTATGAGGAAAAGCCAATTTACCTCGTATATTTAGATTTTTCTGGTTTTGTAATTATTACAGTTGATTTGATTTCACCATTGGGTGATTCACATGTTTTGTCCTGTTAACATTGATAATATTGAGGTTCTATTTCTGTTGCAACTCGATGAGATGAGTGTATGCCATCTCATGCATCATATATGAACTTGCTAGAGATCACATGTCATGCATTCTTTCCATGCCATTTAGGGTGCATTACTGATTGCATGTTGTTTTGATAGATGTTGTGCTAGATATGCATGCTGTTGTGATAGATGCCTTGATAGAATACCTGCTATTTTATAGGATATTGGATTGTGTAAGGTTTCATTTGAATGAATGCCAAAATTTGGTTCTTGAGGTATTATGGCCCCTTATAGATCAGAATTTGGTGGATCATTTCATTGTTATGCTTGTTTATGACATGTATAAGATTCCAAACTTTGATTCGCGGGGATTATGGGCCCTCATGGATCAGAATTTGGATCTTTAATATTCGATTCAGTGTTTTTTTGGGTTTCAGAGTAGTTTCTAAGGCTTTCTGTCCAGAAAAACCCAGAATACACGGTGTGTATTGCTGAATACACACCATGTATCCTTCTGTTCAGGAAGGAAATGTTTTTCTTAAGTACACGCTGTGTACTTAGGGTACACACTGTGTAGTCTCTAACCGTGTTACTACCTGTGTGGGAAGAGACACGGGGTTGGGAAATCCTTGGAGTAACATGCCGTGTATCGGACGTACACGCTGTGTTGTAAGGACCGTGTGTCCACCCGTGTGACAAATGACAAGGATGGATGAAACTAAGGTTATACATGCCGTTTCAAGCTTGAACACGCCGTGTAGTTTATCCCATGTATCCGACCGTGTGACTAACAACACGGGTTGGTGAAATCCTTCTAGTTCACGCCGTGTCTGGAACGAACACGCAGTGTAGTCTTGTTCTAGGAGAACCATGTGGGTTAGTCGTGTAGAAGAACTCGGGCAGGGGAAAATGATTCAAGTACATGTCGTGTCTTAGGAGAACATTTCATGTGTATGGGGTGTTACATGACCAAGGTTGGTAGGAGTACACATCCATGTGAAGGCTTAAAGGAACACGTCGTGTAAGGGTCATACACGTCGTGTATCCCTGTTTTGGAAAACTTGAATGATTTCCTTCTCCTGTTCCTTTTTGGAACTTCTATGTTTTAGTCCTTGTTAATCTTGATCTAAGGTGTGCATTTAATCTTGCAGAGTCATGCCACCGAGACGTCCTCCGGTTGTATTCCAGTTACAGGGCAATGAAGAGACACCGGACATGGCAGATCAGGAACTACCATAAGATCCTCCAGTCGTACCCATCTTGGCACCAGCCCTTATCCCAGATATAGGTGCCGATGCACAGTTCTGAGAGGGATTTATGAGGTTCATATAGACCTTCCGAGGAGTACCGCCTCCTACCCCATCTATAACATATTTGATGTGGGTCAGCAACAACATCCTCCTACTTTCTCAAGGGATGGAGGACCTCAGGTTGTTGAGTCATAGTTAGAAGACATGCTATCTATCTTCGAACATCTGAAGACACCTCCAGAGAGGAGGGTGAATCTCGCAACATATATGCTTCGGGATTCCTCCAAGAGATGGTGGGATGTGATCTCACAAGCGGGACACCAACATGTTATGGTTTGGGATGAGTTTCAGCACGACATCTACGATTACTTCTACCTGGAGACTTTGAGGGCCGATCGAGCTCGAGAGTTCATGAGTCTGGAATAGGGAACTCTCTCAGTCATGGAGTATTCTTCTCACTTCACAGATCTGCAGCGATTCACACCCATTCTAGGGGGAGATGAGTTATTCCTGGAGAGAAAGTTTGAGGATGGTATCGAGCATGACATCCGATCTCAGGTGAACATCTTCAGGTTGACTTCCATCACCTCTATAGTCAACCAAGCGCTGATCACGAAGTGCAATCTGAGGGATTCTGGATCTGTGAGCCAGGGCAGCTCGACATCCAGAGTTGGTACCCCTCCGACTGACAGTAGGAAGCGCCGTAGGGATTCTACGTGTGGAGATCTGAGGGAGCACGATACTTATTTTGGTAGCCAGGTGGTGTGCTACCAATGCGGGAAGATCGGGCATATGAGACCACATTTCCCGAGAGACCCAGTTGAGTGCCGATCTTGCATCAATATGAGCCATCTTCAGCGTTTCTGTCAGTTTTATCACCAGAAACTAGTGATAAAGGTTCTTCTATGACTCCTCGTTCAAGAGCAGGACCACCAGTTTCTCATTAGTCTAGGAACTGGAGTTCTT
Source organism: Viscum album (assembly GCA_963277665.1). Taxonomy (NCBI): domain Eukaryota; kingdom Viridiplantae; phylum Streptophyta; class Magnoliopsida; order Santalales; family Viscaceae; genus Viscum; species Viscum album. The sequence continues at coordinate 1,296,774,167 of OY728122.1, read as the reverse complement.
CTGACCGTTCAGGCCGAGGCGGAGGTCGTGTCCATGGTAGCCAGTCTCCAGGACTTCAATGAAAACAGGGTGGATCAGCTCAAGGTGGTCAGGCAGGATCATAGGGCTGCGGTATTGGCCAGACTTTTGTAGTGGAGTAGACCCAGCAGGAAAAGGATCCCAGACCCTCTACAGTTCGAGGTACGATTCTAGTTGCCTCCATCTTAGCTTCTGCACTTTTCGATGCAGGAGCTTCCCATAGTTTCATATCTGTTGCTGTTGTGGAGAGCCTTGGGCTCTATATCTTTACTTATACTGATGTATTGACGCTGGATACTCCATTAGGGACAAGAACGACTAGTGTACGTCAGTGCAAGGAGTTCCCTCTTGAGGTTGGTGGGTGTCACTTCTTATGGGACCTCTATGTCCTAGAGATGACAGACTATGATGTCATTCTCAGGATGGACTGGTTGGTTCCCTACCAAGCCGTTGTTGATTTTTATTGATGTAGGGTGAGTTTCACATCACCAGAGGACAACTTGTTTCTACATAAGGGAAAATGGGATGTCCAAGCGAGTAGAGCAGGACCTGAGCATCATGGGTTGGGAGGAGTTACAAACCAGATTTCTAGTCTATATCTGGATGACCAGGGAACTTCATAGATGGAATTTCCTCCAGTGGATGATCGTTTCAGGGATTTCTTTATAGAGTACTTTTTAGGTTTTTTTCTAGAGTGAGAGGTAGAATTTTCTATTGAGCTCGTGCCAGGAGTAGCACCGGTGTCCATTACTCCCTATAGGATGGCTATAACAGAGTTACATGAGCTCAAGAAGCAGTTAGAGGAGTTACAGGCTAAGGGTTTCATCCGACCCAGTAATTCTCCTTGGAGTTCACTTGTCCTATTTGTGAAGAAGGCAGATGGTACCCTCTGTCTTTGTGTGGATTATCGAAAGTTGGACCAGTTGATGGTCAAGAACCGATATCCCTTACCGAGGATTGATGATCTCTTTGATCAGCTTCGAGGAGCCTAGGTGTTCTCGAAGATTGACTTGAGATATGGTTATCATCAATTTCATATTAGACTATCTAATTACCTCTTACAACCTTTCAGAGAAGGTATGGTCTATTCGAGTATGTGGTTATGCCGTTCGGTCTCACGAACACACCTACAGTTTTTATAGAACTGATGAACTGATTGTTCCATCCATACTTGGATTCCTTTATGGATGATATCTTGGTGTACTCTCACACTTGACATGACCATGCCACACATATTGAGATTGTTTTTGAGTACCCTAAGAGAGCATCATTTATATGCTAAGCTCTCAAAATGCCAATTTTGGATGGACCAAATTCACTTCTTGGGTCATGTTATCATAGAGACAGAAGTATCTGTAGACCTAGATAAAGTGAGAGCAGTAGTTTCATGTGAGTATCCAAAGAACTTCTTTGAGGTACAAAGTTTTCTAGGGATGGCTGGATACTACAAACGTTTTATATAGGACTTCTCATACTCAGCAGTGCTACTAACGGGCCTAGCTAAGAAGGGTGCGAAGTACCTGTGGACTAATTCTTGTGAGTCGGACTTTTAGGAGCTAAAAGGGAGGTTGAATTCAGCACCGATACTAGTTTTACCAGAGCCAGGAAATAATTATATAGTTTACTGTGATGCGTCAGGTATTGGGCTGGGAGTAGTGCTTATGTAGGGAGAAGGAGTCATTGCATATGGGTCTCGGCATTTGAGGCCACATGATAGGAATTAACCGACACACGATCTTGAGTTGGCTGTAGTTGTTCATGATTTATGATATTGGAAACATTACTAGTTAGGAGAGAATTTTTCGGTTTTCACTAAAGTCTCAAGTAAATATTCACACAGCGTGATCTAAATTTGATACAAAAAAGGTGAGTTGAGTACCTTTAGTATTTTGATTATGAGCTTTCCTATATGCCTGGGAAAGACAACGTAGTGGATGATGTTCCGAGCAGGAGGAATTAGATATAGGTAGTTCAAGAGGCCATCAGTGAGTGGTAGCTTATGTCTCTATTCTCTGAGATACATTTGGAGGTGCACAACAGACAGGGGGAGACATTTCTTTCTTCTGTAGATGTTACCTCTAATCTTCTTGATCCAGTCTGAATAAGGAAACTATCAGATTCTGAAGGCCTAGTCCTACAGGAGAGTGTTTCAGGAGAGAACCCCATTCCTAGATGAACCATAGGCGAGGATGAGATCTTTCATTTTCATGGGTGCATGTGGGTGCCGGTATAAATAAGCGAGGATATGATGTGGGAATTTCATTCCTCAGTTTGGGCAGTTCATCCTAGTGTCACCAAGATGTATCAAGATCTGCACCATCAGTATTGGTGTCCAGGTATGAAGAGAGATGTTGCTGGGTTTTTCATGAGGTGTCCCACCTATCAGCAGGTGAAGGTGGAGCCTTAGTGACCAGCAGAGATTTTACAGTAGTTACCCATTCCCAAGTGGAAGTGGAATGATGTCGCAATGGACTTTGTGAAAGGCTTACCGAGGTCGCCTCAAGGGAGTGACACAGTTTGTGTTGTCATTGACAGACTCACAAAGGTTTCTCACTTCTTACCGATCTAGGAGACATTCAGTTTTGATGATATGAGAAGGTTGTAGATCCAGAAGATTGTACGTATACATGGGGTTACACACTCCATTGTTTCATAAAGGGATACACATTTTAATTATCGGGTCTAGTAGGGACTACAAAGGGATTTGGGTACACAGGTACTTTTGAGTACAACTTATCATCCCCAGATAGATGGTCAGTCCTAGCATATGATTCAGGTGCTGGAGGACATGCTTCTAGCATGCATCCTAGATTTTGGAGGGTCTTGGGAGAAACAAATACCTTTAGTTGAGTTTTCCTACAATAAAAGTTTTCAAGAAACTATTCAGATGGTACCTTATGAGGCTTTGTACGGTAGGCCATGCCGATCACCCTTATGTTGGCAGGAAGCAGGAGAGGCAGCTATGCTGGGACCTCATCTTGCCCAGGAGACCAAAGAGATGATAGGGTTATTTCTGAAGAGGATGGATACTGAATAGTCATGAAATAAGTCTTATGCTAATCGACGAAGATGACCTCTGGAGTTCGAGGTCGGAGATCAGGTTTTCCTGCATGTCACGCCGAAGTTGGGACACAGGAGGATTAAGAGACAGGGTAAGCTTTAGCCGAGGTATGTCAGGACGTTTGAGGTTTTGGAAAGGGTCGGGCTGGTTTTCTATCGGTTGCAATTACCTTAGAGGTATCGGGCTATGTATGGCGTCTTCCATGTTTATCAGCTATGACATTACTTCTCAGACCCATCTCATGTTTTTCAAACTGAGGAGGTTGAGTTGGAAGTGGACTTCTCATTTGAGGAGAATCCTATATAGATTGTTGATTGTAGTGTGAAGGTTCTCTAAGACCGGTCTGTTCCTCTGGTATGAGTGCTATGGCAGTGCAGGTGAGTATAGGACGAGACTTGGGAGAGGGAGGCCGACGTACGATCGCAGTGGCCGGAGTTTGTTCGAGAATCCTTATTCTACGCTGCCTTGCTAGGGAAATTTAGGGAAAAATTTCTTTAAGGGGGGAAGTTTTTAAGAACCCAAACCTTCTTTTCAAGTATGAGTGTTATTTTCTAGTTTTTTTGAGAAAAAGAGTAGAAACTATAAATTTAAGGAGTACACGCCATGTAATTTTGAGTACACGTCGTGTACCCGATTGCTGCTGGTGACCGTGTACTGGCTGTGTAACGGCTGAGTTCTTGGTCATGTGGGGTGACTTGGAGGCTGCCTAAATCAGGGGATGGTTAAGGCAAGTACACACCGTGTACTTTTAAAGAACACGCTGTGTAATTTTCTTTTTAATTGTTATATCAGATCGGGATCACATCTCGTTCACAGAAAGCACTTCTTCTCAGCTTGTCTCGTCCAGGAGCGACTGAAGACGAAAAATCTTCTCCGAGCCCCCGACCTTCCATCTATTCTCCGAATCAACCGCCATCAATTGCATTGGAATCTCCACAGTGAGTTCTTCCTTTTTATAGAGCCTCATCTCTTGATTTCTCCTCTCTTGTGAGATATTCTTAGTTGATTATTTTAGATGTTTTTCTAGATATACAATGTTATAGGTTGATTCAAAGGATTAGATTCAACTATATCGACTGTACAAAATTAAGGTAGGTGGTTTGTGCCTTTCTGTAGTTAGTCTTTGAATATTATATGAAAAAGTGCCCAATACCCTAGAATAGGGTATGCGTGTTTATGTATTTTAGCCCTGTTAATGTATGCTATGACTTGTGTGCCTTAGTAGAGGTTGTTTGATTGTGAATAAGTTTATTTACCTTGTTATGGATGTCCTTTCCCATGTTTGAACTAATATTGTCCGTTGGTCCTAGTTTTTCCTATTAGGCTGCTTGTTTTCCATGCCTAGTGTTGTTAGGATGAAGTGATATTATCCGATGCTTTTATATGCTTGTAGATGTTTATCCAAGTAGTTCTTGAAAGCTTTTGGCTAAGTAGTTATTAAGGTTTATTTTGGCTGTTGAACATCATTGTGCACGATTGACTTACACAGGGCTGTGAGAACTTGGTGTAGTAGACCATAGGGGGAATGGACACCGAGGGCTTCCCCAGAGTGTCTGTTTACTTTTCACATTGTGAGACCATAGGGGGGGTGGACGTGAGTGCTCCCTCAGAGTGTATGTAGATCCACATTCCGAGACCACATGGGGAATTGGATGTTGAGTGCCTCCTCAAAGTGTCTGTAGTTTACTAATAAAATACCAAAGGGGGAATTAACAGTGAGTGCTTCCTTAGTGAGTCTTTGCTAAAGCTGAACTAGAGGGGTTAGACTATGAGTACTTCCCAGAGGGTTTCTTGTGTTTGTTTCATTGAACTAGAGGGGTTAGGCTATGAGTACTTCCTAGAGGGTTGCTTGTGTTTGATTATCTTCTTACTTGATATATGTAAATGAATGTAACTGAAACTGCATGATTTTTTACTTTTGAGTGCTTCCTTATTTATTGCTTCATTTTTCTTGTTTCCTGCTATATATATATTCACTGACTGTTAGGCAAAAATTTTTGGGTGGTTTCCTACTGGTATTCATCTCACACCCTGTTTGGGTCTTGTTTTTGGGCCCAAAAAGATTATATTGTTGCAGGTATAAATAAGGGAAAACACCCTTCAACGTCAGGTACTTGACTACTGTGGAGCTGGAGAGCATGGGACCAAGCTGAGTCTTGTGATGCTATTGGAGTTTATTTGTTTTCATTATAATTTGGTTTAGTACTATATTCCAGTATTTTGACTTGTTTGGATGCTTTCCTAGATACTTATGACATGCATCATTATTGATATATATATATATATATACACTGCATTTGTTTAGTTACTTCCAGTCTTCCGTTGTTTATTATTTTGTAGTATTATTACTGTGTCTGCTATATTTATTTGTTTCTTTTCACTGCATTACTCTGCCAATGACGGCATAGTTTCCCTACTATCACACCCAAGACCCTTTCTGCTAGTTGGCAGCCTCTGGAATTTGTGGAAATGCGCTTGAGGCCATGTGACCAACCAGGTATGGGGTACCTCTGGGCGGAACCTGGAACCAGGACATTATAATCAACATTTTTTTAGCACTGATAAGGGTACCCTTTGTCAACACTTTTTTTAGCGCTGTTAAAAGGACCTCCTTTATCTGCGTTTTTTTAGAAGCGCTGATAAAGACCTCCCTTTATCAGCGTTTTTTACTAGCATTGATAAATGATATATTTCATATATATATATATATCACTAAAAATAATATATTAATATATAAATATATTTATATTTATATAAATATAATATATATATTTTAAATATGTTTTATATAATACTAAATAGGCATTTACACTTAATATATAAGATAATTAGTGAAAATAGCTTATAAATAATTAAAAATATTTTTTAATTAATAATTTGCTAATTATTATCGAGTAATATTCATTTAATAACAATTTGAATATAAAAAATCCAAAAAATTAATAAAAGATAAAAAATAAGTTGAAAACACAATTCAAACTTGAAACGACCATAACTTCTAATCCGGGTGTCCGTTTGGACTCCACCACAAATCAAATCAAAACTTGCGATGAGATCTACGCCCTAATAACAAGGGGGAACCCCATGTCATGTTTTTTGAGGACAAAAAAGGCTCATAAGACCTTCAAAACTGAGTGTTTAGTGGGGGTATGCAATTTGTTTTAACATTTAATGGAATTTCAGCCTCGTTTAAGAGGGTCTTTTTACCCGTTTTCAGTAAGGGATGAATTTATTCTTAGGGATTACGTTCATATTGATATTATGGTTTTGAAATTTTATTATTTTTCATATTGTACTGTTATTTATAATCAAATATATAAAAATATATACATATTTTGTATATATTCACACATAAAAATTTAATTTTATAAATATATATGTAAACATATTTACATATAAAATATATTTCTAAATATATAAACCTTATCTAAATAAAAAACAATATCCATTTTATTTAAAATAAAAATGTATGAATATTTATATACATATACAATTAATGTATATATAATGTTTATATATATAAAAAAATATTTGTGCGTGTGTATTAACGAACATACATACATATATATATATAAATATTGATATATAATATATGTAAATATGTAATGGCCTGGACCCTCTTGGTCCATTACTTTTCTAAATTCTAAGTGTTGGGGTGTCCTGGAAACCATTGGTGAGTCAGGAGGATATGGCTGTCAGTGGCAACATGTCACCGTGGTGTCACCTATCAGTGCCGCTGATCGGTCTCACCGATCAGTTCCACCCATCGGTCTCATTGACCAGTTTCACTGATTAGTTTCAGAGATCAGCTTCACTAATCAGATTCACAGATCAGCTTCACAGATCAGCTTCACTGATTAGCTTCACTGATCAGCTTCACAGATCAACTTCACTGATCAGCTTCACATGAGCAGCTTCATGGATCAGCTCCACCGGTTTCACCCATCAGTCTTACTGATCAGTGTCTCACTAATTGGTCTCACCGATCAGTGTCTCACTGATCAGTTTCACCGATCATTTTCACCCATCGGTCCCACCGATCAGTTTCACCCATCGGTCTCACCGATCAGTTTCAACCATCAGTCTCACTGATCAGTTTCACCCATCGGTGTCACCGATCAGTTTCACCCATCGGTCTCACCCATCTGTTTCACCGATCGGTTTCACCGATCAGTGTCACCCATCGATGTCACCGATCAGTGTCACCCATTGGTGTCACCCATCAGTCTCACTGATCGGTTTCACCCATCGGTCTCACCGATTGGTTTCACCCATCGGTCTCACCGATCAGTTTCACCCATCGGTCTCACCGATCGGTTTCACCCACCGGTCTCATCGATCAGTTTCACCCGATCCGTTTCACCCAATCAGTTTCATGGATCAGCTTCACCCAATCATTTTCACTAATCAACTTCACCCGATCAATTTCACTGATCATCTTCACCAGATCAACTTTACCCAATCAGTTTCACTGATCAGCTTCACCCGATCAGTTTCACTAATCAGCTTCACAGGACCAAATTCACCCGATTAGCTTCACCCAATAAGCTCCACCGATCGGTTTCACCGATCGGTCTCACCAATCAGTCATAGAGGGGTGTCAGGGTTTCCTTCCCTATTTTTTCCCATAACACCACTTTTAAGTATTTTAACCTTTTTAAAGTGGTTAAAGTCCATTTTTAGCACCATAAACAATGTTTTAAATCCCCTAGGAGTGGGGTGACCTTCAACGGACCCGTTTTCCTCTCTTTAAATGAAATCCTTTAATGCACAACTATTATGGCCACCCCTCAAATGAGAATTATTAAATAACAATTAATTCCATCATGTGTAACCGTCTAACCGCATGGAGAAACCACAATCTGCCTTTAAATACGTTCAAAATTCATATCTCGTAACTCTAGGATCTTTCCTTTTTATCGCATGGGAATTCCTTCTTTCTTCTTCTTGGCTGGTCTCTTTCCATTACTTAGTGCGTTTAGAGTCCCCCCCTTCCTAAGGCTAGTGGTGCGCCTATGCTAGAGCCTTTCCTGCTCACTATTGGAGTCCCTGAAGTTCCTCCCCTACAAGTCACGCATCCCAGTTATTGGCACGAGGAGAAAAACATCGAAAATTGATCATCCAAGTAGGGTTCTTCCTTTATCTCTCTTTACTGTGTATCGTGCAGGGTGGGCACGATGATGTTCCTACGAGAATGGATGAAACCAAACATTAACGAAGATAATAAATGGTTTTTAAGGAAAGAAGGGGTGTGTTTGATGGTGCTTTTGTACTCTTTCATCTTTTATTATATGTTGTGAATTATATGGGCTTATGTACACTGAAAATCGTGGTCGTTGGTGGTCCTTTCTTGTACACTAATGAACCTCTATTTTTCTGGATAATTCTGTGATTGAATGGATGTAACACGAGAATTGGTTAATCATGTAAACTCAGTTGATTAAATGGATTCCCAATGAATATGAATCATTTCATGGTCACCCTAGTTAACTAAACAGAAATACATGACTAAATGAATGGTGCGTTTAAAATATGAAAACTCCCTTTCTCTATTCTGGCAATGTGTATGGTTGTTCTGCTTGATGCTTGTGAGGTGAAACGATTGGGGATGATATCATCTATTGTTTAGTTGTTAGTTTTTTAATTTTAGAGCCGTGTGAGGGCGTATGTTGGGGCTTGGTTTGGTTCCAGTACTTCGAGGGATCTCATAGATCCCTTCTGTTGTTGTGACTTTACAAGAGAACTAGGTGTGAATGCTTAATTTGCTGCTTGGCTGTTTTTCCTTCCTTGGATTATGGCTATGCCTATTAGTTTCCCGGTAGTGAAGAATTATTTTAAATAGAACTACTCAAATTTGATAACAATAATGGGTTTAATGGGGAATTATTTTCTGATAATGAGTTGTTACTTGGTTGTGGCAGTTGTGATTCCTATGAATGAATAGTAACGAGGGTGTTTGTGTATGAGCTAGTTTGGAACCCCTAGGTTGGGATGTGTTCTTGTTTACCTATATGTATAATTTAGTTCATATGTTTCTTATTCGTGCCCCACCCAAGTTCAGCACTTTGTGACGAACACCCCCATTTCACGGGGAGGGTGTTTTTCCCAACACTCCTATGAGTGGCTGGTTATTAGATCATTTTATGCTACCTTTCCCAAGTATCCCAAGAATCTTTGGGTAGTATTTGATGGAATGAGGTCCATTATAGCTTAATATTCTTCAGGTAGGGTAGTCGTGGTGGTTTTACCAGGTGTGTGCGGGCAGGTTGTTTCCCAAGTGTCTTTAGGTGAGGCCTAGGTGTCTTTGGGCATGGAAATAGTTGTTATGGCCCAGGTGTCTTTTGGAATGGTGGCAGTTGTTCTGGACTTGGTGTCTATGAGCGTGGTTATGTATTGTTGTTGTGGACTAGGTGTTTGTGGGTGGGATGTGTGGTTGTGGGAGACTAGGTGTGTGAGGGTGGGGTATGACAGTGGGATTGTGGTGAGAATGATGGGGGAGGTTTGACGCATAGGATGTCTTCAATTACCAGTGGGAAAGTGGTGTGTGGTACCCAAACATCGACGTGTTAATACTATTATTTTACTTGACTTGCGTTATTTGGGGAGTGTGCCTTGGTGAGGTTTTGGTGGATAGTTTCCTTGCCAGGTGCTTTGGCTATCTCCTTTTTCACAGGGAATTAGGATGCCTCCCCACTTGTGAACGAGAGCTTTTGGTTTTCCCTACTGAGTATACCTATATACTCACTCTATGTATATAAAACTTCTTTCAGGTTTCCAGGATGACTTCGAGGACCGTGCCAGACCCTATTAGATCGGATGCCGGGACCGTTGACATTGCTGCTTTTCTTTTCTTTTGGTACTTTCCTTTAGAGTTTTCTTGTATTTTGTTAGCACTTATTATTGGAACATGTATATGGGAATGGATTGTTTTGTATTTACTTTTACTTCCAGTTTTGGTGTTGTTTGGGATTTACTATCTTATCTCCCGATCCTATTAAATAAAAAGGGTAATGCCTTCGATTTTGAATGTGATTCTATACCCATGGTGCTAGTCACCATTCCAGGACCTATTAAAGGTGGGTATTGGGGGTCATTATCTCTCCTTCAACTTGAAGAAGGAAGGGTTTGGAAATATACTGTCCCTTCCCTCATCTTGGTGAAGGTGGGTCGCGACAGAATGATATATGAGGAGGGTTGAGGTATAGGATGGATTTCGGAGTTAGGCACAGTGAGGATTGCATGGGATGGTAGGGAAACCGTGTTATGAAATCTTGGGGTGTGAAATAGGCTAGGGAAGACTGGCTAGGACACAGGATTTTAGGCCCCCCATGATCCGATGCAAGGACTCGGGATCTACCGAATGACCAAGTGAGGCTACACTGATTGTAGGGTATAGACCCTAGGAAAGGTATATGCATCATAATGACTTGTGTTCTTGTATGTTCTGGGTGTTCTAGGAATTTTTAAAAAATAAAAATATTAAGAAATTTTTTAAAGAAATCCTCTACACTACTCGGGCTTAGGCATTCATTATTTACCTTGCAGCTATGGCACCCGGACAACGACCATGGATAGTGCGGGCGATCGAGGACCAATAGGCTGATTTGGATGATCAACAGAGGGCTGATCAAGAGAAGGAGGATGACCAGTGGTATAGGATGCTTCGCGCCTTTCAATGGCATACCCTCAGGAATTACGATGGCAGCATCTCGAACATAGAGACAGAGAGTTGGCTCGAGGAGCTGGTGATAGCTTTCAGCTTGATCCGGGCTCCGACAGAGTACTGGGTTCCTCTAGCAGTCAGTCAAATGAGATGAGAATTGCGTCAAAGGTGGAAGATCTACCTCGGAGAGAGGATGGAGAGTGAGGTTTTTTGGGATGATTTCGAGAAATAATTCTGGGTGGAATTCCTTTCTTCTACGATGAAGGCTGAGAAGAGGCAGGAGCTACTCTCCCTTCAGTAGGGGAGAATGTCCGTGAGGGAGTTGGGGATCAAGTTCAAGGATCTCATTCCCTTTTATCTGGAACTCTTTCTAGATGAGGAGTCTCGGGCGAGACGTTTAGAGTAGGCACTCCGACCTTCTCTTCAGTATGCTGTTACTCCCTTCAATCTACCGACACACTTGGAGGTCCAGAAGAAGGATGAAGTGGTGGAGAGGATGAACATGCTAGGAGGTGTACCGCGAGAGGGGATCCAGTTGGGATCGTCAAAGGGGAAGGCCTTCAGTAGCAGGTATCCAGCATTAGGGCCTTCCAGGTTTTGGCCAGTGGGGAGCAGACCCCAAAAGTTCTAGTTTCGATCTCTCAGCCCTCGCCCCTTCTTTATGGGCCCAGGACCGAGATTTTTCATTTGTGGCAGCCATGGGCACCTTCAGAATCAGTTCTCAGACTGAGTACAGTACAATGGGGGTGAGAAGTTTCAGCGCCCACCTCAGCAGAAGCAGTTTCCAGCTAATCCCTTTCAGCAGCAATAGTAGGGATAAAGAGCTCCCACTCCTCCGAGAGAAGACATTACAGAAGGAGGCTGACCCCAGGGTGATCCTCAAGGACCTCGACCAGGGCATGCTCAGGGAGGCAATCAACAACCGAGAGGTAGAGAAGATGGGCGTGGGAAGTTTCATGCTGCAGAGGCATCACTTCCAGCAAGGCCAGAATTTCTTCGAGGTACGATCATCTTGTTTAGCACTCTTGCCTACGCCTTGTTTGATTTAGGAGCTTCAAAATCCTTTGTTACACTCGGTCTATCCCATGACTTGGGCCTAGACATAGAGAGACTCTCCATTCACCTGGTGCTGAGTACACCAGTTGGGGGTCATACTAGCCTGTTTAATGTTTGTCGAGGATGTAGACTGATGTTGGGGCCACATCAATCTAGTGGGGATCCCCTTATACTGTAAATACAGTTATAATATGTCATTCTAGACATCAAATGGCTGTTTTCTGTGCATGATTTTATCTACTTCTTCCATAGAAGAGTCATGTTCTCCAATGAGGATGGCCAACATGTGGATTTTGTTGGTGAAAAGAGTTTTCAGGTGGGGAGATAGCGTGTGGAGCCTCTTTTTTTCTAAGTTGGACAAGCTTTCAGTATAATTATTGGATGATGAGATGATGGATGTTCTGGGAGTTGTCCAATTGTTCCTGGTCGTTTTTCTTGAGGAGGTTGTGACTCTACCCCCTCGACGTGATGTTGAGTTCAGGATAGATTTACAGCCCGGTGCCCATCCGATTTCGATGGCTCCTTATCGGATGGTGCCTTCTGAGTTGCGGGAGTTGCAGGTTCAGATTGACGAGATGATGAAGAAGGGTTTTGTCTGACCCAGCGTGTCACCATGGGGTGCTATAGTCTTGTTCACGAAGAAGGCAGATGGTGGTCTCAGGCTATGCATAGACTACCAAAGACTGAATCAGGTAATGGTCAAGAACCGTTACCCTCTCCTGAGGATAGATGATCTCTTTGACTAGCTGAGGGGGGCAGGTTGGTTCTCTAAGATAGATCTGCGGTCTGGGTATCACCAGTTAAGGGTAAAGGGAAGTGATATCCCAAAGACTACTTTCAGGTGCAGGTATGGGCACTTTGAGTTTTTAGTCATGCCGTTCGGTGTTACAAATGCACCTTCTGTGTTCATAGGGCTCATGAACTCTATTTTTCGCGAGTTTCTGGACCAGTTTGTCATTGTGTTCACTGATGAAATTTTGATCTACTCAAGATCAGAGGAGGAACATACTAAGCACCTCAGGATGGTCTTGGAGATCCTTTGACATCACCATCTCTATGAGAAGTTGTCCAAGTGAAAGTTCTTGACACGAGAAGTGCATTTTCTTAGACACATGGTGTCTCAGTAAGGGGTAGTGGTTGATCCATCAATGGTTGAAGCGGTTGTTTATCGGGAAGCACCCAAGAATGTGACGGAGGTTCGTAGTTTTCTGGTTCTGGCATGCTATTATTGGAGGTTCATACCTGAATTCTCTCAAGTTTTAGATCCTTTTATATCTTTGAATAGAAAGAACTAGGCCTTCGTGTGGAGTGAGCAGTGTCAGGCAGCTTTCAGCTATCTGAAGTAAGGGTTGGTCAGTGCTCCAGTGCTTAGGTTGCCAGAGGAAGGAGTGTTATATAAGGTGTTTTTTGATTCTTCTGGACTTGTCCTGGGGTGTGTACTGATGCAGCAGTAGAGAGTGATCTCTTATGGGTCTAGGCACTTATGTCCTCATGAGTGTAACTATTCAACCCATGACCTAGATCTTGCAGCAGTAGTGTTCAAGTTGAAGTTGTGGCGGCATTACCTCATTGGGGAGCACTTTGTGGTCTTCACAGATCACAAGAGTTTGAGGCATATATTTTCCCAATGGGACCTGAAGTTGTAATAATGAAGGTGGGTGGAGTTTCTTTACACTACAACATAAATCTCCTTTAGTGGCGGTTTTGTAAACCACCACTAAACCTCGTTATTTTTTTCCAGCCACGACACCCCCCTCGACCCGACTCCTCTTCTCCCTCAGACCCCCCCCGTGAGTGATCCCCGAACCCCAGCTCCGTCGGTCGGCCATCCGCGCCAGTTCCCCCCAACACCCGACCCCGAACCCCCTTCTCCCCTAACCCCCGCGACCCCATCTTCTTCCCCCGAACCCTGCGAGACCTGAACCCTAGCTCGCCTCCCTACCACCGGTGAATTTTATTTAGGTCAGTGTTTCCATTTCATTGAATTCTATTTTAAGATATTTATGTGTTCTTGGATTCTAAGGATGATTGTGATGGTGGGTTGTTCCCTTTACTAGAATTTGGGAATGTTTTTTTGTTTGTGGATTTGGACGAGTAAGCCTTTCCATATGTTTAATTATGACTAAAAATGTGCACATTTACTAGCCCATCCTCCCAAATGATTATATTTGAATTAACTCTTGATGATTCAGTAGAAGATTTATACTCTTTATGAAAACATTATTGTCTTTTTGTTTTTGTGAAAAATATAGCCTATGTATAAAAGGTACATGAGTGTCGAAGTCTGTTTTAGCTTCACATTCCTTGCCTCCTTTTCCTCTATAACCTCATTCAATTTTTTTTGGGGGGAACTTTGGTTTATATCCAGTTTCTTCATCAGATAAGTGGTTCATCATGTGGATCATTTTGATAGAACCATATTGTGAACCTTCACATAATAAGGATCTTGTTTAATGGGATAGTTCCCTTCTTCCTAGTGATAGAGGTAGCAACTATAGAAAATTATAGATTATCTTGGGAACTAACATGGGTTCTTCATCCCATTCCTAATACTTTCAGTTCTAGTCACACCTTCTCTTAAGAGATTTTAATTCCAATGAAGTTGGATCAATTATCAAAGATGGAATCAAGGTTGTGACTGGATGATTTAGTTTTGTATTGATGATGGAAAGCTCTCAGCTGATCAATTTTGTCAACATCCATTCATAATTTACTTCCATTCTTCTTCATGTTTTGGTGGTATGGTGATGGAAAAATCCACCTTTGTGAGTTTTTCTCAATTTGACGTGTTGAAAGTCAACCACATTCTAAAGGATTCCTTCAAAGATGAAGAAATACTAGATATTTTGTCCTAGACTCCAACAGAATGGTTATTAGTTAGGGAGTTCAGTGAGATCGAATTCATTTTTATTTTAAACCTTTTAAAACCTTTTTAGGTTATTCTCTATAACAGTGATCAAGTACCCTAATACTTTTTATTTTTAGAAGGAACACAGATTATTATATGGATATTTAAAACCTAGGAGACCCAATTCCCCTTCTCACTCATAATAGGGGTGTTGTTACTATTTCTGTTGTTCAAGAGGTGAAACCACAAGATATTGAATAGGTATGGGGGCTAGAGCTGGTGAAAGTATTAGTTTAACCATAACCATTACTGCTTTTATTTTTCAAACCATTTTTCCTTGAGCTATGAGTACCAGCTATGATTTTTCATTTGGGCATCGAATAAACTCCTCCAAACATTATGAAACTTCTATAAACTATAGGTATCTTTTTTGGATATTTTAGTGGGATCAACCATGTATGTAACTCATCAAAGATATTTTCTATATAGATCTATAGTATCTACTCTTATAGGAGTTTCATATTAAATATATAGGAAAGACTTTTGTATTTGTAAATGAAATCTTATACCCTATCAATTTTAAACTGCATGCATATTAAGATATCAAGGAATATAGTCTTCATAAATATGAATCTGAATTGATATAGTAATTTCAAATGAAGGACTTCCCATCATAAAACTAACCCTAATGGTTTTTTGTTAAACCAAATAACACTATCCCCTCTTGGGTATTTAAAAATAATAATTGCATATTTGGTTATTTTTTCTCAATTTTTCCCATAATGGGACAACATCATGTCATAAAGTGTGTATTATACATTTTTTAAGTCTCCCATGCCATTGAAGATCAGGAAATACAGGTTCTTGAAGTGGGTTGAAGGAGGATTCACATCCACACACTCTGAATAAAACTTTTATTTTTGGTTTGACTGGTTCTCATCTCCCTTCCATGACTTGTTTTTGAGCTATCAAAGACTCAATAGAGTTTAGGAATTCTTGTAGGACATTCAACTGAGAAGACACTCAAGTAGAGATAGCAAGAAAATCTTGATTTGGTTAGATCACCCTTGTTTATTGATGATATATAATATTATCCAACCAGAGGAAACCTTATTGACATGACTATGGCTATTTCCCTAGTATAATAAATTATTAATTATATTCATCTACTGGGTTTAGATACACCTATTTTCTAGACCCAGATCCTATTAGGTAATTATCTGCTTTGCAGAAAGCATTGACTGATATATGTCAGAAGATGAGAAGATATCCCCTCGGTGGTATTGCATAAACTGGTGGTGAGCAGGTAAATCACAAAAATTCAAAATCATTTAGTTTTCAAACTTTTATTGGTTTTAAGTTTAAATATAAATACGAAACACTATTTAATTTTCAATATAATGTTCTTATAGGTGGTATCATGAAGTAAAGATGGAGGTGGAGAGGGTGACAATATCTGTTCATCATCGGACAATGATTAGTAGTGTTGTTGATATGTGGACAAATATTGGCAGTCGGTTTGTATATGTATCATGTGTGTCACATAGTTGCCTCCAAACATTTTTAGGACCTAACATTTTCTTGATTTCTCATGTTTCATTTTATGTATTTTATTGATTTCTAATGTTTCCTTTTAGGTCTTGATTTCTCAAGTCTGTTATGCACCATATATACCGACTCTTTATTGTGATGATTCATTTTTTATGATTCATTTTTCCTAAATTAATTTTTTCATTATAATAAATTATCCTACATTTTCTAGCCCAATGCATTTACCACTACATTTCCATTTCTAAGAAGTACTTCCTAGTTATGCTCTTATATCAATCCCTAGGGATGAGAATGTGTGTGTCGCTAACATGTTTAAGATAGATCACCATTTAGTGTGGAATAATCCTAGTATCAAAAATTTCAAAAAATAGTTGGAATCCATAGATACTGATACGAGATTAGGGGAAAATTTTCTACACTTTCTGAAATGGGGTTTTCCCACCATTTCCAAAGTGTCCTCTAAGAACAGTCAGGTAGTGTGAATGAAAATGTCCATTATCTCAGTAGGCATGAAATGCCAATGGGAAACTCTCAGTAGATTCTATAGAACCCCCTTCCCTAGAAAAATGTTAAATAGACTGCATAATCAGTTACTTACCATTCATAAAATCAACTACCCTATCACAAATAATTTATTATAAGAATCCATATTCCTTGATAGAATATATCAACCCCCTTCACGAGACACTCTTCCCTTTGAAGGCATGTTACTGATCACTTCTATTATATTCTGCATATCAAAATAACTAGGATGCATAATGGGAGTTACAATATATTAGGAGCCAGATTCCATTCCTTCTAAGGAAACTACACTAAATACTCCTTTTCCAAAGAAATCACATGATTGAAACAAATATGATACTTGAACATGATCCATCACTCTTAAAAAATTAGTAACCCTTATCCATGGGAGAGATGATTTTACCTTTTTTCTATCTTTAGTGTCAAGTATAATAATTCCACATGGAATAACCCAAGTGAGAGATGATTTTACCAAATTCCTATGTTATGTTTCATTTATAATAATTCCACATGGAACACCAACATAAATTAATCCCAAGAAAATATTACCACATCATTATTCCCATGATAAAGGGTCTACCACCAACATATGACACCCCACATCTTTTGAGTAACTAAGGAATACATAAATAACCACCCAATCATGTTCCTAAAGGACTGTAGGAGGGTTTAAATTTATCGACACATAGATGGAATAGAAATCTAAATAGTTACTATATATATAGTAGTAATATATATAGTTTATATATATTTCATCCACCTATATTTTCAAGGTATTTGAAGATGTATGTAGCCATATACTTATAATAATACTGATGAATAGACCATGGCATAACTCAGACATCCCTAACTAGTGTAATGAGCCTATGTGCTCATGTAATTGGGTGCATGCCCTATATCCCAATAGAGTGAGAGATGCCATGAAACAACACATGGGATGTTGAGTGCGCCATCAGGTCAAAATTCTAGTCATGGAATGTGGTGAGTAAATCACAATACTTATATAGTAACATTTTTGTGATACACCGTGCTCAACACCTGATGTAAGGAATTGTGATATCTCCTTTCTCAACAATCTCATACCATCATACCACAACCTCTATAAAGTCATATATTAAATATAACTAGCAATGGTAATTACCTCAAATCCATATCTTCTATCTACAACATATACATAATAAAGGCATAATAATTTGTGTCATAATAGATAAGGAATAACCTCTTATTCATGTCTTTATCCATGTTCAATTCCCATTTAAAATATTACAGTTCGTATGAAGCATTTTATAAAGCATAAATCAAGAGCATGACATTACAATTACTTGGGGTCATTCCATTTAAAACTAATTGATTTATTTTAAGAAAGAAAACCCATCATTAATTATCAATTTCACATTATCAGTTACATTTAACTCATTCAATTCATTAAAAAATGGGAAACCCATATATAATCTCAATAGAGTCACTTAGATGGTGAAATGTTAATCTATGAAATTTACCACTTTATAAATTCCAACTATAAGTGGTCCAAACACCTAAGGGATGCCTTGGGTTCTATCAAATAATCATATATAAAGTGATATTACATTCTTGAACAATTCCAGAAGATATGTGGGAGTACCAACATTTGAAAAAAAATCATATTGTCCCATTTCACCTAGATCACCCAATGGGTGACCATATAAGTTGAACACAACATGTGAAAATCCAATCAAGGATCAACTAGTACACATGAGTCTGCAATGGTCAATTTTAAATACATAAATTCACCACTACATTTTATTGGATACTAGGATTATGCCATTTGATATGTTTATTTTCATTCCTTTACTCACTAAACGATGAATTTGGGTGTGTTTAGTTAATAATATCTTTTCATATTGACTGTAGTATGTATTCTGTTGGTGTTTTGGTATTCTTGGAATGGTTTTTTTCAGGGCACTAGTACATGGGCTCCAAAAACTAGTTATTTTTTCTTCTGAATCTGCTCTTTAGCGGTGGTTTTAACCACTACTACAGTCTTAAATTTAGAGACGGTTTTAATCGTCGCTATAGTGGCCCATCTTCTACGCATTTTCACGGTGGTTATATTGTTTTTCTGGATGGTTTTTCTTGATATGGATTTACTTTTTTTAGCGGTAGTTTTAACCGCTGCTAAAAAAAGTAACCCCCTTCTTGGAAAAACCACCGCAAGAAACAATATAACCACCATGAAAATGCGCCAACTACGATGGTTCCCATAAACCGCCGCTAAACCGTTTTAACCATTGAAAATAGTTTCTCGACATGCAATTTAGCGGCAATTTTTGGAAACCGCCGCATAAGAATATGGTGGCGGTTTAAACTGCTTCCATAGCAAAAAAAAAAACCACTGCGAAATTGAAATTTTCCTGTAGTGTTAGGATTAAAACTTTGAGATATCTTACACTGAAGGTAAGGGGAATGTTCTGGCTGATGCCTTGAGTAGGAAGTCACAGAGGGAGCTGTTTAGGAATCTATGGATACTTTTAAGGAAATAGAGGAGTTGGCTTCCCTACACCAAGATGCAAGGATGGATGGTTGTAGAGGTTGTCTATTTCAGATGATAGTGCAGTCCTCTCTATTGTGACAGGTGGAGGAGTCTGAGTGGGGAGACTTATAGAGTGAAGTGATAC
Source organism: Viscum album (assembly GCA_963277665.1). Classification (NCBI taxonomy): domain Eukaryota; kingdom Viridiplantae; phylum Streptophyta; class Magnoliopsida; order Santalales; family Viscaceae; genus Viscum; species Viscum album. Next base: position 1,296,754,794 of record OY728122.1, on the reverse strand, counting down.
GTGATTGGGTTAACCAAGTCAATGCTCCAGAAGGGTGGTTGGAGGATGGTCAGAATCAGATTCTTTTCTGAGAGAAGTTATTTTTCCCAGAGATGATGTTCGAGAGAGTTATCCTTGAGTTCCATAACTCACTCGTAGCGGTACACCCAAGAGTTTCCAAGATGTATCGAGGTCCGAGGGAACAGTTTTGGTGGCTCGGGGTGAAACGGGTAGTGGCGGAGTTTGTGGAAAGGTTCCTAGTGTGTTAGTAGGTGAAGGATGAACACCGCATCCCAGGAGGTTTGTTTTAGCCTTTAGATGTCCCTTAGTGGAAGTGGGATGACATCTCAATGGATTTTGTCATAGGACTAACCAAGGTTCAAGGAGGCTGTGATGCTATCTGGGTAGTGGTAGACCAACTGATGAAATAAGCTCATTTCCTGGGGATTAAGGAGTCAAGTGCGGTGGATTCCTTATCACAAAGATACGTGGATGAGTTGGTGTGGTTTTATGGAGTTCTGAGGTCTATATTCTCAGATAGGGATGCATAGTTTACCTCACGAGTCTAAAGGGGATTGTAGCATGATTTTGGCACCCAGCTACGCCTTAACACTGCTTTCCAGCCCCAAACAGATGGGAAGATAGAGAGAACCATCTAGACATTGGAGGATATGCTATGAGAATGTGTTTTGGACTTTATGAGATCATGAGAACAACATTTTACCTTAGTAGAGTTTGCCTACAATAATAGATATCACTCTAATATTGGCATGGCACCGTTTGAAGCCTTGTACGGGAGGCCGTGTCATTTGCCCATGTTCTGGACCAAGGTTGGGGAGGCAGGTGTTCTTGGCCCATAGGTAGTGCAGAGCACAACAGAGAAGCTTCAGCTTGTGCGTGAGAGGATGAAGGCAGCCTAGGATCGGAAAAAGTCATATTCTGATCATAGGAGGAGGCCCTTGGAGTTAAAGGTTGGAGACCATGTGTTCTTGAAGGTTTCCCCTTGATGTGGGTAGAAAAGGTTCAGTAAGGGGAGAAATATCTCTCCTAGGTTCATCGGGCCTTTCGAAGTGTTGGGGAGAGTTGGTGAGGTGGCATATCAGCTGGAATTTCCACCTCAGTTGGAAAGGGTCCACAACATTTTCTATGTCTCCCAGCTTCGTTAATAGCTACATGATGACTCCCATGTCATTGACTGGGGAGAGTTGGATATAGTTAATGATGCTAAATTCATGGAGAAACCAGTGAGGATCAAGGATCAAAAGGAGAAAATGATTCATTGATGAACCATCCCTTTGTTTCATGTGTTTTGAAGGAACGGTGGCCTTGATGAGAGTACTTAGGAGTGATAAGCTCAAATGCGCGCCCAGTACCCAGATCTATTTTGAGTTTCTGTTCCGATCCTTCCTTGATGTTCTTGTTTTTGTGACCTGCTGTAATGTAATACTGACCTTGTTGGTTTATTAGATGATTTTTTTCCTTACCTTGTGAATGTTTATGAAAATTCCCAATATGTGGGGAAGGGAGAACCTGATTCGTAATCAATACGTATCAGCGTAGATGTGATTAATCCCATGTAGGTGAGTCAGTTCTGCCCAAAGCGGATAGTATCTTGACATGGAGGAAAGAACTCCTAGATCTATGTGTCTGGAAAATTTGATCCTTGGGATTCGTATGGATGTTTGGGGTGGTTTGTCCCTGAGAGGTATCTTCTGGAGTGGTTTTTTGGGTTACTCTTGTATTCTCGAGGATGAGAATAATTTGAGAGGTAACTGATTAATGGCCCGAACCCCCCTGGTCCATTACTTTTCCAAATTCTAAGTGTTGGGGTGTCCTAGAAACCATTAGTGAGTCAGGAGGATGTGGGTGTCAGTGTTAATGTGTAACCATGGTGTCACCTATCAGTTCCACTGATTGGTCTCACCGACCAGTTCCACTCATCGATCTCACAGACCAGTTTCACTAACTAGCTTCACAGATTAGCTTCACCAACCAGCTTCACTGATCAGCTTCACTAATCATCTTCACTGATCAACTTCACTGATCAGCTTCACAAATCAGCTTCACTGACTAGCTTCACTGACCAACTTCACTGATCAGCTTCACTGATCAGCTTCATAGATCAGCTTCATAGACTAGCTTCACTGATCAGTTTCACATGATCAACTTCACGGATCAGCTCCACCGGTTTCACCCATCATTATCACTGATTGGTGTCTCACCAATCGGTCTCACCGATTGTTTTCACCCATCGGTATCACACATCGGTTTCACCGATCAGTTTCACTCATCAGTCTCACCCATCGGTCTCACCGATCAGTCTCACTGATCGGTTTAACCCATCAGTCTCACTGATCGGTTTCACCCATCGGTCTCAACGATCGGTTTCACCCATTGGTCTTAGTGATCGGTTTCACCCATCGGTATCACTGATCGGTTTCACCCATCGGTCTCATCAATGGGTTTCACCCAATCAGTTTCAACCGATCAGTTTCACTGATCAGTTTCACCCGATTCGTTTCACCCGATCAATTTCACTAACCAGTTTCACGCGATCAGTTTCACTGATCAGCTTCACCCAACCTGTTTTACTAATCAGCTTCACCAGATCAGCTTCACCCAATCAGTTTCACTCATCAACTTCACCCGATCAATTTCACTGATCAGCTTCATGGGATCGACTTCACCCAATCAACTTCACCTGATCAGCTCCACCGATCGGTTTCACCAAATAGTCTCACTAATCGGCCATAGAGTGGTGTCAGGGTTTCCTTCCCCAGTTTTTCCCATAACACCAATTTTAAGTTTTTAAACCTTTTTAAATAGGTTCAAGTCTATTTTAGCCCCATAAAAAATGTTTTAAATCCCCTAGGAGTGGGGCGACACTCAATGGACCCATTCTCCTCTCTTTAAATGAAATCCTTTAATGCACAACTGTTATAGCCACCCCTCAGATAAGAATTATTAAATAACAATTAATTATATCATGTGTAACTGTCCAACTGCATGGTGAAACCACGATATGCCTTTTCTATTGAAAATTCATATCTCGTAACTCCAAGATCTCACCTTTTTTATCACACGAGAATTCATTATTTCTTCTTCTTGGTTGGTCTATTTCCTTTCCATGGTGCATTTGGAGTCCCCCCCTTACCAAGGCTAGTGGTGCACCTATGCTGGAGCCTTTCCTTATCACTATTAGAGTCCCTGGAGTTCCTCCCATGTAAGTTGCACATACCAATTATTGGCGTGAGGAGGAAAACTTTGATCGTTGATCATCCAAGTAGGGTTCTTCCTTCGCCTCTCTTTACTGTGTATCATGCGGGGTGGTCACGGTGATGTTCCTACGAGTATGGATGAAACCAAAGCTTAATGAAGATAATAAATAGTTTTTAAGGAATGAAGGTGTGTGTTTTATGGTGCTGTTGTAATCTTTTATCTTTTCTTATATGTTGTGAATTGTATTGTCTTATGTCCACTGAAAATCGTGGCCGTTGGTGGTCCTTTCTTGTGCACTAATAAACCTCTATTTTTTTGGATAATTCTATGATTGAATGGATGTAACACAAGAACTGGTTAATCACATAAGCTCAGTTGATTAAATGGATGCCCAATGAATAAGATTCCTTGTATGGTCACCCTGGTTAACCAAATAGAAATATGAGACTAAATGAATGGTGTGTTTAAAATTTGAAAACTCCCTTGCTCTGTTCTGGAAATGTGTATGGTTATTCTTATTGATACTTGTGAGGTGACATGGATGGGGATGGGATCCCTTGTTGTATAGTTGTTAGTTTCTAGATTTTGGGGCCTTGTGAGGCCATATGTTGGGGCTTGGTTAGGTTCCAGTACTTCGAGGTATCTCACAGATACCTTTTTTTGTTGTGACTTTACAAGAAAACCATGTGTGAATGCTTAATTTGCTGCTTGGCTATTTTTCCTTCCTTGGTTTGTGGCTATGCCTGTTAGTTTCCTGGTAGTAAATAATTATTTTAAATAGAACTACTCAAATGTGATAATGAGAATGCGTTTAATGGGGAATTTTTTTTCTGGGAATGAGTTGTGACTTGGTTGTGGCTGTTGTGATTCTTATGAATAAATAACAACGAGGGTGTTTGTATATGAGCTAGTTTGGAACCCCTAGGTTGGGATGATTGATTTTTTACCTATACGTATAATTTATTTCCTATGTTTCTTATTCTCACCCCACCCAAGTCGAGCACTTCGTGCCGAACACCACCATTTCACGGGGAGGGTGTTTTCCCCAACACTCCTATGAGTGTCTGGTTATTAGCTCCTTTTATGCTCCCTTTCACAAGTAGCCTAAGAATCTTTGGGCAAGCTATGATGGCCTGAGGTCCATTATATCCCAATATTATTTCGTTAGGGTAGTCTTGGTGGTTTTCCCAGGTGTGTGCGGGTAGGTTGTTTCCCAAGCGTCTTCAGGATGTGGCCTAAGTGTCTTCGGACGTGACAATAGTTGTTCTTGCCCAGGTGTATTTAGGTGTGGAAGCAGTTCTTCTAGCCCAGGTGTCTATGGGCGTGGTTACAAATGGTTGTTGTGACCCATATTTTTATAGGCGGGATGTGTGGTTGTGGGAGCCCAAGTGTGTGTGGGTGAGGTATGGCAGTGGGACTACGGTGAGAATGGCGGGGGAGGCCTGACGCGTAGAATGTCTTCAATAACTAGTGGTAAAGTGGTGCAGGGTACCCAAACATCGATGTGTTATTAATATTATTTTACTTGACTTGCGTTATTTGGGGAGTGTTCCTTGGTGAGGTTTGGGTGGATAGTTTCTTTTCCAGGTGCTTTGGTTATCTATTTTTTCACAGGGCATTAGGATGCCTCCCCACTTGTGCACGAGAGCTTTTGGTTTTCCCTACTGAGTATACCAGTATACTCACCCTACGTATATAAAACTACTTTCAGGTTTCCAGGAGGACTTCGAGGACTGTGCCAGACCCTGTTAGCTCGGACGCCGGGACTGTTGACGTTGCTAATTTTCTTTTCTTTTGGTACTTTCCTTTGGAGTTTTCTTGTATTTTTGTAGCACTTATTATTGGAACATTCATATGGGAATGGATTGTTTTGGATTTACTTTTACTTCCAGTTTTGGTGTTGTTTGGGATTTTCTATCTTATCTCCTGATCCTACTAAATAAAAAGGGTAATGACTTCCATTTTGCATGTGATTCTATACCCTTGGTTCCAGTCACCACTCCGGGACCTATTGAAGGTGGGTCTCGGGGTCATTATATCTCCTTCAAGTTGAAGAAGGAAGGGTATGAAAATATGCCATCCCTTCCCTCATCTTGGTGAAGGCGGGTCCTGACAAAATAAATATAAATATGTATAATTTTATTTATAGATGCACACACATATATAAATATACATATACATGTATGTATGTATGTATGTATGAATAAACACAAACACAAAAAATATTATATATATGTATTTAAATATATATATAAATATATGAATACAAAAATGTAACAAAATATTCATAAATATATATATATATATATATATATATATATCATAAAATACTGAAAAAAACAATATAGTGGTGTAGAAAAGGCATTGGAGCATGATGGGGTGGTCTCAGATTCGAAACCCAGCAAAGGCAAATGCGCGCGTGGGGCGAGTGAAGTAGGTGCATAGCGCTGTTAGGTGGGGGGGAGCTACCGAGCACTGTTAAAGGGGTGGGGATGCTAGAAGAATGCTGTTAAATGGGGGGATCAAGCCCTAATAAAAGGGGGTGGTCCTACCCTCTGATTTGTAGAAAATTTTCAAAAAAACATCATTTTTTTGACTTTTATCAATGTTTTTTAGCGCTGATAAATGTTCCTATTATTAGCACTTTTGTTAGCACTGATAAAAGGGACCTTTATCAGCACTGATAAAAGGGAACCCCCTTTTAATAGCGCTTAGAACAACAATGCTTTTTGAGCATTGTTAAAATCCTTTTTGAACATTGTTAAAGGGTTTATCTGCAATAGTGTAAGTTCAATAAAATTTATAATCTTTGGGTTAATTAGGGAGACAAGTAGTCCTTTGCTTTAACCTATTAGTAAACCAAACCTTAAACTAATTCATCACCCAATGCCTATTAATTATCACACTAATTTTATTGGTATTCATTCAAAAAATCTGAGTGAACATGAGTTGAGTATTAGGGTTGGTGTGGATTGTTTTGGTTCGATTTTGACAAAAAAACCTAGCCAAACCATTTAATAGCTATCCGGTTTAGATTAAAAAAAATTATAAAACATTAATTTGTGTTTTGGTTTAGGTATAATTGAGAATTGACCTAATTTTTTTCAATAACATCCCAAATATGGATCCATGATATATTATAATGATTACCTCATAATTTGAATGGAATTTGAGGATGACCCCTATCTTGAACAATAATATCGATTTCGACAATCTAGATTTTCCTCCCTCCTCACCTTCTTCTTCCTTACCATCCATGGTGATTTGGGTTTTTCTATTTGATACCTCCTACTTGATCTTAGCCACTACACCAAAATCATATTTTAATGGCAGTTATTTAGTGCATGCTTTTTAAAAACCACTACTAAATATTTAATGAAATTAAAAAAATTCCCTTCTCCCCTCCCCCAAATTCCTTTACCCTAGTACAACCCTTCTTCCCACTTTCCCCCACCTATGAGGTGTCTTTCGACGTCATCTCCCCTGATCCCTCATCGTCGAGCCCTCACCATCACAGTTCTCACCCTCAACCTCTACCTCGCAATCACTCTCGCCCCTCTTCCACTATTGGAGTTGGAACCCTAGAACCAACTACTTTGTATTTTGGATTACAGTTTTGAAGAAAATAAGTAACTTGTATATTAAGAGATTGAAGATTAGGAAAAATAAGAAAATATAACCAACTAGGGAATAGATCCAACCATACATGTGAGTCATTCGATAGGTCTTGAGTAGCTAAATGATGAGCCACCATATTACCCTCTCTTTTGGTAAAGGAGAAGGAGAAAGTCAAAAAGTATAGTTGAAGTGACTGGATCTTTGAGATCAGAAAGACAAAAGGATAAAGACCAGCCTCCAGAGCAGAGATAACACAGATGATAGTGAGGAAATTTTATTACAAAGTGATGGATTTCCATCTTGCTCCAAATAAAATTCCATGCCAAGAAAAATTTCTTGAGCTTCAATGATTGTAGGTAAGAGTGACACCAAGACAGAAGAGTAAAAAGCCGCAACAATCAACCCATGAGAGTCTTGGGTGATGGAGCTAAAACCTATGATGCATTTGTCCAAATTTGATTAATCCACATTAATTTTTAGGGTGCCACAAATATGGGGTTTCCAAGTACATGGATCATGCTTGATAAGAGGGTCATCAAACATATACTCGTTGTGGTTCCATGCTGATAATTAGTGGGATGTGTTTTCAACCTAAAAGGTGCATGTCTTGGAGAACTGGTTAAAGAGAATGTCATTTCTCCTCACCCAAATGATTCATTCCATTGTGCAACGGGAATCCAGGTTATTGGAAGTGATGTGGAAAGACCATTTTTCAAGAAGAGTCACAAGATCAGGAGCCATATCTAGGAGGATGTCAGCATGAGGGTTGAAGGTGCGCTGACGTTCCTTGCTCTGGGGCAGTGGGTAATGATATGCATGGGAGATTAAGGCATGGAAACACATATAATACATGTTGGGTTATCTGATGTGTGGTGAGAGGGAAGTAACCTTAGAGAAGGTGGGATCCCAATGTAGAATTTACACAAGAAATAACAAGCTTTAGGGGGAATACGTAGGTTCCAGATAGATTTACAGAGAGCCTCTGCCTCCAGAGTCGGATCATTTGAAGTAAGAGCATACCCCAATTTCACAATATAAGTACCAGAGTTTTCCTTTCTCCAACATAAATGATCAGGACCCAGATCCGTAGTGACTGGGATACTAAGAATAATTTTTCTATCCCTTTCATTGAACCAGAAGAATATTTTCTCAGGGCACCATTTGCTTCCCTCCTCATTAAAAAGGGAGAGAACCTTTGAATATTTGAGACCTTTAAGGGTGGGGGAAGTTACTTTGATCCCATTTCCATTAACCATCCATGATTCCATCCAAATATTAACAGAGGATCTATTTCTAATTCTCCAGTAAAGTCCCCTTAGGAGGGTTGCACGCGATTCCCATAGGCTACGCTAGAGAAAAATGGGGCGACGACCTAATGGGGAACTACAAAAATCAGCACATGGGAATTATTTATCCTTGATAACCTTTGTGCATATAGAATGATGTTTTTGAATGAACCACCATCCTTTTTTGGTGATAAGTGTGTTTTTGAAGAGGTGTGGGTCCCTAAACCCCATTCCCCCATGAGGCCTAGGTTTGTAGTTCCCCACTATGATGATAACCTTGATATGGTATGATGATATATCTTAAATATAGTTTTATAGCCGAATAACGTACTATGATAGGGACCATAGTACATAGACTATCAGGTGCAATTACTCATAAGCGGATGAAATTTTTTATCATGAAGTTCACACTTGGTCATATCCAAGATGAGATAATATGATAATAGACTTGTGAGTAGAAATTTTACATGTTTTGGCATCATCATACATTTCTATCTATGAGCATATGTGGTGGTCCTTATATTTTAATATTATTATTAATACATGTTATGACTCATGCACTTAGATGTATTTCATAAACCACGATGATAACAGTTCATGGAGAAGTTAGATATGTTGGTTTCATAAAAAATAACATGTTATTAATAATAAGTCAAGGAATAATTTGTTCCTCCTATATTTATGGAAGTTGATATCTCAACCATTTGAGTGAAATATAATTGTCACATAAATTCCATGGTCATGGTGTAATGATGTTTATTTCAGATAGTCAAAGAAATATGTATCAAGCATATAAGTTGATGACACAAATGTGCAACCTAATTGATGAGATATTGAGATAGAGAAATTATATTACACAATGAGCGTTCGTATGTGATGTTCATCATTGAAACATTAAGTTCTTTCTCTTGAGTGCCTTGACTCGTTGCTAGATAGTAATCATGGACTTTAGGCAAGCCCATCTAATTACAACAAGAAAAAATTCTATAGGGTTAAATCCTAAGTGTTTTCATTGATCTAAATTAAATTTTATTTGAAGTTATTTTTTAGAATAAATATTATTCTCAAGTCTGATTAATAATTTTATTCAAGTTTTATTGATCGCTAATATTCGTAAGGTAATGAATTAATATTTATTAGTAAATAATTATTTTTATTACATGAATATATAATAAATATTTATTCACAGGATTGTGAATAAAATATTTATTTTATTTATTGAATATTTTAATAAATATTTATTTCTTGGATTGTTAATAAAATATTTATTTATGTATAAAAATATTTATTCAGGTATTCAATAAATATCGAGGAGTTCGAGTGGACAAGATCGTGTCTGGTGATGAATATTAATTTACAAGTCGATAAAACAATATTTATCATTTCACAAGTTAGTGCACACCATAAAATAATAATAATAATATTATTATTTTATAACATGAGGTTTGTTAAAGATTACAATATTATTTAACTATTTATACACAATTAAATAATATTTTAATATAAACACTAACTCTATAAATAGATGGTTATGTCTATTATGTAGGGTTAATCAATATTTGACAATCGTTGTGCACAAAAAAATTCTCTCTCCATTCCTTCTCTTTTATTCCTCTCAAGAACAAGAAGCGCTATATAGATTTCTTTAAGCTTGAAGGAATGCCAAGATATCAACACGGACAACGCTAGATAATTGATTCTTTGTACTAGCACCCATAAAGCATTTAGTTTCACTCAAAGATCAAAAGAGCACATTTGGATCACTGCAAGATGGATTCTACATTTTGATCCTCCTAACACAATAAAGGTAATCCAAGAAGGGATTTTTCAGAAGATCAAAATCATCATCATAGAAAGTTCCTAAGATGAGGTAACCATTTCTCCTGATCTTAAATTAATTAATTATAAATTTGACGTGCACAAACCCTCTATTATGTTTCGATCAACTCTACGTCAAATTAATTTTTGATTTATCACCCACCATCGGGGAATTCACACCTTAATTCCCCTCTACAACCCTCGTCCTTTGCTATCATGCCACTCTAGAAACACCCTTTCCCCCTTTCATCGCATCAGTCACCACTCTTCCCCATACCATTGCATCACTCTCCCCCCTTTATTGAGGTGAGTGACTATATATAAAGTAGTAATTTATATTTTTTATTAACATGATGAAATATTTTTTTGATAAAGGTATTTGATGATGGATGAGGGGTGTCTTATCTTATTTTCATTGTGATTGTTGTTTATATGAGGTTTTTTCTTTTTATGATGGATTTTATATTTAAATTGACACTTATGGATACATTAATATTCACTTATGACAATCGACATGTTGGAATTACATTTAATCATCCTATAATGTATGTGTATTTACTCACTACTAAATTATATATATATATATATCATTATTTTGATACAAGTTCATAGAGTGAGACAATAAGTAGAGTTATGGGGGGAATTTTTGGATTTGTTTTATTATTGGATTTATATAAATAGATTAGGGTGTGTATGTTACAAAAAAATAAATAGAATTAACCAAAATTGATTAAAATAAGTAAAAAAATTATTTAAATTTGATGAATTATTTAATATCGGTAGATGAATATTATATAATTTAGAAATTTGATTTGGTTTGGTTTTTATAGGCTTAACCATTCTTAACTATTCTTAATAGAAATGAACTGATTAAATAATTTATATGAATTATTATTAAAATAGGTAATACTTTTTTATTTCATTTAATTAAATGGGGATATAATATAAATCCTTATTAAATTTTTATTGTAATGGAAAATGATGTAATAACACTACATTTAGGGGAAATAAAGTTAATAAGTTGTGTTAAAAAATATAAACCCATGTTCTATTTAGTAAAATAACTTTAAAAAATGTATTTTATTTTTATCATTATACTATAAAAACTAATTGATTAATTATTACACTATTATTGGTGTTTTTTATTATTTTTTTATGTTATGATCTTATTTATGCCTATGAACAAGGTGGATAACTCATATGTATCAAAATTTATTTTCATTTTCAACACTAAACTAATAATAATTTTTTATATTGTTTATTTTTAATAAATTAGTAATTGTTTTTTAAATGAAATAATATTTATTATGTGTTTTAATTTTATTTAACAAAGTGTAGGCACTTTGTGATATATGGATAAAATATAGATCACATTTCCAAGGAACTCACCTCAATATGCTAAGGGTTTGGAGAAGTTTTTGAATTTTTAAATTTCCAATCGATCCATTGATGAGACAATAATATTTCTATGATCTAAATGTAAATTTAGAAGATGAATGAATAGATATGAAGTTTATAAACACTTTATATTGAATAAATTCCCTGCTCAATATGTGTGTTGTATTTGACATGGAGAATTGAACGTTATAGGAAGTTTGAGCACTGATGTTAGTCAACAGAATGAGCTCCCAATTTCATTGATGATAGAAAATGAAATTCAAAACCTTATAAATAACGATTTCGATATTGTAGGGAAACATCATTAGCAAAAAAAATATTAGCACAACCAATTGAGGGTGGTACAAATATTAACTTGAAAAATGTAGTTTTTAGGATCACAGGATAACCAGATCAAGATTGTAACATATCAGTGGATCCTCCTCTTGTTGTTGTAAAGACTAACATAAGAGATAACTTTACTGAGCAGACAAATGTGTTTCATGATTTATTTGACGATGGAAATCAATATTTTTGTGGAGGATTTTTGAAACATTAAAAACTTTCTTTTCTACTGAAGTTGTACTATATCAAATGCCTCTATGGAATTATAAACAAGGCAATTCCCATATATTGGAATTGTTGTGAGATGAATTTATTGAAGATAAAAACCCTGAGTCTTTTTATGTTATGAAAAAAATTATTAACAAGATTGGTCTAAATTATAAAAAAATACATGCCTGTAACAATGATTATATGATTTATTGGTGAGAGTATTCAATTAGACTGGATTCCAAATAAATTTCATCTTATAAATGGAAGTTAATAGGTGATGTTGGAATTTTTAATCAACATAATACTATGAATAAGTAGAAGAAGAACACACATGAAAAGGTTTTTCATTACTTCCCTTTAAAACATAAATTGAAAATATTATTCCTGTCATTGAAAACCGCCAAGAACATGAAGTGGCATACTATAGATAATAACAATGATGGGTTAATGTGACATCAAATAGATTCAAAATCATGGAATAAATTTTATTCATCACATTCATATTTCTCATCCAATCCAAGAATGTGCGATTGGGATTGGTTGGTAATGGATTCAACCCATTTGGTACTTTAAGTACCTATTATAACATTTGGATGGTTGTTTTGACCCCTTATAATCTACCTCTATGGATGTGTATGAAATAAAAATCATTTATTATTTTGATTATTATTTATAGAATAAAAATGAATAGAAATGATATTGATGTACACTTGTATCCTCTAATTGAAGAATTATATTAGTTATGGAGCAACAACGTCGAGACTTATGATGCGTCTTCTAAAACAATGTCCAAAATGCATGATGATCTCATGTGGACCATTAGTGACTTCCCCAGACTTGGTAACTTATCAGGTTGGAGAACCTACATGGGTTTGTCTTGTCCGGTTTTTAATTTTGATTTTGAGACTGAACGACTAGCTTATAGTAAAAAATGGAACTTATTGTGTCATCACATTTTTCTCAATGAATCTCTTAGATTTTGGTTGAACAAATCAAAATTAAATGGGTCCATTGATCATAGACCACCTTAGATGTTGTTTATAGGTTCCAAATTATTCAAAAAACTAGTAAATTTTGATATAGAATTTGAGAATATGTATTATTTGAATTATAGTGGGAAACGAATTCGAAGTGCATCATCAGTTGAAATCAGGACACAACAATGGAAGTAAAAAAGTATATTATTCAAAGATATGTATTGGGAATTTAATTTGTTGCATCAAAATATTTATGTTATGCATATTGAGGAGAATGTTTATGACAATTTAATCTTAACATTACTTATTGATAATGGAAAATTGAAGGACCATTTCAATGCTCGGAAGGACTTACAAACAATGAATATAAAGCATGATCTATGGATATATGAGAATTGAAAGTATTCTCCAATAAAATTTTCAATTAAAATTAGGGAGAAATATATATTACTTTGAATTTTAAAATACATGAAAATATCTGATGGGTATTCAAACAACATCTCAAGGTGTGTCCACTTAAACCATCATAGTTTACATGGATTTAAAAGTCACAATTCATATATTTTTTACAGTAGTTATTACCATTGGCATTGCGTACATTGTTACCTAAAAAGGTTTATATAGTTTCACTCAAATTATGCACATTTTTTAGAAAACTATGTGAAAAAACTCTAAATCCAGTTGATCTTAACAAGCTTCATGATATATTTGTATTGATACTTTGTTCAATGGATATGATATTTCCTCCATCATTTTTTACTATCATGATGGATTTAGCAGTGTATTTGATCGAGGAAACTAAATCAGGAGGTTCTATACATTATTGATGAGTGTATCCATTTGAGAGGTACTTTATTTATATTTTTTCATCTTAAGTAAACCATTATTGACAATTAATTAAATATATATCTATGTTTTGTTCATTTTATTTTAAATATACCTTGGTTAGTTGAAATCATATATGAAAAATAATGGTGAACCTCAAGGTTCTATTTCTAAAGGTTACTTAGCAGAGGAGTGTCTTAATTTTTATTCTAAATATTTGGATGATATTTAGACAAGATTCAATCGAGTTGGATGTACTGAAGATATATCGACTCAATCTCAACTACACGAGAAATCAAAAATATTTCCTACTATTGGACAACCAATTGGGAGGATCTCAAATATTAAAATGACAAAAATGGAATCATTACAAGCACATAGATATGTTCTACTGAATAATGAAATTATAGATTCATTTATTGAAAATCCCATGATAAAAGAAGACACATGAGAAGTCAAACACAAAATGAGAAAGATATAAAAAAATATGTTAATAAAGAGCTAGTATAATGGGTTTCATGTCGTGTAAGTTCATAAATACTACAATCAAAAAAAATATTAGGTTGACATATATATTTTGTAAATATAATAAATTAAATTACCTTTTATAGATCATGAATATTGATACTTTAGATGAGTTGTTAGAATATTTGAAGTTTCTGGCTTGGGGTCCTCTAAATCATGATAGAAAGTTCAACACTTACAATGTGAATGACTTCAAATTTCATAAATTTGATCAAGAAGAGGTTTTAAAAACATAGAATAGTAGTATATTTATAGTTTCTAAATTAGGATACTATGGAAAGTTAACAGGTATTGTCAAATTAAACTACCATGCTCATTTTTAGTTGTTTTATTCAAATGAAAGTGGGTCAATATTATAAGGGGTATTAAAAGATATTACTTAAAACTTATTTATGTGAACTTCTCTCACTTGATGGATGCCAGTGACCATGAATTACATGATCTATATATCTTCACATCACAAGAAAAAATGGTATATTATGTGGAATATGTTGTAGATGAATGGTGGAGTGTAGTTTTTCACATAAAAAAGAGGCTTTTATAATATGGGTGATGAAGTGGAATATTTAACCTCTAAAAATGAATCCCATAAATAGTAAGAAATTGACTTATTTTTACATCATGATATTGAAAATATTAATCTTATAAGGGTGGATGAAGTAGAATAAGTAATGATGGAGTAGGATAATGGCACAATTGAAGAAAAAAAATGATAGTATATGCAATCATCCATTAAATTATCAACTAACTATGTTATATTATATTTATTTTCAGTACTATGGAAAATTCATCATATTTAAATTGATTTTTATGCTTGAGTTGTTTAATTTTGAAAAATAAATGTTATATTTTTCAACACTGTGCATCTTTTGTCATTTCTAAACTTATTTTTCATCACAGATCTTTCAAAATATATGTTATATAGTTTTTTTATTTTTTTAAATGAAAGGAATGCCAAGGAAGAAGTGATTCACTTATTACAGTTGACTTCTAGTTGAAATTCCCCCGAACAAGATGACATAATTAGTGTTTCCTCATGATCCCTTGGGTTCCCTCCATATAGAATCTGGGATGGCCTAAATTTCCCTCTTATCAATGTCTTCCATTCTCTCCATATCCCTCCCATTAGCATCTGGGACACTGCCACCCAATTTAGTAGGTTCAGAACATGATTCCCTAAAATAAGGGAACAAGTGGTCACTTCTGTTTCTTAATGAGAATATTGGAGGGTCACGCTTATAGGTACATATTTTAATGAAAATAAATTTATTACACTTTTTATACATATAACTAATTTTTTCATAAAATATGGAAGTAATGTTACTACTGAGACAAAAAATAATATTTCAGAGGTATGGAATCTGAATGGATTGAAGATAATTGTCCTTTTTGATTATATATCTTGATTGGAGTCATATACCTTAATCTTGGAAGAATAAGGAATTTGATTCATAGATAAAGGTAATTTCAATACATTATGCCTCAATTGAATTTCATTATTTAATTAAATTATGTAACACCCCAATATTTCATGGTACATTATCTTTTTAATGAAATTCAATAGCTTGCATTGCACGCAACACTAAGTTCGAGCACACCATGATCTATCAAACTCATAGTTTAAAAAGTGGTTATGAATACTAATAACCCAATTATGAAATTTATAAATTTTATTTTTCAAAATAGACATCATTTTTTAATTCATAATATCAAAATTATCTTACGGTCAATTTTTGGTATTTCTTCTGAAACGTATCAATTTTTGATGAATAGTGAAAAATACTGCATTGTAGTTAAAAACTGAATTTTTTCATTTAAATAATTATTTTACTTTAAATTGATTTTAAAGTAACAATAGATAAATAATAAATATATCAATTCAATGTAGGGCATTGGAATCATTTTTATAATAGAATTAAATATAAAAATTTATTGAACTTTTGAACGTCTCTTTTACCCGCCTTTTAGCCACATTTGCAGGATTAACATTAAATGTAATTTTACCGCTTTTGTGAATTGAATTTTTTAAAAAGGAAACACATGATTGTAATTAATTTGAAATATATGGTCTAATAAGAACAACTAAATTTTTATGGTGAATAGTAATTTTAGTAAATCTCTATTTATTTACCATGGTTAAGGGTAAATCAGGTAATTAAAGGTAAAAATAATATTATAATATTTAAAAGTTAACCTAAAACTTGTCATAATTTGATTGGATAAGTGGGTTTTGACCAAAATCAACCTTAGGCCGAAATTATGATCTTTTTAAGACACTTGTGTAAGAATAATACTTTTATTATATTTTATTTCAAGATAAGTTAAAAATGTCATACTCATAATCTTAATAACTAAATCATTTTAATATAGGGTTTTACCTAAGATAAATTAAACTATAAATAATAATTTAAAAGATAATAAATTTATATTCATCATGATATTTTTTAAAATTTTTAGAGAAGAAATAATTTAATTAAAGCTTGCATAATAATGATGCAGTAATTGATTTATGAAAGGAAAAATCCATTAAATGATATTAATAGTATTAAAATAAATATAACATGAAATATTTGATGCCATAAATGATTTTTTTGGATGAATTTGACATGTTTGGGATGATTTAATGTAGTTTTTTTGAATGAATCAAGTTTTTATGATTAAAAAAAAATAAAGTAATAAATAGTGTCAAAATTGACATAAATGAGATTTTAAAATAAATAATATTTTATTAAATATATAAAATTAATAAAAATAAATATTTCAATGAAATAAAAATGATAATGTTAAATATATCATAAATGATTCTATTGGGTTTTTTTTGGCATTGTATAGTTACTATATTAACCATATACTGTAAAAAGACAACTTGTCACGGTAAGAGTTAAATTGTTTAACTAAGGGTTAAATCCAAAAGATAAGGCTAATTTTGTGACCTAAACATGTCTAAAATTAATTTGTTGAGAGTATTTATACCCATAACTATCTAATATTCTTAATAACTCACTTTGGATCTATTTGAAATCAAAAATTAATTTATATTAAATTAATAGTTTTGGAGTTTCCTAAAGTGCCCCTCCCCTCTCTTATAAAAGGACACTTCTCCTTATCCTTTATTAACACCTATAAAGAAATTTTGAAGGGCCAAAACCTACCCATTTCTCATCCCAACTCCCCTCACTTAATCCTATATACCATACTTTGGGCATAAAACCAACCTAAGGAGTCCTTTTGTTCAAATCCAAAGGAGACACTCGAAGAAGATGTAATTATTTTACCAACTCTTTCAATGTTATTTTATTCTTATACTTCATTTTCCAAAGTTATTTCCATACTAAAGTAATAAATCTAGGATATAATATATTCTGAGATGTTTGTATTATTATGGTACAACCATATTCCTTATTTTACCCATTCTATGAAAAACAATATCACCATGCGTACATACGTACGACTCACTGTCTCCACACCGTGGTGTGAACTCTTTTTCATCTATACTTTATTTTCATTGGTATAAATATGAATATAAAGGATTTAAATAATAAAAATGGAATGATATTTTTTATGTATAATTAATATAACATCCAATTCCATACCATTTAACCATTAAGGGAATGATACCGTCACTCGTGCGTATGTACGACTTACCGTCTCCACGATGTGATCAGATTCATTCTCCACATTAAGCATTCAAGAATGCTTATAAAAATATATATAATGAATAAGTATGACATATATGAAATAATAATGCTATTATAATAAATATAAATATATATATATGTGTGTGTGTGTGTGTGTGTGTCATTTACTTGCTTCCATTCAATACAATAAGAAAATAAAAAAACGTTCATGCGTACGTATGACCTACTGTCTCCATCAACGGTGTATTCCATTTTATTTATCTATCTGGTATATATATTTATATACTAAATATATATGATATATAAATCATGTTTTAAATTATTTAAGTAAGTAAATCATGATCTAGGTAATAAGATCAAGAATAGAAAGTCAAAACACGTACGATAAACAAAGCGATTATTAATCAAAATCTTGATTTAACTGGGAATTGTTAATAAATAGGTAATATAAAGTCATAAATGAATCATATATGATATCATAACTATTATTATGATTCTTATACAAGTTAATAATATATTTATAATCACTATACATGACTTTTAGACTTGTATAAATGGAATCAAACCTACAGTGAGGTTTTATTTCACAATCTAATTATTATTCAAGATTGTTTATACGTAAGTATTTACTGGTGAAAATTTATCATCATTGTCCATGTTTCTTAAAAAATTATTTCAAAATATTCTTATTGTTCTTATATAATTTATTAACGTCATTTTTACTCACATTTTACTTATTATAAAACATTTGTAAAGGGATCTTCTTATCATTTTCCAAATGAGGTACTATATGGATTTTTCGACGAAAGGATTTAACGGTGTGAGCAGATTTTTCCACCATCAGGACACCTTAATGTTTTAAAGCTTCCCTTATAGGCTTACAAGATTATTTTCAATGAAAATATTTTATTTTAAAATTTTATGGAATTTTAAATAACTATTTTCAATAAAAGGGGTATTTCTCTAAAGAAGTTTATAATGATTTTATTAAGAACATTTCCATCTATGTCAAAATCCTTTACTAGAACTTATGTTTAATTGAGGTTGATTTATTGTTATACAACTTATCATATTTTATTGAATGGTTTATGAATAGTTTGACTGTGGTTGTGCTATATTTATACCATTCACAGTTTATGGATAATGTATTAAAATTTCTTTTGCTAGTTTTAATACGAATGTTTATGTTGGTTATGTTTTAACCATTTCATATGAGGAATGCATTAGACTTCATAAGTGATGGTAGGGGCCCACTATATCCCCTTGATGCATCGATAGGTATTATTAGAAAAATCAGATATGGACTTGGCTGAGGCCTTGCCCATTTATTTTCAAATATGGATTTGGCTGAGGCCATAACCATTTATTTTCAGATGTCTTGGCCGAGGCCTCGATGGTATGTTTTTGATGTATGGAATTATGTATTCCCTAATTATGAGATTAGTTATTTATATTACATGTGATTATTTGACTAGTATAATATTCATATGAATGTTTATATGGCGTTATTTGATATATTCTTGCCATATTATGCTCAATATTTGTCTAAAAGTCTTGTGTTTAAGTTTTATACCTTTCCTTAAAAGTTTAATATTATTTATAAAAGCTTCTAATATATTATTTACCCTTAATGATCATCTAAGATCACCCCTTTCTTATGTTTTACTTTCACAGGATGCCAAGATGTGTATTATGATTGATATGCAGGGTTAATCTAGGGGAATAATTTTATTCTCAAAGGATTATATATATATATATTGTATTTTATGTTTTGAATTGTAATGTAAAATTCATGTATGTAATATATTTTCCAAGACTGCTAAACTAACCGGTCCTTCAGGATTTGATTCCTTGTAATCATGCCAATGTATTAAAATAATTCACTTGATTCGGGCTTCTAGGGTTGGGGAATTATAGTTGGTATTAAATGAAGTTTAGCAATAACCTTGGAAATTAGATTTATAAAACAAATATTAGGGAACTTAACTCTAAGATAGATTTCAAGGATAATTATAGAAGAACGTCCTAGAATTTTGGTAAGGTAGAGATTATGTGTGTATTCCTAGAAATACATCCTTGTTTGGATAATACAAGTGGATGTGGTTCTGGATAGATGTACCTAGGGGTGAAAGCTTCGACAAGGTGTCCCAGGTCTGACTCGGGGTAACCTGGTACATGATAACAGGCCTTACTACACACCTGGTTTGACACTCTCGGGGGATATGCTTAGAATAATTCACATTTTATTTTCAAACCATTATAATGGATTTAAAAGTAAATATGTACTCAAAGAAACCCTGTTTATGATTATATGACTAGATACAGATAAATCTTCAACTTATGTTAATCATTTTTCTAGTTTCTGGATTATAAATTATGATATGATCTAACTTAGTTTATTTAATCATTTAGAAATGGTGCCTAGTAGAAGGAATTTGAACTTCACTGATATACATGATCCAAATAGTAAAAAGGATCATATCTTTAATGGTATCAAGCCAATATTTCAAAGGGAAAAAGTATCCCAAACATTCTCATCATATGAGGACATAATATTAATTGATAGTGGGAAAGGTAAAGATTACTCTAAGTTGTATGGATTCATAGGGAATCATGAGAATAAAATGATAGCTAGGAATAATTTGGATAAAGTGAAAAAGGGAAAGAAGGATTTTTCCATATGTGATAATTGTGGGAAGAAACACCCTGGTTCTTACCTGAAATGAATGAGAGTTTGTTACAAGTGTGGAGAGAAAGTTTACCAGGCTTGTGTTTGTATGGGAAATAAATAAGTTATAAATGTGAAATGCTATAATTGTAAAGATATGGGACATTATACAAATGATTGTCTAAAGTGTCAAGGAAATATATCTCAGAATTAGTAAAGGGATCAAGGTCAAACTTATGCTGTGTAAAGACCCAGATTTTCCATTAATTTTTTTAATTATATGGAACTATTCCGAGGCTGCAAAATCTTACAGAGTTTAATTCCAATGCTCGGTGTGCCCAGAATGTAATTTTAAAACTTTATTAAGGTACGTTTAGTAAACGTGCAAGAAGGAAATCCTAACTTTTGAACCAGTGCTCATAATTGAAATCCAAGGGCACCGTTGAACTTACAGCAGCATGATTCACTTAAGGGAGCCATAACATTTACCGTAGTGGGTTGAGAGAGGAATTTGTTTTTGTGGTTTCTGTGGATGATTAATAAAATAAATCTAATTTATTTTTAAATATCCTCCACCTCTCTATAGGTTTTGGTGGCGGGGAACACAAGGGGTGGTTGGGAATTTAATGTAGGAAATTAAATGTCTGGTTACAAAAAAATGTGTAACCACTCTACATGAAATTAAGAAGGTTCATTAATTGCACCAATTAATGAACCTCTCTTAATTATGTGTTGTAAAAATTAACTCCCATCGTCTCTCTTTTTAAAATCATTGGCAAAAGGAGTGATTTTCTTGGGAGAGGAGGATTTTGGAGGAGCCTCTTGATGAAGAACAGATCCATAAAGCAAGAATCGAAGATCATCATTTGAGAGGAATATTTGGAGGCTTGCTTCGGGATCGATGAACACCGACCCATATTCAGACGCGAGATGCTCTCCAACGACTCATGAGGTAGGGATTTGTCTTGTTTTAATTTCATGAGTTGTTGAATCATTTATCTTCTCCCTTGATATGATGCTAACGCGTATGGCACGAGCCAAATGAACAAGGCTCGGTCCCTCCTCCTCTTGTTCAATCGTTGCGTTCTACATGGGTAAATTTTCGGGTTAGATAGAACCCAAATCCGAGGGTCAAGAAGCGAAGGATACGACCCGGGAAGCCCATAGGTGCGATCAGATGAAAAAACGGACCACCAGAGCTCACCCAGAGGCCCACGGAAGACTGCCGGCATGACGACACCGATGACCCGTGCCAGTAGGTGATGGCGGCAGCCGACACCGACTGGCCAGAGAGGGGGCAGCGTGCCATCACGCACTGCAGGAGGAGGCCGTGGCGGTCAGCAGGCGGTCGACATTGGTCGACCGCGGAGGTGGCGGCGCACCGTCACGTGCCATAGGAGGAGGAGGCCGTGACTTTTCAATCGCAGCAGTTGAGAAGGGCGGTCAACACCGATCGACGGTGGAGGTGGTGCCTCGCACCGTCACACGCCACTGAAGGCGGAGGAGGGACCCGCTCCCTGCAGGTCCCGCGGCGACCAGGCGGCGCCATGCAGTGCCGCCGCTTCAGATGCCGAACGACCCAACCATTCGGGAAGGGGGGGGGGGTTCCCCCATTCCAGCTAGGGCGGGCCCCACGCCCTCCCATGGTCTGAGCGGCGTCCCCCTTGTGGGCCGAACTGCTCCCCCATTGCGGGCTAGGCCGAGCCCCCTTGCGGGCTGGGCCGCACTCCTCTACGGGCCATGACACACCCTTCTATTGGGTCATGCCGAAACATGGCCCATACCAGTTTGGATCGGCCCGGGTCGGTCCGACCAGGTCAAAACGGTCCCGAACCCATCCAGGCTGATTTTCGCTTAAAATTAAATAACTTGAAATCCAGACATCCGTTTGATGGACCGTTTACAACACTGGGATCCTTGGAGAGAGATGGTCCTTTTGGTATAATCCAGTCAAATTTTGGAGAAATTTGGAGTATGACCGGTTTGGATCGAACCCGAATACAACCGGGCCCCCGGTACTAAAACGCTTAAAACTCATAGATCGGGCGTCCAATTGATGCACCATCTGTCGCATTGGAACCCTTATAATATGACAATCCTTTGGGTTACCCCTTTGTGGAGCTTATTGAAGGTCGAGGTATGACCGATATCTCGTGGAACTGATTCTATGGAACTCGAGCGCACCATGTGCGGGGAACCTTGTGGTTGGCTATCTTTTAAGTGGCTGATCCTATGCGGATCAACATCATAGTGACCCTGTGTGGATCAACATCGTATCTACCCGAAGAAGACCAGTTTTAGAGTGGCCCATTGAGGATCAACATCTAGAGACCCTATGTGGATCAGCATCTAGAGAACCTATGTGGATCAGCATCGAGCAACCCTGTGTGGATCAGTATTCCAGCGACCCTGTGTGGCACAACTGTTTTCTTTTAGGATGCCGCCACATAGACAGCCAGCCGGGATTCCTCAGAGAGTACAAAATGACAGCCCACCGAGCGATGAGGCTTCGGTGTAGGGCCCTCTTACGGTGTTAGAAACTTCAGGTGGTGTACCAGTATCACCAATACTCATTGGGCAACCATTTCCACCAGTCCCACTAGCAGAGGGTGCATGCCTACTGAGCGCATTGCACGAGTTTCAGTGGTAGAGGCCTCCAAGGTTCCGAGGGGTGACGGATCCGTGGGCGGTTGAGGACTGGCTGAAGGTTGTGGCCAAACTTTTTTGCTTAGTTGGGATACCTACTGATATAATGGTGATCCTATATTCTAGTATCTTCCAGGGAGTAGTTGTGAGATGGTGGAGTCTGACACTCTAGTTGCATGATAGGCGACCCTCACCTGGTCATACTTTGAAGGCCTTTTCAGGGCAGAGTTCGTCCCAATGACTCTATGCTCAGTGCGTATACAGGAGCTGCTACACTTACAACGGGGAAACATGAACATGGCCTAGTACTCAGTGAGGTTCATTGATCTCTCCTGCTACTCCACCGACATAGTATATGGACCTTTCTTCAGGGCCTAGACTTTTGAGCAAGGTTTACGATGGGAGATCAGATCATCGATGATATATCTCTGAATTTTGATGCAGGATGGGGTGTTAGAGCGAGCACTTTTGGTGGAGAGATTCTTAGCTGAGTAGGCACTGACAATAAGATCCACCACCAGACATCTGGTAGCAGAGTCATCCATAGAAGGAAGTAGACAGATGATGCAGGGGCCCAAGTGGGCCATACCTTCGGGTGGACAATCTCAGGACACAGGGTCGGTGGTGAGGGGATCATAGGACAAAGGATAGATGAAGAGAAGACTGTGCTTCACATGCAGTGGGTAGGGTCACATGGATTGCGACTGCCCGACCAGCCACACTGACGACCAACAGACGGTTGAGGTACCACTAAGGCAGAGTTAGAAATTCGAGCAGGGAGGTTCGTAGGTAGTAGGAGTACATAGAAGGGGAGATGGCTGTGCAATAGGTGGTGGGCGGCGATTCGAGTTTCTACCGCCACCACCTCCAGGTGGTCCACCCCAACCTTAGGGAGTAGGTGGAAAGGGATTAGATCAGCTCCAGACAACTGAGGCTTATGACCACAGAGCTCCATAGATGATTCGAGGTACGATCTGTTTCTACTCCACCTTAGCTGCAGTACTTATAGATAGAGGTTCTAGTCACTCTTTCATTGACACGAACCTTGTTCAGAGCTCAGAGATTCCGATGGAGCCGTTGGCTCGATCGTTATGGCTAGAGACTCCTATGGGAGGGGATTTGATTATTACACACTGGTTCCAGCAGTGTGAGATTACTCAAGGAGGTGAGAAATTTGGCTGGGATCTTCTAGTAGCGACGTCGAGGCCTTACGACGTCATCTTGGATATGTACTAGTTATCTACAGTCCATGCTCATATTGACCGCATTAGGCGCAAAGTGTAGTGTGACCCCAAGGATGGGACTAGATTTTCCTTCATCGGTGATAAGGGAACATTTACAACACAGGATGGAGTTACCCAGAGGGGGGTGCATCTGAACACACATCAGTTGGGTAGCCTTACCCTCTGAGTAGTTTATGTTGAGAGTTCGAGCTATCCTGTAGTGGTGGACCAGTATGATGATGTCTTCCCTGATGATGTTCTGGGACTACCTCCTCACAGAGAGGTGGACTTCTAAATCGACCTGTACCCCAAGATGACACCGATATCTACACCAGCATATCGGATGGCTCCTGTGGAGCTTCGTGAGTTACGGGTACAGCTGGAGGACTTGCAGAGGAAGAGGTTCATAAGGCCCAGTGTTTCTCCATGGGTAGCCCCGATTTTTCTTTCCAAGAAGGTAGATGGGAGTTTGAGGCTCTGTATGGATTATCGATGCCTAAACCAAGTGACTATGAAGAATAAGTATCCACTTCAAAGGATTTATGATCTCTTCGATTAGCTGAAGGGAGCTCGTTGTTTTTCAAATATAAACCTCAGATCAGGCTATCATCAGCTCAGGGCACGATATGAGGATGTGAAGAAGATGAACTTTAGATGTTGGTATGGACACTATGGGTTCTTGGCTATTCCATTCAGCATGAAAAATTCCCCTGCAGTGTTCATGGGGCTCATGAACAGAATATTTCATACATACCTCGATAAATTTGTGGTGGTCTTCATCAGCGACATCTTGATATACTCGGCATCGGAGGAGGAGAATGCCTATCATCTGAAGATAGTTCTAGATACACTCTGAGAGAACCAGCTTTATGGTAAGCTCTCTAAGTGCTAGTTCTGGATACGAGAGGTCAACTTTCTGGGACATGTTATCTCAGAGGCTAGAGTTGCAGTGGATCCGGTGAAGATAGAGGTTGTGATTGCTTGGGAGTCACCCATGAGTGTGACCAAGGTGTGGAGTTTCCTGGGGTTGGATGGGTACTACAGGAGGTTGGTACCTGACTTTTACAGAGTTACGAAACCCTTGTTAGCATTGAAGAATAAGGGAAAACACTTTGTGTGGATGGAGAGATGCCAACAGAGTTTTCAGAAGTTGAGGCAGAGACTGATGAGTGCCCCCATCTTGAGGCTACCAGAAGAGGGTGTTGGGTATGTATTTTACTGCGATGCATTAGGGACCAGACTTGGATGTGTCCTGATGTAGGAGCGAGTAGTGATCGCTTATGGTTCACGATAGCTGAAACAACATGAGAAGAACTATGCTACCCATGACCTGGAGTTAGAAACAATGGTCTTTGCCTTGAAGATTTGATGACACTACTTGATGGGAGAATGTTTTACAGTATAATCAGATCACAAGAGTCTCAGGTATATCTTCTCATAGAAGGATCTGAATTCGATACAATGACAATGGCTAGAGTTCCTCAAGGACTATGACTTTTAGATAGTCTATACTCCTGGGAAGGGGAACGTGGTAGAAGATGCACTCAGCAGGAGGTCTGGTCTATAGTTGCTGAGTGAGGCGACAAAGTAGCTAGCTGCATTGCAGATATCCTTCGTGGATAGAGATGGAGTAGCTTACCCCCAGTCTATGACTGTCACTCCCCCACCTCTTCAGCAAGTTTGGGAGGCAAAACTTGGGGACATTGACTGCGAGGTTCAACATGATCAGATATCCACAGGACATGAACCTGAATGATTTTATAAAGGTGAGAAGCATGTCATCCTCTTAAGAGGATTCACCATGGTACCAGTGGTGCTACAGGAGGAGGTGTTGAGGGAGTTCTATACGTCCCCTTTAGTAGTACTTCCTGGTGTGGTGAAGATGTACCAGGACCTCCGACATCAGCACTGGTGGTCAGGGATGAAGAAAGCAGTGGCTGAGTTTGTTTCATGATGCCTTACTTTTTAGCAAGTGAAGGCTGAACATCAGGTTATAGCAGGCTTAGATCATCCACTAAAGGTGCCATAGTGGAAGTGGGATGGAATTTCCATAGATTTCGTGACAGGGAAACCACATACGTCTAGGGGCCACAATTCTATCTGGGTGATCATTGACCGACCCCCCAAGTCAGCACAATTCCTACCCATCTGAGAGTAGGGATTAGTAGAGGGATTGAGACACCTCTACGTACAGGAGATTGTACAGATCCATGGGGTTCCATCGACAATCATCTATGATCATGACACACGTTTTACATCCCGATTGTGGAAGGGATTGTAGGAGGCATTTGGGACCCAGCTACATTTGAGCACCTCCTTTCATCCTCAGACTGATGGTCTGATGGAGCGGACCATACAAACACTCAAGGACATGATTGGTGCTTACGTCCAAGATTTTGGCCATAGATAGGAGGATCACTTTCCCTTGGTGGAGTTCACGTAAAACAACAACTATCACTCCACCATCGATATGGAACTGTTTGAGGCCTTGTACAGTCAACCATGAAAATCACCTCTATGCTGGAAAAAACTAGGGGAGTTTGCACTTATGGGTACAGAGTTAGTACGGGCTACCACTGAGAAGGTGCAGATCATCCAGGAGCAGATGAAGACTGCATAAAGCAGGAAAATGTCTTATGATGACAGGATACAAAGACCTTTGGAGTTCGAGGAAGGAGACCATGTCATCCTATGGGTCTCACCACGATGAGGTTTGCAGAGATTTTTCCAGGGCGACAAGCTATCTCTGAGGTTCATCAGACCCTTTCAGGTTCTCAGCAGATTTGGCGAGGTGGTGTATCACCTAGCTCTTCTGCCACAGATGCATCTGGTGCATGAAATTTTCCACATGTCATAGCTGAGGAAGTACGTGCATGATACATTTCACATTATCGACTAGGTAGAGCTGTACATTGATGATGGGGAGACGTTCACGGAGGTTCTAGTGGAGATTGAGGATCAACAGGAGTGGGTCCTTTGCAGATGATCATTACCTCTGGTGCACGTTCACTAGAAGCACAAGAACCTCCAAAAGAGCACATGGGAGAAGGATGCTCAGATTCGTGCTCAGTACCCCCACTTGTTTCCTTAGTCTATATTGTGGTTTTTAGGGATAAAAAGCCCTAAGGTGGGGAGAATATAAAGGCCTAGATTTTCCATGTATTTTTTTAATTATATGGAACTATTCCAAGGCTGCGAAATCTGACAACATTTAATTTCAATGCCCAGTGTGCTTGGAAAAGAATTTTAAAACTTTCTTAAGGTACATTCAATAAACATGCAAGCGGGAAATCCTAAATTTTGAACCGGTGCTCAGAATTGAAATCCGAGGGCACCGTTGAACTCACAATGCCGGGATTCTCCTAAGGGAGCCTTAACCTCAACTATAGTGGGTTGAGAGAGGAAGTTGGTTTTTGTGGTTTCCGTGGAGGATTAATAAAATGAATATAATTTTTTTTAAATATCCTCCACCTCTCTTTAGGTTTTGGTGGAGGGGACCACACGAGGTGGTTGAGCATTTAATGCAAGAAATTAAATGCTCGGTTACACAAAAATGTGTAGCCACTCTACATGAAATTAAGGAGGTT